>CM065783.1:11118749-12392249 GCA_033296515.1 Macrochelys suwanniensis
ACTAAACTGCAAGGGCCCGTTTCATCCTAGAGGGCCTCAAACCACAGCTAACCTGCCCCACTGTAACACAGCCATGCCTGGGGGTAGGAGAGAGGCAGAAATCAGCTCCCTGTACCACAGTTAAGAGAGGGGAACTTTGGGCAAGGACACCAGGAAAACCCCCTGTTCTTACAAGCAGCACCATCAGATCTTTCATTTAGAAGAGGTCAGTTTTTAAGGTCTTGTCAGAAAGTCTCCCACACACTAAAGCGCATTGATCTACCTTGGAAGGAATGAAAGGCTAAATTGACACGGCTGGGATTTGAATCAGTGACTCGCGGGAGCGTAGGTGTTTCAAGCCTGAATCTTAGCCCACTAAGCTACTCCTCTGGCTTAAGTTGCTGGGGTATTATGTATCAAATGCTATCTCCTAGCAACTCGCTGCACTCTGATCTGATGAGTGGAAACGGCATGTAAATCTACAAATACATCTTGACTTAGTCCAAAGCTGATTTGCCAACAGAAAGCAGCATGTGGAACTGAACAGGATTAGCAGAGTCATTAAAACATTTCAATGGGCCAGCATATCGCTAATAATCATGAGTAAGACACTGTGCACGAAGGGGGATGTGAACGAGAGAAAGTAGAACTGAGTGAGGTTGTCACTCACCCTATATTTCCCTGTTCAGGCATATAAGGAGCATCCTTATTCCCTGCATGGGCTACCTAGGTTGCAGGCAGTAGTGTGGAGAACAGGGAGAGCAACCTCTGCAGGGCAACTGCTCTCCTTTCTGTGGTGGGGAATGGGCAAGCAGGCTGTGCAGTGGCACAGCGTGGGCGCCACTTCTCCACCCAATGTACATACCAGCTGAGCCAGCATGGCGGGGACGTGATCCAGCCCGGGTATAGGGCTGGTGCTGATTACTTCCCCCTTGGAGCAAGTGAGGAACCAGGCACCATACCATGACTTGCTCAGTGACCTCCTTGTCCAAGTGCTGCTCGGGAAAGAGACTTTTCAGCAGCAGGGAGCTCCTGAGGGAACAGCATGGTGGCAGGGCTGGCGCTTGCACTAGGCGACCCTAGGCAGTCACCTAGGGTGCCAAGATTTGGGGGGTGGCGGGTGGCTGCCTCCCGGCTCCCCACTCAGCTGCTGAGCGGGGAGCCGGGAAGCAAGGGGCGGCTCGCTGCGGCTGCCCGCTGCTGAGCGGGAAGACACGGGGCAGCTCGCCATGGCTGCCCCCTGCCTCCCCGCTCAGCGGCTGAGCTGCTGAGCGGGGAGACAAGGGGCGGCTCGCTGCTGCTGAGCGGGGAGACAAGGGGCGGCTCGCTGCTGCTGAGCGGGGAGACAAAGGGCGGCTCGCTGCTGCTGAGCGGGGAGACAAGGGGCGGCTCGCTGCTGCTGAGCGGGGAGACAAGGGGCGGCTCGCTGCTGCTGAGCGGGGAGACAAAGGGCGGCTCGCTGCTGCTGAGCGGGGAGACAAGGGGCGGCTCGCTGCTGCTGAGCGGGGAGACAAAGGGCGGCTCGCTGCTGCTGAGCAGGGAGACAAGGGGCGGCTCGCTGCTGCTGAGCGGGGAGACAAGGGGCGGCTCGCTGCTGCTGAGCGGGGAGACAAGGGGCGGCTCGCTGCTGCTGAGCGGGGAGACAAGGGGCGGCTCGCTGCTGCTGAGCGGGGAGACAAGGGGCGGCTCGCCGCGGCTGAGTGGGGAGACAAGGGGCAGCTCGCTGCTGGAGTGGGGAGACAAGGGGCGGCTCACCGTGGCTGTCTGCTGCTGAGCAGGGAGGCAGGAGGCAGCCGTGGCGAGCCGCCCCTTGCCTTCCTGCAGCTGTCTCCTGGCTGAACTCCTGCCGGGGGGGCTGAGCTTCTAGGGGTGGGGGAGCTGGCTGCGGGGGGCAGGGCTGGTGCAAGGAAGTTTCGTCTAGGGCGCGAAACTTCCTTGCACCGGCCCTGCACGGTGGGGGTTGAAGAGAGGAAAACAGGTGGCCCTTCATGCAGAGGCTTCTCCCTCCCACCCCAAACAATAAAGTCTAGTGCATCGAGAAAGATTTCCACCCAGACACCCCTTCCCGCTGTGCCTCTACTGCAGTTCCACAGCTGATATTTCAGGGCCCTTTGACGCACTATCAGCGCTTTCGGGGGTGAGCAGTGCAGTTGTTCTAAACCTTTTGAAGAACCTCTAGAACTTGGGTTTAGATGGCTGGTGGGGGATTATAGTGGGGGAGGGGAAAGGGTAACAGCAGTAAAAATATGTTCTCCTGGCCTGGTTCTTCTCTGATTTACATTGGTGTAAATCTGGAGCAACTCTACTGGTGCTAAGCAACTTATACCGGTTTAAATTGATCACGGATGAGAATCAGGCCTGATGTAGCGTCATAGCTTGGTGTAAGTGTAGCCGATTTACAGTAGCTGAGGATCTGGCACATCAGATTCTAAGGCCAGAAGGGACCATTGTGACATCTGCCCTTTTGCATAGCAAGGGCCATATAGAGTTCCAACCAGTGATTCTGTTACGGAGCCCATCAATTGCATAGAAGCAGGAGCATCACAACCGAGTTTGAAAGCTGGGACACGGAGAAGCTGTTGGAATGGAATGATCCCTTGGGAAAACATTGAAAGAAACAAAGCAGAGAATTTTGGGCACCATTGTAAATAAGCACAGTAGATAAGGTAGCAGAAGAAGAGCAGCTGGTAGCCAGCAGGTGGGCAGGGCAGCAGGAGACAATCATGAGTGGCTAGTGCTACACTCACTACTTGATGTTAATTACACTTGTTGAAATTCTGCATGCACCTTTAAAATAAGTTCTGCGGGGAGTCCTGTTAAAATCATGCTCAGTCTTCACTTTGAAATGTTTTAATGCTGCTTTTCCGGGAAGAACAACAAGAGAACGGACAGAAAATGTGTCTATAGCTTCCAAGTACTGAGAGTGTCAGAAGACCCAGTCTGGATCTTACAGTCCTTATGAGTCAGATGGCGACCTCCTTACTCAGAGTGTAGTTATGCACGCTCATCAATCTGGCCCTATATCACGGGTAACACTACTGAAATCAGTAGTGCAAGTGAGATAAAATTCAGGGTGGTAGCATCTGGAGGTAGAGCTACTTACATCATTGCATTCGTGTGCATGGACCAGATTACTTAATGAAACACAGGAATACAGAAAACCTGCTGACTGCGTATTGCATGATAATATCAGCCATTGCTTTCTTAGCCCAGTATAACAATATAATACAATGCTTTCTATCAGCTTATATAGCTCCTGGTCACTGGAGAGTCTGGAGCACCTCACAAACATTAATGAATTTTCCCTCACCAAACCCCTTTGGGGTAGGGAAGTATCATTAATCCAATTGCACGTATGGAGAACTGAAGCACTTGAGAGATAGAAAGTGATTTGCCCAAGGTCACTTGGGAAGTCTATGACAGAGCCAGAACTGAAGTAGGACTGAGTTCTCATCCCATGTGCTGACCATACCACCACCCTCTAACACATTAATTTTCTGTAGAATCATTTCTATAAAAACAGCTTCCCCAAAACTCTTTACAGCATTAAATACAATTAGAAAGGCAAAATACTTAGAATTTATTATTTTCAAAGCATAATCCTTCCCACACCCCAGGAGGTAAAATTATCCCCATCAAAGATGGGGAAACTGAGGCAGAGACTTGTCCAAGGTCATGCTTGCCCTGCAGGTCATTGTGAGTATTGAGATTAGATCTCAGAAATCTAGCTCCAAATCCCAATTTAGTCTCCTAGTGTATATGCCTCTCAGTGTTATATACCATCAGAGAAGTAAACAATAGCTGAGTTGGAGAGGAAAATTAAGCTGTACAGACATGGAAGACGAGATATGGTTTCCAATGAGATTGGAAAACAGAGCTGGAGAGTTGATTAGTTTCGTATCATTGTAGAATCTACAGATGCTAAATACCCTGCTCTCAGAACCAGTTCAGATCAGAATATTGACTAGGTGGAATTGTTCCTCCTGAAATGCTCAGTAACCTTTTAGTATTTTTGTATGACGGAGGAAGAACAAACCTCTCTTTCTGATGCTAAGTCTTAGGGAAGCCTGTATAGAATGCAGTTTGCCGGTTTTCCAGGCATATCAATCATTGCCAGGTTGCGTCCTCGCCAATTACATTATTCATGCTCTGTTATGTGACATTTATAATCTACTGCAATCTGACTGACCTAATCCATCAGGCATGGCAAGATACAAACTGGCACGTCTGCCCGAGTCATTGAAAAAGTGATCCAGTTTTCTGAAACTGATTAAAAAAAAAAATCACATGTAAATCGTATTAGCAAAAGACAAGGGGAGAGGGAAGTGTTTTTAATTTTATTTCATTTCCCGCCAAAGTCCTGACGATGGCAAAAGGCAGCAGTGGCAGCGGCTGCTCGGTACCTCACCAGTAGCCCTGCCTGCCTGCCAAGTCTAACTGGCTTAATGTGGCACCTGGAGTCCAGGAGGATCGCATGTCGCAGAGAATCCCCTTAACTTCACAGTATGAAGTGGAATCCGCGGCTCGCCTCGCCTCTGCAGACTGTGCTGCTCCTTGCTTTCTCCCAGCTACTGCCTTGCTGGGTGCCAGACTGGAGAGGAGAGGACTAATCCCAGCAAAGTCCTCGAGTGGAGGTTGGCATGTTTTTAATCAAAAAGAAAAATCTTAACTGGGATGGGGGAGGAAGATTAGGGATGATGATGATGATTTAACTTTCCCGAGATTCCAGAGATCTGGACAACTTTTCAACATGGATTTATTTCTTCCCACATTTTATGCAGCTGCCCTCTGTCATGGAAAAGTCTCACAAAGTGACCCATCTTCTAAGTGATTTCATCTGTACTTCATACACTTTTAAAGGGACTGGCATGTTCTTTTTACTGGTTGGTCTGACTAGAGGATAACAGCCTACTACTGTCATACTCAGCTCATAGAGCTACTCCTGTTGATCAAAGGGAGTTGTGTGTATGGCGCTGATGGATCTAACCCTGTTGGTAGCACAATTCTCCTAAAAAGGGACAGTGTGCCTCTGGGTGTTTAGGATATTGAAAGCATCATGGCCTGCTGGTAAGTGAACTAAATTTTTGCCTGACTGGACATTATTGTATATTTATAGGACATTTGCCAGAAAAGACTCAAAGAGGAGCAGCAGAGAGGTAGGAAAGGGGAAGGCCCAGTAATGATTATGCTGCTAGTTCTGCTAATGACACAGCCACTTTCCTTCTCTTTGCTAGTAGCAACTGTAGAACAAGATGCGGGAGGAGCGTGAGGGAGGGGGTCTGTGCTAGTCACAAGATCGCTGGCAGTGTTCAAATGAGAAACTGGTGTGCGTGATGAATGGCCGTGATGATACATAGATACTGTGGTGATCAGTGTGCTGGAAATGGAGATAGTCAGATTAGCTAGGAATATGCCTGTCTAGTCTGAAGGTGACTCCAGTTGTTACATTCTAATCATTTTATTTGTGCCCAACACAGCCCTGGTTGTGTCCATTTTGTGAACCACAGAAACGTTGGCAGACACGCCTTCCCCACTTTGGCCTAGCGCTGACTGCAGTGCTGTTCGCTGCTGGACACGCGATGAGATTCACAGCAGCGAGAGCAAAAGGCAGGGTGGATTGTTTGTTTGTTGTGGCTGGAATGCGACTAGCAACGTGATTGTTTAAAACCTTGGCAGAACCAGCAGCAGTTCTCGAGGTCCTGCCTCCCCCCGCCCCCACTGATCATTATTTGACAGGGCTGCTTCAATAGCACTCACATCAGACATGATGATTTGAAGATAAACTGCCTTGTCGAGCTTTGGAGAGACCCTTTCTAAGTTTTCCCCTCCCTTCTGACAGTCTCACTTTCTTCTCTCAAGGACTCTCTGTGTAGTTTCTTAAAGAGCATCCATCACTGTATAATCTGTGTGCATCAACATGTATTACCGAATAAAGCCTCACCACACCCCTGTGAGACAGAATATCCGTAGCCCGATTTATACGTGTCAGTAGCGATTGGAATCAATAGGGCTACCTCCAGAATTAGGTGCAACTCAGCATGAATAAGGGTATCAAAATCTAGTCCTAAGTGACATGCCCCCACTCGTGCAGAAGATCTGTATTTGAGTCAGGAATTGAACCGAGATCTTCTGAGTCCCACTCCTAGGCCCTAATCCCCAAACCATCCTTTCTTGGGAAGGGGTGAATGTGGTAGTAGTAGCTGAATGGGCTGCTGCAGTGACTTTAACAACATGGGGTCTCAGGCTGCTCTCTGAAAAGTAGGTGGAAACAGAAGTTGAAAAGTCAGTATACAGAGTATTAGCAGAAGTACTTTCGCCTACAGTTCATATTTACCCTTCATATTCTAAAGACACAGTCTTAGGGTACCATGACGCACAATCGGATGGAATCTTGCTTCTCTGACTTTTCACACTGGGTGTGCAATGCCAATAACTAGTAGTGAAGGGCAACCCTGAAAAAGGTTCTGAAGCTCAGTTATATAAATATCTAGAAGTCATTATTTGGATGTGCACCTCCCTGATAAGAACCCAGATGATCTTTTGCCACCATTCAAAACATAACATCAAAACAGCTCCAAGAAGCCTCAGTGTACTGCCTTTGTTTTAATTCTGAGCAAGTTAAATTGAATGTTAACAACATCCTTAGTACTGTACTTCATAGAGAAATATACAGAGCATCAGGGATATCTTTCTGGTGTTTCCAATTAACCAGAGGCACGGTCTTCGCTGTCTGCTTTATCCAAGGACAAAAGTAATTGGTTAGGATAGCAAATTGCCTTCCACTCCTGCAAATTAGTGTTAGAACATCACAGTAGAAATAAAGCCCATGCTATCTGGATTACTGCAGTGATATAGCTATAAATGAAAAGCTGTTTTCTGAACTAATGTTGGGAGAGATTACTGAGATGCTACTGAGGGATATAAATTTTGGGGATTATTGAATGGGATTCAACTTTTTTTTTTTTTAAACTGAGGCGCACAATTCCTTTTCTTCTGAAAGTGTGATCATACATCCATCTTGCTAGGAGCTTCCTTAGAGGATATAAGTGAACAGTCAATTTTTAAGAACAAAGTGAAAACTGAAGGTAGCAGATCTGCTATCATAGCAAGCTCTGCTCTAAAATGATGCACTTGGGGCTTCAAATTGGTATCATTAATCCCTTTTGTGCCCTAAGGGCATTCCTATGCAACCATCAAAGTGACACATGAACAGTTCTATGGCCATTTGCCATATGTATCTAAATTTGATAGAATTCTCTCTAATGATGGCTGAACACCAATGGTTCAGAGCAGAGGACCGGGGCGAATCAACAAAAGATGTTTATCTGAACGTTCAGAGTCTGCAAACTTGGTCTGGGATAGGATTTGAAGGGGTTTTTTCAGCACATTTTCCTGACTAGAACCTGGAAGTGCAAAGGGCTTTGAAAACAGCAAATTGTTTTATTTTAGTATTTCTTAATCTTTATAGTATCATTTGTATTACGGTATAGATCCTAGAGGCCCCGATAAAGATCAGGGCGCCATTGTACTATGGGCTGTACAAATACATAGTAAGATACAGTATCGGCCCCAGAGAATTTGCAGTCTATATAGATAAAACAGGCAAATGGTGGTTGGAAAACAGTGGGCCAGTGAGTTGCCCATAATAGGTCAGTGTGGGAGCTGTGATTGGAGCTCAGGTCTCCAGAATATCAGGCCCATAGTCTATCCACTGGATCAGGTTGTTCCTATACCACTGACTTGGGTCAAGAAAAGAGTGAAGGTTCATGGGCTTTTATTTAGTCTGAACCAGTCCACCATTCATTTTCACATGAACTGACTAGTGTTGTCTGAAGTATAGTAGACTCCAATGAACACATCCAATATGGCATGCAAGGGGTTAAGAGCATCATTCAACAATGTAATGGTAACCCGAAATATTAACATTGATTCTAAAAACTAACTGCATTGGTATAACAGCAAGAAAACAAAACAAATGAGTGAGCCTTTCAAAATCCTACAAAGAACCAAAGGTGAATGTCCCGTTTATAACTCATCTCAGAATACTTTATCATCTCGGGTTTATGGTGGGTCAAAAGTACATAAACCATCCATTCAGCTTTGTTCAGTTGGTTTAAGTGCAAATTCTCTGCCATGTGCAGCCCTTACTATGAATGGATAACAGCACAAAACTGGGGATAGTAACTCTTCCTTTCTTCCAACCTGTCTTCTCTAGTTAGACTGTAAACTCTTCAGGGAACAGACTGTCTTACTATGTGTTTGTATAGTGCCTAGCGCTGATATTAGCTGGCATACTGTCTTACCCTAAGAATAGTTGTTTAACAGTACTCTACCTCACAGCCCGAGTCCCTTGTTTCAGGGTTCCTGGGCACCACATGGCTTTTTTCACACATGGGGTACTAGCTAGCTCAAGGTCACACAGGAAGTCTGTAGCCTAGTTGGCCTTAACTATAAGAGCAGCCTCCCTGCTTACCTTCTCCTACCTGTGAAAACAAATCTGAAGTGTGGCTAGGTGCAGTCTGACAGCCTCCAAACAGGCAGCTATTAGCTATAGTACACACAAGACAATCGAGGGTGAGATTTCATATGCCATCAGCACACTGCCCTTTGCTAGCATGTGAAATTTAATCTCATGTGCTCGGAGAAACACTGCTGGGTTTCCCCCCTCCCCTCCAAAAAGTGGCCTTTCACATTACGTGTTTAATTACAAGGTTTGTGATCACAAACCACCATTTGTGCATGAAATTGGGTACCTGGGGACACAGTTCTCACAGCTCTCTTTTTGCGGGTATTTGGACACTATTTAAAACCATCTGACATCTTGTGAGTGAACAGAAATACTGCCTCTCCTAACGAATTCAATGCCACACATGCTCCTCAGGCAAATACCTGGGAGAAAAGAACAGGGCAACAGACTTGGGTTCTGTCAGACCAGCCGGGATTTAGTACATTCCAGAGTCTAGCCTCACATCCACTCCCTCCTAATTGAAGAATGGCTAATGAGATCCTCAGATGACCCCGACCTTTGTGGTAGCAGTGTGAGACCGTTTGCTCATGAGCACAGAATGGGGAAGAGGATCTTGCTAAAACTTGTGTCAATCATCACTCCTATCAGGACATAATTTGTTTACTTCTCTGTACTAGCAATGAACCTGTGGCACAACAAGCAAATGTGGATTTGGATTTGGGCGTGGGATTAGTATCTGGGGGGGCTTGGTTCCGGCTCATTTCCACTCAAATAATAAACAGCCTTTAGGAATTTTTTAAAAGGACAACAGCAAGGCAGGCACATGGGTCTGATAAAATATCCACTGAAACAATGGAAACAGTTATATACAGTTTAGCAGGGATGGAACCAAAATCCAGGCATTTTATGAGTTAGAAAAATTGTAAGTCTCCCATGTGTATGGGGAAAATTGTAGGTCTGCAGACAGACTTCTGGGGAAAGATGAAAGGTCTCTCACCAAAGGAGGACGTGACCATTTTTGCTCAAATACTGGCATATTGTCAAGAAGATTTTCTCTGTGATATGCAGCTCGCCATATCTAACCTCCAGTTTCTCATTATTTTAATTGAACTCTACAAAGCACTTAATGCATGTGCAGTAGGGATTCAGTGAAACTGAAACCTACTATGTCTACAAAACAAACACAAAACTGAGACGTTTAAGCCCTTGCATTAGGCAGGACGTCAACTATTCTCAGAAGCATTTCGTGTTGGAGATAGAGGGTAAAAGCTAGAGATGTGCACATAATTTATAATGAATAATCTTGCCTCTGTTCATGGAGTCCACAAACAGGTCAGTTTGCTTGAACTTATTCACTACTTGAAATTGTTCAATGAACATTGTCATGAATTTAATTTATATCTTGGTCCTTAAAATTTGAAATTCAAGCTGCGTTTGCTCAGTTGTGACTGGTCACATAAACCTCATGGGGCATATTTTTAAGAGAGCTCAGGGCAGATTTTCATCGTGCACAATTGGGGCAGATTTTCAGATGACCTCAACACCCACCATACTGAGCTCTTTTGAAAATTTAGCTACTTATTTTGCTGCCTAAATAGCAGCTAAGCGCTCAAAAAAATCTGGAAAAGCCTTTTTGTAGGCGCTGAACACTTGGCCAAGGGTATTCTTTCTGTTCCCTTTTGAATAAGCATAACGCTTGAAATTAGTTTTCTTCTGTGAATGCTCTCAAAGAGTTTAAAGGAATACCAGGAACTTAAACTACAGTCAGTCTAAAAAAAATGAGTTAAAAATAAAGTTGGTCGGTGTAGTGGGGCAGTTGTCCAACTTTGGCAGACAAAGGATTAATAGCACCCCTTGGAGCGGCTGCGCAGAACGCAGCCAATCAGAGAAGGGCAGAAAGGCAGCCAATCGGGGCCAGGCTGGGCCCTATATAAAGGCAGCAAAGCAGAAGAGACATCAGTCTCTCCCTGACAAGCCAGGAAGGAGGACTGGCTCCCAGGGATAGCACCTTAGCTACAGCAGCGCTGGGCAGCCTCAGGGGAGCGGAGGAAAAGCTCCAGCCTGATACCCGCCAGGCTGAGGTCCCTGAAAGAAAGGGCCCAGAAGGTGGAAGGGCCAAAGGCAAGTGGCCCAGGGAGCGTGAGCAGTAGAGGGGAGAGAAGGAGGGCAGGACATGGCTGCTGCCAGAGGGTCCCTGGGCCGGGACCCAGAGTAGTGGGTGGGCCTGGGTCCCCCCATCCCCCTTACACTGTACCTGGCCATGGAGGAGTGTGGCCTGATACAGACTGTGGCTTGCCCCTGAGGCAAGGGGCTAGACTTTGGGGCTGCAGTTGACCATGAGGGCAGGTGCAGACCGAGAACTGCGGATACTCCTGGAAGGGAAGAGAACCGAGTGGGACACAGCTGGAGGGCTGTGTCCAGAAGAGGATGCTGCAAGCCAGGGAGCAACGCGGGTCCCAGACAGCACAGCAGGCAACGGGAAGGACACCATCCAAAGAGGGCGCTCCACGGCTAGGCCAGAGCTAATTCCCGGAGCAATCAGCCTCAGCTATGCTAGTGAAGCCACCAGGTGAATGTTTCTGGAAAGTTATCACAAAAGGGGCAAAACAATTATTAGCATCATCTGCTGAAAAACATTTAGGATGAAATTCACCCCTCTATAGAGGATCATCCTAAGTAGATACAAATTAGGACTTAAATTGCACCTAAGTCTTACCTTGGGATGAATTTCACCTTGAGTTAATATTTGCAGTGATTTTTTTTTTTTTGCAGTATTTGCCTGGCCTTAGCCAAAGCAAAGCTTTCTGAGCTAAAGATATTTGTTTTTCAAAATGACATTGTTCAAAGGGTCATTGCAGGACAATGGATGAAGAACAGGAAGGAAAGTTTAATTAACCCTGAATCCCTCCCAAAGTAATACGGGGTATGGGGTGGTGGAGATGTAAGCGGGGGAATAGTCCCGCTATTGTGAGAACTTTCCTCGTCTCTGCACTACCCCGGTGAAATGGGCTAGCGGAAGGATCTGAGTCCTCGCTCCCACCTCCTTTACCCAGAGGCCTCCCTGCCCTCGAGGACTCCCCTTGCACTCTTCTGTCTGGCAGAGTCCTCGTAACCCCAACAAGGCTGGGCCAAGAATTTCTGGGGGGCTCAACCCCCAACCTTGCTGTGGTCACCTAGGTCAGGGGCTAGGGTGTCCCCACTCCGGGGTACTCTCTCTGCACAGGATGCTTCCCTGACCCACTGATCACTGCATACGATTCAAAGCAAATGCAAATTATTTAATTAACAATTAATTTTTAACAGGAATAAGGAAAAATGGGAAAGGCTAATGAAAACACATCACCCCGCTCTGTGGCAGGGAACATCACAACAGTGTCTCTGCAATGTCAGGGCAGTTCAGTCTGTTCCTTTGCAAGTCCCAGGCTCCTTCTCAGGCCCTGGCTGTGCTGCAGGGACGCTGTGGCTTGGATACTTGCTCTGGCGGTGGCCACACGCTCGCAGGCTCTGGGTGGCAGGACCCTCTTCCCAGCATTGCCCCCGCCCTGTCGGGGTTTAGATCCCCCTGCAAGTCTGGCCTGCAGGGCTTTCTGGCTAAGGCATCTCCCTGTGCTGGGCCCACTACCCAGGGCCCCCTCGCTCTCCCCAGCTGCTCACCGCACCTGGCTCCGGCCTGCTCCAGCCCCAGCTCCACCCTCTGCCTCAGCTCCAGCTCCTCTGCCTCAGCACGGCGGCTGCTGCTGCTCTGCCTCCAGCCCCCTGGGCAGCTGCCCTGGCCCCCCTGACTCCCCTGGCTCTGGCTGCTGCAGCTTCTCCCCCCAGGGCAGGTCTGTGTCTCTGGGCTGCACCTCTGCTCCCAGGGCAGGTCTGTGTCTCTGGGCTGGGCTCTGGCCCCTCTGGCTCTGGCCCAGCTTAGCTCTGGCCTCTGCCCTCTCCTCAGCTCAGCCCCACTCTCTCTGACTCAGGCAACTGCAGCTCACACGGAGGACCAGAGCCACCTTGACCTCCTGACTCCCTGATTCGCCTGCCCGCCCTGTCAATCAGGCTGACCTGGAGCATTGGCCTCTCCCCATTGCCCCTGGGGACTGTCAGTCCCATCAACCCTTCCCCTTTTGGTACTGGGAGCTCTGAATGTTAGTAAGGGGATAACAGTCCCTTTACAGAGAGAAGAGGGTCAGATGTTTCAGTTAGACCTTCACTTGCTCTTTGGGAAAGCCGTAGAGTAGAAGTCAGACTAGAATTTAATTTTATACACGACCTTCCGTCATCGAGCTGTGTCAAGATATGATTCAAAGTGATTAATTAGATCAGCGTTGCCTAAACTGTGGAAGGCTGACCCTCCAATTCAGCCAAATGATACCCATTTTGGCCTCCCCCACCCAATGTAATGCTGCCAAGTGTTGTTAAAGGCCTACACATCTTTATTTATGTTTTCTACTCTCTTACCCCCCACTTAGGGAACCACTGGGGTCAATTTTCATAGCATTGTTACGAGCTGGGTTAAACCTTATCTTTATGACCTTTAAAGTAAATCTATATTTAGGGTTTGAGAAGACAGATTTTTGGGCTGTAAGAGTGTAACTCATCACTGGTTCTCCCCCTTGTGGCCAGGCCGGGTGTTGCAGGACCTTCCCCTCAGTTGTTTCTGCTAAATTGCCATTCAGGCCTCCTAGTAGCCCACAACTTCTTGTGACATGGCCCTAAAGCCAGGTCATAAATAGTCCCATCCCTTCCCGGGTAAACCAATAGTCCAACAAATAGTCAACTGACCTCATATTGGGTCCTCAACCTGACTCTGGACTCACTAATCCTTGCTCCTGGTATCAGGGAATTTTGATAGTCCTTACCCATCATGTCAGGGTATTTCCTCGATGGGCCAGTAAAGGAACTCAGGCCTTCCCTCTCCTCTGGGCTCTAGTCCAGGATCCCTTTCATGAGCAGCCAAGGCCTGACTATGCAGATCCCTTGCTCCTTCCTGGATCATTTCCTACTTTGCCCTGTCGTAGGTTTTTCTGATATACTCCTGAGTTCTGTAGGACCAATACAACTTCTTGCTGTGCACAGCAAATGGCTTCCTCTGCTCAACTCTGTACGGTGACTTGGCACTATCAACTGTTCTTGTATGTAGCCTATCTGCATGAAGTCCTTTTTACTCTCCAGCTTAGTCCTTCAGAGTTATGTAATTTCAAATCTTCCAGGTAAGCAACCTCATCACCTTCCGCTTTCTCCTACCTACTCGCTATTCTTATGGTACCTTTCTTTTAGGGTTGGTACTGTTGTTATTTAGTTGGATTTCAGTGGCACCCATGGGCCCAAACCAAGATCAAGACCCAATTGTATTAGGCACTGTACAAACACATAGTTAGAGACAGCTGCCTATCCCAAAGAACTTGGATTTTACGTAGAAAAGGCCGATGAAAGGTGGCAGAGGAAACGGAGATGAAGAAACATGCCCATGGATCACAGAGCAGGTCAGGGCAGAGCCAGGAATACACGTCAGGTCTCCTGAATTCCAATCTAGTTCCCTGTTCGCTAAACCACACTGCCTCAATGTGCCAGTCTTCTAAGGTCCATTACCCAGCCTAGGTGAGAACACAGGGCACACACCCATTCCAAGTAGCATGGAGCATCCTGTTTCTCTTTCTCCAGCATTGGACAGTTTCTTCCACACATTTTTTGTCACTGAGCAAATTTTAATGAATGAATTTTGAACAACTCTAGCGTTGGTACATCCCTAACCCCAGTGCCACAATACATTAAAGTAGGGTTTGCTGTAACTGTCCTCTGATCTGCCAACCATCTATCTACATTGTTAGACTGTCTGTTTAGTTAGTTGTGGATGAAGTGCTGCCACCTATTGGATATAGTAGAAAACAGTTTTCTGCAAATTAAAATCACATAGGATGGTATTAAAGAAATCATCTAGTCTGAAGTCTGTGAGGGGATTTAGACTTATAGCACTTAACATTTTCATACCAGTCAATACCACCAGAGATGGGCAGGAAATGGTTTTCCCGTCCCATGAAAAATTTTGAGATAATGAAAAATGTTCCTTCCTGTCCTGAATCAGGATGAAAAGTTTCACCAAAATAAACATTAAAAAATATTTTGGGCTAATCAAAATACTTTGTTTTGATTTCAACCATTTAAAATTTTAATTTATTAAAAAAACAAAAAACTATAATTAGCTTATATTTTGAAATGAAGTCATTTTGAACGGGAAAACAGGAATATTTTGTTTCAAAAATGTCAAAATGAAACTTTTTGACAATTTCAATTTTTTTTCCAAAATATTTTTGAGTTGAATAATTGTTGAAACTGATCCTTTCCATGAAAAGTTTCAACTGTGATGAGTCAGCATTTTCGGAGGGAAATTCCCCATCAGTTCTACCAGATGAATAGACATGTGTATGCAACATAGTTTCTGCTGTGTAGCAAATTACATTGCTTTTTTTTCTCAACAAGACAACACACATTTCTTAATGCAAGTCAAAATACCTAAACTCCTACATACTCTTACAACAATTGCATATTTAGGATAAAAATTTTAAGATAAAGGCACATTTAGAACTCTATGCAAGAGTCTCTACTGCTCTGGGGTGTGTCTCTGAGTGTCAGATCACTTACACTAGAGCAGCAATTTACTCCTCGATGTCAGTGATGCAATATCAGAATTTGACTGTAGATAAAACTATCTGCATCTCAAAGATCTTTCCAGATATGCAAAGAGGGAAACAAGGAACAGAAGAAGGGGTGCAAATGGATAAATGGAAATGGGCTGGATTTCTATTGGTGTAAATTAGCATAGGTCCGTTAAAGTGAATGGACCTGATTCTCATTGACACTCAGGCTCATTCACACTGCCAGAGCCTTTATGTAAATGAGAATCAGGTCCACTGAATCCATGCTGGTTTACACCAGCAAAGGATCTAGGACCAAAAACATATACTCTTCACATAGCTATGCTTTGGATAGGCAAGGAATACAGTATACCTCACCTATTCTTACTTACTTGCCTATACAGCACCATGCATGCAGCTTGCAATATATAAGTAGTAATCACTCTGTCTCAATTCATGTGTAGACAATCTAGGAGGCAGGATGCCACATGAGGAGATATTTTACTAAAATAACTCTTGAATTACCTTTGTTAAACATAATTTTCAGTTCAAAGACACGTGCCTTTGAAAAGCTCTTGCTTTGACACATCAGGTGGAGAGACAGTAATGTGTGATATGGCATGTGTCAATATGTTTGACATCATGCAAATGACACTTTACAACTCAGACATAAAAGAGCATGATGCTTTGACAATGATTTATTGGGGGGAAAAGAAAAACCTGCATTATTTTCAAACAAGTTTCGAAAATAACAAGTTGTCAAATAACTGCAATTGATTATTAGACAATCACATGGGATGGAGGGTTATCAAATTCAATTTTTGACACTTACCATTGCTTTGCTTTTGAAGGTGGATTTCTCTTTAATATGTCAGATATTGTTTTTACTATCTGATTCATTTTTCCCTCTTTTAAGATATTTTCTGTTCTTATTTCCCTCCTGACTTTAATAACCCACTTTATTGTTTTCATGGTGACCAGTTAAATCTTATGTGGTGTATTATGATGAAGGCAGTTTAAACTATTATTATTTTGATCCTTTTGTGTACTTCGAGTATTTTTTTTCCAGGTGGCTGCTCTGTTTGTTCTTCTTTGTTTCCTGCTGAGTTCCAAAGTACCTTTATTTTACTGGTGGCTATTTTTTTGTTTTGTATAGTCTTCTCCATAGATACCATCTAGCAAGCTGGTAAATTATTTTTGTAACACTGGGTTTGTATGATTGGCACGATTTCTCTATTTTACTATACAAATACAGCTGGATTGTTGAAAGTTCAGGTGCAGGCCATAAGAGAACATGAATACAGTCATGCTAGACACTTATAATAGTGGAAATCTGAGCTCTTTGATCCAGTTGAAAATATAGAAGAAAGGAAAAGATTAAATATAAAGGGCCTGATTCTACTCCTAATTATACAGCTGTAACTCTGTTGACTTCAGTGGAGTTACTCCTGTTTTATGCCTCTGTGCGTGTGAGATATAATCTGACCCTTTATCTTTTATACAGACTGTGGGTTTGATTCTAATCTATTGAATGGGCGTAATTCCACTGAAGTCAGTGGAAATACGTTGGTATAAAACTTGTGTGAATGAGATCAGAATCAGGCTCCATGTTCTCAGCACAAGCTATTATCTGTGTGTTAGTGGCGGTGCTAATTTACAGTTTAATTGTCTAGATCACTGGCTCAAGGTCATAACAGTATCCCGTTTTTAATGAACATAGTAACTTCTCTTTCCCTCTTGCTGTTTTTCTTAATAATTTCCATACACCCAGCTCACCCACTCATCCTTGGTCGAGGGCTGATAGCCTTGGCGGTGACTGCTTCTGTCTCAGTGCAATTTAGAAAAGGCAAACCACGTAGCAAGAAGCATATTGGAGGCCTCAGTGGCAGATGGAAGACATGTGATGGAAAGTAAAGCAAGCGTTCAACGCCAGTGTTGGCTGCTGCACTGGGCAGGCTGACTCATCTCTTCACACATGGATTTGGCAAGTTAAATACAGTTTAACCTCTTAATCCCCCCATGAAACTGGTGGGTTTACAGCTAAAGTTTGAGGGCTGATGCTGCAATCCTTAGATAGAACTTCCATCAACTTCAATGGGCATTATTATTGGTATTACGAGAGCACCCAGCTGAGATTGGGGACCCATTGTGTCAGGCACTGGCCAAGCATGTAGTAAGAGACATTCCCTTCCCCAAAGATCTTTCAGTGTACATGGACAAGACAGACCGGGGTGGGAGGGTAAACAGGTCACAGAGAGGTGCAGTGACAGACAGGAGTAGAATTTAGGTTTCCTGAATTCACTAGGCCACATTGCTGAACAAGTAATTTAGGGATCTCTTGCAAGTAGTTAACTTTAAACACTGGGGAAAAATTCTGCCCTCTGTTACACCAGCATAAGCCTGTAGTAACTCCATTCCTATCATTGCACCTGTGTGAATGGGAGCAGAATTTAGTTCATTATATAAAGCTGCACAAAGACTTCCAAATATTTTTGAGAACTATCCATTCAGTTTCTTATATTAATTAATTCTGATTGTGCTCACTCACCTATAACTGCTTTCCACAAATACTCTAGTGAAAACATTTACTAGCAGGAATATTTGCAGCAACAATGGATTATAAGCAAATAGTGGAGAATATTCATGGAAAGTGAATTTTGAAAGTGTTACTGTTAGTATTCACGCGAGAAATCTGATTCTAAGCATTATGCTAATCTAGTCAGAGACCAGAAACATACTATGCAATGTATGTGGCCAATCAAAACTAACCAATACGGGTGAAATTTTGAATGTCAAATACATGCACCACAATAATCTACAAAGAAGGATTTGGCAGAATTATTTGGTGAAAAACAAACATGGAATAAATAATAAATCTGATAAAGTTTTAAACCGTTTGCAGATATTGTTGAAAAAGAAAAGAGGTGAAGTTTTTGTAATAGATTATTTGCTCCTAAATATTCACACAGCTCCAATACATACACATACACATATACACAGATTTGTTTGTGAATCCCTTTGCTATCATAACTGAAAACTTGGCTGTACTGTATCTATGCAGATCGCAGTAAACCTGACCAGCTCAGTGAGCCTATCTTAAAAAATAAAACAAAACATGGACATAGGCAGACAGGAAATATTTGCGGCAAAAGTTTGTGTCACCAAATCTTGTATTTCCTGCATGCCTGTAGAACTAAACTGTATTGACGTTATAGGATTATAAAATAGGATCACTTACGCTGTCCACTTTGCGCTACCATTATGGCTTCATGTTGATATTTCCAACAGAGCAGCTGCTTATTTTATTAGCTACAGAGATTCATTGCACATCTTGAAAATGCCCTTTGCACCATGTCTTTATTATAGGATTCAGTACAGCTGAGCAAATATAACTGCTATAATATGCACTAAATACAAGAAGATAACACCAGGATAAACTCTGATTATTTATAGTGTACACAGTGAAGGAAAAATATAGAAGTTCTTTACAAGTAGGAAAAAAAGGGAAAATGTATTTAAACTCTACCATGAAGGTCTAGTGAACCTTGTTTAAAGGATTACCATCCCCACAACCTCTAAGTAACAGACCTTAGCAAAGGCCTACATGCAATTCCTTCCTTGGTATATTTCAGGGCTGATCCTCAGTTGGAATTCTTAATACTGCGGTCAGCTAGGAAAACCAGCTGTTTATTATTTGTCAATTAGCTTTAAGTAGTGCACTCCCCACCCAGAACAGCTTAATTTTTTCCACTTACCCCCATTTGTCTCTTGGATGTTTGAAGCAAAGGTTCATTTTGTTCTGCGACAGAACAGATTCTGTGCTGCTGCTTAGTATTGTCTCACCTAGTCATAAAAAGTATCCTGACCAAAAGGAAGTGGAAAACAATACGTAAAACAAACGCAGAAGCCCAGGAGGAAAGCTACACCCCAAAGACCAGCACTAATAGCAACCAAGAGAGAGCACTCCTCCTCATTGCTAACTTATTCCAGTGGTGCCTATGTAGTTCTTTTGGAAATTAAATTCTTTATGATGCAACTTCTGTTGTAACTTTTCCTCATTCCCATTGTAAACAATTCTTCACAGTTAGTATTGACCCAAAATAAACTATTTGATGCAAGGTTTTTTTTTTAGTACCCAAATAAGTAAATTAAAACAAATTAAAGCAAAATAGAACTTAGAGGCTGTATTGAAGCCAGTTGACATCTTTAAGAGCATACTCTCAGGGAGGCAGTAGTTATTAAAAGTGCATTCTTCCAGAATGTTGTATGTGAAAGCCCTCCCTGAAAACAGAATATTTTAAATAGCTATCTACAGGACAGTTTCTTGCTGGACAGAGCAGGTATGGGAGAATATGCAGGTAAGTAATGGCTTGATTTTTAAAAGATTGATGGGTAGGCAGAGAAAATATGCTACACCGGCCTTGCTGTTTTTGCCTCCTCAGTATTTCTAGCACCAAAAGGCAACCGCAATAAAGAAGGAGAGTTCATGATTTCACCTCTAAAGATGCCAAGGTTCTTTGGTTTGGGATTTTTTGCAATGCTTAAAGTAACTGGGCTGATTTTTACACCGGCATAAGCCCTGTTAACTCCAGTGCTGTTTCTCCTGATTTACCCTGGGGTGAGAGGAGAAACAGGTCTATTGTGCATGTGTGTGTACATATTTGCTGTATAGAAACATTTAGCATTGATATTTAATATACATCTGGGAAAAATACAAATCATTTTCCTTCAGATGAAATAAATGCCTTTGACAGTCAAATTTTTGCCACACTCTTACTCAGATTCAGGAGGAAAACTAAAGGCTGAATCATATTTGATAATGCCTGGAATGGCTGATCTTTTAGTAGGATCTTTTATCTTTAAGGACATCGGGCCAGATTCTCTTCTCACATTGCTATAAATCTGGAGTAACTTTGGTGAAGTCAGTAGAGTAATACTGAAAGTAATTAAGTCATGTCACTTACCAGTCTAAATGAAGTCAGTGTCACTTATCTATTTCCATATGCACTTAGTAGCCAATCCAGACACTAAGAATTTGGTTATTAAAGTGTTTCTGTACCAGTGTTCAGCCATGGAAAGCAATTCACAATTATAAAGTTATAATTGGTATCCAGTGACTTCTTCTTCTTCTTGCATGTCGTAAAGGTACAGTGTCTGCTCCCCGATCACCATGCATAGCACCTTGGTACCGCAGAGGGTTGCTATGTGCACAGCAAAGATTTCTTAACGGTGACATGAGTAGACAGACAGATTAAATAATTTAGTGCTTGTGAAAGGTGCCAGATTAAGTTCTAGAGAATTAAGTCCTCTGTTGATGCCCAGAATGAGGGCAGCATAGGCAACAGCAGTGCAATATTGTGCACATTGCCCTGCCAATGTGCCTTGCCCTAACCCAGAGGCAATACCTCCAGAAGTGAGAGAGAAGTCCAGTCTCCACAGCTGGGATTTTCAAAAGAGCCTAAAGGAGTTAGGTGCCCAAATCCCATTGAGTACAATAAAAGATGGGTGCCTAATTCCTTTGTGTTCTTTTGAAAATCCCAGCCACCATCTCCTTAGTCTTCTTTCTTTCAGACAGCCAACACCCTTTTTCGAATGAAGGTGTTAAGTGGACCCATTTCTATTTGGAGTGCACCGTCAAGTCTTTTCATCCAGATTACCAAACAGCCGTCACTCAGTTGGTGATGACTTTGGGAGACTACCATCCGAAGTTGGATATGAACTAGTATCCATTGGGAGTCCTGCAGGAGCATCTGAGGGAAGATTTTGGCCCAAGAACTATACTGTGTGATATTACAGCACTATAAAATGACAGAGATCTATGTTCAGTTAAGAGACAGTTCAGTTTCAGTTCTGAAGTTCACAGGGGTAAAACCAGACTGTTGTACCTGGGGGAAGAACATAGGAGCTAACTCTTGTTTTCCAAGATTGTTTGGATTCATCCTTTAAGAATTCTCCACCCATCTCATTGCAACAGGGAATTGGATCACAGCCTACTCTCTCCCCTCATATCATTCACATTTGGAAATACCATCAGGAAATTCTATATACTGGCCTGGTCAATTGCTGTGACACAGCACATGTAGGAACTACTTTTTTTTTACTGAGCTGGGATAACAACAGGACATCAATTCGCCTGCCTTTCAATTACTTTTAATGAGCCTGGTCACTGCAGGTGTGCCGAGTAGTTCACTCCCAGTCATGGATAAATTTGATGTGTTACTTCCCTCCCTGGTTATAGGGGTAATTCCTTTGTTGCAATAACTCCAGTGAAGTCGATGGAGTTATGCCAGCAGAAAATGATTATATTTGACCTACTGTGTTTTGAATTGACCGTGTGTTCTTTGTAATAGAATCGTCTGTTTTTCTGCTTGTTTATTAACACAGAATGGTCATCAGCAAAAAGACACCCACCCAGCACCAAGACACAGTAGTAGCAGAGATACTTCAGTCCAGGTTTGAGCCTGCAAGGTATTAAACAAGGCACAAGCCTGCAAGGTACTGACTTCTCTGGGAGTTTAGGTGCTCAGCAATTTGTGGGGTCAATTCACATCTATTCTACAAGCCCTAAAGAGAATAACTTCCCCTGAGAACAACCTGTCTTCTGCCAACTGCACTCCCACTTGAAAAGAAGAGATGGGGCCTGAAGGTCCACTGACTCTGGCTGTCTCAGGGCAGCAGGGGAAACTAATTCCCCATTCAAAGGCCAGAAATGCCCTACCAACAGCAATGAGATATGTATATCTTGGCTATTAGCTGGAACACCTCAACTGTTGTTGGACTATAGTTATAAGGGAAATTGAGAACTGCTTATTTCATTGCACTTGTGATGTCAGTATGTATCTTTCATAGTAACCCAGATGGAATGTTGAAGTTGAAATGTATCTAGCTGGTGACTACTTTTGGTGCTGTATTTGATAAAGCTGCGCCATCGCTGTCCTTAAATGCGTACTCCACATTACTGGGAAAAGGGGGCTTACTTGCTTCAGATCTTAAACTGACATACATTTTATTGATATTGACCTTATCCCAAGGCAATTCCTGAGGCACTAAGGCCTGCTGCAGGCCAGCAGTATTTCCAGCCAATGTTTCATTCTCAGGAAATTCCCTGGGCCATGGTCATTACTGCTTAGCTATACCTGTGTTACAAACACATAAGTTGGTGACCTTATTCATTGTGTGTGGCCCTTTGGGCACCAGGGAATCTGTACAGCTGGAAATGTGGTACTCTGGTAAATTTTGCGTGGGAATTTTGTTGGTGCATTCGGAAGGAGCTTTTTGCTGAAATGTCAACACATTTTTCTTTCATCTGCATGTACTTATCCTAGAATCAGAGAATCACAGAAACTGGAGAAGGGGAAAAGTTGTGTTAGTTCATCTAGTCCATCCCCCAGGGGCAAGGCAAAAATTGTTCCTTGTTATACATTTTTGAGTGATATGTCCACTCTGGTTTTAAATGTACTAAATGATGGAGCTAATATCCCTTCCCATGGAAGCCTATTCTACAGCTCAATAGACCTTGCTCTCCGGAAGTTTCTAGTGATATTTGGCGCATTATGCCTACTTGGAGCTATCCTGTCCCACTTCTGATTAATATAGCTGTATTGTTGACGGTCGTACCTTTCAAACCCAGCATTTAGTACGAGATGGAAAAGGACTACAGGATCATCTGTTCCATTGCTCTGCCAATTCAGGATTAAAAATACCGATTAAGCACTTTACATTCTCACAGAACTGTAGAAAACATTAACTAATAAATCCTTACGTCATTGCTCTTGGTTGGGTAAATATCATCGTTACCCCCATTATCCAGAAGGGGAAACTGGCACATACAAAGCTGTAGGGCTGGGATTTCAAATGCTCATCTCAAGGCAGCTCCCACTCAAATTTAGGGCCAGATTTTCAACAAGTTCGGTAGTGAGCATTTTTGAAAAGCTGGCCCTAAGTGACTAGGCTAAGGTCACCGAATGAGTCAGTGAAAGAAACAAAGATTTCCCACCTTGTAGCCTACATTTTGTCCACTAATCATGCTGCTTCTAAGACATTATCCTTACTTTTTATTTCTAGTGCAGACAAGGTTTAAACGACTTCTCTGGATTCCAGCAGCAGGAAACAGGCGATTTAGGTTGCAACATGTCAGGTTTTAGACTCAGTTTTAGGCCTGTTGACCTCCATCTTCTTTCCTGCTGTCAAGAGATCTCATTTCCTTTACCCTAGCTGCATTTCTGGGTAACCTTAGGATCCTGGGCAAGTCTGGTAGGCCCAAATTATGATGTATGGTTTGTGGCTGGCCAGGAATCGCCTATGTGCATTTTGGGTCACTGTGAGGGGAGGGCAGTCTCCTTGGGGCTGCCTCTACTGGTCCC
The DNA here is from genome assembly GCA_033296515.1 of Macrochelys suwanniensis. Taxonomy (NCBI): domain Eukaryota; kingdom Metazoa; phylum Chordata; order Testudines; family Chelydridae; genus Macrochelys; species Macrochelys suwanniensis. The sequence goes on from CM065783.1 coordinate 11,142,176, forward strand.
AGAATCTCTGAGCTGGTGCAGAAGGGCAAGAAACATCCACCAGGTAAAAGGCTGGTCAGGGCCGGCGCTACCATTAGGTGACCCTAGGCGGTCGCCTAGGGCGCCAGGATTTGGGGGGCGGCATCTTTGGCCCCTCGGCGGCCGCTGGCGGGAGAGGCTGCCGCCGAAATGCCACTGAGGTCCCCGGCAGCTGAAGAAGCTGCCACCGAAGAAGCTGCAGCTGAGAACCCCGGCAGCACTTCGGCGGCAGCTTCTTCGGCCGCCAGGGATCTCGGCGGCATTTCGGCGGCGGCCTCTCCCACCGCCACCTAGGGTGGCAAAAAATCTGGCGCCGCTGCTGAGGCTGGTATGTTACTACATCCCTCCTAACCCAAGTCAGAGTTTGGTCCCGGCTCCTTTCTGGGATCATAGCAGCTATGCACTGCCCCTTACTGAGGGCTTGCCTTAACCTCTCCTTGGCTCAGTCTCTTCTGTGCAATGTAATAACTTTTCCCTACCTCACAGGAGTGCTGCGAGGATGCAGTATGTAGTGTATAGGAATTAGATATATAGTTTGGGAGCCCTCTAGGGGGTACGTCTACACAGCCCGGAGCAGTGAGCCTCCGAACCTGGGGCAACAGACTCAGGCTTGAAGAGCTCATGCTACCACACTAAAAAGCGCTATGTGGACGTTGTGGCTGGCTGAAGTTCAGGCTCTGATCCCTAGGAAGGTCAATAGGCTTCAGAGCCCTAGCCACAACTTAAAAGCACTGTCTGCACAGCTAGTTTTGGCATGGGAGTGTGAGCCCTGCTAACCCATCTGTTGGCTCAGGCTCAGAGGCTCGCTGCTGCTGGCTGTGTAAATACACACTAGTGGGCCTTCCTCTCTTCTATTGCAAAAAGCCAGCAGACTCCTGCCAGAGCAGCAGCATCCATTGTGCATAGTTAATAAACATCATGATATGAAATCCAGCAGGGCCAGTGTGGTTTCTCGTTAGTCTTAATTGTTGTGTAGACAGCAAAGCCACGACACAGCGAGTAATGTTTGTAAAGAACTCCGAGTTCCTCAGCTGAGCAGGGACTCTAGAAATGCAGAGTAATGTCATTGAGCTGGAAATGATGATGTGTGAAAGTCAATAAAAACACCACCAGCAGCACTTAAAGGCCGCGTGTCTAGCCTTTTCCTGGCCAGCTGACAGCTCAATCAAAAACCGTCAAAGTGCCGATTCATATTTAATTTGTCCACTGAGCAAAGAGTGAATGAGTTTCAAATCCTATTTCTTGCAGATGTTAACATACACATTATGATATCCAGTAGTTGTGTATTGTCCAAGGTGGAGTCTGATACATCATAGTACATATCAGCCCCATCTTATACTGAACTCCATCGTACTCAGCTCCATTTGGGAACAGAGCCACCTAGGAGTAAAACAGAGGTAAACTTTAAAAGGGCAATTAAAAAACAAACAAACATTGAGGAAAATGGCTAACAGAAGGCTAAAGGGCAAATTAAAATATAAATAACCATAGAACCAGCCTGGAGGCTATTCAACAATATCATAAAAGAGGCACAGATGGTTTGCCTACTCATGGGAAGAAATATAGAAATTAATGGATCAGTTCTGCCACCCTTGCTCACATGGGGCCAGTTCAAAGCCCACTGATGTCTGTGGGAGTCTATTGATTACAAGGAGTTTTGGATCCGGCTCACGCAAGAGTATCAGAGTCTGGGAGCAGCCCTATTGAAATTACTGCTCCTCTTATGCAAAGGGACCTTACTGCAGCCTTGAATTGATAGCAGAGGATTTCTTTGGCTAGGGTGGAATCTTTGGCTGGGGTAGAGCCAGTGTAGCTGGATTTTCGAGACTCCCATAGGAGATATAGTGGAGGTGGAGTGGGTGAGACATGACTAGAGTGCGCTGCACTCCACTGACTCCTGGCAGGCCTAATGTCCCCTAATAGGGCATTACAAACTGGTGTAATTTAGAACAGCTTAAGGCTGCTCTAAATTATACCAAGAGCCAAACAAGGCCACAGCCAGTCCCAAGATTAGGGGGTAAGGAGGAAGAAAATGGTATAACAGCCACCTTTTCTCTCCCCTACTCAACGTGCATGACCCCACATTGGGGATGGTGCAGAACTGCCAGTGCACAGGGGTACTTGAATTTGTGCCACACCACAAAAGTTCTCTTAATAAAGAACCAGTTTAGCTTTACAAACATGGATTCCTCTCATGTTACTATCCAGCATGCAGTATGTGAAACAGTATGGAGTGGTCATTTTCCTGAGGGAATCCATTCTAAAGAACTGTTAAATATTGTCACTTCATCTCAGTATCCAGAGGTCATTGCTCACATCCGGTGTGTCAGGATATAGGTACTGCAGTACTGGGTCCTGCATGAACAAATGGGTTAGTGGGCGGGCCCCTATCCAGATCACATAGTGTCCAAAAGGTAAGTCCTTCAGCATTGTCTTGCTGGGTCAGGTGTTTGTAGCAATATGGCAAATTCAAATACAGCAAACCACCAGGATCTCAGGGGCACAACCAGAATTTTCCAAGTAGCAGAGCTCACATACTGAGAGGTGCATGTGTGTGTATGGGGCCCCCAGCTTTGCACTGCTGCATGTCATATGTATGTCCTCGCCGAGCTGCCACTTCTTCTTCCAGAATGGGCCTGGAAGTGGAAGAGGTGGAGGGGACAGCATGAGGAGATGGTGACATGGGGTTATGGGAAGCGGGGAGCTGGGTCTGAGGGTGTCTTTGGTGGGCGGAGAGTAGTGGGGAAGAGTTCCCACCCAGTTCTGGTCTCTCCAGTGGGACGAGAGGGGGAAGAATTCCTGTCAGCCCCAGCCTCTCTGGTAGGTGGGTGGGGGAGACTGGAGGGGTCTTGACCAATCCCAGTCTCTCGAGCTGGTCCTGGTTTCTCTGGTGCAAGGCGGAGAAGAGGTCCCAGCTGATCTCTTTCACTTGGGCTTCTCCTTAGAGATGGGGAAGAAGAGGTGATTGAAGCTGGAATAGGGGCAGCAGCTCCTCTGGGGATTCCAGCCCCCAGAATCTCCCAGACTTGGCTCCCCACTTCCTGGAATCCTGGGCCACCATCTCCCCACGCTGCCGCCTCTACCTCTTCCGCTTCTGGGCCTGTTCTGGAAGGAGAGATGGTGGCTCATCAGGGACAAATTCATGTGAATTTGTAGTAGCATCTATGGCCAAGAGGGAGCAGGGGACTGGGTAGGATTGGAGAGTATTTCTTTTGAGATTGCTGAAGATGGGAGTCGAGGGCACTCAACACCTCTCAAGATGGGCCCAAAAGTATGACACAGCAGCGATATAATCTCCAAGATTACCAGAAGTGACTAACGGTTTTTGGTGGCATCAATTTTTGGTGCCCTGCTTGAAACACTTTAAAGGGGCCTGATTTCCAGAGAGAGAGAGAGAGAGAGGACAGCTCAATACTTCTTAAAATCAGACTCTTTTGGTGTTTCATGTCAGGCACTCAAGTACCCAGGCCCCCAAAGTCACCCCTCATGTTTGAAAATCTTGTCTGCTTTTATGTGATGGGCCTGATTCTCATTTATACGGTGGTCCTTTACACCACTTTGGCTGTGTAAAGGGGCTTAAAATAGGTGTAAATTACATTTACATCTACACCTGCTATAAGGCCTCTTTTACACTGCCAAAGTACTGTAAAGGAGTCTTAGGGTCAGGGCCGGCTTTAGGAAGTGCGGGGCCCAATTCGAACAGTTTCGACGGGACCCTGACAGGGACAGGGTCGGCTCCAGCTTTTGCACGGAATAAAAAAGAAAGAGCTACCGCCGAAGAAGGACCCTCCACTGAAATGCTGCCGAACACAGCAGCAGTGATTGAGCTGCCACCGAAGTGCCGCCGAAGACATGGACGTTGCAGGGCCCTCTTAGGTGCAGGGCCCGATTCAGGGGAATCGGAGGAATTGGCCTAAAGCCGGCCCTGCTTAGGGTCTTGAGAAGCAGTTGTTTCCACATATTACAGAGTCACTATTGTGATGCCTTTCTTTAAAATGGGAGTGGAACATGGTGGCTTGTTCGTGGGCTGGAGAGCCTGGGGCTAAGCCAAGCCTGACTACCTGATGAGCCTGACATAAAGGGAATCAAATGATCTCAGGGTAAAAGGCAGCAGGAAGCTCCAAAAGATGGCGGTGTCTGGGTTTGAGAGTGTAACTAAGACTGTCAGGTGTAGGAAGTCTGGTAGGAAGCAGGAGAAAGCTCTCCAAGCAGGGAAGCCTGGGAAAGACCCTGCCCAAGGGGCCAGGGAGAGACAGACAGACCTTCCCTTCCTCAGGGAGGAGTGGTCTGTGCCCCGCTGATATTGAGGGAAGAATGTGTAAGCGTCTGTTTTGTTTTGAAAGACTTTGTGTTGGATTACTGGGACAGGAACACTGAACTAGGGGCTGGTGTACATCTAAGGCCTAAATAAAAGGGATCCCTTCTTGGGATTGTTTGAAGTACTTTGTAAACTGTGAATTCGTAAAGGGCCCCTGAAGAGATGGGTCAATCAGAGACAGGGTGCTGCAGAGTGTCTGTCCGTCGAAGAGGGGATTCTTGAGAGGCAGTCAATGGCCACACTACTACAGGGAGCTCATGGAAATCCAATGTAATATATGCCATCATGTGCCAGCAATGCCCCTCTGCCATGTACATTGGACAAACTGGACAGTCTCTACGCAAAAGAATAAACGGACACAAATCTGACATCAGGAATCATAACATTCAAAAACCAGTAGGAGAACACTTCAACCTCCCTGGTCACTCAATTACAGACTTGAAGATGACAATTTTAAAACAGAAAAACTTCAAAAACAGACTCCAACGAGAAGCTGCTGAACTGGAATTAATTTGCAAATTGGATACCATCAATTTAGGGTTAAACAGAGACTGGGAATGGCTGGGTCATTACACTCATTGAATCTATTTCCCCAAGATTAAGTATCCTCACACTTTCTTGTCAACTGTCTGCTAATAGGCCTTCTTGATTATCACTACAAAAGGTTTTTTTTCTCCTGCTGATAATAGCTCATCTAAATTAAATAGCCTTTTAGAATTGGTATGGCAACTTCCACCTTTTCTGTGTGTATATATACATCTTGCTTCTGTGTGTTCCATTCTATGCATCCAATGAAGTGGGCTATAGCCTACAAAAGCTGAAATAAATTTGTTATGCTGAAATATGCTGAAATAAATTTGTTAGTCTCTAAGGTGCCACAAGTACTCCTTGTTCTTTTATGGATACACACTAACACGGCTGCTACTCTGAAACTTGGAATTTCAGACATTCCCATCTGCATTGCCCCATGTTCTGCTGACTCCACTGTCTCTGGATACCCTCTGGGATATGGGATAGCTGCCTAGATTTTCCCAGAATGCACTGTTAGGCAATGTGATAGGTGTAGACATGCAAACATGGTTATTACATTGCAGTGTTGTGTGGATAACTAATGATGCTAAGTAGTTTGAGACAGAGAGGGAAATAACAAAACAAAACACCGAGCACCAACTAATTATAGAGCGTTGGAGCAACCTCTGATGGATTTAAGACCACTAGAGAATTAATTACAGAGCACAACTGTAGGTGAAATTTAATTCAGATCAATGGAAGGCATAAAGTATTGGACACTGGCAAAAATGTAGTCTAAACCTTTCACTTATGCAGAGAGGCTATGAACTTATAGGATCCCTTGGGGGAAAGACTTAGGAAAAATCTCAGACAGTTCAGTTGAAATGTCTACCCAGTGGGATGCAGCAGCTACAAGAAACTCAGATGCTGAATAACCTAGAAAGTAGAACAGTTAATGAGGATTGAATTAAAGGATTCAAAATGTATGAAGGAAATACCAATACTGCATATTCTCTCATTCCTACTCTCTCTCATAATAGTACTGCTTATAACTACTGAATCCTCCCATACAAGGCCCTTGAGACTTCCAGTATTTCCTTGTTTCAGCTGGATTAGAAATACACAAGGGTAAAGTGATATAGGTGAGAATGGCACTATAAAGGGAAATAAAAGGGTTCTTAGCTTGTCAGTGCAAATGTCAGTACTGAAATGTACAACTCCCTGGTTTCAGATTGGACAGATATCTAAATACTAGCATTTCCCCCATGATTACCTGTGGGGGCAAAAGGGCGCCCATAAAATTGAAATGCAAATTTAGACCCTGTTAAAAATGTAGGCCAATATTTTTTAAAATGGCTGCCTAAAGGTGAGCTCCTACATCCATATTTGGATACTTAAATAAACGAATGGAAGCGGCTGGGTGGCTCAGCACTTTGGAAAAATCAGGATCCCTTTCCCTGAATCAGGAAAATCAGGAGCTAAATATGGATTTAAGGCTGGAATTTTGAAAGAAGCCTAAGGGAGTAAAGACATTTGTAACTGGAAATTCAGTGGGAGCTGGGCACATAAATCCCTTAGGTCCCTTCTAACATCCCAGTTTAAGAAGGTCCTCCTTTTGGAAATCTTAGCTTTAACTGAAGTAGATCAAGTGCTGATCTGGAAGGCAGACGGTGTCAGACACCAGAGTTGGATAATTTTGTGACCACTGGCAACAAAATCTAACTATAAAAGCTAAAACAAGGATAATGTAATCTTATGATCAAGCAATGAACTGATCCCTGCAAGAATAATGGAGAATTATTTTTGCTCTGTGCAGAGTATTCCACAAGTATGAGATTTCAGGCCTTCCTCTGGTTAGTGCTGACAAAAAGGATGATGCCAGGATAGTGGGATAATAGCCTAACCTTCTGATCCAGTCTGGAAAACCCTTTTTTGTCATTCATCTTTTAATTTCTCTAGCTTCTTCTGCAGTCCTGCATTAATGTGTCACTCCACTAGATGTCAATGTTCCCATTGATATGAACAGGCTTCAGCTGTTGTCATCCCTGTAATGCTGGATTAATTGAAAATCATTATAAAAAGTTTGATCACATGGATTATTATCATCCTTACCTTTCAAACCATGAGTTTTAGGAAGAAGAAGATGATCTCCTTTGTCATAATTTAGTTCCTTTGTGTAGGCCTTACTGTTCAATGCACATACCCCCTAGGCATATTTCTTTAATAAACACTATATAATAAATATGAGGAAGGTCATATAAGGACAGCTTCTATTTGTTCAGTGTACGACTCATGAAAAAACTCAGTCTTAAGATCCTGGGTTTCCAACTACCATCAACTGGTAAGACAGTTTCCCCATCTCACCATTGATGGATTGTGTACGGGACTGGGCTTCTTAACAATGATCATCATAATTTTGGTTGAATTTCTGCATTTGGGTCAAGGAATGTTCCTGAGTTTCCAGATACATTCCTGAGATTTGTCACGAATGTCTGTGTGGGTATGTTGTGTGTATGTAAGTGGTCATTGGCACTGGATCAGAATTGGGAGAGGATGCTAGCTTTCTGACTAGCTGACTAAACATATTGGATATGATGTAAACCAAATATGAGCATTTATCCCTTTTGGTCTATCAAGGATCCTTCATTTTTTTCTTTTCCTTCAGGTACAGTGAGGTAGGGTCTCTCTGTCTATCACTACTGCCCATCCTCTTATTATATGAGAGCCTTTCATGTCAATGCAATTAACAGTAGCTAAGTTTCTAGTGGACTTCATGGGTTATAATAAATATGCCTTTAAAACAGGAAAACACATTAATTGTAATAGTTTGTGGCCTACAAAGTGTTTGGGCAAAGATAAGAATGGATATTGAAAGAACAATTTGATGTAGTTTGCAGACCTATATATTTGAAGGGTAAAAGACTTTCCATTTTACTTTAACAATCTCTGGATAACTGATTAATGATATGGAAAGGAAGCACACACTTAAAGTTGAAAAGGCCTGAGAGGTGGATTTGGGTATTCTGGGTACATCTGGACTTTTGACAAAAAATAAGGGAGATGTATGGGTTTTTTGTATAGATAATCCCAGGTTAGATGCATAGTAGTATAAGAATTGCCATACTAGTTGTCCATCGCGTCCAGTATCTTGTCTCCAACAATGGGCACTACCAGATGTTCCAGAGGAAGTTATAAAATTCCCATGATTATCCAACATCAAGAACTTAAGGGCAATTTTTTCCTAACTCCAGGCACTTACTGTTTTATTGAGCATTGCTATTCCGTAAACATTTTATTCCCAGTTAACTATAACTAGCTAGTCTTCTTGACATAAATACTGAATCCTTCTAAGCTTTTGATTTTTATGATATCTTATGGTAATGTGTTCCACAGGTGAATTATGTGCTGTGGGAAAATGAAGACTTCCGTTCCTCAATTCTGAAAGTTGTTGTCTTAATTTCATTAACTGTCCTCTTGATGCATTATCAGATAGTAAATCTTTTCTTGTCTCTATTCCATTTAATTTTGTATGAAGCTATCTTGTCATCTCGAATTGATCTCCTTATACTAAATATTAGTTGATCTGTCTTCTTATGGAAATCCTCTTGCATTTTAATCATTTTTGTTACCTTTCTCAGAAGCTTTCCCATTCCCGTTATATGATTTTTGAGATGGGATGAGCAGATCTGAACACAAAGTGAGAACGTATGATAGCCAAAAGAGCAAATGTGATCCTTACATGTAGAAACAGGAATCCTGAGTAGGAATATAGAGTATTTGGCACTGGTGTGACCACTGCTGGAATACTGTCTATTTCTGGTGTCCATCATTCAAGAAAGATGTTGCAAAATTGGAGAAGGTTCAGAAAAGAGCCAGAAGAAATATTAAAATATTAGAAAACATATACCTTATAGTGACTGGGGAGCTCCTTGTGTCTATCTATTTAGCTTATCATAGAGACTGTTAAGGGATGACCTGGTCACAGTCTGTAAGGCCTTACATGGGGAACAGAAATTCGACAGTAGAGTTGTCTTCAATCTATCAGAAAAAGGTATAAGGAGATCCAATGACTGGAAGTTGAAGCTAGACACATTTAGATTACAAATAAGGCCTATATTTTTAACAGTGAAAGTAATTAACCATTGGAACAACTTACCAAAGGATCGACAAAGAGTCCTGTGGCACCTTATAGACTAACAGACGTATCGGAGCATAAGCTTTCGTGGGTGAACACCCACTTCTTCAGATGCATCTGAAGAAGTGGGTATTCACCCACGAAATCTTATGCTCCGATACGTCTGTTAGTCTATAAGGTGCCATAGGACTCTTTGTCACTTCTACAGATCCAGACTAACACGGCTACCCCTCTGATACTTACCAAAGGATGTGGTGGATTCCCCTTCACTGGAAAATTTTAAATCATGACTGGATGTTTTTCCTAAAAGATGTGGCCCAGTTCAGGGGTTCCCAAAATGTGATACATGTGGTATGAGACCTTGTTGAGAATGGTACATGTAACATGATGGTCTGGCCTCTTTAACAAGTAGTGGGGGCTAGGCCATTCACCCCACCTGTTCCATGATGTGGCCCATTTAAGGAAAGAGAATTGACAAGAGCAGCAGCCTAGCTGATGAATGGGACTAGGTTTTAATCAGATACCTACATCCGTAACATGACAAAACCCAACTTTTAGATGACTCCCAGGAAGAGAAAAAGGGCAGAATTAGAAGGGAGCATCAAAATCTAGAGAGAGGCTCCCTGGGATGGGAACCAGAAGGGGAACTGGTGGGTTGGGGAAGCCTGCCTGAATCATAACTCAGCCCATGAAAGAGGGTTTTGGAATCCCTTAACTAAGAAGAAGGATTTGAGAGTCCAGGGACCAGGGCAGGAGAAGCTCTGTGGGAAAGAATCTCCAGAAGGGCCAGAGGCTGTAGTGTTCCCTAGCTCAGCAGGAACTGGAAGGGAAGAGCGTTGTGTTCACAGCATACACATGGAGAAGTTAGATAAAAACAAATACGCTTGCTGGAAGGTTGCAACATAACAATCCTTTATTTTTTATAATTCAGAATGATAATGCATGAGAACCCAAAAACTGAGTGAGATAAAACAGGCTGCTCCCTCATGCAGCATGGCACAATCCAACCCTCTTTGCTTTAAGCTGTCTCTTTCCAAACTGACTGTCTGCTGACTGCTAGCTTGAGCAGAACTGGCGCATTTGTCTGCTTGAGCTGAGGAGCATGCTCCCAGCTGCCGTGTGGATGTACCCTGAGAAGAAGGGTAAATTGAAGTTGCCACATGCCCAAGTAAAGCCCTTCGCTTTCAGCCAACACTCCCCCAACTTCTCTACCCTTCCCCTCTGAGCCATTCCTGCCTTTTTACACAGGCACACACTCTTCACCAGAGGCCCTGCACTCCAGCCAAACCCACATCCTAAGTCTAACCTCAGAACATGGCCGGAAATGGTTTTCCCATCCCACGATGGTTTTCATGGTTTCAAGAATTTTCCCATTTGTCATCAAGATGAAACTAGGACCTTTTGAAACTTTTAGCAAAAAACCAGGGGGAGAGATGCCCATGCAATTCTGAATAGCAAATAGCTAGAAAGTAGGGCACTCAGATAGGATGTGACCCAGGGTCAAGTGTCTGGTTTTTTACTCAGTCAGAGAAAGCACTTTTATGGAGGTCTCCCACATCCCAGATGAGTACCATGACCACCAGGCTATTCTGCGATGGGTCTGCCTTTCTTTCTCCTCCTCTCATTTTGACCAGAAATTCCATCCTGGCCCCGAGAAATATTTCCTGACAAAAATGTTGTGGAAAATTATACATTCCCATGAGAACGCTGAGTTTTGACAAATTGTCATTAAAAAAAAAAAAGTTTTGGCGCTAAGTTCCCAACCAGCTCTAAATCTTATGTCCTCTAACCCTCCCACCAAGACTCCCCCACCCAAACTCCCTTCTTATCTAATTTCCCTCAGGAAAAGTCAAACTTTATGTTACTATTTGAAGTTAAGCCTATTAAGGCCTAAAATAAATGTGCACAAAAAGGAGAAATTTCCATGTGGTACTTCAATCATCAGGTTTTAAAAAAAGGTGGTATGTAAACCAATAAAACTTTGGTTCTCAAGTTCTCTAATTCAAGCAGGAATTAAAGCAGGGAAATCCTATGACCTGTGTTATGAAGGCGGTCAGATTAGATGACCACAGTGGTCCCTTCTCATCTTACAGTCCATGATTCTATGAATAATATTTTCAATTTTATTTTCTATGGTGAAATTGTTAGCTGATTTGGGAGCCCAAGTCCCATTGAAAGTCAATGGACCTTGTGCATCTAAGTCATTTAGGCAGTTTTGAAAATCCCACTCTGTGCCTTTCTTAATACATTCTAGCATTGTGTCTGCTTTTTTTGACCACTAGTGCATATCAAGCAGTCATTTTCACTGAGTTTCCCACAGTGATGCCTGGATATTTTCCCTGAGTGGTAACAATTATTTTACAACCCGTCAGTGTATATGAGTGCTGCAGACTCACCCTTCTGATGTGCATTACCTTGTACTTGTCTACACTGTATTTTATCTGCCACTGTGTTGCCAAGTTGTCTAGCCCTGTTATTCCTCACAATTTTCTCTAATCTCGACTAGCTGTATAGTGCTATTCCTTCGCCTCTCTGCACTAATATATACTCTATACCCAGCTATTACAAGCATGCCGCTGATTATTTTCTTACCACAATGTCTCCAAATATAGCAAAAATGCCTTTTTATAGATAAATCCTCACCTATTGCCAGGCATTCTAGGGCAACTATTTTGACTTTTAAGCTTCTCAGATTGATATATAGTTTTTATTTTTTTATTCTTAGCAATGGCCATATTTTTATTTAATTCTTATCTGAAACACTGTTAGGTTTTAGTGACCTATTCAGTGGACTTCAGTGACTTCGACCTGTCCTTCAGTGAGTACAGCTGTATTTCTTGCCATATTCTCTATGGAATAAATAGTTTCTTTTGTGCTATTGGCATTCTTATAAGTGAGGTTCGAAATATGGGAAGAAAATAATACAGTTGATTCTGTTTGAAAAGATATATATGGAGAGTGGTGCTGCCAACTCATAGGATTTTGTTGAGAGTCTTGCTGTACTTGATATCTTAAAGTCCCAGCTCCTGGAAATAAATGATCTTGTAAGAATTTGTATAAATCTCAGGTTTTATTTAAAAAAAATTTCTAGCCTTTGTGGTTGCAGAGAGAAGCTTTAAAACATAACTCGCGTGCATCCTAAAGGCTAAAAAACCAGAAAGCAAATACATCCATAATTTAATATTTAAAACAAAATATGATTTTTCAGGGCCAAACTCATGTTGTCTGAACTAAAACTCCCGTTGACTTAACGGGGCCAGGATTTCACTCCATGTGTTTAAACAGAGAACTAGGCCATGTCTACCCTAGAAAGAGTTTGCTGGTATATAGACAGACAACCCTCCCAGTGGAGATAAAGCTTATGCAGCTAACACAGTGCTTTTATAAACTGATATAGCGTATACCAGCTCCCTGGACAAAATGAACTATACTAGGAAAAGGACTTTTGTGCCGGTATAACTATGTCTACACTAGGGCTTTTTACCTGTATAAATATTTTATAAAGAATCACATCCCTAAGTGTATTCTTATACTGTAATCCTGGCCCTAGAGAATGACCTCCTATCTGAAATTCCCTCACCTTGTTAAGTTCCTCCTACAACATATCCTGGCCCTCTCTGGTAACTGGAGAATCAAGAATTCTATGAGTGTAACGTATCTCCATATGCCCAGTGCGGAACACCTCCAGATAACAGGAAAACAAGGCAGGGTTCAGTCATGTGGAACCTATTTTTATAATAGCTGGGATCAAAGCAGTCACCCTGAGCCAGAAGGTCTGCATCATAAGACACTGGATGATTTTTAATGCCGCCAAATTCCCCATTCAAGGCGTTCATGTTATGTGTGAGTGTAAAGGTGTGGACATCCCTGAGCACCTCTTAGGGCCAAGTGTGGTGCTCCAGGTGTGCCCCAACTTAATTTCCCCCAACAGGGGCAGCAATAAGTTCTCTTTAACCACCCAGGGCAAGGAGAACCCAACACACTTTATCTGAGCAACATGTCCTCTTTTTAATCAGGTTTCAGAATAGGAATTATTGAAACAAAAAGTTGATCAGGATCCTGGATCCCAGACTTACAATGTACACACCCCACAGTTAGGTTAGGCTTCTCTCTAGGTGCCTGAGAGAGTAACCACCACCATTCACCCAGGCCCCTCTGTCTGCTTTCTACTCCCCCTCTCTCCCCACAGCTTCCTGTTCCTGTATTTAAATAGCTCAGGGCCTCTTTGATTATTCCCAGGCTGTTGGCTCCAACCTGCCCTTTAAAGGAGCAGTATACTTTTTTCAGCATACACTCTTTCATGGTGAGCTATCATTTGTTGACTTAAGACATGCATTCTTTGCAGGGGAAATGAAACATACATCTTTCCTGAGAGTGGGGACTTGCAGAAGAACAATAGGTTCCTGTCCGTTTACAGGTGTATTATGGAAATGGTGGTGGAGGGATGATCAATTATTCCAAGCCTAATTATTAATTCTCTATAGTTTCTTACGGATATCCAGCCTTTCCCCTGTATCTTGTGTCCAAATTTGGATGGCTGCAATAGGGTCCTTGCCAATGCCATAGCAAGGTTTACCAGAGGCCCTTTTGTCGGTGTCCTCCCTCAGGAACTGAATGTTAGTTTGAGGCTTGCAGTGCACCCAGGTCAACTCACTCATTCTGCTTTGGACTCATTTTTTTCTTTAGGATTTTCAGTGATCACATTCTCGACAGTTTGCTTTTCTCCTGGATCTGACACTCTGTTTCCCCCTCACTCTTTATTGCTATTTTCTAATGTCTCAGAGTTTGGGGTTTGCTTTCTTCGATGTTTTGTCCTACTCCACTGTGTTTCTCAGTCTCAAGTGTTCCGTTTTGAGATAGTTAGCCTCCCTTCTGCCTGACACAACTGGAACTTGCTTTCTTTCTGACTCTGTGGAACAGACTGGTGGTCTTTAATGAAGGATGGTGACTTTCCACCCCCACAATGACTACTTTATTCACCAAAAAATGAAATTTCTGGTCAACTGAAACTGTTCATGAATTTGGGTCAAATCAGGTGAATAGTTTCAGCTGAAAAAAATTGGAGTGAAGTTTATTTGAAAAAGTTCAAACATTTAATTTCAACATTTTTGCAATGAAACATTTTAACTTTTCGTTTCAAAATGACACTTCACTCAGAAATGTAGATAGATTTAACTAACCCCCCCCAAATTTAACTAAAAACCCAAGCACATTTTTTTCCCTTCAGTGGTTCATTTTGGTGAGAAATGGAAAAATTGTCATTTTGGGTTGACACAAAATGAAATTTAATTTTTGGATTTTTCAGCATGGCCACTGAATCAAAAACATTAATTATTCACCTAGCTCTAGTCTATAAATCTGTGCAACAAATGCATGTCTAAGGTGGAACATTTATCATATCCAGAGAGATGACGCAGGCAGGGCAGGTTTACAGAGCTACTGCTTTGAATGTCTGCAAACTAACAGTGTGGAATGATGGATGAAAAGCTTAGCTGGCATAAACTCTGGATCTTACCTTTGCTGAGGCTGGAAATGGCAGTGAGCTGTTTCCTCACAACTTGTCCAAATGCTATAAACATAATGTGCTGAGATTACTTGGGTAGCTTTCCTACAATAATTCAGGTATGCTAACTCTGAACAGTAGGCATCTAGGTGGCTGGAAGTTAGGTGAGATATTAAGCCATTCACCTCACTCACTTTTTGTGGTGTGATGATGAATGTTTCAGTATCCATCATTATTTCTAGAAGGTGGCTGGACAATGAGGTACTTCTGGAAAGAACATTTCAGCAATAGATATTTTCTTGTCAGGTTCCATAGTACTATACCAATTTCTGGAGGCATTCCTTCAGGAGATAGTCATTTTATTGAAGCATTATCCTTTGGTAGTGGACATGTTATCCACATATTTCCAAGGATAGTTGCCATAAATGAGGCTATATTATTGTATGTATTAGTCTCCTTGCCTGACAAATTGCCATCCTGGTCTACTTGCAGCTTACTACCTGCAGTAAGACCTTTCAAAGGGCTCAATCCTGCAAAATGCTTAGCACCTGGAAGGAGTCATAGAATCATAGAAGATTAGGGTTGAAAGAGCCCTCAGGAGGTCATCTAGTCCAGCCCCCTGCTCAAAGCAGGACCAACCTCAACTAAATCAACTCCCCCGACGTCATATGTATTTATCAATGGGAGTGGAATGCTGTTAGCCTCTTCCAGGAAGCAATCACCACCTGGCAGGATCATGCCTGGCGAGACAAAGCACAAATAATTTGTGTCCCAAAAAGTAACCATTCACTTACACATCCTTATATTTAAAACATCTGAGGGCTACTGCTTATATTTTAACTGTTCTAGGTATCTGACTCCTCTCCTGTGCTTCCGGGTATAGGTCACCCCCATTACTGCAGCCTCTGAGCACTTGTGGTATGCTGAGGTGGTGACAATGTTTCTGCACCCAATGCACCAACGAGAAGTTGTGCTTGCCATCCTTGTCTGATGGGAAGTGAAATCCTCAAGCTTTCTCTTAGTAAAAATCCCTGCTAAAAATCCTTCCCATTCTGATCCTGTATGGAGTCGCTCAAAGTTTACTCTTGCTCCAAGGCACCAAAACTCCAAGGCAAACCCCAGAACTTAAATATCTTCAGCTTTCATAGGAGACCAGATAAACAGGAAAACATAATTTCATCTGTTTTAAATTTCCTTATAAG
Source organism: Macrochelys suwanniensis (assembly GCA_033296515.1). NCBI lineage: Eukaryota > Metazoa > Chordata > Testudines > Chelydridae > Macrochelys > Macrochelys suwanniensis. The sequence continues at coordinate 11,157,862 of CM065783.1, forward strand.
TAAAAATAAACACTACCCCGTGAGCCATTCCCCAAAAGTCTATATTAATATAGGAAAAGTGAGATAAAATATTTACCCTGTAATTACCTTTTTTTTTTTTTTACACCTTCCTTATTAAGGCACAGTTAAAGCTATGGATGGTATGTATGAAAAATACCAAGTCAAAATGAAGTGATCTTTGATTTTACAACTGGATTTTTGAGCCCTCAAATAATTGCAGGTGCAATGTTAGAAGTGAAAATAATTATTGACATATCTTATAGCATTAAGGTGTCAGAATAACTGATTGCATGTATGATCCAGAGACTGTGCGTAGAAGTATAAATGCTAGAAAATATGCCTGCAAAAGCTGTATATGCCTCAGTTATATGTGGGCTCAAAAATTCATGAGCAAAACTGGAAGTCAAGTTGAGTTTCCAATATCTAAAACTGACCCACCCTTAATCAGCTTTGGGAGTATAATATGCCATTTTGTCAAAGGACATCTATGCAACAGTTTATTCTTTTTTTTTTCTTATTTTGTTATTTTAAATTATCAAATTAAAATCACGGGGGACATTTCAGATATGCAGAATGGAATTTCCTATACTGTCATTTAGGCAGGACACTGGGCCTAACACTCCTCCTCTAAATTCCTAAATGACCATGAGCAATCAGGAGGTCTGATTGTCTCATTTGAAAGGCAGCACTCCATAACTCTTTACCACCATGTGGTAAGTAGGCTTTTCTTGGAAATCTCCCATCTCTGTACTTCCCAATCTCTATGCTACTTAGGTTGTGAGAAATAAGAGCCTGCTTCTCTAACTAAATTATCTTGCAGGATAATCAAAGTTTGGAGGTTTCCTTCTTGGGAATTGTTTCCCTGCCCCCCACCCCACTCGTTTTTTTCAAATTTCCCATGAGGCACCTTTTGTACTTTATGTCGATTACCCTGAAGTGACCTTTTCTGTTTGGGAGCTTCACCTTCTGCTTGAGCCAATGAAATGAACAAATATTCAGAGGGCAGCATTTATATGTGTGTGTGTGTGGGGGGGGGTTTACATGCAATGGCCTGTAGAATGTCAGGCTCAGCTGTACCATTCAAGCTGTACCAAACAAGAGTCAAAAAACAAGGTGTATGATCCCAAGGTCTCACAACATGGTTCTCAGCTCTGTTATGGCCCCATTTTTCTTAACCTCCGAGGATAGGACAAGAAGCAATGGGCTTAAATTGCAGCAAGGGAGGTTTAGATAGGATGTTAGGAAAAACTTCCTAACTGTCAGGGTGGTTAAGCACTGGAATAAATTGCCTAGGGAGGTTGTGGAATCTCCATCATTGGAGATTTTTAAGAGCAGGTGAGACAAACACCTGTCAGGAATGGTCGAGATAATTAGTCCTGTCATGAGTGCAGGGGACTGGACTAGATGACCTCTAGAGGTCCCTTCCAGTTCTATGATTCTATGATTTACAATACACAGGCTCTAAATTACTGCGTCTTTCTTCATCCTTGAAGTGCGGTAAAAATATTTCAATCCATCTCCTTGTGTATCCCATATAGTTAGAGGAAATGTTCTTTAAATTGCAGCAGACACAGATATGGGATATATAAAATACAACATTCGTTTGTGTCAGACTTGTGCTAAAGAGTGTTACAGGCTGTTGTAATTTCCAATCTGTTAAACTCATGCTGCACTGTAAAATGCCTTGCCAAAAACATAACACTTATTTGGTTTGTCTTCTGTGAATGGGTCATTTAGAACGAAATGCTGCATGAACCCCTCTGCATAGCTATTGTAAATCTTGAACAAAGTACAGTCCCCAAAGTGCCAATAGAGTGTCTCAGACAGTCAACAGTCTGACAGCAGATTGATGCTGTTTCTGCTGCTCTCGGTGCCACTCAGAAATCTTTTAGGCGGGGATGAAAATTGCTGCTGGCCAAGAGATCCCCCTCCTTAGTACATACACTGATACCTATGGGAGTTTCAATTGCCTTAATGCCCTTTGGAACTAAACAGATGAGTAAGCTTAATATCAGAAGAACATTGCCCCTAACTTCAGAGATTTTCCAGCTATTTGCTAGCTCAGTCCCCTAGTAATAAATCAGTAAAGCCCTATTGGCACATGCAACTCAGAGAATGGAGAAAATGCTTTCTGTACCAAGAAGAAGGGTGAGTCTGCACATTAATTACTGAGGTAAAGAAGAGCAGGGGAATTGCGTGTTCCCCACCCAACTATTTCAGCCTAGCTGGAAAATACAGTACAATACTCACATGCTGGAAGTACAGGATGTTATTATGCCTAAAGCTGAGAGATCATAAGATCTGCATTGTGCCATCAAGTTATTCTCTGAACCTGAGAGTCACTTAATCTCTGTGTGCCTCAGTTTCACCATCTCGACTGAGGCTCAACTCCTTAGGTCCTTACTTAATTAAACCAACTTCCGTTCTCTTCACTGTTCTGCCTGAGTAAAACGAAGGGCTATACTGAACCCTTCTGCGAAAAAGCCCTCAGGAGGGGACTGAAGTGAATTGGGGAGGTAATCTCGGTGAGGTTCCCCTCATGGCATTTTCTTCAAATTCTTCAATAGAACCCAGGTAAGAAACAGAGGTTTTGGTCCTCTCAACAGCACAGATCTCAGGGCATCTGTTAGAGAGCAGGGCTATCTTCCCGAAGGCCCTTTATCTCCCTGCTACCTCCTCATTCCCTGTGGCTCTTTCCTTCTTACTTGTCAACTTCAGCTGAACCAAGCTATCACAGTTGTTTCATCTTCTAAGCACTCAGACAGCACAATGATGAGGCAGTGCAAGATAGGAAGAGAGGCAGATAGACAGCATAGTGTATTAACTGCTGGCTTTTTAATGGACACTATTATCTTGTCACTACTAAACTGGTGATTTTTTGGGAATATTTACACGCATCTTCCTCTGACTATCTTGGGAGTTATGAAACCAGGATTTGGACCAGGATTAAGTCATGGAAGTCTCTTCTTCCTTCATTCAAAGGTCCCTAATTTTCCATGGATACAGCCCCAGCTTTGCCAGGTGTACCCTCACTATACTATCCTCCCATTTAACACAATGTGCAAGAATGTCTTGTTTTCTTTTCGTTGACATGTAAACGGCACTTGATATCTGACTAAAAGCCCTGACATCCTCTTTGCGTGGTAGCGAGTTATTGGATTTGAGTTGTGCTTAATCAGTATCATCAAAATCTTTGAGACTAGTATCTATTTAGATCACCACCAAGCAAAGCATGTAAGCACGTGCTTTGCTGGATTGGGGCCTTATTAAGGCTTGGTGGTGGTGATGGTGGTTTAAACATTTACATAGCCATAGATTCTAAAGGCTTCTACTAGGTCTTGTACAAACATATAATAAATGAGAGTTCCTTCCCCAAAAGGCTTACAGTTTAAAAGCAAAGATTAAATAAACAAGCAGGCTGGGATGGGTTGGAGATGGTGTAGCAATTCTGATAGGATGTACAAATTCTGGGTTGGTCAATAGTAGTGATGCAACATGAATAACTATAGAGTAACACTCAAGAAGAATATATTCTAGGAGAGGCTGGTAGCACTGCCTGTTATTGAAGTTCCCCAACACTTCCTATTAAGACTATTTTCGGTTGCTTATAAAACTTTTAGCTATAAGTTTAGCTATTGAGGTTGTACTTTTCCATGCTAGGTGTCTTCCTCAAGATGTTGTGGTTTTTTTTTATTTCAGTCCAAACACTTCAGCCATTTCTACGAACAAGGCTAGAGAAAAAGACATGATTTTGCTCACGTTAAAAAATTCTGGCAACCGTTTCGTTGAAAAGCTGTAGTATCTGCATGCGTTAGAGAAGGGACTTGAAAATGGGCATGGGTGTAGCCTTTACATCAGGGGCGTGTCTTTTGCCATCCCTGTGAAAAATCTGCCCAAATTTGGCCAGTTTACAAGCTTTGGAAAAAAATCGCAGTTTGCCTATGCTCAATACATACTTGCTAGCGCTTAACAGCTAAAATCTCCAATGATTCTGTCTTTACTGAGCATGCTTGAGCCTCTCACAGCTCCTCATGCTGACCAGAGTGCAGACATACCATTCCCACAGAGCAACTGAGCATACTCCATTCCCTCACAGCTCCTACGTATGACCAGACTGCGCATGTATCACCTCACAGAGTGACTGAGCATGCTCCAGCCCAGGGATAAGGGGGCTTAGAAAGACTTTCCCTGTTATAGCTGGTGCAGGATAGGATTGGGCTGGGCTCCAGAACTTACAGCAGGGAGCCTCTCTCTCTTATCCTTTCAATGACCAACCCTCTCCTAGCACCTAGGCACAGAGGAGGAAGCTGCCTGATTCCAATGCAGATGGGACAGATCAGGAGGGAGGGAAAGGAAGAGACTGGGACAAGGAGTTTGGTGAGATGGGGAGATAAACTAACTGGTAGTTGAGGAGGGAGACTGTGGCTGGCTGGGCAAGGAGACTCGATCTGGGAGTCAGAGTTTGGGAACCGAGTCGTTGAGAGGGGAGGCTGGGATTGGTTGAGTAAGAAGACTGGGACTAAGAACCAGTGTGTGTGGGAGCTGTGGAAAATCATAGAATCATAGAATATCAGGGTTGGAAGGGACCTTAGGAGGTCATCTAGTCCAACTCCTTCCTCAAACCAAGACCAATCCCCAGCTAAATCATTCCAGCCAGGGCTTTGTCAAATATAGTATGTGATCATGTAATAAAAGACTATCATAATGCACAGACTCAAGGGGGCCAAATTAAGATTGCACATGCAACCATACATTTTCTAATTTCTTAATAATCTTCTTTTAACATACATTTTATGTGTAATACACACACACACACACACACACACACACACACACACACGATGTTTCGGCCTTTAATTACTGACCAATGCAACAGTGCTTATACAGTATTTTTCTCCTAATTTTCCAGGAGCGACTCCCAGTAAAGAGAAGCAGATAAAGAATTCCAAACAAATGAAACATGAATAGCTTGCACTCTTTGGCCTGCAAACTTGTTTTTTTCCAAGAAGCTAATAAAAGCAATAAAAATATCTTCTGGAAAATGTTAGAAAGCGTCCAGCTTAGGAAAGATGTAATTAAGGTTTGGTTGGTTTTTTTTTTTTGGCAATTATCTTTCTAATCCTTTGGAAATAAATAGCAAAAGATAATTTATTCCATCTTGTAATATGGAGCAATTAAAGGCCCAATTCTGCAATGTACTGAGCACCCTCAACTCTGGCAGATCTCATTTGGAGCTGCAGGCACTCAGCACATCTTACTGGAGGCATCCAGAACCTCACAGGATTCAGACATGCATTGAACGTTATCCAAGTGCTCCAGGCAGTGCTGCGCATTTGTACCCAGAGCCCCCAGGCATGGAGCAGGGCCCCATTGTGCAAGGCGCTGTAGACACACATAACAAAGAGACAGTCCCTATCCTGAAGAGATACTTCTGTTCATTGTTCTAACCTTTAGAGTGCCTCCCACATGCACCAAAAGAGAGTAACTAGAGTTTCAGAGTAGTAAGCCTGGCTCAGGAGGCAGGTCCCCTTGCAAACCATCCAGAAGATCCCCTCCAAATGCAAGAATTATCCCTCCGTATACAAAGATGGAGGGACATTTAGGATCCAGTAGATAGCGACAATCGTGCTTTTCTACTTCTCCCAGCCTGTTTGAAGGGATCGAGGGAAAGGAGAGGTCAGCCCCAGAGCCCAAAGCACTTCCCTCAGCAACAGCATTGTGTAACTGCTGCCAACTCCCGAGGCGAACCATCTAGCCCAGGGGTTCTCAAACTGGGGATCAGGACAGGGCCGGCGGTCGCCTAGGGTGCCAGGATTTGTGGGGGGGGGAAGGGGGGCGGCATCTCAGGTCCCTCGGCGGCTGCCAGCGGGAGAGGCTGCTGCCGAAATGCCGCTGAGGTCCCCGGTGGCCAAAGAAGCTGCCGCTGAAGTGCCACCAAGACCTCGGCGGCATTTTGGCGGTAGCCTCTCCCACCGCCGCCTAGGGCAGCAAAAAAGCTGGTGCCGCCCCTGGGTCAGGACCCCTGGGGGGTCGTGAAGTTATTACATGGAAGATCGCGAGCGGTCAGCCTCCACGCCAAACCCTGCTTTGCAGCCAGCATTTATAATGGTGTTAAATATATTAAAAAGTGTTTTTAATTTATAAGGGGTGGGGGGTTGCACTCAGAGGCTTCCTGTGTGAAAGGGGTCACCAGTACAAAAGTGTGAGAACTACTGAGCTAGCAGCTGGTGAATGAAAGAAGCTCAGCTCAGCTGTATTTCTCTCAGCCAGCAGGGGGAGCCAGAGGGAAGTGGGGTCCTGATTTCAAAATGCTGCACCCCCCCATCGAGCCTGCATCACTTTGGGGCAGTTAAAGAACTGAATCCAGAAAGGGTGTGAGAGATCTTTCTGTGCGTGGGACGAGGCTCCCCCAGTGGGGATGTGAAGTGAGCTCCTGGCATGGAGAGAGAGCCCCCCCCCCCCAAATATTTGAGTCTATATATCTGTGTTAAAAACACAGTTGTATTGCACAGTGAATGCAAAAGTGTGATGGTACACAGTGGGCTGCAGAAAGAAGGGGACAGAGCTTGTTCGTTCAGCCGTCAATCTGGTGCCCCCAAAGTTTGGTTCAAAATTACCCCCTGACCCTGGACTTGGCATTGACTTAGTGTGTGTCCTTGGGTAAGTCCCTTCACCTCTCTCCCTCCATTTACCCATCTGCAAAAATCAGAGTCAGACCTGCCTCACAGGGTGATGTGGGTGTAAATTGATTTGTCAATGAGCCAAATTCATCCCAATGTCATTCAAGTTAATTCAGTAGAGAGACACCAGAGATCAGTTTGTCCTGGAGTTTGTTCAGTGCTTTATGAATATAAGTGCTATATAAGTGCCAGGTATTATTAAGAGATTGATCTTGTTGAATAGCATTAAGAACCAGTTAGAAGAGTGAGTGTGGGTCATGCTGACAGGGTATATAAGAAACACTGCTTGACTCTCAATTGCAGCAAGAGAGCCCTGTCTCCTTTGTACGAACAAGCACTAGAATAGAATATGAACTATGAAATAAAGGAAAACATTTTCAGACATAAGAGAAACAAAAAGACAGTGTGGAAAAGAGCTCTTTCATTCTAGGCTAATAGGTGGATAGATTATTACAAAGTTCAGACCTGTAAGGGGTCTGGTCTGTAGGAATTTTTGTTCACAGTCACATGACAAAGTCCTTACATTTTTCTAGGCGTTCATATGACTGCTTGCCTTGGGAAATGCTGTAGTTATCTGGGATTGTCTTTTGTACACACGCACTGATCATCCATCTATTGAGTTGATAGCACTATTTTGAAACCAGCAAGTAAATATGAAAGGCCTAGTATTTTAGCAGTTTGATGCAAGTTTTAATATAATAAAATATTATTAGATTCTTACTAGAGCATCATTTTGTTTTAACATTTACTTATTTCTTCCCCCATTGAGTTTAGTGGTTGTTTTTCACTCTTTGGAACCAATACAAGCGTGGATGCCAGTTAATACTTTTTTCTCTCAAAGGCTGAAAATAACAATATTGCCTGAGGCATATGGGACAAGATGTTCAAAATAAGTGGCCAGAATTTCAAAAGAACACAGGACTCTATAAAAATCTAGCCACTATTTCCAGAGAGAAGTGCTGGGCGTGAGCAGCTGGAGTGAGCACCTTTGAAAATCTGGCCCTTTATTTAGGTACCTCAAAGGGCTCGAAGCTCGTTTGGAAATACAGCTGCAGTTATGATTGCTGAGCACTTGAAACTGGCCCTGAAGTTTTTTGAAAATCTGACTCCCAAGCCTGGCCCAAATCTTATTTAATCCAATGGAAAGATTCCCATTAGTTTCAGTTCAGTGTGTTTTGGATCAGACTGTGCTAAATTTGAACTGCAAATACAACTCGATGTTTTGGGTAGAAAGCAGGTAGGAACTAAGATCATACGTGTTGAAATGAATGGAATTTTTAAAGCTGTGCAGTTTAAAAACATATCTCTAGAGAAGCTTGGCTCAGATACATTCCTCTTTTACATAGTGAGGAAGAAAGACGTGTCCAACATATTTCAAAAACCATAATCCAGGCTATTTACACACACTGTAATCAAACAGGGACGTTTCTACCCTCCTTCCTTGTTTCACAGAACATTGTGTGAGGGAACTTTTGGATCCACAGCTGTGTTTCCTTCAGCCAGGGGTCCAGATGTAATGAAAAGAGTGTCATTCTTTTTTCAAAGATGTTTTTCAAGGTGGAAAAAAGGTAAGAGTACCAAGATTTTTGTTTGTTTGTCGGGAACACTTTTTCAGCATATCAAAGTTCCTTAAATCCTTCCAAGAGAACAGATTTAGCTGTCTCACAAGGCTAAGTTTTGTGCTTCATAAAATCTTCCTAGAGCTGGTTGAATGCAGCAAAAATAATGTTCATGTCACAAAACATTTGTCTGAGTTCCAAATGGCTGTTTGGTTTAATCACTTTCTTACCCTTTATTATTAACTATTCTCCAATGTTCATCCCAACAGACTTTTTTGTTCAAGTGAATGTGTTGGGAATGGCTGTCCTTCATACAAACAGCTGTTTGGGTATTTGTGCTCAGACAAATGTATTTACTCTTCATCATGCATTATTCACTGTTTAGTCATTATTTGTCAGATATATTATTTCCTGGTTTAAGTAGCCTCAGTCATCAAATCAGGCAGCAGAAACAGCACCATGTGACTTAGATGACCAATCACATACCACAAAGACTAGCGAGTAGTCAAAGTGAATAATTTACGAATGACCCAGAGGCTGAATTTTCAGAAACAGCAGAAAAGTGGAGTCAGTTTGCAGATACCTTATAGCCAGATAAAAGAGCTAAATTCATTGGATAATTTACTTGCAACACTTAATTTGTCCTGCTCAACTCTAGTTTCATATTTCCCAAACCATGCAACAACTTCATCTGTGCACTTCTCTCCCTTGGCACAAGGGAAATATTCTCTCCTCTTTCACTTTCAGCATTTGTCCACCAGGCACTGTTAAGTCTAACCATGTATACCTGCAGCCAAATGCTCATCTAAGGTGTTGGTTGGTACAGCGAGCTTCTCTTGTTCCTCACTGACAGCAGAGAAATACTCATCACCATGCTTTCAAAGGACAGGTGACTGTGTAATGAGGAGTATCAGGGACTGTAGTTCAGTGTTGACATGTACAAAGTACTGAACAAACTTCAGGACAAACCCAGTACACATCACTACTCCTCTGTACTGTTATAAAAGCAGAAATCTAACACCCAGTGTATTACTCCTCTGTATCCTTAATTACAATGTATTCGTGGGAATTTTCCCCAGATTGCCTTACAGAAATCCAAAAGCATTGCGTTCTGCTTCCCATCACAAGATCCAAGACCTGGTTAAACAAAGGATAGAATAGAAAATAATGAACAGTAAGAGGTTACTTTTCCCCCCTGGAGGTTAGGAAGACTCAGAACACTAACACTTTACAAGATGGAAGGTGAAAGGTAGAAGCAGACAAAAAAAAATTCAAAGCACAAAAATAGTGACAGTTATTTTATTAAAAGAAAGACCCTGAAGATGCTAAAGAGGGAAGACTTGTACAGTAACAATGATGGATGGCCAGCTGAGATGCCCTTGAAACAGAGATAACCTGGTCTCCATGCTTCAAATGACAATGCTGAGCCAGATTTAAAAAAAATGTGTATATGTCTCATCCAAAGGATTTCCTTCAGCGGATGGTGCTGCAACTAATGGAAAATATTACTAGATCTTAGGTGAGAATGTTTTTCATTTTCCACACTGTAGAGGTTACTGATGGTTTTTAACATGGAAAACATCCATCACGTAGCATATAAACACCCTGCTGTATTGTTAGGACAGACAGAATACACAAGGGGAAAAGTAAGTCTTTCAAGGCATTTCCTGAAGGACCAGCTAATGCCAAACACTGCCTTTATGGCTTGATCATGCGGCTATTGCAATTCAAAAACTGCACCATCAAGCCCTTAAGTCAGAGCCCTAGATTGGGTATGGTTCAGAGGAGGTATCATCTAAGTGGGAGCTCCACGAAGCATCATGCCTCACCCAGGCTTTTGGTATTAGCTTGGTGGTGGGTGAGGGGAAGACATGAGGCTATGAAATTCAACTCTCAGACTGGAAAGCTGGTATCTGCCCTATTGCCCCCTCTCAGACATTTTGCTAGGTTGAATAGCTTTAAACTGTTGCTGGGGCTCTGTAAAGGCCCTGCTACTAATTCAGGGTGCCTTGCCCATGCTTCCTCCTTTTTCATGCTGCCTAATTTGGGGGTTATGCTATTTCGAAAATCATGGGCTCCTTGCACTACCACAGCCTCGCTTCAGCCTGGACTTGGGTCCTGCAACCCAGGACACACCAGCAGGAGCCCAGCATGTCTAAGCTAGAGAGAAAAATGAGGTTGTGACATGAGTGATCTAAGGCAAAATTTGCCCTGAATTGTTTAGGCTAATCCTGTGGATGACTACCAGGGTAATGGGTGCTCTGGAGGAAGAAGGGTCTTGTGGTTAAGGCACTGGAGTGGGAGTCAGAAGATCAGGATCAGTTCCTGGCTCTGCAACAAACTTCCTGTGTGACTTTGGCTGAGTCACTTAAACGCTCTGTCCCTCAGTTGCCCACCTGTACAATGGGGATAGTAGCACCTCTTTTCCTTTCCCCCACCCCATTGTCTGTCTGGTCTTCAGGGTGGCGAGTGGCTCTTACTATATGTTTGTACAGAACCTACCACAATGGGGCCCTGATCCTGCAGGCTCTGCTGGCATGCAAATGAAAATGCTCAGTTGGTGAAAGAGTCTGGCTCTTCACTGCATCTCTTGATAACCCGTCTCGTCCTCTGTCCCCCTGTCCTCCCACACAATGGCCTTTGCTTCTCTCCTTGTTTTGATAGTTTTGGAATTCCAGCTACAGTCTCTTGGGCTGCCAGCTCCAATTCCCTTGCCCAAACAAGAGCCATCAAAAAAAAATAATCATGTTTTGTTTCTCCCAAGTCCAGGAATAAAGAGATAAAAATAACTGAGATGCACATATTGATTTTTGACCTTGAGCAGGTCGTTTTGGTGGGGGGTTTCGTAGAAAAAGAAATTCAGCATTTCCAGTACTATTCCTGGGATCCCCTCGCTCTGCTGCTTTAAAGTCTCCATATTCCAAAAACTGTTCATCATTCAGGGAAGGGGGAAGCCTCATTTGCTGCTCCAAGTGGAATTAACACTTTAAAGGTCATAGGTCTAACACAAACTGCATTCCATTTATGGGGTGCACAGTTAAATGCACTGGCAAAGGGCTAGCATTCATCACTTTCATTTTGGCCAGATTGTGGCAGTCCCCTGCACGGGTGCGTAAAACATTCTAGGAGAGGGTAGGTCTTTGTTTCCTTCTAGTGGTTTATCCATAGAAGGATAAGAGTCTACTACATCTACCAGCATTATTCCTTTAGCTCAAGGGATAGAAACTCAGGCCTTGAACAATGAAGGTCATAGGTTCAAACCCCACCCACAGTCCAAGTGTAGAGTTGTTATAGGTGAACAAGGAGAGGGGAAGGTGCAAAGAGCCTTCATCTCATCATGTGCATTCCTGCTCCCCTTCCACTGCAAAGCCAAGCCACAGATAGAGTCCCTGCTGAAAAGTTCTAGCCATAGCCCTTGCCTCTCTGACCCAGCCAGCCTCAGAAAGGAGTACAGGCCATATCCTCCTAAGAGTTGTCTCACCGCTTATGCTGCACTGTCTTGCACTGTGGAGAGAACTGGGATGAACTGTGCCTCCGAAAGCTTCCTCTCTCCCAATACAGCTCTGTTTTACACAGCGAAGGCCAGTTTGTGCCTACAAGAGAGTTTCTCTGCTCTGCGTCTGGGAATGTCATCACACTGTAGGTGAATTACTATCAGAGGCCAGGTGAGTGTTTTAGGGATACCCAGGTGCTAATACATAGAGGCTATTTTCATGCTGAGTTTTGTATAGGGTCCTGACACAGGGTACTTGGTGCCACTAGAGACATTCAAATCTCTGTGGTTGTGAGCATTTTTCCCCAAAATATTCCAGGAAATGTCACAGGGTTAAAGTATTTTTGTGCCTTTGCTTTATCCCTGAAAAAGAAAAACATTGAAAACATTTTTTTTTAATAAAAATTACACTGGTATCTAAGATCTTTTTAGTTGCTAGTTTTGGTCCACTGACAGATTAACAGCTAAAATAACACAGAAAACAAGGGAGGACATCAACAAACTTAAAAGACAGAAAATCATAAACACACAATATCCTACCTATAAGTTATGTGGATGTTTGCGGCTATTGTTTCATGGCAAAAGACAAATAACCCCTAATAGGCTCAGAACTTAAACCCTCTACACAGCTACTACACCACTCCAACGTGTTTTTGTTTGTTTGTTTTTAAAGAGGAAATTATGAAAGTCAGTACAGGATATTCCATAAATTAAGGCAGATCAGCATAAATAATACATTGATCCTCAAACTCACACTTCCATCTCTTTGGTGGGCTAGTGTTAGGTTGCCACCTGCATCATAAAACATGTGGGACTACAGACTGCATTAATCAAAACTTGCTTACGGCTTCCTACATTCACTTTCTGTGCTTCTTTAGTTATCTAGCTTTATTGCCCGATGTACAGCTCTTTCGACTCTAGAGGTCAGTATAATGTTAAGAATAGAAAGGACTGATACATACATTTCTTTCCCCATGATGAGGAGATCTTCCAAAAGGAGCTCTAAATTAGACAGTATCCAATATAAGATGGCAGAGAAACCCCCTACTGGGGAAATGTACTTGTGAAAGTACAACCTCGAATATGGGAAGCTCAGAGGAAGTTAAAGAAAATGCTCATTGAGGCTGTTTGCTGAATGGAGGTTGTGAATGTCCTAGTCGTTTTCTGAAGTCATAGACAACAACGTAATGTGAGTGGAGATGTGGGGGGAAGAAATCTCCTAGGGTGAAATTCAGAAGGCTGTCACAAGGGTCCATGCGTCACTGCAGGCCTATTTCTAAAGGCTTAAGTGGGACTCTAGTTAGGCCTTGTGCTGGTCTTTTGCCTTCACCTTGGTCTTTGCTCCTGGATGAATTAATATGAATATGCGAGAGCCACTGGGTGTAGTGTATTAAAGTGCTCCCCGTAGCAATGTGCTACTTACGGAGCACCAGGACTGGCAGCCGTAAGCAGTACACCGTAAGTAGCACATTCCTACAGAGAGCAATTTAATACACTACTGGGTAGGGAAGGCTGTGCCTCCCCAAATAGCCTGGCCCCCGCCCCCTGTCTGCCCCCTCTCACTTCCCACCCCCGACTGCCCTCCTCAGAACTCCCGACCCATCCAACCTCCCCTGCTCCTTGTCCCCTGACTGCCCCCTCCAGGGACCTCCCACCCCTAACCACCCCCATGGGACTCCACCCCCTATCCTAACCACCCCCCCTGCTCCCCATCCCCTGACTGCCCTGACCCCTATCCACACCTCCACCCCCTGACAGGCCCCCCGGGACTCCCACGCCTATCTAACCACCCCTGTTCCCTGTCCACTGACTACCCCCCGGGACTCCCTGCCCCTTATCCAACCCCTCCCACTCCCCACCCCCTTACCATGCCACTAAGAGCACCAGGACTGGCAGCTGTAAGTAGTGCACTGTAAGTAGCACATACCGGCCCTCCATACACTTTCGGAACCCCGATGTGGCCCTCAGGCCGAAAAGTTTGCCCACCCCTGATCTAGACCATCCCCGACAGATGTTTGTCCAACCTGCTCTTAAAAATCTCCAATGATAGAGATTCCACCACCTCCCTAGGTGGTTAGAAACATAGGTAAAATTCTCTTCCCTAATTCACACTGTGTATATTCTGCACACTTTCTGTGCACACGGTACTACCATTGGCATCAGTGGAGTTTCCACATGCAGAATAAGGAAGACACATCTGGATAAGAGCCCTTTGGGGGCTTGATCCATCTATACTCCTTCCTCAGTCAAAACTCCCATTGACTTTGATCTTGTTGGTGTCCTACCAACTGGATTGTTCTGCCCTGTTTTGGCAGGGGGGCAAGTCAATTAGCACTTTAATGGCGAGGGTCCATGGTAGTGACAATAGCCATTCCCCCAACTTTCCCATTGCAAAGCCATCATCTGAATCAAGGCACGGCATCTCTTTTCAGAAGATGACTAGGTCTCCAGTGGTAACAGATTTTCCACCAGTCAGAATGCCATATGTCCCTGATGAGTTTGTCATTTGAACTTCGAATCCAACAGGGAAGCAGAGATGTAAACTCTTCCAGGCAGGTGATTTGTGGCACATTCTCAGCTTCCCAGGGACAGCTTATTAACCAGCGTAGCTGTGATATAAGCAGGTGTCACTGAGAAGATGAATCAGAGGGAAGCACACGACAAAGACCTCAAGCAAGCAGTTTCTTAATAGGCTGTAAAAGTTAGAGATGTGGCGTGAAGTTCCATAGCCCTGTGTCAAAAATAACCAACAGCACCTTTACCTGGGGGATGCTTTATAGCTTTTCAGGGCTCAGATGATCATTCAACCGCAGTCTTCATATGAGGGATTTCCATCTTGCTTTAAAATATGCAATTCCTACTACTTTCTCTGTCAAACCAGTGGAAGAAAGCAAAGTACGAGGCATGAAAACTGCATGCTGAACTACACTGCATTCATTTTAGCGCCTGTTCTATTAACAGGCATCTCTCTTCACAGCCCTTATTTGGTGACGGTGTTCTGGATTCTTAAGAAAGGGAGCCATTCAATACAATTGTGAAAAACCTGCGCTCTTTCTATACCTGTCCTATCTCCTACTCTAACTTTGGGCACCTAGCTTTTAAACATGAGGTGACACAGCAACAGCTGATTTGGATTCACACAAAGAAATTAAGCTGTGTGGGAGCTCTGTGAAATGTAACTAAGGTAGTTTGGTATATATATATATTAAGAATAGGCAGCTGATCTGGAGAAGAGCCCCACTCCTTCAAAACTATGCCAGTAATTTGCTATAATGGATGGAACAAAGATTCTCTGACTAGAGAATAAGCCACGGAAGAACTGTAACAAAGCCTGATAGCATTTCCATTGTTCTGTTTTCTAATGGCTGCTGATAATAACCCAGAGTCATTTGGGCCAGATTCTCAGCAGGTGTAAATCGGCATTTTTATTGACTAACAGGGCCATGACGATGTACAACAGCTGAAAATCTGACCCATTTTTGTACATCATAACCATCAGAATACATTGAAAGTTTGGTGCTAATATGGCATCATAAAGTAGTCTTCAAAGGAGAACAGGACAATCCAACCTACTGATGTACATTGAGGGCACATGAGAAAAATAATAGAAAACTGCAAGTGGAACTGAATGTAGGCAATGCTGTTGTCTGTTTCATCATTGCTTATGTTGCCTGTATAATGCAGCTGGAAGAAATTCAAGGCCAGACAAGATATAATAGCTCTCTCTGGCTGGTAATTTAGGACTAGAACGTCAACTCCCTGGCTCCAGTGTGAAGGAAGGTCTTACACTTTCAGAAGATGCTCAGACTCATACCAGATTGGACCCTTATATTGGTAAATAAATGGATTGCGTTGTTTATTAAATCTGAGTCATATCATAACATCCATTTTAAGCAGAACTCTCATTCAAATTGAATGGGGTTCTTCTAAAGCACTGATTGGCAGTCTGTTTTTAACACCTGACTAATATTTATTCACTATCCAATCTCAGTGAAATCCAGCAGAATACCCCTGTAACTGAGATTAGAATCTGGTCCATACTATTCCCCTTATTCAATTGAAATTAAATAAGTAATGGAACAACTAACTCACTCACATAAAGCACAGTCTGAGGGAATTGCACAGACTAATGTTGAACCATATTGGAAAGGAATCTCAATCCTGGATCTGGGATGCAGATAAGGCTGAGGACGCAACCTTCATAGTACTTGGGAGTCTCCATTCCAGTGATGCAATAAGAGAAGGTTTGTTGGGGGAGGGCAGCCCTGTCTGTGTCATCTGATAAAGAAGGGTTGGAAAAGGATAAAGGGAAATGGGGCAAAAGGGACATTTTTCATAAGTCAATAGGCCTGTCTGATTCTGAATTCCTTTATGCTGGTGAATAACCACTGGTCCTTAAGTTCAGACATGGATTGAAACTTCCCGGAAGTTCAGAGATGTTTAGTTTTTTGCATGTATGTGCTTACAGTTATATGATGCATAACCAGTTTTTCTCCGAATGAATGAAAGCTCTTTCCTGAGTTATATTTGCAGTTTCCATAATTCCATGAAAAATTGGTAGTGAGGCATTTGAGTTACTAGTGTTACTATAAACCTAAGGTCCTGTAATACAGACATCAATAGAAAAGCTCTCAGCATCAATATCAATAAAATAATATGTTGTGTTAATCTGTGTGTGTATTGATCAGTATACATGATTGTTAAACATTTATTAAAAAGCCATACTCAAAAATACAAGATTTATAAGGAGAGCTACTAGTTTAAAAATCACACATCATAAGTTACAAGTGTCTGTGCTTATGGTACTAACAGCTTAGATAACTAAAACCTAAGAGGATTTTAAAAATCCAATGTTCTTTTCAATGTTTACATTGTTTACTTACATTTCTCTCAGCTTCCCTTTTCTCTGTAGCCTGTTTCACTTTTAGCTTTGCAGTGATTTAGTCTGAGTTGCAGCCACTGTACGAAAATTTTTATTAATTGAAAAACAAGTCTTTCCATTGGAATAAATAAAATAAAACAAACATTTTTATTGGTCCTAGATTTTTTTTAAAAAAAATAGCTTGTTTTACCAAAATGTAAAATTGGAGCTAAATTTTAGTTGACTGTGTCTCGTTGAAAAGATTATGGCAGTATTTTCAACTCTAAGCATTCAAAAATCATGAATCAAGCCCCCAAAATGATGAGATTAAAAAAAAGAGTCTGGATTCTTTTTATTTGCTTTCTGATTTTTGAGCCTTTAGAAGTCATGTTTCCAAGCTTTTCTCCTCAATCTTGAGGACTAAGCTTACTTTAAAACACACACATATTTTCATATAACAACATGACTCCAGGACTTGAGTTTTTAAGAAAAGCACCAAATATCACGAGGCTTGTGTTAAAATAGTCAGAACTGGCAATAGTATTATGGGCCAAAACTTAGCTTGTGTAAATTGTCATAGCTCCAAGGAAATCAAGAGAACTATTCGAATTTACACCTCCTAAGCATTTGCCTCCCTAAATAAATCACATCACACTCCAGATTAAGAAGCCAGAGGAGACTAGAGTCCTTTGTGGACAAATTAATACATCACTTATTTCTGCACCAGAAATATAGGTATCATGGTGACTAGTTGTCAGCTTAGGCCTAAATTTTAGACCTGAACTGGACACAAGCCCACCCAACCCAAGCCTGAGAGGGCAAAATCATTTTCCAACGTGACCCTGACCTTTTTCCTGAACCTGAGTCAGCACCTCTGTCCCCCTCTCCTGTGGTGCCAACTCTCCTCCTACTGCTCACAGGGTCAGTGTGGCAGTGGTGGTCATGTGTCCTGCTCCTGCCATCCACTGCCACCTCACTGTACTGTCTGTGTTGTGGAGAGAGGAGCACTGCGACTCCCGGGCACTCTCACTTCGCATCACACACAGCACAGTGAAGGCGCTGGCAGGAGCAGGACACGTAAGCTGCTGCGGCACCAACCCCCTAGACAGCAGGAGGAGAGCCGACCCAGCCCAAGAAGGTCTGTTTTTATTTCCACCTGACGTGACCAAGAAAGACCCAACACTTGTAGCTGAGACCCGTCGGGTTCAGGCTGGGTTGTAGGGCTCTAATAGCGACGGCTGTGTTAAAAAGACAGAGCGACCGACTAAGTTTGCTGCCAGGTTTTACGTCTTAAAGATATTAAGCCTGATTCTTCTCTCACTTCAGTTTTACACCAGTGTACGCCATTGGCTTCAGTGGAGTTATTCCTGATTTTAAATAGGAGCTTCAGGCCCATTTATTTAAAGTGAGGTTCACAGAACACTAGTACGGGCATTAATTGGAATAAGACATTGTGGGACGCATCTTCAGCTGATATGAATGGGCAGAGTTCTGTTGAAATCAATGGATCCCTGCCTATTTAGACCAGCTAAAAATCTCACCCTGTATACAGACCTGGGTTTGCTTTCGAATTCGTTCTGAGACACATTAGTTCGATTTAGAGCAGCCCAACCAGCCATCCCCTGCCTCTTATATCTATTCCTTCTACCATTTCTAGATCATCCTCTGCTTCTTCAGGGATGAGAAATACAGAATTGCTGTTGTCACTAGAACCTCGCAGTAAATCTCCACTAGCGTAACAGTGTTACTTATCGTATGGTTGCTCTATGTCATTCACCAATGACTCGGTCTGAATAGTGGGAATTCAGAACGCATGACAGTCTTAGCAGTAAACATGGCACTTTTTCATAATGAGGCTGTTGCCGTTACTACTGTTCCATATTATCGGTGGGGCTGGTAGCACCACCTATTATTAAGGTTGCCCGACACTTCCCATTATAAGACTCTGGTTTGAGTTGCTTATAGTATTCCCAATTTTTAACCATTTGGGCTGATATTTTACATGCCAGGTGTCTGCCTCAGGCTGAATTATTTTGGAAAATTTCAGCCAAAATGGTTCAGTTGTTTCCGAGAATGAGACTAGGGAAAAATACATTGTTTTTCCTATGTTAAGAGGTCTGTGTGGTGGATCTACAGGTTCCAGACCTGCTGAGGACTCATGTGAGTGTCATTTTCTGGGTCCGATGTTGTTTAACATCTTTATTAATGACCTGGATGTAGGAAGAGAGAGAATACTGATTCCATTTGAAGATGACACAAAGCTAGGAGGGGTTGCCAACACTTTGGAGGATAGAGCTAAAATTCAGATGGATCTTGACAAACTGGAGACTGGGACTATAGACAACAAAATGAAATTCAATGAAGTAAGGTGCTACACTTAGAGAAGAAAAACCAAATGCACAAATACAGAATGGGGGATAACTGACTTTGTAGTAGACCTGCTAAGAAGGATCTGGGAGTTATGGTGGATCACAACCTCAACATGAGTTAGCAATGCAATGCTGTTGCAAAAAAAAAAGCAAATGCAGGTTTAGATTGCATTAACAGAGGCATAGCATGCACATCACGGGAGGTGATAGTGCCACTCTACTCAGCGCTGGTTTGACCTCAGCTGGAGTACTCTGTTCACTTTTGGTCAGCAATTTATAGAAAGGATGTAGAGAAACTGGAAAGAATCCAGAGGCAAGTGACAAAGATGGGATGGAATTCAAGCTATATGAGCAAAGGCTGAAGGAACTAGGTATGGTTAGTTTGGAAAAGAGGCGATTAATGGGGGACATGATAATAGTCTTCAAATACTTGAAAGGTTGTCATAAAAATGATGGAGAAAAGTTGTTCTTTCTTGCCACAGAGGGCAGAACAAGAGGCCATGGGTTCAAACTACAGCATAGAAGACTTAGGAAGTTTTTCCATAGAATCATAGAATATCAGGGCTGGAAGGGACCTTAGGAGGTCATCTAGTCCAACCCCCTACTCAAAGCAGGACCAATCCCCAATTTTTGGCCCAGATCCCTAAATGGCCCCCTCAAGGATTGAACTCACAATGCTGGGTTTAGCAAGCCAATGCTCGGTTTAGCAAGCCAATGCTCAAACCATTGAGCTATCCCTCCCCCTCGATTTTCCTGAGATTTAACTTAACTGTAAGAACAGTAGGACAATGGAACATTTTGCCTAAGGAGGTTGTGGAAGCTCTTTCACTGGTTTTCAAAAGAAAGGCTGGATAGCCATCTGTCTTGGATGGTTTAGATACAACAAATCCTGCATCTTGGGGGGTAGACTAGATGACCCTTGCGGTCTCTTCTAACCCTATGATTCTATAATAGAATTTCTCTTTATTTCAGTGTGCATTTTTAAAACCTAGGAAATTGTATGTATACACTCCCCCTCCGCCGCATGTTAAAAGAACATAAGATGTAAAGTCAAGAAGCTAGGAAATGCCAAAATTAGAGGCCTGTGCAATCTTAATTCAATCCCCTTGTGTGTGTGCGCGTTATGAGGCAGTCTTTAATTACATGATCACATAGTATTTTTTATGTAATAAAGGAGGCTGCTGTCTGCAGGATCCCTGCCTCCCTCATCGTGTAAGGGGTCTACTGAAGGAGGCAGGGGATTGCAGGAAGACAAAGAATGCTCTTATGGCTAAGGCAGTAGAATGCCTTAGTATAATTCCTACTCTCTCACTTCAGAGGGGTGTTGTGAAGATAAATTAATGTTTGTGAAACACTCAGATACTATAATGCTGCAATCTATAGAAAAACCTATGAGGAAATTAATAATTCTGTCTTCCGAGCAGGGTTTGAATTGTGTGCAGTAAATAAATCATGGGGCCACACACACACTGAGCAACAAAGAAAAAAAAATTGAGTAGCTGCTTCTTCATCCTGTGCACTCAATGAGGCAGGCAGGGGTCCTTTGGAAAAAATAGTATGTGGTAATATAATTAAAGACTATCATAATGCATAAGCACAATGGGACTGAACTAAGATTGCACAGGCATTTTAATTCAGGCATTTGCTAACTTTTGAGTGCTAATCACAGTGAAGTCAAGGAGAGTCTTTCCACTGATTTCAGTGGGGTTTTGATCAGGGCCTAGGAGATGAATGAATGAGATGGAATAGTGAATTATTTATTATGGGCCAGACTCGGAACCTCACACTAACCCTAATGAGTAGTGTTTCACAGGATTAGTCCCTCTTTGGTCAGTTGTAATGGCTCATCTGTGTGAGCCTAAATTTTCTGGTTTACTTTGAACTTCACCTTCCTAATTAGGCCTAGATAGTTTTGGTATGGGGAATGTTATAACTGAACTAGAGCTAGAGGTTGTGGGATACAAGTAGTAGTATTTTGGACAAGGATATTTTTTAGCTTCCCAATGAATAGCATTATAAAGAATCAAGTTTTCTTCTACAACAAATGTCAGACAATATACTTGGGAACTGAAAATATTTCAGTTGTAAACTAGAAGGCGCTGGAATGCTGATGCTCAGCTAACATAACTGAAAGTTTCAACAGCATATATATACCCTTGAATCTGCTCAGCTAAGACCTATTGTCCTGATGTGAAGGCCATGCAGCTGAGCAGAGGTGCGGTGATTCAGGGCTGATTAGAGGATATAAACCACTTCATCTTTTCTCCTTATGAGCACAACCTGAAGAAAACATCACTACCTCGCTTTTCTTTGTACCTCTCTGCTACTTAATAAACATTAATGCACTGTAAGCAGTTTGGGGCTTTGTTTAGTTGGAGTGCTGAAAATGCTGGCTCTAGGGTGACCAGATAGCAAGTGTAAAAAATCGGGACGGGGGTGCGGGTAATAAGTACCTATATAAGAAAAAGCCCCCAAAATCAGAACTGGCCGTATAAAATCAGGACATCTGGTCACCCTAGCTGGCTCCCCCTATAAAACCTCATCTGTCCCTTTGTACCACTGACAGCTGGCATCATCTGCTCTTCACTAGCCCTAGGGCATACACTAGAATCTTGTTTCTTGGCATTTGGAAATAGGTAGCGTTTTGTTTCTGGTGTTTTTATTTAATGCATTATTGATCTCTAGACTTTTCAGACTTCCATGTAAATAGCCCTTTGTCCTAATCAACCTATTGGAAAGAGTGGCTGCCCAGTGGGTGTGTGCCAACGTAGGGCCTTCTACCATAGTTAAAAATCCCATTTCACAATAGCCTGTTGAGACTCCATGGAGTACACTTCCAAGGGATTATGGTACTTCAGAAATGGCCTTCCCTGATACTTCCGGAAAGTATGAGCAATAACCATCCAGAAGTGTGCTCCCTGTTGTGCTGCGTGGCTTCATGGTAAAGTGTCTTAATTGCTCCCTTAGCCAAAAAAAAAAAAAAAAAAAAAAAAAAAAAGGCAGGAAGTCTAGTAGGAAATTACTAAGATGACAACTACAAGGTTTGACATGCCTTAGGGGTACGTCTATTCTCTTGCATTGGAGGGGAGGGGAAGGGTATGAAAATAATAGGCCCATCCCTACCTTCAAAATATGATAATATATGACATTAGTGGTTGAAGTGGAAGGAACCCTGGGTAACTGAAGCTCTAGTACAATATGTAAGATAGAATGAAAAAGAAATTAGTTTAAAATGGTTTGAAATCATACAAAAAGCTCATCCACTGCATAACAGTCTCAGTACAATAATATTCTCTAATGTGGCTGAACTCTTCATGCTTTTCATGTAGTTGCTGCTAATTGTAGTACTTAGAGTGAGCTAATTCTGCTATTGCCTTCCTTTGAGGGAAATGGGGATTCAACAGTTGAGTAACATTGCGAGTGCTCATTAATTAATTTTTAAATAATGCAGAATGAAAATGAAAATTCTATGGAGTATATATCTATCATTACCCTGAATATCATACATTCATTATGATCATATATATTGAAATGAATACATATTAATATTAAATGGTCAAAACCTCAAAATATTATTAACAGCTAATTACATATGTTACTATAAATATAATATATACACATCCATACAAAGGTATACTACTATACTATATAACAAGGAAATTTAGTTTATATTTATACTGCATTATGTAGTTCAGGAGTTGGGAACAGTTTTGATAATTTAGAATTAACTTGTATTCATTTCAGTGTCAACAACTGGGAATATGATACTTAAATTAATATATACTCCAAAAAACCCTTGATTTTTACTCTATATCTTAGGGAGGGAGGTGTGTGTGTGTCTATATCTATTTATCTATCCTAAATTAAACCTTTTCCTTTAATAATCCTTAAGGAACATAGAAAACCACGGTACAAAAGCTATGTAATGTTGAAGCTGTATTCTCATGATGTAATAAGGCCTGTACTGCTGGTCTCATAGGCTCCAACACATAGTCCTTGTCTATGTTGCACCAGCTTAACTAAAAAATAGATTTAGTTAAATCAGTGCAAACCTCTGTGTGGACACACTTGTACTGGATGAAAATTGGTAATATTGTGTTAGCTTACGTCTGTACATTTCAGTTAAACCAGTGCAACTGTGTGTGTACACCAGGCTATCATGATGCAGATCGTAGTAGTCTTACTCATGGTGGGTAGCACCTCCACAAGCAGTCCAGTTTCAGCCCCTGGAACTATTTACAGGGTCGGGCACTGTTTAACTTCTAAGAGTATTGGACTCTGTCTCAGTATCTTAGTGAAATTCCTTGTATGGGCGTCTATGTATCTTTTGTATGAACAACGTGGTTTATTTTGGGAAAATTCAGAATTGTATAATATTAAATTGAACTTCTTTAAGTGACATATATACTGATTTTTAAAGCAAACTAGAATCCCCCCGCCTCCCCCGTAACATTCTCCTTTATGGAACTATGCAGGGGTCAGACTGATAAGTCAAGAGCTCATTTGGCTAAAGATCCAAGCATATTTCACATAGTTTTTTTGTGGCACAAAAAACCCCGAAGTCTATCAATTCAAGGTTATTAAACCATGAATTTTTCCTCATGTTCAAGTGACTGATTTCACATTCCCTCCTGTGGGGCTTCCCATCCCAGGAAAAACTAAAAGATGAACTGACCAAGCGAATGTGTTTGTTCCCTAAATAATAAAAGCCAAAATCCTGTTTCATTAGCCAGGCTTATATGCTGAACCAGACTGAAAGGTACTCTATTCACTGCAGACTGATGTTTACCATGACAGCTGTGGCACCGTTTGCTTTAAAGATATGCAGCGGCACAAGTTCCTAAATTATTTCAGTATAGAGTGCTGATTTATGGATAGCTTAGCTCAGTTATCTTAAGGCATGTCTACACTGCTTGGCACTTCAGACTAGGGGGCATGAATAGCCGTATGCACCACAGAGCTGCACTGTATCTACCCTGCGTGGATGCTGCAGGTGCGAACTTAAAGGTCCCTGGTTCACTAATGTAGTTCTCTTCAAAGAGGGTAAAAAAAAATCATTTTCATCATCTTCTACTCTTCCTTATTTCAGTGAGGACCAGAGACAGAAGTGCCAAAATAATGAGAATTCTTACGTCAGTGCAATCCACATTCGCCCTGACCCAAGATAAGAAATACTGGAAATTTCACAAGGGCAGATTACAACACAAATGAGTAAGAAGTGACTAGGGCAAAACTGTATCAGTTTTTTTTTATTTTGCATAAGAATTGCAAATGTAAGTAACTAGTATCCATGACCCGTTTGGGTTTCTTTCTTGGTGAAATTTTGAGGGTTAGCACAAGACCTATGCATCACGCTCAGGATTACTAGGTAAGCATTATGAAGGCCCCCTTCATTGAAATGAATTTCACGCTTTGTGAACATTCCCACGAGCAAATTTTTGTTTGCAAGCATGTCTGTGGAAAGCAAAAGTATCAAGAATGCTTGTGCAAATATTCATGTGAATATACACACATTCTAATATCTGCACCAGAATTGTTCCTGGGGCCATCTTGAATCTCTTTTTTGAGGGTCATTCCATCAGAGAACAGAAACAATACCACATGACTTCATTGACCTATCACACACTAGAAGTAATTAATAGTGAATATCAAACGGTGAATACTCAGAAGTGACCAGTTTGCAGATGGGCTGAAAATTGTTCATCCAAACTGATGTGCAAAAAGTAATAATATTTCGGAAGAAAACCAGGATTGTTTCACAAATTATTTTCAAGCAGAAAAAGGGGTGACATTGACTGGATAATTCATTTCCAACAAAATATTCAGTTGGCTCAAACCAATGGTCACTCCTCTGATGCACAATTCCTTGGGCTTAGGAAGACGAATGTGGACTTTGAAGTCTATTGAGTAACACAAATGCATTGTAATCAATTAGCTAGGACAGGAAAAAATATTGAAAGAGCAGGTGCTGTACAGGAGGTTGGCATAGGTTGTACATTAAGGGCAGGCCTCACAGATGTGCCAGCTTGGGGCTAACTGTTCCCAGAGATGCTTTTTAACCCCTTCTTGACTGCAGTGGGAATCTGTCCCACCACAGAACTCCTGATTCAGTCTTCTGGCAAGTTGAAGCATGGAGAGACTGGATTTCCGCTAATATTATCCTTGATATAAACATCCTAATAACCCTTGCCCCATAAACACCTTTGCCTAGGTCTAGAATCAAACCCACAGTGAAGCCTTTCTTGACATTCTCTAAAATCTGGGTAACTTTAGATTTTAAAATGCATCAATTTTCTTTTGCTCTTCTGAGTGTCTCTTTGAGCAGCTGTTTGTCAGCTTCCCTTCACTTTTTTTTTAGTCCCTTCTTCTCTTGTTGCCATGATCGGATATTTCTTGTCTCACAGATTGAGGCCAACTACACTGGCTTTCCTGATCCCCTGGGATAACAGAGAGACTGGCTTCCTAATGAGAGAATCACCTGAAAGTAAACCTTTTAATAAAGAGCATAGCGGGGATCTGAACAACTGAAAGACCTTATTTCCTATCTATTACACATACTCTACTATATGGAAATTGGTAGCTAGCAGTGCTAGTGTATCACAGGCAAACAGAACTAAAGGCAACTTGCCCTTAAAAGCTCCCATATCCATTTTTGATCAACTTTAGAAAACGTTTCCCCCCCCGCCCTTACATCCCATATACCAGAAAGAAGACACCTGAATGTAAGTCTACAATTTCCATGCAGCTCAAGCCTCTGTGCTTGTAATCAAAACACATTCTACTGATGACGAGCCACACAGCATTATGCAATTCATTCACATTGTAATTATGGCTAATTCCCCCTTCTATTGTAGCAGAATGGCTACAGAAATTAACGTGACCACTCCAGACTGCCACTTCCAATGTTTGTAATTGCTTTGCTGAATAACAAGTTGCATTGGTGGTGGTAGGGAGGGACTCAGGGGAAGCGTATTTTGCTTAAAGGTAGGTTTAATTACTGTCCAGATCCTGGAAGATCTGTCACATCCCCAAATTCCAACAGCACCGAGGCAGCATTTGTACAGCAAAGGGGTTATATAAAGGCAATATTTGTTCCTAGGTGTAAGCACTAAAATACAACCCCCCCCCTCCTCTGCCCCCTCAGTAGAGATTGACCTAGGTAATTGGGTTGGCTAAGGCTAATGATTCAAACATCTGTAAATTTGGGGATGTTTAGAGGCCCATGGGGCAAAGCTGGCTTAAAGTGAAAACTGTCCTATACTGATTGATCAAAACCACATGGCATGCTTGGGAGGAAGGAAAAAAATATATATCCAGGAAGGTGCTTCTCAAATAGCTTTCTTGAGGGTTGGGGATCGAACCCCTTCACATCAAATAGTGCAGGTTGGTCAGTCCGTTCCATTTTGCCTTATCAACCACTGCCTGTTGATTCTGTAAACTAATTATTGACCTCAGCAGTTTTGCCTGAGTGAGGACTTGGCAATGACTTGACATTTTGGTCCATAGAAGGAAGTGATGTTCTCTAGGGTATCAAGAGCTTTAACTTCAGAATCTCACGGTAACTAGCTACCATACCGATGAAACACAACAGCAAACACACCTAATTCCATAGTGCAGTCTCTCAGTAGGCCGGCAGGATTCGAACGCAGGGCTCAGCCTGCTAGCACTCCACTGCCACAAGACTACTCTGGTGAGGGTCATAGCTTCCTGTATGGATGTTGCATCAGTGGCACACCCAGCCATGGAACAGGCTGTTCCATTTTGGGCAGCAGTTGGGTGTACTGTACTGCATGTTCGCTCCTCTGCCTGCCCATGGAGTCACCTAGTCCCCTGCTGGCAAAGTTTCATAGAGTTTGTGGTCAAAGGGGACCATGACATCATTTAGTCAAACCTCCTGGTTATCACTGGCCAACCTCAGGGTAAATCTCACCCTGATATCACTATAACGGGCCCGGTAACTGAAGTTATACTGAAGTATTTCCAGTTTTCAGGAAACTGAAGTGTTGGGTGCCACACATGGAGAATAGGAGAGACTGAGATGCCACGAATGCCCAGGCAATGGCAGGGAAATGATCAGGTGAGACTTGCTCAGATGATTGTAGCAGGCGATCCAAACCCCAATGATGAAGAAGATGAGTAAAAATCCCAAGTCTAATGCCAGTCTAATCCAGAGGAAAAATTGGCTCTAATGCTGCGGCATGCCAGAATCACTGCTCTGTTTCCCTGGAACAGGCACATCGCTTAATGGTTGATCTAAAGCCTATTGAAATCAGTGAAGCCCTTTCCAAAGACTTCAGGGGGCTTTGGATCAGTTTGTTCCTGTCGAAACGGGTAATTATGATATTTGTGGGCTTCCTTTAGCATTTTGAATAAGGCCAACTGGAGCAACTGGTGAACCAATTTAGCAAAAATGCACATACTGATCCTTTGTCCATGTCTAGATTTAAATTCAAAGTAAACTATTTTCAGGATCCTCAAGTGTTAAAACATTAATTTTTAAGCACTTTGGAGGACAGGATTAGAAGTAAAAATGACCTTCACAAATTGGAGAATTGGTCTGAAACCAACAAGATGACATCCAATAAAGACAAGTGGAAAGTACTTCACTTAGGAAGGAAAAATCAAATGCACAGCTACATAAGGGGGAGTAACAGGCTTAGTGGTAGTACTGCTGAAAAGGATCTGGCGGTTTTAGCGGATCACAAATTGAATATGAGCGAACAGTGTGATGCAGTTGTGAAAAAGGTGAATATCATTCTGGGGTGTTTTAACAGGACTGCCATATATAACGCACAGGGAATAATTGTCCTGCTTTACTCAGCACTGTGAGTCCACAGATGGCATATGGCATCCAGTCCTGGGCACTACACTTTAAGAAAGATGTAGACAAATTGGAGAGTCCAGAAGACAGCAACAAAATGATACAGGGCTTAGAAAACCTGACCGATGAGGAAAGGTTAAAAAAACTAGGCTTGCTTAGTCCAGAGGAAAGATGACTGAGGGGAGGACCTGATAACAGTCTCCAAATATGTTAAGGGCTGTTACAAAGAGGACTGGGATCAATTATTCTCCAGGTCCACTGAATGTAGGACAAAAAGTAATGGGCTTAATCTGCAGCAAGGGAGATTTAGATTAGACATTAGGAAAATCTTTCTAACTACAGGGATAATTAAATACTGGAATAGGGTTCCAAGAGAGGTTGTGTAAATCCTGTCACTGGAGGTTTTTAAGAAGAGGTTAGACAAGGACCTGCCAGGAACGATCTAGATATACTTGATCCTGCCTCAGAGTGGGGAGCTGGACTAGATGACTTTTCAAATTCCCTTCCAGCCCTAAATTTCTATGATTCTGTGATTCATGTGCTCCCTCTGAATTTCTGAGTTCTGACCAGGGTCCCCCAGAGGGAATTCCAGTAGACTTCATTGGAACCCTGGTCACTATAGGTTTCTACTGGCCTGTATTGGTTTCAGTCAGAGGACCAGTAGCTCTAGAACCCACACAGCTCTAGGAACCAGTAGCCCCATTGCTTTCTTCCAAAACCTAGTTTGCTAACTGGAACCAGATGAATATTTTCAATAGAAATTTACCCTAGGGGTAGAAGGTGAAGAGCTGAAATGCTATAAAATAGGCTATTGTCATAATAGTTCCTGGCAGTAGCAGAAATCCTCTTCTCATGATACTTCCAGTAAAAGATGGACCTTACTGGAAACTTCAGGTCTGGATTTCAAACCTGCAAAGTTTCAGTGTTTGGATCCAGGCTTTTAGTTCAGCCAATATAGAGAGATGCCATAACAATGAAATTTAGATTAAGATCTGCATTGGCTTTCAATGGCTCCCTCCCTTTCAAAGTTTAGAGTTCAGATCTGAGTTTTGAGTTGAATCTCATCTTTATTTTCAGCCCAGGTTTGGAGGATTATGAGCAGTAGCGTAGCCAGGGGTGGAACAGGGGACACCTTTTGCTCCTACGCTGCAGCCAGCCAGATTGGAGCATTATTTTTTGTCTCGGCGCATTTTTTTTTGCTCCCGACGTTTTTTGCTCCTATGATGCAGCCAGAGCGGAGTTTTTTTTTGTTGTTGCTCCCGGCGCCTTTTTTTGCTCCCAGCGCCTTTTTTTGCTCCTGATGCTTTTTGCTCCCGGCGCCTTTTTTTTAGCTCCGCTCCCCCTGTGCTCTAAACCTGGCTACGCCACTGATAATGAGGCTAGAGCTCGCTCTCACTTCTACCAGTGTACATTTGGAACAACTCCACTGAAGTCAACAGAGTAGCTCTAGAGGTGACCAATGTAACTGAAACCAGAATCTGAACCAAGAATGCCGGGTACATTCCCAATGGGAGTTTTACCTTTCAGATGCTTACGCAAACACAATCTAAACTGTGAACATTTGGGGTTCATTGATGTATTTAACTCCACACATAGTTACCATGCCCTAACTTCATTGTATTGTAAGTCAATTAAACATAGAACAATTCCTGCTTTGGTGTATGCTTTGGAAAGATATCTAAGCCCAACATAATTAGACAAAGAGGCAGACATACAGACAGATTTAAAAACAGAGTTTATTTGCTGCTATTGTACTTTCACCCTTCATTTTATAACCAGAACCAGATTTGTCAACCTGAAAGGGCAGAAACAAACAACAGGAATTCCCAACATGGTGAAGCTTTATTAAAACAGAAGTGATATCAGTGGGTATTATCCCGAACTCATCTACTTCAGCTGGAAAGTAATAAAAGAGAGGCCATCATTTGCAGGTAACGAAGGATTAGGCAAGCTACTGTACCACTAATTCCTGATAAACAACTGCAATAAGATGTTGTAAAGTAAAATAATTAAGTGTCTGAAGAAACCTAAAAGCATTAAAATAAACTTACGGAGAGATGTGTACATTCTTGTTTTAGAGGTAATTACATTACAGCAGAAAGACTTAGCCAGAAATGAAACTATGGAAGAGATGATTCAGAAGAAGAAATTTATATTACTGCATACTCTGTAATCTTCTACATTGCAGACAGTCTGATTTATCCGCAGTCTTGTATGATCTTACATCCTTAGTTGGGGCTGATGTTTGTAATAACTCAGGGCCCAGTTGTGCCCCAGAAATATGCAGAAATGACACATGATCCCAAACCCAGAGAAGTCAGTGGAAAGATTTCCAGTGATTTCATTAGGGTTTGGATCAGTCACATATAGAACCAGATGGAGGCATGGGGAAATCCATGCTCATTATCCTGGCCTCCTGCTGACCCTTGAGACCAATGGGGTTTATGGGAGGCCCCATAGACTGTTTTTTAACTTTGCAGAAATGTCCTCCCTCTTGGCTCCTTTCCGTAGATTTTCTGCAGGCGGGAACAATTGGACCCACCTTTTTATAGTCATATGGGCTAAAGAATCGGCCTATACAGGCAAATTTCATGAACATCAGCCTCTCTCCCAAACAGAGGTTTGCACTTACAAAAAAAAAAAATCCAGAATGGGCTCTTGTTGGGGGAGCTCAAATGACATTTTGTGGCTTTTCATTCTAATTTAAAACCATTCGTGAGTAAAAACCCACACGTTTTGCAAAATTTCTACTTTGAAATTCAGTAGCGCTGCACTTAGTTTCACCAGCTGAGGATATGGTCGAATATTCTTTGCAGACAAGAATCAATTTGCATTGGAAACATGCCAACATTCATATGGTCTCTGTGAAAAATGGCCATTTTCTGTAAATGGCTGGTATTTACATCCGCTGGTATTTCCTAAGTTGAAAAATGGCCTGGACAGAAATGACCAACATTTCTCTGTGAAAATCTACAAGGAGCATTTAGTCACTTTCACAGAGTTCTGCTCCTTATACTCAGGCACCACGTGCTGTTTGACAAGTGCTTCAATTATTGGGCAAACTCATTGTGATTATTGTCTGCAGAGCTGTGAATGCAGAAGCCGGGGATGGTGCATGGAGGCATGTTTCCAAAAGGGTTCAGTATGCACAGCATGGTACAGAATGAATAGCTTCCTTTGGCTTTTCATTATGTAAATAGACATAAGAATTGCTGAATCTTCCGAAAATGACTATACAGGGATCCTCAGATGGCGAACAGCCATGTAACTCCAGTGAAGTCTGATGTACAGCAGCTGCGGATCTGGCCCATAGTGTTCTTGGCTTCCAACATAAGGGCCTGATTCTTCTTCCAGTTTTTCATCATTGTAAAACTGTTGGAGGTGGAGTTATGGCTGATTTGTATCAATGTAAGCCAGAGGAGAGCCCCTCCAACCTTTAGAGAGATCTGCAGGACAGTTTGAAAATTATTCGAGTACCTGTCTAGATGTGGGGAGACTTTGAGGGGTAAGCATTTAAAAAATAAAGCAAGCCAAAGGAGAAAATGTTGTCGTTCCTGTGACCGACTACCAATATCTTGCAATATCCTGAATGAACATTATTGGCCCGAAGAAGTGTTGTGTGAAGCTCCAAAGCTTGTCTCTTTCACTAACAGAAGTTGGTCTAATAAAAGATATTACCTCACAACACCGTGTATCTTTACTGAATTAAGTTTGGAGTCCATTGTATTAATAGCGCAATTGTGTATATGTTACTTTGAAACTAGATGTATGTACCTTCTCTAAGAGACTGACTAATGCAATTTCTGTAAGGTATTAGGAACTTCAAAGGACTTTTTGGAACAATACCTGTGAAGTGGATTTCCTAAGTACCACCGTGGGAATGTAAATCACACACTTTGTACCCATCCTTTTGAAGCTATTCCCTGGGAAGGAAAACCCATTGTCTACTAATTACCACCAGGTCCTGCAAACTCCAGATCAAAGAACCCTAAACTGTACAAAGGGTGGACTAACCATGTTATCAGTGTGGTTGTTCTGAGCTGAAGCTGTGATGAACTTGTCACTACAAGGAATTCCCTTTGCATGTTGTTTGAAGGACTGCTCCTGCCAGAATCCATGTTAGGATTGGGGTTAATTCTGGTAAATTTATAAGGACACATAAGTTCTTTTATTGTTCTAAATGTAGTGCTTTTTACCTTAAGAATAAAGCAGGCTTACATAGGAAGTGTTGTGTATTACCTTATAACTGTAACAATTACACTTGTTAACCATTTCTGAAGAGAAAAAAAGCAGGTGTCCTTGGGCAACCTGTCCGGGCTGGGAATAATAGAGCGAGGGTAGGAAACTGTGCAGCCTGGAAATATTCTAGTTAGAAAGGAGAGAGATGGGGGTCTTAACCAGAAAGACAATGGCTGGGGAGCTGCAAGCCTGAGAGTGAGTGCCCTTGCTGGACCACTAAGGGGCAATACAGGTGCAGTTGCCTTGAACTGTGACAGTTCCCATCCAAGCACTCCTCAATGCATTGAACTGTGGGGAAGGCTGGTTGTCTTTGATTAGAGAAGGTGCCTGGAAGTGAAAATTTGGGCTTCAATTCCTGAATTTGCCACTGACTCGTGTGACCTTGAGTAACTCATTTTACCTTTCTCAATTTAGCCATCTGTGAAACAGGGGTAACCTCTCAGGGGTTTGAGATCCATAGATGAGATGTGCTATGGAAGTGCAATGTCTTGTTTGATACCTGGGGCAGGAGAGTCCGTGCATCTCAGGAGGAGACGAAAAGCTGGACTTCAAATTTGAGGTTGCTAGATGTATTTTTAAGGGAAAGAGGAAAATAGAGAGCACATGGAAACTCAAACCAGTTTGGGAAAAGTGCACATGTTTCTGACCGGGGAGTGTAGAAGAAGCTCATACAGTTGTTATAATTACATTATTTAACTTTTAAACCTGTACATGTTCCAGCAAGAAAATGACTTTAATGCTAAAAAGAGAGAAATCTGATGCTATTTGGCAAAGACAATTTATCATGCTCTTATGTTACACCTAATAAAAGATAAGACTTGCTTTAAATTTTAATCCATTTGCAACACTATAATCTGCCCAGGTGAACCACATTTTCCTCCTTACACAGACAAATAGCCTTTAAAAAATCAGAACAAAACATGATCATTCTGGGGAACTTTGGAGCAATGATGTGGGAGTAATCATTCTATATATTGGATTGTATTTACCCTCCATATCTGGCCTAGATCCAGTATTTCTTCAGTCAGAAATTTCAGTCTATTGTCCTAGAATTATTTAAGTTTGAGGAGAGATTTATTTTTTTCAGCTGAGAGGAAGTGTGGGTCAGTGAATAGGGGACTAGCCTGGGACTTGAGAGTTCTGAGCCCCATTCTACCACTCACATTATTATCTGTTTCCCCTCCCCATTAGAGGAACATGTCAGAGGGGATGATTAATTTATCTAAATCTTAGAGCCACTGGAACTTCAGAGTCTAATTCTGTCAGAACTGGCTGGAATTCAGCATTCTAGTAAGTAGGTACAATCACAATTGATTTCAGTAGATGTACACTAGGGAGGAATTTGGTTTAGAGTGTCATCCCTTCCAATGCTGATAAACTAAAGTTTCATGTGGTGCAGTATGTGGGTCTTTTGGACAAGATCTTAAGATCTGGTGTCCCTTATCCTTGGCATGGTTATTACTAATCCTATACCACTTCTTGTATGACTGGTCCTTAACTTAAGCATTCCATCTCCTTATTGTTAGAGAGTAGAAAAGAGGATTAATCTAAACCAACTTGTTGGTGGGTGGGGAAATGTCAATAACAAAGAAAAATTTCAGTTTTTTTGTGAGAAATTTTAAAATGACCAATTTTTAAATCAACTTAAAACGTCACTTTGTTTCCAGGTTTTTGATGCAAGAGAAAATGTCGATTAAAAACAACTTTCTTTGGTTTCAAATCAGTTCAAATCTTTCCATGGGAAAACCAAACTTCTATGACTGAAAATTTTCAAATGAAGATATTTTGTTTGAAATGTCTTGTGCCAAAAATGTTGGTTTTCTGGCCAGCTCTATTAAGAAAGTGTTCTTTGGCTGGCATTTGCCCATTTCCCCAGAGGTGGCTGCATTTCAGCAAAGTGTTTTCCTTACACAACTAATGTGTAAAACACTTTAGAATGCATTGGGATATAAAATGCTGCTGTACATAGAGTTATTGGGCCAGATTCTCAGCTGGTGTAAAGGCAGTGAAGCGATGCTAATTTACGTCAGCTGAGGATCTGGCTCATTACACTGGTCTACAATTTTTGGGAAGTCGTCTGCTTCAGAGATAAAATGTGCTATTTAGTATGTATTTTGATGTGCTGAATTCAAATATGACAATTAAAACAACTGATTGGCTACTGTTTCTAAGATATTTAAGTTTTTATATTTTATGTCTATGTATATTGTGTAGATAATAGAGTTTTAATCATAAATTGTAAACCTAGGTCTTTTCATGTGTTTATGGTTGCTTTACATGATACTATTTCACCTGTCCTGTTTATGTAACACTTTAAAAATCAGCAAAGGGGTTATATAAATAAAATTTATTATGAAACAAAAGGCAAAAAACTATTACGTCCATACTTTAGTCCTATTCAGTGTCTACTCGGCGCTTCTTGGCTTGTCTCTTGTATTCATTAAATGGAGCATCTCTTGTCACTGTCCAGCAATAGTCTGCAAGCATTGATGGGCTCCATTTGCCCTGATAGCTTTTATCCACTGTTGCAATGTCCTGGTGAAATCGCTCGCTGTGCTCGTCGCTCACTGCTTCGCAGTTCGGTGGAAAAAAATCTAGATGAGAGTGCAAAACATGTATCTTTAGTGACATGTTACAACCAAGGCTTTTGTATGCCTTGAGGAGGTTTTCCACCAACAACCTGTAGTTGTCTGCCTTGTTGATTCCGAGAAAATTTATTGCCACTAACTGGAAGGCTTTCCATGCCTTTTTTTCCTTGCCACGCAGTGCATGGTCAAATGCATCATCTCGAAGAAGTTCACGAATCTCAGGACCAACAAAGACACCTTCCTTTATCTTAGCTTCACTTAACCTTGGAAATTTTCCACGGAGGTACTTGAAAGCTGCTTGTGTTTTGTCAATGGCCTCGACAAAGTTCTTCATCAGACCCAGCTTGATGTGTAAGGGTGGTAATAAAATCTTCCTTGATTCAACAAGTGGTGGATGCTGAACACTTTTCCTCCCAGGCTCCAATGACTGTCGGAGTGGCCAATCTTTCTTGATGTAGTGGGAATCTCTTGCACGACTATCCCATTCGCAGAGAAAACAGCAGTACTTTGTGTATCCAGTCTGCAGACCAAGCAAGAGAGCAACAACCTTCAAATGGCCACAAAGCTGCCACTGATGTTGGTCATAGTTTATGCACCTCAAAAGTTGTTTCATGTTGTCATAGGTTTCCTTCATATGGACTGCATGACCAACTGGAATTGATGGCAAAACATTGCCATTATGCAGTAAAACAGCTTTAAGACTCGTCTTTGATGAATCAATGAACAGTCTCCACTCATCTGGATCGTGAATGATGTTGAGGGCTGCCATCACACCATCGATGTTGTTGCAGGCTACACATCACCTTTCATGAAGAAGAATGGGACAAGATCCTTTTGACGGTCACGGAACATGGAAACCCTAACGTCACCTGCCAGGAGATTCCACTGCTGTAGTCTGGAGCCCAAAAGCTCTGCCTTACTCTTGGGTAGTTCCAAATCCCTGACAAGGTCATTCAGTTCACCTTGTGTTATGAGGTGTGGTTCAGAGGAGGAGGATGGGAGAAAATGTGGGTCCTGTGACATTGATGGTTCAGGACCAGAAGTTTCATCCTCTTCCTCTTCCTTGTCTGACTCAAGTGAGAATGATTCTGGTGCATCAGGAACCGGCAGTCCTTCTTCGTGGAGTACTGGGCGGATAGCTGATGGAATCTTTGGATAATGCACAGTCCACTTTTCTTCTTTGACACACCTTTCCCAACTGGAGGCACCATGCAGAAGTAACAATTGCTGGTATGATCTGTTGGCTCTCTCCAAATCATTGGCACTGCAAAAGGCATAGATTTCCTTTTCCTGTTCAACCACTGGTGAAGATTTGTTGCACAAGTGTTGCAGCATATGTGTGGGGCCCACCTCTTGTCCTGATCTCCAATTTTGCAGCCAAAATAAAGGTGATAGGCTTTCTTAACCATAGTGGTTAGACTGCGCTTTTGTGATGCAAAAGTCACTTCACCACAAACATAGCAGAAGTTATCTGCACTGTTCACACAAGTACGAGGCATCTCTGCTCACTTTGGCTAAACAGAAATGTGTCCCTTTGCAAAATCAAACACTGACAAATAAGAGAGCATGACACTGTATGATTTCTAGAGCTGATATAGGGCAATTTGTTCAGCAGAGTGATGTAAGCTTCGTTATGATTGCATCATCCATGACTTCTAGGAATAACATGATGCAATTCATATCATGTATGACGCAATACCAGCTTCAGATTGCATCATTCATTGTTTTGCCTAAAAAGCAAGTACTGTCCAAACCCAGTCATAGATTTATTCATAGATCCAGTCAAAGATGTATTTTAGTCATTTCTGGTTTAAATTGAGATTCCCTTCCCTTTATAACTCACTTATCCTCCGCCATTCCCAAGTCAAGGGTCGTATATACTGACCCAATAGCATGTCTTGAAAACTAGAGCCAATCAACAATTTTAAGCATCATTTTCTTTCTCAGTGACCCAGAATTAGTAAAGTTTGACTACATTTATTTCAGAAGCATTTTGGCTGTAGCGCAGTGTTATCCTTGTATCTTGCCATCGGATTTTCCAGGAAAACACCTATTGGGTTCAAGTGAGAGAGTTCTGACTGGAATGATAACAGGGTATATACTTACACTCTTTTGCATTTTTTTAGTGTAGTTCCCACCCTTGTTTGAACACATTCATGAGAATGTATCAGTGTTCTCTTTTCTACACCTCCAGTATATGCATATTTTAATCCATTCTCCAGTGACTCACTTTTAAATTGGAGTGAGATATTGTGTTTATTTATAGCTACATTGCGTTGCTTGATGGATTTAAAACCTGGATAAGAACGGCATTTTCCTTTTTTAATAACCAGGCCCTTTCTTTCATCGTTTATTTTAAGTCCATCAAAATACCATTTGGTCAGTGAGTCTTTAAATTCATTACTACAACCCTTCTCCTATTAAAATGTACTTCTGAAAGTTGGGTGGTTAATGAAATTATCTCCTCCATGAAGCTTAGTCAAGAACAAGAATGGGATTGCTCGCCTGCATAACTTCAACACTGGCTCACTGACCAGAATACCAACTCTGTTACCGGAGCAATGGAGAATCCTCCAAACATTTACAATCAAGTTACTGGTAAAAGCTGTATTATATTTTTCATTTGGAGATGTTTATGTTTTACGGCTTCAACACACACACACACACACACACACACACTTGCAAACTCAGTGCTTTTTTCAGAAAAAAGAAGTTGGGTAAGAACTCTAAATCCATGCAATTTTTATCATCCTTTTCCAGAGTTTTCAAGTAGCTCTGCTCGATTTATTCTTTTCTTTTTCTCTCTCTCTTTTTTATTTTTAATTTCTTAAATCTTTTAAATACTTTCAAACACTCTGTTTGATTTTTCCTGTTTTATAATACATGGTCACCATTTCAATTGCGTCTCTCAAATAAGGATTTAATTTAAATTTAATAAGGCATTTATTTTACGTGTCAGCCAAATGCCACATAAGTATTGAAAAAAAAGTTTAATGATATTTATTGGCCAAGGAATTGTTACAGTTTGTTGTGGAACCTGGGTAAACATTCTTAATTAACATTATTTAATATACGATAACTGTTATCACTAGGTGTATTGCTTTAGTTTTAATAAGATGGAATTGCACCTTAATTAAATACCAGATGGATAAAAGTATATTTGCGTTGCTCCATGTTTAATATAGTAAAGTACTTATCTATTATACAGTTGTAAACTTCAAAATTTTAACTCTTGACATTCATATAGGATTTATTTAAATTAATGGAGAACTACAGTTTGTGTAGCTGAGCAAAACTAAATTAAGTGGGGAGTTAGGGTGATGAAATAGCAAGTGTGAAAAATCGGGATGGGGTGGAGGGTAATAGGTACCTATATAAGAAAAAGCCACCAAATATCCAGTGTGTCCCTATGAAATTGGGACATCTGGTTACCCTAAGGAGGAGTTTTGTGTGGGTAGGACACAGGGCAAAATTTCCAAAAGGACCTAAGTGATTTAGGTGCCTAAGTCTCATTTAAAAAAGTCATTTAGGCCAAAAGCAGTCTAAATTCCAGTGACTTTTGATGAGATGAGCCTCTTAAATACCTAAGGGCCAGATTTTCAAAGGTATTTAGACATCTAAAAATGCAAACAGGTGCCTAGTGGGATTTTTAAAAGCACCTAAGCAGGTTAGGCACCTAACTCCCACTTATTTCAAACACTTTCTTTTCTAAGACTGTTCTTGCCAGTGTCTCCTTCTCCCTTGGTTTTTTTTTAATTTTTATTTTCAAATGTACCTTATACAACGTACACTATTTTGGCCAAATTCCTTCCTGGTGTAACTGCATTGACTTCAACAGATCACATACAGGAATAAATCTGACCCTTTTACTCTCTATTCCCTACAAAACAGGTTTGTCTTTGAGTTTCTTGGTTTTTTTTAAATTCTACATATTTTAAGATGCACAGAGAATACAAGACAACTTAAAAGTCCTCATTACTCTCTACTGTCAGCTCTGAACTGTCTTTGTCATTAGCTTCTAAATGATCTGTCTTTCGGTATCTGACTGGAGTGTTCCTCATTTATTGTTTCTCCAGCTATAATAATAATAATCAGTTTATAAGCACTTTTAAATTTGTTTCCTGTATTAGTGTCTTGCATTCTGGACTGGTTTTCCATTTGTGATTTGCCTCTTATAATGTTACAGACATTTGTCATTGACCTTGAATGTGTTTTATTTAAAAAAACACTTCAAGTAAAAAGAAACTGCGTGGTCGTCATAACGTTGGAGTAATTGTACACCATGTAACCATCAAAGCTCTGGCATCTTTTGCCTCTAAACTTCTGATGTCCTAGCAACAGCCCTGACAGAGGTGCTCTGAGGTAGGAAGACCAATCAAATGTGCCTAACAATCTTCTAGTTGTTAAATCACTGCCTCAGCAGTGAGGTAATGACATTTGACTGGCCTGCATCTCATGTCCTTCACAATGTACTCATTTGACATTGGCTAACAGTAGCTCAAGTATTCTAGGTATAAATTCTCTCATGTGAAGAGGCAGCAAAGATTTTTAGTATTTATGAAAAGTGCTGAATTGACAGCTCTAGGAGATTGGCTCCTTTTAGAAGCAGGGACTAGATGGACCTCTGATCTGATCCATTACATGAGGTCCTATGTTATCATAATCATATTACTTGAAGTATCAGAGGGGTAGCCATGTTAGTCTGGGTCTGTAGAAGCGACAAGGAATCCTGTGGCACCTTATAGACTAACAGACGTATTGGAACATAAGCTTTCGTGGGTGAAGTACTTTATTAATGCACAGAACAGATAGAGCATGGGCAGTGTCCTAGTTTCCCTCACACTGGACCTGGAGGGTCCATTCTCTGGGGAGAAGAAAATAATTCAGGTCAGTCAGTCCCTGGCCTCTCTGCTGAAGCTGCCAACAAGAGGTGGAGCTCAGGACACTTGTCCTTTAGAAACCAGACTGACATCATCATTTCACATAGGCCATCATGCCTCCACATAGTAATGGCATTTTATCAATACTGACCTAAGCTGGCCTGAGTTCCTATTGAAGGCCTCTTGTAGTCCTATCAAGATGCATAGGCAGGTGGCGAGCAAGGATTACTGCTAACTCCATTGTTTCATGGTTCTCTTGTCAGCCTCTGCTTTCCTCCCCATTCTGGTCTTGTCCCCCTGTTGTTTCTTGGCATGAGTTAGTAAGCTCTTTTGGGAAGGAAAGGTTTCTACAGTACCTAGAAAAGTTAATCCTCTGATCCCCCCTGGTTGGTGTCTTTAAGCACAGCTATGATCCAAATAATAAATAAGGCCCCAACTATGCTTCACAGGGGTCTCCCTATGTGGTTCCCCATGCAGGATCAGGGCCTAAATAAATAACTAGCAATCTATATCTCAGACCACAAAGTATTGAGTTAAATGCAGGGTGGGTGAAACTGGGTAACTGGGTGAAATGTAATGCACTAAGATATCTGATTACATGATCTGAATTTGTGAACCACTACTAGATTCTAGATGAAGTAATGGTGAATTTTCATATGTGATAAATACTTTGTTATCTGAGCACTGGGCAGCATTAGGGTAAATGTTTTGTTGCATATTATTCACTCAGATGTGGTGTTATATGTACCAACTTTTATTACTATTTCATTTATTATATTATTACAGTAGTGCCTAGGTACAAAGTTTAGGACCCCATTGTGTTAGGCAATGCTCAGACATGCAACAAAGAGGGCAGTCTCTGCCCCAGAGAACTCACAGTATAAACTATGGACTGAATGGAACTGGAGAAAGGGGAAGAAATCGGGTGGGGGAGGGGTGGGAGGTTGAGCTAAGAAAACAAAGAGTTGATCAGAAAAGCAGAATTGACAGCTAATTAGTTGCTTAAGTAATGGGATGGAAGTAATTTGTCGGTATCACAGCAGAGGGGGAATGTTTCCATTATTCTTCTAATCTCAATTAGTCTGACTGTTTTAACTGCTGACCCAGAGGTTCCAGGATGTTTAGAAAATTAATAAGGTAGTTGCATGATGATTAGAAGCAAGCAATGCACATTAAATATTCTTTAGGGCTGGCTTCTCCTTTGGTGCTTTCATGCACACTCCAACAGCAAAATATCCAGCCTAAATAATTTTCCTGGAACAAAAAATAAAAATATTTGTTTCAAATAGCCCCCTGAGAGATCTCTCTCTCCTGGGAATATACCAAGCTGCATAGACTGTAGTTCTCCACTAATTCTTAAGTGAATGCAGTCTGTTGACAAGCTTCTGATTAAACTTTCCTTCTTCCTCCCTTTCAGACAAATTTATATCAAAATATCAACAGAGAAAATTTCTGTGGGGAAAAATGGAAAATTACAGAGGGTAGTTGAAGTTGCATAGACTTTCCTGTTAGAGTGCCTGTGTATTCATACAACGTATATTCTATTTATTTTGCTCCTGCTGTATAAAATGAATAAAGTCTGAGACATTTTTAGCAGTGTCCTTGGATATGGTACAGACATAATGTGCCAAGGTAGATCAGATTTTACAGATCAGTTTATCCGTGATATGATGGCATACATTACACAAAAAGTAATAATGTTCAAAGAGTATTATTTTCCTTATGGAAAAGCAGCTCTCTTTTTGATGTTCAATGGAGAGGCCCTCAGTAGACCTGGCTTCTGTTCCAGTTCTTGACTTTGTGGTTGACCTTGGGCAAGCCACTTCACCTTTCTAATGCCCATGTTTCCCCTTCTGCTATCTTGTTTAGTTAGCTCATCGGTGCAGGGACTGTCTCTGACTATGTGCTTCTGCAACACCTACCACAGTGCGCATATATATAAATGGAGATATGCCAATCTCCCAGAACTGGAAGGACCTTGAAAGGTCATCAAGTCCAGTCCCCTGCCTTCACTAGCAGGACCAAGTACTGTCCCCTGACAGATTTTTTTGCCCCAGATCCCTAAGTGGCCCTCTCAAGGATTGAACTCACAACGCTGGGTTTAGGAGGCCAATGCTCAAACCACTGAGCTATCCCTCCCCCATAATGTCTACATGGCACCTGTGAGAGCCTTCCAGCCCGGGTAGCCGGACTTGTGCGAGTGGGGCTCGGGCTAGTGTGCTAAAAATAGCAATGCAGACATTGCAGCTCGGGCTGGAACTTGGGCTCTCAAGCCTGGAGGTGTCTCTAAAAACAAAAAGGGAGTTCAACAG
The DNA here is from genome assembly GCA_033296515.1 of Macrochelys suwanniensis. NCBI lineage: Eukaryota > Metazoa > Chordata > Testudines > Chelydridae > Macrochelys > Macrochelys suwanniensis. The sequence continues at coordinate 11,199,664 of CM065783.1, forward strand.
ACATGCCTGTGACTGCAATTGCTAAAAGCAATGCTAAACAGGCAATATAGTCAGCTAGGAAACAACCACCTATGTTCACTGAGTCCTGGACTAGGCCAGCTCCTATAAGCAACAGCACCCACATAGTGGGTGGGGGTGGGGTCTGTCAGAAGCTGGGGCCCCAACAACATGAGGTACCTGCAACCCCATAGTGCGTTTGAAGCCAGCTGGTGTGACTCCAGGAGCAAGTATGGGTTGCTGAAGGGACGTAAGGCTGCTAAAGCCAGGGGTAACCCAGGTACAAGCTCCCTTTCCCTCAACGAGGATTAACTCTTTACATGAAAACAGCTATCTATGCTGGCACAGCAGAGGGCCCTTTGCACCATGCTGGGGTACAGTGGGTGACTATCCCATTACATATAGGGTGGCAGAAAAGCTCCCGCTGAAGTTGATGTTTATGGAAGGCTCTCTACTCCTCCTGGTATCAGATCCATGGTGAAAAAAATATTCATTTGGCAAATGAGCCAAGGATTAAAAAAAAAAAAAGATAAGGACATGTACGAGTTAAGCACATATAACACCCGTAACAATAACTGCAGGTAAGACAGTCGCTGGGCCAAATACTGCTCTAAGATGCACTGGAGTAACTCCCTTAGAACCAGCTGGGCTACTCTGGATATATGCCAGCGCACTTAACAGCATGCTATGTTTTTCAATCATCCTTCAGGATGAATGCTGCACTAACGCAGAGCTCATAAAAAGGATAAAATGTAAATGGTATTGAAGCCTAACATCAGTGAGAGAGATATTAGAGGTGGTTTTTTTTATCAATAGCCTTTCCAAAGATTTATATCTGTTTATCAATGCATTTGCTAAATTAAACACATCAGATCTTTACTTGAGACATAACAAAAGTAGTGAACAAAATCAGCATTCAGACAGTATTAGTGACATTCAACATGACAAACTGCGTAGGAAGCTGGTTGTCAAAGCCCTGTGATAATGAAAATGGCTCTGTTCACATTACAAAGATATTACTTATCTCTCTTACGGTTTGAAATGCTGTAAAAATTCTTTATATATTTCATATTTACATTATAGGCATGAGCATACTAGTTAAGTGCATGACATTTCGTTTCTGCTGTTCTTGCCAGAATATATGAGAGCATTTTTTCCCCTAAAAGAAGCAAATGAAAACATGTGTGACTATAACTTCATTCTTTAAAGTAACGGAACCACAACCAAACAAGTGTTAAGTATATTTTTAAGCATTCTGAAGCCCGTGGTCATAAATTCAAGGTGTTTACTCTGGTGCTGACACGGAAGGCTTCAGATAATTAACTTCAGTGGAAACACAATCTCTCCAGGACTCCAACGCTGAAAATATTTCAGCTGTTTTATTCAAAAAGTAGCCATAATAAAGAAAAAAGCATATGCAGTGTTTTAAAGTAAGGGCTAATAAAAGCCTATAAAAGGCTTAGCTTTTGCTTATTTTAATACACTTTGGGGTTAGAATGCCAGAGGAACTATGTGAGGCAACCTGCCTATGTGCCATAGCTACAGGACTCCTACTCCATTATTCTCCTCGCCCCTCATGCAAGAAGAGGTAGACCTGGAGGAACCTGTCATGAGCCCAAGGAAGAAGAGACAGCCATGCTTTGTCCTGCTTACTGGCTCTATACACACAGTCCATTGTAGGTCTGGACCTTGCATCAGTTCAGCAGCTGGGTCATGGTCAGGAGGAGGTGGAACCAGGGAACATTCTCCATAGCATTTTCTCAGTGCAGATCCTGAGGATGTCCTAGGGATAGATCTACACTGCAATTAGACACCTGCGTCTGGCCTGTGCCAGCTGGCTTGGGCTACGGGGCTGTTTCATTGCAGTGTAGACTTCCAGGCTTGGGTTGGAGCCCAGGATTTGGGACCCTGTGAGGTGGGAGGGTCCCAGAGCTCAGCCCGAGCCCGGAAGTCTACACTGCAATGAAACAGCCCTGTAGCCCGAGCTCCGTGAGCCCAAGTCAGCTGGAATGGACCAGCAGCAGAATTTTAATTGCAGTGTAGACATATCCCTAGCAGGAGTTCATGCTTCTCCACGCAATCAGGATGGAACTCTTTCACCACCAGCAGGGAGGATGAGCAGAGATGGGTGAATAATAATAAAATAATATTTGTGAAGAATTGATTTTAATGTTTTGAATACATTTGGAAATAGGTGCCCGCTTTTCACCTGGCTCTATAAGCTGTTGCACATTGGGGCTGGTCAAAATGTTTCCATAAAAATAAAGTTTTTGATGGAAAATTATGTTTTTGACAAAGCCCTGGCTGGGATGATTTCGTTGGGGTTGGTCCTGCTTTGAGCAGGGGGTTGGTCTAGATGATCTCCTGAAGTCTCTTCCAACCCTAATCTTCTATGATTCTACAAGCAAATAGGGCATTGACATACTGCTAGCAATGCTAGAGCCCATTAAAGGGGGTGACTGTCTGTGGTTCTGCTCTTCTCTGAGGAGCTCTGAACTCTACTGCATTGGAGTTGTCAGCCTCCCTGTGCCTGCACTACATGCTCTAACAGCTCTAGGTCCCTAGCTCCTTCTTGCCCCTCCAAGGAGGAGAAAGGTCCTTGAGGACCTGACACAAGTGGATGGGGGAAGGAGGGAAAAGAGCAGGTCCTGTCAGCAGCTGCACTCTTTCTGCTCCCTCCTTCCCGAGCAAAAATGCATTGGCTAGAGGATGGAGTTTATCATCACTATTTGTATTACAGTTGCACCTTTGCGGTGCCCCATTGTGTTGGGTATCACACACCTCCCCTCCCCCACCACACACAATAGGTGGTGGTCCCCATGCTGAAGAGCTTCCAGTTGAAACAGACAAAGGATGGGAAGGGAAACAGAGGCAAAGATGTGACATGATTTTCCCAGGGTCATACAGCTGGGCAGTGGCTGAACCAGAAATAGAATCTTGGTCTCCTGGCTCCCATCATAGAATATCAGGGTTGAAAGGGACCTTAGGAGATCATCTAGTCCAACCCCCTGCTCAAAGCAGGACCAATCCCCAATTTTTGCCCCAGATCCCTAAATGGCCCCCTCAAGGATTGAACTTACAACCCTGGGTTTAGCAGGCCAATGCTCAAACCACTGAGCTATCCCGCCCCCAAGTGCCCTAGCCACTAGCCCACAGTGCCTCAGGTCAAGTGATTACTGCAGACTACGTGGCTCTGGGAAGAAGGATAAAGGAGTTTGAGGCGCAAGTGGTGTTCTCGTCCATTCTCCCTGTGGCAGGAAAAGGCCGGGGTAGAGACCGTCGAATCGTGGAAGTCAACGAATGGCTACGCAGATGGTGTCGGAGAGAAGGGTTCGGATTCTTTGACCATGGGATGGTGTTCCAAGAAGGAGTGCTAGGCAGAGATGGGCTCCACCTGACGAAGAGAGGGAAGAGCATCTTTGGAAGCAGGCTGGCTAACCTAGTGAGGAGGGCTTTAAACTAGGTTCACCGGGGGAAGGAGACCAAAGCCCCGAGGTAAGTGGGGAAGTGGGATACCGGGAGGAAGCACAAGTAGGTGAGTGCAAGAGGGGAGGGCTCCTGCCCCACACTGGGACAGCAGGACGATCGGTGAGTTATCTTAAATGCCTATACACAAATGCAAGAAGCCTGGGGAACAAGCAGGGAGAACTGGAAGTCCTGGCACAGTCAAGGAATTATGATGTAATTGGAACAACAGAGACTTGGTGGGATAACTCACATGATTGGAGTACTTTCATGCATGGATATAAACTGTTCAGGAAGGATAGGCAGGGCAGAAAAGGTGGGGGAGTTGCGTTGTATGTAAGAGAGCAGTATGACTGCTCAGAGCTCCAGTATGAAACTGCAGAAAAACCTGAGAGTCTCTGGATTCAATTTAGAAGTGGGAGCAACATGGGTAATGTCGTGGTGGGAGTCTGCTACAGACCACCAGACCAGGGGGATGAGGTGGATGAGGCTTTCTTCCAGCAACTAACAGAAGTTACTAGATCACAGGCCCTGGTTCTCATGGGTGACTTTAATCACCCCGATATCTGCTGGGAGAGCAATACAGCGGTCCACAGACAATCCAGGAAGTTTTTGGAAAGTGTAGGGGACAATTTCCTGGTGCAAGTGCTGGAGGAACCAACGAGGGGAAAAGCTCTTCTTGACCTGCTGCTCACAAACAGGGAGGAAATAGTAGAGGAAGCAATAGTGGATGGGAACCTGGGAGGCAGTGACCATGAGATGGTTGAGTTCAGGATCCTGACACAAGGAAGAAAGGAGAGCAGTAGAACAGAGACCCTGGACTTCAGAAAAGCAGACTTTGACTCCCTCAGGGAACTGATGGGCAAGGTCCCCTGGGAGAATAACATGAGGGGGAAAGGTGTCGAGGAAAGCTGGCTGTATTTTAAAGACTCCTTATTGAGGTTGCAGGAACAAACCATCCCGAGGTGTAGAAAGAAAAGTAAATATGGCAGGCGACCAGCTTGGCTTAACAGTGAAATCCTTGCTCGTCTTAAACACAAAAAAGCAGCTTACAAGAAGTGGAAGATTGGACAAATGACCAGGGAGGAGTATATAAATATTGTTCAGGCATGCAGGAGTGAAATTAGGAAGGCCAAATCACACTTGGAGTTGCAGCTAGCCGGAGATGTTAGGAGTAACAAGAAGGGTTTCTTCAGGTATGTGAGCAACAAGAAGAAAGTCAAGGAAAGTGTGGGCCCCTTGCTGAATGAGGGAGGGAACCTAGTGACAGAGGATGTGGAGAAAGCTAGTGTACTCAATGCTTTTTTTGCCTCTGTCTTCACAGACAAGGTCAGCTCCCAGGCGGCTGCACTCCGCAGCACGGTATGGGGAGGAGGTGACCAGCCCTCTGTGGAGAAAGAAGTAGTTCGGGACTATTTAGAAAAGCTGGACGAACACAAGTCCATGGGGCCGGATGCACTGCATCCGAGGGTGCTAAAGGAGTTGGCCGATGTGATTGCAGAGCCATTGGCCATTATCTTTGACAAATCATGGCAATCGGGGGAGGTCCCGGATGACTGGAAAAAAGCTAATGTAGTGCCCATCTTTAAAAAAGGGAAGAAGGAAGATCCGGGGAACTACAGGCCAGTCAGTCTCACCTCAGTCCCTGGAAAAATCATGGAACAGGTCCTCAAGGAATCAATTCTGAACCACTTAAAGGAGGGGAAAGTGATCAGGAACAGTCAGCATGGATTCACCAAGGGCAAGTCATGCCTGACTAACCTAATTGCCTTCTATGATGAGATAACTGGCTCTGTGGATGAGGGGAAAGCAGTGGATGTGCTATTTCTTGACTTTAGCAAAGCTTTTGATACAGTCTCCCACAGTGTTCTTGCCAGCAAGTTAAGGAAGTATGGGCTGGATGAATGCACGGTAAGGTGGATAGAAAACTGGCTGGATGGTCGTGCTCAACGGGTAGTGATCAATGGCTCCATGTCTAGTTGGCAGCCGGTATCAAGTGGAGTGCCCCAAGGGTCGGTGCTGGGGCCGGTTTTGTTCAATATCTTCATCAACGATCTGGAGGATGGTGTGGACTGCACCCTTAGCAAGTTTGCAGATGACACTAAACTGGGAGGAGTGGTTGATACGCTGGAGGGTAGGGACAGGATACAGAGGGACCTAGACAAATTAGAGGATTGGGCCAAAAGAAATCTGATGAGGTTCAACAAGGACAAGTGCAGAGTCCTGCACTTAGGACGCAAGAATCCCATGCACTGCTACAGACTAGGGACCGAATGGCTGGGCAGCAGTTCTGCAGAAAAGGACCTAGGGGTTACGGTGGACGAAAAGCTGAATATGAGTCAACAGTGTGCCCTTGTTGCCAAGAAGGCTAACGGCATTTTGGGCTGTATAAGTAGGGGCATTTCCAGCAGATCGAGGGATGTGATTATTCCCCTCTATTCGGCACTGGTGAGGCCTCATTTGGAGTACTGTGTCCAGTTTTGGGCCCCACGCTACAAGAAGGATGTGGATAAATTGGAAAGAGTCCAACGGAGGGCAACAAAAATGATTAGGGGGCTGGAGCACATGACTTATGAGGAGAGGCTGAGGGAACTGGGATTGTTTAGCCTGCAGAAGAGAAGAATGAGGGGGGATTTGATAGCTGCTTTCAACTACCTGAAAGGGGGTTCCAAAGAGGATGGATCTAGACTGTTCTCAGTGGTAGAAGATGACAGAACAAGGAGTAATGGTCTCAAGTTGCAGAGGGGGAGGTTTAGGTTGGATATTAGGAAAAACTTTTTCACTAGTAGGGTGGTGAAGCACTGGAATGGGTTACCTAGGGAGGTGGTGGAATCTCCTTCCTTAGATGTTTTTAAGGTCAGGCTTGACAAAGCCCTGGCTGGGATGATCTAATTGGGTTTGGTCCTGCTTTGAGCAGGGGGTTGGACTAGATGACCTCCTGAGGTCCCTTCCAACCCTGAGATTCTATGATTCTATGATTCTATGATTTGACTCAAGGTCTCAAGTGAGTCAGTGGCAGACTTAGGTAGGGAAAACAGATCCTATGACACAGTCTTTTGGCTTAACCCACAGGTAGCAATACCTCTTTTTCTTTGTAGATTACAAACATGCCTTATAAAAATCAGCTGTTTCTTTGAACCATGTTTCGGGAGACTTTTGCTCAAAGTCGGAATGTGAAGCATGTTTGGAACCAAATCCCTTTAGGTCCTTTCGGATCATCACCACTTCATAGGTTTCTGATTTTTGTTTCCACAGCCCTGTGAATCAGAAAGTAAGAGATGAAGAGTGGGGCAGAAGGGGAAGAAAGACACTGCTCTGCACTTTGCCAGCCTGCAGCTGTGACCTCCGGCTTTTTTTTTTTTTTTAAACATTTGCTAAAGGAATGAAGCAGTAAATCACCACCACCAACAGGAGGATCAATACCCGCCTCTGTCTCTTTTGTGAGATCTGGAGCATGGCCTGAATCTGTCAGACTGAATTAGAGAGACTGTGGGTGTCAGTGAGGGCTCAAACAAATAGACTTGCCGTGCTGTTCATTGATAAAAGGCTTAGATCCAGGCCATTGTCATCATTATTACCCCCAAAAAGGCACAGATGGGAATGCTAACCTTTCAGATAAAAGGCAGGTTGCCTAGCAGTGGACGTGTTTACTTGCACTTTGCATGTGAGCGCACTAATCTCAGGGGGGGAAGAGGGTAAATACATTGTTTGAAAAGTACAGGGCTCCACTGCATTACTGTGCTAATGGAAATGAAATCAAATGGCTGCACTTGAGTGGAATATAATATAGAAACACAAGAAACATCATCCCAGAACAGACCGTTGGGCCACATTGTCAAAGGCAGGATCCTGAACTATGGGGCCTATGTGTCTAGCTCTACACTCAGTATTTGCCTAGACAATTGTGAAAGGCTGTACCAGAAGGAAAACTCCTTCTTGACTCCAGATGATAAATAGTTTATGCCTTGAAACATGAAGATTAAAACATGAAGATCTCTTATATCAGGTTAGCTGGTGGAACTGCAGATACTTCATTGGAGTGCATCAGTTTTGAATCCTTAATTTAATATCTTTATACCATTAGACTGTTATATTGTTGCAGTGCAAAGGAGCCCGGGGTTAAAAGGGCAGCAGGAGCTTCTGCAAATACATTGGGGATTGCAGTTGCTGAGATGGGGGATCAGCGTATGTCTCCCCAGAAGAATCTTGCGTCAGCAGCACTAGACTAACGTAGTCCTTAGTCAGGAGAATGATGAGGCTGCCACAGGAGGACATAAAAGCACAGAAACACTCCCTTGAGAAGCTGAGCAGAACTTCTTTGAAATAAGATGGGAACAATCAGATACAGTAAATTTTCATGGTGACTAACTCTCCCAGACATAGCTCTCCCCAGCTTTGAATTGTTCCCAATCCCCGTTGGGTTGTACTTCTCTGACTGTCCTACAGTCTAAGTAAGGGGGCACAGTCCCCCAGGAACGTTGAAAGGTCCAGTGGACTCCTCACACCTTCACAGCCTTGCGTCTCACTCCTTTTTCTTCTTCCTGGGTCAGTTTTCCTGCCCCCTCCATTTTTTTTGGGTCTCAAAGCCCATTCATCCTTCTTCCCAGAGCAGCATTACTGGCCTACCAGGTTAGGAACCACAATGAACAGCTCCGTCAATGGCCTCATTTGGAACTCTACCTCCCATCTCCACTTTCCTTTTGAACAAAACACTCCCATGTAATGTTATTTTAAACATGCTTTTAGGATATGAATGTCACCACACCCTACATAAAAATACCAGTGCTGAAAATATGACCTCATTCTTCCACTGCTCTGCAGATGCAACCATTGATTCCACAATCCGATTAGAAACTGTTAAATGAGACAAAGTGCTTCCTTCAGTCCAGATCAGTTTTGCAGCCTTTTTAGATTGATCAGATTTCTCCTCATCCTTGTGCTCTATGGTAAGACGAGGAACGTGCAGCTGGCCTCCACTAGATCATTATTTTATATGTCTTTGTCATAGCCTCTGGAGAGATGTGGGATGAAATATTGTTAATAACAGAGCAGCAGTACTGCAGTGGAAGAGGAGCTGATTGCAATAGACATATAACTATTAATGTATACGGTTAAGATGGAGTGTAGTTTCAACTGAGTCAGAAGTAACTATGAGCCATTGTCCCAGATGACAAATACAATATAGTGATTGTGCTAGCAGGTAAAATGCCTGATTATTTGTCTCTCAAAAAGACAGATTAAAGTGGACAGTAAGAAAAAAGAATCCCCCTGCTTGCAACCTTTATCTACTTCTACACTCAAACCTTTTTAAAAAGTTTGTTTTTTTCCTATTTCCAGTTACCTTCTAGGGCTGGCAGTGCTGGAATACCCTGAGAAAGGCTGTTCTTGCAGTATTCACAGTTTTGACTGGAAATAATAGTGGCACAAAACTTGAAAGTAAAGCTTGATCTTACTAAATACAATACCCAGGCCAATTGTGCAGACTCAAGAGATCTGAATTGTTTGGAGAACTATCTGAACTTTTGGATGGCTAAACCAAACCTGAATCCAGCCTGATCCAGCTCCTACTCAAGCCAATTGGAGTTTTTCCATTCACATCAGTGGGACTTGGGTTGGGACCAGATACAGCCTGAAATTCTTGTGTAGGTCTGTACTAACTTGCCTTTGTGGTAGCACCATCCGACCTGCGGCTGAACAGATTCAAACTGAACAGCTTGCAGGGATGTGTGTCAAATGAGAAGTATACAGTCCACAAGCTTCTATTTTACCCATAGCTCTCTAGGTAAATCTAAAAGAGCTCCCACAAAGAAAAGGACATTTGGAAATATGGTTCTGGAATCCAGATTCCAAAGAAAGTAATATATATATGTACATTATGTGCCTATGTTAGATCTCAGCTTTCATATAAGCTCCCACCAACCCAAGCCAAAATTCCTTGGGCCATAAGCTGGTGTTAGCTTGCGTAGCTCCATTGCCTTCAGTGGAGCACCATCAATTGATATCAGGTGAAGATCTGGCTCTTAACCTTTTGAGTAGAGCTAGCAGCAAACTGGAATTCCTTCTTCTGCAGGAAATTCCAACACCGAAAAAAAGATCATTCTGAAACAGAACCAAGAAATGAGATTCCAAAGTTCCCTGTGGAATTGGAATTCCAAAACTTTGTTTTAGAAGACATGACATTTTGTTTTAACTTTCTGAAACATTTTCAAGGCTCCCTGAGCTGCCCAGAGTCCTGACAGCCATCCAGGCAGAGAGATGGGCAACTTGGGGAGCCAGGGCTCCTGTCTATTGAGAAGCCAGGAGCCTGTGAATACTGGAGCCCAAGCTCCAGTAGAGTCCACCTGACAGGAATCCGGGGACTCTGGAGACCAAGGGAGCATGGGCTGCCAAACAGGTGTGAGCCTGGGAGATTTGGAGCCAGGACTCCCCAGCAGCCCACCGGGTAGGCAAACTGTCAGGAAACCAGGCAGGCTTTGGACTCTTGCATGGTCTCTCTTACAATTTCATTGAAGGAAACATTGTCCCCTGGACACTGTTCCCTCTAAGCTGTGCGCGCGCACACAGATCCTAAACCCTGTGCACACGGTGAAACACTGCATGCACAAAAATGTGAGCATAAGCACAATTTGCATAGAAGAATTTTTTTGCGCACACAGCCTGTCAAAAATTAGAGAGAACATTGCCCCTGGAATGGTTCAATTTCAACAAATTAGCTTTTTCCAAAGGAAAAATGTTTAGTTGGAATGTTTCTGCCCAGCTCTACCTTCCAGGTTTGTGCATCACTCCCTTTAGGTGATGAAACATCCTGCTTAGATCATATGAGATGCCACTAGCTTTCTACTGAGGGCAAGAGAAAGGAAATTGTATTCAGGAAAAGACTCACTTGGCTATATCTTTGCCTTGCCATTCACATGTCAATGTCTTATCCACAATTCAGTGGAGAGGTGGAGGAACATAGACAGATTTTCAGCCTGCTGGTTCAGTAAAGGCCAGCTTCGGACGCAGATTATACTTAATTTTCTTTTCATTTCCCTTTATTACCGAAAGTAATAGGCTCACTTGGCAGTGGTAGCTAGGATGCATCATGCCAATCATGCACTAGTCCAGAGGGAGTGCAAACAACACTGTTCCTCTCGCCAGCCATTGCATGGAATGGATGCAATGCCAGTCTCTGAAAGGACGTGAATCTCAATCTTTTGACCAGACGGAAAAGCCTAGCAGCTACAGACACAACGAACTGGAAAGAGATTGCCAGGAGAATGAAGCGACTAGAAATCAAAGATGAGGGAACATAGAGCTCAGACTTGGTCGGGGAAAAAAATTATGACATACAACAGATCCACCTATATGAAGCACACAAACACACCTTGCCGATATGACTTCATTTCCTTTTGAAATATTTGATTAGTATAGTTTCTATAGGCAAGAAGCCCACATTTTATAATGCATAATCAATTTTACAAGACAGTGGAGTTTTGCACAGTGACGCTAAGGTGTTTTTATAAACCAGGCATTCGGTCTATAGTTATATCCTACATGGCATTTGTGTAGCATATCAATAGCTCGTCAATGCTGTTACGCTCAATCTATACTGCGTCAATTCCCGCTTGCATGTCCTGAGGCTCTTGCGTGATTCAGCTGTTTTAAGGAGCTTTTCTTTCCGGAAGTTCTCGAAGTCATCCTTCAGTTTTTGCCGTATAAGCTTGCGCAGAATGGAGTACTCGAGGTTGTTATCCGAGCTCCTTTTCATGTTTCTCCGCTTCTCCAACAAGCTTTTCGTTTCAATCGAGATTCTTCCCTTCGCCTTCTTCAGCTTTTTAATTTCAGCTGCTTTTATGCAACATCTCAACTTGTCAGCAAAGATACTATAGTCCTCATCACACTTTTCCATCTGGCACCAGTCAAACCCAGAAATCACTTTTTTCAGCTTTGCTTCATCTAATGTCTTCGGCTGCTGTTTCCTGTTTGCCATCTGTAACGCCTTTTTTTCCCACCGCTTCGTCGAAAATCAACTTCGCTTTAAGCAGGCGATGGTCACTGCCAGTGTTGAATGGCTGCACCACAGAGACGTCTTGAACGATGCGCCTTTTATTGACTAAAATATAGTCGATTTCATTCTTACTCTTTGCGTTTGGTGCGATCCATGTCCACCTTCTTGAGATCTTCTTTTTGTACCAGGTGTTTGCCACGTACAGTTCTTTCATTTCTGCCATCGCTACCAGCCTCTCTCCTCTTTCATTCCTTTTGCCCCTGCCGTATCTCCCTATAAACTTTTCACCAGCTTTCCCTCGCCCGACCTTGGCGTTGAAATCTCCCATCGTGACAGTGTAAGTGGACTTTTGCATGAGAGCTCTTTCAAGCTCTCGGTAGAATTCTTCCACTTCTTCGTCCTCACTTGCACTTGTGGGCGCGTAGGCCTGGATGACCTTGAAGGTGGCTTTTAACTCCATCTGAAGATGCAGCACACCGATACGTGATGATGTTAGCTGGCATGATATGACTTTCGAAGACCAATCTTTATTGACGATAAATCCAATTCCTCCAACATTTCTAGCGCCATCTCCCTTTCCGAGCCTCACAGCACTTCCATCCTTCCAGTTGACTTCCAACTCCTTCTTTCGTCGGGTTTTGCAGACACCGAGAATATCGCATTTTATCCTTTTCTTCTCCTCCATCAGATGGTTTAAAGTTTCCTCCTTTGCCAGTGACCTACAATTGTAAGTACACACAGCGAGGATTGTCCTTTTCCATGTTGGCCTAGCACCTGACATTTTTAGCAACCTCTTGTCGCTCAATTTCCGCTCCGCCACCGTAGAACGTGCATTTACTCGTGTTGTTTTAGCCATTAACTTCAAGAGCCTCAGGACATGCAAGCGGGAATTGACGCAGTATAGATTGAGCGTAACAGCATTGAAGAACAAGGATGGAGAGACAGTAATCGACAGAGCAGGGATGGAGGAGGTCTGCAAGGACTTCTATACAGAACTGTTCAAATCAAGAATCAACATCCCCCTCCCAACCCTCGAAGAGTCAGAAGAACGCGTCTCCCCAGTAATCGTCAGCGAAGTCCGAAGCGCACTACACCAGATGAAGAAGGGAAAAGCTCCAGGCAAAGATGGAATAACGTCAGAAATGATTTATGCAGGAGGCGAAAAACTTTGGAAGGCCCTCGCTTTAAGATTCAGTCGATATCTTGAAGAAGGAAAAATACCATCAAGCTGGAAGGAGTCGAATACCATCTTGCTGCACAAGAAGGGTGATCGAGAAAATCTTAAGAACTACCGCCCTATATGCCTGCTCTCTCACATCTACAAGCTCTTCACAAAGGTGATAACGAATCGACTTTTGCAGAGTCTGGATGAACAACAGCCGAGAGAGCAGGCAGGGTTTCGAAGAAATTTCAGTACAATCAACCATATATTTACCCTTTGTCGGCTCCTAGAAAGAGCGAGGGAATACAAACTCCCGCTGTGCATTGCTTTTGTCGACTATGAAAAGGCCTTCGATAGCATTGAGTTTAACGCAATATTAAAGGCGCTCGCAGAGCAGGGCATTAACACGCAGTACATTAGTTTGTTGAAGGAAGCGAATACTGGATGTACAACAGACATTACTCTCCTTGAAACTCCCCTCCGCATCCCAATCGAGAAAGGCGTAAAGCAAGGAGATACAATTTCACTGAAACTATTCACCGCCTGCCTCGAAATGGTTATGAACAAGATCAATTGGAGGAGTGGTGTCAACATAAACGGAGAGAGATTATCTCATCTCAGATTTGCAGACGACATTGTACTAATTGCCGAAAGCACCAACCAACTGCAGAGCATGCTACGAAGACTCGACAAGAAAAGTAGTCAGGTCGGCCTGAAAATGAACCACTGCAAAACGAAATATGTGCGATCAGACGTCTTACGAAAAGCCCGAATAACGGTAACAGGAGAAGACATCGAAGAAGTGGAACAGTGCATATATTTGGGCCAAGAAGTTAATATGCGCCAAGACCTGAACGGAGAACTCTCGCGAAGGATTCGGGCAGGATGGTGTGCGTTTAATTCCATCAAGGATGTCCTCAAAGGAAAAACTGACAAGACCACATGTAAAATTATTTTCAATTCAGCAGTGCTGCCATCCATGCTGTATGGCAGTGAAATGTGGGCACTGTCGAAGAGAGAAGAGCAACGGCTGTTGGTAGCTGAAAGGGCAATGGAACGAGCTATGTTGGGAATCTCCCTTCTGGATCGTATACCAAATGAAATCATCAGAGAACGCAGCGGTGTGAAAGATATTGTCGTGGTGTAGGGGGTTTAGGCCCTCTTGGGGGCGGCTGGGGACCAGGCCGCCTCGCTATGTCGTCACAGTTTGGGGGGAATAAGCACAGTTAACAGTGAGCCCGGGCCCTTGGTCAGGGCGGGGCAAGAAGCAATTACAGCTCAGGCCCTTAAGCAGGGGCTGAGCAACCAGCAAGTCAATATGCCCTGGCCCTTGGTCAGGGCGGGGCAAGAAGCAGTTCACAGCTCAGGCCCTTAAGCAGGGGCTGAGCAGTCAGTAAGTCAGTAGCAAGCCCACGTCCTGGCTCTGGAGAACCTGGGAGAGGGGGAGACTGCCACCCACACGTTGGGTGGCAGGGGGGACGCAGGCCCACCCACTCCACTGCGTCCCAGCCCGGGGCCCTAGCAGCGGCAGAAGAACCCGCTACTGAGTCAGTGGGGATCCTGGCCGCAACACACTGACCTTGGCTCTGGCCGTGCTGCAGCCAGACTAGAGTTGGCTGCCCCTGGGCTACTTCCAGCTTCCCTCTCTCTGGGTACCTGGACCAGGGGGGCGTCCTCCAGGAGGTCACAGACCATCGGCACCTCAGCGTCGGCGGCGGGCCTGGCGGCTCCTCGGGGTAGCGGGCGGGCGGCGGGCCTGGCGGCTCCTCGGGGTAGCGGGCGGATGGCGGGCCTGGCAGCTCCTCGGGGTAGGAGGCCGGCGGCGGGCCTGGCAGCTCCTTGGGGTAGGAGGCCGGCGGCGGGCCTGGCAGCTCCTCGGGGTAGGAGGCCGGCAGCGGGCCTGGCAGCTCGTCGGGGTAGCGGGCTGGCGGCAGGTTTGGCTGGCCCGGCCAGGCCTCCGGTCGGCTGCTGGGCGCCGGGGTCTCCCAGCAGGGAGCTGGACCTCTGGCGTCCGGCCTTTCCGGTAGCTGCCGCCCAACTGCAGTCTGAGGGCCGGCTTTTCTACTTCCTGTGCTGCCCCCTGACCCTTGTGGGGCGGGGCCAGGATTCTCCGGCTCCGCCCACTTAGGCGTCCGGGAAGGTTTCTCTCTCTCTGGGGTGGCTGGGGACCCACGTGGAAAGCAGACATAACAAGATGCGATGGGCGGGCCACACAGCACGGCTCACGGATAACAGGTGGACCGCAATAATTGCTGAGTGGTACCCGCGAGAACAGAAAAGACCCCGCGCTCGGTGTCCAAGAAGATGGGAAGATGACATCGTTAAACATTCCGGACGAACGTGGAGAAGAAAGGCAAGAGTGCGAGAAGAATGGGAGACGTGTTGTGATCGGCGCAGTCTTAACGACAGCTGAAGTCTGATCGATCCAGGTGATCAATAGCTCAAAAATAGGAAACAAAATCAATGATTCATCAGGTACAGTGCTCTGAATAATTCACACTCCAATCTGTTCGGTTCTGCACATCAGGTATGTTGATAAACAGAGTGATCAAAAATGTCACATGTTGGAAAGCCAACTGGATAGCTGGGATTCATTGAGCCCATGCTATTAAATTATTCCTCTGTACATTACCTAGTAGGAAGAGGAGAATTAAAAGGAGAGCAGTGACTTGACTTTCCACCAGTGTGGACCTTTTAAGTCAAGCAACTTCCATATAATGTATTCTGAAGAGTCATTGAGATTCGTGGGATAGAGCATTGGCCTTCAACTTAGGATATTTGCACTCTGTCCTTGACTCTGCCGCTGACCTTCTATGTGATCGTGGGGAAGTCACTTCATCTCCCTGTGCCACTGTGTTCCCTTCCACCCTTTGGCTGGTTTATTTAGACAGCAAACCCTTGAGGCCAAAGAATGTCTCTTATTATGTGGTTGTATGGTGCCTAGCAGAATGGGGGCACTGATCTCATTTTAGGGATTCTAGGTGCTGCCATAATACATATAAATAAATAATATTCTGCAGACTGACAGCCATTGAACAGCCACAGTACAGCTAACCATAACCGGTGAGCAAGTATTTGTGGTGTGTTTTCAGTGCTAACTAGCCAGGTATTAACCAGATTTGTCTGTCTGTGGTTGATAGGATAGGAAGGGAACAGATTGTCCACAGCTGTTCTACAAATCAAAACCAAAACCTGCCTTGTGATCATTTACATGCCCCTTTTCATGAATTGTATTATTACCTTTCTCCATAACAGTCTCAAAGCTTCATCCAGATGTGCCTACACTTTTCCATTCTGAGCCAAGATCAGATTCTTTAACCTCCAGTACAATAACCAGCTGGTAGTTCAGAATAGAATTAGACCAGCAAGATAAGTAGCACTGTCCACTGCATTTTCTTCATTTTCACATTTCATGTGGCCATGTGTCCTTAACAGTTCATCCAGTGGAGATGGGAGACTTGCATCCTATGTGAAATTTAGAGTTCTCCAATGATAGAAGTGATTGTGTCATCTGCCGGCAGTCAACACTAGTTGTTCCGGAGAAGATGTTTTTGTGGAAGTACTAGACAAAGCAGCAGCAGATGTGGTATAGTATCATCATACCCCTCTAACTCATGTTTTATTGACAAACCAAAAGAGCAAACAGAATCCCATGAGAGTGAACTATCCCTTTGAAGTGACTTTGGACAACTTTCTCCCCGTGGGTCTCTCTGTTTCAAGTGATGCTTGACATGGATGAGGCTAAGCGCCATTAACTTCATATTAGTCTGTAGCATGGAAAATGAACACAGGGCCTGGTTCAATTCTGCATTGCATCAGAGTAGCTCAATTGGTGGATCTATACCAGCATAAGACTGGGCTAATGCAGCAGTCAATCAGATCCACAGGCTCTACATTTGTAACTAGTGGAGCTATACACCCTCTTTCCTCCCTCAATTCTCCTGAAAAAGTCCTGAAATGACTTACAAGCTTTTGTTGGCAGTTGATTGTTGAGTGGGTTGTTATTGGTTTTTGCACTGCCCTAAGTTACCGTAGCGTGTTGAGGTGGTAGTAATACCGGGTCCGTGCCTCAGCACTGCAGAATGTTCACATACAAAGATCCCTTTGTTCTACTTCATTATTAATTTAAAACACGTGACTTTGCTGTCCATGCAGGGTAACAAAATTCCATTCCCTGCAGATGGCAACCCAGAGCCCAGTGCTCTAACCCTAGTTACTACAGAAGTCACAAAAAACAGCAACATAAATTTATCTTCTTTAATTCTCTCCAACGCAGGAGACTTTGGACCGTCACTGTAGCAACTGCTAAATGATAGAGGAAGTAAATGTCACCAACTACCCAGTGCACGGGGAGTGACAACTCAGTGCTTTGAAATCACGGCTTTTTGCTGTAATATTTAATACAGGGAAGATCTTGCCAGGCAGTCAGTGCAAGCATCCGCCAACCAGGAATCAAAGACATAAAACTTTTAAGAGACATTTTTAACAATCATTTGCTTCCCCAGTTTCTCTGTGACAGTCTTCAAATATGTTAAGGGCTGTTATAAAAAGAGGACAGGGAACGTTTTTCTTTCCTCATGCAATTTATGAATGCTGCTCAAAAGAGAGCTGATTTCCCTCTTCTACCAAGAGATCAGTCTAATCTCCCCCGACTAGAACTGTCATCTTCTTTGCATCAGTTCATCTCTTTGGGCCAGATTCTGTAGTGACTCCATGGGACTTTTTACTTGAGTAAGAACTGCAGGATTTGTCCCCCATATATGTATAATAAAGCTTCCTACGCCCTGGTATTTTTCTTGCCCTCCTCTGGATTGTTCCTAGCCTTTAATTACCCTGACCATTGATCATTTGTTGCCATTAAACAAATCAAGGCACTCTTCACAAGAGCAAGGATGGGAGGAAATATGGCCTAGAGGTTCAGGTGTTAACCTGGGACTCAGAAGAGTTGGGTCCACTTCTCTGTTTTTGTCACACATTTCCTGTACTGTCTTGGGCAAGTCATTTGGTCTATGTGCTTCAGTTCTACAGCTGTACAATGGGGATAGTAGCACTGTCTTGCCTCAAAAGGGTGGTGTGAGGATAAATATGTTAAAAAGGTTGTTAGGTGATGGTAACGGAGACAGGCAGAAGATATGGCAATCCTAGTTTCCTAGCCAAATTCCATTTTTTGTAACTATTGCATTCTTCCTACCTAAATTCCATCTGCAATTTCAATTGGATATGGCAGGGCATCTTTAATATTTCTATCCTGCAGATCACTCTGTAATAATTTCATTCCCGGACCCATATCCTCTCCCAGTCCTGCACTGCTTGGTCCTCAAAATGTTTAATTCTGCGAACCTCCAGGAAGTGTTCTGAGCACTACTGTTTGAGGCCACCTTCTTCACTTCCTGTCTGGAAATGCTGTGGGTTTTGCCCTCTACCTATAAGGCCTGATCCTGTCTACCTCTGAGGCCTGATTGTTTTGCAGTCTACCTATGAGACCTGTTCAACAACTATGGAAGTCAATAGAAAGACTCCCATTGATGCTGAAGTGTATGGCTCTTAAAGAGATGTAACATACCATCTCTGGGTAGCTCTGTTCCAGTAGCAGGTAAAGTGATTCCAATATAATCAGTGAGCACAAGCTTTGGGATCCAAATTACTGCTGTAACCCTTGTTCTCCCTTGTCCAGATTTCCCCTGCTGTTTGTTACTCTGACTGTGTCTGTCTTTCAATCTGTGTATTTATAGTAGGGCCCTCATCACCACAATATAGTAACAATCATTTTATTCATGATGCTATCTCTGCCAGGCATTTGTTCTGTAAAGCTCTTAGCCCACATTCGGTTGTTATATAAATGATAATCCATCTAGAAAAGAGGTGCTATATGAATATGAGGCCATTATAATCACTTTTATAATACTGAGTCCAACACTGGGCACAATGACCTAAATATGGTTTAAGAAGTCCTTTATCATAGAACAATTCTTTCCCATCTTGTGTTCTCTTCCCTTCCTTGTGCATCTATCTCCTGGTCTTTTTGATCACAGTCATACATTATGCTGTCAGTTTTATGGTTCTTTGCTACCATCACTCATAGGAAGTGTTATGCTTAGTCATAAAATAGCAGCTAAGAGAAAATTAGTATATTTACCATTATTGGGAAGCCTTCATAATGTCAACATCTATTTGTTCAGCATTTCCTCTTGATTTCTCATGTATAGCCTACCACAATCCTAGGTTATTGTGTGAAATGATCATTTTAGAGGAGTGGATTTTCATATTAAGCTTTTGACACATTTGGGGGGTTAGATGGGTAGACGGTTGCTCTAATTGTTTCTCTCATTTGCCTACCTTTTTTTTCCTCTCTGAAAGTGAAAAGTGATGCTTCTAAGGCAGAAGTGGCAAAGGAAGGATTGTGTAAGGGGTAGAACCCTGGACTGGGACTCAGGTAACCTTAGTCCAGTTCCCAGCTGTGCCACTGATTTCCTGTATGAATACAATACTGAATGAATCTGGGGCCAAACGGAAGGGACAGGAGCGTGTCTGGTATGCCAATAAGCCAGACACATCAAAGAAGCCTGCAAGGTAACAGGGTTAGGGGAAGGATGCGTGTCTGACAAGTCTGAGGGGGTCAGAAAAGAGTAATCTAGAAACCAGAGGGCTTGTCTTGTTGTGGGAGTGCACACTAATGGGGACAGTCTCTATGCAAAAGAATGAATGGACAAAATCAGACATCAAGAATTGTAACATTCAAAAACCAGTAGGAGAATACTTCAGTCTCCCTGGACACTCAATAACAGACTTAAAAGTGGCCATTCTTCAATAAAAAAAACTTCAAAAACAGACTCCAACGAGAAACTGCAGAACTGGAATTAATTTGCAAACTTGACACCATCAAATTAGGCCTGAATAAAGACTGGGAGTAGCTGGGTCACTACAAAAAGTAATTTTCCCTCTTGATATTCACCCCTTCTTGTCAACTGGTGAGAATAGGCCACATCCACCCTAATTGAATTGGCCTCATTAGCACTGACCCCACACACTTGGTAAAGCAACTCCCATCTTTTCATGTGCTGTATATTTGTACCTGCTTACTGTATTTTCCACTCCATGCACCTGATGAAGTGGGTTATAGCCCACGAAAGCTTATGTCCAAATACATTTGTTAGTCTCTAAGGTGCCACAAGGACTCGTCATTGTTTTTACTCATACAGACTAACACGGCTACCCCTCTGAAACCTGTCACTAATGGGAATGTGAATTCTAATGCAGACCAATATGTCGCACACTAACTGGCCCATGCGGACCCTGCTGGCACGCATTAAAATTCTCTAGTATGTACTAACATAGCCCCTTACTACATTAATGTGCACTAGGAAACTAATGTATGCTAGCAGGATTCATATATGCCAGGTAGTATGTGACACATTGATTAATTAGAATTCACATCTCCTCTGGTGTGGACTGACACCATGTAGACAAGCCCCGAGATGAGGACTTTACTACTAAGTAAGCCAAGATGAACCCAGCCAGCTTTTCCCTCACTGAGGGTAAAATAAGACAGGTTCTGCAGAGTATTTCTTTGGTTTTAACTTAATCCTGGGTTTTTCTTCAAGAACATCAAGATTTATTATGAGATGAGGCCTAGACTGTGTTGAGGTAAAGTCGCTGTGGTGTGGCCTCAAAATGATACCCTCTGTGAGTAGAGCTGGTTGAAAATTTTCCTAAGAAACTTTCTACTGAAAAATACCATTTCATTGCCGTAGAGAGAGTGTGTCAATTTTGACAAAATTTCATTGGGGGGTGGGGGAGTAAGTAGCATTTTTATGAGGTTGAGACATTGTTTCAACATTTTCCAGAATGAAACATTTTGATTTGTCATTTTAAAAGGACTCTGAATTTTTGCATTTATTTTATTATAAAATGTTTTTAAAAGTCCAAATCTAAACTAGATGATTTTATTTTATTGAAATGAAATATTTTAATGAAACCAAAACAATTTTTCCCCAAAGAAATTCACTGTGGGAAATTTAGAAAAAAAAGTCCCATACTGGAACAAAAAAGTTTCAAAATTGCAGAAATTTTTCAAAAAAACAGGAATTCTGGTTCCCACATAGGCTTTACTCACCCTTTCTGACGTTCTGTCAGGAAGAAAGTGGTATCTACACTGAAAAACTTGATTGAGGAATCCTCTATGAAATGTGAGCCTTTCTATTGACTTTAACAGGACTTGGATCAGCCTAGCATTGAGGCCTGTAGGAAAACAGAATGTACTTGGATTTACAGACCCTGTGTTATAAGGACTCATCAAATGAACAAAAATTTTAAGGACACTCACAACACGCCACCTGTGGAACTCTTTGCCAGACGATGTGATGAAGTCCAAGACTATAGCGGGGTTCAAAAAAGAACTAGATAAATTCACAGAGTACAGGTCCATTAATGGCTATTAACCAGGATGGGCAGGGACTGGGTCCCTAACCTCTGATTGCCAGAAGCTGGGAATGGAAGACAGAATGGATCACCTGATTACCTGTTCTGTTCATTCCCTCTGAAGCACCTGGCATTGGCCACTGTGGGAAGACAGGATACTGGGCTACATGAACCTTCGATTTGACCCCTTATGGCCGTTCTTATGTTCTAATATACCAAAAAGGACAAAGCAGAGAAGACGAAGACATGGGACCCAATTCTACACCACTAAATGCCACAAGCATTTTGCCACTGGCTCCAATGACAGTAGAATCTGACCCATGAAAGGGTGACAATTACATGTAGAGACCTGCTTTTGCTACGCCAATAGATGGCCCAGAAAAATACACACACAGATTTAAAAGAGTGGAGTGTAGCTGAATAGCAAGAAAGGAATATATTCTGCCTGATATAATCATGAATCATTTAAATCAGGGGAAAGGTCGGACATTAATCTACCATGATAAAACAGCCCATTTAAATGAATGGGAGGAGGGAGACAATGCGAGTGAGGATAGATGTTATGTTTAAGGAAAGAAATTAAATCGGCAGAATGACTTCTGTGGAGATCGTTTTGATTGAAGTGAAGTGGTAAAGAAAGAAATTTCTCTCTTGCACTTACTCTAACAGGTGACAGATTTGGGCATACCAGAGAGACTTTTAACATGGTCAAGCCCACAGAGAGATCGGTGATCTTGATATAGATAGAATAATAAACCTAGGAGGACTAAAAAGGTTCATGCTCTTGTCCACAAGTTTATTTACACAGGCAGCTAAGCAAACAAATAAAACTAATAAAACAAACTAAATGACAAATAGAAAGATTCTTCTGAAGGCTGGAGGCCAGCTTAGACTACTGGACTTGGAGTAAGAGGAAGAAAGGAAAAAATGTCTTTCACTTGAGAGAGAGCTCATGCACAGTGGATCCATAAGTCTTCATACAGCTGCCAGGTGACTGTGATGGCAAAATGGATGCTATAACTAAAACTAATAAATTGGAGCAGTGTTCAGCTGGTGTGGCGTTACAGACAAATGCAGTAGGACATTCAGGGTAGGTCTACACTGCACACTAAGCCGGGGTTCTGACTCGGGTTTGAGCCCAAGTCCCGGTTCTGTCCACACACAAATTAGTCTAACTTGTGTCTGCAAGCACTCAGGACCTGGATTTTAGAGCCTTGCTCAGTGGTAGGGTCAGAACTAGAGTCCTGCTGTGACTTGGGACCAAGCACTGCCCAGAGTGGAAGCAGCTCAAGCCACAGACCCAAGTCAGAAGTCTGTGTAGTGCAGTACTGACACATTAACACAGCTGTGGGACCAGGGTCCAGCAATTGCAAGCCCAGCAGGGGTGAAAGTAAGTCTAGCGACTTACCGGTACGGGGCTGGGAGCCAGCTCTGGTCCCCGGAAGGGGCAGGGCCTCAGGTGTAAGGGGCGGGGCTGAGGGGGTCAGCGCCAGCCCCAGCCCACCCTGTATGGGTAAGTGCCCCCCTTCTTCCCTCTCCTCCTCCTCACCCCCACCCCACTGGGATAGCAGCAGCTGCTGGGAGCTATTTAAAGGGCCAGGGGCTCCCCAGCCTCTACCACCCTGGGTCCTTTAAATAGCCCCCAGAGCCCTGCTGCTACCCCAGGGCTCTGGCAGCAGGGCTCTGGGGGCTATTTAAAGGGCCTAGGGAGCCCCAGGCTCTTTAAATTGCCACCTGGGGAAGCCAGGCAGCCCCAGTGTGGCGCATGGCTCTTGCCGGTACGCCATACCAGCTTACTTTCACCTCTGAAGCCCAGGTTTACAATGCCGTGTGGATGCTCAAGCACAGGCTTAGAAACACCAAGGCCACAAGCCTTGGTCTCAGACCTAGGTTTACTATACAATGTAGAAACACCATTAGACATGCAATGGTATAAACCTATTACTCACTGTAGCCTACTCACTTCCAAGCTGTGTTTGAGAGGGAGAAGAGAAGCTTACGCAGTTTCTGGGAAATCAAATGAGATCATCCCACAGTGTGTGTGTTTTGAGTGTGGTGCAGGAAACAGAGGGCGAAAGTGCACCATGTCGTCTTTCTGAGAAATGGCTGCCAGAACGTTAATACAGAGGACGATCACTTATATGGATATAACCCTGCTGTGGAGAGCAATTGACATCACACATCAGTTCTAGTCCTTCCATAGTTACCAGCTCCCCTTCATAGAACAGACTGTCTTCTGTCCTAGACCCGCCTCTCTCTCTCCACCTATCACACATTTTTGACCAAAGAAGGGGACTTTTCCCTGCAGCAGGAATAGGTCTCTTCTGCCTCTCTGCAGGAGCTCTTGGGTAAGACTTGTGGGGCACTGATCCCAAGAAGGGGTGTCCAACACAAGAAGCTAGCCTTTCTGCGGAGAGTAAACTGCAGATCTTATGTTTGATATTTCACAAAGAAAAGATTCTTGCCCTTGCTAGAAAGATACAATCTTTAATAGGCAGAGAGTCCTTATTTCCCAGGTGCAGGCCCCTAAGCACAGGCAAAGGGATGTGCTTTTCTCCAATTAAAGCAATCTTTTGGACACAGACAAATGGAGGTATCAGTCCAGGGCCTTGCAAAATTTAAGGTGAAACACAAAGGGGAGAATTTTATTTCTTCTGGAATAGGACTTGCTAAGAAATGGACAAATGGACACAAAAATGGAAAGACTGATCAGAGAGAGACTCAGACTTTAAAGTCAGAAGGGATAGTTATGATCATGTAGTCTGACGTCCTGCACATTGCAGGCCACAGAACCTCACCCACTCATTCCTGTAACAGACCCATAACCTCTCGCTGAGTTACTGAAGCCCTCAGATCATGATTTAAAAGACTTAAAGTTACAGAGACTCCACCATTAACACTAGTTTAACCCTACAAGTGACCTATGCTGCAGAGGAAGGCAATGCCCCCCGCAGGGTCTCTACCAATCTGACCTGGGGGAAATTCCTTCCTGACCCCAAATATGGTGATCAGTTAGAATCTGAACATGTGGGCAAGACCCTTCAACCAGACACCTGGGAAAGAATTCTTTGTAGTAACTCAGAGTCCTCCCCATCTAGTGTCCCATCACCAGCCATTGGAGGTATTTGCTGCTAGCAGTTGCAGATCAGCTACATGCCATTGTAGGCAGTCTCATCATACCATCCCCTCCATAAACTTATCAAGCTCAGTCTTGAAGCCAGTTAGGTATGTTGCTGCCAGTGCTCTCCTTGCCCCCCTCCCCTCAAAGGGTCTGGTACCAGCCTTAGACTAAGACTATCAATTTACCAGGCCCTATTAGAGCTAAAATTAAATTTTATATACAAAGCTTACCTGTTTTAATTTTACTCTGACATGGTGCAGTGCCTTGTTTCTGTGGTTGCTCTGGTATTGATAAAGAAAAAAATTTAAATAACGGATAGATTTGTAGCTGGGTGTTTGCTTATTGAGCACAGCTCATGGTCAGGGGTTGCTTTGCAGGCACCCTGCCCCAGTTAGCCCTCTCTTGAAGGCCCCTTAAACCACAACAGAGATCATGTGGTTGCTAAGAGCACCCCCCTCCGGGGCTGGTTTAATAACAGTAATGGTTCAAACCACCCTCAGAGTTCCCAAAATAAAATCCATCAACACAAAATTTCACACAGAGCACGACTATCATGTCCCGCTCAATGTCTGGCGGCACGCACAAGTCACTGTTTACTTACTTTCCAAGAGCACCTGTCACCAGGGCAGCTGGAGTCTTCAGTTACAAAAGCTGAAATGTATCCTTTGCCTATACTTACTCCCAAAGGGAGGCAAAAACTGTAGCTTCCATCATTAACATTTCACCCCCCCCTTCTTTTGTGTCAGGTAGTCCTATTTTGGGAGGCAAAGGAGGAAATTCTTACTTGCTGCTTACATTGCTTGCAGCTGTTTTTAACCCACACATCCACAATAAATGTTGGTGTTTCTTGCATCCAGAACTTTAGATCATTTTAAGCTGGTACCTACTCTTGCTTGCTTCGCTTCTGGTATTCTCTTCACAACAGAAAAGGAACGTAGCTATCTAGTGTTTCTGCTCAACAGCTAGGCTGCTGATACATGTCCATCTCAGATTCATCAGACCCTTCTTCTGGGCCTTGGCACCAGTTCTAGACAACGATTAACTTAGATGAACGCTAGGGATAACATTGTAAGTGAATTCTCCCCTTGAATAATACTGCTACAACCAGTCTCTTGGCCACTAATAATTGATTGTATTTAGGTATGTTAACATATCCACCAATCAGTGACTAACACCTTTATTCTTGTGCCACCTTTTCAACCTACATGACTGCTAGACACTTTACAAATAAGTTAAATAAATAATCAGGAACACACAGAATCCCAGGAATAGTGTTAGGTATGGGAAACTGCTCCATACCATATAGAAGATTGGAAAAACCACTCTATTCTTGACAAGAATCCTGCTATCAGACAAGCTTGTTCATTTTTTCCATGAAATAGGACTAGATGACTCAAGAATAAAACAGAAAAACCTCTTTCTTGGAGCTGACCCGTTCAAGTCAATTCTAAATCACTAGTAAAGAAGTCATTAGTATCCAGTGGCTATTTGGCAGGTCTCAGTCCATTTCACAGCTAGCAAGTGTCCACATTAATGAAGTTAGTCTCCAAAAGAGTGCTAATAGTACATTTAGTAGGGGCTAGGAACAGTCCCAAAGCTACAGCCATTGTTTACTGAAGGACTTATTCTTTTCAGACCTAGATCTCTAAAATATATCATATTATACAACAAAAAATCTTCTACTGAGGAGAATTGCTCTCTAGACAGTACCCTCTGGCAGAGAAAATGCTTATAGCACAGGCTTCCTAGCCAATACTTTTTCTAACACCCTCAATCCCCTCTACTTCTGTCTTAGAGGCTTACTAACTGAGGCTTTTATAGTTGCAGACAGAGCCTTAAAAGCCTTCAGGTGAACTATGCTCTCCCATTACCCCACCCAATTAGATTCAACAAGAGCCCTTATAATTGGATCCAGCTGCCTTCATTCACCCTCTTGTTTATAAGTGGCTGTTTTGCAATTCTTTCTTTTACTTCTACAGTGAAGCAGTTTGGAAGAGGAGCAGAAAAAAGTATAGTTTAGTGTGTCTGTTCTGTTTATAGGGAGCCTCTCTGTTTTCGGGGCTGTCAGCTTAATATATACCACACTCTAATTAAAAAGGAGAATATTTTTTAATGCTGATTGGATTCTCCATTTGGGAATGTAGGTTAGGTCTAAGAACCCAAGACAGGGTTAGAAACAAAAAGCAGGCCAAACACTTTCATTGAGGGGACAGTGAGCTTTTTGAAGTACAACTCACAAAGCTGGTGGCAGGAAACAGTTAGCAAAGTTTAGAACCAGAACTAGTTCCTATAGATACTTAACGGGGTGAGACTAAACCAGAATGTTCAAATTGGGATGGAACTTTATGGAATGTTCTCATGCCTATTGACTTTTACTTATGTCTGCTGTTTCTTACTGGTCCTACATATTGATTATGAGAAAATCATAACTTAATTACTTTGTACTTAGTTCTAGCTTTCCTTTGCTCTTGAGAAATGGATGTGCTAAACTTGATTTGATTTAAACACCCTGGAGTCCTAGAAATTCTATAGTACAGAAATTTGATCCTTTGTAGGTGGCATACAGAAAAATAACAATAATTAAAATGCATGTAACACCTATCTCTTAACTGCAAATTTTGCTGCTACTTAGTGTGTCTCTGCAGTCCCACAGCATCACCCAGGGATTAAGGAGCACTGCACAAAATAACAAACACTTATTAGAATACACTAAACATTACAATAAGAAATGTAATAAAAAAAGATACCCCCCCCCCCCATTTTACTATTCTGCCTGAAACTCTGTTTTCCAGATTAAAGTTTTTCTCTACCCTCATCTTTCAGAGATGCAAAATCTATTTTAGAAGAATGACATTTTTCCAGTACAGAAGGCAGCACTGTGAGATGTCCTGTAGAAACAGTACGGGCTCATACTATTCTCTTTGCTGTATTTGTTCAACCATTCTCCAGCTACATTCTGAGACTAATTAACATGTGATAAATTAGCAGTTCCCAAATAGGAAATAATATTTTAGCCACAAGCCATAGTAGGCCACCTCCTGATGTTGCTTACACTGCTATAAAGTGGGAGCAACTTCACTGAAGCCAAAAGACTTGGTAAAACAAGTGCAAGTGAGATCAGAGTCAGGGCCAGAAGCTGTAAAATTCACCACTGCCATAATATATTGGAATGAAAGAAGCATCCAATTAAAAATGTAGCTAGAGAGGAATATAGTATTGAACCTAATGATATTTGCTAGTGATGAAGAGTACACCTACATATAGCTTATTCAAACATTGATATTCCTCCAGATCCCTGGGAACTTTAGATGTGACTTGTCGCATTGAGTGGCTAGACAACTGAATCATCCATGTGCTAAAGGGAGGTGTTAAATGTGACTGGGATGAACTGAATTTTAATCTTAACCATATCTTCTTAAAGGGCACAATGCTACATCTGTCACGTTTTAGAAGAGCTGATAATAGTACCATTCTCCTGCATTTGTTTCTCTATTTAATCCATGGTCTAGGCCTCATGATTGGTCTAGGTATTATGTGCCCATCGCTATGCTAGCTGAACACTAACAAAATTACATAACCATGCAAACTGTCAAAAACAATATATTCTTGACCCTTCCTGTTGTGTGCTGCTGTTGTGTATGCGTGAATCTTTTTGTCTCTTCAGCCCTTCGGCAGGGGGGAGTTTTGCTTCTCACTCTTCAGCTGGCAAGATCTTTTGTCATACTGATGTCTGGTGGCACATGCTTGTGCTGATTTGATTTAGTCTGACAGGTTTCCATAATAAGCAGCATCTGAGTTTGACTACAGAATCCCTGCCTAACAAGAACATCACTGCTACCCCTTATTACAGCAGTTCTAGCTGAAGTTTTGGCTGGGAGGAATAAAACCTTGTATTTCTGTGCAGCACTATGAGCAATAAATGGAATTTTGCAGAAATCGGTCACCTCTTCCCTGCTATTAAAAGCTGAGAACCTGCTTCTTCGCAAAGCATTTTACAAGTTAATATAAAATATATGGACTCATAGTTACCTCTTGAAGCCATTTATCCATGATTGTTAAATGTGACAAATTATAGGATGACCACCGCAGCTCAGCTGCTCAATGAAAGTCTAATTACTATACTAAAAGAAGGAGCTGTACTTGTTGCATATAAATATTAGTTTTCTATTTCAAATGTTATGAAAATGCAACCCTAATTGCAAATCCACCTCTATTAGTATCCCATGAACATAAATGAATTGTGGATGAGCAATCCTTCGAGATACATGTTTAAGTACTGTACTTAACCCAATCTCTCATAACAAATGAGATTTATTTAGACCAAATGGGAAGGTTGGAATCAAATGCAGTGTGTTTTTCTCTTACCAGAGGTCAACTCAAACGATATTAATATTTTGGCTGAAGTCTAATGCGCTCAATCTAGATTTTTCTTTCTCTTGTAACAAAAACTTCAATACACTTAGGGTATAAGTGGAAGAAGACCCCTGGCTGGCCTGAGTCAGCTGACACAGGATTACAGGGCATGGGCTGAGAGGCTAAAAATTGCTGTGTAGACACTTGGGCTCAGGCAAGAGCCCAAACACAATGTCTCCACCGCAATATTACAGCCTGAGCCCACACACCCAAGTCAGATGACCCGGGCCAGCCATGGGTGTTTGATTGCTGTGTAGACATACCCTTAAACACCAATCCTGTAATTGCATCTCCATGGGAGGCTGGCATTGACTTCAGTGGGGTGCCAGCAGGTGTAAAGCTTTCCTGTACTTATCTGATTGCAGGAGTGGGGCCTCATTTGGTCTTTACTTCAGAATACAGCCTGCAGAATTTACGCCAATTCTTCATCGGCAAAAGCCCAACACACCCTCTGTGTTGTTTATTTTCTCCTGCTGCCTCAATATCACAATTGTAAATCTATTTTGCAATGGTTTTATCTGTCTGCACTTACATTGCTACGTTGTGACTTATATTTGGTGTTGTCTCAGATGAGTGCCAAACTAATCATGATGGTTTAGAGACAATGATTTTTTCCAGGGACAGAGTTGAGGGCACCAGACAGAACATCAGGAAGCACTTAACTGCAAGGAAGCACATGATTTGTTTGACAGTTCATGCACAAAATTCATAATGTTATTTGTATTCTACTTCTCTTAGATTTTAGGTTTTTATTCCATTTCCTTTTGTCATCATTTTCCTTTTATGCCTTACCACGGCCAGCTTGGCAAAGAATCCTCCCTCCATTCTACATCTCATTGCAAAATATCTGGTGATGATTTAATTCTAAGGTGCAGATTCAGAATTCAATTTCTGTGACTATTCTGCAGGATTCACTTAAAATCCATTGACTCCACAAACAATTATGCCAGTAAACTTGGTTTTTAGAATATTTTTGTAGAAAGTAAACACGAAAGACCAGGACTCATGAGATCTGTGTTCAATTTCAAGTTCTGTGCCTTAATTCTGTGCCTTGAAAGTAGAGAGAATGAAATTTCCTTTCTCTCATGCTTTGCCTGTCTTGGCTATTTTGATTGTAATCACTTAAAGGTAGGGGCTGTCTCTGACTGTATCTCCAGTGCTTTACACATTAGGGTCCTGATCTCAGTTGGGGCTTGCAGTTGTTATTCTACAATAAATAACAAATAATAAGAGAGTTGCAAATGCAGCCAAAGCAAATTTTTTTAAAAAATTGAACCAATGTTTTCAGATATTGATAAGTTGCCGTTTTTACCCAGATCTAATTACTATATATTTAGGTGAATTTTTGCTGCATTACATAGACATCATTAAGGTGTCTTAAATGAATTTGCCTCGCTATGATAACTGTGACAAAGCTACATAACTATTTCAGTCCTTTGTGCTACTGTAAAAACCTCTTTAGTGGCCCTAAAAATAATTACATTGCAGTGTGCATTGATAGGGAGGAGATGGTGTGGGGTTCTGGGTTGGTTTGACTGGAGCTTCTTGGTGATCAAAGTGGATGAACTCGGAGGATAAGTTATTGAGTGATAAAAAACATCATGGTCAGATGAGCCCTTTGCAAATCATTTCCTCACATTGTTGATAACAGGATGGTGCAATACCATGTGAGGGCACTGAAGCCTAGTAACTGAACAGACTCTCACTGGTTTTTCCAGCATAGCTTTCATCTTTGTTGTGCCTTAACATATTGAACACCCTTGGAATATACTGCATCTCTCATCTCAACATCCTTCAGTTTTCTCTGAGAAGGGGCTAGAGCTTCCTGTGGGACATTCTGGGAACTAAAATTCTCAGTTCTGGTTGCCATTATGTCCAGAAGTAGAAGCCACTCTCTGCCCTATTTTGGTGGATGCTTGACATATTAACAGGTTTCAGTGTAGTAGCCGTGTTAGTCTGTGTCAGCAAAAAGAAAACAAGAAAAATACCTGTGGCACCTTAGAGACTAACACATTTATTTCAGCATAAGCTTTCGTGGGTTAAGAACCCACTTCGTCAGATACATGGAATGAAACATACAGTAATCAGATATTTATACATTCAGAGAAACATGAAAAGGTGGGAGTGTCTATATCAATGTTAAGAGGCTAATTAATTGAAAGGAACTGTTATCAGCAGAAACTTTTGAAGTGATAATCAACATGGCCCATTACATTACAGACAGTTGACACAAAGGTGTTAAGAGATTTTTAAGGAGGGGAAATAACGTCAATTAACATATTAAGTGTCTTGTGTACATTAATGTAGCAAATCTATGGGTACCTATGGTCTCCTGGGCGCAGGGGCGGCTCCAGGCACCAGCACAGCAAGTGCGTGCCTGGGGCAGCAAGCTGCGGGGGCGGCGCTCTTCCCCGCTGGCGCCCCGGCTGGGGCAGTGGGGCCACAGGCATGCCGCCCTCCACGGCCGGGGCAGCGGGGCCGTGGGCATGCTGCCCTCCCTGCCGGTGCCAGGGCAGCGGGTATGCCGCGCCGCCCTCCCCACCAGCACTCCTCCAGCCAGGGGAGAGCGGGGCATGCCGCCACCTTCCCCGCCGGTGCCCAGAGCGGGACCGCGGGCATGCCGCGCTCCCCGCCGGCGCCCTGGCCGGGGGAGAGGGGCGGCCAGCCTGGGCGTCCTTGTATAAAGTCACCATTTTCAATGTATTGGTGACAAGGGGAATAGAACTCATATTCTCCTCTGAAGGTATAGGCACCTATCATTTGGACTAAAGGAGAATCTTCTTTACCTTTCAGCAGCATAAGGCCTATGGCACACAGCCGAGCAGTACTAATTGTACCCAGAAAAGGACACAGGTACACTAAATAGCACATTTCATTGTTTAAGTAGCCTCTTACTTACACACCCAGTAATGGTAGAATAAGATGTTGATAGTAGATTTTGCACCTATTTTAAAGGAAAGGGGCTTAGAACACAGTGAAGGAGACAATAGCAAAAAAAAAAATCTTGTTCTCGTCAATGATTTTTAGGGTGAAATATTGCAGAATATTGGATACCCACATGACTATTTCACTTATTGAACTTTTCTACTAAGCATCCCCCAAAGCCCAAAGTATTCTAGTCAAGCCCGGAATTTAATGTCTAGCAACAGGTTAGCCGGTGATTAATTTCACTTTCTGGAATTATGGCTTAGTTATTTATCACATTATCACAAGATGAAGTAATACCATTGCCACAAGATAACCATGCAGTTACTCTTGTTTTCCAGGGAATTGTTGTGTAGTTACCACATAGTCCTTTTAAACTACTGTGCAGTGTTTTTAGGTAATAACTCAATAAAAAGCCTGTCACCGCTTCAGGAAGGCTTCCAATCTGCTGGTTGCTTTCCTCTGCAGGGATATTGAGTAAATAGGAATTGATCTCTCCTTCAGTATTTGAATGTACACAAAATCTTGTGATCTCACAGTGGGAACAGCAGGAAATGCTTTTGAAATAGCTTTTTATCTTTTTAATAATCCTACTCTTTTTATAATCCTACTCTTCACTCCATCGGTAGAGGAAATGGACATTTATAGCTGCTATCTCTCACCTGTCAAAAACCCAACAGCTGAATTAACAGCTCTGGTAATTAGTACTAGACGGACCCTGCTAGGCACAAGACACAGAATATGATGTGATCTAGAGGACTCTTTCTTCCCTGTGGTCAGAGTAGGGGCAAGATCATAAGAAGTGAATTGCTTTGATCTAAAGAGAAAAGGTACAGCTTTTGTAACATATCTTATCTCAGCAGATTGTAGAGAAGATATTCTATAAAGACTTCAGTTAAACTACTATATCGTGAGAGACTGTACATTTTCATGATGTTCATATTATATTTTTCAGTGCAAGTGCTTTTTTTACTAAGGACTGTGTAAGACTGCTTTACTAACATTAAACAATCCTCACAAAAACTGGTAAGGTGGTGTGACGGGGCAAGGCCAGAGGGCTATAGGAAAGTGATAAGGAACCAGTATGTTCCTATTGGGATCCGGGAAGTGGGTGGGCAGAGCCCGCCCACTGCTAAAGGATCCCCCCCTTCAGCCTAAGGGGAGAGATCCACAGGACCTGGATACCAAGTGAGTCCGGGGGACAAAAAATGAAAAAACAGGAATGGGAGTGCGGTCAAAGGGTCAAACAAAGCGAACCAGATGGGGACACCGAGCAGAGAACCCCTGACAGCGCCCACTGCTCCTCAAAGGTGTCAAGGGAGCCAGTGGATGCTGCCCAGAGGAACTCTGCCCGGATGCGTGAACGAACAGAAGATCGAAAATAGGCCCCACAGTCACAGGAGCCTCCATCGGCCAACCTCCTCAACCTGGTTTTGTAGATGGCCAGTTTAGCTAGGGCCAGGAGGAGGTTGACCAGGAGGTCCCGTGACTTCGTGGGGCCGCGGATTGGAAGTGCATAAATAAAAAGGTGAGGGGAAAAGTGCAACCAAAACCTCAGCAAAATGTCTAAGAGGAGCTGGAACAGAGGCTGAAGCCTGGCGCACTCTAGATAAATGTGCGCCAGGGTCTCCCTCACACCGCAAAAGGGACATGTGTCGGGGATAGGGGTGAACCGCGCCAAGTACATGCCCGTGCTCACGGCTCCATGAAGGAGCTGCCAACTGACGTCCCCGGCAGGCCTTGGGACTAAGGAGGAGTAAAGGCTGGCCCACCGGGGCTTCTCACCCTCTAGAGGTGGCAGGAGGTCCCGCCATTTCGTATCGGGGCGGGACGTGAGGGTGAGGAGATGAAGGGTGTGGAGCATGAGTGTGTATAGATGTTTCCTTGGCGCGGTCTGGAAGCGGACCGGCTGCAGTTCGTGCAGCCGGCTCACCGTGAAGGGACAGGGGACCCGGTTGGGTCCACGGGGCAGGGGCCCAATAAAACGGTCCAGAGGGCTTGGGGTGAAGGGAGGGCAGGGCGTACCCTCTCGCAGGACCCGGTCGAGGTAAACCCGAGCAGCGGGCGGCAAAGCAGCCTTCACCTCCTGAAGTACGCGTCGGGGAGTACGATGTCTGGAGAGCCCCATGCGCTGAGGAAGTGTCAGGGGATCCAGCCAATCTCCCCGGTCGTAGTCCAGGAGGTCTCCGACCCTAGTGACTTCTGCCAGGACCAACCTCTGGCGCACCGAGGGGGACTTCGCCACCTGCACACGGAGCTGGGGGTTGTGTAGCAGGGGCTCCGCGAGGAGATCTGCTCCCTCGGTGGCCGCCACGGACCTGGTCGCTGAGAATAGCTTCCAGGTCCGGAGGAGGTCCTGGTAGAAGACCGGCAGCCCGTAGAGGTCTCGCGGAAGACCTCTCGGATGGAGATAAAGGAGCTGCCGGTCATATCGGAGCCCTCGGAAGCGGCGCAGGAAGGCGTGCGCCAATAGGCTCCACGCCGGACTACCTGCACCATAAAGGAGCCTCTGCAGGGCCTGGAGACGGAAGACATGGACCTGAGTGTGTGGACATTTCAGGCCCTGCCCACCCTCCTCCAGAGGAAGATGGAGAACCCCTGCAGAGACCCAGTGCAGTCCTGACCAAAAGAACTCCAGAATCGACGTCCGGAGGTTGGCCAGGAAACCCGGGGCCGGGACCAGGGTGTTGAGCCAGTACCAGAGCATGGACAGGACTAATTGATTGATTACCAGTGCTCTCCCTCGAAAGGAGAGGCACCGGAGCAGTCCTGTCCATTTCCGGATCCGCTCTATCACCCTGCCCTCTAAACCTTGCCAGTTCTCCGGCGGGGATGGATGCGTGGCAGAAAGGTAAACGCCGAGATAGAGCAGCGGACCCGTGCTCCACCTGATGGCCTGAAGCGCGGGTGGGAGAGAGCTCGCCTGCCACCCGTCCCCTACCACCAGGCCAGAGCTCTTGACCCAGTTGACCCGGGCAGAGGAGGCCGCCGAGTAGATCGTCTGGCAAGCCTCCACCCGCACCAAGTCGCCCGGGTTCTGGACCACGAGGAGCACATCGTCGGCGTATGCCGACAGGACCAGCCGCAGCTCCGGCTCTCGGAGCACCAACCCCGTCAACCTCCTGCGGAGGAGACAAAGGAAGGGCTCGATCGCCAGAGCGTACAGCTGGCCCGAGAGGGGGCACCCCTGCCGTACTCCTCGCCCGAAGCTGACCGGCTCGGTCAGGGTCCAGTTGAGCCTGACCAGACACTCTGCGGAGGCGTACAGCACCTGGAGAAAACCCACAAACTGGGGCCCAAAGCCAAACGCTCGCAGAGTGCTCAGGAGGTACCCGTAGAATCATAGAATCATAGAATCTCAGGGTTGGAAGGGACCTCAGGAGGTCATCTAGTCCAACCCCCTGCTCAAAGCAGGACCAAACCCAATTAGATCATCCCAGCCAGGGCTTTGTCAAGCCTGACCTTAAAAACATCTAAGGAAGGAGATTCCACCACCTCCCTAGGTAACCCATTCCAGTGCTTCACCACCCTACTAGTGAAAAAGTTTTTCCTAATATCCAACCTAAACCTCCCCCTCTGCAACTTGAGACCATTACTCCTTGTTCTGTCATCTTCTACCACTGAGAACAGTCTAGATCCATCCTCTTTGGAACCCCCTTTCAGGTAGTTGAAAGCAGCTATCAAATCCCCCCTCATTCTTCTCTTCTGCAGGCTAAACAATCCCAGTTCCCTCAGCCTCTCCTCATAAGTCATGTGCTCCAGCCCCCTAATCATTTTTGTTGCCCTCCGTTGGACTCTTTCCAATTTATCCACATCCTTCTTGTAGCGTGGGGCCCAAAACTGGACACAGTACTCCAAATGAGGCCTCACCAGTGCCGAATAGAGGGGAATAATCACGTCCCTCGATCTGCTGGAAATGCCCCTACTTATACAGCCCAAAATGCCGTTAGCCTTCTTGGCAACAAGGGCACACTGTTGACTCATATTCAGCTTTTCGTCCACTGTAACCCCTAGGTCCTTTTCTGCAGAACTGCTGCCCAGCCATTCGGTCCCTAGTCTGTAGCAGTGCATGGGATTCTTCTGTCCTAAGTGCAGGACTCTGCACTTGTCCTTGTTGAACCTCATCAGATTTCTTTTGGCCCAATCCTCTAATTTGTCTAGGTCCCTCTGAACCCTGTCGAACGCCTTCTCCTGATCCAGAGACAGAAGGGCGAACGACAGACCATCCTGACACCCAAGCTCCAAGAGATCCCGGACCAGATACAGGTTGTCGAGAATGGTGCGGCCCGGGACGGTGTAGGTCTGGTCTGGGTGGACCACGTCCGCCAGCACGGACCCAAGCCGCAGCGAGATGGCCTTTGCTACGACTTTATAGTCCGTGCTGAGGAGCGAGACGGGACGCCAATTCCGTAAATCGCGGAGGTCCCCCTTCTTCGGCAATAAGGCGAGCATGGCTCGCCTGCACGAAAGAGGGAGAACCCCGCCCTGCAAGGACTCGGCCCAGACGGTGACAAGGTCTGGGCCGACGACGTCCCAGAACACGCGGTAGAACTCCACGGTCAGCCCGTCCAGTCCCGGAGATTTATTAGTTGGCATGCGACGGAGGGCTTCCGAGAACTCGGCCAGAGTGAGAGGCAGCTCTAGCCGGTCTCGGTCACCCGTGCTGACCGTAGGGAGTTCGTCCCAGAGCACTCTGCAAGCGTTAGGATCGGTCGGATCCGGGGAGAAAAGGCTCGCGTAGAAGGCCTTGGCCCTCCCGCACATCTCCACCGGATCCGTGAGGGGGGTGCCATCTTCTGCGAGGAGACAGGTGACGTGTTTCTTAGCCCCCCTCTTTTTCTCCAGGGCGTAGAAGAAGCGGGAGCCGCGATCCATCTCCCGAAGGAGACGGATGCGGGATCGAACGAAGGCGCCCCGGGCCCGATGATCTTCGAGTTCCCGGAGCTCCTCCCGCTTCTCCCGGCACGCCCCACAGAGGGATGGATCCTCAGGGCTGGCGGCCAGACGCCTCTCCAGCTCTAAGACCTCCCGTTCCAACTGGTCTATCGTCGCATCCCTCCGTCGGCTGGCGCCCCGGGTGTAGTCACGGCAGAAGAGCCGGGCGCGTACCTTCCCTAGATCCCACCATCGCCGCGCCGAGGGAAAGGCGTGCCGCTGCCCTCGCCAGGCCAGCCAGAACTCCCGGAAGGACGCCACGAAACCCACATCCTCCAGCAAAATGTT
Source organism: Macrochelys suwanniensis (assembly GCA_033296515.1). Lineage (NCBI taxonomy): Eukaryota > Metazoa > Chordata > Testudines > Chelydridae > Macrochelys > Macrochelys suwanniensis. The sequence continues at coordinate 11,236,378 of CM065783.1, forward strand.
ATTAAAATGCCAATAGGCCGGCCTCGGCCTCTCCGCGCAGAGAGAGGCCGTCACGGTAGCGAGATGATGATCAGAGAACGGGGCTGGCCGGATGCTGGAGGAGTGGGCCCGCGAAAGGTGAAAACGTGATAAATAGATGCGGTCCAACCGGGAGTGGTGCGACCGATGGACCTCCACCCGGACAAAGGTGAAGGTTGAGCTGTCGTCCGGGTGGTGGTCGCGCCAGACGTCCACCAGGGAGTGATGTTCGACAATCTCCCTGAGCACGTCCTCTGCGGCCGGGCACTGCTCGATCCCTGAGCGGTCCCGTTTTTCAAGGGTGTTGTTAAAGTCCCCGCCCAGGACCAGGCACTCGCGAGGATCCAAGGTGCCGAGGAAGGTGGACGCCTGCTGATAGAAACGAAGTTGTTCCGGGCCCGGTGTCGGGGCATAGATGTTGACGAGATTGACCACGAGCCCCTCCATACGGACCAGTAGGTGCAGCAGGAGGCCCGGCACAGCCTCGGCAAACCCCAGCACCTCAGGCCGTAGGTCGGGGGAGAAAAAGGTCGCCACTCCAGCCTGGTGAACAGAGAGATGGCTGAAGTAGACTCTGTCCCCCCATTCCAGCTGCCAGCTGTCTTCAGCGGCTGGATCCGTATGGGTCTCCTGCAGGAATACTACAGAGTACCCCCCCTCCCGAAGGAAGGAGAGCACCTGGCTCCTGCGGAGACCCATCCTACAGCCCCGGGTGTTCAATGTTGCGAAGAGGAGAGATGCCATGAGGAGGGCTGGGGGGGATCCTTGCTGGCAGAGTCACTCACAGCCCCCATCGGGCCGCGTAACAATCCGTGACTCACCCCGTAGGCGAGTAGTGAGTCACGGAAAAGGCGGACCCGTTGGTAGGCCGTGGCGGCCTGCTTCCCAGTCCCTTTGCCCTCCCCCATGAGGGCCCTCGCGGCCCGGAGGATTTGGTGGAAATCCCCCCATCGCTGGAGAGCAAGCTGTACTTTGTTGCGGGAGCCCCGGACGTCCTCCAGGAACTCCCGCAGCTCCTCTCGCAGCGTATGGGGGGCCGGGGTTACTGGCTCCCGGCTATCGAAAGAAGGGGCCCCGGACACAGCCGTATGGCCCACCGAAACGGACAGGCAAGGGGCGGACCCTCGACGCAGCTCCTGCTGGGCCGGCACCTTAGGGCCCAACCCGAAATTCGGCTTAGTTGGGGGAGGCGGCGGAGGGAGGAGAGCAGCCTCTGGTGGGTCGGGACGAGGAAATACTGGAGCCGCTCCCTGGGGGTCATCCTCCGAGAAGGGGAGGGAGACAGCCCCAGAGGCGGCAGTGTCATCATGGGAGGTGTGGGAGATTGGGATGGCATCAGGGGCGGGGCAGGGATCAGAGGTAGGGGCAGGGAGGGGGACATGAGCAGGGCCGGGCTGAGGAACGGGTAGAGGATCCTGAGCCGCAGGAGCTGGGCCACTGGGAGGTGGCCTCTCTTGGTGTGGCTGAGGGATCTGGTAATTGGGAAGGGGACCCCCCACGATGCCGGGCTCTAGCATGATGGTTTGCGTTAAAGCCACAGCATCGGGAGGTGGACAGATATTTGCGGGGTCCCCGCCTGGGAAGGAGAGCTGTTGTCCCACCCCAATGAGGGGTACCCTATGGGATTCGGGTCCCGGCCGCAGGGCACTGGCCGTCGCTTCAGGAGGCTTGGCGGCCGTCAGCGAGGTGCTACTTGCGACCGGGCAGGTGGAAGAGCCCAGGGGATCCTTGGAGGTGGGAGCGGAACCGGCGGTCAAGGGGAGGGAGCATGGGGAGATGGGGGAAAGGGGCACCGGGGTGAGGTCATTGAGATCGAGTCCTGCTGGTAAAGGGTCGTCCTCCCCCTGGGTGATTGGGGTCAGACCCAGGGCCTCGATCTCCTCGTAGATGGAGGGCAGGTCACCTTCTGCCACCCCGGGGTTCTCCCCACCGGCACTTGAAGCGATGCTCGGGTTGGGGCGCGCAGGGTCGACAAAAGGGACAGAAGGGGCTCTATCAGGGGCTCCCGAGGGAGGGGCGGTAATACCTTCCGGTGCTGCCACGTCTTTCCCAGCCGGGTCTGGCGGACAAAAGCCGCTCGGGGGCAAAGCGGAAGGCTCGGCATCAGTGCCCCCCTTCCTGGTCTTCCGGGGGGCTACCGCATCGGTGGAAAGGAGCGGGGCTCGAGCCTTCCGCTTGCCCCGCTTCCCCTGTACTAAGGCCCAGCCCTCCATGGCATCATCTGGGGGCCGGCTAGTAAGGGTCGGGTCAGGGGGGAGGGACGATTTCTTAGGGACGCGGGGAGGTAGTGGTGGGGCAGCATAAGGGAGAGAAAAGTCTCCCTGGGGCGGGCCCTCTCCGACGCCCGGCGATATCCCTGCCTCACCCTCCTCCACAGGCCTCAGCAGACTGTTCGCAGTGGGCCTCTCCCGCTCGTCTGGGCTCACTGGGGGAGGTACTCCCAGGGCCCGAGCGGGAGCAGCGGTGGACTGGGAAGGAGGAGGGGCGGCTCTGGGCACCGGGCATTCAGGGGCGCCGGCGATGACGGGGCCGACGCCCTGCCAGGGCTCGGGGGTCTCGGACGCTCCTCCTTGCCGGGCCAAGGGACAGTCCCTCCGGACGTGTCCCATCGCCCAGCAGAGGTAGCACCGGGCCTCCCCCGTAGAATAGTACACCCGGTAACGGGCCCCTTGATAGGGGACCATAAAGGACCCCTCGAGCGCCTCCCCGTCACGTGCCGCCAGCGGCATTTGGAGCTGCACCTGCCGGCGGAACGAGAGGATGTGACGGAGGGCGGGGTCTTTGCAGCCCAGTGGGAGAGGGCTGACTACAGAGATGGGTCTCCCTAGGGCGGAGAGGGCAGGTAACAGGGCAGCATTGGGGAGGAAGGGAGGGACGGAAGTGAGGACTAGGCGGACGCCCAAGTCCTCCAGCGGCTCTAATGGGACGAACACGCCCCCCACTGCCAGGCATTCTCCACCGCCTCTTGGGCTGCGGCCTCCGATGCGAGGAAGAAGACTACCTTCCCGTACATTTTGGAGGCCGCTACGATGGCCGTGGGCCCCACCACCCTCGCCAACGCCCGCACATAGGTTTCTACGTGGGGCGAGGCGGGTACCAGGAGGCAACGGACGCCGTGCCTCCTGGTCAAGGTGGGAAAGGGGCCCCGGCCGCTATAGATGGTAGCTGAGGCAGTGGGCGGGTTAGGTGACGTTGCGGCAGGTGGGGGGGTTGCCGCCACCTGGGCGTACGCTCTGGGGGCCGGGGGTGGGACACCCACAGAGCTGGTAGAGGGAACAGCAGGGAAGGATGCCGCGGCCGGTGGCAGGGCCGCAGCAGTAGTGGCTGCCTCTGCCATGGAGGGCCTGGCTTTTGTCGCGGGGCCCTTACCCTTCTTTTTACCCTGGCCCTTCCTGCCGGCTGGGGGGGCTCCCCCAGGATCATGGGGGGCGAGGGACGTGGCAGCAGCGGAGGTCTCTTCAGTGTCCGCCACTGCCAGTGCCCCAGCGGGGGCGAGAGCAAGTGGTTCGGCAGCGGCGGTCGAGGTGGAGGCTAGGGAGGGTGATGGGGGAACAGGCGAAGGAGGGGCGGCCGTGTCGTCTGGAGGGGCTCCTCCCTCCATGTCGCCTGCCATGATGAACGGGGGGGGAAGGGAAAACTCTTGAGAGGGGGCGGGGAGAGGAATTGGGGTGACCACTCCTCTCCGCTAGGCTGCAGGCAGGGGAGGAGGGCACTAAAAGTGGGGACAGGGTCCAGGGTTATCTCGGACTAGTGCGGGGGTGGGTTCAGTCACTGACACAAGATGGGAAATCCGGCTCTTCTTGTTGCACGAGGGGAGGGGATGATATAACAGCATGGGGGTGCAGTGAGATGGGGTCAAAATTAAACAGGGGAGGGGCACAAGCGCATGGGAGGGGGCGTGGGTGCATGAAAGCGGGGGGCTAATCAGGGCAAACGGAGCTTCAGGGGGAGGGAGACAACCAACTAAGAATGGGGCAGAATAACAAGGGACTAGTTTCAGGGCTAGGGTAGGGCAAACAAACAAGGCTGTAGAGGGAGAGGGGCGGGGCAGGCAAAACTGAAAATAGCAAGGAGCTGGGACCAAAAAAAGGGGCAAACAACTGCAAGGGGTAAATGGGGCAGGTGGCAAGGGACAAAGCAAGGGACGTGCTGCTGGGGAGGGAAGAGGGTCAGTCCAAAGGGTATGGGAGGGGGCACGTGCACCCACGTGCGCTTGCACAATGTCAATGGGTGGGGCTGGTTGCCGCTGCAGGCCCAAATGATGTTAAAAAGTTGTGGCGGGCCATGGAAGCAGCTAAGTCCAGAGGCCGTAGCACAAGGCAGATGGTGAGCAGCCAGCAGAGGTGGTGGAGGGGGCAGCGGTGGTGGTGGGGGTTATGGGGGGGCACAGGTGGACCAGGGGGCAGGCTCGTCGCCACACCCCCTGTGCCCCTACAAACACAGTCAATACCCCCACCACTAGAGCACAGTTCGAAAGATTACTCAGTTCTTGGAGGCCCCCTCCACGGTGGTCTGTAGAGTCTCCGCCGACGGTCTTCCGGGTCTTCCTCCTCTGGGTACCAGCAGCTTCCTGGCAGCAAACAGGGCAGCAGCAGCAGCTCCAGCAACCCCAGGTGGTGGTCCGGTGGTGAGGCAGGACCCCTCACAAATGGTGGTGGTGGTGGTCACAGCAGCGGCTGGAGTAGGGGCTCCTCACTCCTCTCCTCTGGGGAGAGGGCCAGCAGGCCCCCTCCCCCCAAGGGGTTGCTGCAGCAGCAGGAGTAGCAGCAACCAAGGTGTTGGGGCGGCGGGGGGGGGTTCAACTGCCAGGGAGCCAGCAACCAGAGAGTAGAGTAGTGGGAGGGGTGTCTGGCCCAGCCAGGGGAGAAGCTGGAGCAGCAGTAGTAGCAGCAAACAGCAGCTGGGAGGGCCCAAGGCCTAGCAGCAGCCCCAGCAAGATGAGCAGGAGGAGCAGCAGCAGCAGCCCTCTACCTCCTTCCCGGCCAAATGGCTATAGGGAAGTGGTAAGGAACCAGTATGTTCTTATTGGGATCCGGGAAGTGGGCGGGCGAAGCCCGCCCACTGCTAAAGGATCCCCCCCTTCAGCCTAAGGGGAGGGATCCACAGGACCTGGATACCAAGTGAGTCCGGGGGACAAAAAATGAAAAAACAGGAACGGGAGTGCGGTCAAAGGGTCAAACAAAGCGAACCAGATGGGGACACCGAGCAGAGAACCCCGGACAGCGCCCACTGCTCCTCAAAGGTGTCAAGGGAGCCAGTGGATGCTGCCCAGAGGAACTCTGCCCGGATGCGTGAACGAACAGAGGATCGAAAATAGGCCCCACAGTCACAGGAGCCTCCATCGGCCAACCTCCTCAGCCTGGTTTTGTAGATGGCCAGTTTAGCTAGGGCCAGGAGGAGGTTGACCAGGAGGTCCCGCGACTTTGTGGGGCCGCGGATTGGAAGTGCATAAATAAAAAGGTGAGGGGAAAAGTGCAACCAAAACCCCAACAAAATGTCTAAGAGGAGCCGGAACAGAGGCTGAAGCCTGGCGCACTCTAGATAAATGTGCGCCAGGGTCTCCCTCACACCGCAAAAGGGACATGCGTCGGGGATAGGGGTGAACCGCGCCAAGTACACGCCCGTGCTCACGGCTCCGTGAAGGAGCCGCCAACTGACATCCCCGGCGGGCCTTGGGACTAAGGAGGAGTAAAGGCTGGCCCACCGGGGCTTCTCACCCTCTAGAGGTGGCAGGAGGTCTCGCCATTTCGTATCGGGGCGGGACGTGAGGGTGAGGAGATGAAGGGTGTGGAGCACGAGCGTGTAGAGATGTTTCCTTGGCGCGGTCTGGAAGCGGACCGGCTGCAGTTCGTGCAGCCGGCTCACCGTGAAGGGACAGGGGACCCGGTTGGGTCCACGGGGCAGGGGCCCAATAAAAAGGTCCGGAGGGCTTGGGGTGAAGGGAGGGCGGGGCGTACCCTCTCGCAGGACCCGGTCGAGGTAAGCCCGAGCAGCGGGCGGCAAAGCAGCCTTCACCTCCTGAAGTACGCGCCGGGGAGTACGAGGTCTGGAGAGCCCCATGCGCTGAGCAAGCGTCAGGGGATCCAGCCAATCTCCCCGGTCGTAGTCCAGGAGGTCTCCGACCCTAGTGACTTCTGCCAGGACCAACCTCTGGCGCACCGAGGGGGACTCCGCCACCTGCACACGGAGCTGGGGGTTGTGTAGCAGGGGCTCCGCGAGGAGATCTGCCCCCTCGGTGGCCGCCACGGACCTGGTCGCTGAGAATAGCTTCCAGGTCCGGAGGAGGTCCTGGTAGAAGACCGGCAGCCCGTAGAGGTCTCGCGGAAGACCTCTCGGATGGAGATAAAGGAGCTGCCGGTCATATCGGAGCCCCCGGAAACGGCGCAGGAAGGCGTGCGCCAATACGCTCCACGCCGGACTACCTGCACCATAAAGGAGCCTCTGCAGGGCCTGGAGACGGAAGACATGGACCTGAGTGTGTGGACACTTCAGGCCCTGCCCACCCTCCTCCAGAGGAAGATGAAGAACCCCTGCAGAGACCCAGTGCAGTCCTGACCAAAAGAACTCCAGAATCGACGTCCGGAGGTTGGCCAGGAAACCCGGGGCCGGGACCAGGGTGTTGAGCCGGTACCAGAGCATGGACAGGACTAATTGATTGATTACCAGTGCTCTCCCTCGAAAGGAGAGGCAGCGGAGCAGTCCTGTCCATTTCCGGATCCGCTCTATCACCCTGCCCTCTAAACCTTGCCAGTTCTCCGGCGGGGATGGATGCGTGGCAGAAAGGTAAACGCCGAGATAGAGCAGCGGACCCGCGCTCCACCTGATGGCCTGAAGCGCGGGTGGGAGAGAGCTCGCCTGCCACCCGTCCCCTACCACCAGGCCAGAGCTCTTGACCCAGTTGACCCGGGCAGAGGAGGCCGCCGAGTAGATCGTCTGGCAAGCCTCCACCCGCACCAAGTCGCCCGGGTCCTGGACCACGAGGAGTACATCGTCGGCGTATGCCGACAGGACCAGCCGCAGCTCCGGCTCTCGGAGCACCAACCCCGTCAACCTCCTGCGGAGGAGACAAAGGAAGGGCTCGATCGCCAGAGCGTACAGCTGGCCCGAGAGGGGGCACCCCTGCCGTACTCCTCGCCCGAAGCTGACCGGCTCGGTCAGGGTCCAGTTGAGCCTGACCAGACACTCTGCGGAGGCGTACAGCACCTGGAGAAAACCCACAAACTGGGGCCCAAAGCCAAACGCTCGCAGAGTGCTCAGGAGGTACCTGTGATCCACCCTGTCGAACGCCTTCTCCTGATCCAGAGACAGAAGGGCGAACGACAGACCATCCCTACACCCAAGCTCCAAGAGATCCCGGACCAGATACAGGTTGTCGAGAATGGTGCGGCCCGGGACGGTGTAGGTCTGGTCTGGGTGGACCACGTCCGCCAGCACGGACCCGAGCCGCAGCGAGATGGCCTTTGCTACGACTTTATAGTCCGTGCTGAGGAGCGAGACGGGACGCCAATTCCGTAAATCGCGGAGGTCCCCCTTCTTCGGCAATAAGGCGAGCACGGCTCGCCTGCACGAAAGAGGGAGGACCCCGCCCTGCAAGGACTCGGCCCAGACGGTGACAAGGTCTGGGCCGAGGACGTCCCAGAACACGCGGTAGAACTCCACGGTCAGCCCGTCCAGTCCCGGAGATTTATTAGTTGGCATGCGACGGAGGGCTTCCGAGAACTCGGCCAGAGTGAGAGGCAGCTCTAGCCGGTCTCGGTCGCCCGTGCTGACCGTAGGGAGTTCATCCCAGAGCACTCTGCAAGCGTTAGGATCGGTCGGATCCGGGGAGAAAAGGCTCGCGTAGAAGGCCTTGGCCCTCCCGCACATCTCCACCGGATCCGTGAGGGGGGTGCCATCTTCTGCGAGGAGACAGGTGACGTGTTTCTTAGCCCCCCTCTTTTTCTCCAGGGCGTAGAAGAAGCGGGAGCCGCGATCCATCTCCCGAAGGAGACGGATGCGGGATCGAACGAAGGCGCCCCGGGCTCGATGATCTTCGAGTTCCCGGAGCTCCTCCCGCTTCTCCCGGCACGCCCCACAGAGGGATGGATCCTCAGGGCTGGCGGCCAGACGCCTCTCCAGCTCTAAGACCTCCCGTTCCAACTGGTCTATCGTCGCATCCCTCCGTCGGCTGGCGCCCCGGGTGTAGTCACGGCAGAAGAGCCGGGCGCGTACCTTCCCTAGATCCCACCATCGCCGCACCGAGGGAAAGGCGTGCCGTTGCCCTCGCCAGGCCAGCCAGAACTCCCGGAAGGACGCCACGAAACCCACATCCTCCAGCAAACTGTTATTAAAATGCCAATAGGCCGGCCCCGGCCTCTCCGCGCAGAGAGAGGCCGTCACGGTAGCGAGATGATGATCAGAGAATGGGGCCGGCCGGACGCTGGAGGAGTGGGCCCGCGAAAGGTGAAAACGTGATAAATAGATGCGGTCCAACCGGGAGTGGTGCGACCGATGGGCCTCCACCCGGACAAAGGTGAAGGTTGAGCTGTCGTCCGGGTGGTGGTCGCGCCAGACGTCCACCAGGGAGTGATGTTCAACAATCTCCCTGAGGACGTCCGCGGCGGCCGGGCACTGCTCGATCCCCGAGCGGTCCCGTTTCTCAAGGGTGTTGTTAAAGTCCCCGCCCAGGACCAGGCACTCGCGAGGATCCAAGGTGCCGAGGAAGGTGGACGCCTGCTGATAGAAACGAAGTTGTTCCGGGCCCGGTGTCGGGGCATAGATGTTGATGAGATTGACCACGAGCCCCTCCATACGGACCCGTAGGTGCAGCAGGCGGCCCGGCACAGCCTCGGCAACCCCCAGCACCTCAGGCCGTAGGTCGGGGGAGAACAAGGTCGCCACTCCAGCCTGGCGAACAGAGAGATGGCTGAAGTAGACTCTGTCCCCCCATTCCAGCCGCCAGCTGTCTTCAGCGGCTGGATCTGTATGGGTCTCCTGCAGGAATACTACAGAGTACCCCCCCTCCCGAAGGAAGGAGAGCACCTGGCTCCTGCGGAGACCCATCCTACAGCCCCGGGTGTTCAATGTTGCGAAGAGGAGAGATGCCATGAGGAGGGCTGGAGGGGATCCTTGCTGGCAGAGTCACTCACGGCCCCCATCGGGCCGCGTAACAATCCGTGACCCACCCCGTAGGCGAGTAGTGAGTCACGGAAAAGGCGGACCCGTTGGTAGGCCGTGGCGGCCTGCTTCCCAGTCCCTTTGCCCTCCCCCATGAGGGCCCTCGCGGCCCGGAGGATTTGGTGGAAATCCCCCCATCGCTGGAGAGCGAGCTGTACTTTGTTGCGGGAGCCCCGGACGTCCTCCAGGAACTCCCGCAGCTCCTCTCGCAGCGTATGGGGGGCCGGGGTTACTGGCTCCCGGCTGTCGAAAGAAGGGGCCCCGGACACAGCCCTATGGCCCACCGAAACAGATAGGCAAGGGGCGGACCCTCGACGCAGCTCCTGCTGGGCCGGCACCTTAGGGCCCAACCCGAAATTCGGCTTAGTTGGGAGAGGCGGCGGAGGGAGAAGAGCAGCCTCTGGTGGGTCGGGACGAGGAATTACTGGAGCCGCTCCCTGGGGGTCATCCTCCGAGAAGGGGAGGGAGACAGCCCCAGAGGCGGCAGTGTCATCATGGGAGGTGTGGGAGATTGGGATGGCATCAGGGGCGGGGCAGGGATCAGAAGTAGGGGCAGGGAGGGGGACATGAGCAGGGCCGGGCTGAGGAACGGGTAGAGGATCCTGAGCCGCAGGAGCTGGGCCACTGGGAGGTGGCCTCTCTTGGTGTGGCTGAGGGATCTGGGAATTGGGAAGGGGACCCCCCACGATGCCGGGCTCTAGTATGATGGTGTCTGTTATAGCCACGGCATCAGGAGGTGGACAGATACTTGCGGGGTCCCCGCCTGGGAAGGAGAACTGTTGTCCCACCCCAATGAGGGGTACCCTCTGGGATTCGGGTCCCGGCCGCAGGGCACCGGCCGTCGCTTCAGGAGGCTTGGCGGCCGTCAGCGAGGTGTCACTTGCGACCGGGCAGGTGGAACAGCCCAGGGGATCCTCAGAGGTGGGAGCGGAACCAGCGGTCAAGGGGAGGGAGCATGGGGAGAGGGGGGAAAGGGGCACCGGGGTGAGGTCATTGAGATCGAGTCCTGCTGGTAAAGGGTCGTCCTCCCCCTGGGTGATTGGGGTCAGACCCAGGGCCTCGATCTCCTCGTAGATGGAGGGCAGGTCACCTTCTGCCACCCCGGGGTTCTTCCCGCCGGCACCTGAAGCGATGCTCGGATCGGGGTGCGCAGGGTCGACAAAAGGGACAGAAGGGGCTCTATCAGGGGCTTCCGAGAGAGGGGCGGTAATACCTTCCAGTGCTGCCACGTCTTTCCCAGCCGGTTCTGGCGGACAAAAGCCACTCGGGGGCAAAGCGGAAGGCTCGGCATCAGTGCCCCCCTTCCTGGTTTTTCGGGGGGCTTCCGCATCGGTGGAAAGGAGCGGGGCTCGAGCCTTCCGCTTGCCCCGCTTCCCCTGTACTAAGGCCCAGCCCTCCATGGCATCATCTGGGGGTCGGCTAGTAAGGGTCGGGTCAGGGGGGAGGGATGATTTCTTAGGGACTCGGGGAGGTAGTGGTGGGGCAGCATAAGGGAGAGAAAAGTCTCCCTGGGGCGGGCCCTCTCCGACGCCCGGCGATATCCCTGCCTCACCCTCCTCCACAGGCCTCAGCAGACTGTTCACAGTGGGCCTCTCCCGCTCGTCTGGGCTCACTGGGGGAGGTACTCCCAGGGCCCGAGCGGGAGCAGCGGTGGACTGGGAAGGAGGAGGGGCGGCTCTGGGCACCGGGCATACAGGGGCGCCGGCGATGACGGGGCCGACGCCCTGCCGGGGCTCGGGGGTCTCGGATGCTCCTCCTTGCCGGGCCAAGGGACAGTCCCTCCGGACGTGTCCCATCGCCCGGCAGAGGTAGCACCGGGCCTCCCCCGTGGAATAATACACCCGGTAACGGGCCCCGTGATAGGGGACCATAAAGGACCCCTCGAGCGCCTCCCCGTCACGTGCCGCCGGGGGCATTTGGAGCTGCACCTGCCGGCGGAACGAGAGGATGTGACGGAGGGCGGGGTCTTTGCAGCCCAGTGGGAGAGGGCTGACTACAGAGATGGGTCTCCCTAGGGCGGAGAGGGCAGGTAACAGGGCAGCATTGGGGAGGAAGGGAGGGACGGAAGTGAGGACTAGGCGGACGCCCAAGTCCTCCAGCGGCTCTAATGGGACGAACACGCCCCCCACTGCCAGGCATTCTCCACCGCCTCTTGGGCTGCGGCCTCCGATGCGAGGAAGAAGACTACCTTCCCGTACATTTTGGAGGCCGCTACGATGGCCGTGGGCCCCACTACCCTCGCCAACGCCCGCACATAGGTTTCTACGTGGGGCGAGGCGGGTACCAGGAGGCAACGGACGCCATGCCTCCTGGTCAAGGTGGGAAAGGGGCCCCGGCCGCTATAGATGGTAGCTGAGGCGGTGGGAGGGTTAGGTGACGTTGCGGCAGGTGGGGGGGTTGTCGCCACCTGGGCGTACGCTCTGGGGGCCGGAGGTGGGACACCCGTAGAGCTGGTAGAGGGAACAGCAGGGAAGGGCGCCGCGGCCGGTGGCAGGGCCGCAGCAGTAGTGGCTGCCTCTGCCATGGAGGGTCTGGCCTTTGTCGCGGGGCTCTTACCCTTCTTTTTACCCTGGCCCTTCCTGCCGGCTGGGGGGGCTCCCCCAGGATCATGGGGGGCGAGGGACGTGGCAGCAGCGGAGGTCTCTTCAATGTCCGCCACTGCCGGTGCCCCAGCGGGGGCGAGAGCAGGTGGTTCGGCAGCGGCGGTCGAGGTGGAGGCTAGGGAGGGTGACGGGGGAACAGGCAGAGGAGGGGCGGCCGTGCCGTCTGGAGGGGCTCCTCCCTCCATGTCGCCTGCCATGACGAACAGGGGGGGAAGGGAAAACTCCTGAGAGGGGTCGGGGAGAGGAATTGGGGTGACCGCTCCTCCCTGCTAGGCTGCAGGCAGGGGAGGAGGGCAATAAAAGTGGGGACAGGGTTCAGGGTTCAGGGTTAACTCGGACTACTGCGGGGGTAGGGTTCAGTCACCGACACAAGATGGGGAATCCGACTCCCCTTGTTGCACTAGGGGAGGGGATGATATAACAGCATGGGGGTGCAGTGAGATGGGGTCAAAATTAAACAGGGGAGGGGCACAAGCGCATGGGAGGGGGCGTGGGTGCATGAAAGCGGGGGGCTAATCAGGGCAAACGGAGCTTCAGGGGGAGGGAGACAACCATCTAAGAATGGGGCAGAAAAACAAGGGACTAGTTTCAGGGCTAGGGTAGGGCAAACAAACAAGGCTGTAGAGGGAGAGGGGCGGGGCAGGCAAAACTGAAACTAGCAAGGGGCTGGGACCAAAAAAAAAGGGGGGGCAAACAACTGTAAGGGGTAAATGGGGCAGGTGGCAAGGGACAAAGCAAGGGACGTGCTGCTGGGGGGAAGAGGGTCAGTCCAAGGGGTATGGGAGGGGGCACGTGCACCCACGTGTGCTTGCACAAAGTCAGTGGGTGGGGCTGGTTGCCGCTGCAGGCCCAAATGATGTTAAAAGGTTGTGGCGGGCCATGGAAGCAGCTAAGTCCAGAGGCCGTAGCACAAGGCAGATGGTGAGCAGCCAGCAGAGGTGGTGGAGGGGGCAGCGGTGGTGGTGGGGGTTATGGGGGGGCACAGGTGGACCATGGGGCAGGCTCAGTGCCACACCCCCTGTGCCCCTACAAACACAGTCAATACCCCCACCACTAGAGCACAGTTCGAAAGATTACTCAGTTCTTGGAGGCCCCCTCCACGGTGGTCTGCAGAGTCTCCGCCGACGGTCTTCTAGGTCTTCCTCCTCTGGGTACCAGCAGCTTCCTGGCAGCAAACAGGGCAGCAGCTCCAGCAACTCCAGGCGGTGGTCCGGTGGTCAGGCAGGACCCCTCTCAGCTGGTGGTGGTAGTGGTCACAGCAGCGGCTGGAGCAGGAGCCCCTTACACCCCTCCTCTGGGGAGAGGGCCAGCAGGCCCCCTCCCCCCCAAGGGGTTGCTGCAGCAGCAGGAGTAGCAGCAACCAAGGTGTTGGGGGGGGGGGTTCAGCTGCCAGGCAGCCAGCAACCGGAGAGTAGAGTAGTGGGAGGGGTGTCTGGCCCAGCCAGGGGAGAAGCTGGAGCAGCAGTAGCAGCAAACAGCAGCTGGGAGGGCCCAAGGCCTAGCAGCAGCCCCAGCAGGATGAGCAGCAGCAGTCCTCTACCTCCTTCCCCGCCAGAGGGCTATAGGGAAGTGGTAAGGAACCAGTATGTTCTTATTGGGATCCGGGAAGTGGGCGGGCGAAACCCGCCCACTGCTAAAGGATCCCCCCCTTCAGCCTAAGGGGAGGGATCCACAGGACCTGGATACCAAGTGAGTCCGGGGGACAAAAAATGAAAAAACAGGAACGGGAGTGCGGTCAAAGGGTCAAACAAAGCGAACCAGATGGGGACACCGAGCAGAGAACCCCGGACAGCGCCCACTGCTCCTCAAAGGTGTCAAGGGAGCCAGTGGATGCTGCCCAGAGGAACTCTGCCCGGATGCGTGAACGAACAGAGGATCGAAAATAGGCCCCACAGTCACAGGAGCCTCCATCGGCCAACCTCCTCAGCCTGGTTTTGTAGATGGCCAGTTTAGCTAGGGCCAGGAGGAGGTTGACCAGGAGGTCCCGTGACTTTGTGGGGCCGCGGATTGGAAGTGCATAAATAAAAAGGTGAGGGGAAAAGTGCAACCAAAACCTCAACAAAATGTCTAAGAGGAGCCGGAACAGGGGCTGAAGCCTGGCGCACTCTAGATAAATGTGCGCCAGGGTCTCCCTCACACCGCAAAAGGGACATGTGTCGGGGATAGGGGTGAACCGCGCCAAGTACACGCCCGTGCTCACGGCTCCGTGAAGGAGCCGCCAACTGACATCCCCGGCGGGCCTTGGGACTAAGGAGGAGTAAAGGCTGGCCCACCGGGGCTTCTCACCCTCTAGAGGTGGCAGGAGGTCTCGCCATTTCGTATCGGGGCGGGACGTGAGGGTGAGGAGATGAAGGGTGTGGAGCACGAGCGTGTAGAGATGTTTCCTTGGCGCGGTCTGGAAGCGGACCGGCTGTAGTTCGTGCAGCCGGCTCACCGTGAAGGGACAGGGGACCCGGTTGGGTCCACGGGGCAGGGGCCCAATAAAAAGGTCCGGAGGGGTTGGGGTGAAGGGAGGGCGGGGCGTACCCTCTCGCAGGACCCGGTCGAGGTAAGCCCGAGCAGCGGGCAGCAAAGCAGCCTTCACCTCCTGAAGTACGCGCCGGGGAGTACGAGGTCTGGAGAGCCCCATGCGCTGAGCAAGCGTCAGGGGATCCAGCCAATCTCCCCGGTCGTAGTCCAGGAGGTCTCCGACCCTAGTGACTTCTGCCAGGACCAACCTCTGGCGCACCGAGGGGGACTCCGCCACCTGCACACGGAGCTGGGGGTTGTGTAGCAGGGGCTCCGCGAGGAGATCTGCCCCCTCGGTGGCCGCCACGGACCTGGTCGCTGAGAATAGCTTCCAGGTCCGGAGGAGGTCCTGGTAGAAGACCGGCAGCCCGTAGAGGTCTCGCGGAAGACCTCTCGGATGGAGATAAAGGAGCTGCCGGTCATATCGGAGCCCCCGGAAACGGCGCAGGAAGGCGTGCGCCAATACGCTCCACGCCGGACTACCTGCACCATAAAGGAGCCTCTGCAGGGCCTGGAGACGGAAGACATGGACCTGAGTGTGTGGACACTTCAGGCCCTGCCCACCCTCCTCCAGAGGAAGATGAAGAACCCCTGCAGAGACCCAGTGCAGTCCTGACCAAAAGAACTCCAGAATCGACGTCCGGAGGTTGGCCAGGAAACCCGGGGCCGGGACCAGGGTGTTGAGCCGGTACCAGAGCATGGACAGGACTAATTGATTGATTACCAGTGCTCTCCCTCGAAAGGAGAGGCAGCGGAGCAGTCCTGTCCATTTCCGGATCCGCTCTATCACCCTGCCCTCTAAACCTTGCCAGTTCTCCGGCGGGGATGGATGCGTGGCAGAAAGGTAAACGCCGAGATAGAGCAGCGGACCCGCACTCCACCTGATGGCCTGAAGCGCGGGTGGGAGAGAGCTCGCCTGCCACCCGTCCCCTACCACCAGGCCAGAGCTCTTGACCCAGTTGACCCGGGCGGAGGAGGCCGCCGAGTAGATCGTCTGGCAAGCCTCCACCCGCACCAAGTCGCCCGGGTCCTGGACCACGAGGAGCACATCGTCAGCGTATGCCGACAGGACCAGCCGCAGCTCCGGCTCTCGGAGCACCAACCCCGTCAACCTCCTGCGGAGGAGACAAAGGAAGGGCTCGATCGCCAGAGCGTACAGCTGGCCCGAGAGGGGGCACCCCTGCCGTACTCCTCGCCCGAAGCTGACCGGCTCGGTCAGGGTCCAGTTGAGCCTGACCAGACACTCTGCGGAGGCGTACAGCACCTGGAGAAAACCCACAAACTGGGGCCCAAAGCCAAACGCTCGCAGAGTGCTCAGGAGGTACCCGTGATCCACCCTGTCGAACGCCTTCTCCTGATCCAGAGACAGAAGGGCGAACGACAGACCATCCCTACACCCAAGCTCCAAGAGATCCCGGACCAGATACAGGTTGTCGAGAATGGTGCGGCCCGGGACGGTGTAGGTCTGGTCTGGGTGGACCACGTCCGCCAGCACGGACCCGAGCCGCAGCGAGATGGCCTTTGCTACGACTTTATAGTCCGTGCTGAGGAGCGAGACGGGACGCCAATTCCGTAAATCGCGGAGGTCCCCCTTCTTCGGCAATAAGGCGAGCACGGCTCGCCTGCACGAAAGAGGGAGGACCCCGCCCTGCAAGGACTCGGCCCAGACGGTGACAAGGTCTGGGCCGAGGACGTCCCAGAACACGCGGTAGAACTCCACGGTCAGCCCGTCCAGTCCCGGGGATTTATTAGTTGGCATGCGACGGAGGGCTTCCGAGAACTCGGCCAGAGTGAGAGGCAGCTCTAGCCGGTCTCGGTCGCCCGTGCTGACCGTAGGGAGTTCGTCCCAGAGCACTCTGCAAGCGTTAGGATCGGTCGGATCCGGGGAGAAAAGGCTCGCGTAGAAGGCCTTGGCCCTCCCGCAAATCTCCACCGGATCCGTGAGGGGGGTGCCATCTTCTGCGAGGAGACAGGTGACGTGTTTCTTAGCCCCCCTCTTTTTCTCCAGGGCGTAGAAGAAGCGGGAGCCGCGATCCATCTCCCGAAGGAGACGGATGCGGGATCGAATGAAGGCGCCCCGGGCCCGATGATCTTCGAGTTCCCGGAGCTCCTCCCGCTTCTCCCGGCACGCCCCACAGAGGGATGGATCCTCAGGGCTGGCGGCCAGACGCCTCTCCAGCTCTAAGACCTCCCGTTCCAACTGCCCTATCGTCGCATCCCTCCGTCGGCTGGCGCCCCGGGTGTAGTCACGGCAGAAGAGCCGGGTGCGTACCTTCCCTAGATCCCACCATCGCCGCGCCGAGGGAAAGGCGTGCCGTTGCCCTCGCCAGGCCAGCCAGAACTCCCGGAAGGACGCCACGAAACCCACATCCTCCAGCAAACTGTTATTAAAATGCCAATAGGCCGGCCCCGGCCTCTCCGCGCAGAGAGAGGCCGTCACGGTAGCGAGATGATGATCAGAGAACGGGGCCGGCCGGACGCTGGAGGAGTGGGCCCGCGAAAGGTGAAAACGTGATAAATAGATGCGGTCCAACCGGGAGTGGTGCGACCGATGGGCCTCCACCCGGACAAAGGTGAAGGTTGAGCTGTCGTCCGGGTGGTGGTCGCGCCAGACGTCCACCAGGGAGTGATGTTCGACAATCTCCCTGAGGACGTCCGCGGCGGCCGGGCACTGCTCGATCCCCGAGCGGTCCCGTTTCTCAAGGGTGTTGTTAAAGTCCCCGCCCAGGACCAGGCACTCGCGAGGATCCAAGGTGCCGAGGAAGGTGGATGTCTGCTGATAGAAACGAAGTTGTTCCGGGCCCGGTGTCGGGGCATAGATGTTGATGAGATTGACCACGAGCCCCTCCATACGGACCCGTAGGTGCAGCAGGCGGCCCGGCACAGCCTCGGTAACCCCCAGCACCTCAGGCCGTAGGTCGGGGGAGAACAAGGTCGCCACTCCAGCCTGGCGAACAGAGAGATGGCTGAAGTAGACTCTGTCCCCCCATTCCAGCCGCCAGCTGTCTTCAGCGGCTGGATCCGTATGGGTCTCCTGCAGGAATACTACAGAGTACCCCCCCTCCCGAAGGAAGGAGAGCACCTGGCTCCTGCGGAGACCCATCCTACAGCCCCGGGTGTTCAATGTTGCGAAGAGGAGAGATGCCATGAGGAGGGCTGGAGGGGATCCTTGCTGGCAGAGTCACTCACGGCCCCCATCGGGCCGCGTAACAATCCGTGACCCACCCCGTAGGCGAGTAGTGAGTCACGGAAAAGGCGGACCCGTTGGTAGGCCGTGGCGGCCTGCTTCCCAGTCCCTTTGCCCTCCCCCATGAGGGCCCTCGCGGCCCGGAGGATTTGGTGGAAATCCCCCCATCGCTGGAGAGCGAGCTGTACTTTGTTGCGGGAGCCCCGGACGTCCTCCAGGAACTCCCGCAGCTCCTCTCGCAGCGTATGGGGGGGCGGGGTTACTGGCTCCCGGCTACCGAAAGAAGGGGCCCCGGACACAGCCCTATGGCCCACCGAAACAGATAGGCAAGGGGCGGAGCCTCTACGCAGCTCCTGCTGGGCTGGCACCTTAGGGCCCAACCCGAAATTCGGCTTAGGTGGGAGAGGCGGCGGAGGGAGAAGAGCAGCCTCTGGTGGGTCGGGACGAGGAATTACTGGAGCCGCTCCCTGGGGGTCATCCTCCGAGAAGGGGAGGGAGACAGCCCCAGAGGCGGCAGTGTCATCATGGGAGGTGTGGGAGATTGGGATGGCATCAGGGGCGGGGCAGGGATCAGAAGTAGGGGCAGGGAGCGGGACATGAGCAGGGCCGGGCTGAGGAACGGGTAGAGGATCCTGAGCCGCAGGAGCTGGGCCACTGGGAGGTGGCCTCTCTTGGTGTGGCTGAGGGATCTGGGAATTGGGAAGGGGACCCCCCACGATGCCGGGCTCTAGTATGATGGTGTCTGTTATAGCCACGGCATCGGGAGGTGGACAGATACTTGCGGGGTCCCCGCCTGGGAAGGAGAACTGTTGTCCCACCCCAATGAGGGGTACCCTCTGGGATTCGGGTCCCGGCCGCAGGGCACCGGCCGTCGCTTCAGGAGGCTTGGCAGCCGTCAGCGAGGTGTCACTTGCGACCGGGCAGGTGGAAGAGCCCAGGGGATCCTCGGAGGTGGGAGCGGAACCAGCGGTCAAGGGGAGGGAGCATGGGGAGAGGGGGGAAAGGGGCACCGGGGTGAGGTCATTGAGATCGAGTCCTGCTGGTAAAGGGTCATCCTCCCCCTGGGTGATTGGGGTCAGACCCAGGGCCTCGATCTCCTCGTAGATGGAGGGCAGGTCACCTTCTGCCACCCCAGGGTTCTCCCCACCGGCACTTGAAGCGATGCTCGGGTTGGGGCGCGCAGGGTCGACAAAAGGGACAGAAGGGGCTCTATCAGGGGCTCCCGAGGGAGGGGCGGTAATACCTTCCGGTGCTGCCACGTCTTTCCCAGCCGGGTCTGGCGGACAAAAGCCGCTCGGGGGCAAAGCGGAAGGCTCGGCATCAGTTCCCCCCTTCCTGGTTTTCCGGGGGGCTTCCGCATCGGTGGAAAGGAGCGGGGCTCGAGCCTTCCGCTTGCCCCGCTTCCCCTGTACTAAGGCCCAGCCCTCCATGGCATCATCTGGGGGCTGGCTAGTAAGGGTCGGGTCAGGGGGGAGGGATGATTTCTTAGGGACTCGGGGAGGTAGTGGTGGGGCAGCATAAGGGAGAGAAAAGTCTCTCTGGGGCGGGCCCTTTCCCACGCCCGGCGATATCCCTGCCTCACCCTCCTCCACAGGCCTCAGCAGACTGTTCGCAGTGGGCCTCTCCCGCTCATCTGGGCTCACTGGGGGAGGTACTCCCAGGGCCCGAGTGGGAACAGCGGTAGACTGGGAAGGAGGAGGGGCGGCTCTGGGCACCGGGCATACAGGGGCGCCGGCGATGACGGGGCCGACGCCCTGCCGGGGCTCGGGGGTCTCGGATGCTCCTCCTTGCCGGGCCAAGGGACAGTCCCTCCGGACGTGTCCCATCGCCCGGCAGAGGTAGCACCGGGCCTCCCCCGTGGAATAATACACCCGGTAACGGGCCCCGTGATAGGGGACCATAAAGGACCCCTCGAGCGCCTCCCCGTCACGTGCCGCCGGGGGCATTTGGAGCTGCACCTGCCGGCGGAACGAGAGGATGTGACGGAGGGCGGGGTCTTTGCAGCCCAGTGGGAGAGGGCTGACTACAGAGATGGGTCTCCCTAGGGCGGAGAGGGCAGGTAACAGGGCAGCATTGGGGAGGAAGGGAGGGACGGAAGTGAGGACTAGGCGGACGCCCAAGTCCTCCAGCGGCTCTAATGGGACGAACACGCCCCCCACTGCCAGGCATTCTCCACCGCCTCTTGGGCTGCGGCCTCCGATGCGAGGAAGAAGACTACCTTCCCGTACATTTTGGAGGCCGCTACGATGGCCGTGGGCCCCACTACCCTCGCCAACGCCCGCACATAGGTTTCTACGTGGGGCGAGGCGGGTACCAGGAGGCAACGGACGCCATGCCTCCTGGTCAAGGTGGGAAAGGGGCCCCGGCCGCTATAGATGGTAGCTGAGGCGGTGGGAGGGTTAGGTGACGTTGCGGCAGGTGGGGGGGTTGTCGCCACCTGGGCGTACGCTCTGGGGGCCGGAGGTGGGACACCCGTAGAGCTGGTAGAGGGAACAGCAGGGAAGGGCGCCGCGGCCGGTGGCAGGGCCGCAGCAGTAGTGGCTGCCTCTGCCATGGAGGGTCTGGCCTTTGTCGCGGGGCTCTTACCCTTCTTTTTACCCTGGCCCTTCCTGCCGGCTGGGGGGGCTCCCCCAGGATCATGGGGGGCGAGGGACGTGGCAGCAGCGGAGGTCTCTTCAATGTCCGCCACTGCCGGTGCCCCAGCGGGGGCGAGAGCAGGTGGTTCGGCAGCGGCGGTCGAGGTGGAGGCTAGGGAGGGTGACGGGGGAACAGGCAGAGGAGGGGCGGCCGTGCCGTCTGGAGGGGCTCCTCCCTCCATGTCGCCTGCCATGACGAACAGGGGGGGAAGGGAAAACTCCTGAGAGGGGTCGGGGAGAGGAATTGGGGTGACCGCTCCTCCCTGCTAGGCTGCAGGCAGGGGAGGAGGGCAATAAAAGTGGGGACAGGGTTCAGGGTTCAGGGTTAACTCGGACTACTGCGGGGGTAGGGTTCAGTCACCGACACAAGATGGGGAATCCGACTCCCCTTGTTGCACTAGGGGAGGGGATGATATAACAGCATGGGGGTGCAGTGAGATGGGGTCAAAATTAAACAGGGGAGGGGCACAAGCGCATGGGAGGGGGCGTGGGTGCATGAAAGCGGGGGGCTAATCAGGGCAAACGGAGCTTCAGGGGGAGGGAGACAACCATCTAAGAATGGGGCAGAAAAACAAGGGACTAGTTTCAGGGCTAGGGTAGGGCAAACAAACAAGGCTGTAGAGGGAGAGGGGCGGGGCAGGCAAAACTGAAACTAGCAAGGGGCTGGGACCAAAAAAAAAGGGGGGGCAAACAACTGTAAGGGGTAAATGGGGCAGGTGGCAAGGGACAAAGCAAGGGACGTGCTGCTGGGGGGAAGAGGGTCAGTCCAAGGGGTATGGGAGGGGGCACGTGCACCCACGTGTGCTTGCACAAAGTCAGTGGGTGGGGCTGGTTGCCGCTGCAGGCCCAAATGATGTTAAAAGGTTGTGGCGGGCCATGGAAGCAGCTAAGTCCAGAGGCCGTAGCACAAGGCAGATGGTGAGCAGCCAGCAGAGGTGGTGGAGGGGGCAGCGGTGGTGGTGGGGGTTATGGGGGGGCACAGGTGGACCATGGGGCAGGCTCAGTGCCACACCCCCTGTGCCCCTACAAACACAGTCAATACCCCCACCACTAGAGCACAGTTCGAAAGATTACTCAGTTCTTGGAGGCCCCCTCCACGGTGGTCTGCAGAGTCTCCGCCGACGGTCTTCTAGGTCTTCCTCCTCTGGGTACCAGCAGCTTCCTGGCAGCAAACAGGGCAGCAGCTCCAGCAACTCCAGGCGGTGGTCCGGTGGTCAGGCAGGACCCCTCTCAGCTGGTGGTGGTAGTGGTCACAGCAGCGGCTGGAGCAGGAGCCCCTTACACCCCTCCTCTGGGGAGAGGGCCAGCAGGCCCCCTCCCCCCCAAGGGGTTGCTGCAGCAGCAGGAGTAGCAGCAACCAAGGTGTTGGGGGGGGGGGTTCAGCTGCCAGGCAGCCAGCAACCGGAGAGTAGAGTAGTGGGAGGGGTGTCTGGCCCAGCCAGGGGAGAAGCTGGAGCAGCAGTAGCAGCAAACAGCAGCTGGGAGGGCCCAGGGCCTAGCAGCAGCCCCAGCAGGATGAGCAGCAGCAGTCCTCTACCTCCTTCCCCGCCAGAGGGCTATAGGGAAGTGGTAAGGAACCAGTATGTTAGCCCCAGACTAAACAAATCCCTGATACCTTATGGCAGTTGCTCCAGGTTAATCAAGACACCTGGGGCCAATTAAGAACTTTCCAGAAGGCAGGGAGGTTAATTGAGACACCTGCAGCCAATCGGGCTGGCTGAAACTAGTTAAAAGCCTCCCAGTGAGTCAGTGAGGGGTGCATGTCAGGAGCTGTGGAAGGAGGTTGTACGTGAGGAGCTGGGAGCAAGAGGCACTAGGAGCTGAGAGTGAGAGGGCGTACTGCTGGAAGATCCTGTGGTGAGGATAAAGAAGGTGTTGGGAGGAGTCCATGGGGAAGTAGCCGAGGGAGTTGTAGCTGTTGTGCAGTTGTTCCAGGAGGCACTCTAAACAGCTGCAATCCACAGGGCCCTGGGCTGGAACCCAGAGTAGAGGGCAGGCCTGGGTTCCCCCCAAAACTTCCAACTCCTGATCAGACACAGGAGGAGTTAACCTGGACTATGGATTCTACCAGAGGGGAAGATCTCTGAGGCAAGCAGAATCCGTCAATAAGCGCAGGACCCACCGAGGTAGAGGAGGAACTTTGTCACAGTGGCTATTACTGCAGATGGTTAATAGAATTACACAAGATTTAGCTACTATCCCACGGTTAGATGTGTTGGCATATCTGGGATTAGAACGCATGGCTCTCGTTTTCCACCATTCTGCTCCAACCATACTCTCCCCCAAATGTACAAAACACAAGCATCTGTATTTTTGCAGGGAAAAGGTTACTGACTATATTTTTAAAGTTTAAAAATAACATCTCAAATGCGTACTTGCGGCAAAAAAGCATTCGAAAAGATATTTGAGAAATAGATGTTCATATTTCTGCTGTGAGATGCTTTGTGTAATAACATAGTTGTTGGGACACTAATATATTCTGACATGATACACCAGAACATGAAAATACTGGGGGGGAAAAAGGAGTGAAACTATAAAAAGTAATAAATAAATAAATAAATTGAATAAATGCTATTTTTAACAAATTTTCAATTTAAGAACATACGAATGGCCATTCTGGGTCAAACCCATAGTCCATCTTGCCCAGTATCCTGTCTTCTGACAGTGGCCAGTGCCAGATGCTTCAGAGGGAATGAACAGAACAGGGTAATGATCGAGTGACCATCTCCTGACATCTAGTCCTGCTTCTAGGAGTCAGAGATTTAGGGACTCCTAGCAGCGACGCTGACTTTAGTCAGCTGGGTGCTGACGCTGGGCCCCACGCCGGGCGACGTTGCGGTGCCCCGGCGTCGGGGGCAGGGCCCCGCAACATCGCCCGGTGCTGCGGTAAGCTAGGCATGGGCCCCAGGGCGGGCGGGGAGCTGCCGGTGGGTGCAGAGCACCCACCAATTTTTCCCCGTGGGTGCTCCAGCCCCGGAGCACCCACAGAGTCGGCGCCTATGACTCCTAGAGCATAGGATTGTGTTCCTGATCATCTTGGCTAAAAGCCAAGAACTTATTTAATTATTTTTTTGAACCCAGTTATATCTTTGGCCTTCACAACATTCACTGGCAACAAGTTCCACAGGTTGACTGTGTTGTGTGAAGAAGCACTTACTTAACTTAGTTTTAAACCTGTAGCCTATTAATTTCATTAGTGACTCCTGGTTTGTACTATATGAAGGGGTAAATAACACTTCCTTATTCACGTTCTCCAATGTGCATTACTTTACATTTATCAACACTACATTTCATTTGCCATTTTGTAGCCCAATCACCCAGTTTTGTGAGATGCCTTTATAACTCTTCACAGTCAACTTTGAACTTAGCTATCTTGAGTAGTATTGCATAGTCGGCAAACTTTGCCGCCTCACTGTTTGCCCCTTTTTTCAGATCACTTATGAATATATTGAATAGCACAGGTCCCAGTACAGAACTCTGGGAGACCAGTTATTTACCTCTCTTCACTGTGAAAACTGACCGTTGATTCCTCCCCTTTGTTTCCTATCTTTTTAATGAGTTACTGATCTGTGAGAGTACCTTCCCTCTTATCCCATGATGTTCTACTTTGCTTAAAAGCCTTCAGTGAGAGAGCTTGTCAAAGGCTTTCTGAAAGTCCAAGTACACTATATGCACTGATCACCCTAGTCCATATGTTTCTTGACATGTTCAAAGACTTCTAATAATGGGGTGAGGCATGATTTCCCTTTACAAAAACTATGTTGACTCTTCCCCCAACATATTGTGTTCATCTATTTGTCTGATAATTCTGTGCTTTGCTATATTTTCAACCAGTTTGCCTGGTACTGAAGTTAGACCTGTAATTGCGGGAATCACCTCTGGAGCCTTTTTAAAAAATTGGCATTATATTAACTACCCGTGATCTGGTTTATATTTTGAAATTCTATTTTAGAACAGCATAAAATTATGCATTATAAAACTGAGCATAAGTTCAGCTTGGTATACCTTTGAGTTATTGGCTGCTGCAATTAATGTGTGGGCCTTTCCACTTACAAAGTGGGATGATGATCTTTCCTTCCACTCTGCTGATACCTTCCCAGTAGTTCAAGCCTGGAGAAAAATTTGGTGTAATGTTACACTTGTGGACTCTGTGGTATACCTGAGCAGTTTGGGTGTTATGCCATTTGGTCCAGCCTTGTTGCTGCTTCTTTATAGCAGAGTGGTCCTCTTCCAATGTAGATACCACTACATAGGTTTTGGGATCAGGGATTGCATCTACTACTAACACATGCAGATCAGGGCATGGGTTGCTTCAGGATGGTTAATTGCAACCTCATAATCTTCCTTCCATCTTTGCAGGACTTCTTGGGTTTTACCATCAGCCTTATTTGTCTGCATAAACCTGGAGCAAAGTCCAGTTTTGGACTGAAGTGATTTAATAGCTTTGAGTGTAGGCTGTAATTTATTAGACCTTTATTCTCTCTTCTGCCAAGTTTTCAAAATAATGATCTATTTTTGCTATCACCTGAAAAATGCCTTGTAAACATTTACATTCAGCATCATCATGGTGCTGTCTGGCCTTAAATTTGTTTTGCAAAATCGGAAATATCTCATCAGATAGCCAAGGGCATCACTGGTCGCATTCACATTTTTGGATGGCATCTACAGTTTCTCAGGTAACTGTGCTGATGGCTGCCCAAGCTGATTCATCCAGGGGAGAGCCAAGTGTGTCGAATTTGTTATTCACTGTGACAGAGTATTTGTTAGCAAGTGCTGAATTTTCATAGATGCATTGCGCCTTGTGTTGCATAACAGGCATGTTCTTGTGTTGAAATAGGAGGGTAATTGCTATCTTAGCAACAAGTAGATGATGGTCACTGTATTTGCTGGGGCTTCTGCACATCTGTAAACCCAACGTGACTTTACTATATTATGACTATGACAACTTGGTGCAACATTCATATCTCCAAGTATAATAAGTTCATTGTGTGGCAGAACTGGTTGTGTCACTGCTGTTAGCTGCTGATAGAATTTCTTTATTAGTGTCTGCAACTTCCTTGGTGGGAGCATAGGCTACAATGAGGGACAGCTGCCCGTGGCAATGCATCAACCTGGCATATAGCAGTCGATCAGAAATACAGTACTACCTTGTGAGTGATTTATTTATGGGTGGATGGAATGCTATCACATAGATGAATTGATAAGCATACATTATAAATTCACAAATTATAAGGCCAGAAGGCGCCCGTGTGATCTAGTGTGACCTCCTCCATAACAGCAGTCCACATTATAATGTCATTCTCAGACTTCTTCTGTCAAATGGTCCCATGGCAAGGATCTAAGTACAGCAAGTAGTGTACTATTTAGGGGATCTGCTTGGCAGCTATGTGAGAGGGAAGCATTTTACCTACCAGCATCTAACATTGTTTGCTTGTATTCCAGAAAGTCCATAGAAACGTAATAATTTCCCTATTGGTGAAAGTGCAGGTTGAGTTTGAAACACAGCCAGGCATCAAGACACTAATTATAATTTACAGGTGCAGTTGTCGAGACTGCTCCCATAGACAGAGTAGTGGATCAAAGTGTTTTCTTGTCCTCCTTTTAAAAAATTAAATCTTGCTTTTCTACTGTCCCTCAAATGTTTCGATCTTTGAAGTTAAAAGTCTTCTCAGGCACTTTGTGTGCCACAAGGAGCTCATCAGAAAGTGGGGGGTGGGGGTTAAAGGGCAGTGCTGAACTTTTTACTGATCATTAAAAAAGCTTAATGGGGCCCTCCTAAAGAACCTGAACATCACCAAACAGAAAAGGCGGTGAACTGAATGAATTGGGTATCAAGTTTGTGTGCCAGCCCTGGAGGGCTTGGACTTTTCCTCCAGGTTCTTGCTCAAATAGATCTTCAGGAGATATTCTCTGCATGGATTACTACTTACTAGCTAAAATGAATGTTATCCTCCCATTGTTAGTTTTTTATTCATAGATTCTAGGGCTGGAAGGGACCTCGAGACGTCATCGAGTCCAGCCCCCTGCCCTCATGGCAGGACCAAATACTGTCTAGACCATCCCTGATAGACATTTATCTAACCTACTCTTAAATATCTCCAGAGATGGAGATTCCACAACCTCCCTGGGCAGTTTATTCCAGTGTTTAACCACCCTGACAGTTAGGAACTTTTTCCTAATGTCCAACCTGAACCTCCCTTGCTGCAGTTTAAGCCCATTGCTTCTTGTTCTATCCTCAGAGGCTAAGATGAACAAGTTTTCTCCCTCCTCCTTATGACACCCTTTTAGATACCTGAAGACTGCTGTCATGCCCCCTCTCAGTCTCCTCTTTTCCAAACTAAACAAACCCAATTCCTTCAGCCTTCCTTCATAGGTCATGTTCTCTAGACCCTTAATCATTCTTGTTGCTCTTCTCTGGACCCTCTCCAATTTCTCCACATCTTTCTTGAAATGCAGTGCCCAGAACTGGACACAATACTCCAGTTGAGGCCTAACCAGCGCAGAGTAGAGCGGAAGAATGACTTCTTGTGTCTTGCTCACAACACACCTGTTAATGCAGCCCAGAATCAAGTTTGCTTTTTTTTGCAACAGCATCACACTGTTGACTCATATTTAGCTTGTGGTCCACTATAACCCCTAGATCCCTTTCTGCCGTACTCCTTCCTAGACAGTCTCCTCCCATTCTGTATGTGTGAAACTGATTGTTCCTACCTAAGTGGAGCACTTTGCATTTGTCCTTATTAAACTTCATCCTGTTTACCTCTGACCATTTCTCCAATTTGTCCAGATCATTTTGAATTATGACCCTATCCTCCAAAGCAGTTGCAATCCCTCTCAGTTTGGTATCATCTGCAAACTTAATAAGCGTACTTTCTATGCCAGTATCCAAGTCGTTGATGAAGATATTGAACAGAGCCGGTCCCAAAACAGACCCTTGCGGAACCCCACTCGTTATACCTTTCCAGCAGGATTGGGAACCATTAACAACTACTCTCTGAGTACGGTTATCCAGCCAGTTGTGCACCCACCTTATAGTAGCCCCATCTAAGTTGTATTTCCCTAGTTTATTGATAAGAATATCATGCGAGACTGTATCAAATGCCTTACTAAAGTCTAGGTATACCACATCCACCACTTCTCCCTTATCCACAAGACTAGTTATCCTATCAAAGAAAGCTATCAGATTAGTTTGACATGATTTGTTCTTTACAAATCCATGCTGGCTATTCCCTATCACCTTACCACCTTCCAAGTGTTTGCAGATGATTTCCTTAATTACTTGCTCCATTATTTTCCCTGGCACAGAAGTTAAACTAACTGGTCTGTAGTTTCCTGGGTTGTTTTTATTTCCCTTTTTATAGATGGGCACTATATTTGCCCTTTCCCAGTCTTCTGGAATCTCTCCTGTCTTCCATGATTTACCAAAGATAATAGCTAGAGGCTCAGATACCTCCTCTATTAGCTCCTTGAGTGTTCTAGGATGCATTTCATCAGGTCATGGTGACTTGCAGGCATCTAACTTATCTAAGTAATTTTTAACTTGTTCTTTTTTTATTATATCTTCTAAACCTTCCCCCTTCCCATTAGCATTCACTGTGTTAGGCATTCCTTCAGACTTCTCGGTGAAGACCGAAACAAAGAAGTCATTAAGCATCTCTGCCATTTCCAAGTTTCCTGTTACTGTTTCTCCCTCCTCACTGAGTAGTGGGCCTACCCTGTCCTTGGTCTTCCTCTTGCTTCTAATGTATTGATAAAAAGTTTTCTTGTTTCCCTTTATTCCTGTAGCTAGTTTGAGCTCATTTTATGCCTTTGCCTTTCTAATCTTGCCCCTGCATTCCCGTGTTGTTTGCCTATATTCATCCTTTGTAGTTTGTCCTAGTTTCCATTTTTTATATGACTCCTTTTTATTTTTTAGATCTTGCAAGATCTCGTGGTTAAGCCAAGGTGGTCTTTTGCCACATTTTCTATCTTTCCTACCCAGCGGAATAGTTTGCTTTTGGGTCCTTAATAGTGTCCCTTTGAAATACTGCCAGCTCTCCTCAGTTGTTTTTCCCCTCAGTCTTGATTCCCATGGGACCTTACCTATCAGCTCTCTGAGCTTACCAAAATCCGCTTTCCTAAAATCCATTGTCTCTATTTTGCTGTACTCCCTTCTACCCTTCCTTAGAATTGTGAACTCTATGATTTCATGATCACTTTCACCCAAGCTGCCTTCTACTTTCAAGTTCTCAGCGAGTTCCTCCCTATTTGTTAAAATCAAATCTAGAACAGCTTCCCCCCTAGTAGCTTTCTCAACCTACTGAAATAAAAAGTTGTCTGCAATGCAGTCCAAGAACTTATTGGATAATCTGTGCCCCGCTGTGTTATTTTCCCAACATATATCTGGATAGTTGAAGTCCCCAATCATCACCAAATCTTGGGCTTTGGATGATTTTGTTAGTTGTTTAAAAAAAGCCTCATCCACCTCTTCCACCTGGTTAGGTGGCCTGTAGTAGACTCCTAGCATGACATCACCCTTGTTTTTTACCCCTTTTAGCCTAACCCAGAGACTCTCAACACTTCCGTCCCCTATGTCCATCTCCACCTCAGTCCAAGTGTGTACATTTAATATATAAGGCAACACCTCCTCCCTTTTTCCCCTGTCTGTCCTTCCTGAGGAAGCTGTACCCATCCATATCAACATTCCAATCGTGTATTATCCCACCAAGTTTCAGTGATGCCAACAATGTCATAGTTGAATTTATTTATTAGCACTTCCAGTTCTTCCTGCTTATTACCCATACTTCTCGCATTTGTATACAGGCATCTAAGATACTGATTTGATCTTGCCTCCCAGTTTTGCCCTGACCCTCCTATCTCTTTGTCATTAGAGCCCACGCTCCCTCCTATTTCCAACCCATCTCCCAGGTCCCCATGTTCTCCACTTACCTGTGGGCTTTGCTCACCTGTCCCCATCGAACCTAGTTTAAAGCCCTCCTCACTAGGTTAGCCAGTCTGTATCCAAATAGGGTCTTTCCCCTCCTCGAAAGGTGAACGCCATCTCTGCCTAGCAGTTCTTCCTGGATTAGCATCCCGTGGTCGAGGAAGCCAAAGCCCTCCTGGCGACACCATCTTCGCAGCCAGGCATTCACCTCCATGATGCACCTGTCTCTGCCCGTGCCCCTACCTTTGACAGGAAGGATCGAAGAGAATACCACCTGCGCTCCAAACTTCTTCACCCGTACGCCCAGAGCCCTGTAGTCACTCTTGATCTGCTCAGTGTCACACCTCGCAGTATCATTTGTGCCCACATGGATGAGTAGCATGGGGTAGTAGAGGGCCGGATAATCCTTGACAATAACTCCGTAACGTCTCGGATACGGGCCCCCGGCAGGCAGCATACCTCCCGAGATGAAATGTCAAGGCGACAGTTTTTGGTATATATGCTTTAGCTTTCATCTCCCAAACATTAGTTAATGTGGCGCATAGACCCAAATGAGAGCATCCCCAAAGGGCCGATGTTAGGTCTGGTCAAGATGTTTTCACAGAAACATTTGTTTATGAATTGAATAAAATGAACAAAAAATGGCGTTTTGATTAAAGACATTGTTTTGATTCAGGGTTTTTTTGGAGGGGGGGGGGAAAGG
This sequence comes from Macrochelys suwanniensis, assembly GCA_033296515.1. Taxonomy (NCBI): domain Eukaryota; kingdom Metazoa; phylum Chordata; order Testudines; family Chelydridae; genus Macrochelys; species Macrochelys suwanniensis. The sequence goes on from CM065783.1 coordinate 11,266,112, forward strand.
TTACCAAAACCCACATTTTTCCTCCAAATGCTTTGCAAAACTTTTTCAGCTTTTATTTTGGATTCTATGCCTGGCTCTGCCACTTATGGGTTGTGTCTTAGTCACATTACACCTCTCTGCCTCTTTTTCTGCCCCCACTCATTGTCTGTTTAGATTGCAAGCTCTTCAGAGCAGGGCCTGTCTCTTGCTATGTGTTTTATGGAGTCTAGCAAAATGGGGCCTTTTATCTACCTCTGTTAGGGCCTATAGATGCTACTCTACTCTTTTGCATCAAAATCCTATGAAACGTCTTGTGATTTTCTCCAGAGAACAGGATGAAAAAGTTTGTCTTCAATAGAGTTCCACTTTGAGCATTTATCTGAAGCTCTGACTAAGGCTATGTCTACACTACCTGCCGATTCGGCAGGTAGCAATCGATCTTTTGGGGATCGATTTTTTGCGTCTAATCTAGACGCGATAAACCGATCCCAGAACACACTCCCCGTTGACGCCGGTAATCCACTCCGACACGAAGCGGAGTCAACGGGGGAGCGGCAGCCTTCGACATTGCAGCATCCTCAGGGCGAGGTAAGTCAAGCGACGTACGTCGACTTCAGCTACGTTATTCACGTAGCTGAAGTTGCGTACCTTACATTGACCCTCCCCTCCATAGTGTAGACCAGCCCTAAGAGCAATCACAAGGGGCCTTACTCCTGAACAGTGGTGATTCATATCCAAAGGAAAGGCTCTTGTGAACCACGCTGACCCATACCCAATGTAACTTACGCAACCCTACTCTGTGAATGCTCTCCTTGTGCAGCAGAGAACCAGGAAATTTCTCCCATATCCTCCACCGCCTGTGGGCACATTTGAATTTTTCTGAAATTGTCAGCTTATCTTTGTAAAACAGACAGTGCTGCAGGTTTGTGTTCATTTATTTACTTAAGTATTCTATTTCATTACCAATAGCTGGAATAACATCTGCTGATGTTGTCTCCTGTGTGTGTATGTGTGTGTAAACACATTTGATCTGCTTGTCATATTCTGGGCACTTCTGCCTGTGTGTTTTAACAGGATTGCATAGGAAATGCATATAACGAAATATACATAGGATTTGCCTGGATACCGGTGGGTTTATACAACTCCATGACATGATAACTTTAAGAATGTGATGACTATCTTTTTACTCCTTAAATGTAGACCATGGCAGGTTTGGACCCATTTAAAAATCACCAGAGGTCTTGCTACTTAGATTCCCTTTCATGTAACAGAAGAAAGGCTGAATGAGTCATGTGAAACCAGCCATGAGATGAATATAGGCATAGATGTCATATCCTCATGTGTGCAGCTGTAATCGCATATCTACTTTGCCATCTGCAGATTTAATGGACACAGTTTCTCAGTGCCTGCTGCAGGGCTCGGTACAACTCAGTTATCATCAGCCAGATTTCCTGTTGCCAAATACCCAAATACAATAGTTGTGTAATGTCAGACTTTGGTTTCTGGAGTAGTTTCAAAACCTGCCAGCCACTATGTGTAATTTTATAATAACACCACTGTTAATTCGGTGAGAGTGCGATTAGTTATGAAACCTGAGAGGATAATGCATTTGGAAATGCATTATGAGTATTTATTTGTGGATTTTTCATAGGCAGTTTTTATTTTTGTTTGATATTTAACATGAGACTATTTTCCTACAGCTCTGTTTGCTTTAATTTCTTCCCTCCCGAGTAATTTTGCACTCTTTCCCTGACAATTGTGAAAACAACTTTGTCTTTAATTACAATATTTACAGAGATTACATTTTTCATGTTGAAAGTTTTTACTGTGGATATGAGGTCACTGAGATGTCAATTAACCTCTAGATTTCCAAACTGAAATCCTTACTGGGCTTTAGGCATTTCCTTTGCAAACTGGACATTTGGCTAATGTGTTTGAATGTAAGTGCCTGATTTATAAAAGCACTTAAGCACATGCTTAATTTTAAGCACATGAGTAATGCCAATGAGAAAATGCCTGTGGACCTCCAAAATCACTCCTGTGTTCCAGAGGAAGCTGATGATCACTAAATAAGTTCACCTTTATGTAGTTTCTTCCTTGGATGATAAGTTATTTGTATGCTTATTCCATAAGGCTAAAGCTAAAAAGAAGAGGCAGAGCACTCAGTGTATTTTCTTTGATGTAGGGGTGCAATTCCCATTAACTTTAATGAAAGTTAACCCATGTGAATGAAGATGAAGATCTTACCCCTTTATGGTTTTAAAGAACCTCCATGACAATGTGCTTCCTGGAATATTTTATTTTCTGCTTTGTTATGGTAAGACTTATTTTTGACATTTGACAAAGCGGCTGGCCCCCTTTAAAAACAAAAACCCACACAAAAGAAACAAGTAACTGAATGACTGAAGGAAAGCGTTAGTTCTGTGTCTGATTGTCATCTTTAAAACAAAGCATCTGAAAATGCCAAAATGATGGACATTAAAAAGCTGAATCGTTTTCTCAGATTGAATGCTAAAAGAAAGGTGGCACTATATATTCTTTTAATTAGACTGTGTTCACTGCATTGCATGACTCATTTGTTTTCTTTTTTTAATACAAATATTTAAATGGCATTCCACACAGAAAAAATATATAAGACCAGTTTGGTTTAATCATACAATTCAAGTGTCCTTCATTACAGATGCAAACATACTGCTGTTCTGCAGTCTTGCTATGATTGGAACAGAATAAAATACCCAAAAAATACTGGCTAAATTTTTTTGGTTTTCAGTTGGGGGAAGTTGATGCATATTTGAAATGTTGGAAATTTTCAACTAGATTTAGCTATGATCTTCCCTTTTTATCACTCTAATTTATTTATATCAGAAAGGGATAATTACTCTGTAATTCTGCTTTTGTGAAGATATCATGACTGAATCCCGCCTGCTCAGCTTCTGTAAGACAGGCCAGTATGAGAACTAATACAGTTCAAGATTTTTGGCCCGTTGAGGGCCCATTTGGAGATCATGTACTGGTGAACCCACTTGATTATCCTGTTCCAGTACCTTGATGAATGGGAAGGAGAGAGCTCATTTTAACAATGAATGAGTGGTTTAGATGGAGCTGCACAAGGCCATCTTGAATTTAAAATGACAACAATTAAACTCTTCTGGAGCATATGAACTTAGAGGGTCAGGGCCTGTCTCTCGTGCTCACCAGAAGTCTTCCAAGCCTTGTCATTAGCCAAAACCAGGGAAGCAGAGAGCTCTGCAGTACAGGGTCAGGAAGAAATCTTTTTCGTCCTTTCGTTTGTGCCTTTCCTTTTCTTTTTTCTTAGTCTTATGTTCTTCTTATTCACTGAAGAGAGGAAATGTAAAGGAGAATTTGTCAGGTGAAATATTGTGACATTTAACACCAACAGCTTGCCAAATGCATAAACCACAATATATTTCTGTTTATAGCACTTTTGCTGGTAGTCTCCTACTAACCTACTTGACCTATATAAGAAAATGCAGACATAACAAAGTGGTTTTTTTTTTATGATTACTTTCAGTCTTCACTACAATATTATGCGGCAACAAGAAACAGGGTTCCCTGGGATCTAAATGTACTATTTATTCATGTCAGTGCCTCAGTTTATCGGTCAAATCTCTGTACTTTGCAGTAAGGGACCTCTTTTGGAGAAACTTATATGGGTCACAATTCCACTATAGCCCTAAATTCTAGGGTATTATCACTAATCTGTACAAGGTGGCTCTAGAGTTGTTTTTCTCTCGACATATCTCTTTCCATTTGTTACCTTTTGTGTAAAAGCGCCATGGCCCTGTCTCCTTCTGTCATGCTTTGTGGGGACTTGGACCTTTTGGGGAGCACCATGAGGGAGTAGCCTCTGTGCTTCAAGTGCAGATACTACTAGCAGACCTGGCCCTTGTGCAGGTTGGAGTTTCTTTTGGTGATATCAAAATGTAGTACTCACCTTATTGTTCCCATTGACTTCAATGGGATCAGAGTTAGACCAGTGTTGGCAGGCCCACTCCTCATGCCAGGACCCCCAGGCAATTACTCATGCAGTGGCTAGGCACAATTTGGTCCTAGCTGTTTTTTTACTATGATTTGTTATCACTAGTTGTAATGCTTAATAATATCTCCCATCCTTTTTGATTGGAAAGAAATCCATCCATGGCTAAGCTACAAGACCTCTGGCTATTTGGAACTGTGTGTTTCTGTCCTGTTATACAAATTACGACATGGATCAGAAATGTATACACATGGCATTGGATGGCTCAAATGATTGGTAACAGGCTCCTGAACCTTCACCTGTAGGCTGCTGATGTTCTTCCAGACCAGTAGAGACCGAAAGTCACCATTTTCTGAGGGGTGGTCTTTGAAATGGAGCGCTAGTCTCACTCTAATTCCTACTGGATGGGTTGGTGATCTCTGCAGAGAGACCCAGGATTGCTGGAGGGTAGGGATAGGATACAGAGGGACCTAGACAAATTAGAGGATTGGGCCAAAAGAAATATGATGAGGTTCAACAAGGACAAGTCCTGCACTTAGGACGGAGAATCCCATGCACTGCTACAGACTAGGGACCGAATGGCTGTGCAGCAGTTCTGCAGAAAAGGACCTAGGGGTTACGGTGGATGAAAAGCTGAATATGAGTCAACAGTGTGCCCTTGTTGCCAAGAAGGCTAACGGCATTTTGGGTTGTATAAGTGGGGGCATTTCCAGCAGATCGAGGAATGTGATCATTCCCCTCTATTTGGCACTGGTGAGGCCTCATTTGGAGTACTGTGTCCAGTTTTGGGCCCCACACTACAATAAGGATGTGGATAAATTGGAAAGAGTCCAGCGGAGGGCAACAAAAATGATTAGGGGGCTGGAGCACATGACTTATGAGGAGAGGCTGAGGGAACTGGGATTGCTTAGCCTGCAGAAGAGAAGAGTGAGGGGGGATTTGATAGCTGCTTTCAACTACCTGAAAGGGGGTTCCAAAGAGGATGGATCTAGACTGTTCTCAGTGGTAGAAGATGACAGAACAAGGAGTAATGGTCTCAAGTTGCAGAGGGGGAGGTTTAGGTTGGATATTAGGAAAAACTTTTTCACTAGTAGGGTGATGAAGAACTGGAATGGGTTACCTAGGGAGGTGGTGGAATCTCCTTCCTTAGATGTTTTTAAGGTCAGGCTTGACAAAGCCCTGGCTGGGATGATTTAGTTGGGGTTGGTCCTGCTTTGAGCAGGGGTTTGGACTAGATGACCTCCTGAGGTCCCTTCCAACCCTGAGATTCTCTGATTCTATGAAGGGACACGGAAACGGAATTACTCTTTCCTCTAGAAGTGATCCCTCCATGTTCAGGCTGAGGCACATTGAGTGGAAGCTTGCACGGATGCTGTTACCTGGGGTTTCTCAGAACCCCAACGTGGTGGGAACTTAACTGTTTCTCTCCAGGCGGGGTCAGGAATAAATCAATCCGCCTGATAAATAATTGATATAAACAAGCGCACTTTCACCTAAAACTACTTTTTTATTAGGTCTCAGGTGGGTGAGCACACATGCTGTTGCAGCAGGGTTAGCACATGTTAAAACAAGTATACTTATCCAGAGTTAAAAAATGGTTTAGAGGAATCAGCGTTCGGGGGCGGGGGGGCTGCTCCAGGGGAACTTAACTATCAGATCCTTGCCCAAAGAAAGCTTCCTTGGACTGCTCCAAAGCCTATTCTTTTGCCTAATCTTTTATTCAAACAAAGCACCTAATCTATAGTGACTTCAGTGGGTCACCAGTTCTCCTAATTTCAGCAAAACTACTCATCTCTGATCATCAAAACATTTCTAGTCATAACAACGATGCATCAGGGGCACTTAAAACCAAGGCCGCTGTTTACTCACGCTCTTCCATACTTGTTAACTTTCTGTGCCATCCTCCCATTCTGATGAACAAACTGCAAGTATGCAGCTGTCTGACCTTGTCTCCTCCCCTAAGATTTTCCTAGCTATGTGATGTTTGGTTTTCAGCTGGCAGCGGTTGAACATACAAAATTGCTGACTGCGGTATTATCAAATTCTGGGGTACACGCAGGAAAGTCAAATTCCAGGGTAACAATGCCACCTGCTACACTTGTCCCGGTGGCAGACCAGATGTTAACTTCCAGGGTTGACAAGATGGCACCTTTCATGAGCACTGAATTCACTTCGCATTTACAAAATATGCTTCTCTCATTTGGTACTGAGCATAGTCTGGCTTAATACTAAAGATGCCCTGATATTATCCCATTTAAAAAAGAACCCCCTAGACTATCCTGAGGAAACTGAAATACAAAGTGATTTACTGATCCTGAGATATCTGAGCAGCCATAACTCTCCATGACACCAAAAGGGGATTGTGGGACTTCTGTGTCCTCAGTAGCTCAGTCGGTCAGAACAAGGATTGGATCCAGGAGTCCTGACTAACAGTCTCCTGCTCCAAGAACTAGAAAACATGGCATAAATTACACATATATCTATATAATAGCCATAAGAATATCAAACCAGTTCATTTAAATTAATGCTATTACAATGAATAGAGAATGAATTCATAATACAGAAGGCTTGATTCTCTTCTGACTTGCACTGCATTTACATTAGCTTAAATCCATTGACTTCAAAGGATTTACTCCTGCTTTGTTCTGGTGTAGGTCAGGAGAACCAGGCATAGGAAGTGTAAATAGTCAGATCAAGTGAAACATATAATATCCCTTGTCATATTAAATACACATTAAGGGCAAATGTGTTTTTTCTGATTTATTCTACTGTATTATACACAATGCTCATGGACAGCAGTAGTAAATGATTAGCCTTTTATTGCAATGTGTGTCCTTAATAACAAATAATGTGAAAACATGAACATAAATATAGACCAAAAATTGAAGTCATATTTATGGTATCCTTAAAACACTATGCAGAGCTTGGGCATTGACCATTTATAGACGGAGCTAATTTCAATCCTCCCGACACTGAATTATATTGAAGCAGAGAATGCCTCAGGTAACTTATTGGAGTCATTTTTTCCCTTGTAAAGTGCCTTTTTATTGCAGCAGTGAGTGAAAAATTAATGGGCCTACTTTCTTTTACTTTTCTGATGAGAAGGAAGTACTTCCATTAGCGACACTAAGAATAGGATTTACTGTAACTTGGCCTCAGATGGTATTTGCGGTTCCCACACATCCTGTAACAATATGCTTTCTAAACTTAAACGGATATTGCCACAGTGACTGTTACAGAAAAGCTGAAGGAAGATGATGAGCAGGAGTTTGTTTTTTCTTTTTCTTTTCCCCCCGAGAAAGCAGCTCCACTAGACTAATGTTTGTTCTAAGGGGAATGACTAATCTCATGTTCAACATCTTGGAGTGAAAAAAGGCCAAAGTGAGGCCTGTTAGGAATGTATTTCACTCGTGTGTCTGCAGAGAGGTTGTTTTTTGGGGTTAATTATTGAAGCAAAAGGCCCACGAAAAGCAGCTTTTTGTGGCTGGCTTTCCATTCTAACAAGATATACTTTTCTAAAGTAGGCATAAATCCTACATTTAGGTATGTCTGTCCTATCTCTCTTTCCCAGGGGTTCTCAAACTGGGGGTTGGGACCCCTCAGGGCATCGTGAGGTTCTTACATCGGGGGGAGGGGGGGAGGGTCACGAGGTGTTCGCCTCCACCCCAAACCTGACTTTGCCTCCAGTATTTATAATGTTAAATATATTAAAAAGTGTTTTTAATTGATAAGGGGGGGGCACACTCACAGGCTTGCTATGTGAAAAGGGTCACCAGTACAAAAGTTTGAGAATCACTGCTCTATCTGTCATTTAGAGGCTGCCCATCAGTACATCTTAGTGTTACATAGATGCTCATTTTGGACACACATGCCACCCTAATCAATATCTCTCTAGAGTACTTCCAGCCACCTCTCTGCTAAGTATCAGAGGGGGAGCCATGTTAGTCTGGATCTGTAGAAGCGACAAAGAGTCCTGTGGCACCTTATAGACTAACAGACGTATTGGAGCATAAGCTTTCGTGGGTGAATACCCACTTCAGATGCATCTTATGCTCCAATACGTCTGTTAGTCTATAAGGTGCCACAGGCCTCTTTGTCACCTCTCTGCTAAGGGTGCCAATAAGACTGTCAATCCTGGCCATTTGTGAGTTACCGTTGACTCAGTTAGACAATCTTCAGTCCTTGCCATCCTAAATGACATTTGAACTAGTGAACAAGTGGCTACTCTGTCACCCACTACAAACCCTCGAGCGAGCCGGTCCTGTGTACCAGAGGTGAATACCAACCATTCATCGTACCCATATGGGTTAGGAGTGTCATTTCATGAGCTCTGTGTGTGGGAGAGAACTGTGAGGAGGTGCTGTGTCAGTGGGTGGGCTGCAAAAGGGACAAAGAGGTGATTTTAAATTTCTGCTGGAAATAGAATAGACCGTTAGTAATGATGTACCTACCACGGAACTTTCTTCAGAAGAGATGCATGAAGGAAAGAGCAGTAAGTCAAAGACTGCAGCACCTAGTGGAAAAAAAGCAGAGGTGTAACCATGCACACATGCAAGATAGCGTTCGAATATGTGCACATCATAGAGTGAAATAGCACAATGGGGGGTGGGGAGAGGAAGGGTGTTGCATAACCATTCTGGAAATAGTAAGGTCTCTGTGCACTTGCTAATTTTGCATCTTTTTTTTTCATTTTATGGCACTATGTAATATAGTTACTATAGCAGGTAGAGAGCAGGGCAAATGGGAACGTGGGGAAATTCAATTGCAGACTTGAAATTTTGAAATAGTCTGAGATGGATCCAAACCAGCATACCAGACCCTGTTGGACTGTGGAGAAGTAATCTGAATTTTGCTGCTTGGACCTTTTTATAGAGATAAGATGAACCAAGGCACCAGATCAGGCCCCTTCAGACTTTGGGGCTATTTGGTTCGGGCTCCAGATCCAAACATCACAGCTTGGGCTGTTTTCCACTAAAAAGCTATTCTCCGTGTGTGTGTGTGTGTGTGTGTGTGTGTAGATAAATGGGAGATGCAGGCACTAAACATAAGTTAAAACACCAAGAAAATATAGCGTACCATATTCCAGTATACAAAATGGTCTCTCCTGAAACTGTATTTGTTCATTGTGAATTCCTGGATTCATCTACACAATGTTGTTTAACTGTTAAGACATTCAATGCTCATGTACATACAGGGGTCTTGGACTGGATTGTACTCTGGCAGCTAACCGATACTGCCTCTCCCACCCACTGGGAACATGCTAGTTCAATCAAATCTATCTAGTGTAGTCTACCCAATCTGAAAATTACATCTGAAGTGTACACATACCATTAGACTCTAGCCAGCTTTTTAAACAATGAGGAATCTCCAAATAAAATCTTTCCATATGCAGATAATTTGGGGACAATTTCTGAATGTCAGTTTGGAGTTGGGGGTGGAATGTAATCCTGTCTTTCGCCCGCTTTCACCCCTTTTCCGGCTTGAGATGGTCACAGCTGCAAAATCCATTTAGTGATGAAATTTCTTTTCTTTTTCTCTTCACTTCCTAAGTAAATAACTACTTTAAAAGGCACAGAAAAATGTTGAGTTATCTTCCAACAGAATAACTAAAATTCCTAAGAGACAATGATTGTTTCAAAACAAAGCTATTTCAGGCAGTTTTATCCGTGTATGTACAAAGCCATTCATCTGTGAGGCTTTTCTTCCCTAGCACAAATGTTCTTGCTCTGGGGTTTTTAAAAGAAAACAAAGAGAGAGAAAAGTGTTTTGGAAGATCAGTCTCATATTGTTAGTGTAAAGTAATACAAATAAAAACATATTCTGCAAAAGTTCAACCCAGCTGAGTTTTATAGCTGATTTTCTACTCGGAAACCACCATAATTCATCTTGAATGTTATTTAACAGTCATGTTGTGGCGGTGTTTTTTCAAAGGTCACAGAGAATGCTGTATCTCACAGGTCTTTTTAAAAGGCGGATTATATTGGACCCTGTTTGATTGCATAGATTCTTATATTGAGCTCATCACCATGGTAACAGACCGTGAAGTTCTGCTGGGGTTCCCAGATCCGTGAGCCACTGTGCTACCCCTCTCAGCCTTAGCAAATGAGAGCTTTTCTGTTGCTAAGCTATATGTGAGCTCCGAGTCATCAGCTGTCTGCCTTGCCAGCAAATTCTTCAGGACTCTACTAGTCCAAACCTTGCCTAACAAGCAAGTCAGTGAACCCCCTGTTCCTGAGTTTCTCAAAGATCTCTTTCTACAATTCAGTTCCTTCTTACTGTAACACTCACAAAACCTTATCAAGTTCACTGCTTCTTTAAAGAGACAACACACAGCAGCTTGTTACTCTAAGGCGCCTATTATCCCTAGGGTGACCAGATGTCCCGATTTTATAGGGACAGTCCTGATATTGGGGGCTTTTTCTTATATAGGCTCTTATTACCCCTCACCCCCGTCCCAATTTTTCACAGTTGCTATCTGGTCACCCTACTCTAATTCCACTTCAATCAAAGCACTATGTTGGTTTATGGTAAAAGTAAAACAAGATTACAGTAACGCCTCACTTAAAGTCATCCCGGTTAACGTTGTTTCGTTCTTACATTGCTGATCAATTAGGGAACATGCTCGTTTACAGTTGTGAAATGCACCATCCTAATGTTTGCAGGCTATTAATGGCAGTTTAGCTGTCCCTTTCCCCACTGCCATGTGCTGCTCTCTGAGACTCCTGCCTGCTTGCTGTGGGGGGGGGGGAGGGGAAGAAGAGGGGGGCTAATGTCCTCCTGCACTTTGCTTACCCCATATTCCATAGAGCAGGGGGGACACATGAGGGAGGGAGCTGCAGCTGCGGGCTTGCTGATCTAATTAACAAGGCAGTGTACTTCTGAACCCACTCTTGATACCTAATTGGAAATGCGCATCTCTATCTCTGAAACACATCTCTGCCCTCCCTCCTTTCCTGCTGGCTTGTAGAGTGTGAGAGTTAACCCTTGAGGGCTCAGTGGAGTGCTAGTTCATGGTGAAAAAAAAATCCCTGGAACCTAACCCCCTTATTTACATTAATTCTTATGGGGAAATTGGATTCGTTTAACATCATTTCGCTTAGTCACATTTTTCAGGAACATAACTACAACATTAAGTGAGGAGTTACTGTATTAACAAAAGGACATACGGTTAAGTGATACCAAGTATAATGAATAAGGATGGAAATGGTTACAAACAAACAAAGGTAAAAATATACTTCTAAGACTAAAACTCAACTTAACAAACTAGAGTCTTTCGTTCAAAGAAGTTTTCCTCACCACAGTCTTTCTTCCACCACGGCTGGCTAGACCTTTAGCCAGGACCCAACACACAGCACTCAAAGCATTTAGATTCTTTGACTCCTTAGGTGAAGGATAGCCAGGGGCTTCTCTCCTGTTCTCCAGTAAACCTTTGAAATGTGTGAAATGAAACTCTGCCCGGACTTACTTTTTATTCCCCGGTTTGGGGTATAGACACCATACTATCTTCTCCATTGCTTGTTAACTTGATAGCATTTTTACCTTATATGTAATTGTACCTTCATTGTTAATACGCATTCCTTTGTCAAGGGCAGAGTGGCTTGTGTATTCCTTGCCAAACACATGCTAAGAATGTAATTCTAGTACATATTTATAATTCTTTGTACACACCCCATACAAACAGCACACAATGATTTTCAAGACCAGCATGTTATCAGTTGTTATACAATACCTTACGTTAGAGGGGTAGCCGTGTTAGTCTGGATCTGTAGAAGCGACAAAGATGCATGCATCTGAAGAAGTGGGTATTCACCCACGAAAGCTTATGCTCCAATACATCTGTTAGTCTATAAGGTGCCACAGGACTCTTTGTCGCTTCTACAATACCTTACATGATATTTTTAGATACAGATTATGACAATAGTGTGTTAGGTGTAGTGAGTATGTCAGGCCTGACAAGAGTTGCTTGACACACAGAGCCATCAGTGGACCTCTGTGTCACACAGACCCAATCCTGAGAAGTACCGAATGCCCTCATTATAGGTGTCAATGACAGTTTTGACTGAATACATAGACCTTAGGATTTGGCATTGCACTTACATCTGTTGGGTGTGGATGGTTGATGATATATCCAAAATATAGACATATTGTAGATACTCTGTTATTCTTAATACACCTGGAGCCAGAAACTCAACCAGTGAAAATCAGAGTCACACCGTTGGCTTCAGTAGAACTGCACTATTTTACACTAGCTGAGGATCTGGCCCATAGATCTTCATTAACTTCAGTTTACAAAATTACAGCGCTTAACCTGGGTGGTATGATATGTGGAGAAGTTTAGTCATTTCCAAAATGAACTATTTTCTGGAATGTAGGGCTGTTTTGGCCAAGCGGAGCCCTCTGGTTGCTAAGTTTTATGTACTCTCCACATGCATAAATTCATTACAGGCTTGTCAAGGAAAAAGGTGACTAATGCTGCGGCAGTTAAAAAGAGAATGAGCTCAAAAGTTTAGCTGGAACGATGATTGTACTCTAATTTCCTTAACTCCAAAAAACATGGCTTCAGACCATTAGTGATACCCCTGCATTCAGTACCAACCCTGCTGTTCTCAGTTAAATCAAAGATAAAAAGCTATTTTATTATCCACTGCAACTTGACTGTATTCCAAGTCATTGTTTTTATTATGGTGATGTGTGACAGCTGTTAGCCATGGCAGCGTAGCCTGTGATACCATTGCTCTGAACTGGAAGGCATGTTGTTTGGGAAGAATACGTTAGATATTCCACAGGGGTAAAAGATTATTTTTAAATGACTCTTTCTTCACTTAAATGCTGATGGTACGATAGTGCAAATTGGATGTATTAGCAACCCTCCAAAATTAACTGATTAGCTGTGTTACCAGCAGTACAATGCAGCATGTCTGCAAAACATGTTTTTTAATAAATATCTTTTAATCAAAACCAAGAAGGGGGGAGGGGACAAATAACAGCTGCCATTGTGCTAAACATTTACTTACAGAAATGACTTTCTGTACGCCATCATTAAGTTCAAATTAAAATATAGCAGAGGTTTTTAAATAAGACTGTAGAAGAAGAAGAAAGTTTACATTGATAGTAAATTAAAACACTGAGGTTTTGCAATGGTGCAGTGTATCTGGTGTGTTTATGGTATGCTGATGACAGATTTAACACGCTGCAAGAGAGGAGATCTTTCTGAGAATCCTTCTTAAATGAATGAAGCTTAAGGCCCGCAGACGGGATTGATTCGAGAAGAAAAGTGGGTGGAGAATTCATGCAAGGTTATACATCAACACAGAACACCTTAAAAAGGATGCATTGGGATTTGAAAAGAAGAGATTATGGTGGGTGGAAGAAAAGTGCAACGTTCTAGGCTTGTAGTTCTCACAGAGTCAGACTATAAACTCTGTTAATTCTTAGACACATTGAAATCAAGCAGATTCCAGTGCAAAGTAATTGGGACTATTTTTTCTTTAACCTGGGGAGGAACATTCCAGTGCAATAAGAATTAGGCCCTGTCTACATTACAAAGTTAAGTTGACTTAAGTCACGTTGATGATCATAAGCTGCTTTAATTACATTCGGTGTGCACGTCCACACAACACTCCTTGTGTCAGCAGAGCACGTCCATAGTCGGTGCCCTTGCATTCACAGAGAGAGCTTTGCATCATGAGTAGCTATCCCACTGTGTAACCAGGGCTGGCTCCAGGCACCAGCTTTTCAAGCTGGTGTTTGGGGCGGCAGGCGAGAATGGGGTGGCAGTCCGAGTCCCGCGGCAGCAATTCGGCGGCAGGTCCGCTCTTCCCGCTGCCGAATTGTTGCCGCGGGACTCGGACTGCCGCCCCATTCTCGCCTGCTGCAGTGGCAATGGGGCAGCACATCCGCCGCCCTTCCCTTGCCGCCGCGGACTGGGACTGCCTGCGTCGGGGGCAGGGCTGCCGCCCCTGCTTGGGGAGGCAAAATTGTTAGTCGCCCCTGTGTGTAACTCACCACCCTCTGCCACTGGGAGCTCTGGGAACAGATCATGGTGCATCAGAGGGGTGTGCTCACTGTCCCATGATAAAGTTTTTTCATCATTCCATGGCCTTCCAACTTCGTTTTGTGCCATTTTTCAACAGCCCTTGTTAACTGTGCACCTGCCATCTCTGCCTGAAAGCATGGATCTTGAACTGCTGACGAGCATTATGAACACAACACAGCCGGTCCTGCAGTATTTCATGAGCTGTGAATCAACGTGAAGTGATGGTGCCTGTGCTTCTGTGAGCCATGGAAAGAAAAAATTCAAGATTGATGCTGGCATTCACAGAGCAGCTGCACACGACGGACCATCGGTACTGTGCTTGGGAAACAAGCACTGAGTGGTGGGATCTCATTGTCATTGTATGAAATGATGAGCAGTGGCTGCAGAACTTTCAGATGCGCAAATCCACCTTCCTGGAACTGAGAGGAGCTCGTCCCTCCACTGCAGCACAAGGACACCAGACTGAGAGCTCACAGTGGAAAAGCGCATGGTCAGTTGCGAATCAGTTTGGAGTTGGAAAGTCCAGTGTGGTGATGCAAGTGCGCAGGGCCATTAATCGCCTCCTACTATGAAGGACTGTGACTCTCTGTATTGTGCAGGAAATGCTTGATGGCTTTGAAGCAATGGGGTTGCTTCACTGTGGCGGGGTGATAGATAATTTTGGTGGGAGGAGCATTGTAGTAGTGGGTACACATCCATTGTTTTGTCAATGAAAGCTGACTTTTGTCGACAAAACTGTGTAGTGTAAACAAGACCATAGACTGGAGCTATTAAATGGGCTTAATAATGGTTAATGGTCAAGAGCAGGACACAGCCTTTCTTCCAAAGTGTCCCTTTCTCACAGGTTTATTTGATATCAGATAACAATATGGGTTATGTTCTTCTCTGGACATTGGTAGAAGGGATAAATTTGACTTCTTTTTATTTTAGAAGATAGAGGAAAATGTCAGGTTCAGTTCTAGTCTTTAATCACAGCTCTGTAGTCAGGGCTGTGCCGACCAGTGTTCTCCAGGTGGAGCTCCATAGGCGTGCAAAGGGAGCACGCCCACTGCTGTATCTCTTCCTGAGTGCAGCATGCGTTCCCCTGCCCATGCAGCCAGATCCATTGGCTGGTGGAGAGGGGATGGGTGGTGATGTGGTCTCCCCACTTCAGTCATCCCCGCCCCACGGGGTATCTTGCCAATGAAGTGTTGAGAGAGCAATCCCTGTACTTAAGGTAGCCATTGTGTCAGGCTACTGTGCAGGGGGACAAGGAGCAATGGGGAAACCCAGTGGCTAGAAGGAGAGCTAGTGACCAGTCCCACTAGAATGGTCTATCCACCAAGAGTTTGCAGAAGTCTGTTAGGTAGAGATGAGGCACAGAATGTAGTGGCCTTAAACTGAGTCCTTGGGGTGAAGGACTGAGCCTTGAATGGACAAATACTAGATCCAATGCCTGACTGGGAGCAGACTAAATTCATTGGCTCTTGCCCGATCATGCCTGTCATCCTCAGTGTTCTGTGGATGAGTTTGTTATTGGGCACTCCTAGGTTACTGCTAGGTAACTCCTAAGTTACTGCTATCCAGACAGAAAAGCTCTTTGAGCACTGGAAGCTGAGTCATCGTGATCAACTGAGTCCTCCCAAGCCAGTGGGTATAGTTATTTGCTGGGAAAGGGCACAAGCTTTCAGATGTCCAGCACGTCTTGAAGACTCTTCACTACCAGGGGATCCTCTGGAGTGATATGAATAATAGTGCTGCTCCCCTCTGTCATGCCGCGCATGAACCTGATTCAGCACTGCAAGATGGAGATGAGCTGCAGACCAGGCAGCTGACCTGGGAGGTGGCAGGCTAGACCCAGCCCTGTATCACCGAACATGGGGACGGACACCAGTCAGCCCAGCATAGCCCAGGATGCAGCACGCTGAGCTTGCACTATGCCTAAGCACCAGTGAGCGGGCTGGGAGTGTTAGGACTCGTACTCAGTGTAGAGAGTATTAATCTCTATATTTAGGTATTGGAGGCTGGGTGTATTATATTATTGCTGGGTGTATGTGTGACTCTGCAAAGGGCCCCCCTCCACATCATACCTGATCCTTATATGGGGCTTGTCTCTGCTCAGATAAGTGTTGATGAGTGCAGCATTTGTTCCTGAGGTTACTTCCTCCCCAAAGTAGAAGGGAGGAAGGGAACCAAGGGAGTTTAGCCTAGCTGGAGGCAAGCTGGACATTTTCTCAGGCATGTGGTGTGGGATTTGGGAATCACTTAACCAACCCTGGTATTCCCCCTCGCACGCAAGAGCCCATTTCTGTGCACAGTCACCCAATGTGAATGTGCCAATGCAAGCCTTGCTCACATAGCTAGGCACATTTTTGTCCACTGAAGTCACCAACAGGAGTTACAGCTGTTCAACCTCTTTGAAAAATCCGGCCATACGAGCTTTGAAAATCTTGCCCTTGGGGTTATGGTTAGACGTACCCACCTCATCTCAAGCTCTGATCTGGTTTTTGTACCTTACTATCCACTGTTCTTAGTAATATCTGGAGACATTGTCCTCGGCAGTAATTTCAGAAGTCCTGGAGAACTACAGGCTTTCAGTGCCGTTGCCAAGTGGAACCTCCAGTTGTGCAAGCTTTGAAAAACCCCAGTGATGAGAGTAGCAGCTGTGTGATCAGGCTGGCCTTCAGCTCTCCAGTGCAAGGTTAGGATTTGTATTAGAATGACAGGCTTGCCAAGGTGGTGTTTTGTTGGTCAGGGCTACAGCCACAAGAGTGTTTTTAATTACTGTTAGCATGTTTTCCCAACATAAATGTCGCAGGAACCTGGCTTGAAATAGGCACTTCCTAGAATCTTTCCCTAAGCAATTTCTCATTGAGGGGAGATGGTCACTCTAAAGGTATTCTTGTTGTTCCACCACATGAAATGGGAAGGCTCAATTTCCCAGTAGTGGTGGAAGAGGATCAGAATTTTTCCAGCAGTCTGAAATGTCAAGGAAGGAGGAGCCCCATTGTGGTGGTTAGTGCTGGACTGCCCCACTGCCAGGAGGGATTGCTATGTTCCTTAGGGAAAATTCTGTACTCAGCCTTTCATAGAATCATAGAATCATCATAGAATCTCAGGGTTGGAAGGGACCTCAGGAGGTCATCTAGTCCAACCCCCTGCTCAAAGCAGGACCAAACCCAATTAGATCATCCCAGCCAGGGCTTTGTCAAGCCTGACCTTAAAAACATCTAAGGAAGGAGATTCCACCACCTCCCTAGGTAACCCATTCCAGTGCTTCACCACCCTACTAGTGAAAAAGTTTTTCCTAATATCCAACCTAAACCTCCCCCTCTGCAACTTGAGACCATTACTCCTTGTTCTGTCATCTTCTACCACTGAGAACAGTCTAGATCCATCCTCTTTGGAACCCCCTTTCAGGTAGTTGAAAGCAGCTATCAAATCCCCCCTCATTCTTCTCTTCTGCAGGCTAAACAATCCCAGTTCCCTCAGCCTCTCCTCATAAGTCATGTGCTCCAGCCCCCTAATCATTTTTGTTGCCCTCCGTTGGACTCTTTCCAATTTATCCACATCCTTCTTGTAGCGTGGGGCCCAAAACTGGACACAGTACTCCAAATGAGGCCTCACCAGTGCCGAATAGAGGGGAATAATCACATCCCTCGATCTGCTGGAAATGCCCCTACTTATACAGCCCAAAATGCCGTTAGCCTTCTTGGCAACAAGGGCACACTGTTGACTCATATTCAGCTTTTCGTCCACCGTAACCCCTAGGTCCTTTTCTGCAGAACTGCTGCCCAGCCATTCGGTCCCTAGTCTGTAGCAGTGCATGGGATTCTTGCGTCCTAAGTGCAGGACTCTGCACTTGTCCTTGTTGAACCTCATCAGATTTCTTTTGGCCCAATCCTCTAATTTGTCTAGGTCCCTCTGTATCCTGTCCCTACCCTCCAGCGTATCAACCACTCCTCCCAGTTTAGTGTCATCTGCAAACTTGCTAAGGGTGCAGTCCACACCATCCTCCAGATCGTTGATGAAGATATTGAACAAAACCGGCCCCAGCACCGACCCTTGGGGCACTCCACTTGATACCGGCTGCCAACTAGACATGGAGCCATTGATCACTACCCGTTGAGCACGACCATCCAGCCAGTTTTCTATCCACCTTACCGTGCATTCATCCAGCCCATACTTCCTTAACTTGCTGGCAAGAACACTGTGGGAGACTGTATCAAAAGCTTTGCTAAAGTCAAGAAATAGCACATCCACTGCTTTCCCCTCATCCACAGAGCCAGTTATCTCATCATAGAAGGCAATTAGGTTAGTCAGGCATGACTTGCCCTTGGTGAATCCATGCTGACTGTTCCTGATCACTTTCCCCTCCTTTAAGTGGTTCAGAATTGATTCCTTGAGGACCTGTTCCATGATTTTTCCAGGGACTGAGGTGAGACTGACTGGCCTGTAGTTCCCTGGATCTTCCTTCTTCCCTTTTTTAAAGATGGGCACTACATTAGCTTTTTTCCAGTCATCCGGGACCTCCCCCGATTGCCATGATTTGTCAAAGATAATGGCCAATGGCTCTGCAATCACATCGGCCAACTCCTTTAGCACCCTCGGATGCAGTGCATCCGGCCCCATGGACTTGTGTTCGTCCAGCTTTTCTAAATAGTCCCGAACTACTTCTTTCTCCACAGAGGGCTGGCCATTTTGGAGATCAGTTCTCTTGGAACAAATGGATAGAGGACAACGACGGATTCTAAAGACCTCACCTTATTATTATTATTATTTTATTATTAATTATTATTTATTATTTATTATTGTATTGTTTATTATTTTGTTACTCTGTTAAAGTAACATTTGGCACTTTTCATTTGCAGTTCTCCACATGCTTTGCAAAGAAAGAAAATTGGATACATTTGATTACCGCATTCCACAAATGAGGAAACTGAGGCATGAAGATCAAGATGCTTGTCCACAGTCACCGACGACTAAATTATCACAACCCTTACTGAGAGCTGTGTGAGGGAGACAGAACCCTCACCTAGTCCCCTGAGTGGACACTGATTGTGGCTGCAGTACGGAGAGTAGCATCCCCTGTTGTGAGCTGAAGGCCAAGTGGGAAGAGCCCTAGATCCTGCTCCATCCCCCTAATTCATGACCAGGTGCACAGTGAGGACTAACCTGTTCCATGAAAAGGGATGAAGTTACTTACTCTCTCCCAGGGCCGGCTCTAGCTTTTTTGCCACCCCAAGCATGCCCACCCCCACCCCCAAAAAGCTACGGCCGTACCTGCCGAAGCAAAAAAAAAAGCCCTTGAAATGTGCCGCCCCTGGAATGGCCGGAATGCCGCCCCTTCAGATGTGCCGCCCCAAGCACCTGCTTCCTTTGCTGGTGCCTGAAGCTGGCCCTGCTCCCTCCACAGAGCAAGTGGGGGAGCAGGGAAGGAATTGTTCATGATTCTCTGAGCCAGAATTAATTCTCTGCTCTGCTCCTGGAGTGGTGCAGTTATACATTGCCCCTTACATTGATGATCTGTAAGACTACAATCTAGTCCAAAGAGAGCCAGTGGCTTACTCAGGACTAGGATTCCATCCATTGATTTGAAATCCTGACCTCTGTCTCCTTTAAAAAGGCACCTCCATTTTAAATATTCAGAGCCACCAAAAATGCACGTCCGTTGGAAGTCTTCAAAATCCCTAGCTGTGAGAGTCTGAATTTACTTGAGTAGGTCTTGAACATTTAATTAAAATAGTTATTTCTGGAAACCAAAACCGAACACTTAGTGAAGAACAGCTAAGAGGAGCCATTGCTTTCTTCAGTATTGGGACATCTGAATAATTTAAAGAGGATTTGAGGACTATGCTTTATTTTAATTAGTTTCTGAATCAATTTCTGCTCTGCCTGTTCTCCCTCCTCCCCGCCCCACTTCTTTGTACTGTTTGTTTTTGATGATATCTGCAATCCTAAAAAAAGAAAAGGAAGCAAATTAACTTGGCTCAGACCACATCATATTATCCCTTGGAAGATCACAGCAGCCTGCTATAAAAATGTGCTTATGCAGAGAGAAAACCAAGAGCTCAGAGGGCTGAAAATGTTCTCATCTGTTTATTAAGTATGGCTATCTTTATTATTTAATATGGCATCCATGTTCTGGGTGCTTCACAGATGTAGACAAAGAGGTCAGATTTTGCTTGCTGGAATGAGTGAAAATCCAGATTTGCTGTCTTGACGTAACTCTGGATTTAAGTGGAAACCAGAACCTAGCCCAGAATTCCCCACTGGGAAAAGCTTAGTCTAAATAGACACAATAGAGATGAAGATTGTAGGGAAAGGGCTGATGGAAGCAAAGTGACTGAGCCATTGTGTTTGACAAGCATCATGCCAGTGCCTTGCTTCCTAAAAAATACTGAAGTTACTCCTGCCCTCCCCTTTGGCAGCTGCCCCAGTGAGCTCAGCACCCACATGCGGCATCATGTCATCAGTCCTTTCATCTCCTTTTCCCCCCATCCCCCACTCTACACGTGGCTTTGGGGTAACAATTACATGTATAGAGCCAGATCTTCAGCTGGGGTAAAAGGGCTCGGTTCCACTGAAGTCAACAGGGCTGTGTCAGTCACACCAGCTGAAGATCTGGCCTGTGAAGAGTGAAAGAGGACAGAAGACATGGCTAATCAGATGAGCCCCACAAAAGTGGCCAAGGGGGAAGAGTTCTTCCAGACACCAGGCCATAGGTCAATTTGCTCATGGCAGCACATGACTAGGGTGTCTGTAGGTGTGGACCAGATTCCTCAGTGGTAATACTGGGTGCAGGGCATGCAGAACTGGACTCTTCTGTCCCTAGTGGCATATTGGCATCAGCTTCTCCTCCCCATACCTCAGGGGAAGGAGGAGGGGAATTCCCTTTGTCATAAACCTGTGTGCAAAGGTATGGTGGACATATGTGTTCCTATAGGAACATCTATAGTTTTTTCCATACTGCTGCATGGCAATGATCCATCATGGGCAGGATCTTGTCTCCAACACTGGATAGTGCTGGGTGTTTCATAGAAAGGCATAACATCCCAACAGTGCTATATACTGCATCATATCTGGAATGGGGTGGGGGAAAATGTAGTCTTTTCTGCCCCATTCCAGATATACTTCCTGAAAATGCAGTGACGTAGCAA
This sequence comes from Macrochelys suwanniensis, assembly GCA_033296515.1. Classification (NCBI taxonomy): domain Eukaryota; kingdom Metazoa; phylum Chordata; order Testudines; family Chelydridae; genus Macrochelys; species Macrochelys suwanniensis. Next base: position 11,287,263 of record CM065783.1, read on the forward strand.
GGGTCCTTAGCACTAGCTCACCATTGATGATCCCAGTTTAATAAACTGTGTATAAAGTAGATGATAGAGGTAATTCTGTTATCATGTCGCTCTGTCTTGCCAATCCTCTCCTAAGCATTATCAACTAATGTGTGACAGTTACAAAGTGGATTACAGGCCAGTCTGCCCGATGTGACTGAGCTAAATCCATCAAACATCCATCACTTCAAATCGGGTTTGAAACGTGGTCTCTGAAGTCTCAGAAGTTGTCACATTTTGCTAACACCTTTCCTCCTTATTCCATGTTTCCCTTGTGGTTCTATATTGCAATTCTTTCTGCTCATTTTAGCCGTGTTTCCAGAAGGAAATATGAAATTACTAGGACTTATGAAAAGGACAGCTCTGTTAGAATTACAGAGTAGGTAGGAGGAATGGAGCTGCTCTTAAGAAATTCATCATCTGTCATTGTCTTATTCTTCATACCAAACAATCTTGAAAAGATGTGTGCGCACGTGTGTAAATATGCCCATGATAGGTGCCATTTTTATGGGTATCCTAGCTTACATTCTTATTGTGTCGCTATTTGTTAATGCCCTTATGTTATTCATTATGATTATTGTAAGAATACAATAAACATAAACTTTTTTAATCTCAAGTATCAGAGGGGTAGCCATGTTAGTCTGGATCTGTAAAAGTGGCAAAGAGTCCTGTGGGACCTTATAGACTAACAGACGTATTGGAGCATAAGCTTCCGTGGGTGAATACCCACTTCGTCGGATGCATGTCTTCAGATGCATGTTAATCTGTTACCTCCATTAAGACAGGCTGTGTGGAGATGATCTTTAAGCTAAAGATTCAGTTATCCAGTAGTTGCATGTCTCTTGTTAGTAGCAGAGACGTGGAAATACCTACACTTGTGGCTCATCAGTGGAAACAAACTCACGGGTCAAGGCTTTTACAAGATTCAGGGAATCCAAAACATCTAGGTCAATATGAAAGAAACACCATGGCATGGAAAAACTTTTGAGATGCTAGCCTAAAAATATAAACATTATACCACATAATGACATACACTATTTTAATCTCTAGCAGAGTCCTGTGTACTGTTACCCAACAGAGCCTAAGAATTGTCATAACATATTTTGCCTATAAGATATGTAGATATCATCAACATGGTCCTATGAGCGGATGGGACAAGCAGTGTGGAAGCGGTTGCATCCTTCCAAAGAAGCTTTTTTTTTTTTTAAAGATACATCCCCTCTCCATAATATATTATTGAAATTCAGGGCCTTGGTATTTCCCTCACACACTCAACTAACATAAAACTGTATAGACTATTGTGTCTGAAATAAAAGGAACTGTCCTTCAGCCCTTACACATCCATCCATCACTGTACTAACTGAGCATCCTTGAAGAACCATGTGTCTAAGAGCTTGTCTACACTGCCGCTTAAGTAAATGTAACTTACGTCTCTCAGGGGTGTGAAAAAATCCATCTCCCTGAATGATGTAAGTTACGTCGACTTAAAACGCTGTCTACATTGCGCTATGTTGGTGGAAGACACTCTCCTGCTGACATAGCTTCTACATCTCATTGAGGTGGAGTAATTACATTGACGGGAGAGTGCTCTCCCATCAACAGAGCGTGTCTACACCAGACGATACAGCTGTGCCGATGTAGCACTGCAGTGAAGACAAGCCCTTAGTTTGCCTAAAGACAATGCTTTCATTATTTATGTCCAGGAAATTACTGCAGGTTTATGGTGGTGTAACAATGAGCATAATTTGGCTCAAAAAGAATGATTGCAGGATTAAGCCCAAAATAGCTATTTTGGGGATTTTTGTAACTGAAATCTTAAGCTTCTCAAGTTATTCCTATAGTGCCGAAGAGCTAACATATGACATCAGACATGTCAAAAACATCCCTTCAGAAAGAACAGAAACCTTCTGTCATTTCAGACACTCTTATCAGATCTGAAATAGACATGGTGGGTGGAAGCACATTGGAAAACAGCCAGTGTTCAAGATGTATTCTTTTACTAATTTGTAGATTTTTTTTTTTTTTTAAAAAGCTTCCAAAGTTGGTGCGTTCTTAAAAATTGATTTTATGCTTCAGATGTGGAGGTTTAAAAATGCCATCATAATCCATATGCTACAACATAAAGAAAAAGATCTGCAAGCCTCAGCATGAATTCATTCACCCTTTGCTGCTACCTGTGAAAATTGCAAATGAGAATACCAGGCCAGATCCTCAGCTGGTGTAAATCAGAGTAATTCCATATAAATCAATGAAATTATTGCCATCAGTGGATCTGATTCATTCTATTTTTGGGTGGGGGGAATGCATTCTTTCCATTATAGAAACCATCCAGCTTAACACTGAACAAATTTAACTGGTTTCCAGTTGGATTCCCACCACACCCCCACATCCCCATCTGCCTTTTTGACAGCATGTGCAATGTTTGCAGAAATTATTACTTTCATTTAGAAAAATAAGGGTCAGATTCTCAACCGGTGTAACTCCACTGAAATCAATAGACCCATGCAACTGTATGCCAGCTGGAGATCTGGCCCGAAGTGTTTTTTCTCTAGCAGAGCCAAGTTTATAATGAAATAGCAGGGGGGGTGGGTTTGGAAGACACGGCTGTGATCAGTACTTGTGCAGTATAATGGTCACCTCGTAGTAGGCACTGTCTCTGAGTTGCTGGGGGGTGCTTGACCCCCTGCTCTGCCTACCCCACCCCCACTCCACCCCTTCCCCCAAGCACCCACCACACCCTGCCCGCCTCTTCCCGCCCCTGTCCTGCCCTCGCCAGCCTCTTCCCGCCCCATTATGCCCCCTCTCCTGAGCATGCCCCACCCTCGCTTCTCCCTCTGCCCCTCCAGCGCCTCCTGCATGCTGCTAAACAGCTGATCCGTGGCAGGCAGGAAGCGCTGGGAGGAGGGGGAGGAGCTGATTGGCGGAACCACTGGTGGGTGGGAGGTGTTGGGGTGGCAGAGGAGTTGATCCCTGGGGCTGCCAGAGGGTGCTGAGCACCCACTGTTTCCTCCCCCCCCCCCTGTGAATGCTCCAGCCCTGGAGCACCCACGGAGTCGGTGCCTCTGGGTCACCTTATGCAGAGCTGGTGGCTGATCATGTTATTGCCTGCATGGGTTCCTTGTGTCTGTTTGCTAGGCTGTGCTTTGGTGCTTCCCCCACCTGCCTTCCCACACTCCACAGACTCCATGAGAGAATGCCAAATGTTAAAAGCGCTGTTGTCCAGCCAGCTGCTGGCTTTCCCCATGCTGCTGAAGAAGGCGATGAGGCGAGGAAGACTCCTGCTGCAAATCACATGCATGAATTAGTACCTGAACACTTGGTGTTAAGGCAAAAACTAAGTAGTTTCTTGGCTAATACTATGTCTGTGTTTGCCAGTGTGCTGCTTGGAAGCACCTAAATTGCACTGTGTTACATAAGAGCTGAGAGAGATTCAAATATCACTTCTTTGGTTATGCTGTGCTGGTCTTACACTGCATGTAGGCTAATAATAATAATTGACACCTAGCTCTTAAATAACACTTTTTGATATCTCAAAGCATTCTACGGAGGAGGTCAATATCATTAGCCTCATTTTACAAATGGAGAAACTGAGACACAGGGAGGAAAGTGACTTGCCCAGGGTCATCTTGCAGGCCAGTAGCAGAGCCAGGAATAGAACCCAGTCTCCTGAGTGCCAGTCCAGTGCTCTATCAGACCACATTGCCTCCCGAAAGAGGGTCATCTCCTTAACTAGTGATAATTAATGTAGCCCCACAGAGAAATGGTGATTTACACCAGGTAAATATCTGGCCAACATTTCCCCCCGTTCCTCTCAGAAAAATGCTAAGTTCCATATTATGGGCCAGGAACATCTTTTGTTCTGTGTTTGTACAGCACCTAGCCCAGTGGAGTCCTAGTCTGTGATGACCGCAATCCAAATAACAAAATATTAATATTATTATTAATAATAATTAATAATGTTGGTTTTTCCTTTTGTTATCCTGCAGGGCTTGCTGTGCATTTTGCAGATCTGTGTGTAAGATAAGATGTGTAGATTCCATTCAATTCCCCTCCCACCTGTAATAGGCCCTGTGCACCATTGCTGTGGGGTAATACACAGCGAATAGTTTGTAACTATTTGTGTAACAATGCATTTTTCCGTGTGAGGAACATCTAGCAACAGAGATTACACGTTAGTCAGAATTGCTCACAAATATGATTTACCCTGCGGATTGATAGTCAAACTTATCACCATCGGTGCTCACTTGTGATTGGTCACGTGAGTCCTGTGCTACAGTGCCTTCTCACTGATTGAAATAACCCTTCAAATCGATTTGTTTGTGTGAATGCTCACAGAGGACAGGTTTGTTTCCTAGGAGTATTCAAGCACACTCAGCTCTACTGGTGGGATTGTGTGTGTGTTTACAGTCTGGATGACTGAGGTGTTGTGTATGCAAATATAATACTGCACCTCGGGGCAGGTGGTTGATAGCTGGGATTGAGCCTGCTATTTCTGGATCTAAATGCATGAGCCTTTACTGCTTGAGCTAAAAGACCCTACTTTGTTAGCCTCTTCAATGATTATCCGTGGCACAGACATCATGTTACAATCTTACTGCTAGAGTACACTTGAATCTCTCTTGCAATCACGGTTTTAGTGCTGCTAAACAGAACCCAATATAAGTAAGTACTACAGTATTCTGTAGTAATGGTGTAAAATACTACAGCATGCAACAATAAAACTGCAGTATTTTGGGGGTGATTGCACTAGGGTTTGCAAATTATAGAAGGTGTATGCACAGACTTCCCCACATACAGTTAATGCTGCAGATCACTGGCAGGAGGCAGTGTCCACACCAGCAATGGAAGCTCAGCATAAAGCCAGGTTTGTCTGTATTCCCCCCGCACTCTAATGATCCTTTAATGAAATCACCTGAGCAGAAAATAAAACAATTGTCACCTTTTCTAAAATGACACAAGAATCTTACATTAACACTTTGTTAATCTGTAGAGCTATAGGCTATTAGTAATAGTATTAACTCCCAATCTCCTGAGCTACCTTTCTAAAGGAAACTATTTCAATAACAATTTCATTCTAGAAACACTCCTGTCTATGAACCGTGAACTATGTCAGCAACAAGTGCTCTGATGATCCATTTCCAATACAATAGTGTGTTTTAGGGGTTGGTTATATTAAATAGCAGTGGCATAGATTTCTCAAAATTAAGGTAGATAACCAAAATGCAACTGAAGTTCTGTTCCTATATGCAAAAGTGAGAGGCGGGAAGTGTTAGAATTTGATGTCAGATATTATTAACCAAAATGCCATCTACACACATTAATTTGTAAGCACTCTCTAAAATCCAATTAAAACCTTTTATTTGCTTAATTGGCTGTCACACAGATTGTTATATAATGTGTGACTGGGGGGGGACCTTTTGGGGGGGAAAAAGTGACAAGAATTAAAGCAGCATTAAAAATACCCATCTTAAAAAAGTAACAGGCAGATCGGAATTCAAGCTGAAATATCGGAAATTCGTCCCTGTGCACTTCTGTAATGCCTTCCATTTGAGGATCTCCTAATGATTCATATGTATTAATGAATACATCACATAATTCTTGCATCACATAATTCTGCCCTGATGTAGATATGGAAAATACTGTCTCCATTTTACAGATGGGAAAACGGAGCCAGGAATGTCACACAGTAAGTCTGGAACAGGACCTGGGGTAAAATCCTGAAGTCAATGACCAGATCTTCTGACTCTCCAAACTGTGCCTTAACTACAAAGATGTATGGTATGTGCTGTTCCTGTAATTGTCTGAGAGAGACGCCACAATACGTAGGCATTCTGGAGCATATTACAGATTCCATTTCAGTCATAGCTCTGAATTCTCCTTGTTATTTAAGTTGGATCCGGCTATTCGAAAATAGTGTTATTCTGAGCATAATAGTTTAGATCATTGACCAGCATAGGTCAGCATTGTTCTTTAGAAGTTGAGTCTGCCACGTACTACTTAGAAAGGCAGTGTGGTCAAGTGGGTAGGGCCCCAGCCTGCTTCTGAGGCGCATGAGGGTCTAGTCCCAGCTCTGCTACTGGCCTGCTGTATGACCTTGAGCAAGTCACTTCTCCACTTTGTGCCTCTGGCCTGCCTGTTTTGAGAGGGACTGTCTTGCTTTGTGTTTATAGAGTAGGGCCCCAGTCTTGATATGGGTAGTTCTCTAGAGTGATACAGTAATACAAACAGCTAATAATAACAGTGCCGCTAGTGCTGAGTCTGTATTCCTGGCTGTGCCAGACTTGATGCTGTAGCAGTAAAATACTACTCAATATTAGGGAGAGTAGCCCTGAACCAGGAACAACAACATAAGCTCCTAATTCCCAGCGCACCCCCGAGGAAAGGAAACAGGGTCCATTTATGTACTGAGGTTCAGATCTCCACCTGGTCCCTTGGGTGTGTGGGCTCCTCCTCACCCTGGCACTGGTGGTGTAATAGTCAGGCAGAATTGCCGCTGCTGTGCTCTGAGGCAACCTCTCTTCTCCCCAAAGTGTGTGGGGGTAGAGAGTAGACAGCACCATGGCAACACCCCGCTGTGTATCAGGACAAGCAGTCTGTGCACACCACCAGTTGGGCTGTATGTGTTAAGGGGGGCCCCTGGTATATTGTTGTTAATAGAGAGAACTGCATGAAATGTGTGCAGTCTTATGCCCTAAATGAAGGGTTTATGTGCATCTTTGTACCCTGCGGGTCTGGAGTTTATATCTTTCACCAGACTTTGCCTCTTCCGAACAATCAGCGCACCCTCCTGGTGCATGGTCAGACAGTGGGGAAATTATTCCCCAATAGAATGTTACTGAGTGATGCAGGAAAATTCCTGAATTATTTATCTGATGCTTCTGCTATCTACAGTGCTGGCCAACTCCTCCTCTGAGACCAGGAAATCCAATTAAGTACCAGCTTTCCCTGATGATGGAGACATTTACGTGCATTGGGGAAGATCCTCAGCTGGTGTGAATCAGCAAAGATCCACTGAAGTCAAGATCATTGACACCAGCGGGGTCAGGATTTCACCCTCAGCCTTAAAATGTGCACCTGTCAAATAAGCCAAGTGATAAATACGTTGTTTGTTTTGAAGAACCTCTCCATTTCTAGTCCATGTGATTAACAACCAAACATCTCTGTAAAAACCACTATCTGTTTCTGTTGGACATGTGCCAAGTTATCCACAAGTGGCTTGAACAGCTGTCAAATGGCACGATTCTGTGTTTTGGTGACATTTTAGAGGTGTCCCTAATTCTGCCCACCCCCTTTTACCCACTCCCCAATCTGATGGTAAAGAACATCCTTTGGACTCTTTGCTTGTGTCATATGCAGAGTAAAGGCCTGTTATGTCAGTGCTGGGCACCTGGCACCAGCACGAACAGTAAAGCTGATTCCTTTGGGAGCATTGGGTAAGTCCCACTGTCCTGTGCTGTGTGGAAGAGATAATGACTCAGCATTGGCTGAAGCGTGAAATCAAAGCAGGTCCAATGAGAATTTGGCAATTCTGTATCACTTGATTTACTGGCCTTGAAGTGGCACCATGATGCCCAGAAAGCAGATCAGAGCAATTTTGTCATGAAATAAAACCATTTTCCATTTAAGAACAGCATCAGACTGTTTCCTTTTCTCTCCAAAGGGGCTGGCTTGTTGGCTCATTATGTGACTGGACCATGAAAGCTGAAAGGATGACAAGGAGAGGAAACTCTCTCAGCATTTTCCAATACCCAGCCCCCAACTGGCTTCCCCCACCTCCGCTCTGCCATCTTCCAGTGTTTTGCTGCAGTACACTGTGCTGCCTAGCAACCGCACCGTAGGCGATGTCATAAGGACTCAGAGGACTGCAACAGGGGAATAAACACCTACGAAAATGAATAAATAAAAATCCCCACTGAAATAAGGTTGTGACACACATTTCTGAAAGCAAGGAAGTACATGGCTAGTCGCCTTGTGTTACTGCACCTTTGCATATCGTACCTGGCCTGGGGGAGCTGTCCAGAACAGAGAAAGTTTCCAACAGCAAAGATGGATCTGAATTTTCCAAAAGTTTGCGGGTGTTCTCTACTGGGGATGTCTAGAAGTTGTTTAGAGTAATTTCTACCCAACATCACAGATCCCAATTGCTTTAATCTGTATGATTTTCTCTAAGGGTTTATGTGTATATGTATATATAAATACACACACCCACCCACACCCACACCCACCCTCCAGCAATAGTTACAAACCCTGCAGCATCCCTTTTATAAACTGTTGTGCTTTGGAGTGGTCCTGTGGAATGTTGTCATAGCTGCTTATGACTATTTATTTGTATTGCAATAGCATGTAGGAGCCCCAGACGTGCACCAGAAACCCATTGTGGTAGATGCTCTACAAACGCTGAACAAAAAAATGGTCCCTGCCCCAAAGGGCTAACAGGCTAAGTAAACTTTTTCTATGGGATTTTAGTTGTTGATGGCTATTTTTTCTCATATTGAGACCCAGCCTGCCAAGTCTCATGCAACTGAATGGAGACTTTCTCATTTTGCAATTATTTTAATCAAGATTTTCCAAGTCTCCCCTTCTCATGGATTTCACTGGGTGAAATCGCTGTAAGTCATGTTTTGGGGGCAATCAGATAAGGGCTATAGTGCTATCGCTCACAATTTTATCACAAATCTCATCATATTTGGTGTTTTTCTTAAAGCACCAGCTCCTGGAGTCATGTGAAGATGGAAGGATCTCCACTTCCATAAAAAGATAAGCCAGCTTCTAGTTCTTGTGTTTGTGGGCAAAATATGGAATATATGAGCCCTAAAGGCTCAAAACTCAGAAGGCAAATAAAAAGACCCAGCTTTTTTTTAAAAACCACAATTTTTAAGTGAATCTTATGATTTCTGAGCACTTGGGTGGCAATATTGCAGTATTGAACGTCTATTTGTGTAGAGACTTGGGTATCTGTCTCTTTTAAAGCCCTTCTGTGAATTTCCTATTTGCCTTTCTCTCACTCTGTAGGTCTCCGCAGCACCTTCTGGACAGCCATGAGCTAGGCACAGAGTTTCTCATCCAACATGTAATTGCCATACCTTCATAAATAGGGCCCTACCAAATTCACAGCCATGAGAAACGCATCACAGACTGTGAAATCTGGTCTCCCACCGTGAAACGGTCTTTTGTGTCTTACTCTATACTACACAGATTTCACTGAGGGAGACCAGTGTTTCTCAAATTAGGGCTCCTGACCCAAAAGGAAGTTGCAAGGGGGTCACAAGGTTATTTTAGGGAGCTCATGGTATTGCCACCCTTACTTCTGCACTGACTTCAGAGCTGGGCAGCCGGAGAGTGGCGGCTGTTGGCTGCATGCCCAGCTCTGAAGGTGGCGCCCCGCCAGCAGCACAGAAGTAAGGGTGGCAATACCATACCATGCTACCCTTACTTTGGCGCTGCTGCCTTCAGAGCTGAGCGGCTGGAGAGAGGTGGCTGCTGACTGAGGGCCCAGCTCACAGGCAGCAGCGCAGAAGTAAAGGTGGCAATACCATACCATGACATCCTTACTTCTGCGCTGCTGCTCGTGGAGGCTCTGCCTTCAGAGCTGGGCTCCCAGCCAGCAGCCGCCTCTCTCCATCAGCTTTGGAGGCAGCGCCGCCACGAGCAGCAGCGCAGAAGTAAGGGTACCCGTACTGCAACCCCCCCTACAATAATCTTGCAATGCCCCACAACTCCTTTTCGGGCCAGGACCCTACAATTACAATACTGAAATTTCAGATTTAAATAGCTGAAATCAGGACATTTATGATTTTTTAAAAATCCTATGACTGTGAAATTGACCAAAATGGACGGAATTTGGTAGGGCCCTATTCATAAATAAGATCTCGTTATGTCTCAAACCTGGATCTGCTTCCCAGCTCACACAACAATACTAATGATGAGGATGGGATGTGGATCACATGAATGGCGTCCAGACCCTGCTGAGAGTTGTATGGAATGCACAGCAAAGCTATTATGCTTTTTCCCAGAACAGATCATTGTCTTAGGTCATATTTTTGGGTGATTTAACATGTACAAACAATGCTCATTGTCAATGACTGGGATTTGGGGATTTCGTGGAATATTGCAAGGTTGGTTAGTTGCAAAATGTGTTCAGTAACAGCGAGAATGAAAAATAAACTCCTCATCGCTGTCATTCAACTCAGTTAATATTAATCTGTAGAGCAGTTTTACAGGAGTCTCTGTGACACTACAGGCAATCAGCTGCCTCACATAAAGGAACACAACACTGGACCTGATTCTGGGGGTTTGTGGAAAGGAATGTGGTTTCTTTAGTGACAGTCTAATATTAGCTAGGATACAACTCTGCCATGGGCTGATGAAGAACATGGCCAGACTAGGTTAGACTAATGGTCCATCTAGCCCAAGATCCTGTCTCAGACAGTGTCCAGGAGCAGAGCTTCAGGGGGAATGAATAGGACAGGACCACTGGAATGATCCGCCTCAGTCTTCCCCACCCAACTTCTGGTAGTCAAAGGATTAAGGTTGCCCCGAGCATGGGGGTGCATCCCTGACCATCTTGACTAATAGCCATTGATGAACCTATCCACCATGAAGGGTTAATTCCTTAGTGAAAAGGCTTTTCCCCCTCTCATTCTTAATGGAGAAAGGATCATATTGCTTTAACTGGACAAGCTAGAAGCCCCAGTGTTTTGTGTCAGGTGACAATGTAACTGGTGAGTAAATTAAAAAAACTAAGACTAATTACCTTCTAGCAGAGGCCATCAGGTATCCTGAATCAAATGGAATGAGAGACTGGGATATCAGCTTAGTGCATGTGTGTTTTATTTGCTTTTCTTCCTTTTCCAGAGAGCTGGTAGAAACCAGTGATCCCTGACCCTGCTTTAAACATAGGAGAATACCCCTCTGCTTTGGTTTCTGTTTTCACTTAACCTATCCATTTCATGTGTTGGGCAGGCTAGGAGCCAGCAAACCAAAACAATCTGGACTTGTCTTTGTTTACCCGCCTCAGACGCTTATTTATTTGTGTTGTTTTTTCCTAGTGGTGAATAAATCAGGCTGAGTAGCAGCCCCTGTGTAATCTGCATCTCGGTCCTCTGTCAACGACCAAGCTGCCATGCTGGTGAAGGCACCAGATTCAGAACTGAAAGGTCATTTTGTTGCTTATTAGTTTTTTGATTTATTATATTACCCAGATGTGGATGGCAGGAGAAACTGTGTTCTATGTAGAGCTGGGTGAAATTTTTTGGCCAAAAATTGTTTGCAGAGAAAAATGTTTCCCACTGCATCAAAAAAGCCGTTATTCATCCAGCTCTTATTCTATGTTATTGCTGCCTTTTTTTTTTTTTTTTTTGCTTTCAGGTTTGAAAGCTAATGGGTTAGTCTGGAGTGGGATCAAGTGTTGTCCAGTCCTTTTTCACTCCAGTCCTCTAGAGCCCTCACTGAGGAGACAGGTTTTCACATTAGTGGGTATATTTCCACTGTGTAATAAGATCAACAGCATAGAAAAGCAATTCTCCTCCTGCAGTGCATCCTAAAACTCACCCAAGGGCTTGTCTTCACTACCCGCCGGATCGGCGGGTAGCAATTGATCTATCGGGGATCGATTTTTCGCGTCTCGTTTAGACACGATTAATCGATCCCCGATCGCGCTCCCCGTCGGCTCCGGAAATCCACCTCATCGAAAGGCAGAAGCGGAGTCAACGGGGGAACGGCAGCGATCGACTCGCCGCCGTCCTCACGGCCAGGTAAGTCGATTACGATACGCCGACTTCAGCTACGCTATTCACGTAGCTGAAGCTGTGTATCGTAGATCGACCCCCACCCCCCTAGTGTAGCCCTGGTGTTAAAGTGGTTCATTTGAGCACTGGAGGCTCATTACTGCCTGTATCTGCCCCTTCCCTGCTGAATCATTTAAACACCTTCAGCCGCAACAGTGGTGAATTCATCTGCTACCTACAACAGATAACTCCCTCTATAAATCATGTGCACGCAGAGCTGCAACTAGAATTCTGGTCTTTCCACTGCAAATAAGAGTTCTAAGACAATGACCTCCAGAGCTCAAAGCACAGGTCCCACAGCTTCAGCTAAAAAGAGCCAGGCTCTATAGATGGGGCTTGTAGGGGCTTGGACTCCCCCGGCAGCGCCTCCTGCTGGTCTTCTCAGGGATTAGCTCACCAGTTCTCTGGAGCGCCCTCTGTTGGCCAGTGATCCACTTTACTCTTTTGGCCCCGGTCCCTCCCAGGACCTGGTGCCTCTTCCCACTGGAGTGCTGCCTCCTGGCAGTAACCCCTCAGTTTCAGGGTCTCCCCACCCACTATCCCCACCTCACCTCAGTATAGGATACTGCCAGTCACCACTTAGCCCCATTCACTGGGACAGACTGCAGTGTATTAGCCACTCATCATCGGCAAGGGGTTTTTGGACCTGCTGCCTCTGAACCCTAGTACCTCCCGGAGCCCTATGCCGGGGCCTGCAGTCTGGGGCTTGCCAGCCTGGAGCTTCCCTGCTCCCCTGACCTTTCTCTAGCCCTGCTCCAAACTAGGTCCTGGGTTCCTCCTTGCAGCCAGGCCCGTCTCCCTCTGAAGGCAGAAAGAGTCTCTGTCTGGATTGCTGGCTCAAAGCCTTTATAGAGCCAGCTGGGCTCTGATTGGGGCATGGCCCAGCTGCAGCTATTTCCCCCCATTCAACCCAGTGGCTGTTTTCTCCTGTCACAGCCCTCTCCCAGGACTGTTTTAAACCCTTCAAAGCCGGAGCGGGTGACCACCCCACTACAGGACTGTATAATACTCACATCCTCTGTGGAGCCAGGCACAGATGGGCTACGTGTAGCATACTGACCTGTGGGATATACTACCACTTGATTCAAAGGAGAACTCCTATAGTTAACAACTGTAATTGATTACTAGAGATTAACATCATTTGGGGGGCGGGGGGGTCTGCCCACATAGATCTAACTGCAGGATCAGCACCAAAGTTGGTACATTACAGTGCTACCTACTTTGTGGAGTTGTTTACACAGTCTTTCTTGTTCTTTTCCTTAGTGTGCAAGCAAGTTTTTAGTGTTGGAAGAAATAGTCATCATGTTAGTTTTGTTTTATATGATTTTCTGGGTAGAGGAACCTGTATGAGCAGCAGGAAACTTTACTCTCTGTCCTCGTCTGTGATTACAGTCAATTCCTGAGACAGATTTGCTCCCTAGAAAGCCGGCACTGGTGTTGGATTGAGATTCCTGAAAGAAGGGATTGACCTGCATACTGTTTGACCATCTCTGTTCCAAGTGGTATATATGTAGACGGTACATCACTGATTTATCCTCCTCTGGGAAGCCTAAGTACAGGGCCCTCTGCATCTGCTACTACTTGCCAGAGGGGTGATCCAGCATCAGAAGAGGACACTGGTGTTGGAAGAAGGGGTAGTATTAGCATTAGCATTGGATGGCAAAAGTGGGTGAAGATCAAGAGTACTATTGGTTTTGGAAAGCAAAACATTGTCATAGTACCTGATAGAATTGTTTCTCTGCAGCGTACTATATAACATCTAGTCATAAGGGAATGGACTTGGGATTGAAATGGCCAACTGAGTGCAGAGGAAGGATGAGCCTGTATGAGGGAAATGTAAGAAAAGACTGGTAAAACTCAGAATTCCAGAAGAGAGTGTAAAAAAAATAAAAATCAAACCAACCCCCACTTCCGCTGGAGCATCTTGCGCATCTTGCCATGAGCAAAAAGCAGTTCTGCTGGGAAAGAGGAATTTTTACTCATTTCCCCAGAAAGTCATCCAATTTTGTTAAATATCACACTTTAAAAATGTGGACTTTGCTGCAAATGTTTGCAGCAGCAAAAGCTACACTCACAGCTTCCCCCCTGGCTGTACAAACTCTATTTTCATCTTTCTTAATATATTAATCTGGAAAACTAAATTGAGGGGTCAGAGGCAGTTCATGTACATTTGTGTCTGCGGAATTAGATGATTAAAATGAAGAGCATCACATGCCAATGCACTCAAGATGGAACAAAAGTAGCAGTCTACCATTTTTATCTCTCCCAGAGAATATCTATTAGAGAGTTGTGGGGGAAGTAATTTCTCTGCAGAGAACTTCATGTTAAAACTGGGAATTTTGGCTTGCAACACAGTGCTGTATAATATAGTGCTATTCAGCATGTCAGCAATTCAAAGTGATGCTCCACTCTTTGGATCACTTATCCATTATTACTTCAGACAATGAGCATCTGATCCAAAATATAAGTGGTGGATGCTGAGTGAACAGTGAGTGGGGAGAAGATACTGTGGTTCATTGACTAACCAAATTACTTTGGGGCATTTAAATGCATCTCTAGCTTTTTATTCTGCATGGGCTATTGTATTTGAATCCTGTGATGATTCAGTCTTGGAAAAATTAACCGTTTCCATTCCTTGAGGACAGTAACACTCGCAGAAGTATGCTAATGTAGCAAGAGATGGTAAATGCAGCATTCAATATGAAAGGCTCATGATCTGGATACTGAGAGAATTTATTATTAAACCAATCCATCTGTAGGGTGTCTAATTTTTTTAAAGAGTGTAACTGAACAGGTGTATGAACTGAGCTGAACCTGGATGTGGATTGGAAAAGTGGCTATTTAGGTTAAGTATCTCTTTCACCAGCTGGCTGTGCTGCTCTTTGAGAGACAGACTATGGTGTTGACTAATAATTTGTTATTTGTTAGACGTTATTATTTCCCCTCATTTTATTTCTGCATTTTCATTTCATTGATATAGAAATATAGAAAGAGTGACATGTTTGCTACAGAAAAAAATCACAACAGCTGTTAATTCAAGTAGGGAAAAATCTCTCAACAAGTTACCTGTAAATATTTAAGTAAAACCTTGAATTTGCTTTGCCTGCCTTTGAACCCTTCTTGTGCTTGGTTTCTGAGATGATTATGGCAAACAAGTTTATTTGGAAAGATGTTCACATAAGCAGGGAACTGTAAATTAATATTAGAGAGTGTATTCAAGTATTCATATTGGAAACCTTTAAATCCATCCTGGAAGCAGAAACAATACTACATGATCAATATATCTTCTCAAAACTCATGAGCAAAGCCCACATTTAGAGCATCAAACACTTGCAACAATCTGCTTATAAATACAGACCAACAATTTTTTCATTGAAACCATTCAAATGAATAGCAAATACTCTCAGGGAAATCGGAGATTGCTCATGGACAATTCACAAACACAGACCAGCTTCAGTTTGTCAAATAAATTTAGCAGCTGTACTTTATATATAAAGTTGTCAAAATAAAGTCATCAAGAATATTAAACGGGCCACTATCTAAGAACAGATGAGAAAAAGAGTGCACAGATTGCATTTCAAAAGCAATAAGCATCACCCCGTCATCGAAAGTGCCAATTCACAAACTAAGGCCCTGAATCTTCATTGGCCTGTACCCTCTGTAGGTGTTTAATTACAGCCATGCAGAATGAGTGCAAAGTAGATGTAAATCACTACTACATCAGCATGGTATCATTTTACACCACTTTGTGCAATGAGTATGTCTACATGAGGTGCGGGGCAATTGAGATTTGGGCCCACTGGGCAAGAATCTTGTCAGGTGATCCCAGCTCCTTGATTCACAGGGACAGCCTTGGTCTGCTATAATTTACAGTTGCTGCCTCAATAGACCTTGTGCCATATAGCATAGAACTGCTCCTGCTATGCCCCTTCACTATGCCAAGAGGGCAGTGGCACAGGGCCAAATGTACCAGGAGGGAGTTCCCCTATGCCAGGGGACTTTTCTGTTGGGTATTTGCAGTTGGATTTCAGCAAAGGGACTGTAAGCCAGCTAGAGAATCAAGCCTATAGCATTTTCTGCTGTATCACAGGTATTAAACAATCTTGAGATTATTTGTAATGCTTTTTGACATTCGGATTAAAAACTGTAAACCTTAAACTCATTAACCTGAAAGTTCCCATGTCATTGTTTGCAGTTCTTGAGTCAAGAAGATTGTGATAAAATTGTGTTGGGATAGATATCGGGGAGGCTGGTGAGTTCAAAACCCATAGATCAGGTGGATTGTTTTCCTCAGATAAGAATAAGCCTCTACAATAAATTGGCAGGTAAAACCTTTAAATCAAATACTGTAGTACCGATGAGCTTTAGACAGATAAACATTATCCTGGAAATAGAGGGCTGGGGAGAATTTACAGATAAAGCAAGGTCAGTTCTTAATGAACCTATAGGGGGGAGTCTTAGCCTTTCCCTTCCCAACATTCTCTTATGTTCATATTGCTTGTAATGTAACTAACGTCCTGGTATTGTTGTTATCCTAATCTATTGGGTTCTAAACTGTTACACATTTTATTTAATTCAGATTTTTTTAAATCTGATCGTCTGGAAGCTCCTGAAGAAAACTACAAATAAAATCACAACTAAAATTAACACAGACACTATTCAAAAGTATATATAAACAAAATCAGCCTTAAAATATAATGCATAATTGTCTCAGGAATAGGGGATTGATTAATGACTGTGTGGCCATGGAATGTGGAATAGCTGGCCATTACTCTATGCAGTTACAGTAGGTTAAAAACTGTTAATGGCTGGACAGAGCAGTTATCTGGATCTTACCATCACTAGTTGCACAATCATATAATACAAAGGCATGCGGGTACTTCTGAACAAAGCAGACCCCTTGTATTTAGGTCATGTCCCCCTACACTCTGAATTGGGGGTACATACTATTTATTATTTGTATCACCAAGGTACCCCAGTTATGGACCCAGGACCCCGTTGTGTAGGTGCTGTAAAAAAACAAAACACTATCTTGAATTTTGTTCTTTTAGGAAGTACAACCCTGCCTTCAAAGCTCTAAATCTAGTAACGACAACATGGTGTTGAAGAATAATTAGCTAACACAGCAACCATGTCATTCCCAGAAATACAAGCTTTCAGCAGCAACTCTGCCAGGAACAATGTAAGCAGGCAAATGGGTTTTGTAATACTCTCAGGTAAAACTAGCTGCTTCCTGCACAGTTTTTCTAGATGCCACTGCGGAACTTTTGTTTATGTATAAAGAATGTAAACATTCCCAGAACAAATACATTTATTTAAACTTGTGTATGTGAACCAGATTAAGGAAAATCCCTTGTGGATTTTACAGTAGAAAAAAACTTCTGGTTCCAGATTACAGCTAGATTTTGGAATAGCCCAACAGGTCCTGGTTTCTTTGATCACTTTTTCTTCAGTACAAATCTAGAAGAAAATGGAAAGTGACTCACTTATAGGAATTGATCTTTGGAAGGAATAAGATGTGTGCTAATGCAAAAGTGTTTTTCCTTGTAGAAGGGCTTTAAAAAAAAACCCCAAACCAAAACAAGAGCTTCTTCTTGAAAGCAACAGGCCTCCAGGGAAAATATTTTTGAGCAATAAAATTAGGGCCATTTGTTCTCAGATGACTGACATAATCTGAGACTTTTTGCAGTGTCATAGCCGTGTTGGTCCCAGGATACTAGAGAGGCAAGGTAGGAGAGGACCAAGGTCTGTTGGTGAAAGAGACAAGCTTTCAAGATGAAGAGCTGAAGAAGAGCTCTCTGTAGCTTGAAAGCTTGTCTCTTCCTCTAACAGATGTTGGTCCAATAAAAGATATTACCTCGCCTACCTTGGCTCTGTAATTTAAAATTATATTGTTTAGTGGACTGTTGAGATAGTGAAAATATTCAAGTTTCACTTGAGTCTCATTGCCTGGCTTGACTTTTTGTGTGTGTTATATTGTGGGTGTATGTTCATAGGACCAGACTCCCATTTGTAGTATCACCTTACTCCTAAAGCAGCCCCTTCACTTCAGTGGGACTTCTCACTGAGTGAAATATTACTCAGGGTGAGTAAAGGTACCAGAGTCTAGTAATGGCAGTGGCACTAAACCATATCTGTTGACAGCGGGCAACTTGGAGACTCAAAAGGATCGTTCAAATTTATAAGTATCACTGCTCTAGATTTTTTCACCAGAAAAGTTAGGATTTTTTTTCTCTGTTGTGTTTTTGTCAAAAACTTTAAAGGGGAAAAAATATAATTTCCCAGCCCACTCCTCAGTGCAACAGTATATCCCAGTTCGACATGTAGCGAATTACAAGTTGGGAGTGTGAAAGGATTGTGGTGGTGTTTTACTGGGTTTGTTCAGCAACCGTGTACTGCTTTCCAGCCTGTGACATCACTGTTTTTCCACAGGGAACTTTAAATTCCCTGTACCTGCAATTGAAATTTTAAACAGCTCTACCTTTCTCAAGTCTCAACTTGGATTTCTGCTGGGCTTTCATAATAGACAGCCTCTCTTTGCCATTCAGGAAGAGCCCTGCCCCATCCGAACTTTTCACATTATCAAATTTGCTGGGCCCATTGGTTTGTTTGATAGATGCAATAATCCACGACATCAATTCTAGCCGCTTGCTTTTGAAAAGGAAAATATTCTCAGTGTTCTGTCTCTGGGTGTCATTTTAACTTCTGGGCTTCCAGCTAACCTATGAAGAATAAACAGAATGTGTTTGGTGTCCCAGCAAAAGTGAGCTGTAGGTGAAGCTACTAGTAGCATGGCAGGGGAATGCTTCCATGTGCTCCATTTAAATGATCAAACCGGAACTCATGAGCTCACTAGCTATTGCAATTCATCTCCCCAAACATGCTAGACATGATAATTCTCTCTGAGGGCAACCCGTTAAAATGTAGCCAGTGGGTCATTAGGTTTTAACAGGGAATACATTTCCTATTTACCAGTCATTCTATCTGCTTGCCTCATGGGCCACCATATTTAGAAAGCCTTCATCATAACTACGGGAACAGGTTTTTGCTTAAGCAAAGCTGGTTAGTGTTAATTCAGTTTGTTCTGAATTAGCCGAAGATGATCTGAGGAGGTGTGTGTGCATGCGAGAGAAAGAGAGATCTTTCATCTACCTTTTCTCCAAGCTGCCTGCTGGTTCCAATAAATCAAAAGAAAGTAGTATAAATAAAGAATTCATTTCATTTCCACCGACATCAATACTTTCTCTGACTGGATATCACTCCTTCATAAAACACACACATTGTGGGTCTCATTTTCAAATGTAGGTACCTGAACCCCCACAACTGCTTTAAAAAAATATAGGTACCAGCAAGGCCAAGCCCAATGCTTTCCTCCAATTGACTTCATATGCTGAAGTGTTACCCTGACTAGAAAAGCTTTCCTGAATCAGGGCCTTCGTGCACCATGTCACACTCTTGGTTTCAGCTTGAAGCACAAAAGATGCATCACTAGAGTTAGTAGAAAAGTGTAGACATTTTTTGCAAATATTTTCATGAAAAAAATCACCCCCTTTGTTTTCAACCAGGAAATTTTACAATTTTTCCACAACCAGTATGTATTACTAGCAGCCTGGTTGAAAGCCCAATGAAGTCAGTGGAGATATTCCCATTGATTTCTCTGAACTTTGGATCAGCCCTTCCAGCACAAGGGCATTTTATCTTTAATCAGGGTTGCAATGGTAACTCCAGGACCCTCCATTTTCGATACTTCTGAGCTACAGGGTGTATTGACTCAAAGGTGTGTGTGTATAACTTCTCCTCTTCCACAACACATACAATTTTCTTTTTACGTTCTCCACTTTCTTCTTCTTCCTGCAAATAAAGGAAAGTCATCCACCCCCAAAAGAGCATGTACCAGCTACTGCCTGCCAGCTTGGGGGAGATCATCTGGGAATACTGTAATATAAAACAACATTGCGATAGCTATTAAGCAGTAAGCTGAAGATAAATTGAACCTCTATGCTTGTTTAGCTGGTTGACGTGCTGTAGTGTGGTAATTGCAAAATATGTTGCCTGGAGTGGGATAATTCTAAAGATTTAGAGGAACAAAAATTCTTGATTATTTTCATATGCTGTTTATTCTTAGTAAGTTAAGACATCCCACCGCTAATGTGGGAGGGGATGATGGCTTTTATATGGATCAGAGCATATGAATCTGGTTATATGAATTCTCAGAGACTCTCCATAGGCACCTAATGCTCCTTGTACCTTAAAAAAAAATCACCTCTATCCTGGTGTATTCTGTAGGGTGTAGTTAAAGTTAGAGTTATTAGTTAAATTAGTTTGCTAGTTCCCAAGGTAGGCTTGGCCATTAGCAGGATTCCCATTCAAACTCCATCCATTAATCTCCAGTGGATCTGGGAGTTTTTCTCATCCCCGCTTATCATTCACATGGCCCTTACCTCTATAAATGATTATAGCGGGAGTGTAACTATGCTTACTTCAGGGGGCCTCTCTTTGCTTTCCCAGCCCCCCTGCCTCCCCCCACCCTCGACACACATGCAGATGGAGCTGTACCAAAACTCTGTCCCCATACATTTTCCAGACTTTGGGGTTTTGGGGAGCCATATATTGTGGCCTGGGCCCATCTGCTACTGTGTGCCATATAAATAAAGGAGTGGCCATAAAGTTGAGCAGCAGTGTTGCAGAATGCATATCTAAAGGTACATAAGCTCTGCTTTCAGGAACAGATGTTGTATGTCTAAAGGTAATGTCTGCTGTTTTCTCTCTGATAGTGTAGCATCTTGAAGTTAATAGGAGCTTGTGAAAGGACTGTGAAGATACTGATTTAGGAACTCAGCATTTGCCCCACTGACCTCTGTGGAAACAGATAGCACTCAGCAGATTGTAGAAATGGGCCCTGCATTTTGGCAATGAGATGTCCATCATAGCCAGTGTGTGAATAACAATGATGACAATGTTGCAGTTCTATAGTGATTTTCATCTAAACGTCTCCAGGATGGTAAAGTTGAACTAATTTGTTGTCATTTTTACACTTCATTTTCTTTTGGTCACTCCTTATTGATAGGACCAGCATGAGCAATTTTCTTTTCCTGTGCTTCCCTCATCTGTCATCACCCGCAGTATTTACTGTAACGAGCCTGTGAGCAGGAATGGAAATATGGACATTAGCAAATGGAGCTGAATGTAAAAAGGGGCTTCCAAGAAGCGTGGTGGTTGTTAGCAACCTCGCTTAGCTGCTAGTAATAGCACCAGCCTTCCCCATAGGGCAAGACTCTGTACATCTCCAGTATAAATGTCAGCACCTTTGGGAGAGAGCTGTATTAGAACAAATACTCTGTTGTGGGGGAAGGGAGGGAGAGGATGCAATCTGATATTTCTTGGGAAACTGTAGCCTACGCCCTTTCTCCCTCCCTCAATGCACTGGGCGCAAAAGAGGAGAAAAACAGTAGTATTCTGCTGACTCTGGAGTGATTGTAAAATGTCTGTCTTCGCTGTGTATTTTTCTTACCACTTGGTGTCCAGTGGAGAGGCAGACCCTGGAGTCTGCTTGATTGACAACTCAGCTGTCCATAATATCATGTGTATTTCCACCACTCATACGGCCTTGGTTTATGCAAACTAAAAATCTTGGGCCAGATCTTCAGCTGCTGTAAGTTGGCACAGCTCCACTGAAGCCAATGGAGCAACATGCTGATTTGCACCAGTTGAAAATCTTTGAGGCTGAGCCTAGTGAAGGGCACACAACCTAAGTCATAACCCAGCCACGTTTGTATCCCCTGGAGGATTTGGCATCAGTCAGTCTCAATCTCAGCTGGAAGCTACGCGCTTAATTCTTCTCTCAGTTCCGCTGGTGCAAATCAAGAGCAACTCCACTGGAGTTACAGCAGTGTATTGCTGGGGTGAGAGGAAAGTTAGTCTCTCTCTCTCCCTCTCTCTCTCTAATTAAAGACACTTGTCGCTGTAACTGTGTAAAGAAAAGCAGGCCCAAACATATGAAAACAACTCCTCTCCAGGAAAAAAAAGAAAAAGGCTCTGCTTTTGTATCTAGATCTGTGCAATTTGATTAAAAGAAGATCATGTCCATGTGGTTTTGATCCACAAGGGTTTGCAGCTGAGGAATCAAGGTTCAAATTATGATGAGCCATAATCTCAGTCACAACAGCTGAGCTCCTCCTGGCTTATCAATGAAACATGCAAAATGGTGACTTTCACTGGAGTGTGATGCCGAGCTATAAAATGAACCATGTTTCTTCACAATTGGGCCTTGTTTACTAGCAATTTGGCACAGGTTCCAGGAACAGGCAGAGGACAGACTGGTCCAGTGGAGAGGAAGTATCATCCTGGGGTTAGGGAACTATAGCAGAGTTGGGACACCTAGGTTTAATTCCCTGCTCTACCACTGACTTCCTTTGTAACCCTGAGCAAGTCACTTAGTCTCTCTCTGCTTCAGGTCTCCGCCTATAAAATGAGGATAATAGCACTGCCCTACCTCACAGGGTGTTGTGAGGATAAATACATTAAAGATTATGAGGCACTCCAATAGTGTGGTAATGGGGGCTATATAGGTACCACAAATAGGTTCCCTGGAAAGGTTTATGACTCTTAGCAAATCCTTCAGAAAACAAAGTTTGAGTTTTTGCTTGTAACAAATACTAAAACTGGGCAAGTTTCAAGTGGCTTTAGTTTTCACTTGCTCCCTCAGAATGGGTGCCTGTATGATTCTTTTCCAGGAATTTTCCCCTAGTACGACACTTGCTTCCTGATATACAGTGTGTAGAGACGAGAGCTAAAGCAATAGGATTGTACAGTACCTGCCAGCATGTCTGAAATGTGAACAACTGCCTCTGACTGGAAACAGTGCTACCTTCTAAACCAGTTATAGGCTTGCTGGGTAGGAACAGTCGAAAAGTGCAGAAGCGTGTAAGTCACATACACACCCCACCCTCATCAATGATATATGTGTGTTGACAGAAACACACTGAACCATTTCAGCCATGCAGATCTCTGGTGCTGGGACACAAGGTTCGTGCATAGTAAAGAGAGCTCTGCCAGTAGCGGCGGGAGGGTGGGGTGTTATTAACATCAAAGGAAGGAAGTACGGGAAAGGGGAGCTGTATTTCTGATTTGCAAACCCTCGTTCTGTTCATAATAAGAAACGAAGGGCCCGATCCTTTCCTTTGTGCTGCACCATGGTGCTTAACTTCCTTAAAGGCAGTGGATCTGTTCCCAAACTCTAGCAGAATCCTGGGGTAGCACAGAGCTGCCATAACTGTTCCTTTGCCACCATGCAGAATGGGCAGGGCTGGGGAGGGAAAGGAGGCGGCTCAGGGCATCCCTGTACTCCGATGAGCCCACGCTGCCATAATGGCCAGTGAAATCGCTCCAGTTTGTGGTAGGGGACTGGTCTAATGCAGAGCAGGCAGAGGATTGGGGGCAGGGAGGCTTAAAGCCACCTTTGCATGTGTGTTCCCCTCCCCCTCCACCATCCTTCCTGAGTGCTCCAAGCTGCTACATATGTTTGTCCTAACTAATATAAAAAACTAGCTCAGACATGCCATAGAGCGGAATGAGCTCTGCATTAAAACTGTGCACCGGCATCTGCCCATCATGAAACCCATCATTAAGTGCATCCTCTGAAGTCTCATCAGCACTTAATTCAATTTAATCATTTTGTGTGTGCGTGTGCTTTATAACTAATTCCTTATCCCTCATCAGCCTTATGTTTTGCCTCACAAAACTTGGTCTTCTAGTGACAAATCAGAAATGGTGCCTTTCCTCAAATGCATGTGTTTTCATGCAGAATGTTTCAGTCCCTCCTGCGAAAATTCACACAGAGAAAATTGATGGTTTCACACAGATATTATGAGCATAAGTAGGGCCTAAATGTGTCACACTAGCTAGTTACCCAGATGTTGCAGGCCTGTGAGCATGGTGCATGTGTTACGTTTATATTTTAAGAAAGAAAGAAAACTGGTATAGTGTGTGGGGGAGGGGGCTGTCTCAGCCGGTGCCGTGCTTGGACGATAGGACAATCTGATTTGCATGGTGCAAGGAGGATGGGCCATCACAACTGGCATGGTGCCTGGAAGACCTACCTGCATAGCATATTCAAAGGGCATGTAGATTGTATTATTGGATAAGCCTACCCTTATGAAACAATGCTGCATTCCTACAAATTTCACTGCCCAGCAGTGAAGTTATATTATTAGAAATCCTGAGAAAACAGCAAAGCTGATTATGTGGTGGCTCATTTATAAGCAAAGAAGCAGCCAACAGTTGTGACCCCATATGGAAACGTCCCTCGCGCCCCCCCCCCCACCACCACATTAATCAGCTGTGTTTTAACCTTGTCTTGTTATCCCAGTTGGAGATTTAATCTTTCGCAAGGCCTCCAAAGGGTCTGCCATTGTTCATACCGTTTGAGGTTTTTTTGGTTTTATTTAAAGACATGTTATTAAACTCCCTAATCTCAATGCACTGACAGAAATGTATGGGGTTGGAATGGGGGTATGTGCTGATTCATTTCTACTCTTTCATTCCCATTTAATTGCACAGAGCATAAATACATAAATCTCCATGTGTCAAGATGAGAACACACTTTGTGAAATGCTATAGAGAATTAGACTTGATACCTCCGAGAAACAGATTTTCTTCTGATGTATCTTACAGTAATTTAATAGGGAGGGCATTTTTTTTTAAATCCTTAACTGTCTGGGTGGCAGTATTGTTTCGGGGTTAAACCAGAAGACTAACAGTTCAGGACTTTGGAGTTTCATTTCTGACTCTACTCTTCCTAACTATGCCACTGGCTTGCTGAATGACATTAACCAAGTCACTTAACCCTTCTGTTCCTCAACATACTTGTCTACAAAATGAAGGTGATGATGCCTACCTCACGGGGGTGTTGTGAGACAGTTATATATATAATATAATTACATGCAACATAATGGGGAGTCGCCAGATGGTGCAATTCCAGACAATATTGCTAGTTCCATATATCAGAATATATCTGAGTTAGAGATGCTTATTGTCAACTGTGATACAATTCCCTTTAGAGGCTAAGCATATCACCAGTAAAGTCTGTTCTTCCTTAGTCCCATTCTTTTTCTGACTGTTTTATTTTCGGTGCCAATCTGCTGCCTATAGCTATACCCATGCAAGCAAACAAGAACATTACATGTTACAAAAACATTGCTATATGCCTGCATATCTGCCTATCTCTCATCTCTTCTCCTATGGATGGATGGATAGATTAGACAGCAATTAAATGCTCTGAGAAAATGTACTAATAGGTCTGTCATTTACCATAGGAACCAGACTATATCTATAATTTACATGTATATTGGCCAGGACTCTGGCACAAAATTTACTGTTACCACAGGGCCAGTGGATCAGTAGCACCACAAGCTAGTAATGGGAGCTGCAGATTCACAGGAACAAAACCTTAATATCTATGCAGAGAGGATATCAGTGTTCAAAGACTCATCTGAAATGGCCCCATCCACTAAACTGCAAGCGACTCTGTTTATTCAACGCTACTGAATTTCACTTGTTTTTCCAGGGATGTATAGTCCTCTAGCATATTCTCCCCAGCATAGATTGCCCATATTATTGTCCATCTTAATTATAACATTAGCATTTATATTCTACAGCATCTATAATTACTTGAAAGTCAATAGCTAATTGTAAAATCATACATCTAGGAAACAAGAATGAAGGCCAGACAGGATGGTGGACTCTATTCTGGGAAGAAGTGACTCTGAAAGAGATTTGGGAGGGACATGGTGGATAATCAGCTGACTATGAGCTGCCAGTGAGATGCTGTGGCCCAAAGAGCTGATGCAATCAATCCTTAAATGTATAAATAGGAGAATAGCGAGGGATAGAGAAGTTACCTCAGTATTTGGCACTGATGTGACCACTGCTGGAATACTGTCTGATCCTGGTGTCCACAATTCAAGGAGGACGTGGGGAAAATTGGAGAGGATTCAGAGAAGAGCTATGAGAATGATTAAAGGACTGGAAAACCTTTACAGTGAGAGGGTCAAGGAGCCCTACCTTTTTCAGCTCATCAGTGAGAAAGTTAAGAGGTGGCTATAAGAACCTACAAGGGCAACAGAAATTCGGTAACAGGGAGCTCTTCAATCAGGCAAGGATAGAAAAAAATGCAGTAGCTTGAAGTGGAACCTTGACAAATTCAGACTGGAAATAAGGTGCACATTTTCAACAGTGTGAATAATTAACCATTGGTACCATTTACCAAGGGTTATGATGGATTGTCCATCATTGGCAATTGATACTGGATATTTTTCTAAAATATATGCTCTTGTTCAAACAGGCATTCGTTCAGGGAAGTCCAAGGGCCTGTGTTATGCAGGAGGTCAAACTGGATTAACACAATGGTCCTTTCTGGCTTTATAATCTATGAATCTGGAGTGTGAGTTTTAGACCCATGAATATGTTACTAGAGGGCAGTAAAACAGTATGCGTTTTCCAATTAGTGGTGCTGATGGTGTGTTATTTCACTTCATTTACCTATGTGATGTAACATCCCAGGGCTAGGCTGTTTTATGAGGCAGGAGGAAATGGACAGGGTTTCTGTGGGATACTAAAGAAGACTTTCCTTTTACTTAACAGGCAAAGCCTGTAGTGGATACAATGTTACCCTTAACACTTCCGATCTCTGAAAGAGGTCTAAATGCAGCACCAGGGCAAGCAGGGATATTTTCTATTATGTTCAGAGGAAGTTTACTGCTTTTTCCAGCGCTGAATTTGGCCCAGTAGAACCAGGATCCGTCTCTTCTGTTTCAGACATCTCGTTCCGTTATCAGTCTCACAAACAAAGACAATCTTTATTTTTTTAATGTTGGGCTATAAGTATCATCAGTCAAGAAATCCTGTATGAGTCTGCAATTTTGATCAAACAAAACCAATTATCTTAATAGAGACATAGTTTAACATGCCGAGTGTGTCCATCTTATGAAACGTTGCTGGAGTCTTTTTTTTTTTTCCCCATAGATGCACACCATTATTTGATTAGATTGCCATTCTAGTAGGGGAAAAATGAGAATCTGCCACAGGGGTAATCTGCCATCAGCTAAATAAAGATTTAATTGTGGCACAAGTAATTCGACACGCATAATGGAAAAAAGTCTATGTTCAGTGTGGAGAATCGGTATGTTGACAGCTTTTGAAAATTGTAAAATGCAACTATTATTGAAGAGGAGGGGTGGGGACTATAATGGGTTCTTAAAAAAAGAAAGCTCTTGTCAGCAAAAGAATACATTTTAGTGCCTGGAATGACTTTGTGAGGTTGCTGAGAAAAGGACAGATCCAATTTTATTCTTCTTTATATAGTTTTAGAGCTCCTGGTATTGCATTCCCTGAGCACTCAAAATTCCCATGGATGTGTAAGAAATGCAGGAGAGGAGGACCTTAAAAACTGGTGGTTCTAGATTTTAAGAGTGCTCAAAAATGTTGTGGTTTTAGTTACATTGGGTTCTAAATTATGATTCAAGGCAGTTGCTTTTTTTTTTTTTAACCTTTTCTTTCCCAGATCATTTCAGAAGCAGGGCAACAAGTCAATGTTTACCCACAAGCAACACTGTGGAGAAATTCTAGGTAAATTACTTGAATGGTGGCCACTGTCTTTAGCCCACCGCTATATAGAGTTTCTTACTGTTCAACTGCATTAGGAGCAGGGATCAGAGAATCTTCAGAGCGGAGTTTGAGTCTTAACGGTTTGGGGAACATTTAGAAGGTTTCTTTTTAGAGCTGGTCAAATATGTTATATATATTTGTGGTTTTAAAAAAATAATTTCTAGGTGTCCTTTAAACATGTTACAAAGAAGACTCAAAACGTGGTCAGCTTTCATAAACCAAAACATTTCTGTATTTTCTCTTTTTCTTTGAAAAACTAGGATATTTGGAACAAGATAAAAAATGTCCACAGTTTCCATTTTCATTCTGGTTCAAAAGCTCTATTTGGTTGAAATTATTTTGACCAGCTCATGTTTGTTTACTAGAAAATTACTTTTCATTATACAACACAAGTCTTGTGTTCAGAGCTGCTAGCCCTGTCTCTTTATAGTATACCTGACATTATCCCTTCAGAGAGACCCCTCTTGACATCCCTGCCCCATTTTTTCCCTCACAATTCTAGCATCCTAGGTTCTACCTCTTTCTCGCTCTTACTGTATTGTCCCTTATCTTTTTCATCTTCCAGGAACTCCTATTCTATCTCTTTTGCTCTACTTCCAGGTGTCTCATCTATCATACTTCATGATTTTGCATCCTGTGCATCTGTAGCTGGTACTTCCAAGACGCCTTTTTATTTTTATTTTTTTTGTGCTTCTGGCTAACTCCCTGATCTAGGGTCTTATGTTCTGGCTCTCCCCTTTTGCCCTCTCCCCGGGAAGCCCTCCCCATACTCTGCTTAGAGGCTCTCTCAGATAAGCCACAAAAGGTTATGTGATGTTTTAAATGTTGAACTTGCAAAGTTTGAGTGGGGTTGGCATTTTCCAAACTTGTCACCTCCAAACTAGAGTAAGTTTGAAACAATTCATTCTTTGACCATATAACATGGTCTTTTTCATTTACTGTGGCCTTTTTAATTTGTGTTTTGGTTTTATTCTGGAGAATTTGGAAAGAAGCAAAGATTCACTAATCTCCCAGTTAATTTCCACATACATTGTTGTGAGCAGAGTAGAAATTACACTGGAAATTGCACATTATATAAAATAATAAATAAGAACATGTAATCTATATTAGCTTGCTTCTTTTAGGTAAAGAAATGTCATGAACAATTCAATCCTCATCCAGGAGCTGACATTCCTTTCCCGATAGAGGTTTTTTCTTGTGGCTTGATTATCTCTGCATGAACACTTCAACTTTGACCGTTCTGGCTGCCACAGGGGGTCAAGTTCTCACACTGACTGGCAGCAAGGAGTGGTCCAAGGATAAATGGTGATATAAGGTGTTTCCCCTGCACTGCCATAAATCATCAATATGGTGACAACTTGTTCAAAGGCTTCCTGATGAAACTGGATTCCTTTCCTTTCACTAAAAGATCTCATCTGGCAAAGAAGAAATTGGATCATACAACAGAAGGTTGTGGGGAAATATACAGTCCATTCTGTTGTGGAGGGAGTCAAAGCATTACTTCCTCTGTTCTGACTGGTGTTGATACCTCCCATGGGAAATGTCTTTGCATGATTATATTTCATTCATCCACCACAACCTGAGGATGGTGAGACTTCTTTTGACAAATAAAAACATATTATTTATACTTGCTGTCAGGGTTCCCTCCCCACTCTGAACTCTAGGGTAAAGACGTGGGGACCCGCATGAAGAGCTCCTAAGCTTATTTCTACCAGCTTAGGTTAAAACCCCCAAGGTACAAAATTCCCTGCACCCTGAGAAATGCTTCTCCCACTGCCACCATCAAGTGTTTTAAACAGGAATCCAGGAAAGGAACCACTTGAAGTTCCCCTTCCCCCCAAAATACCCTCTCAAGCCCGTACACCCACTTTCCTGGGAAGCTTGAGAACAATCTGCTAACCAATTGGTTACACAGTGATCTAAAAACCCACCCCCGGGGTTTTAAAACCATAGAAAACAGTCAGCTTCTTAAAAGAAGGATTTTATTAAAACGAAGGTAAAATCATCTCTGTAAAATCAGGATGGTAACTATTTTACAGGGTACTCAATTTCCAAACTCAGAGGGATTCCCCCTCTGGACAAAACCTTAAAGTTACAGAAAAAATAGGAATAACCCCTCCCTCTAACACAGGGAAAGCTCACCAAGCAAAACAAACAGAAACCTACTCGCTATGCTGACTAAACTTACTTTAGAAAAGTGAGGTTTGGTGAGAAGATGACTGGTTGAGGAGATTGATTTTCTGCAGGTACTTCTTGTCTTCCAAGATCACTCTGACTCAGACAAAGAGCCACACACACCTTCCCCCCTCCCAAGATTTGAAAGTGTCTTGTCCCCTTATTGGTCAGATGCCAGCCAGGTCAGGTGTCAGTCTGGCTACCTGCATTTCTTAACCCTTTACTGGTAAGAGGATTTTATAGCACTGCATCTGACCCTCTCCCCCTTCCCTTTATATTTATGACACTTGCATAATAAAGTTAATACCTAAAGGCTAGACTGCTCTTGTTTTACTCAGGTGAGTAGGAGAATATGAATTCCTCCACCCCCTTCTTTGGCCTACCCAGACCCGGTTCAGATCCAGATCTGAAGAGCAACCCCTCCTCTATATTATGGAAAATATAGAACATATGCTGCATGGACTTAAGTTGTGACAGATAAAAATCCACAAAGCTTGCATTGTGGTCTTTTCCTATAGAGAGGCCAATATTTGGGGATTGAAAGGTGACAGTCAGGTCATCCTGATGTCCTCTGATCAATGGGGCACAAGATGCAGATGAGCTCTCTATGTTCTTGTATGGGAAAAGAGTTTTTTAAATTGGTTTTGAAACCTACTCTTAATGATAGTGTCTTATACTTGTGCCTAACACTCTCAGGAAAGGGTTGGATGGTCTGGTTTCTTTTATTCAGCCTATATTTTCCTTTTCTCAGCTTCCTGCAGCAATTCACCAAACCTTAAACCCATCTGAAAAGCCATTTGTTTCCCTTCTTCACTCACTCCGTAATGAAAACCCCAGGATTCAGCATGCAACTTTCTCCCTCCGTCACACTCCATACTTTTATCCCATTACAGCATTGCAGGTGAAGGGGAGTGGGTGGGAATGGAAAGAGAAGGATAGGCAAGATGTCCTCAGATACAGAACTGATTTGCTGTGTGTATGGAGAGTATTAAGGGAATAGCGAATTCATACTTACTGTTAAAGACAAAGAAGGAAAGAACTTGCAACATTCCCCACAAGTCAAGGTCTCAATAGTGGCAGACATCCACATTTCCTCAAGTTATCCTCACCATGGACCTCAGTCAACATAAAGCTGCTCATTCTCCACCTGGGATCATGACCCGGGATCATGCTGTAGCTGCAGGTTTGACAGAACTGACTGAACCAATCCAGCTCTGTTCAGCCCCATCTCCTCCCAGTTATACACCATTGTGAAACCTGCAATTCAGATTTCATATTTCCACCCTACAAATATAGCGTCTTGTCATTGGACCATCCTGGCAGCTCCCTAATAATTGTTTGTTTCTCTTCCCTGAGCTCCCTACTATTGCCTTAGTTCTGGGCTCCAGTCCCCAGCGCAAGGCACAATGAGGTTTAATTCAATGACAGTTTTCATTGGATGCACTAGATCTAGTCTGATTATTTCCTCCTGGTTTATCAAAAGGCAATTGATTGATGGAGGTGTTGCACTGTGATAGCTGGCATGTGGTGTGGACCTGTCTGCAAGTGGAAGAAAATATAATGGGTATAGTAGTGCCTGAACTCTTTAACTGAGCATTGCTGCTTGAGTGGATTGAGGACAGGAATCTTTCATATAGGAAAGGGTTGTGGCTGGCACTGGTAACACTAGGCCTGATTCTGCACTTGTTCAGTCTCTTACTCCTATGCGCAGATGCTACAGTTCTGATTTGGTAACATTTAGCACCCAATTTGTGTTTGCTTTGCCAAAGTGTAAATGACTACACAAGGGGCAGGGCACCGGAGAATCAGGCTGGCTCTGTGCAGGAAGGGATATCACTGGAACCAATTCCATCCACCCCGAGCAGGATTATCCAGTCTGCCAGGGCCACTTTGTGCTGGCTGATTTAATGGCCAGAGATGGCCAGTGTAGAATTCCCCCTGAGTAGGGGAATTCTCCAGTGGGGTAGCCACCTCCAACACCAGCCACCCCTCCCCACAGCAGAAGGGATGGGAGGAGGCATTCAGGGGGCTGGGGTATTGATGGACTCAGTACATCTGTTCTTCCACTAATGTAAATTTAGAGCTGCTCCTGGGCAGCTCTAACATACTCTGGAACTGCATGGCTCTAGATCAGAGGACTGCAACTGGCTCACTGAAGCATCCCCTGTAAACTCCTTTGGAGTGGGGGTGCAGCAAAAGACACAGAAGAAATGGCCCAAGCTACGAGTGGTGTATTCCAAAGGTATGCCCCAGTAGCCAAGTACGGAGTGAGCAACTGATTATAAATGGCTGAGTAGACTATGAAGCAGATGCTTGTTGTTGTTTCAAAGGGGAGTTGCACTGAATTTGTTGTTTAAAAGGGCATATATGGAGCATGTACAAAAGTAAATGCAATTGTGACACATTTTTGTTGGAAGAATACAGTAGTTCAGGCTCCACAGGAAAAATTCTCTGCCAGTTCTCTGGCAGTGTTTTGTAGATGCACACAGATGACTCTACATGGAAACTTTTAAAATCCTTAGGAAAGCTCGGATATTGATTGGAAAGAACTGCAAGTGGCAGGGAATCCCTTTATGTGGAACTGGATAAAGAGGGTCTGATCTTGATCTCATTTACAGTGGTGTAAATCAGGAGTAAATCCACTGAAGTCAATGGAATTGCACTGGTGTAATTGAGAGGAGAATCAGGCCCAGTGCCTTCAACTTCAATGGTCTCTCGGATGACGGTGAAAGGTTATTGAGAGCTGTCCCTTTTGTGTGTTCTTTTGCCTGTCTTCAGTCATACGCACATAGAAATAAAGGCAGCATGGATTCTGCATGATGAAGCTGAATACAAAGATCAGAAATGTCATGTATGACTATTTGTAGAGCAGAACAGGTCCATTTGGGAATGGAGCAACTCCTCCATTTCTCCCCGGGGGGAGAAAATGAGAGAATGAGCAAACCTCATGTGAAAGACGTTAGTCACATCTTTTAATGCACTACTGGAAGGCACTCAGATACTATAATGATGGAGTGGGCAACTGAAGTGGGCAGGACAAGAACTTAGATTGAACAGAATATCGAGCAAGATTGGCAGGATAGTAAAACTATGGGAGTGACTTAAGGCTCCATGGAAAGGCATGACGCAGTTTTCAGTAGTGGTGTGGGTAAACTAGGGTGACCAGATGTCCCGATTTTATAGGGACAGTCCCGATATTTGGGGCTTTTTCTTATATAGGCCCCTATTACTCCCCAACCCTGTCCCGATTTTTCACACTTGCTGTCTGGTCATCCTAGGGTAAACTAATGGGTATTCAAGCCACCCTACTGCTGGAAGATGGATACTAAGGCGCATGCAAGTCCTTATGCTTTCAATTGAACTGGAGGTTAGAGCATAATGGAGTTGTGAATATAAGGTACTACATGGTGTATGGGCTGGGCTGATCATATATGTGGTAGAGAAGAATGGGGTGTAAGGATCTGGGATGGTTTCAAATGAACAATTAATCTTTTTTTCAAAGTAAACAAGTACCCCTTACCATGGAGAGAAGATATTGTCACTACCCTATTGGAAGGCAGAAATTCGCAAAAGTTGGACTTCACTCGTGCTTATTTACAAATGGAGGTGGGCCCTAAATGTTGTACACTGAATACCCATAAGGGACTGCTTCAGTTTAATAAACAGACTGCCCCTTGAAGTAGCATCAGCGTCTGTGATTTGGCAATGAGCGATGGGACAAGTGTTGCAAGCAATCCTGGGAACTCAGTGCTATTTAGATGATATTGTCAGAGGGAATATTGTCTGATGAAAAACACAGAAATCATAAGCAGTGTTGCTGAGTCTGAAACAACAAGGGCAGAGAGCAAACCAAGTCTGAAGGCAAGTCTTTTGTGAGAAAATTGTGCACTATGGCCATGAGAGAGATGGAAATGGCCTACATGACTTAGAGGACAAAATAACTTGCTATTAGACTTGGTTGGATATTTTCCATTGGAAAATTAAATTTCCACAACATTGACATTTTCTGCAGGAAAACCATTCCTAGCTCCATGGCTTCTTGGATTCCAGGCTCCCCAGTCTTGCTACAGCCCCTCTCCACTGGCAGGCTGCTGGAAAGATCTGGTTGTGCCACAGAGCCAGGTAACCCGGAAGCCCTGGCTCCCCACCAAGTAGGGTTGCTGTGGAACTGGGATTCTCGGCTCTTCTAGGCTCCCAGCTCCTCAGTAGCCTGCCTGGCATGTTGCTCGACTCCCAAGGATTCCCGATTCCCCTGCCTGGTGGGCTGCCCAGCTCCCAGGCAGCCAATTCCCCAGGTGCCAGGGATTCTAGGGAGCAAATTTTGTTTCAGAAGCACCAAAATGTTTCCACTGCTGGAATATTTCTCTGTTTCCAAGGCACAGTATTATGGCTTTTCATCTCGTTTGGGATGAAAAAAATTACCCAAACTCAAAAATGTTCATGGAACTGAAGTTCTGTTTCCCAACTTGATGTATCTATAAAAACACCATTAGGGGGAGCTCTAATACTTATTACAGCACCTTACACTTTATCCTGCCCTCCAATAGTGGCCGTGGAGGTGGGGTGGAGTAGGGGGAGGTTGTGATTTTTCTGTCTCTCTTACACACAACCCTCTACGGTTAGCAGTCCCTCTTATGTGCATCATAAAATTGGCCCTTGTGACATTGTATTTCTATATTGCACTAACACTTCTAAATTGGCATGAAGTAATTCTCTAGTTCAGCAATACCTGCACTTGAAGTGCTTATCGTAGCAAAAGGAGAGGGGGAAATGGTTGAGATGGAGGATTGCTTGGGCATTTTAACCCAATTAAGATCAGTTAATTCACTTAAAAGGTAAATCATTTGTAAATATCACCAAACATTGGAACTGTTTTAATTGGAAGGAAGTTTGAAGTTCTTGAATTCTGAATCAAATGAGCGCTGCCAGGGCTTTTATGGCTAGCCCATAGAATACAGCTGTGAGGGACCTGGGAATAAAATTTAATTGGTTCTAATCATCCCTTTCAGGTGGCTGCTGATTGAACACATTTTGATGGGGGTTTCCTCAGGTTTCAGGGGAGATAAAAAGCCAGGGTCCTCACCGCTTGTGGTCATTAAAGATCCCGTGGCATTTTTAACAGTGGTATCCTGGCTAGATTCCAAATTCAGTAATTACATTATGTCTCTCTAAATTCCCCTTGTAGTTTCAAATGGATACAATTTTCTTCATATCCTGTCCGAATCTCTTCGGTAGTGCTGTAATTAATTTGTTTAAGAGCTTTGAAAGTATAAAATGCTATGCAAGTGCTGCAAGTATTATTATTACTAGTGTTGCTGTGGGCTGTGAAACACCTGTCATGGCCTCACCCTAGAGATGGTCACATTTCAGTGGTGGTGTATGCATATAGTTTCAGAAGAGCTTTGAGACCTTTTGCAAAGACACTGTCTAAATATGATAAGATTAATATGGTAAATTGCAGATCTTATACATTTCAAAGAACCTTATAAACACACCAAACTCATCCATTTTTATTCTCCTAACCTTGAATGCAACAATGTGGATACCTAAGATATTTGTATATTATAGAATCATAGAGTATCAGGGTTGGAAGGGACCTTAGAAGGTCATCTAGTCCAACCCCCTGCTCAAAGCAAGACCAATCCCCAATTTTTGCCCCAGATCCCTAAATGGCCTCCTCAAGCATTGATCTCACAACCCTGGGTTCAGCAAACCAATGCTCAAACCATTGAGCTATCCCTTCCTATTGCAGATCTATCATTTATATTACCATTACCCAGACAGACATCTGGGCCTCATTGAGCTAGGTGCTGTACAAACACATAGTAGGGAGCAGTCCCTGTCTTGAAGAGAGTGGAAGACTCTTCATTACACATTAAGGGCAAGTCTACACTACCACGCTGCATTGCAACGATGCAGCTGCGCCACTGTAGTGCGTCTGGTGAAGATGCGCTATTGCAACAGGAGAGCACTCTCCCATCAGCGTAATTAATCCGCCTCTGCGAGAGGCAGAAGCTACGTCAGCGGGAGAGCATCTTCCACCAACATAGCATGGTGTGGACAGCACTTTGTTCGATGTAACTTATGTCACTCAGGGGTGTGTCTTTTTCACACCCTTGAGTGACATAAGTTACAATGACTTAAGCAGTGATGTAGACCAGCCCAAAGGCTGATAGAGAATTGTGTATCCCAGCCACTAGGCAGTTTAGAAAATATTGGCCTAAAGCATTTTTAGATTTCTCAGCTCACATGGTACAAAAGTGTCACCTGAATGAAGATGGTGTTATGCCCATGAATTCCAGGGATAACTTGACTGTTTTGTCTCAGTAGACCACAACACTCTTAGCACTTTGGCAGCACTCAAATCTTCTCTCTTAGGGCTGGTCAACACTAACCCCCCGGATCGAACTAAGATACGCAACTTCAGCTACGGGAATAACGTAGCTGAAGTCAAAGTATCTTAGTTCAAACTAAAAAGCACTTACCGCGGGTCCAGATGCAGCAGGCAGGCTCCCCCGTCGACTCCGCTTACTCCTCGCGTGGAGCAGGAGTACTGGTGTCGACGGCGAGCACTTCCGGGATCGATTTATCGCGTCTAGACAAGACGCAATAAATCGATCCCAGAAGATCGATTGCTACCTGCCGAATCAGGCGGCAGGCGGTAGTATAGACATACCCTTAGTGAATCGTGTAAATGGCTGAAAATGGTTCAATGAATAAAACGTTTAAAGAGAATAAAATGAGATGACTTTTATTTAAGCATTTAACAACTATGGTTAATCAACAATGTGTTAGGTTAAGACTTCCTTAGAAATATCACTTGTGGGGCACTATATTCAGGATATATGAGCAGCAACTATTAAGTAGGCCAACATTTTCCAAGTTGGGCACCTAAAGGCTGTGATAAGAAAGGATGGTCTAGTCTAGTGAATAGATGCTGGTCTAGGGCTCAGGAGACCTGGATTCAATTTCCAGGTTAACTACTGATGCCCTGCATAACCTAATCTACCCTATGTTTAAGCTTTCCTATATGTAAAATGGGAGCCATATTTCTTTGCCTGATTCAGTGTCGTGGGGGTAAAATGCCTTAAGGATTGTGACGCCCAGTATGACAGTCATGTAAGTAGAGAAAGATTTGGGTATTGAATTAAGTGGTCTGAAGGAGCATTCAGCACCTCTAAAAGCCGGAGCAATGTTTAGATGCCTAAATACGGCTGTATTTGCCTAACTGTGGACACTAACATTTGGAAATTTTTCTCACATATCAGCAGATACGCAATGTGCCCAGCCATTTGATGGCATTATCAGCCAGGTAGAGAGCCTGTAGCCCACTGTCATAACAAGTCAGTGGACACTCCTCAGGGGACACTCCTCAGGGATCTGCATCGCAGATCGTTAGAAAAACCCCATTTAAAAAGATTGGCTGCACAGTTTCCCTGTCCTGTTGGAACCCAGTTCAGAGATGACCACAGGTGCCTTGGCAGATCAAAACCTGGTGGACAGATGGTTGGGATAGTGATGAGAGAGTGATTAACGACTATTGTCGCTGTCCACTCGTTGCACCAAGCAGATTCCACTCTGATGTCCTGTGCTGGCACAAATGACGATGAAGGGTGCTTAGAAGACAGGCAAGCTGGTGGGTGGGAGAGCAGTAATTATACATGGCTCTGTAGAGAACGTGTAAAAAGTCACAGGCAAATGTACTGCGTGGCACCAGGGTTCAGGTGTGGGCAGGTGCAGTGCGAAGAGCACTGAGGGAATGCTTTGTAAAAGAAGCCCCTCTCATGGAGGGATCTGAAGAGGGAGATAGACGGTGCTGGGTGCATGACAAGTAGGAAGCTGGTTCAAGCAAGAGGGTTACATACAGGAGGAGAGGGACAGAGACCTGGAGAAGAAAAGAAAGAGGGTTGAATGCAGAGGAGCCCAGGGAGTCCAAGGAAGTAAAGGATGAAAGTCATCTGACATCAAGCAACTGTTTCACAAATAGCAACCCCAGTGTGTGTGCTGGGTTGGAGTGAGGATGGGAAATAATAGCCCTGGCTTTGTGAAAAACAAAGTTGACCCTTAATTTTTTCCTTTGTATCCATGCAAGTGGAAACCTGCTGAAGTAATTGTGCAACCAAACCACTTCCCTAGGGAACATCACCTCATGCCAAGGGTGTGGCTTTTCTTGGAGCACCTCACCCACCACCTGTCTCTAGCAGGCAGTAAGAGTAATATCCTCAAGGCTGATTGTAGTGTTAGGACAGAATTGTACTCCATCTCCCTACAGTCGCTGCCCACCTCAACAAAGCTTGTTTTAAAAATTGATCTATACTAACTCCTGTGTTCTATTTGCTCCCATATCTTTTGAATGTATTGCACATTGAAAGTAAAGTAGCACGTCAATGCATATGCAAGAGGGAAGCATCCAGAGAATGCTGCAGAACTCCTGTCATACTGGAATTCGAAAAGCATTTACCCTGCTACGATAGTGCACATGTAAAGAACATGTTGCATATAAATCATGTTTTTTGTCTTATTTGGAAATTGCAACACAAAACAAGAAGGCAGGACTTAGATGGAGAGAACATGCTACAGAAAAGCCTAGATGATGTGGGAAGAGCAAAACATCCCATGGTAGGTCCAGGGAGATATAGAGGGAGGGCTCAGTGTATATAGAAAGGAAAATAAAGCTGATCTGTCCAGGATATATGGTTGGATTGTGGGCAGGCGAGAGTTAGTTTTGCCACCAGCACAATAAGAATGTCTCATACATACTGGTTGTATTCTGCCTTACGTTTTAGCATGAGACCCCCTAGAGATGAAAGTGGGAATTATAGGAGAGAGTAAAGGTGTAACAACATGTACGATAAAGTAGAGACCGGACAGACCCCTGATCTTGAGCTGTTCAAAATCTGGGTCAGAATTGCGTGTCTTTGGCTCTTCTCTACCAGAAAGTGAAATGAAGAAACTGTGGCTTTTCAGTTATCTTAGGGGAATTCAGGCACCG
Organism: Macrochelys suwanniensis; assembly: GCA_033296515.1. NCBI lineage: Eukaryota > Metazoa > Chordata > Testudines > Chelydridae > Macrochelys > Macrochelys suwanniensis. The sequence continues at coordinate 11,325,897 of CM065783.1, forward strand.
TCAGCAACAACACCACCTTTTTAGCAGTGAGGATTTTGGCACGCAAGAACAGAAATGAACCTGTACAATCCATAAAGCTCTCCAGAGCCTGCTGATGTGGCTCAAATAATTTCTAGAAACTGATGCACTGAGCTCCCTGCTCCCCAATGTATTGAGTAGTTTTCAAACTGTGAGCAAGTTTCCAAACCTGGTTCTCCCAGCACCAGCAGACAAGTGATTGTAGCTATCAGGATAAGCCAGGAAATGGCAAGCAGAAACAATCATGCTAAAGGGTCTGGCTTGATCCCATGAGGGAAAGCACAAACTGAGCCAAAGGGGCTTACTGTGTATACATATATACACTTGAAAATATACCAAGTACTATTAATTAGTAAGCAGAGGAGGCCAAATTCTGCTTTCAAAATACACTTTTGACTCCCATTGACACCACTGGAGGATGCACACTCCTATTTGAAGGCGGAATTTGCCCCATTATCATACCCTAATGATTTCCTAAGAACCCTGCTCTGACATTGGAACTGACAGGGGAGATTTCTAGGAAACTCAGGACTCTTCCATTTCTAACCTCCATGATGCTAGGTTCATTCAGTTTTGCCAGGCTCAGACTTTCAACATCTATCGGTACTGGTAGATTAGATATTTCTCTCCACTTTTGGGTACCCACTTTCTGAGAACGTATGCTCTGAAGTGGCAAGTCAGGAAAAGATCAATTCAACCAGGCCTTTCATAAACTTGGGTTAGATGTGATGTGGAGAGGTGGTGTTGGGTTTTTGTTGTGGTTTTGTTTTCAAGAAGAACAAGCTGCAATGGCTACACCTTAATTTGTGCCGTTTTGGTCCTTGCAAGAGCAATTCCTCCCCCACCCCATAACCAGAAGGCTTGGCTATTAGGTAGGGCTCCCAGCAGGGCTTTTGTACCAGGACATGTTGTATACAATGTGGTGGTAGGTTTGCTCAGAGGCTGGGCAAGGGTGGGTACACTACACTCACACTGCATGACTGCCTACAAAGAGAGGACTGATATAGAGTTTGCACTCAGACCCAAAGTCCAGATCTGAATACACCCACATGTTCTGGAGGAAGGGTGTTGGACTCTGAACCCAGTTCCAGACACACGTTACAGTTGATGGCTGTCTCTAGTAAAGGGCTGAACAAAACTCTGGATTTAAGAACCTCAGTCTTTGGGGAGTTTTGAAATCCAGGTCTGGATCTAAATTTTTCAGCTTGAACTCAACTCTAATTGAACTTTGTTTAATGTCAGAAGCACTCGGCAATAAGGAATCTGGCTATATATGAACCTCACCCTGTTTTAACACTTTGTCTGTCAGGGTTTGATTGTGCCTTAGGTAAATATGTGACTCGGCCTTTGCTGTGGTGGCATCTAGGGTGAAAACCTGCTCCTAATGTGTTTAACTCAGTACATCTCTGACCACTTTTTAAAAGCTATGGCAAGTGTTTCTTTATCATGGGTATTTGCTGTCCTACCAATGGTGGGTTCCTGAGTGTAATCAACCCCTTTTAAAATAAAATACTAAAAGTCAAAACAAAGCAGTTTATTTGGTGGGTGGTTTTCTAATGTCTATACACTGGGTTAGCCGTTCAGTGTTCGTCTTTAACTGTTTAGTATTCAGAGTACTGTACAAACACAGGAATTACCACACTGAATCAGACCAGTGGTCCAACTCATCCCGTATCCAGTGGCCATTAGCAGATGTTCCCAAGGAAAGGTGTAGGAAACCCTACAGTAGAGAGTTATGGAATAACTTTCCTCAGGAAATATTTTCTCACCTAACATCCAATACTTAGAGGTTGGCTTCGACCATGGAGTTTGGGGGCTTATATCTCTTCCAATAGCTTGGCTGGGGCCACTTTATAAAAAAGAATCTAAGAACAGCCATATTGGGTCAGACCAATGGTCCATCTAGCCCAGTATCCTGTCTTCTGACAGTGGCCAATACCAGGTGCCCCAGAGGGAATGAACATAACAGGTAATCAAGTGTCAAGGTAATCCCGTCATCTATTCCCAGCTTCTGGCAAATAGAGCCTAGGGACACTTCAGAGCATGGTTTTGCATCCCTGCCCATCCTGGCTAATAGCCATTGATGGACCTATCCTCCATGAACTTATCTGGTTCTTTTTTGAGCCCTGTTATAATCTTGGCCTTCACAACATCCTCTGGCAAAAAGTTCCCTTTTGTTTGTTTTAAACCTGCTGCCTATTAATTTCATTTGGTGACCCTTAGTTCTTGTATTATGAGAAGGAGTAAATAACACTTCCTTATTTACTTTCTCCACACCAGTCATGATTTTATAGACCTCTATCATATCCCCCCCTTAGTCGTCTCTTTTCCAAACTGACAAATCCCAGTCTTATTAATCTGTTCTCATATGGAAGCTGTTCCATACCCTTAATCATTTTGTTGCCCTTTTTTCTGTACCTTTTTCAATTTCAATATATATTTTTTGAGATGGAACAACCAGATCCGTACACAGTATTCAAGATGTGGGTGTACCATGTATTTATATAGAGGCAATATGATATTTTCTGTCTTATCTATTCCTTTCCTAATGATTCCTAACATTCTATTATCTTTTTTGACTGACGCTGCTCATTCAATGGATGTTTTTAGAGATCTAGACTCCAAGATCTTTCTTTGAGTGGTAACAGCTAATTTAGACCCCATCATTTATATTTTTTTATATATATATATATATAGAGAGAGAGAGAGAGAGAGAGTTGGGATTATGTTTTCCAATGTGCATTACTTTGCATTTATCAACACTGAATTTCATCTGCCATTTTGTTGCCCAGTCACCCAGTGTTGAGAGATCCTTTTGTAGCTCCTCGCAGTCTTCCTGGGACTTAACTATCGTGAGTAGTTTTGTATCAGCTGCACATTTTGCCACTTCACTGTTTACCCCTTTTTCCAGATCATGTATGAATATGTTGAACAGTACTGGTCCCAGTGCTCACCTCTGGGGGACACCATTATTTACATCTCTCCATTCTGAAAACCGACCATTTATTCCTACCTTTTATTTCTTATCTTTTAACCAGTTACTGATCCATGAAAGTCCCTTCCCTCTTATCCCATGAGAAGCTTACTTTGCTTAAGAGCCTTTTGTCAAAGGCTTTCTAAGAATCCAAGTACACTATAGCCAGTATACTACGTACACTAAAAACCCCAAACAACTCCCATTGACTTCAATACAGGCAGTTCACCCCAAATGATTAATAATTGATTTTCCTTATCATTTTCCATTATTACTCATATTTTGATATGGCTATTCAGTGTGATATCTGCATTCTCCCAGTTCAATGCTTTAAAAAGCAATTGCATTAATATAACGGAAAAGGATCAATTCTGCAATCCTGTAAAGAATCACTTGTGTCCCAGGGAGCAGACTGGGCCCATATTTCCATGAGAACCATAATGTTTAAAATCTTTTTAAAATACACAGTTTTTATCTGTTGTTTTTCTCCCTTGTCTTTTCTTTTTTCCAATTCCCATGTGGATAATGACGCATCCCTGTTATGACACAGGGAGGTTAAAATTTCAAAGTGCTGGTAGGAGTTAGGCAAAGGGATCTTGTTAACAGATAACAGAGAGTGCGAGCTGGCATCCCACACACTGCTGTGAAAACAGCCATGTCTGGCATCTTCAGTCATATCTTGGTGAGAATGAAATGTCACTGGGTATAATGTATCACAGGCCAGCAATGATTTGTCACATCAAGACATTCAAGAAGCTGTTTTCTGAGAATTCGGTCCTGAATTTGGTAGTTGGCTTTATTTAAGCTAGATAAAGAATTGCCACGGGGAACTGATTAACTTGAAACTGTTTTGAAGAAACACATTCTGCACAAGCCAGTCTAAATTTGTGAACTCTAATCTAGCTCTTACTTTATATTCTAGAACTGCTCTGAGCTAGGGCTTCTGAACTCTGGGCTTGGTCATCCAAAGTGATGAGTACTCTGGTCCTGATCCAGTGAGTCACTAAATCACGTGCTTAACTTCAAGCACATAAGTAGCCCCACTGAAGTCAAGGAGATTACTCATGTACTTAAAATGTTGATGGCTTGGGGACAGAGTGCTCAACACCTTGCAAGATCAAGCTTTCTGTGACTGTATGTTAGGGTGACCAGATGTCCGATTTTATAGGGACAGTCCTGATTTTTGGGTCTTTGTCTTATATAAGCTCCTATTATCCCCCCACACCCACACACACACACACACGTCCCGATTTTTCACACTTGCTGTCTGGTCACCCTACTGTATGTTAACTCTTCTATGTCCATTAAAGAACTAGGATTATACTAGCATCAATGTACCCTAGTAATAGCCTGATGTAGAAACCTCTCAGAGTTAATGGGAGTTTTCCCTGAGTAAGGATGGTATAAAGGCTTCAGGATTAGATCCACAGTGTTCTGTAGTAACAATACTCAACCTTTTTTTTTTCTTGGACATTAAGCAGAAAAACAAAGCAATCTTTCCCCCGTTAAGTGTTCGAAGAAGCAGGTAGCAAATCTTGTTCATTTCAACTGCTGAGTGAATTGTTTCATAGCTTTGGTAATTATTATATTTTATGCTTTATTATGAAGTAATGTAATCACTTGAGGGGGTGCAATTACTTTTTAAAGCCTCCTACTCAAATTCCAGGAATTGCACTCATGCAGTGTGTCATTTGTTTATTTACTCTGGTTTATTGCATTCAAGGGGATGAACTGTATGTGACTGGCTGACAATGGCATTTAAGAGAAGTTCTCCTAGACTCTAGAGACAGTCTGGCATATGAAAAAGTAAGAGAGTCTTCTGTGGACCATCAAATGCTGAATAAAATATCACAAATGATACTGTTATTACTAAAATGAGCTATTTTTAATTGTTCCACTTATAAACTTGCCAGCCCTCTGACATAGCAATCAGGAACAGCACTCAGAAAACATGAATAATAAAGAAAGCAGTTTAAAAGTAGGCTCATCTATTACCATACATTTGGACATGGATTTCTGCTGTTTAGATTTCAGTTCTAATAAGAAAAGACTGATGCATTAAGAACTACCAAGAAAAAATCTTGGACACTCCTTGAAAATGATTGCTTTAATTTAATGATGCCAAAAAGGCAGAAGTGTTCAATAAATATTAGTTCTGTATTTGGAAAGAAGCAGGATGAGGTACTCATTTCACATGAGGATGATGAAGTACTTCTATTCCATTAGTAACTGAGGAGAATGTTAGATGACGTTTTTATATCTCCAGACCTGGATAATTTGCACCCAAGAGTCCTAAAAGAGTAGGCTGAGGAGATCTCTGGCCTGCTGATAATTTTTAATGCATCTTGGAATACTGAGCAAATTCTGTAAGACAGCTAATGTACTAATATTCAAAAAGGAAAAGTGGGATGAGCTGGGTAACTATAGGCTGGTTAGCTTGACATGAATCCTGGAAAATAATGGAAAGGCAGATGCGGGATTCCAGTGATAAATGATTAAAGGCTAGGAATATAATTAATTCCATTCATCATGGTTTTATGGAAAACAGGTCCTGTCCAACAAACCTGATTTCATTGGTTTGATGAAATGACAAGTTTGGTTGATAAAAGTAACTGCGCTGATGTAATATAGACTTATGTAAGGCATTTGGCTTACCAGCACAAAACATTCTGATTAAAAATGATCACTATACAATATCAGCTATCTAAAACTAAAAATTATCACTACAATTAAGAACTAGGTAACTGACAGATTTCAAAAATTGTTGACAATGGGAAATCATCATCAAATGGGGGTGTTTTTAGAAAGGTTTTGCAGGGATTGCTACTAAAACTGATGCTATTCAACATTTTCATCAGTGATCTGGAAGTAAATTTAAATTCATTGCTGTGAAAATTTACAGATGACAGAAAGATCGGAGGAGTGAATGATGACAAACCTGAAGAGCTCTGGGTAAGCTCGAAAGCTTGTGTCTCTCACCAACAAAAGCTGATCCAATGAAAGATATTACCTCACCCTCCATGTCTCTTTGGTGTCCTGGGACCAACACAGCTACGACACTGCAGATGACAGGGCAGTCATACATAGCAATATGGATCACTTGGTAACCTGGTCCTATTTGAACAAAATGCAGTTTAATACAGCCAAATACAAAGTTTTATATACCTGGAAACAAGGAATTCAGGCCACATGTACTGAATGGGTGACTATATCCTGGAAATCAGGGGAAAGAATTTAGGGGCAATAGTGGACAGACAACTCAAAACAAGCTTTCAGTGCAATGCTGTAGCAAGAGGGGCTAATCATCCTTGGATGTATAAGCAGGGGAGGAATGAGTAGCAGAGCTCTGATTTTACCTCTATGTACAGCTTTGGTGAGACCAATACTGGGATACTGCATCCTGTTCTGGAGTTTGACTTGGCACCACATGACATTTTGATTAAAAAACTGGAACGATAAAGTTAACATGGCACACATTAAATGGGTTCAAAGCTGGCTAGCTGATAGGTCTCAAAATGTAAATGCGAGTGTGGAATCGTCATCGAATGACTGTTTCTAATGGTAATGGCAGTAACTGGTTCTTGGCTCTACGCTATTTAACTTTTTTTTTTATTAGTGACCTGGAAGAAACTTAAAATCACTGATGATGTTTGCAGATAATACAAAAATTGGGGAAGTGGTAAACAATGAAGAGGACAACTACAGAGTAATTTGGATTGTTTAGTACGCTGCACACAAGCAAACAATGTGTATTTCAATATGGCTAAATGTATATACCTAGGAATAAAGAATGTAGGCCATACTTACCCAATAGGGGTCTCTATCCTGGGAAGCAGTAACTCTAACAAAGATTTGGTGGTTGTGGTGGATAATCAGCTGAACATGAGCTCCTAGTGTGATGCTGTGGCCAAAAGAGCTTGGATTCATAAACCGGGGAATCTGGAATACTGTGTCCAGTTCTTGTGTCCACAATTTAAGAAGTATGTTGATAAATTGGAGAGGGTTCAGAGAAGAACCACATGCATGATTAAAGCATTAGAAAACATGGCTTATAGTGATACTGTTCTCAAATCTACTTAGTTTAACAAAGAGAAGGTTAAGGGGTAACCAGATTATAGTCTATATGGGAAGAAATATTTGATAATTCAATTTATTAGAGAATAGTATAACACAATCCAATGGCTTCAAATTGAAGCTAGACAAATTCAGACTGGAAACAAAGCATAAATTTAATAACTCATGAAGATAATTAACCATTGGAACAAAGGATTGTGTTTGAAATCTCCATCACTGGCAATTTTTAAATCAAGACTGGATGTTTTTCTAAAGGACCTGCTCTAGGAATTATTTTGGGGAAGTTCTGTGGACTGTGTTGCACATGAGGTCAGATTAGATAACAATGGTCTCTTCTGGCCTTGAAATCTATGAATCCATGAAAGAGGATGCTGCAAAGTTGGAGAGGGGACAGAAAAGAGAGACAAATGATTCAAGAGCTGGAGAAAATACCTTATACTGAGAGACTTAGAGCTCAGTCTCATTAGTTCATTAAAAAAAGTGACTTGAATACAGTGTCCAAGTACCTTCACCAGGAGAAAAATACCATCTTCTAAAGAGCCCTTTAATCTAATGGAGCAAGGCATAACAAGAACCAGTGGCTGCAAGATGAAACCAGACATTCACATTAGAAATTAGGCACAGTTGTTTTAACAAATTACCAAGGGAAGTGATGTATGATGTCCTCAAATCAAAGGCTGGATGCCTTTCTGGAATATATGTTTTAGCCATACACAAATTATTGGACTCAACACAGGGTGAAATGTAATAGCCTGTGATATGCAGGAGGTCAGACAAGGTGATCTAATAGTCCCTTCTCACCTTACACTCTATGATCTATGAAAATTAGGTACTGTTGAGAGCTTTACTTCTCAGTAAATACTGCATACTAATACTGCAATCTCAGGTGCAATGGAAAGTAGACACTGAGTTGTATGCTGTACCTCCTTGTGACAGGGTTGGACTCACCCCTGCGGTGCCTCCTGCTGGTTGGTCTGGGAATTAGCTCACCAGCCTCTGGAGCACCCTCTGCAGGCCAGTGATCTGCCTGACCACTCAGGCCCATGAGTCCCTCCCAGGACCCAGTGCCCCTTTAACTGGGGTCTCAGTCTGTGTTTTGCCAGGGCAAAGCTCACTTGGGCAAAACTCCCATTTACTTCAGTCTAGGACTTAATACAAACTAAGGAAGGGCACCAAGACTTGTCTCATCAGCCGCTAAACAGGTATCCTATCTCCTGTTCAAAATAAATATTCATTAAATACCACAATGAGCACAACAAAGGAGCTGAGAAGTACACTCCAGTTGAGACATTAACCTGAAAAAGCAGGGATGGGTATGGGTCATAACCCAACTTCCAACTGAGAGGGTTAGGAAGAAATTCTCTTATGGGTATCCAAATTATCCACCTTGGAGTTCCTTGAACCTTCTTTGCAAGCATAAGGTATTGGTTACTGCTGGAGATGAAATGTGAGCTGATATGACCGTGCCTATGTTTCATTATTCCCAAAGGCCTAACCCAGCACCCATGGCACTACATAGATATCAGGGTGTTTCATGACTCTCGAGAATGCTGCAAGGGGTTGTTATAGATCGTAACATTTATTTTACAATAATTGTATAACATATGTAAATTTCTTAACAAACAGGACTTAGTTTTATTTCCTGATGGGAGGACAGTGTGTTACACCACTGATTCTTCTCTGACTTTAACACTGAGTGGCCGATGCTTACTGAAAGGGGCTGTCATAGAGTGATCCTCAGGGGGACAGAAGGAAGATTGAGTCAGAAGGTCCTGGAGCTCCACACCAAGAAAGCAAAGGTTAACCATGGCCAGGAAGCAGCCGGAACCCTTTTAGCCTTCTGGGGCATTTTTTAAGGCAGAGGAAATCTGCTATTAGGAGCAGATAAATGGACAAGCTGACACAGAAGGAAATAGTGGAATTCTTGTTCTGTTTAAAGATGCATTCTCTCTTCTCTCTCAGGGAACAAGAAAGGGTTCAAACGTCTGCTTTCCTCCTGCAGCAGGGAGTAATTTTTCAGTCAGCCTGTCTGAAAGCTCGAGTCTCCATTTGAGAGAGGATGCAGGCATGTGGTGATAGCAGGGAAGAGGAGGTAAACTTGGAGAGTTTGAGACCAATTCAGGCTACTGCCTTGGTGCCAGGCTAGCTACAGTTCCCATTTTTCCCTGGTACCGAAGAACCGTGGCAAGCCAGCATTGTGACAACTGCTATATGCCTGCCCCGATTGCTCTTTCTTCATATAAGTTCATATTTCTTTCCCTTTATTTTATGCACTATTCCAGTTTAGCCTGCCTAAGTAAAAGAACCATATGTGGATCTGAAACTGTGTAAACAGGCCAAATCAGCCCTCTGATCCCCCAGGCTAATTTACCTTACCAGTTTACTGCAATTATTATGGTCCCTTATGGAGAAGTAGCTTCTGTTGCCAGTAGTAGATTGTGAACTGCAGCTAACAACTCATGATTTACACACATCCTTGTGTTTTTTCCAGAACTCTGACCAAGACCTTGTCTCCGTCCGTTGAAATTAGGGTGGATAATTTCCAAACCAGACATTCATGAATATAATCTTAATTTATGTGAGAATCTCCACAAGCCTAAACTCTTTACTGCCAGTGCACTTGTAATGCCTTTAATGACTGTAGCTACATAATAGATAGACCTTCAGAAGGACAGCCTCATCTATCAAATAAAGCAATCCTTTCCCAGGCAGATGTTGAAGGATTTACCAGTGCCTCATGATACGTACACCTTGAAATCCCTGAATTTGTGCTTGCTAGGTAGTAATTAACTCAGAACCTGCCTGCACTTACAGTTCACGGAAATCATATTTCAACTTTTCAGGTCTTAAATGGAAAACAAATTAGTCATTGGCAATTACTGAGTTAAAAAAACGTAATTTATTACTTGAAATACTCCCACGTAATCATGCTTCCAAAGCTTTCATTTACTGAGCTAATAATTGCTGCCACAATTAAAGATGTGAAGGAAATAAAGGATCCAAGATCATAAAGCATATGCAGTTATTTAAAAAAATTCCCCATCATAACTTTGTATTGTTCAAGAAAGTTATGCTCTCCCTTGTTAGGAAGTGTCTGATCTCTCCTTTGTTATCTTGTTAGTGTTTACGCTTCCCTGGAGGGTGAATTTCACCCCTGTGCAAAATGCTGGCAGAAAGCTTATGCATCACTTAAATTCCACTGATGCCCTGAATGTTATTCTTTGCTCCAAATCCTGGTGGAGAAGGTGCTCCTTTCAATGAATTACTATTTGTTTCTTAGGTGGATGGAGAGGAATTAATGAGGTTAATGGTTTCCAATCTTGTCCCTCATGAGCAGAGGTCAGAATTCTTTTCAGACTCCCAGTTTTCAGCCCATCTTATTTAAAAGTATTCAGCATCAGTTAAAGAATGAACTAGAGCAAATGCTCTGCCAGTCAATGCTGCAATATCTCACACAAGGAGTAGCCTGGTATCCTTTAAGACAAACCATCCACCAGTGAAAGGACCTCTGAGCTGAAAGGTAAGCTGGAAGCATCATCAAGGACGTAGCCAAGAGTTGGAGCCAGGAGCCAGAACCCAGAATGAAGCAGGGAAGTGGGAGCAGGTACAAGTAAAGGCTGGGGCTAGGAGCAAGGATTGGGAGCAGGCAGCCGGAGTGATGTGCAGGCATGGCACATACTGAGCAGCCACAAGGCTCAAGTATCAGGCCACTGGCTTCCCCAGACCAAGCAACCATTTGGATGGGGCTCAGTGAGCCCAGCTGAGCTTGCTGGGTTGCTTAGGAATCAGGCTGGGATCATGACACCCAGTGAGGGCTGTGCTAACTGAGACGTTAGTTCCATCCATAGCCAAGGTCCATCAACTGAGATCTCTAGCCCTCTGCATAAAGGTGATCTGTATAAAATGAGAGCTAGGCCTATAGTAACGTCTTTAAAAATATACAGTGGAGTTGCATCATACGCGCATTTAACTTACGCGGATTCAACTATACGCGCTCGGCAACAACAAAAAAAAGAGAGAGAGAAAAATAACAATTTAAATACTGTACCTGTAGTGCCAGCGATTCTGCCCGCCATTCCACTCAATGAGAGTTTGACTATACGCGATTTTCACCTTACGCGCTGACTTTAGAACCTAAGCCCCGCGTAAGATGCGACTCCCCTGTAATTCATATAAAACAAACAAACAAAAAAGAAACCCAGTAATGCCATTAGACCTCTCCCACCTCTTCATTACTTCAACACCCAAGTCCCCACCACATAAGCACTTATGTGAACAGCTTTTCCTCTGCTTCTGATCTTGACCTTCTGTAGCACATGCTATGGGGCCAAAGATTTATTTTTTTTAATTGGCCTTTAAAATCTGTTAGTGTCCTGGGCTAGTTGAAAAGTCTGCTTTTAAAAACTGCTGCTTTCATGTGGACATTTCAAAGCCAGGGCAAGTCCATGGCACTTTTTATTGTGATTATTATTAACGGGCCCTCTCCTGAAATGTGCTGACCCCTTGTATCGCTCATTGAAACCAGGGGCAGATGCACATGCTCATTACTTCTCAGGCAGCCAGATCCCCAGATGCTGTAAATCAGCAGAGCTCCATTGAGAGAGTTCCGGATTTCTCTAGATGTTCAAGACATTTCAGGCAAATAAGACAAGGCTATTGCCACAATGGTTTTACAATCTAATTCAGACAGATAATCGTCAACCAGCTGACAGATGATTTTGATGAAGACAAGGGGTGGCAGGAAGAAAACAGAACATGAAAAGTTTGTATGGGAAATGTGCTCTGGGAGATGCATTATTTACAAGATGGTGTGTTGCAGTCCTGTGCTTTCCCCCCCTCTTTTTCATTCTAAGTGTGTGTGTGATATATATAATATAAATATTTTATAAAATTCCAGACATAGATGAGAGGAGCAGAGAGCTCCAAAGGAGAGCTTAGTGGCAACAAAGATGAGTTTTTAGGAGAGATTTGAAGCAGAGGCAAGGTGCTTTTTGAAATCCTCCTTCTGCGGTTAAGCCAAGGTGAGTGCATGATAATGTTCTCTCAGGAGCCTTCCTCACAGGTATGGGGATGGACTTCAGCTAACAGGTAATTTTCATCTCTAAGTTCCAGTCTCTATGGAAGCCACTCTTAATAAACAGCAACTGATGTTTTAGGGTATAACTTTACGGGCTGGGGCCTGGGCTTTGAGTCTCTCCTGCCTCTCCTGGTTTCAGAGCTCAGGCTCAAGCTGGAATGTCTCCACTGCTTTTTTTAGCCCTATCATGTGATCCTGAATCAATTAACCCAGGCTTTGAAACTCACTGTCTCGGGTCCTTTTTTGCAATGTAGACATACTCTTAAGTCTGATCCAACATCTCTTCAATTCTGTTGAAGGATTCCCATTGACATGAACGGGCACAGGATATGTCCTCATTCTGAGAATTAACTATGGACAGTTGTCCAGTACAAAGCTTTATTTTCTTGAGGACATTGGGAGATGACAACATAAATGATGAAACTAGTGATGGGCCCCATCAGAGAACCTTGTTCTGGTCACACCCAGGTGTTAGAATTCCATGCCCTCTGTTCTCTGACAAACACTGCAATGTGTTTTCATGGTGAATAGCACTGGTCAAAGTATTTGTAGTGAGTAATTTATTTGATGCATTTTGCACATGAGTTTGATGTGTACGTATTTTATTTTGATATTCAAAATAATTCAGTAACATATTTCAGCACTTGGGATTTTGGATAAACTATTTGCTTTAACTTTTTACTATTTGCTATTCATCATTTATGGCGTGTGACTGGGCAACTGACATAGTATTCTCTCAACTCTCTGACTGTCTGAAATATCTATAGACAGGAAGAGGGAAATCAAAGAGATTTCAAGATGGTCATGCATGAACACCTCATGCATAGAGTGTGTCGAACTTATATTTGGAAGAGCATCTGAAAGACTTTCATTGAAACTTTTTTACAGACAGAAATCTAACTCATGAATGTTTGAGAAAAAACAATAAAAAGGGCTGTAAATTGAAACAGATTCTTGGGCTTCTGTCAAACCAACTTTATGGATACTTTTTAATAGGATTTTCCAAACTCCGTTGATGATGGCAAACAGGAGACTACAAACAGGGGAGTTTGAAAGGGGGAGATCCCTCTGCTGAATGAACAAGGTGTGAGTACTAACTTTGGGGTGAGTGAGTTTGTTTGGCTGTTTGTGTTTTTCTTTCTCTTTCAGGTTATTTTCAGTTATTTCAGTTACTAGGTCAGTTGGGATTGTGTGTCTGGGGACTGTTTGAGCCTTTGTTCCCTGGATCATCCTTCATCATCTTTGATCACCCACAATCAGCCTTGTGATCACTCTCCCCCTGTGTGATTAATGAGGGGGTAGGGCTGACCTAGGAGAGAAGGTCTTAAAAGCCAGAGGCTAAGCGACCAAGGGGACTGCAAACAGGGAAGTTTGAGAGGCGGTTTGTAGGAAGGAGTTGTAATATAGTTGCTATGGTTAGGAAGGGCCACATCACCAGTGCCAACGCTGCTCCTGTCTCCTCCACCTGTGCCTGTATCCAGACAGACAACATAATCATGGATGCCTCTACCCAGATCCTGGTGTGGATTTGCACAGACTGTGGCCTGCATTTTCCACTCACAGAAAGCCAGGCTGGGGGGACCATCCTGTGAGAAAGGTGCCTGCTGGTGGAATCTCTCAGGAAACAGGTGGGAGAGCTATCGGAGGAGATGGCTGGTCTGAGGAGCATCCTTGCCCATGAGAAATTCTTTGAGAGTATTCACATGGAGACATCCAAGGCTGAGGAAGCTATCCAGCTACACAGGACTGCTGTCACACCACCAGGGGAAGAGGATATAGCTCTGTCACAGGGAGGACACTGGTAGCTGGTTACTTCTAGCAGCAGGCAGTGCTCCACCCCTACTCCCAACTCACCCGCCACGGTGATGGAAAACCAATATGCTGCTCCGGCAATGAGCGATGAGGAATCATCCCCAGAGAAGGAGGAGAAGCCATGTACCCCCAAGGCTGGGAGGATCGCAGCCACCACTCCCAGGAGAGAAACATAGGGTAGTGGTGGTTGGTGACTCTCTTCTGAGGGGGATGGAGGCACCCATCTGTCGTCCTGACATGGCATCCCAGAAGGTATGCTGCCTGCCAGGGGCCCATATCCAAGATGTTACAGAGGGATTGTTGAGGATCATCCAGCCCTCTGAATACTACTCCATGCTGCTCATCCATGTGGGTACTAATGATACTGCAAGGTATGACCCTGAACAGATAAGAAGTGGCTACAGGGCTCTGGGAGTATGGATGAAGGAGTTCGGAGTGAAGGTGGTGTTCTCTTCGATCCTTCCGGTCAAGGGTAGGGGCCCAGACAGAGACAGATGCATCCTGGAGGTGAATGACTGGCTGCAAGGATGATGTCGCCAGGAGGGCTTCGGCTTCCTTGACCACAGAGTACTGTTCCAGGAAGAAGGACTGCTAAGCAGAGATGGAGTCCACCTATCGAGGAAGGGGAAAAGCATATTTGGATACAGACTGGCTAACCTACTGAGGAGGGCTTTAAACTAGGATTGAAGGGGGCAGGTGACCAAAGCCTGCAGGTGGGTCAAGAACATGGAGACCTGGGAGAAGGTTAGGAATTTGGGGGGAGCCTGGGCTATTATAGCAGGGATAAAGGAGAGACAAGACAGAACTGGGCGGAGGGGAATCAAATCACTATCATAGATGTCTGTATACTAATGCAAGAAGTATGGGGAATAAGCAGGAAGAATTTGAAATACTAGCAAATAAACACAACTATGACATAGTTGGCACCACAGAGACGTGATGGGATAATACACATGACTGGAATATTGGTATAGAAGGGTACAGCTTGCTCAGAAAGGACAGGCAGGGAAAAAAGGGAGGAGGTGTTGCCTTATATATTAAAAACTTATACACTTGGACTGAGGTTGAGATGGAAATAGGAGACAGACTTGTTGAAAGTCTCTGGGTAAGGATAAAAGTGTAAAAAACTAGGGTGATGTCATGGTAGAGGATCTACTACAGACCACCTAACCAGGAAGAAGAGGTAGATGAGGCTTTTTTTAAACAGCTAACAAAATCATCCAAAGCACAGGACTTGGTGGTGATGGGGGACTTCAACTACCCAGACATCTGTTGGGGAAATAACACAGCAAGACACAGATCATCCAACAAGTTCTTGGAATGTATTGGCAACAATTTTTTATTTCAGAAGGTGGAGACAACTACTAGGGGAGAGGCTGTTCTAAATAGGGAGGAACTGGTTGAGAATTTGAAAGTGGAAGGCAGCTTGAGTGAAAGTGATCATGAAATGGTAGAGTTCATAATTCTAAGGAATGGTAGGAGGGAGAACAGCAAAATAAAAACAATGGATTTCAAGAAGGCAGACTTCAGCAAACACAGGGAGTTGGTAGGTAAGATCCCATGGGAAGCAAATCTAAGGGGAAAAACAATGGAAAACAATTGGCAGTTTTTCAAAGAAACATTATTAAGAGCACAAGAGCAAACTATCCCACTGCACAGGAAAGAGACTACCCTGGCTTAACCAGGAGATCTTCAATGATCTAAAAATCAAAAAAGTCCTACAAAAAGGGGAAACTAGGTCAAATTACAAAGGATTAATATAAACAAATAACACATGTATGTAGGGACAAAATTAGAAAGACCAAGGCACAAAACGAGATCAAACTAGCTAGAGACATAAAGGGTAACA
Source organism: Macrochelys suwanniensis (assembly GCA_033296515.1). Lineage (NCBI taxonomy): Eukaryota > Metazoa > Chordata > Testudines > Chelydridae > Macrochelys > Macrochelys suwanniensis. Next base: position 11,341,701 of record CM065783.1, read on the forward strand.
AGAAAATATTCTACAAATACATTAGAAGCAAGAGGAAGACCAAGGACAGGATAGGCCCGTTACTCAATGACGGGGGGGAAATAATAACAGAAAATGTGGAAATGGCAGAGGTGCTTAATGACTTCTTTGTTTCAGTTTTCACCAAAAAGGTTAGTGGTGATTGGACATCTAATGTAGTGAAAGCCAGTGAAAATGAGGTAGGATCAGAAGAGGCTAAAATAGGGAAACAAGAAGTTAAAAATTACTTGGACAAATTAGATGTCTTCAAGTCACCAAGGCCTGATGAAATGCATCCTAGAATACTCAAGGAGCTGACTGAGGAGAGATATCTGAGCAATTAGCGATTATCTCTGAAAAGTCACGAAAGACGGGCGAGATTCCAGAAGACTGGAAAAGGGCAAATATAGTGCCCATCTCTAAAAAGGGAAATAAGGACAACCCAGGGAATTACAGACCCATCAGCTTAACTTCTGTACCTGGAAAGATAATGGAGCAAATAATTAAGCAATCAATTTGCAAACATCTAGAAGATAATAAGGTGATAAGTACCAGTCAGCATGGATTTGTAGAAAACAAATCATGTCAAAACAACCTGATAGCTTTCTTTAAAAGGGTAACAAGCCTTGTTGATAGGGAGGAAGCAGTGGATGTGGTATATCTTGACTTTAGTAAAACTTTTGACACATGACCTTCTCATAAACAAACTAGGGAAATGCAACCTAGATGGAGCTATTATAAGGTGGGTGCAAAACTGGTTGGAAAGCCGTTCCCAGAGAGTAGTTATCAGTGGTTCACAGTCATGCGGGAAGGGCATAAAGAGTGGGGTCCCGCAGGGATCAGTTCTGGGTCCCGTTCTGTTCAATATCTTTATTAATGATTTAGATAATGGCATACAGAGTACACTTAAAAAGTTTGTGGACAATACCAAGCTGGAAGGAGTTGTGCTTTGGAGGATAGGAGTAAAATTCAAAATGATCTGGACATCCCTCGGCCCACGGCACTTCCCGGAGCCCCCATTGGCCTGGAAAGGCGAACCGCGGCCAGTCGGAGCTTCGATCGGCTGAACCTGTGGACGCTGCAGGTAAATAAACCGGCCCGGCCCACCAGTGGATTTCCCCGATGACCACGTGCCAAAGGTTGCTGATCTCTGGTCTAAAGTAAATAGGATGAAATTCAATAAGGACAAATACAAAGTACTCCATTTAGGAAGGAACAATCAGTTGCCCACATACAAAACAGGAAATGACTGCCTAGGAAGGAGTACTGCAGAAAGGTATCTGAGGGTCAACACGAGTCAACAGTGCAACACTGTTGCAAAAAAAGCGAACATCCTTCTGGGATGTATTAGCAGCAGTGCTGTAAGCAAGACACGAGAAGTAATTCTTCCGCTCTACTTCATGCTGATTAGGCCTCATCTGGAGTATTGTGTCCAGTTCTGGATGCCACATTTCAGGAAGGATGTGAACAAATTGGAGGGAGTCCAGAGAAGAGCAACAAAAATGATTAAAGGTCTAGAAAACATGACCTGTGAGGGAAGATTGAAAAATGGGGTTTGTTTAGTCTAGAAAAGAGTAGACTGAGAAGAGACATACATACTTGAAAACTATTAAACGGTTGTTACAAGGAGGAGGAAGAAAAATTGTTTTTCTTAACCTCTGAGGATAGGATAAGAAGCCATGGGCTTAAATTGCATCAAGGGAGGTTTAGGTTGGACATTAGGAAAAAACTTCCTAACTGTCGGAGTGGTTAAGCACTGGAATAAATTGCCTAGGGACGTTGTGGAATCTCTATCATTGGAGATTTTTAAGAGCAGGTTAGACAAACACCTGTCAGGAATGGTCTAGATAATACTTAGTCCTGCCATGATCGCAGGGGACTGGACTAGATGATCTTTCGAGGTCCCTTTCAGTTCTATGATTCTATGACTTTTCATCCACCCAATTCATCTAATTTCCCACAAGGTTCGCACATTCCTTTCAAAATTTCATTATTTACAATCCACTTTTTGGATGACATTTTGCTTCAAAGGAAATTATGCTCTAAATCATAGCTAACATGATCACCACCCACACGTAACACACACACTATGAGGTATGATGGGGGATGAAGATTTCCATTTTAATTTTGTTCCTTAATGAGCTTTTTGGGGAAGGTTGTGGGTATTTTGGTAAAGAACACAGCAGAGACTGCGCCGCAGAAGATTCCAGCAGGGCTTTCGATAGTAGTTCTCTCTAACCTTTTGTTCTTGCTGTCTGGGTGAAATTCAATCCCTTCTCTCAAAGGCAAAGTTGAGAGGTTATGTGCAGGAGAAATATGCAGGGACAGAACACCCCCTTCCACTGACTGGGAGGAAAAGAGCTTCCCTGTAATCGCTGTTTTTGCTTTGTGTTGGAATAGCGGCCATAGCCCATGTGTATGCTTATGCTGGGGAATGGTGGCCACTGGATTGGCATGATCCTAAAATGTGAGCTTTGTGGGGGCAGGAATTGGCTTCTTATTACTTGTTTGTGCAGAGCCTAGCACAATGAGGCCCTGATCCTTGATCTTGGAGCTCCTAATAATAATGATTGTCTCTTCTTCTTCCTACTTCCTCACCCACCCAACCCTTGCAAGTCCCATCCTCTGTGTTGGCCTAGATGGAAGCAGTGTAATAATCCTGCACTACAGCACCCGGGGAACACCGAGTCCCCTGAGCTACTGCTCCATAACCACCATTGCCTATGTGCAGTAAGACTACAACACTCGGGGAGGGGGGAAGGCTTCCTGGATACCTACTAGCTAAGACGGGGTGCGTTTTGCCCTCTGTGAGAGGTTATCTATCCAAACTCAGCTTGCAGTCATTATTCTGTAGCAATGAGCTATCAGGCAAATCAGAATTAAATTTTAGTGCTCTCTTTCGCTTCTGAGATATAAAGTGTCCTAGCCAGCATAATGTTATTTAAGAAGTTTTAATAATGTCTTGGAAGTGTTACACAAGTAGGTATCTGCAGAATCCCGGCCAACTTCTGAGTGGAAATTCACTGGATGGTTACAGTGTGAGCAACAGTATTGTCCTTCTGCCTCTTCAGGAGGGGTAGGGTGCAGGCGTTTTGAGGGTTAGCTAAGGGCAGCATGACTTATAAAGGAGATCAGGAGAGCAGTGCAGATGGCTTGACCTATCTGGGGGGTCCCTCTTACCCCTCTTCAAGCCTCTCCTTGCTTCAGAGCCCCTGGCAATTCTCCATAGACTTGTCGTAGGGGAGGGTAGCATTTGGATCATTTTGTCCTTTGACTCGTTTCCCTCCAGAAGGGAACGTATGAAGAAGAAATACAACAACCCTTTTCTGAAATAAATTTTAGATAACACATTCATATGGAAACATCAAAGATGACATGTGGCCAGATTCTGATCTCCACTACCCTAGCATAAATCCAGAGTAGCTCTATTGGACTAGAGCCAGTGCAGTTACTCCAGATTTACACTTTGATAAGAATCGGGCCCGTTATCTATTGATCAACACATAATCTATAGTAATTTAACTTTTTCTTTCTGCTACTTAATTGGCTCTTTTGCCTTTAGCAGATCTAGAATTCTAAAGTCCCTTTAAAGAAGTGGCTGTAATCGTAAAAGATTTAAGGGCATTCCTTTCTCATTTCATTTCTGCAGCAGCATAGCCTAAAACCTACCTGTTTCTATCGGCTAACAAGAGCAGCTGCTGAACCAATATCTAATACACTAATCAGTGCTTAAAGTCCTTATAGGAGCTGACAATATTGGAATGACACTATTGCAATGAAGCAGCTGCAGGCTTTCCAGCATGCATGAACAACTGTCTGGAAAAACATATATTTTTCATGGCCTTTCTCTTTAGGAGAGAGCTCACGTTTTACACATTAGAGCACAGATTCCTAACAAGCCATAAAATGTGTCAGCTCATTTATCTGGGTTAATGCTTAAATGCTACGATGGAAGGTGGTACAGTAGAAATTCCCAAAATAGATCTGCAGATATAGTCCCAATTCCCAATAGAGATCTTGAAACTGCATCTGCAAATGCATGATTTTGTGCATGCAGATAATTGCACAGGGGAATGAACTCCCCCAGGAACCAAGGACCATCACAAACCTCACTACTTCGGCTCCAAGTGTAAGGAAGGGTCATTTCTATTACCTTACCTTCTCTAACAGGGTAACGTGTATATTTAAAAAAAAAAAAAAAATCTTCCCTCCCCATACCTTACCAAAAAGACATTCCTCTGCACAATTTTTTTACCCTGGGGAAAGGAGGCGAGAACAAACCTTGACACATGTGTAGTCACGCTGCTTACTGCACTGCTGGAAGGTGCTCAGATACTATGGTGATGAGTGTGGCATAAGAACCTATGCAGAATAGTGCCTGCAAATGTTGTGTGCATAATCATGAAAGTGTGACCGCAAGGGTTGTCTCTGAATGCAGTGCCACTTGTTAACAAGAATGGGCTAGGAGTGAGTGTAACTTCCTCATGCTGAAAATTAACAAACCTGTGGCTTAATCCTGCATGTGCTCACCAGATGGAAATTCCATTGAGTACTGCACACACAGAGGGTTTGCAGGATTAAGTGAAGGATTTTTGTTCTGTGTTCTAATTTACTTAGCCAAACATAAGCTATTGGTCTCAATACAAGGGTAACCAGGTGAATTTTAATGGCCTGTGATATGCAGGAGGTGAGACTAGATGATCCAATGGTCCCTTCCTGCCTCAAACTCTATGAATCTAATTAGTGATGGAGCCATATCACTAGTAAGAACGTGATTTCTTGGAAGATGATTCTGTCATCGGGGCACCTGGACACACTGATCCTTTCAGAAAGATTAGAAAAGAAATCCAGAGTAGAATAAAATTTACCTTCATCCCAACTCTGTGTGGCACTCGCATCTTTTAATCCAGAGGAAGGATCTATAAGGGGCAGAGTTATGGTAACTCCAGACTATAGCTGATATGAGTGTTGCAGAATTTCATTGATCAAGCTGGTTGCCACAGCAGAGCAATAACAAGCACTTTCAAACTTCTGCTTAACTAACAGGTACATGAACGTTTACTGAAAAGTGTGTTGTGGGGCTTCACCAAAAATGTCTGCCTAGAACAGCCATTGGGTTTCTTGTGAGTTTTCTGGCTACTCAGCATTCTATTTGGAGTAGATACACGGGAAGAATTTGGCTCTTTATAGAGATGAGTAGGAGTTAGAAAAATCAGATCCTGATCTGAATGTTCCTAAAGTTTGGTGATGTTTGAATCCAATATTCGGGACTAATGCACTATAGAGATAGTAACCAGGGTGCATGTTTGGTGTGAATTTCCCTGAATAATTACAGGTATTAACTGTAGCACTTACAGGTCCCACAGATCAGAGCTCTACCTAGTAAGGGACAATCTCTGCCCCAAAGATGTCACAACCTTTAGAGGCAGGGCAGATGAAAAGGAGCACTCCATTTTACAGATGGAGAACTGAGGCATAAAGGGATTAAATGACCATCCCTGAGTTATATGCAGAAGAGCTAGGAACCGAATCCAGGTCTCCACATTCCTGATCAATCACCTTAACCATGAAACTATCCTTCTTCCAAACGTTGAGGTTTTTGGTTCAGGCCTGTCTCTGATCCAGTGTAGTAGGCTGTGCACTCACCAACCTGTCTGACAAAAGAAGCTGTCCTCTTTACATTTTGCAAAGCTCTCTTTTTAAAAAGCATTCTTGTCTGAAGAAGTGACAAAGAGTCTTGTGGCACCTTATAGACTAACAGACGTATTGGAGCATAAGCTTTCGTGGGTGAATACCCACTTCTTCAGATACATGCAGTGGAAGTGACATTTCCACTGCATGTATCTGAAGAAGTGGGTATTCACCCATGAAAGCTTATGCTCCAATACATCTGTTAATCTCTAAGGTGCCACAGGACTCTTTGTTGCTTCTACAGATCCAGACTAACATGGCTACCCCTCTGATTCTTGTCTGAAGGCAGCGAAGAAAGTAACGGTCATTTGCCTAAGTTAATGTAAGCAGTGAACAATTGAATAGCTGCCAACTTAAATTTTTAAATAAATGTCAATGTTAATTTTTAAAGTTTAAATACATATTTTGCATTTTTACTGTCATTCCCACTTAGTATTACAAAGACTTTCCAAAGAGCTGGAACTTATTTAATCATCATGAAAATTGCAGGGCCACGCAGGAGGCTTCTTAACTGAGATGGCATGGAGTGGGTGCTGAAAGGACTGCAATCCACTTAGCATTTGCTACGTAGGTGTCATTCCTTTCTCGGAGAGAAACCCCTACATGCAACTTAATTCACTTCAGAAAAATGGAAATGACTTTTACCTTTTCAATAACACAGCTTGTTTCCTTCAAGCAATGCCAAATTGAACCCAAGAGGAGCACATGCGTTATATATTGTCAATATAATGGTGATTTGTATGAATAGGAGCACTGTTGCTGGGTCAGAGCTTTGTGTGGAAAAGAGATTTAATTTCATCAAGGTATTCCTTACTCTCTATGACCATCTGGTTGAAACTAGCTCTTCAGGCTTTCTTTCAAATCATTTAGGTTCAGGGCTCTGGTCACTTAAAGGACCTTGCTGGGCTAGTGAAATCCAAACCAATAATAATGATAAACCTTTTAAGGATGTGATGCTCTTTGGCAGGGTCAGAGAGTTAGTAAAAAGTGAGTTTCCTGGTTCAGTTGAGAGGGCACAGAGGAATTTGGCAAGAAGGAAGACTATGGATGGTAACATGAAAGAAAGGTGTAAACAAGTTGTTACTTGGCACTGAATAGAGGGAAATGATGTGGTCCAACAGAGTGAACACCGTGGTCTAAATGTACTTTTCATGAGGTGTTTTTTCGATTAAACAATGCTGTAACGTCTCCTGCTAATGCTCCACTGGGCATGTGAGCTTCCTCCAGTGCGAAATCCAAACACTACAAGCTGCCTTCCAAAGTCCACACTTTTATCAGGCTCTCTCACGTAACACGTCAGTCCTCTCCAGGCCCCAGGCCTATCAAGTCCCTCAACCTTGACCTTCACCCTAAGGGTGATGAGACCAAAACACTTCCAGCCAATCCCTTGGTTGAAATTAAACCAAGAACAAAAAACAAACCTTCATGCAGACACTTTCCCCATATCTCTCACATTCAATTTGGTTCCCTTCAACATAACAGCAGAATTTAAAGGCACATCCTGCAATAAAAGGAAATACACCTTAGCGAAAAGAGCACCTTTAATTTATAACTGCAATATTCACAATAAGTAATAGTCTTTATGAAATCATATCACTCCTGTTCAATAACCTCTGGTCCATGAATAGACAAACAAAATTAAAAAGAAAGCCAACTGCGATATGAGACAAAAGTTCTCTCCAGTCTGGGGTCCTCTGAATGTTTCATTGTGAATGTCACCTTTCATATTCAAAATCACTGTAAAGCCATCTGAGGTGGGGAGGGGGCAAGAACATGTGATATTGCTTCAGCATCCAATCAGTCTTTGCTGCTAGTAGTTCATCAGTGTATTGGCACCTAGATGCTACCAGTGATTGTAAACACCATAGACTGACAGTCTGCCGCTTCATTGCAATCCATTTACATTAGCTGAGGATCGTCTCAGTTCAAATTTTATCCGTTATCAGTTTAACAGTCACAAAAACAGCTATGTCTGAGGTAATGGATAGGGCTGGCCAGAAGATGATAATTCCACTTTGTGCCAACTTCTGAGGTTTCACAATTTGTTTCTGTTCCACATTGGAACTAAAGCAAAACATTTCCAAAGTTTTTGGACAATGGAATTTTGTGTGGAAATGGCTGTTTTCAGATCAACAACCTGAGCTTTTCGATTTGGGTCTCCTCTCTGGTCAAAACCGTTCCCAGTGACAACATCACCAAAACCGGTAGGCCTCTGCAAAAAATGTTGGCTCTGAGGTAACTGTTCTGACCAGCTGTAGTCAGGAATTGTAATCCAGATAGAACAAAATTCTTTCTCTCACTGTTGCACGTTAGTTTCAAATTCCAAGTGAGGGCTGTTTCCTGATTCTGTTTCCCAGGGATATGATACCTCATATTATATTTCAGATGGAGGTTGAAATTATCAGTCCACCAGGACTCTTACAGTTTACTGAAAGAAAAATAGAATGTACTGATGTCTCCATAACTTTCGAAACCATGACCAATATTGTGTTTCTTAATCAGAGTTTGAAATCAATTGCTCATTACTTTACAAGTTTTGCTATCTTTAGCTTAAGAGACCTGTTTGTCTTCAATTTTCTTTCAGTCTTTGGAAATTTTGTCAGAGGGATGGCTGGTGGAGTTCAGCTTACTTTTGATTTGAAACAGGCTTCCACATGGCTTGAGTTCGAGTTTTGCCTCTTTTGTTTAGCAGGGATCATACCAAGTCTGGAACTCTGTAAAGCATACAAAGTTGAATAATATACTGCAAGTCAACATATTACAATCGAGGAAACGTCTCATATTCTTTTTCCTGAGGGCAAGGCCTAAAGGAAGCAGAAGTTGTGAAAATGAATCCAATCCACTGACTAAAAGGTCTATATGAAACTTCTGATTTTTGACTGCCTATGAGGGCTGATCCAGAAATCAGTCCTACCTGGCACCTGACAATCTAATGTGGGTGTTGTATTATGGCTTAGGTACTGTAAGTACTGGAAGCGAGAGAAAGGAGTCTAACTGCGGTGTTGCGTTTATGTTTATGTGTACGCCACCTGTTAAGTGTCCCATTTGCCCTGGGAGACTCCCAGTTTTGGAAACCCTTTTGTGGAGGTAGCGTATGCCTGAATTTCTCAGGGAAGGTGGGGATGTATATGCCTTGTCAAAGCAACCTCATAGTGATAGGCAAACTTCAGAGTCTGGATAATAATCTGAATGTTTAAATATTTACATAAACCTCTTTGAACTGAAAACCTGGGTGGACTCTTCGCACAGTGTCTAGTACTTGTTCCTCCCTGATGACTTTTCCTGCTGCCTCACCACTGCCAGAGCCTTGCACTGTGGCATGTAGACCTTAATGTCTTAAACCTTAACTTTTCATTGGGAGCGCAATAAACATACTGGGGGGCTACAGCATATTAAAATATTTTAATATCCCTATTGTTTTTTCTGGTTTCAGGCATCGGGTTCCCCATCCTGCATTGGTTGGCATCCCACATTAGTATCGAATCTTGTCCCAGGTATTTATAGCAGGCAGTCCACCAACAGGGTCTCCTCCCAGGCAGTGTTGTGTGAGGGTCCTTCCCAAAAGTGCTCTAATTCTGCTCCTTGAGATGGACCCAAAGGAGTCTCTTTTTTGTAATGTTGGTCTCTCATGTCATTTAGACTGGCAGTCGGTTTCTCCAAAACAAGTTTCCTTGAATTGTATCATCCATTGCACAAGCAGCGGTCTGGGCTTGTTTTGGTTTTGAGGTTTTTTTTTAAATACAGCACAACAGAGTAACACCCTGCGTGAAGCAGGCCTCTGTTTAACATAGGCCTCCAGCCTAGCAGGAAAATCCTATGATCCAGCAATATTCATTCACTGGATCATTACTTCATATATGGTCTTAATAATTAGGTTCCCAGAGCTCTCAAATTGCATTCCCACTTGTCCAGAAATCAGAGGAATGACCGGGGTTAGATTTCATGCAGCACACTGGAACCAGAATACGTGGTGCAAGAGCTTAATTATCAATCTTTTCTTTTTACAACATATTGAACTTTTCTAGGCATCAAGCCATAATCTTTCATAGTCCTTCTCTCGCTCTCCTGTTTTTTTGTGGTTTTTTTTGGTAGCTTCTAATTTTTTATTAAGGGGTAACTGTAATATTGACAGTACAAGACACTTTCTTACAACTCAGTAAGCAGTAAAAAGGAGAGAGGTAGGTGACATAGGTGATAGGATTATTCCAGAAGTGGGTGGGTGAGATTCTGTGGCCTGCATTGTGCAGGAGGTCAGACTAGACGATCATAATGGTCCCTTCTGACCTTAAAGCCTATGAGTCTATGAGAGTCAGATATACACGAGAGGAGCGGAACTGAGTGGTATATATGTTAGTAACTATACAAGCTGCCGTAATAAAAGTTATAACAGTAATTTGCCTTTAGTCAGTTCACCTCAGTGTCCATTGTTCCTCAAAGACTTTCAGTTGTTTGCCCAATATAGATAGTAAATCCTTCTATTTCTCTGGGTGAGAGCCACTTTTCTGTCACAGGTGTCTGTTTTTGCAACCACTCTGACAGGGATTCTAAATGAATGTATAGATTAAAGGACAGAAGATACCACTATGATCATCTGTGGGGGAGGGAGGGGAAAGAGATTTTTCAAAGGCACAAATGGCATCCAACTCTCACTGATGCCTATGAAAATATTCCTCCGAGCCTCTCGTCCAGAATACCTGCATTTCCCCCTATTTTGCTGCTCAAACTGCTCACAAGAATTTGGGACCAGGTCAGTCTCACTCCACATTCTTGTAAAATTTATTTTGGTCTTTTGATAGTTTTGTTAGCCACAATCTGGACCATGGGTCTATAGAACCAGCCCCAATTAACAGCCATCAGAGCTGGTCAAATGATGAACGAAACAATTATATGTGAATAATTGAATGGCCAATTGATGCATTAGTTTTTCCCATCACTTATTTGACAAACATTATTCAACCTTCTCTAGAGGTGATTGAACAATAAGGAATATATTTGTGACTAATGCATTATTTATCAGTTGCCAGGAAAAGTTTGCTATCAACACTGTTCATGAATCTATCCAAACAATTCATAGAATCTCAGGGTTGGAAGGGACCTCAGGAGGTCATCTAGTCCAACCCCCTGCTCACAGCAGGACTAACCCCAACTAAATCATCCCAGCCAAGGCTTTGTCAAGCCTGACCTTAAAAACCTCTAAGGAAGGAGATTCCACCACCTCCCTAGGTAACCCATTCCAGTTTTTCACCACCCTACTAGTGAAATTTTTTCCCCTAATATCCAACCTAAACCTCCCCCTCTGCAACTTGAGACCATTGCTCCTTGTTCTGTCATCTTCTACCACTGAGAACAGTCTAGATCCATCCTCTTTGGAACTCCCTTTCAGGTAGTTGAAAGCAGCTATCAAATCCCCCCTCATTCTTCTCTTCTGCAGGCTAAACAATCCCAGTTCCCTCAGCCTCTCCTCATAAGTCATGTGCTCCAGCCCCCTAATCATTTTTGTTGCCCTCCGTTGGACTTTTTCCAATTTTTCCACATCCTTCTTGTAGTGTGGGGCCCAAAACTGGACACAGTACTCCAAATGAGGCCTCACCAGTGCCGAATAGAGGGGAATGATTGTGATAGTGGGAGGGATCAAAGTGGGGTGGAAAACTGTGTTCCTTCTACTGCCCCTACCCTTGGGCAGAATTTGGATTTTGAGGATCATGTCTCCTTTGAACCCTGTAGATCTTGAGAATCTGTTGGGAAAGAACCCCTCTTCTGTGTGGAGGCAAACGCCTTCTATACCTGGTGAAATAATGAGAAACAAAATTTGCCAATAAGCTTAAAAATCTCAAGTATCAGAGGGGTAGCCGTGTTAGTCTGAATCTGTAGAAGCGACAAAGGGTCCTGTGGCACCTTATAGACTAACAGAGGTATTGAAGCATAAGTTTTCGTGGGTGAATACCCACTTATTCAGCCACGAAAGCTTATGCTTCAATAACTCTGTTAGTCTATAAGGTGCCACAGGACCCTTTGTCGCTTCTTAAAAATCTCATGTGTTTTTGAAACAAACTGATTTAGAAAATGTTTTAGATTTTTTTTTAACCAAATATTTTTGGGTTTGGATTTTTCCTTATTTCCCCACCATCTCCATCTCTCTCTTGTAGTTCCCCCACTGAAAGAGGGGAAGGAATGAAAAAAACTTAACTTTTTTTCCAGTTTTCAATTGGGGGGGGGGAAAGAACCAGAATGTTTTTGAAAAATGAAATGTTGTTATGAAATTTTCATTTTTGTAAAAAAAGCCATTTTTGAATGGGAAAAAAACGTTAAAACATTTGAAACTGGCTCCTATTCCCTCCTTCCGGGATGGTGACTGCTCCATTCACACACCAGGGAGAGTTATGATATCATTAGCAAGGAATCATACCTTTTGCTTCCTCTGTTACTCTTCACTCACTTGCAAACAGTGGGGCTACTTTTGTTTTGAATAGAAGGATAATGGGGATTGGGGGTGGAGGTCTGGGTAAAAGAGAGGACACATACGCTAACATGAAGAGATATATATGGGCAGGCCTGGCTCTCTGTCCTAAACCTAAGTGGCCTTTTCCTTTTGTCTCAGCTATCTACCCCAGCTGGGATTCATCTGTCCTGATCCTTGTAAAGCCTGAGACGCATAAGGTTTAGTTCAAGCTGACATCCCATCCTCTGGGAACGCACTGGCTCTGTGGGAATGAATTGATGTTCCATTTGGATTTTTGCAAACCCAGAGACTTGTTCCATTTGGACTTGTTCCATTTTTCCATCTGTCCAGCCAGAAAATTCATATTGGGCTCAAAGATCAAACAGGAAAAATATTTGATTTAATAAAGAAGAGGAAACTGTCATGCTACCTGTTTGTTTTTGACTGAAAGGTGAATGCTGAGGGCTTGATTTTGATCTCATATATAGCAACATCAATTAGGAGTTATCCTGTTGGAGTCACCAGAGTTAAACTGGTGTCAAATTGGTGTTAGTGAAAACAGAATCAGGACCTAAATTTCCTGACCACTGCCACTGAATTCAATAGCAATATTTCCATTGCATTCAATACAGCAGGAGTAGGTTACACTGTGGCAAAAGTTGAGTTTCAGCTCCTTGCAGGAAAGTCAAAGCTAACTCCAGCAGAGATGGCTTTGCTCACTAGACAAGCAGAGAATATAGAATTAGAAACGGTATTCCTTTTACATGGGAAAAAGATGGTATTAATTAAGAGAATGACACTTTTTCCAAATAGATTATTCTTAGAAACATTATTAGCATTATTTACATGAGACTAAAAAACTGCAGTGTCACAGAACTGAGATCCCTCACCAAGGTAAAATATTTCATGATGTTTTATAATCTCCCAAATCAATTCCTCAAGCAGCATATGAACTAAAGGATTTCATCCAGTCTTTTTGAGAAACCTCTTTAAAATGTGCACAGCTTATAACAAATTGCCAGAAATGTTGCAAGCTGCCATTCATTTATTCCTAACTAATTAAAGTCTATATTAACACATCCACTAATATAAATGATTTTTCTTTAGCAGTTAAGCCTGGGCAAAATGGTATCTCCTAGATCTAAAAGGAACTCTAGGACATTTCCATGCTTTCCTTTTTTAGATGCAAGGGAAAATGTGTCTTTGACAAGTGTCTCAGCTTTTTTCATTCAAAAGGGTAATCTCTTTAAAAGTCTTTACATTTTCTCTGCTATGAGCTGGCCTCACTTGGAGCCTTATTTTTACATTCACAGCGGTTTCCCATTGGTGACTCCATTGCATTCAGTGGTTTTACTCCCAGTTTACACTAGTGTAAGCGAGACAAGAATTAGCCAATTGTGGTTTAAAGCAGACTAGAAGCATGCAGATTTTGAGATCAAAGGAAAGTCTATATAGAAAAGCTAGATAGATTTGCAAACTGTAGAATATTAATTATCACACACAATGTCCTCTGTTAGCTTTTAAGTTCAATAGCTCATGCAATTTTAATAGTGAAGTCTAGAAGACAGGTATGTAACAATAGGACAATCAGCTCTTGCCAGGAGAGTGAATCCTAACAGCTCACTGAGATCTATGCATGGCCTTCAGAAATGCTAGTGCTCAGGTCTTCCCCATGAGAGACCTGAGTTTTGAGTATCCTTTATTTGTGTAGTGTATTGAAAATTGTGTTAAAATTATAAGGCATCACTTTAAATTCTCAGGGGTGTTCCTGGTCCTGCTTGAAGGTTAGCAGGCTATGTGGGGAAGCATGTGATCTGGGTCTTTCAGCAGTCTGCAAAGAGCCAATCCAGAGCAAGATGAGTTGAGTCGTGCCTCTCTGCCTTTGGGAGCAGCCTGCTTTGTCTCTCTCAGGTTTTGGTTCTTGTGTGTTAGGGTTATGGAATTTAAGAAATAAGATACTTCCAAAACAAGTAGCCTAGATTTTTATCTAACTTCTTGGTTTGTGTGCCATAAACATAACAATTTTCTCCCTGTGTTAGCAAGGACAGGAACTGCTGTGAATGAGGTACACTCAACTCTTAGATGGAGTTGGCCCCTCCCTTGATTGAATAGTGACCTCTCTTTCCCAGATTAATAAAACGTGCGTAAAGTGCTTTTCAGGGCTCAAAGGGAGTTTCTTTTTTCTTTACTGGAAAGGTGGCTGGGGGTGGGATGAAAGACCTTATGGCCAAGAGGATTCAAATGAAGGGAAATCCTCATTGCTTCATACCTATATATAAATAGGTATACATACCTATATGGAGTACCGATCCCCAGTGGAAAGGTCTCTCTGGTACCTGCTGAAAACATTTATTTGCCTCTTTCTTCCCCCCTGTTAGCCCACCCTGTACAATGGTTGGTGTCTGAGAAGCCACAGCATAGCCTGGGTGCTAATTTCTAGAAGGGAGATATAATGGTACATAACAATCCCTCATAAAAGTATATGTGAGTCAGGAGCTAAGTGATTCAATAGGTGAGTGCATTAAACTTTTATCTGCAGAGACCAGAGACAGCCCTAGGGTTTGTACAGCCGTGTGTGTACAAAGGGAGAAGTGCCGAGGTTCAGAGAGACTCTTATTGTTTGCATATCTGGGGTGGGTGGGTTTGACAGCTGGGTGCGTGAGGCAATAAATACAGAGACTTGCCTTAAGCAGCAGTTAGAGAATCAGGAAGTTCATTTTTTATTAAGCTTCCCCCTGACAACACATCCTGATCCTCTCTGGTAACTGCGGAGGAACAGGTATCAGAGGGGTAGCCGTGTTAGTCTGGATCTGTAGAAGCGACAAAGAGTCCTGTGGCACCTTATAGACAAACAGACGTATTGGAGCATAAGCTTTCGTGGGTGAATACCCACTTCTTCGGATGCATGCATGCGTGGGTATTCACCCACGAAAGCTTATGCTCCTATACGTCTGTTAGTCTATAAGGTGCCACAGGACCCTTTGTCGCTTGTGGAGGAACAGGAGCTCTATAGCCATTCCACAGCTGTCTGTCGCTACAGGGAAGGAGAATGGTTTTAGATGGAAGCGGGGGAGCTAGGTGTGTGGGAGGGTAGAGGAGGGGAAGTGGATTTTATTGGCTAAAAATATGGGAGGGGGGAGGGAGAATGATTTCAGCACCTGGGAAGGTGTCTGTGCTCCCATGGCTTGTGGCTCACAGTGGTAGTGCAGGCCCCTAAGTAGAGTCAATGTTAGGAAGGTATAACTGCATTGCTCAGGGATTTTCCACACTCCTGAGCGATGTAGTTCTATCACCATAAATTGTTTTTAAAAAGTGTTTGAGAGCTGGTGTGATGCTATGGGACCATGCTTCTGATTGATGCTGTACCCCAAATAAAAACCATTAAGAAAATCATTCTGAAAAACTGGTCACTCTCCATTGATAGCCCACTAAAGTGATGCAGCTGAGTTCCACCAGGCAAAAAAAGTTCATTGACAACTAATATTTGTGCAAATTAAAACAAACAAACAAAAAAAAACCCATGAGGATTTAAACAATTCTGCTCTGCAACTTTAAAAACCAAGTTTCAGCGTAGCCTGAAATACGATCAGGGTAAAAAGTCTTGAATTGAGATTTATAATGGAAATGCTGACACACTTCAACTTGCAGATGACAGCACACATGCACACAATTACAGTACATAACACATATTTCTTAGGAAATTAACCGAGATTATTTTTAACTTTGGTCACAGCAAAGTTTACTGCCGTGTGTTAACACTTGCAGCGGGGAAAAATGATCAATTCCAATTTAACAAAATTTTTAATGGTTGTTCTAACTCTTCTAATGGATCCAAACAAAAGACTTTGGTTTAATGTGTGTGTATTTTGAGCTGTGCCCCATCCCGACCCTCCAGTTTAATTTCCGTCCTTCACAGGAGATAAATGGAACGTGAAGCGGGTCATATCTCAAGCACTGACACATGGGTTACAGATAGAACTCACAGGCAAGAGAGGCAGCCAGTCTGTAGATTAAATCAAAGCAGTTCTGAATAGATGGGAGGTCAGCAAGGGCCAGCTTTGACATTTGATAGGACTTGTGATCAATCAGTTCTTTCTTGGGTTTTTCCAGGTTTCCTGATGACAAGGATTCTGAAAAAAAACAACCCAGATGGGGCTTGTTGAAAAGTGCCAGAGAAGCACTAGATTCTGTAAGAAGATAGATATTCAATATTACCAAAAGTGCCAGAGCTGTTTAAAGCAGCCAGCAAATCCCAATACCCTGCTTCAATCTGACTGGTATTTTCAGAGTTTGCCTTTGCCCCTATGGAAGTTAGCACTCATCAATGGCGGGCATTTTATTTGCATGCAGCTGCAATCATTTCTTCCCTCTGTGCATTATATCACGGAGCTTTGGGAAGTGTCCAAAAGCATGATGGTGAATCCCGGTTGTGTATGGCACTGAAGCGCTGGACAGTAAATCTTGGGGAAACCTAATTAAAATACTACTAGTAAACAGAAAGGAAGGTTGGGATGATTTCCCTGGCTGTGTGGAAAATTGCCCCCTGCTCAGTAATCTCCTCCAGACGTGACTTATCCATGGGGGTCATCATAAAAACACTTCTGAAGAGCAAATGCTGTGCTTTTGGCCTGGGCCAAATTTCATCAAATGGAAAAATTTCCCAGAGAGAGAACCCTCAACTGCCTATAAGATCATCCTCTCCCACTTTGCATTATACTAGGGGAACATTGTGCTCTACTAGTAATCCGGGGGGGGGGGGGGGGGGAGGGGGCGGATTTTCAAAAGCACCCAGTGGTGACCAAACCACAATGGGAACAAAGTTAGGCTAAGCCAGTACTGTGCACTTTTGAAAATCCCACCCTATGCAGTGTATATATTTTCAGGCACCAATGAGCGCTCTTTCCGGGAAAGTCTGCATCCTAAGGGGATTGTTTTTGTCAAATGGGGCGACCTCTGTTCTTGGTAAAGGGATGAGAGAGCTGATGTTCTTCTTCTTTTCATGGGAAAACAGAGTCCCCAGTTTCTCATTTTCCTCTGTGCAAGCATGGGCATCCTGGCACATGGGGGTTTCCACAGGTTGAGGGGAATGGAACAGGGTGGGCAGGAGGCTGGGTCTAGCAAATCCCAATTACAGAATGAGCCACACCTGGGAGAGATCAGAGTGATTGCCCTAAAAAGAGCAGTAAGAGGCTCCAATGAAGTTGGGCGGGACTCAGGAAAGAGTAGAGCGATTGTGAAGGGCACCTGCTAGGGGAGACCTTGAGATTAAGGAGTTGTTATACTGAGGAGCCCAGGAAGCAGGAGGCTCCTGTGGAGAAACCTGGATGGAGGCGGAGCCTAGAAGCTAGTGCCAGAATGCTAAGCTCTAGCTAGGAAGAGCTGGGAGGCCAGGCTGGGAGAACAGAGTGGGACAGAAGAAAGCTCTGGTGTCTTAGTTCAACATGGACTGTTGTGTGGTGATGCACTTTATCTTGGGACCCTGCGGATTGGTAAGAATTGTTTCTGTGATTAAGCCAGCCCCAGGCATGGGGTGGTGCTATGCATGTGAAAGCCTGTGTATTGTTCTTATGGGGCCCAAAAGAGGGGGCTAAAAGGGGCAGTGCCTACAAAGCAACCCCATGTGCATGTGGGGGTGCTCAGTAAATGACTACCCTGCTGCAGGGATACATTTTGTTTTGTTGAAGACCCTGATGCAAATATTAGCAGGGGTCCCTGGTTTATGGGAAGCTGCATGAGAGAGCTTCTTTTTGGCGCTTGAAAGAAAAAAATAGATGCTAAGAAACATGTTGCTGATAGGAGCTGGAGACATGAAGTGGCTAAGCACTCAGTATAAGGATAGGAAGGATGGTAGAGTGGGTAGCGCACTGGCCTAGGACTCAGTTAAATTCCTGGCAACAGACTCTCCTTTGTGGTTGTATGCAAGTCACTTATCTCCCTTGTGCCTCCCAGAATGGGGATAGCAGTTTCTTACTTCACCGGGGTGTTTGAGGATAGAAATCCACTAATGAGAGACAATTGGATAGTGCAATGACAAGGGGCGATATAAGCCCCTAGATAGAACAATCACATTCATGGAGGCCCCCATTCATCAGAGCACTCAAACACATGCATAAGCCTAATCACATATTTAAGTGCTAGGCTTATTCAGCAAATGTTGGGAAATCCCAGCCACATAGCCAAGAGATTAAGGGAAAATAAATGGCAAAATTGAGTGAAGTTGTGATTGCGCACTTTAGTGAGCAGGGATGGGGCACCTCCAGGGTTAACAACTGAGGTCTGGAACCTCAATGGAATTTAGGCACCTAACTCCCATTGAAATCAATATTTTGTGGCATGAGCCAGAATTGCAATCTTTTGCATGTACAGCCTCACAGAGAGCTGCAGCTTGATCCTCCATGGCAAATGGTGGCAACCAGAGATATTAACTTTCACAAACAATGTTGATAATGAGGGGGTAGACGGGTGTAACATACTGGGAGCTTGGGTTCCTGGTTTCTTTTCCCAGCTGTGACAATCAGTCACTGTTTGACCTTGGACAAGTCACTTAGGCCTAAATTTCCCAGAGGGTCCAGTCATTTTGAGTGCCTCAGATGTTGGGTGCACAACATGGGACCCTTGCAGTGTGATTTCTTTTTCCAGTGGTACTAAGCATCCACAACTCCAGCGGAAGTCCCCGGGAAGTGCTAGCGCTCAGCATCTGTGTCTTAGCCACCCACAAACAGAGGCACTAACATCCAGAGGAGTCTTTTAAAAATGAAGGCCTTTGTTCCTCTTAGTTTCAATGTACCCATCTGTAATATGGGGGTAATAACAATTATTTACCTCAAAAGGCCATTGTGATGTTACACATTTCAGATCTGTAAAGACTGGTATTTTCAAGGTAGCATAGGAGATTTAGGAGCTCAACTCCTAGTGAATGTCCATGGGAGTTGAGTGTCTAATTTCCTTAAGTTGACTTGAAAATCCCAGCCGAAGTGTACAGAGATTGTTGGCTGAAAGGCAGTCAATAAGAGCAAACAGTCATTTTGATATTACTCTAAAGTGTTACTAGGCACTGTACACATCCAGTTTACCTTAGACCAGGTGTTCGGGTGCTTTAAGAAGGACAAATCTCAGAGGAAAGAAATGGCTCTAATCACATTCTGTATTCTGTGAACTGCTGTCGATGAACCAGGTTACTCAACTGCTCGCAAATCTCTGAATCCCCTCTTGGCTCTGCATGTTCCTTTCATTTTAGACCCTTGACCTACTCTCCATTATGTCACTTGTCTCTTCCACTGTGTTTCCCCCACATCTCTAAGATGTTTCTCCTCCATGATAGAACTTCCCCTATCTCTCCCCGTCAGTCTCTTCTGTGTGCTGTTACACTGATTTTTGCTTTGTTGAGTTTGGCTTTCTTCATGATCTTTAACTAGAATCTTTCGCTTTACCAGTCTGTCTTCTCAACTGCTGCATGTGTGTTTCACCTCTTTGACTACTGTCAGTCCACAATCCTGACATCTGAGGCCCTACGTGTGTTTAGCACATTGACTACCAAAGGCATTCAGTTTCCTGACTGTCTTCACTCTTCAAGGAGACCAGTTCTCTCATGTTTATAGCAACATCGGCAGTTTTCAGTTCTCCTGGAATGCCTTCTTGTTCCATAAGACACTCAGTCCACCTTCAAAGATACTACTAAGGCTTTTTCTATTTTTAGAGATCTGTGGATGGTAAATTATTCTAACAACATTTCCTATTCTGTTCCTAATCCAAGGATTATCTCTGCTACCAAAAGGACAACAACAAGGAAGTAGGCTGAATTGCTTCCTGTGGGACTCTCTGTCTGTGTGTGCTGCTGAGCTATTTTTTAACAAACTTTATGGAAGTGTTTAAAAATAAAATCCAGCCTTTAAAAATGCAGTAGCACTGAAAATGCAGCAAGACATGAGGCAGGAGAAAAAGGAGTCGTTTGGTGGAGTTGATTTTTATTGCTGCAATTTAGCAAAATATGTCTGAGGGAAGCAAGAATGGCCCTTTTGAATTATATCTTGTATTTATTATACGGCCTGTGGGACAGAGGAATGCTTTAGGCAAGCTAGCTGCAAAATCTTATACAATAGTCACTGCTCTGTTTGCTGGAGTGCTGAAGAGCCCTTTCTCTAGGAGAGTCCAATGTGATTAGAGCCATTTCTTTCCTCTGAGATTTGTCCTTCTTAAAGCACCTGAACACCTGGTCTAAGGTAAACTAATTTGTCACTGCTATGTCCTATCACCCACTACATGATATAAGGAACAACAGAGAAACATGGTGAACTTCATGCAGAAGTGTAGGTATTTGCTAATGCATGATATAACCTTTGAAATACTGGCATTTTGTAGTATGTGCTTAAAAATATTGCTATGAGCCAGATTTTCAAAAGAGCCCACTCGGCATATAGAATTTCTCATTGTTCTCAATAGGAGCTGGTAGGTCCTGGGAACTCTTGAAAATCTGGGGATTTCATTTGGGTCCTTAAATGGGAACTGAGTTGCCTTGAAAATTTGGACAAATCTCTCAGTTACTCCATGGTTTGTTGTTTTGATTTAGCATAAAGAAATATAGTAGAAACTTGCTAATACAGTAAGCCATCCATATGTCCCCACTTCTTCCCAACATTTCAACAGCAGAGGCTGTAGTGTGTTGCCATGTTAATAACACTTCTTTATTTTTTAATATACTGCAGAACACTTACTATTGTTTTATGAAGTCTTGTCATTGAACTGAATTATAATTGTCTATATATATATGTAACCCACATACCTGCTAGGTGTAGTGTTCTGTCGCCTCTAGTAGACCT
The DNA here is from genome assembly GCA_033296515.1 of Macrochelys suwanniensis. Classification (NCBI taxonomy): domain Eukaryota; kingdom Metazoa; phylum Chordata; order Testudines; family Chelydridae; genus Macrochelys; species Macrochelys suwanniensis. The sequence goes on from CM065783.1 coordinate 11,362,644, forward strand.
GAGATCACTTAAAGATTAATGAGTCTCCTACAGCCTTCACTAACAGCCATGTGGCTTTTAGCTCATGCAGTAGCAGCCCATGCATTTAGCTCCAGAGGTTCCCAGGTTTGATCCCGCCCACTGACGACCAGGGTCTGTCGGTGTTACCTACACACACACACATATATATATATATATATATATATATTTACACACACAACAATTTGGACAGTATATAAAATTAGATTCAAAATGGAAAAATTATGTGTGGGGGGAATTAATACAAAAACAACGCAAAGAAGCAGTAATGCTGCAAGAGAACTTGTGGACAGCAAGCTAGATGTGAATTTGCAATATGGTATGTTTGTAGAAAGGCCATTGTGATTTTGGGTTGTGTATGCAAAGGCATCACATCTTAGAAGGAGGAGATAATAGTCCCTTCTCTCTATGGCTGTCATGACCACACTTAGAACACTGTCTTCAGACCTAGACACTGTTACAAGAAAGGTATTGATGCTGAAGGGAACTCAAAGAGGAGAACAAAATTATCAAGGAGCTGGAGGGACTGGTTTATGAAGAAGCATTTAAAAGAGCAAGGAGGGAGCTATGATTAGATGTAAGAGGATGACACTAAGAAAGGGAAATTTAAAGTTATGTCAGGAAAACATTCCCAATATTTGGAATAGTCTCCCAAAGCAAAATGTGGGAGCCTCATTGCTTGGTACTTTTAAAACTGGGCTGGAGAAGGTTCTAGAAAATGTACTATCAGAAACAAATTACATGGGAAATAGTGAGAGAGAGATTTTCCATCTCTAACTTCTATGATCTGTCCGTTCGTGTTTAACATACATGGCTTGACAGTAGGTTCAGTGTGTTCCTGTTAATGCTGAGTACATCTTCATTTTGCCTGTTGATGATAATGTGATCCATATCATATTGCATCAAAAGAAACAAAGGAAGCCAACCTGGGAGAAGTGAATATTTATTTCACACTTGCCCTTGGGTAGAAACTGATGGCAAATGTTCTAGAAGCAGCACACTAGATACCATCTCGTCTTTTATATAAATGTACTGATTTATCTCCTAAGGGAGGTGGTGGAAACCCCATCATCACTGGAGTCCTTTAAAACTAGACTGAACAAAGCACTCATGAATATACTCTCGGGCACAATAATGCATTGCAAGGCGACGGACGAGATTAAACAACAGGTTTTATCCAGCTCTAATTCTGTGTATCTACAGTTTTAATCACAGTGATTAGATCACGGACATTGGAGTCAGGAGACTTTGTCTTTCTCCTACTGGCTCCTTGTGCAACTTCGTCAAGGGGCTTAAGCTATAACGATCAACTACGAACGCAAATCAGGCTACTAATTTAAGAGCAGCACCCAACTCTAGGCACCTACATTAGAATATTTTAACCTTACTCTCTGTAGGTCTGTTTCCCCTCTCTTCCCACACAGAGACAGGAACAATCTGTCTGCAATGTTTAAAATATAAATCTTTAAATACATATATTTGAAATACTTAACTATATAGTTTTATAGTATTATTGTATTACTCAGTAAAATCCGTGGGCTAAATTCTGAGGTTTTTTCCATTTTTTTCTTCTGTCTTTACTTAGACAAAATTCAAATCAATGGGACTATTGCCTGTGTAAGAATTGTGCAAAAATTGCATAAGATTGTAGCATTTTCTCAGTGCAAAATATTTTTGCAATAGTAAAGAATATAGTTAACTGTCAAGGTGGCAAGATAATCATTTAGTTGGTAAACCAGCATAACTGAAGCAGATTTGGCCTAAAACTGTTTTTTATCAATTGGTGTATGTTGCAATTTAAATCTTTTCCACAAGACGGCAACAAATCTTTTTAAAATACATATTAGAATCATAGAATCATAGAATCTTAGGGTTGGAAGGGACCTCAGGAGGTCATCTAGTCCAACCCCCTGCTCAAAGCAGGACCAACCCCAACTAGATAATCCCAGCCAGGGCTTTGTCAAGCCTGACCTTAAAAACCTCTAAGGAAGGAGATTCCACCACCTCCCTAGGTAACCCATTCCAGTGCTTCACCACCCTACTAGTGAAAAAGTTTTTCCTAATATCCAACCTAAACCTTCCCCTCTGCAACTTGAGACCATTACTCCTTGTTCTGTCATCTTCTACCACTGAGAACAGTCTAGATCCATCCTCTTTGGAACCCCCTTTTAGGTAGTTGAAAGCAGCTATCAAATCCCCCCTCACTCTTCTCTTCTGCAGGCTAAACAATCCCAGTTCCCTCAGCCTCTCCTCATAAGTCATGTGCTCCAGCCCCCTAATCATTTTTGTTGCCCTCCGTTGGACTCTTTCCAATTTTTCCACATCCTTCTTGTAGTGTGGGGCCCAAAACTGGACACAGTACTCCAAATGAGGCCTCACCAGTGCCGAATAGAGGGGAATAATCACATCCCTCGATCTGCTGGAAATGCCCCTACTTATACAGCCCAAAATGCCGTTAGCCTTCTTGGCAACAAGGGCACACTGTTGACTCATATTCAGCTTTTCGTCCACCATAACCCCTAGGTCCTTTTCTGCAGAACTGCTGCCCAGCCATCCCTAGTCTGTAGCAGTGCATGGGATTCTTCCGTCCTAAGTGCAGGACTCTGCACTTGCCCTTGTTGAACCTCATCAGATTTCTTTTGGCCCAATCCTCTAATTTGTCTAGGTCCCTCTGTATCCTATCCCTACCCTCCAGCGTATCAACCACTCCTCCCAATTTAGTGTCATCTGCAAACTTGCTAAGGGTGCAGTCCACACCATCCTCCAGATCGTTGATGAAGATATTGAACAAAACCGGCCCCAGCACCGACCCTTGGGGCACTCCACTTGATACCGGCTGCCAACTAGACATGGAGCCATTGATCACTACCCATTGATCACTATTTTATTCTAAGCATAAGTACTGCATTCTGAGCTGTAAATCTTTTTTTAAGATGCCAAGATAAAATATTACAGCAAAACTACTACGTAAAAAATCACTATAGTTTAATCATGGTAAATTATAGAATTTTTATATGTGGAATTTATAGGGCACTATTCCTTTTTGACTGTAATAGCACATAGCTGATTTAGATGTGGATACTTTTGTAGGGACGGGGTTAATGTAATGTTGTGGAAATGTATCTTGTTAAATAATTAATTCTTATGTGTTTATATGGATGTATTGTTTAGATCAGTGCTTCTTAACCCGGGGTGTGCACACCCCCTGGGGGTGCGAGACATGCCAAATTTGTTTAGAAGGTTTCTCGAACATCAGTGAACAAAAGCAACAGCAGAAGAGTCACTGAGCCGGTAAACTTAACAAAGGTGTGTAATTTTTCATGTATTCTTAATTTTACTGTGAAATTAAAATAAATATATAATTCTCTCTCTTTCATTCTATAGTTATGATATATCTAGGCTTAAAGAACTGACCTAGTTCAGCGATTTTTGACAAGGGGTGTGAGAACATATTTTGAGAACCAAAGGGATGCAGATCTGTTTAGATGGTTGTAAATAAATCTCAGATGGTACTTGCAGGTACCAGCAAATTACCTGCTGAATAAACAAATAATTCAGTCCACCCTGGTGTTAATTTTACCCTAAAATACTGAGCTGCATAAAAGCCATTTGAGTATTAAAAAAAAAACGCTCTACAGGACGTAATCTCTTTAATTAGAAACTAGGAGTGTTGATTAATCACAGTTAACTGACGTGATTAACTCAAATTTTTTAAATTATAATTAAAAAAATTAATAGTGATTAATTGCAATTTGAATCACACTGTTAAACAACAGAATACCAATTGAAATTTATTAAATGGTTTGGATGTTTTTCTGCATTTTAATATATATTGTATTCTGCGTTGTAATTGAAATCAGTGTATATTATTTTTGATTACAAATATTTGCACTGTAAAAATGATAAAAGAAATTGTATTTTTCAATTTACCTCATAGAAGAACTGTAGTGCAATCTCTGTCGTGAAAGTGCAATTTACAAATGTAGATTATTTTTGTTACATAACTGCATTCAAAAACAAAACAATGGAAAACCTCAGATCCTACAAATCCACTCAGTCCTACTTCTCATTCAGCCAATCGCTAAGACAAACAAGTTTGTTTACATTTATGGGAGATAATGCTGCCCACTTCTTATTTACAATGTCACCAGGAAGTGAGAACAGGCAGTTGCATGGGACTTTTGTAGCTGGCATTGCAAGGTATTTATATGCCAGATATGCTAAACATTCGTATGCCTCTTCATGCTTCGGTGACCATTCCAGAGGACATGCTTCCATGCTGATGACGCTTGTTTAAAAAAATAATGCATTAATTAAATTTGTGACTGAACTTCTTGGGGGGAGAATTGTATGTCCCCTGCTCTGTTTTACCTTCATTCTGCCATATATTTCGTGTTGTAGCAGTCTCGTATGATGACCAAGTATATGTTGTTCATTTTAAGAACACTTTCACAGCAGATATCACAAAACACAAAGAAGGTACCAATGTGAGATTTCTAAAGATAGCTACAGCACTCGACCCCAGGTTTAAGACTCTGAAGTGCCTTCCAGAATCTGAGAGGGACGAGGTGTGAAGCATGCTTTCAGAAGTCTTAAAAGAGCAACACTCTGATGCAGAAACTACAGAACCCGAACCACCAAAAAAGAAAATCAACCTTCTGCTGGTGGCATCTGACTCAGGTAATGAAAATGAATATGCGTCAGTCCTGCACTGCTTTGGATTGTTATCGAGCAGAACCCGTCATAATTACGGACGCATGTCCCCTGGAATGGTGGTTGAAGCATGAAGGGACATACGAATCTTTAGTGCATCTGGCACGTAAATATCTTGCGACGCCGGTTACAACAGTGCCATGTGAACGCCTGTTCTCACTTTCGGGTGACATTGTAAACAAAAAGCGGACAGCATTATCTCCTGAAAATGTAAACAAACTTGTTTGAGCAATTAGCTGAACAAGAAGTAGGACTGAGTAGACTTGCAGGCTCTAAAATTTTACATTGTTTTATTTTTGAATGCAGTTATTTTTGTACCTAATTCTACATTTGTAAGTTCAACTTTCATGATAAAGAGATTTCACAGCAGTACTTGTATTAGGTGAATTGAAAAATACTATTTGTTTTTTACAGTGTAAAAAAAATGGTCAGTTTTCAAAATGGAGAGAGATAAATAGTGATGTCCCCCAAAGATCTGTACAGGCCTTGATACCTGTGATGTGACATTTCATCTTCCGTTCCCTGACTAAATGTTTTCTGTTACCAAGTCATACAGCGTGAATCGTAAATTTTAAATATTTCAATTACATATGAAATTCAAAAAATTTGCATTCGGTGAATATTAAAGTGTACACTGCCTTATTCCTGGGCATTCATGTCAATGGAGCTCATGCCTTCAAATGTGCAGGGAAAGTGAATGTGAAATGGTCACCAACCCAGGCAAATTGAAAACCACGTCTGAGTTTAAAGGAAGATTCATAGACACTTTCCCTACTATGCATTTTGCTCCAGTAACAACTCTTAGACGCTGCCATCCCAAACTGGATTGGACTGGCAACTAACAAGTTATAGGCTTTATAGCCCATTATCAGTCTCTTTGATCCATTCATTCCTCTGCCCAGTTCTGTATGTGAAAATTGTTAATCATTGTTTGCGTAAGAGCTGAACCTGATCTGTGTCTGGGCTTGGCTACAAAACAGCTAGAGAGGAGTCTAAAGGAAAACTCTAGATAAGGGGTTGGCAACCTTTCAGAAGTGGTGTGCCAAGTCTTCATTTATTCACTTTAATGTAAGGTTTCGCGTGCCAGTAATACATTTTGACGTTTTTAGAAGGTCTCTTTCTATAAGTCTTTAATATATAACTAAATTATTGTTGTATGTAAAGTAAATAAGGTTTTTAAAATGTTTGAGAAGCTTCATTTAAAATTAAATTAAAATGCAGAGCCCCCCGGACCGGTGGCCAGGACCCGGGTAGTGTGAGTGCCACTGAAAATCAGCTTGCGTGCCGCCTTTAGCATGCATGCCATAAGTTGCCTACCCCTGCTCTAGATTGTGGCTGGGTCGTTACGCAAACTGAAAACTATTTCCCCATGCTAAGTTTTCCCCAACTGTTACTCACACCTTCTTGTCAACTGTTTGAAATGGGCCATCCTGATTATCACTACAAAAGTTTTTTTTCTCCTGCTGATAATAGCTCACCTTAATTGATTTGTCTAATTCAAGTTGGTATGCCAACCCCCATCTTTTCATGTTCTCTGTATATATATATCTTCCCACTGTATGTTCCACTTCATGCATCTGATGAAGGGGGTTTTAGCCCACGAAAGCTTATGCCCAAATAAATGTGTTAGTCTTTAAGGTGCCACAAGTACTCCTCGTTCTTTTTTCTAGATTTGAATGCACCTCGATCAGGACTTGGTGGAAGTTTGGAGCTGGATCTGAAATTTGCAGCTCAGGCTCATTGCTGTTAAAAATAAATCTTTGGGCCACATCTTGTTCTTTCCAGTGCTGCTAGGAGGAGAATGACCAACGGCAGATGTAGCCTTTGGTCTAGGAATCCTGCCAGCTAGGGTAGAGGAGAAGGAGAGGGATTACTCACTTTATCTTAGCCCCTAGATATAGAGGTCTAAGCCAGTTTACCCCACCCACTGCAAAGCACAGTGCCAAAGAAGCAGCTAATATGAACATACACACACAAAAGAAATGGTTTCCCTGGCAATAAGAACTACATCAACTCTAAGAGAACAATTCCACACCCAACTCGTTTCCTTTCACATTGGGGGTTGTATATACACATCACAGTCATGTACAGATAATGAAATACCGAGCTGCTACTGAGGACAAACTGTACCACAGGGAAATCACAACAGTCCATAAACCAGCTCCGGAAGCAAAAGCACAGAGCCAGATTCTGTCTTCAGATCTCAGTGGGGTTGCACTGAGGTAAGTGAGGGCCAAATCTGCCCCATAGGGCACTCCCTGGCACCAGAACTGTGATACATTTCATATTTGTTTCCCTCACTAATGGTTACATTTGTCTGCAAAGCTGACATATGTTGCAAAAAAAATCATTACCCTGGTCCAAATTATTTGTCACTCTGGGCTAGATTCTGGGCTGCATCTCCAGAGAAGTGCAGCACAGAAAATGCAGCCCCAGGGAAGAGCAGCAAAGGTGACTTTGACAACTTTGCGCTCTCTGGATTCTGAACTGTTGTAAAGGCCACAATGGGTAAGTTACAGCAGCCCTGGGGCCTGCACTAACTTATGGAAGCCTCTGATGGGCGTTGTCTGGGATGCACAGTACTACAAACAAGCCCTCTCCTGCTCCCAGTCCATCCCTTCATGCCCCCAATCGCAGATTGGGGCTTGCAAAGGGCAGCATAGGGCCTCCTACATTCCCTTTGCACTGATCCTGCAGCAAGGAAATTCTTTCCTGGCCCTGTAGCATATAGGGGCCAGAGCAGGGGGCAGAATAGGCTGCCTTGTCTGTCTGTGGAAGGAAACCTCTGTCATAAATACAGCACAAAAGATCTGGTTTCTGCTCCGATGAAAAACTGCTTCACCTTCCTGACAATCTGCAATTTCTCCTGATGGTGATGATGCCTTGCACAATGACAACCTTCATTCATCTTTTCAGCGAGAGAGTTAAGAGTTCATTTTTTAATCCTCTTGGCCGTATTGAAGGCACATTAAATCCCCTCAATGCTGGTTAAACACAGTCCTCCATTAGTAGCTATTTAAACAGTGTTTGCTGTCCCTCCTCCAAACCTTCCTTGTGCGGAATCTTTCCAACACCTTGTGTGACATGAGCCAGCTCCCAGTCTTAGACAAACTGCACTGTCCATATAGACAAACAGAAAGCTATTAACTAAGCCATCAGTCGGGCTGCTTCCAAGATGGTATTGACGATTTCAAGGTTTAAATGTCATCTTTCTGCCTTTCCAGGTCACTAAAGCTTTGTGTCATTGTCATGTACAAAAAAAAAAAATCTGTCCGGAGAGCACTTTGGAATACTACAATTTTTCTTTACAGTCTTCATTTACTAGGCTATTTGTATCAGCCAGCTTGTCTTCATTTGCAAGCAGGTCCTAAAGCTTTTTGTGGTGTCTAGGGCTTGTGCTGGAAAAATCCAGTTTGGCCTCAGATTTGTTTTGCAGGTTTTGCTCAATATTTTTGCTATAGTCAAAAAAAATCAAAAGGTTGTTGTTACTGCAGGTGCAAAAACCACATTTTTGCTTTACAAAGCTCTTTTGATTGTGACAAAAGTTAAATGATACTACTTTTCAGCTGGGACAAATATAGGACAAATATAGGAAGAAGAATGATCCATATGGTTAATGTGCAGCATTGTGATATAGACAATGTGTTTTCCATTCCTGGTTCTGCCACAGCCTTATTGTGTATCCCTGGTTAAGTCACTTAAAATGTCAGTAGCCTCATTTCCCTCCTTTGTTTAATGGTGATATTCAGACCCCACAGAGGTATTGCGAGACAAATACTTTTGTCAATACTTTTAAAAGTAAGTAGTCATTTTTGTGTGTAAAACTCGAGACAAACAAAGGGTGCTTGATCTTCACAGGGCAGACACTTCGCACTTTTTGAAAACCAGGCCCCTTTCAGGTGTCTGAAGCTGGGCATCCAAAAATTCAGGCACCCAAAATCTATAGCCAGTTTAGAAAACCTTGGCCTCAATCCACTAGTGCTTGTTAAATGCTCGACACCCTCTGTTAGAAGGTGTTTGAGATGACTGCATTATTGTAAATGTTTTGAAGTTAGTCCCAGGGTTTGAAACTTTTAGATTTTTCTGTCTGTCACATGCACACAAAGTTGGTCCTTTGGGTAAAAAGCAGCATGTCACTATTGATCTGATCAGAAAATTATCCTAAACTTGGGGGGAAATGATATTTTTCTCCTGTAAAATATACACTGATGGTTTGCTATGGCGCTGGCTAGTGCTTTATCTCAAGTCTAACATAAATCCTTTGAGCAAGAAAATTCTCCCTCAAGCCTAGCAGATATCTGCTGAATCACTGCATTTAACTGTTTCTCTGTAGCCTCTGCGGTTAGCAACTTTGGCAGCAAACACACACAGTCTTGCAGACATCAGATCAGAAGGCTAGATCCTCAGCAGGTGTAAATTTGCATCTCTCCAATGGGAGAGAAGTGGGTGGGTGAGGTTATGTGGCCTGCAATGTGCAGGAGGCCAGACTAGATGGTAATGATGGTCCCTTCTCACTTTAAAGTCTGTGGGCTTGGCTACATTTGCAAGGTAGAGTGCACTAAGGCCGCCCAGTGCACTCTAACTCACTCCCCGTCCACACTGGCAAGTCACGTAGAGCGCTCTGACTCCGTGGCTGGAGCGCTCCTGGTAATCCACCTCGGCAAGAGGAATAACGTTTGATGCGTCTTGGCTGAGATGCCCCAGCTTCAGTGTGAACGAGGTGTTGCATTGCTGCGCTCTGATTGACCTCCGGAAACGTCCCATAATCCCCTTAAGTCAAATGGCCACTCTTGTCAGGGCCGGCTCCAGTCACCAGCCTACCAAGCATGTGCTTGGGGCAGCACCTGCAGGGCGGCAGCGCTCAGGGTTTTGTTTTGGTTTTTTTAATTAAAAAACCACTCTTCGGCGCTGGCACCCCGGCCGGGGGAGCGGGGCCGCGGGCATGCCGCCCTCCCCGCCGGTGCCCCGGGCGTTTCGGTGGGGCGGCGGCGCTGCGGGGGGGGGGGGGGGTTGTTTTGGCGGGTGTTGGGAGGGTGGTTTTTTTGTTCGGCGGGGCGGCACGTGGGTTTGTTGTTTCTTTTTGCTTGGGGCGGCAAAAAAGTTAGAGCCGGCCCTGGCTCTTGTCATTGTTTTGAACGGGCTGTAGGAATGCGGACGTGCCCTTTCAAAGCTCCGTTTCTGACAGCTGGCTTGCCTATCTGCTCCGGGGCAAAGCGACCATTACTGAGTGAGTGAGAGAGAGGCGGGAGGGGGAAGGGGGCTCTGAACTTACAAGACAGCATGCTGACACACTCTCAGCACCCCAAAAACCCACTCTCTCTCTCTCCCCCCACATACACACAACACACTCCCTATCACACGCCACCTCACCCCCCTGATTTGAAAAGCACGTTGCAGCCACTTGAACACTGGGATAGCTGCCCATAATGCACCGCTTCCAATGCCGCTGCAAGTGCTGCAAATGTGGCTGCACCAGTCCGCTTGCAACTGTCAGTGTGGACACACTGCAGCGCTTTCCCTACTGCACTCTCCGAAGGCTGGTTTAACCCAAAGCGCTCTACATCTACAAGTGTAGTCAAGCCCTATGAGTCTAATGGAGCTACTCTGCTTTCACACAGCTGAGGGTCTGGTCCAAGGTATGTTTATCTAGGTTTTTTCCACATAGGGGAATGTACATATCTGAGAGGTACTTGACAGCATGCAGATGGCACAAGCTATCGTTATGGGGCATAGACACGCTGGACATACATTTCTCTTCAACTAAAAAAATTCCTTTGTTTCTATGCTTGCATTTTTCCACAGAAAATGGGTTCCAAGTGCAAATGGAAAGACCAGGACCTGAGCTCTGTGATAAATAAGTTCTATTTTCCCAGTCCTTAGAATCCCATAAGTTAAGGTAATACAGACTCCCCCATTCCTTACTTTGTTTCAGATCTTTGCCCAGCACTCTGTGGGTGTACAGGGGTTGGAGGCAGTAGAACCTCACAGCAGAAGCTTGATCTAGGCCACTGTGTAGGGAAGGTCAGGGCTGTAGCAGACCTAGGTGAAATGTTTCATCCAGTATTTTTTTCACAGAAAAATGCAAATTTGGATTGACCAAAACATTTCACAAATTTGTGTCAAATTCACCAGCTTGTCTGAGTTGAAAACAAACAAACTCCCCCCAAATTGAAACATTTTGCTTTGACATTTTCAAAATGAAACGTTTTGATTTGTCAATTCAACACAACTTTTCACTTGGAACATTTTGTTGGACCCAAAACGTTTTACTTTTTCAGTTTGCCAAAAAATGGAAACATTTTCGTTGGTGGCTGATCTATATATGACGGATTTGTCAGTTCGTTGGCCAATCTGAACTGGCCAATCAGATTGGCCAACGAACTGACAAATCAGTTCTTTCTACAACTATAGTGACACATGGCCAATAGGTCAGTGACTAGACAAATCCTCACTTTGGGGCTGAGCCAGGCAGCATGCACTGTAGTGGTAGACATGGGACTTCTACGTGGGTGCTCTGCCCGGATGCCATTCCCAGTACCCACAGAACTCCTCTGCATAAAGCTCATTGACTCTGGCTGGGCACATAATGGAAGGGTTGGATTATGTGACATTTAAAATAGATTAAAATCATATTTACCTCATTGGGTCAGACCTGAAGGGAGGAGTGTTGGCCCTGGGGTAAAAGACAGATAGATGGCTGGCCCAATGGGCGTCAGTGCACCCAGCCAGTTCCGGGAGATGCTTAAGATTTACATTAATATAACAGATTCATATTCAGCTCTCCTGGAGGGTGGCTGGCTACTTGCAGGGAGGTTTAAACTCTTTCAGAAGACCTTTGAATAAGGGTTAAAAAAGTGACTCTCAGGCAAATCTTGGTCCTGACCAAAAATAACTCAGATTTTTGCGAGGGAGGGAAAATGCTTTGGAGGTGGGATCTTTTCTGAAAAATTCATCCTTGAAAGATGATATGAGTCTCCTGAAAAGGTTATTATCTTTAGCAGACAAATCCTTCAGCGGGGTTTTTTATACCTCAAACAAAGAACAAGCACAATCAAAGGACTGTAAGATCTTTTTTGCTGCTTCTGTGCTGTTCCCTTTCATTTTTGCCATCCACAGAAACTGCCACAGCTCCCGTGTATCTGCTGTGGAAGATGCATCAAATAGAAGGTAAAGGATTGGCAATCTTCACATGAAGAGTGAGGCAGTCAGAAGGCTCTGCATGAGTGCTACATTTCTGCATTAATATTCTGTTCATGCAAAACTTTAAATAATAAATGTAGGTGACCCAGAGAAGACCTGAAAATGTTGGTGTCCTATAGAATGTGAGAGGGCTTGAGAGGTATATAATGACATGAACTTTGGTCTACCCCAGTGGTTTTCAACCTGTGGTCCACAAATGAAAAAAGGTTGTAAACCACCAATCTACCTTATCACTCAGTCAAACATCTATCTATCTTGGGCAAGGTTCTCTCATGCATAGGGCAGGTGCACTAGTGCAGAAGGGTTCTGTTGCCCTCAGGGTCCCAAGAAATATTCTGGCAGACTAGAGTCAGACAGAATTCCTTCAGAGCTGCTCAAGTGCTCATTACTGGAGTGGTAGCTATGCCATCTTTAGAGAAGGTGCAGTGGGCTCCTTCCTACATGTCCAAGTAGCTTCCCTTACCCTCTTGTCCTCAGTGCAGGGATACAAGGTGCTGAGTCAGGAGGCCACCAGGAGGCCTCTGCTCCTTGCAAGCACCCATCAGAATCTGACCCTGTTCTGTTAGAAAGCTGTGCCCAGAAAGTACGGATTGTGAGGTCTAGTGCTTAGGAAATAGAGGGTCTTGGTTGTAACTGAGGCATTAACTAACTCTGGGACATTGGGCATGTTTATGTCTTGTTTCTGTCAACCCTGCTGGAAAACTGGGGACAAAAGTGGTCCTTTGGAAATCATATGTGGCATCTCTTTGGCACTGTTTTGGGTACGCATATTCCTAATTTCTCACTCCCCCACCACATCAAAACCCCCCTCCCCATCCCTCCCCACACACACACCGGAAATGGCCCTGAGGATTTTTCTGCTTCTGCCTATTTTCCTTTGGTATAACTTGTAAATATGTTCAAATATGTTCAAATAAACACAACTTTCTCTCTTTCCTATGTGTACTAGATACAGTAATGTCAATGAGCATTACCTTGGTCTACCAAGAAGAATCAGTATCAACCTGGTATTCAGTTCAATTTATTCAGCATGAATTAATACTGGAAATACTATTTCAGACTTTGATACTGTTTTTAAAATGTGCATTTGCTTTGTGATGCCTTTACAGGAAGGGGCTATTTCTAGAATCCAGAGATTGGTTTTCTTCCTGCCGGCAAACAGAATTCACTCACTACCTAGTAGTAGATGGCATATTTTTGTAAAGAGAAGTCAGCTGCACAGACAAGTATAGTGGCTGTCAAATGAAAAATGACAGAATAATATCTGTTGTCTTCACTGGGCAGGCTAAGACAACACAACTGATGGCTTTGTGATGTTTTGGACTATCATGGCAACACAGCGGAGTGGTTTATGAAAGTCAGCAGCACAGCAAGGCTTTTTGTGCATTAGCTGTTTGCACTGTTAAAGAGCCTTGTTTGTGCAGATTTTATAACCAAGCCTTTTTGCCACTGGTGGGCCAAATTCTGCTCTGTGTTGTTCCAGATGTTTGAAGGTATAATTGAAAGCACATTTTGGCTCAGAGTGGTGCCAGGTGGCTTTCCTCTTGTGCTTTTAAATTACTCTTTCAATATCTCCCCTGGAATAGTTGGTCTTATATGCAGTTTGAAGCCTTTTGGCTTTAGGGGTACCAAATTATTTTGGGTCCTGTCTGGTTTTTATTTCTGTGCAGCACAGTCCTTGGGGGTGACAGCATGGAATCTACTGGGTGAAACTCACTTGATTTCAGGTTTTTTATGAACTCAGATGAAGCTCACAAATTCCCATCAAGCTTGGGCTTATTTATCGTTTAACATCAAAACCAGGTGAAACTTCACAGGCTTCACCAAGCTTTGCTTTGAGTTTTTGGGTTCATTAAAGGCCGAGACCCCACGGAAAAGTGGGGTGCATGAGAAGTGAACAAGAACAAATCAAATCTTTGGCTGATCCCATTCTCAAGTGTCACCCAGCTGTGGAAGTCTGCAAGTGGAATTTATTTTGCTTTTCTTGGATTCACATTGCTCTCCAGCTTAACATAACGAGCTTGATCTTGCTTACTCTCATTCTGATTAATGGTCGCAAATTGATAGAAACATTTGTCCTATAAACCATTACCGTAATTCTTGATGAGTTGACAAAGCCATTATACTTCATAGCGCTGACTAAGATAGGAACATGCTGCTAAGTCCCTGGGTTGAAATGCATAATGGTTCAATGTTGTAGCAGCACAATCCATGGACAGATTTTTTTTGCCTGCAACTTACAAATCATAAATGGTGTGGCTTTATCATAAGCCTCTTTACTAGAAAGGTAAGCAGATGGCTTAATAGATGATAATGGTACAGTTAGAAATTTAGAAATGCTTATGTTTCATGATGGCATGAGAGGGGTCATCTGCAGATACAGATATGATACTGTTTAAAACACCCAGAAACAACTTGATTCATATCAGATGATAAGAGATACTGTATATGAAAGAGTAGCTCTCTCTTTTTGTGTGTGTATATGCAAAAGATAGTGTCTACGTATAGCATCTTTCACTTAAAATAATCTATTGATCTCAAATACCAAAGGTTTACAGATGTCAAGGTACTGTACAGTAACACTGGAATGCAGTAGACATTTTCCCATGTATCACTGATAGCCTCCTTTGTGTTGATGTCTATTTTATTTTTAAACACAGGACAGGTCTTACATATGCCCATAGGCATTGTCATTTCATTCTGTTAACTTATTTCTTACTTGAAAGATGTATCCAAATACACCCAACAGTACCAAACTTCCTGTGAGGTGAAGACATCTTCCTGTGAGGTGAAGACATCTTCCTGTGAGGTGAAGACATCTCGCATATTGAACATATCTGTGCATTGTCCACTAGGATTCCTAGCATCAGACACCCCTCTCTATCTCTCACTCTGAAGAGTGCCCATCACCTCGGTATAGTGGTACCATCAGGAAAGTTGCCAATATTGGATAGCTCTGTAGCCATTAATTTTTGTTCTCTTGGCCAAGAAGAAAAACCAGGTACTGATCTCCCGTTTCAAAATGTCAATAACTCTTATGTAATTGATGAAAAGATGTTGGGAAATGCTGTTCAGAGGGAGAATATTTTTAAATAAAGGAGATACAGTTCAGCCTCAAGTATGTGCCTCCATTATTTTTTATTAGTAGTAGTATTTTTTATGGAGATATGCCAATCTCCTAGAACTGGAAGAACCTTGAAAGGTCATTGAGTCCAGTCCCCTGCCTTCACTAGCAGGACCAAGTACTGTCCCCTGACAGATTTTTGCCCCAGATCCCTAAATGGCCTCCTCAAGGATGGAACTCACAATCCTGAGTTTAGCAGGCCAATGCTCAAACCACTGAGCTATCCCTCCCCCCTAAAATTCCCTCCTGTATCTCATTATCTGTTACTCTCTATGCCACATCCAGGAGCAACAATTTTGCTTTCATATCTGAGTCACTGGGATCACACTAATGTATGTCCCTCCTGAAGAATGATTCTCACCCTCTAGTTGCCCTTCCACACTACAAACAGGATGGCATGTCAGCCAGGACACACAGAGCTGCTTGTGAGAGGAGGAGACAAGGGAAACATCAAGGCTATCAGGAGGCAAGTTGGACAATAGATGAGATGAAGGCAGGGATGATGCTATGACTGGCTACATTTTGTTAGTAATAAGTAATGCAACAGGCAGGCACAGATATAGGGAAGATCTTTATTGAGCATGCATAGAGGCCAGTATTACATGTTGAAAGGCCTGAATTTATCCAGTCATACCCTAGCCACAAGCTTGCACTCCTAAGCTCAACATGTCAACAAATTAGGTCCTTCCTGAAACCTGATCCTCTTTCTTGAGTCTCTCCTACCATACTTTATGCTTTGGAAGTGAGGGAACTTTCTCACACTTACCTGAACTGACTCTGCCCATGGAAAATTTGACCCTCCCTATCTGTTTGAAGATCCAAAATAACAGTTACTGTGGGTGACCCTACTGTGTAGCTATCCAGGTGTTAATAATTGTGCATATTAGATTGATCACATAGCTTGTTCTCCTCTCTTCCCCCCCCCGCCCCATTGCTCTGAATAGGTTGGAAATAGATAACTGAGTAGGAGAATAATATTGTGCATTTAAATGAAAATTACTGGGAAATTGACAGTTGCTTTGTTTGAACTGTAATGATTCAGAATAATATGTATTTTTTTCTTAAAAGGTATCTTACCTAGTATTGACACCATATTCTTGCCAAAGCTTAATCTTCAGGTGTTCTTAAACTTTGAATTGTAAATCTTTTAATTGTTACATTTCCATTAGGAAACCAATTTCTTTGACCTCTCCAGGAAATGTGGACTGACTTTTTTTTTTTTAATTTTTGAAAGATTATACCTGGGGAAAGGAAAATCTCCTTACGTCCAATAAGGTTTTTTCCCCTCCCATTATATAATGAATGTGCAATGGTAGTTATTCTGCTTTGTGCCTTTTCCCCTCTCTGTCCATAAATCAATTAATCCACTCAGCTGCTTTTTTAAGCTGCAGAACCTTCCACTGGCTGCTAAGTAAAGCAGCGTTTAGTAGCCAGCACTGGTAACAATAACAGCCCTTTTGGGAAATGAACTCTGTGGTCCTCAAAAGTAGCTCAGTGCAGTAGCACGTGTTGAGCTGTTGGACTCACCCTCCAGTGTAACCCCCAGCCAGGAGGGACCCTGACTTGATCTTGGTGTTGATGAGTGGACATAGGGCTAGGGTTTGCTTTTGATGCTGAGCAGTTCATGTGTATATAATCTAATTTGCTGTCTTGCTCAGTGCTCCTGAAAGCGAGACTGTGTGGCCAATTGCTTCCAGATGGAAGGGAGTAATCAGCGTATGTGAAGGATCCCATTTGTCAGAAAGAGGCCAGTTTTCTCAGGCACTTCTATGTTTTTTGCAAGGTGCTGAGGGTCTTCAGCTCAAGTCAATGGGAGAAGAGGGTACATGTCACCTCAGGAAGGCCGCTCAGCTCCCTGCAGAGTCAGACTCAAAGGCTCCAGCTCTCAAAAGGCATATATGGAGTTAGTGAAGTGTGGTTAGTATCAGGGATGCCAGGGGTTCATGGGCAATGGGGCGGGGCAGGGGGAAGAGAGGAGAACAAGCTACGTGATCAATCTAATATGCACAATTATTAACTCCTGGATAGTATCAGGGAAGCCAGGGGTTAATCACCTCTGTCTCACCATCAAGCGTAACAGTCTGGTCAGAAATGGTTTTATTTCATCTAGGGCAGAAATTAGTAAATAACATTATTCGAAGAGTTTTTCTGAGGTGCAGCCAATTTTTAGGAATGCTGTGGCTTGGTCCAAGCAAAACCTGCATGTTTCTCAGCGGCCCAGCCCTGTCTTCTGAGACAGTCTCAGTGATTGATACAAGAGATAAACAGAAATTGAAATAACACATGCCTGGAAACGTAAATAAAACACCGTCCTTAAAGAGAGGCAGTTGCCAAATCAGCTGCCTGTGGGTCTCAAATGCCGCCACCCAACCTCTGAAGCCAACCATTACAAAAATATATATAGATATATAAGCCAATTTGAATAAGCTTGTGACCTTAACTGTACAATTATGTATGTGGAAGCCAGGACCAAGTTTTGTTATCATATCCACCAGTATAATTCCAGTGGAGTGTCGCCAGACTCTGGCCTCATCCCTGTACAGTTTAAATACATGGAGAGCCAGAAATCCTAATCAGTCCTTATTTTTTTTCAAAGAAAACCAGCGGCTTCACCCAACCCCCAGGAATCCTATCCTCATCTCCCGAGTTCTTACTTGACGTCCAGCACAGCTGTCTGGAGCAGGAGTCGCTCCACTTGCCTCGTGACCTGACTAGAGCAGTAGGTGATGCTCATACAGATAAGCATTGTCTCACTAGTGCATGTAGCATGCGTTGGTGGGAGTGACTCTAGGGGAGTTTCGGATAGTCTGGGGATAGTTTGCTTAGCCACAACAGCATCATGTGAATGGGGAGCATCATGTGAATGGGTTTGGTGCAGTTGTTGTATAACTAATCACATCATAAAAATAATCCTTGGGGATACTCAGCATTTATATCACAATCATCATCATGAGATCCAAAAGCATCTTACAAAATAGGATAAATGGAGAGGAAGGACAATTCTGTGGTTGTGGCATTGAGCCGTGATTCTGGAGAGCTGAGTTCAATTCTAGCTTTGCTACAGACTGCCTGTGTCACCTTGGGTGAGTCACCTAATTTCTTTAGCCTCCATTCCCCAGCTGTAACCTGGGCATAGGATATTGTTTCTCCCACCTTTTGTCTGTCTTGCCCATTTAGAATGTAAGCTCGTAAGGGGCAAAGTCTGTCTCTCATTAAGGGTATGTACAGTGCCTAGAACAATGGGGCCCTGGTTTCAGTTGGGGACTCTATGGGCTCCCGTAATACAAAGAATAACTAGTAGCATTATCCTCGTTTTACAGATGGGGAGAAGAGGCGAATTGGCTGAATAGGGCTATATATAGAACAGCTTTTAGGATTGGGGCTTAAACCAGAGCTGGAGCTCTGGGCCATGATGATCGTTACCTGCAGGGCATAGATTTCAGGATTTGGCCACATAACAGCAAGGGATACTTCCTGCAGGCTCCAGATGCGAAATATCCCCCAGATGCATTGTTATTTAGTGTCAAAATCATAGATCTCATTTTTTTTTCATTTTTTTTTTCCTGCAGACAGTTATCCCACAAATCACTGGTCTAAGAAAAAAAATCACATTTAATTACTCCTGATAGAGGAACTTAAAAATCCAGAACACTTATTAGTTCAATATTATTATTTTTTTTGTAGCTTTGAACTGATCTCTAATAGCTTTCAGTAAAGTCCTGGCATAACCTTGGAATGTGTTTCATTATCACTCAGATGGAAACGGCTATCTTATGAATGCAGTTTTAAATTACAGTACATATTGGTAATTTATAAGTAAGCAGCCAGCTGGACACAACACGTGAAATTATATTAAGTGCCTGAGCCAAAATCTGCCCTTAGTTGTGCACATGAAACTCCATGGATACCAATGAGGTTCCATGAGTATAATTGAAGGCTGGATTTCAACCCCTAATTCACTCTGATCCTGCATTCTTTGCCCACCTCAAAATAACCCTTAGCACTTTTCAACTTTTTCGAAGCACTTTACAAACTTTGGGCCAGATTCAGCTCCCCGTGCTGGCACAAAGCAGCCAGAAAAGCAGTTTAAGGGTCTGTCTACCCTGCAATTAAACACCCGCAGCTGGCCCACGTCAGCTGACGTGGGTTCGTGGGGCTGTAAAATTGCAGTGTAGACATTTGGGTTCAGGCTGGAGCCCGAGCTCTGAGACCCTCCCGCTTTTTGGGTGCCCAAAGCTCTAGCCCCAGCCCAAGCGCGAACATCTACACTGCAGTTTTATAGCCCCAGCCCCATGAGCATGGAGCCAGCTGACACGAGCCAGCCCTGAATGTTTAATGACAGTTTAGTCATATCCTAAGTGGCTACCTGGGGATTGCCCTTGTGTAAGGGGAAGCTACAGGCAACATGGGGAGCTGACAAAATCGCTCCACACCATACCCCTCCTGGCCTGAGACTTGGGGGGCAGTGGGAAATTGATTCAGAATGTGCCACAGTACCTGGAATGAGGAGGAAAAGCGGGGATGAGGTTTTTAAAGTTGGTCTCATCTCATGTTCTCTGTACTGTGCATGGAAGACAGGGGGATGTCATTCTGCAGCAACTAATGTTACATTAATATGACTAAGGGTAGGTCTACACTACCTGCCCGATTCGGCGGGTAGAGATCGATCTTCTGGGATCGATTTATCGCGTCTCATCTGGACGCAATAAATCGATCCCAGAAGCACTCCCCGTCGACTGCAGAACTCCTGCTCGGCGAGAGGAGGAAGTGTTGTCGACGGGGGAGCCTGCCTGCACTGCGTGGACCTGCAGTAAGTAAACTTAGTTCGATCTAGGAAACGTCGACTTCAGCTACGCTATTCTCATAGCTGAAGTTGCATTTCCTAGATCGATCCCCCGCCCCAGTGTAGACCAGCCCTAAGTGTAGGTGAAATAAATTTTACCATACAAGGCCCACTCCTGCATTTCTTGAAGACCCCAATTTCCCAGAGTAATGGATTAGCAACATAGAGCAGATATTATAAAAAGCCCAACATGCTTTTGAGCTCATGAGTCAAAGTCTCTTAGAGCAAGATCTTTCTTGTTTTTTAAAGCCAGGTATGTGAGTGTAGGCCAAAGGTACTCTCACTGCCTTAAGGCAGACAGTGAGTCATTCTATAGCTTGGATCCATCTGTGTGGTGTCCAAAGGTTTCCACCTAGTTCAGTCCAATGAGTTCAGTGATGGTTCTTTATTTGAAGAAAACAATATATGAGTTAGTCCACAGAACTGCAGTGCACCTGAAAGCTTCAACTACTGCTACGCATTATTATGACTCAACCTTCAGTACTAAAATCGTAAACAAACTTTTGGGTTTACTTTACATGTACAGAGCAACTGTTTTAATATGCAATCCATTCCCTCAGCTAACTAACAGAGGACCAAGACAAAGCTGATCAGTCATTTCATGACTTTCTTGCTGGTACTATGTCGTCATGACATTAAAACTTAAACTACATTTCTTGCAGAATAGCATGCTGCTCTCAGTGGTAGTCTCATATTCACCACCACTCCCCAAGCTTGCTGAACCCTTTTCCTGCCTATTCACGGGTGTTCGTCACTTGTGGGCTTCTCAGATTCCTAGATTTTAATGCCAGAAGGGACAACGGTGTGCATGTTGAATAGGGTGACCAGATGTCCCGATTTTATAGGGACAGTCCTGATTTTTGGGTCTTTTTCTTATATAGGCTTCTATTATCCCCCACCCCCATCCCAATTTTTTACACTTGCTGTCTGGTCACCCTAATGTTGAATGGTCTGGCAGAACGCAATAGGGCTGGTGGGGGCCTGGCTTATGAGCAGAGTTGGAAGATGTTTCAGTCAGTAAATGGGGGTGATCATTGATGTCTCCTCCCACTGAAAAACTGATGAGAACATGCCCATTGATCGCTTTACAGAGAGGGTGAAATTAAGACCTGAGATGCTGCAGATATAGGAAACTGGTGCTCGCTATCAGTTCTATCTAGCAATCAGTGAATAACAAATTAATATTAGGAAATCTGATCCTTATCAAACAGGCCCAGATTCATTGCTGCACTCAGTTTCCACTTGACTCGGTTGAGGGGTAAGGGGGTCTCAGAGAGCCTGTTACAGGACCCTGATTCCCTTGGTCAGCCTGGGCCTGCTGTAACCTCCACCAGCCAGCAACAGTCCTCAAGGGACCATTCACCAGCTAGGATAGTACTCTGGTCATGCCTTCACCATACTGGAGCTAGGAGCATATAATGCTGGTTCTGTGCCAGCTGATCGCTCCCAGCATGCTAGGTCAGGTGACCAGATGTCCCGATTTTATAGGGACAGTCCCAATTTTGGGGTCTTTTTCTTATATAGGTGCCTATTACCCCCCACCCCCTGTCCCGATTTTTCACATTTGCTGTCTGGTCACCCTAATGCTAGGGGAACTCTCATTTAGCCCTCTCTGGCTGTTTTCCAGCACTGTGGCAGTGCTAGAATTACCCAAAGAGGCTGGAACACACCACGGGATTTGTCCAACGATTTTATTTCTGAATCTGTTCGGAATCTCAGTGACTACGGTCATTAAGTTAGGAATAAGTAACCACTAGAACTGGAGTTGTTTGTATTTCCTGCTAGTGCAAAAATAAGTGTACAAATGGGTCTTGTCAGGCACTCGGATACTACAATCATGAGCACCGTAGAAATATAGCAGGTTTTATATGTGTCACTGGTCCTTAGCCTTCCTTCTATTTTGGATACTTATATGTCCCATATTATCTGAGCACTTGACAATCTTTAATGTATTTTTCCCCATAGCACTCTGAGGTAGGGTACTATTATCCACAGTTTGTGGACGAGCAACTGAGGCACAGAAAATCGAGGGGCCCAATTTTTAAAGCCATTTGACAATACCCCTATGTGCCCATCTGCATCATTAGCTACCTAAATACCTTTGAAATCTGACCCTATACGACCTGCCCAAGGTCAACAGGCAGTCTGTGACAGAGCAGGAAATTGAATCTGTATTTCTTAGACTAGCACCTTAACCACTAGGCCATACTTCCTCTCTGACTTTCCACCTGGTAACATAGTGCCTTTTCTGCACCAGCCAGACACCCACAAATCCACGAGTGACACAGTTTCTATATGAAGTTCATTCACTTCATTAGAACAAAATCATTGCACATCACCTGCCAACGTGGATTCCTTGGATCACTTGTACTAATTTAATGAAGAAATGCCCATTAGCCATTTTCATTATTTACCACAGAAGCTTTCGAAAATGCCATTTTCATTGTTGAGCATAATACGTCAAAAGCAAGAGGGGGAGGCACTATTGGCACTTCTATTCGAAGAAACCAAATGGGGGGGGGGGGTGGAAATGTTAATTGTCAGGGAGAGCTTTCCAAATCAGCTGGGTCTCTTTAGTATTATTTATTTAATCTAGGGGAAATTTCCATGAGTCAGTGTTAGCACTGCAGGTGGATAGGGTACCAGTTCCCAAAAGAGAGAGTCTTTGTGGAAGAGAATGCTGTCGTTTGTTAGTTTGTCCTCAAAAGTTTTCCCTTGGCATTGTCTCAAATATGTGTTACAAAAGAGAGATTGTTCTCGCTCAGGTCTTTGGTGTCCTGATCTCTTTGAAGGCTGTCAGCTTTGCAATGTATCCCTGCTAGAGTCCTTGTGTTTTTCTCTCCAGCCCTTACTTGTGCTTCCACAAACATCATCTTCCAGAAATCCATTTAGATGTTTCATTTTTTGTTTCTTTGATTTAATTTTAATGACTTTTTTCATCTTAAATTTAGTGCTGGTGAAAGACGCCAGGATGGCAATTTCTCATTGAGCTTGTAAAATAAATATAGGAGTGCTATAGGCTGGTAGGATTTGCTTGAAACATCCCACTCCTGTTACTAATGTTAAGTGGGTTCTTCTGACTCATTAAGGCAGGTGGCTTATATGAGGGAGATAAAGTGGATCTCTTGGTAGATAAGATCTATTGTGTGGGCTGAGAAATCCTGGGAGAGGAAACTTAGGTGCAGCCAAGCCAGGAAAAAATGTTTGAGCTAGTCCTTGTTACCTTATTGGGTTTTTAATAATTCCAAATGCCAGGGACTGGGTGATTTTGGATAAAGTGAGTAGACTGCAGCTTGAGTAGGTTGGGAACAGCACCTGCTAACAACGAGACAACCTTTTATTTTTGCTGACACAGACTAACACGGCTACTTCTCTGAAACCTGTGTTTTAATGATGACCTGAAGAATTCAGATGTAGGGATGAGAGAATAATTCATCTATTTTTGCCCCTCTGTTGAAAAAAGTTTGTTAAATGTCATGGTGGCAACCCAACCAATAGAACCAGACAGAC
This sequence comes from Macrochelys suwanniensis, assembly GCA_033296515.1. Lineage (NCBI taxonomy): Eukaryota > Metazoa > Chordata > Testudines > Chelydridae > Macrochelys > Macrochelys suwanniensis. The sequence goes on from CM065783.1 coordinate 11,386,052, forward strand.
CTCACCAATTTATTTCACAGGGGCCACTGAATAACCATCAAATGATATCAATCCTTAGGCACAACTGACCTGGTCTGTCTTCAAACCAGCTATGTAGAGCTGAAGGGCTCCATGTCCATTTACTATCCTCCCCATGGGATCAAAAGGGCTTTATCGTCTATTAGAGTTGATGAAATGGGGGGGGGGAGGGACGAGAGCAGTGGGAGGAGATTTTCTGCAAATATTCACGTGAATGAGAGTGAATTTGGATGCAACCATATTTGCAATCCTTTGTTCGTGTTCTGCAAGCTTTGGAGCACTGAAACTTGACTAGTATTATTATTGTTTGTATTGTAGTAATGCCTAAAAGACCCAACTAAGATAGGTGCCCCACTAGCTAGGCACTGTATAAAGTATAATGAGAGACAGACAGTCCCTGCCCTGAAAAGCTTAAAACAGTGAATTGTAGTTCAAATTCTTAAATATTTGCCAAAATCACATTTCAGATTAGATATCTGATTATAAAATTCACAAATCCCACTGGAACCTTAAACCACTAGGCCACACTTCCTCTCCAACTTAAATCTACAGCAAGGGCGATTTAGGTTAGATAATAGGAAAAACTTTCTAACTGTAAGGATAGGTAAGTACTGGCATAGGTTACCAAGGTAGCTTGTGGAATCCCCATCACTGGAGGCTTTTAAGCACAGGTTGGACAAACACCTGTCAGGAATGGTTTAGGTTTACTTGGTCCTGCATCCACAAGGGGGCTGGACTAGCTGACCTCCAGCCCTACATTTCTATGATTTCATGATTCTATGTATAATTTTGAAGAAAGCCTAATACACCATAAGTTAAATATGCCTCATGGTGAGATGTATTGAGAACTAATATCTCGGAGTTTTTCGAATATCTCTTGTAGCTTAAAAAGATTGAAAAGTTGTTGACTGGTGATAATGGGTAAAGTGAGACTTTGGGATGGACATTGCTAATCCTCTGTACCATTTTCTGGCAAACTAGTGCTCCAAATCGCAAAAACTAAAGATTCCAAATAAATAGGTTGCAATGAAACTGATTCTGCAAAATCTGGTCCTATCAATCCATGTAGTATTTTTGTTTTTCTGCTCTCAGGTTATTCTGCTAACATTTTCCTTCATCTTACGTGTGAACAGAAAACAAATTGGTTCTGATGGTACATGTAGTACTACCTATATTTACTGTGCATTCAAGCTTCTTCCTTCCCTATGTACATAATGAGCAGGAGTCTGAGGTCCGGAAGTTATTTGTATTAAATTTATTTTAATAATGTGGGAAGTCAAGTATCACGAGAGAGGCTTATTGTTATGAGAATATACATCTCAGTTTTACTAGCTTTTCATGTAATGCAGGGATCGGCAACCTTTGGCACATGGCACGTCAGGGAAATCCGCTGGCGGGCCGGGATGGTTTGTTTACGTGCAGCGTCTGCAGGTTCATCTGATTGCCGCGCCCACTGGCTGCAGTTCACCGGTCCAGGCCAATGGGGGCTGCGGGAAGCGGCATGGGCTGAGGGATGTGCTGGCCTCCACTTCCCGCAACCCCCATTGGCCTGGAACGGCGAACCGCGGCCAGTGGGAGCTGCGATCGGCCGAACCTGCGATGCTGCAGGTAAGCAAACCGTCCCAGCCCACCAGCGGATTTCCCTGATGGGCCGTATGCCAAAGATTTCCGATCCCTGATATGGTGTCTTGGAATTTCTTTAAAGACACCTGAAATGTCCTGATTTTTCATTTCATCTGTCAAAATGTTTTGTTTTTTATTTTTAAATAACTACTAAATGCTTGGTGAAAATTCACCTGCTCTCAGGCCTCCAGCTTCCCTGGCCATTGCCTCTCATGGATGGAGACCCGCGTCTCTCTCCCTCCTGACTGGGGTATTTCCAGGCTGAACCGTTCCCTGCCTTCACTGTTTTATTCCCATCAAAAGACAGTCTCTGAAGAGAAAACAAGCAGATCTATTTAGGCAGACTAATAACAGTGTAATTGCCCACAGTTATAAATGAAACTAAGGGCTAGGAGAAAGCTGACAAATGCAGATGAGCACTCGGTTCAGCCAAAGACATCCCTTAGGGATGAACTCTATATCCGAGTATAGAGGGTAGGAAAGAAGTAGTCCCATTGAAACATACATAACACATAAAGGCAAGCACCTAAATATTGACAAAACGTATACATGCTTATATACAAATGCTAGAAATCTAAATACTAAGGTAGGTGAACGAGAGTGCCTGGCACTAAATGAGGATGTTGATATAGTGGGCATTGCAGAAACTTGGTGGAACGAGGGAAATCAATGGGACACGATGTGACGGGGCTCCGTGTGCCGAGCGGGGCTGCCCCCTTTGACCCAGTTCGGGGTTGGTGCACCTGGTCATCCAGTCATCAGGATTTCTTGCTAAGTCAGGGAGTTGCAGCCTAGGGGGCTCCAATCCCCTGGCGGGGCCATGTAAACGAACAGTACGTAGCCCCTGAGCATCCGGGCTGGGACCGACAACCACAACTGGAGTTCTGGCCCACTGGACAGGGCAGAACAACCACCAGTCTGTAGCCCCTGGGCGTGGCATGACAAACAAACAGTCTATAGCCCCCTAAGCCTCCTGGCTGGGGCAGGCAGTAGTGATTGGGGAATCAGAGCAAAACAGCAATCAGTCTGTGGCCCCTGGGCGGGGCACAACAAATGAACAGTCTATGCCTCTAAGCTTCTGGACTGGGACGTAGAGCAGACAGCAGCCATGTCTGGTGGCTGGTGGGGTGTGGTAGGGGAACCCAGCCCCGCCCTCTCCACTGGGTGCTAATGCAGGGCCCTATGAAGCCGGGGAACTCCCCATTAGGAGTTCAGGCATCGGCTTCTACTATCTTCCCCTCCCACACGTTGCATCCTGGGCACCTCCTCAGCTGGTGGCAGCTCAGTTTCCCCAGCAATCTCCACAGTCAGCGAGTCATCCGCAGCGTAGTCCGGGTCCTCGGGCTCTACCGCCTGGAGTGTCGCCGGCACCGCTACAGGAACCTGCAGTACCCGTCCTTCCTCCCCAGCAGCCAGCCCCGACTGTAGGGTGACCAGATGTCGCGATTTTATAGGGACAGTCCCGATTTTGGGGTCTTTTACTTATATAGGTTCCTATTACCCCTCACCCCCATCCTGCTTTTTCACATTTGCTGTCTGGTCACCCTACCTGACTGAGCTGGGCTGCCACCTTTTATCTGGCTCTTCCACCTGGAGCACAGCAGGCGAAAGGACGCATGGGGTCCTGGTCCCACAGTGATTGGTCCATCCCCATTGGTCCAGTGTGTAGTTGGTACACCCCATTACACACAGTAATACCAGGGTACAAAATATATAGGAATAACAGACTAGGTCACACTGATGGAGGAGTAGCACTATATGTTTTTAAAAGCATATAAACAAATAAGGTGAAAATCTTAAATGAATTAAACCATACCATAGAATCTCTGTGAATAACAATTCCATGCTTGAACAATAAGAATATAGCAGCAGGAATATACTACCAACCACCTGACCAGGATGGTGACAGAGCTTGTGAAATGCTAAGGAAGGTTAGAGAGGCTACAAAACCAGAAAACACAATAGTAATGGGTGATTTCAGCTATCCTTATATTGATTGGGCAAATGTCACCTCAGGGTGTAATGCAGAGATTACATTTCCTGACACCATATGTGACTGCTTCTTGGAACAGCTAGTCCTGGAACCCACAAGGGGGGAGGCAATTCTTGATTTAGTCCTAAGTGGAACACAGGATTTGGGTCAAGAGGAAACTATAGCTGAATCACTCAGTAATGGTAACTATAATGTAATTAAATTTAATATGCTTCTTGGGGGGGATAATATCAAGAAAACACAGCACAGCAACATTTAACTTTCAATGAGAGAACTACACAAGAATAAGGAAGCCAGTTAGATAGAAATTAAAAAGAGCAGTCACAAGGGTAAAATGCCTGGAAGCAGCATGAAAACTACTTAAAAACACCATAATAGGATCCCAGATGTAATGTATACCCCAATCAAAAAAGGCTGCCATGGTTGAACAGTAGAGAAATGGAGGCCTTAAAGGCAAAATGGCATCCTTTAAAATTTGGTAGTCAAATCCCAATGAAGAAAATAGGAAGGAGCACAAACTCTGGCAAGTAAATTGTAAAAGTATAATAAGACAGGCCAAGAAAGAATTTCAGAAGCAACTGGCTAAAGACAAAAACGAACAGTAATTTTTTGAAGTACATCAAAAACAGGAAGCCTGTCAAACAGACAGTGGGGTACTAGATGACAAAGGTGTAAACATAACACTCAAGGAAGACAAGGACATTGCAGAGAAGTTAAATGAATTCTTTGCATTGGTCTTCATTGCAGAGAATGTGGGGGACATACTCACATCAGAGCTATTCTTTTTAGGTGAAAAGTCTAAAGTACTTTCTCACATGAGGTGTCAATAGAAGCAGATTTAGAACAAATTGATAAATTAAACGGTAATAAGTCACCAGGACAGGTTTTCTCTCAAGAGTTCTGAAGGAACTCAAGTATGAAATTTCAGAACTACTAACTGTAGTATATAGCCTATCACTGAAATCAGCCTCTGTACCAGATGACTGGAAGGTAGCTAATGTAATGCCTATTTTTAAAACGAGGCTCCAGAGGAGATGCTGGCAATTACATGATGGTGAACCTAACTTCAGTACTGGAAAATTGGTATAAACTATAGTAAAGGCACTAAATAAATACATGGTGTGCCTTGAGGAGGCTGTGAAGGCTAGGACTATAACAGGGTTTAAAAGAGAACTGGATAAATTCATGGAGATGAAGTCCATTAATGGCTATTAACCAGGATGGGTAAGAAATGGTGTCCTTAGCCTCTGTTTGTCAGAGGGGTGTGATGGATGGCAGGAGAGAGATCACTTGATCATTACCTGTTAGGTCCACTCACTCCGAGGCACCTGGCTTTGGCCATTGTCGGTGGACAGGATACTGGGCTGGATGGACCTTTGGTCTGACACAGTACGGCCATTCTTATGTTCTTAGGAATACTGTGTCCAGTTCTAGTCATCCCATCTCAGAAAGGATATAGTGGAACTGGAAAAGTTTCACAGAAGGGAAATAAAGATGATCAAGGATAGGGAATGGCTTCCATGTGAGAGGAGTCTAAAAAGATTAGGGCTGTTCAGCTTAGAAAAGAGATGATTCAGGGGGGATATGACAGAGGTCTATAAAAAGATGAGTGGTGTGAAGAAAGTGAATAGAGAAGTGTTATGTACTCTCACACAATACAAAAAAGCAGGAGTCACCCAATGAAATTAATAGGCAGCAGGTTTAATACAAACAAGAGGAAGTACTCTTTTACACAATGCATAATTAACCTGTGGAACTCATTGCCATGGGATGCTGTGATGGCCAAAAGCATGACTGGGTCCAGAAAAGAACTGGATAAGTTCAAAGAGGGTAGGTCCATCAATGGCTATTAGTCAGGATGGTCAGGGATGCTACCCCATGCCCAGGGTAACCCTAAACCTCTGACTGCAGGAAACAGGAGTGGAAGACAAGGATGGATCACTCCATACTTGTCCTGTTCTGTATACTCCCCCTGAAGCTCTCGTATGGGCCACTGTCAGAGACAGGATACTGAGCAAGATGGACCAGGACACATTTGCATGTATGGCAGCTCTTAAGTTCTCATGTTACCAAACAAGTCTTTATAAGCAAACCTATTTCATTCTTAAGGTAAAAGCACTACAGAGAAAACATATTAAAAACAATAAAAGCACCTCCATGCGTGCTAATAAGCTTACCAGAGACCAACCCCATCCCATCTCCCAAGGACTTTGATTAGTGTCAGACCTTCCAACCCTTCCTTGAGGATTGGGGTCTTCCATGGCCCAGAGGCCTGTTCATTTGCCGGAGCAGAACAAAAGCACAAAGTCAGGTTATTTACCCCAAACCCTCCCTTTGTCTGTTGGTCTCTCAAGAATCCAGTCGGAACCTTTGAAGAAACTGGGAATAGGTAAGCAGCCAGAAAAGGGGCCCCCCATCCCTGGGGAGCTCCGAATGGTGGATAACAGAAGGAATTATATTAGCATACCTCTTACAGAAGCGCCATACAATCTCATAATAGCACTTCAACAATTGCATTTTTAATACAAGAGAGTTCAAAGACATTACATTTCATTCAATCCGTCTGTCCAGGACATTCTTTCCGGTGTGACCGGTGGCAAACCGTCCAGTAGAAGGCGTGTTCAGCGGGAGAGAGAGCGAAGAGAGCAACTGAATGAGGGTAGCCCTGTCAAAGCTGTTCTTTTATTCAAAATGAGTGCTAATGACACGTGTTAGTGTCTGGGGATAAACACATACAGACACTGTGTTACCGGCGAACATCCTCTACTCTGAGAAATATGCCCATGTGCTGCTGAGTCAGAAGTTAGCCACAGTGGCAACAGCACATCTTTCTTAAAAAGGATATTTGTCTTCTGAATGGGTTTCTTACTGGTTGGCTGGTTGTTTTCTTTCTATTATTTTTATATTTTTGGCTGATCCTAAAAATGTAGCTGCAAAAATGGGGCGGGGGAGGGTTGATTTTGAAAACCTGGTTTGCTTTATTCAGTGGACTTCGCTTAACAGCAACCCGGACAGTGACAACTTCCTACTAATAGCCACATTTTGCTGGGAATTACTCCTGTCCCATTGACTTTAATGTTAATGGGATCTGGAGATTGGCAACGGCATGCTGCTTTTTAACGTGTTTTGGAAGCAAGGCCCCAGCTGCAGGCAGGTTTGCAAGGCTGAGCCGTGGAAGGGAGCATTGAGACGTGCCTTCCCTGGCCCACAAACCTGCCTGAGGCCAGTGCTCAGCCCATCCCACTGCTTCCCACGGGGGCTGCAGCAGGGAACTACTCAGAAAGTGAGGGGCTGGGAGGGGAGGCTATTGGCAGGGCAGCAGTGGGGAGGGAGGCTGCAACCCAGATGCCGGAGCTGCATGGTCGCTCTCCAGACTCTGTGCCCTGCCGGGGGACTGTACGCAGGAAAGGAAACGCTGAGACGTGCTGAGTCCCAACCCCGGGATAGTGTAGGGAGAGGTACAGTGCAACCCTAGTGCCCTCACTCCCATAGAAAGCCCCTGCCTGCAGCCCTGCAAACCTGACTTCCACTTACTGCAACTTTTTGCCTGCAACTGAGATCATAGAATCATAGAATCATAGAATCTCAGGGTTGGAAGGGACCTCAGGAGGTCATCTAGTCCAACCCCCTGCTCAAAGCAGGACCAAACCCAATTAGATCATCCCAGCCAGGGCTTTGTCAAGCCTGACCTTAAAAACATCTAAGGAAGGAGATTCCACCACCTCCCTAGGTAACCCATTCCAGTGCTTCACCACCCTACTAGTGAAAAAGTTTTTCCTAATATCCAACCTAAACCTCCCCCTCTGCAACTTGAGACCATTATTCCTTGTTCTGTCATCTTCTACCACTGAGAACAGTCTAGATCCATCCTCTTTGGAACCCCCTTTCAGGTAGTTGAAAGCAGCTATCAAATCCCCCCTCATTCTTCTCTTCTGCAGGCTAAACAATCCCAGTTCCCTCAGCCTCTCCTCATAAGTCATGTGCTCGAGCCCCCTAATCATTTTTGTTGCCCTCCGTTGGACTCTTTCCAATTTATCCACATCCTTCTTGTAGCGTGGGGCCCAAAACTGGACACAGTACTCCAAATGAGGCCTCACCAGTGCCGAATAGAGGGGAATAATCACGTCCCTCGATCTGCTGGAAATGCCCCTACTTATACAGCCCAAAATGCCGTTAGCCTTCTTGGCAACAAGGGCACACTGTTGACTCATATTCAGCTTTTCATCCACCGTAACCCCTAGGTCCTTTTCTGCAGAACTGCTGCCCAGCCATTCGGTCCCTAGTCTGTAGCAGTGCATGGGATTCTTCCGTCCTAAGTGCAGGACTCTGCACTTGTCCTTGTTGAACCTCATCAGATTTCTTTTGGCCCAATCCTCTAATTTGTCTAGGTCCCTCTGTATCCTGTCCCTACCCTCCAGCGTATCAACCACTCCTCCCAGTTTAGTGTCATCTGCAAACTTGCTAAGGGTGCAGTCCACACCATCCTCCAGATGGTTGATGAAGATATTGAACAAAACCGGCCCCAGCACCGACCCTTGGGGCACTCCACTTGATACCGGCTGCCAACTAGACATGGAGCCATTGATCACTACCCGTTGAGCACGACCATCCAGCCAGTTTTCTATCCACCTTACCGTGCATTCATCCAGCCCATACTTCCTTAACTTGCTGGCAAGAACACTGTGGGAGACTGTATCAAAAGCTTTGCTAAAGTCAAGAAATAGCACATCCACTGCTTTCCCCTCATCCACAGAGCCGGTTATCTCATCATAGAAGGCAATTAGGTTAGTCAGGCATGACTTGCCCTTGGTGAATCCATGCTGACTGTTCCTGATCTCTTTCCCCTCCTTTAAGTGGTTCAGAATTGATTCCTTGAGGACCTGTTCCATGATTTTTCCAGGGACTGAGGTGAGACTGACTGGCCTGTAGTTCCCCGGATCTTCCTTCTTCCCTTTTTTAAAGATGGGCACTACATTAGCTTTTTTCCAGTCATCCGGGACCTCCCCCGATTGCCATGATTTGTCAAAGATAATGGCCAATGGCTCTGCAATCACATCGGCCAACTCCTTTAGCACCCTCGGATGCAGTGCATCCGGCCCCATGGACTTGTGTTCGTCCAGCTTTTCTAAATAGTCCCGAACTACTTCTTTCTCCACAGAGGGCTGGTCACCTCCTCCCCATACCGTGCTGCGGAGTGCAGCCGCCTGGGAGCTGACCTTGTCTGTGAAGACAGAGGCAAAAAAAGCATTGAGTACACTAGCTTTCTCCACATCCTCTGTCACTAGGTTCCCTCCCTCATTCAGCAAGGGGCCCACACTTTCCTTGACTTTCTTCTTGTTGCTCACATACCTGACGAAACCCTTCTTGTTACTCCTAACATCTCCGGCTAGCTGCAACTCCAAGTGTGATTTGGCCTTCCTAATTTCACTCCTGCATGCCTGAACAATATTTATATACTCCTCCCTGGTCATTTGTCCAATCTTCCACTTCTTGTAAGCTGCTTTTTTGTGTTTAAGACGAGCAAGGATTTCACTGTTAAGCCAAGCTGGTCGCCTGCCATATTTACTTTTCTTTCTACACCTCGGGATGGTTTGTTCCTGCAACCTCAATAAGGAGTCTTTAAAATACAGCCAGCTTTCCTCGACTCCTTTCCCCCTCATGTTATTCTCCCAGGGGACCTTGCCCATCAGTTCCCTGAGGGAGTCAAAGTCTGCTTTTCTGAAGTCCAGGGTCTCTGTTCTACTGCTCTCCTTTCTTCCTTGTGTCAGGATCCTGAACTCAACCATCTCATGGTCACTGCCTCCCAGGTTCCCATCCACTATTGCTTCCTCTACTATTTCCTCCCTGTTTGTGAGCAGCAGGTCAAGAAGAGCTTTTCCCCTCGTTGGTTCCTCCAGCACTTGCACCAGGAAATTGTCCCCTACACTTTCCAAAAACTTCCTGGATTGTCTGTGGACCGCTGTATTGCTCTCCCAGCAGATATTGGGGTGATTAAAGTCACCCATGAGAACCAGGGCCTGTGATCTAGTAACTTCTGTTAGTTGCTGGAAGAAAGCCTCGTCCACCTCATCCCCCTGGTCTGGTGGTCTGTAGCAGACTCCCACCACGACATTACCCATGTTGCTCCCACTTCTAAATTGAATCCAGAGACTCTCAGGTTTTTCTGCAGTTTCATACTGAAGCTCTGAGCAGTCATACTGCTCTCTTACATACAACGCAACTCCCCCACCTTTTCTGCCCTGCCTATCCTTCCTGAACAGTTTATATCCATCCATGACAGTACTCCAATCATGTGAGTTATCCCACCAAGTCTCTGTTATTCCAATTACATCATAATTCCTTGACTGTGCCAGGACTTCCAGTTCTCCCTGGAAGATGGTTGTTAATAAGCAGAATCTACTGTATATGCACCTGGGCAGTTGTATTAGGGTGTGTCTACACAAAAGGTTTAATCTTCTGAAGGTTTACAATGCACATCGGATACCTTGCAGTACACAAGTCACACCAATAGTTTGCATGCCGAACGCCTGTGCCATTTTCAGTTCACATCATATGAACACACAATACCCTGGCTGCAGCAGCTCTGACATAATGGATAAACAGGGGAGTCTCGAGTAGAAGTAGAGGTTATTTTACCTTTGTATTTGGCATGGGTGTGACCTCTGCTGGAATACTGTGTCCAGTTCTGGTGTCCGCAATTCAAAAGGGGTGTTGCTAAATTGGGGAAGGTTCAGAGAAGAGCCACAAGAATGATTAAAGGATTAGAAAACGTGCCTTAAAATGATGGACTCAAGGAGCTCAATCTAACTTAACAAAGAGAAGGTTAAGGGGTGACTGGATTGCAGTCTGGGTACCTACATGGGGAACAAATATTTAATAATGTGCTCTTCCATCTAGCAGAGAAAGGTATCACATGATCCAATGGCTGTTGGAAGTTGAAGCTAGACAAATTAAGACTGGAACTACGGCATACATTTTTAACAGTGAGGGTAATTATCCATTGGAACAATTTACCAACAGTCGTGGTGCATTCTCCATCACTGACAATTTTTAAAACAAGATTGGATGTTTCCGTAAAAGATCTGCTCTAGGAATTATTTTGTGGAACTTCTATGGCCTTATACAGGAAGTCAGACCAGATGATCACAATAGTCCCTTCTGGCCTTGGAATCAATGAACCTATGAACTTTTCAGCTCTTCTGAATGGCTTAGCAATGATGATAACATTAGCTCTGGCATTTTCACATGCCCATATTTGATTTTTTTTTTCATAGCTCTGCTTTCCATACAGTGACCATTCCTGGAGGACATAATTAGCTTTGTTTCTACCATATATTATCAAGCTAATGCTACACATTAAGTGAGCGCACAATTTATGAGCTCAGTTTATGATTCCCTCTTTCACTATACAGAAAATGCTCAGATAGCTTTATTATAATGTGCCCATATCTAATAGCTTTACTTGGATGTCTCCTGCAGAGATGGAGCCTGAATGAACACAGATAAAGACTAGCTTGCGCTTGGTACAATAAACTGAAATTTCCTTGAATAACTTGAATCTATTACAAATCTAGCTTTTAAAATAATCTTTCTATCCAGTCTATAAATAGTGCAAAATATGACAAAAGACAGGTGCTAGTTTCAAGCTCAAAGCTTGCATGTCAGTGGATGGCATTAAACATGTAATTCCTGCTGTAACTATAGATGAAAACTTCCTGAAGGAACTGTCTCCAGAAAGGATAAATACATTGTGAATCAACTGCTGAGAAGGATGCCTCGGGATACAGAGCATACGTTTGAAAGAAAAGCTGAAAACATGATCTGTCTTTTTCAATTTGACCTCAGCCTCTAATACTGTTTGGCAAGTTGGCTCGGCAGATAAATTGTTTCATATTGGAAAATGGGGCTGATTTATTATGAAATTGAGCTCTGTCCAGTCCTGCACTTGTGTGCATTTGCAATAATGACGTCAGTTGCCCCAGAACTTAAAAAATGGACTTCCCCAAAGCTCTCTTCTGGTGCCAGTCTTTTCCAGTGCTGCTATGGAGGACTTGCCAACAAAGGCATCAAAGCTACGTATGTCGGCTGATTGCTCATGACAGATGCCTCGCCTTAAAGAGAAAAATCCTTCATGTTTAGGTGTGCTTTCGTAAACGAAGGTTGCGCTTCCTGATGGGTTGGAGGCTGGGGAGCGTGCCACCATTTGCTCTTTCAAAAATATCCTGCCTCAAGACAAGCAAATGATGGATTTTTCTGTTTGCTGAAAATTCAAAAAAATTGAAAAAACAATTGTTTCGGGCCAAACTGAAAACTAACTGTTCTGAAATTTTTGGGGAATCCAACAGTTGAAAAAAATTCATTTCAGACCAAATCGAACATTTCATGTCAACAAAATCAAAATGTTTAGTTTTGATTGTGACTATTTAAAACCAATTCAATTGCTTTAATTGAAATTAAAGACCATTTTAAAATATAAAATTGATTTGATCTGAAAAATCACAACATTTCTTTTTGAAAACGTCAAAATATTGATGTTTTCAGAATATTTTTTGGCTTTGTTTTGTTTTGTAACTGAAACAATTCAGCACATTTGACACAAAGCTGTTAAACATTTCAGTGTTGCCAAATCTGTATTTATGTGCTGAAAAAAGTTCAGTTGAAAAATTTCATCCTGATGTGTGAAGACTCTGAAATTAGACAGGATTTGTACAGTCCTATTTCCCTACCCAAGTTATTCAAAAAGTTCTTTGCAAAAGTTGTAAGGCCTAGGAGAACTGTGTAGAAAAATCCCGGCAACTACTAATTTAACATATCAAACTTCTTTTATTTTATTGTAAAGCACAAATCATGATGAAATGGATTTTGCTAAACAGAAAATTTATTTAACCACAAAAGCCTCTTTGCTTTGATTGCTAATGAAGAGGTGTCTTTTAGCCACGAAAAAACGTGTCACTTTGAAAATGGTGAATTTTTGCCTGGACCAGGCAAAATCATGTCAAATCCCAGTTTGTCTGAAGTGCACAGAGTTTCAGCATTTTTCCTGTGGAAAGCAGTATTTGCTGGTGATGGAAAGGATGAAACACAGAAGTCCTGCCTCCCGATCCTGTAGCCATAATGAAGTGATAGCCTTTCCAGCTGGTGCATGAGCCATTATTATGTTTATTGTTTTTTAAAAAGCCAGTAGCTGGGCTGTTGATAATGTGAATAATTTTGGTGTGAGTTTCATTTGATAAACACTGGCTATTCTGCCATTTAGGAGATGTTCATAGTTCTAATAGGTATAGAAGGGTTGGACTATGTCTGGTTTGGGGAAATTTGTCTTTTGGGTGTTCGTGTCTGTTTTGACCCTATGCAAGGGAAAGCGAATGTACTTGAGCTTCCGAGCTGTCCTGAATCACAGCCCACTGCTCCAGTTATTTCCACACGGGTTATTTTATCCAATTAACCATTTCTCAAAAGTAGAGAGGAATTGCTATACCCTCTCCTCCCCCCCGTTGTAAAACTATGCTCATGACAATGACATAATTGTCTATCTGTGTTTCCTCTACAGACTCTAGTTTTTAATTGCTTGTATGCAGCATGGAACATCGATAAGACAGTGGAAACAGGTTTATAATAAGAGATTTCAACCTTCACAACACGCACTTTTCCCAGAAGAGGAGTTTCACTACAGGAAAGGGCCTAACAACATCTCTTTAGCCCAGCAATGTTGCTGAGATCTTTCTTCTTCTTCTGTAATTGCCATAGCTGGTAGGCTATATCTCTACTGCCCACAGGGTACAGCTGCAACAAAACTAGGTAACAGGATTTCCTCCTTATCCCTCCATCCATGGTGTAGTGGTAACAGTAATCTGTACACTCCTCCTGCATGGAGGTAAATTGTTGGATTGATGTAATCTCAGATCCATTGGCCCCAGCCCACCATGCCCTGAACACCGTTGTGTGCTGTGAAGCTGTGAGCCCCTGTCGAGTCACTATCTAGCAAGTGTGACAGAACCCATGCTCCCCAAAGCATGGCCTTCTTCCATCCCTGTGTAGCTGAACTGCATCAGTCCCTCTGCATCCAGGGCCCTCCACACCCAGAGCAGGGCAGAAGGCAGGATCTGCCTCCAATGAGTAAATGTAGCTTCCTCATTTCACCACCTCCAGCACAGAGTGCTCGGCAATATCCCAGTATGAGCCGGGCCTAGTGGGGGATCCATACACCCTGTGGCTTCCTTTGTACTGGGTAGCACATTGAGAAGAGTTTCTGAATATTGTGAATAATAATCTAACCTGTCCCTTTTGAGACTAGCTCTTTATCATTAACACCCCCGTATTAGCAGAAGCCCAGAGCCTGAGATGTTCCTTTGATTTGAAAGGTTATAAATTTTGGATGCAATGTCAGAGAGTGAATTTTACAACAGAGCCTCCAATTTAGCTAAGGACTAATTAAAAGACTTCCCCAGTACTGCTCGCGCCTGACTTATCTGAGATTTGTGACAGGCTTCAAGAAATCTCATGAATTATGCCACAACCACCCTATTGATCTGTCTGTGTATGGATATGCTCTGTGCATGTCCTGAGCCTGTGTCCATGTGGTTTCTCTGACAGTGTTTAACATATATAGTATAGATTTTATTGCATTGCAGGTACCTGTAGTCATTTTGCTTCCATGTTGCCATGGAGTTATCACTGTCTTTTTTTTATTTTAAACCCTCATGAAGCCTGAATTGAGGCTTATGCTTCCAGGGAGAGAGAGCATTCACCCATATATCTCAAACCACACAACTACAAACCCCACTTAGGGCCTGATTCAATGCAGACTGGAACTAATGTAAGCCTTTTCATCTACTTCAGTGGAGGGCGGACTGAATCAGGGCCTTATAGATGCGTAACTTACAATGCCTACATTTGACCCATTGAGCCAGTGATGGGATGTTAGAAGTTACTACAGAGAACTTTTTTCCTGGGTGTCTGGCTGGTGAGTCTTGCCCACATGCTCAGGTTCATCTGATCACCATATTTGGGGTCGGAAAGGAATTTTCCTCCAGCGTAGATTAGCAGAGGCCCTGGGGTTTTTTTGCCTTCCTCTGCAGTATGGGGCTGGAGGATTCTCTGCACCTTGAAGTCTTTAAACCATGATTTGAGGCCTTCAATAGCTGAGACATAGGTCAGAGGATTATTGCAGGAGTGGGTGGGTGAGATTCTGTGGCCTGCATTGTGCAGGAGGTCAGACTAGAGGATCATAATGGTCCCTTCTGACCTTAAAGACTATGAGTCTATGAGGTGAGAAATGGTGAAACTTGCAGCCTGGGAGAGACGGGAGTACCAGAAAAAGTAATGCTCAGAAAAGTGTCAGTAGTTTTAAGCTGAAGCAGGCTACTGAGCAGTTGGACCTTTAGCAGAATACAGCAGTATTTATTTTTTAATAAGGGCAATTTTGCAGACCCGGGAGTAACTGATAGTTCAAATCAGCATCAGGAAAGCACAACAACTTTGGAATTCCATCTGTCTGTCAGTAGGAGCGGTGTGTGCCCGTTTGATGGTGTAATTTAGCCCTAAAATAGTTGAGATGATAGAGCTGGGCCCATTCACTTTGCTAGCGCAGTACGTTAGTATTGCAGCTGTCTGAAATCTTCAAGCACTTATCTCAGTGGGCAGCTACGCCAGTCCTTGGTGCTCCTGAAGCCAGGAAATATTTTTAAAGCACCAGTTTCGTACTTGAAAATTGACTCACAATAGCCATCCAAAAAACCTCCAGCCCCACACTACTAACGTGTTAAAGGTTCATGGGTCCCTATGGGAGCCCATTTAATTGAATGTGAAAACTGAAAGCCCATTTGCCTTTCACTTGATGCAGTATGTGGCACTGCTCTGCGGATAGTACCATACACTTTCATCTTGGGAATAGTCATTTTGTCATTAGAGTGTGTTGATTCCTCTTCAGTGCTCCAATAATTCAATGCACCAAGAGGCTGACACAAGTTTCCCAGCAAAGTGTAAAATGGCGCTATACCTCCTGTAACTGTTCCTAATGAAATGTTTGCAGTGGGCAATCTTCTTTCAACTGCTAGCAGTCCAAACACATGAAAGGTCAGCTTGTGTTTGGGAAACAAATGGGAAATGGGATTAACCAGTACAGTTTGAAAGCCCTCAGGTTTTCACAGGATAATATTCTACCTTTTCAGTTATTTAGAAAAGTGAATTACGTTGCACTGCATTTGTAGCACAGTTTCAGGATCCACGAGCCTCACATTCAGGGTTTATTGGCATGTTAAAAGGTTCCTTGTCTTGTCTGTTTGAAATCACACTGGTCGGCAATTTGACCAGCATATTTTAAACCAAGATACAACTTTTTAGGAGCTTGATTTTTTGCACCAATCACAAACTGGGCCCAGGCCATGCATTCTTGAAAACACGCATGCACACACACACACACACACACACACACACACACGGAAATTGTAGAATTTTCACCAAAATAGGCCACTCTTTGGCCAAAAGAAGGTGAATAATAGTGCCCAAGCTGAACCAGCCTCCCTCCCTCCATCTTTGCGAAAGCCTCTTCCTTGAGAGAAGAGTTGGGGAGTGGGGGCAGGGTGGAGCCACCGGTTGGTTGCTGTCCACATCATCAACCCCCTAGAAATCTGCAAGTGTTTCCCTATTATGAAACCTAGTCTGGGTTCCCCATTCGCATTGTGAGCTCCGGCCGAACAAACCATGCTCAGGTGGGTTCCAAATGAGCAAAGTGAGGGCCGGTCTACACTACCACATGAGTCGATGTAACTTACGTCATTCAGGGGTATGAAAAAGACACTCCCTTGAGGGACATAAGTTACTGCGACCTAAGCGCTGTCCACACCAACTCTCCCACCACCATAGCTTCCGCCTCTTGCGGAGGACGGGAGTGCTCTCCCATTGGCATACCGTGTCTTCACCAGACGTGCTACAGCAGCACAGCTGCACCTCTGTAGCATGGTAGTGTAGACTTGCCCTGCGACTATCCTCTAGACTAATAATCATGAATATTGTTAATAATGAGCTAGTCATGATTATTCCCAATTGACAGGAAACAGGCACAGAGAAGTTAAATGAATTGCATAGGTCACACAGCAAGTCTGTGGCAGGGCTTGGAGTAGAACCAAGAAGACCTGACTCCTGGTCCACCACTCTTAACACGAAACAATTCTTATTCTCTTGAGGCCTGATCCAAAGCCCATTGAAGTCAGTGGAAGTCTTTCCATTGACTTCAGTGGATTTTGGATTAAGCCCTGGGAGCAGTGGGGCAGTTTATCTAGAGAATAAGCAATTCCTACCAGGATACTTGAGCTAGATTTAGATTAAAGGGAATTTCAGCTTGAGAGAGTTTGTGTAAACGAGATTTTACTGTATTGGGTTCTTGCGGGCTGTCAGTTAATTCTCCTTTATGTGTGTAAACCAGGTCAGAAACAGGTAAGTAGCCTTCTGTTTTGATGAGAAACTGGAAACATGCACTTAGCTTTCCTATTAGTTGTAATTATCCAGCTGTAATGATCATGTTGTTAAGGTTATCTGATGTGTAGGGCATGAATGAGGCTCAGGTTTCGTCCATGAGTTAAAGCTACAGAGTGTCAGCTTTAATTTACACACATCCAATTGGAAAATTGTCTTCATGCAGCTGCAGAGCTCCCTGAAATTGACACAGACAGGCAGCATACGGAGTCCGCATACGCTTAATGGAGAGGCACGTGTCACAGGGCGTTTCTGGTATGTATTATGCAAATATCTGGGTTGTGGAAGATATAAACCAGGGCAGAATAAAGTCAGGGGTCTGGTTTCTTTTCCATCAGAATGCATAACCCCTGCTGGCATTAATGAAGATCACACACGCTGAATGGAGAGTAGACTCCTTAATTCTGGTTTTAGTTTCATAAGTGTTTGGCACTAGGAAGGAGAGAGATGTTGATTATTGTTAGTGAATATGGATTCATACAGCATGGACATATATGCAGTGTGGTACAACAGGATATGCTCTGTCACATGCTCAGCTAACACAGTTAAGGGCATAATATAAGAACATATAAAGGATGATACATTAAAAAGGACTCTGTTAATCGTACCATATAAGCGACTTATTATATGCGGTGGGGAGCATTCAACACTGCCACTGCACTCCGTGGGAGGGAAAGATGCTCAGCACCTCACAGGACCGGTCCTTAAGGGCATGGGAGGACTATAATGCAACCATGCAATTAAGGAAAGAACACAGAGGACCTTCTTCAGTCAAAACTTCCCCTGATGTGCATTGGTCCCCCTGTGGTGGGGTGAGATCCTTCTGGCTGGGGATGCAGAGCAGAAAAAGGAGTTTTCAGTAGTCTTTTGAATGAGGAGAGGGGAGACATGGGTGTACAATGGAATAAGCCTCCCAATTCAAGGTGTAAGTTGCGTTGTTTGGGGCAGATTTTCAAGAGAGTTCAGCTCCCATGAAGGGGACTGAATGAAGTGGGTAGATTTATAGAAGAGCTCAGTTTGCAACTGTTCCCATTGAGAACAATGAGATATGCTACATGCTGAGAACTTTGGGAAAATCTGGTCACTTCACTTAGCTGCCTAAATGGGAGCCGAGCTCTCGTAGGAAATCTGACCCCAGGCGTGGGTGGGTACTGAGCAGTTTTGAAAATCTGGCCCAGTATGATCCCTCCGGTGCTTTGCAAAGTAATATCAGCATATGCATCGTGAGAGAGGAGTCTGAGGAAAGCACCAGCTTCCAACTCAGCTATTCACGTTTCACCAACATACCTTTCCTCTGACTTTTCGGATGTACATGATCATTCCTCTTCACTTCACTTCACACAGCGCACAGTCAACCTGTGGAACTCCTTGCCTGAGGAGGCTGTGAAGGCTAGGACTATAACAGGGTTTAAAAGAGAACTGGATAAATTCATGGAGGTTAAGTCCATTAATGGCTATTAGCCAGAATGGGTAAGAAATGGTGTCCTTAGCCTCTGTTTGTCAGAGGGGTGTGATGGATGGCAGGAGAGAGATCACTTGATCATTACCTCACTCCGGGTCACCTGGCATTGGCCATTGTTGGTGGACAGGATACTGGGCTGGATGGACCTTTGGTCTGACCCAGTACGGCCTTTCTTATGTTCTTACGTTCTTATCCTCCCACTTTTGTGCAGGGTTACTATGTCCTGAACTGTAACACATCCAGGAGATGGCTGTATATTGGAGGAGAAGGACGGAGAAGCAAATTGCTATATATACCCGTCGTATCGCACAAAGGGGGTTTAGAGTTTGATTAATTAATGTTTGTAACCCACTATGAGGTGCTCAGAAAAAGTGCGCAGCCAGCCATTGACTTCACTGGTAGCAAAGAGAAACCATCGCTGAGTGCTTTTGAGAATCCCATCCAAACAGATTTTTATTTGAATTTAGTAATAATTAGTATTCTATATGCATCAGAAAATCACTTATTGTGGACTTGAGTGCAATTCGATCTTTCAGAAGTGTCAATCTTCTAAAATACAAATGCTGGTCATTATCACTAGAGTGATCTAGGATAGCTTTTTCTTGGGTGGGGGGGGGCACCCTAAGGAATGTTCAACCAGAAAGTTAAGCCACTATCTTCTGTCTCAGTGACAATAAAGTAGGGATTTCTTCCCTCCTCCAATCCCTTCCAAAAACAATCTTTCCAAAAGTGAATTCTGCTTAGTGGGCCCTTGAAATTCAACCCCCCTCATTTTTTATTTGAAAAGATCTCTATAAAAATGTAGGGGTGGATATTTCAATTGATAGCCCCTGGGGTAGGTGCCAAAAATGAGTTATATGACACTTGTTCAGAAAGCTGTCCTGCTAGTTAATCCCTCAAAGGAATAAGTCTCTATTGCTTTTTTGTGAATATTCAATACATTATAAAAATCTCACTTACAAAGGCTATAAAAATATTTGAGAATCCTTTAGTTTTAAGGTCTGAGGATCAAATCCTGCCTTTAGTCACACTAGTGTAATTGGATTGACTCACCGCTGTAAATTGAGAGCAGAATTTAGCCCTGCTCCTTGGCTTGATGCCATTACATCACTTAATAGATCTTTTCCAGGTGTTTTCTATTGTCATGGCAACACTAATCAAGTATCTTTCCATGAATAGCCTTGTCAATTGCAATACAGGTTCCTGAGTGAATACAGCCTACAGCTCTGCTCCTGCGTGGATTTCATGAGTTTTTCTTACCTGACCTTTGCTTTCCTATGCCCCTCAGTGCTAAAGCTGGGAAATAGGTTTTATTTTGTGAGAAAGCTTTATAAATCTGCATTGATGGTAATTAAGGTCCAGATCTTGCAACTGACTCCAGTGAAGGTGCTCTAGAAGGAATTAAGGGTCACAATAAACTTCTCTCCCGCACAAAAGTGCATCGAGTGTAATAAATTCATGCAAGCACCCGCTACCATGGAATCTGAGCATTCTGTCTTCCTCTACCGACCAACTGGTCCACAGGACCAAGAGGGGCTCAAAGTGGGGATTGACCCCAAAAGGAAACAAGGGGTCAGGATTAGGTTTGCCAACTTTCTAATCACACAAAACATAACATTCTAGCCCCGCCCCTTCCCTGAGGCCACGCCCCCACTCACTAAATTCCTCCCTCCCTCTCTCCCTCACCCTCACTCACTTTCACTGGGCAGGGGCTTGGGGTGCAGGAGCGGGTGAGGGCTCTAACTGGGGGTGCGGGCTCCGGGGTGGGGCCAGCAATGAGGGGTTCAGGGTGCAGGAGGAGGCTCCAGGATGGGGCCAAGGGGTTGGGGTGCGGGAGGGGATGTGGGCTCTGGCTGGGGGTGTGGGCTCTGGGCTGGGGATGAGGGGTTTGGTGTGAAGGAGGGGGCTCCAGGTTTGGGGGGGCTCGGGGCTGTGGCCAGGGGTTGGGGCTCAGGGTTGGGTCACGGCCAATGGGAGCTGAGGGGGCAGTGCCTGGGGGCAAGAGCAGCACGTGGAGCCTCCTGGCCCCCCGCCTAGGAGCCGGACCTGCTGGCCACTTCCAGGGTGCAGCGCAGAGCCAGGACAGATAGGGATTAGCCTGCCTTAGACCCACAGCACCGCTGACCGGACTTTTAATGGCCCAGTCGCCAGTGCTAACCGGAGCCGCCAGGGTCCCTTTTCGACCGGGCGTTCCTGTCGAAAACCCAACGTCTGTCAACCCTAGCACAGGATTGTCATAGGTCCTGCTTGACTGTGAACAGTGAGTGCTCCCTCCCTGTTCTCCTGCAGTCCCAATGCCATGAATCTTGGCTGCTCTGACTCAGCAGAAGAGAATTGCAGCAGATGTAACCAAAGTTTATTCACTTTCATTCAGACTTTTCCTAAAGGTCAGCTATAATCTGGGCATGGGGAACATGCTGCTCCATGGAATTCCTTCCTCCCATTCATGGATCCAGAGCTGCCCAGGTGTTTTGCAGAAAGGTGTAAGGTGGAGGAGGGCATGATGCATCCCATGCAGTCACTTCCCGTACCACTGCAGCTTTTTCAGAGGATTTGCTTACCCTATCCTAAGGAGGCAGGGAGGAGCCTCTACATTAGTCAGGGCTGCAGGAGTTGGCCTGTTGTATTTGCACTTTCCAAGATCCTTGAACAGATGTGGGTGGAATCTAAGCACCATTGACATCAATGGGAGTTTTGCCACCGAGGTCAATGGAAGCAGGATTTCACCCACAAGCTTTAACACCTCACGCTCACTGGTGGTAATTGTAAAATAATTCGTACTAAATATATAGTGCTTTTCACCAGTGATTGCAAAGCACTTTACAAAGGAGATCAGTGTCATTTACCCCCATCGCACAAATGGGAGGAAGCGAGGCACAGAAGGGGAAAGTGATTTGCCCAGGGTCACGCATCGGCTCAGTGGCTGAAATGGGAATAGAACCCAGGTGTCTTGCGACCCAATCCACTGCCCTAGCTCCTCAGTCACGCTGTAATAAATAGTCATTATAGACAATCATATGCTGAGCCCAGGGAGGAAGCTGGAACATGATTCATATTTCTTTCTCCATATATTTATGTCTTCTACTCGCTCTATAAGCCCTCTTTAAATACAAATAAATTTAAAAAAATCTCTGAAAGGTAGGTTTTTATCACAGGAGATTATTATTCAGCTTCAGAAAGAACATCTTGCCAAGTGTTGCTGTTCAGAAATAAGGAAAACAGCTCTGCCAAAATGCAGCAAATGTGATTACACAAAGCTGAGGAGACCATAATTAGATCATTACCATGGAAACAACCTAATTACATGTGTAAAGCAGGAAGGTCTGAGTTGCGTAGCTGAATGTGTTTATGCTGTTGTCTAATAGGGCCGTAGTATTGTCTCGGTGCCTTTTTCTGTGAATTACTGAGCCACCTTGATCATTTTATCTCAGATAATCTTGAATTATTTCCCCCCCTTTATTGTTTAAATAACAAAATAGGGCACGTAGTGACTTAGGGTCAGGCATGTCTAGGGGATGATTCTCCCCTTTACACAGGCAAAAGGCAACAGATGTGAACTGGGATAGGGGTGGGTATGCATGCCTCCCCCTGCCGTCAGGTGGGCAGACACACCTCTGACACCAATACTGGAGCTTCCAGAGATTCCCCAGATAACATGGAGAATGGCAGACTGCAGACAGGGCATCCAGAGAGCAGCCACTTGGGCCCAGATCCTCAGAGGCATTTAGGTGCTTAACTCCCATTGATGTCAATAGCAGTTAGGTGCCTAAACACTTCTGAGGATCTAAGTCTTGGTCTCACAGGCGACCTTGGGAAAGGAAGCTGAGCTCCTCAGCAAACTGCCACAGATGTTCATGGTGGTCTGACTAGTGTTCACACCCCCCATCACGGCTTTAATTCACCCTGGAAGGTATGTTAATAGGCCGCTGTGTTGGATGAGCCCATAAACGGGTCACACAGCCAGCATGGAAGGGGCCCTGTAGGAATACCTGAGGACTGGCTCTGATTTGCTCACAGATCCTGCCTTCTACACCTTATATTGCTCTGTAAGCTACTCTCCTGCTACCATGGGTTTTACCCTAGGATGGGGAGGGTTAGCAGAGGAAAAACTAAGTCAGGGAGTAAGTTCCAGATTTCCAGAGCTGTACACACTTAGTTGCATGCCTATATTGCATGAGCAAAGTACCATGACTCTATATGCAAATTGGGTAGCTCTGGATTCAAATGACCAGCTACTTATATAACATGGCCACTTGCATGTAAAACTACATGATCTGCATATACCACCATGGCTATTGCACATATAAATTAGGCCTATATTTGCCTGCACATTTTTTGCATCTGTAATTGTGTGTTCACAGTCATAGGCGCCGACTCCTTGGGTGCTCTGGGGCTGGAGCACCCAGGGGGAAAAATTGGTGGGTGCAGAGTACTCATCAGCAGCTCCCCGCCAACCCCCGCACCCAGCTCACCTCTGCTCCGCCTCCACCTCCTCCCCCGAGCATGCCGCCGCTCCTCTTCTCCCCCCTCCCTTCCAGGCTAGCCACAAATCAGCTGTTTGGCATGTGGCAAGCCTGGGAGGGAGGAGGGAGAAGCGGAGCAGTAGCACACTCGGGGGAGGAGGCGGAGCAGAGGTCAGCTGGGGCAAGGAGCGATTCCTCTGCGCACACACTCCCCAGCTCACCTCTGCTTCCTACGGCCCTCCCCGCGCCCACCCCGTCCCAGCTTACCTCCGCTTCGCCTCTGCCTCCTCCCCTGAGCGTGCCTGCATGCAGCAAGCCTAGGAGGTGGGGGGAGGGGAAATGCAGCACGCCCGGGGGAGGAGGCGGGGGCAGGGATTTGGGGAAGGGGATGGAATGGGGCGGGGGCGGAGTTGGGGCAGGGCCAGGGGCATGAGCACCCACCGGCGCTGACTAACGTCGGCGCCTAAGTTCACAGTCTAAATGTCTAATACAAGTTTAATTAAATAGACTTTAAAAAGTCCTAAAGATAAACAAGTTGAAATATACATTTTCTTAGCTATGAAAGGAAAATATAATCATGAAAAAATATACACGAGAGAAAGCCGTTGTATAAACTTAAATCTGAATCCTTGTACAAAATTATTTTCATCTATGCCATCACGGAAAGCCTATCTAGGATAGCGTGAAAGATAGGTAACACACAATTTTGGATGCTGGTAAATAAGACACATGGAAAAGCTTAGTCACTCTTTCCACTTGGGTACGATTTACAAACTCCATCTCCAAAACAAATAATCGGTATGAGCGGCACCTGGCTTTAAAATTAAGCTTAGGGTTCTGCTAACCCTGGTTTAACATGCTTTCCCCGATCAATACGAAGCAGGCCAACAGCATGTTAGACCTGCGTTAGAAAAAGCGATGGCAGACCATTTTCAATGCTAGGTACAAAAAGTGAGTACTTGGTACAGTAGATAGTCTTAACAGTTTTTTTGTCATGGGCTTAATGTGCTTTTGCATGCGCCTTGTTAACAAGACAAATCATGTTTATCCCACGCTGGTATAAACCATTTTTTAAACAGGTGTCCTAACTTATGAGGGGTACCCAGATAAAATTCAGGTGTATTTCGATTGTGAGCGCTTTGGGACAGGGATCATCCTTTTGTTCTCTGTACAGCGCCTAGCACAGTGGGTTCCTGGTCTGTGCCTGTGACTCCTAAGCACTACCACAGTACAAGTAATTAATAACAGCACAGCTCCCTCATACCTGCTGTCAGCAAAGCTGACCATTTGTTCGCTTTTAAATGATAGCTGCCACATTCCTTTGGCATTTTCAGCTACAAAGCCATATTTAGTGCCAACTGTGCCAGGTATGTAAGATGTCACATAACACAAAGCAGTACAGTGCAACTCTTGCAATATCTAGGTTAACTAAGCTCAGCACATAGCATCACAGGCCACAGTTTGGTCTGCAGTAATTTCTGCTTGTTCAGATAATTCACAGCAGGGGCCTCACTTGAAATCTAGCTATATTTTTTGTAGAGCTACGCAGTGATAAAAGCAGGGCAGGCTGCATCGAGGACTAGAGCCACGCAGACAGGTTTAGCGCACAGAGCCACACTGGAGAATCTGGTCTTTCTGTTGACGCGGTGCAAAGGTTTGAAATCAGGTTTTGCCCAGTGAATGTGGGTGACTTGATGCGATCGCTGTGAAGCAATTCTCATCAGTGGGGAATGACCCATCTGCAACCACAGGGGGAGCTGATATCAATTCCTGTTTGGCAGGATGGGTGACATCCATGGACAGTGGGATGAGTCTGAAGAGGGAGAGAGCAAGGAGTCTGGATGAGCTGAGAGCTAAGAGGGGTCACTTAGGAGAATCTGTTTGATCAGTGTGAGTTTTATAATTGAGCAGTGAAATCAGCATGGCTTGGGGGGTTTCTCTTCTTCCTTATTTCATAGGTTAGAAAGAAATTGACACGGAAAATGGGTCATATTTGGGTAGGGTCAGTCAGAGAAGGGTGATAGGACCAAACGGGAAAACAGGATGGAATAGAATTGGGGGTAGATAGACTTTTCAGCAACACCAACGACCTCCACCCACCCCCACACCATAAAGAAGCATTTTATTTTTACTGGAGGAAGCAGAGGAGGCAACATGAGCAGCAGGGGATGTTGTTTCTGCAGCTGTGGCAGGAGCAACAGAAGTGGCATTACCGCAGGGGCAGCAATTATATCGTTTGCAACAACAGCGGCCTTTCTCCTCCCATTAACTAGAGCTAACAGCAGGGCCACCAGATTGTCCTCACGGATTCTGAACAAAGAGTTCCCTTTCCTGCCCTAGTTTGTGGTGTTTGTGAGGCCACGTTGCAGAAACTGCACACACCACCCGCTAAGGCCAGTGATACTGATAGCATTTACTTTATTGGGGTTACATCAGGATCATCATCTTTGATGGCATAGAGAGTATCACCGACAAAAGTGCCGGTGTGGACAGCGCTATGCCAGTGGAAGAGTGTCTCCTGCCGACATGGCTACCGCCGCTCATTGGGGGTGGTTTAATTATGCTGACTGGAGAGCTCTCCTGTCGGCATAGACCAGCTGCACGGGAGACCTAACAGCGGCACAGCTGCAGTGGTACGGCTGTGCCGCTATAAGGTCTGCAGTGTAGCCATAACCTTAATTTGGATGTAATTAAAGCGAGTCATTCAGATCTGCATGCATCAGTTGCCCGCTCACATTTGAGTGAAACACAAATACAGGAGACCCCCACTAGAACGCGCATCAACATAGCGCGAATTCGGTATTAGCGCGGGGGCGACCATGGATCCCCAAATAAATTATTTACACTGGGATCCATGGTAACACGCCCCCTCCCCCCCACTATAACGCAGTCCCCGCGTTAACGCGGTCCCGCGCCTGGCTCCCAAACCCCACGTTCTAGCGAGGGTGCGATGTATTTCATTCATCTCTGTTAGGTGTACACTGCCATGAGTTGACTAAATCTTAGAGTGAAGATGGAAAGATACGAAAGCAGGAAAAAGTTAGCTCTCGCTTTTTGATGTCTTATGGACCACAGTGAGATGGCTAAACCCTCGAAGCTCACATTCAGCTTTTTATGGTAGATTCTTTGCCGTGGAAAGGAAAGCATTTCTGATTTTACACTATACACTGTGTCTCTCAGCTTCCTTCGGTAATTTCTACTCCTTGAGCTAACCTGACATCTTCCATGCTGATGTTTGAGAATGGAGCACAGGCTCTGAAGGAATGATTTATGGAACTTTACCATTCACATAGTACCTCATTGTAGAAAGCAGCTATGATGCAAGTTCCTGGCAGGCTAAGTGACAGATATAGGACTCGTAAGCACCATAAAGATGTATGCATTTAATTAAGACTTTTAGAAAAACGATAATATTTTTATTAAATATTAATTGCTTTTTAAAAGAGCACTTTTGAACAGCACTGAGAATACAATTGATATATTCTATTGCTGTTTAATTAACTGAAAATTACATAAGCATGTGTAATAAGTCTCACTTAGATATTAATACCATGGGCAGTTCATTAGTATTTAAATATATCGAGACAAACTCTGTTTTCTCTTACACTGGTGTAATCCCAATGGTATGTTGGAGTGGCATTTGTGTAAATGAGAGTTGAATTTGGCCCCTTGGACCAAATCCTGCCCTGGTGTAACTCCAGTGAAGTCAGTTGAGTTAAACTAGGGATATATTTAGTCCATTATAGTTAAAAATGCACTAGCAGCTAGGACACATCTGAATTTACTGGACTTTGAACCAAATGGGACCTATATTATTTATTATTATTATTATTATTATTATTATTTTAAATTGGCCCATCTCTGCAAAGGGAGAAAGGGCAAAAGAGGGAAGATCATTTGTAAATCCATTGATGACAAACATTATTTTATCCATCACAAATGTCGGTGGCTGACATCCTAATTAATGTTGTCAGATGTCTGATGTGCTGTGTTGTCACTTCTTGTCTGTCCTGTTGATTCATTCAGAATGAGTTTTATTTGTGATAAAAGGACATTTGTAATATTCAAAATGATATACATAGAAGTGGTGCCTAGTATGACAAAATACAGAGGGCCTCATTTTCATTTATACTACAGACCATTTCCACCACTCTGGTAGCATAAGAGGGGCCTTCCTGTAAATGTAAATAGGTTCAGATGGATTATTTTAATTAAAACATTCAGTACAGACCTCACTCCATTGACAGGTCATGGTGTGGCCAAAACTCAGGCCTGAATGCTTAGCTGCACTCAGTGAGTGTTTAAAGTTCTGCACTGGCCGAAGTGTGTGAAGGATCCAGGGCCTAAATGCAGAACCAAACGTGGGGCCTATTCATTGCTAAAGCTTCCACTGGTTTCAATAGCAGCTAAATTAAGCCCATGGGGACAGAAAGGCTTATGTAAGATGCAAGAAATAGAGGTGCAGGAGATCGATTGAATAAAGGGCAGGTCACATCTCATTTATAGCACCAACCTAATGTTCAGTTCCTAGGTTTGCATTGTAAATAGCTCAAACATTAGTTATTACAGCCCTACAAAACATATCACAATAACAATGAACGTGTATGGGAATGAGAACAAAAAAGGGTGAAGAATGGAAAGTGAATAGATTTTTTTTCTTACAACAAAAGGTATATCATCATGTTGTCCTTTCCTTTAAGAATTACCTCAGTTGTTTCCATTTCCAGCATGCCTTCCCAGCAATTATGCGTTACTCTTATACTTCTAATATGTTTCACATTGATTTTTCTCCCTACTCTCTGCTGACTGTACAGTCTGAAAAAGCATTGACCTTAAAGTCAAGGTCAAGTTTGCATTCCCCGTGTAAACAAGCCAGGGGGAAGGAAAGCGAGGAAGCACTTACATCAAGAGACATAACTGAGAAACTATAAAACAAATACATTTCGTCTAAAAACTCACACTGAAGGAAAGACTAAAGATGAATCCATTCAGACACCAAATTCTGCGTTAACATTTATTTTTGGAAGCTAGGATCTTATTTAAGGAGAGGTCATGCTATATGTGACCAGAATTAAAATCCTCTTTAGTGTATTATTTCTCTAAGAACTAGTCAAACATAAAAAAATCTCATTTCTATGGCAAGCCCAAGTCAATGGATCTGCTGTTTAGTATGTACTTGTGTAGTGAATATTTTCACTTACCTTTACATCTAAGCATTGATGCCATTGGACAACAGGGGGGAAGGATAGCTCAGTGGTTTGAGCATTGACCAGCTAAACCCAGGCTTGTAAGCTCAATCCTTGAGGGGGGCATTTTGGGATCCGGGGCAAAAAAAATCTGTCAGGGGACAGTACTTGGTTCTGCTAGTGAAGGCAGGGGACTGGACTTGATGACCTTTCAAGGTCCTTCCAGTTCTATGAGATAGGCATATCTTCATATATTTATTTTTTAATGCTACTATATAGTTTGGCTCCTTCAACATTTTAGACCAAATGGCCCCACCATTTGGTCTAAATATATTCTAATATATTCATTCTCATTTTCACTAGGCCATTTCCACCACTCTGGAAGTGGGCCTTACTTTAAATGTAACTAGGTTCCGTTGGATTATTTTAATTCAAAATTCAGTACAGACGTCATTCTATTGATAGGTGGAGAAACATTGATGACGAGCAAAAGTTCAGATGCGTACCCAAACTTAGTGTAATCTCTTGAATCTGAGAAAGTTGGCTGGAAGTCTAATGAAAAATGGCTTTTGCCAAAAACGTCTGATTCCTATACCTTCTGGTTGGGCCAGAAATATATGGTGAAGATAAGTAGTTTAGGACTTCTGCTCTGAGTTCCAACCAGAATGGGGAAACGCAAAATTGTATGAAAATGAAAAATAATTATATAGTAAGGAAGGCACACAGGAATTGTCATATTGGATCAAAATTGAGGTCCAAAATTGAGTCCAGTATCATCGATTCCAAGGCCAGACTGTGATCATCTAGTCTGACCTCATGTATAACACAGGGCATAGAACTTCCCCAAAATAGTTCCTATAACATATCTTTCAGAAAAACTTCTAATCTTGATTTTAAAATTGCCAGTGATGGAGAATCCACCATGGCCCTTGGTAAATTATTCCAATGGTTAATTACTCTCACTGTTAAAAATTTACACCTAATTTCTAGTCTGAATTTGTCTAGCACCATCTCTGGCAGTGGACACTACTGGTGCTTCAGAGGATAATGTAAGAACTCCACTCCCCTCCGCAATAGGCAGATATGGTATAACCGTCCCCCTCCACATACACCACCCATTTTAGGTCACATCCTGATCTCTGGTAGTCAGAGATCATCTTAAACCCTGAAGCATGCAGCTTAATATCCTTTCTAATATGTTTATCATCATTAATAATTATAACTGGATATTCTAGTGATCCATATAAATGTCTGATCTCCTCTTGGATATTTTTGAATCATAAAGTTTCAGTTTATGGCAAAAGTTGGGGCCAGTTCTTACTTTATCCAAACTGGTTCACCTATTGTCAGTTTTATTATTTAACTCATTCATTGAGTGCAAGGGAGAGTGGGTCATTGAATGCTATTTTCTTAGTGGAGTTTGTTCACAAAAATAGGAAGGTTGGGAAAATGCTGCAGATACAAAACTCGTGTTCCCTTCTCTCTCATCTTGAGTTATAAGGTCCCATTTTTGATCATGTAAAAATGATGTCAACAGTTACTCTGGATTTACACCAATATAACTGAGAGCAGACTTTGGACATTACATATGTTTTCAAAATAATCTTACCCCCTTGTAAAATGCATCTCTAAATGCAGAGGATAAAAATAGGCTGTACATTTCCTCCACCACACTGCTGTATCTGTAACATTAGCTGCAAGGAACAGTGTGTGCCAACAAATTGTGACCCTTCAGTCTCTTCATTGGAGTGATTCACAGAAAAGGGGGCTTGGTTCTTGTCTCATTCCATTTTTAAACTGGTGGAACTCCACTGATTTCAGTGGAACCGCTCTGGATTAACCCTAGCGTAAGTAAGATCAGAATCAGACAGAGTACAAACATGAGAGGCAGGAGGAAGCAAAATTAAAATTTGCAGATTAAAGGCCCAATCTAAAACCCATTGAAATTAATGGAACAATTCCCATTGACTTCAATGGGCTTTGAATCAGGCCCCTAAATTTGGGAAAACAGTGAAAGTCTCGGTTCCAGGGATTAGTTCTGAATGTACAGTAGGAACTGAGGAGGGAGCCAGAGGCGAATGCACTGAACAGAATATTAATTCTCCTTGCTCAAAGAGCTGAGGTATAAAGGGCCAGAGCCTCAGCTGGTGTTGAGTGGCATAGTTCCACTGAAGTCAGTTTACACCAGCTGAGGATCTGCTGCAGACTGTATCTAAAGGCATAATCACAGTGGGGGGAGGGATAGCTCAGTGGTTTGAGCACTGGCCTGCTAAATCCAGGGTTGTGAGTTCAGTCCTTGAGGGGGCCATTTAGGGATCCAGGGCAAAAAAAATCTGTCAGGGAACAGTACTTGGTCCTGCTAGTGAAGGCAGGGGACTGGACTCAATGACCTTTCAAGTTCTATGAGATAGGCATATCTCCATATATTATTATTGGACTCTTAATAGTCAACTGCTGAAAGTATTGCATGCACTTAATATTTATTCCAAAATTTCTTTGCGAGATGCATTTCATACAATGGAGAATTAATTTAAGACTTTTGGAAAAGCACAGTTTCAATAACGCTGCAGCAATTTCAAACTAAGCTCATCCCTAATGTCCCAAGAACGTTCAACATTTTTGTTTTGTCTATTTTTAATTGGGCAGGTTTACAAGTCTATATTTTTCAGTCATCAAAATTGCAGACCAAGTCTATTTGGAGAAAAGCATGTTGATGCCATGCTAAAAAAAAATACCCCAATCTTTCTAAATAAGCACTGCCAATGTTTATTTCTAAACATCAGAGAACCAGGGAAATATAGCAGCACTTTGAATGTTTCAATTTGGAACCATTTCTGCAGATTCAACATTTGTCAGCAGCACCCTTCTGGGACTGAACCGAGTACGTGTAGTCACTGCCAAAAGTGCAGACCGAGAATTGAGAGGAAAAATTCCTAGCGTCAATGTGTTTGTGAAGTAATTCCTTTTAAACGAAATCTGGAAAGAAAAGAGCTTTGAGTCCAGATACCACAGCACAGTGTGTGTCGTGCTGTTAATGCCTGAAAAAATGGTGCATATTACTGTCTATTTCTTATTAACAAAAATTCAATGAAAACTGCATACTTACAATTTTTCAATGACAAAAAAATTCAATTCAATTATGTATTCATTATTACCTCTTAGATGCCACTGTATACCCTGAAAGATGATTTTCTGACATTATTTGAGAGACAAGGGAGGTGAGGTAATATCCTTTATTAGACTGACTTTTGTTGGTGAAAGAGACAAGCTTCAAACCTACACAGAGCTCTTCTTCAAGCCTTTCTTTGTCATTTACATTGAAATTGTTCTACGTGTTAGATACCCTGGCAATTTTATTACAACATTAAGCAGGAAGGATTAATAAAAGTCCAATAGGAAGCCCAATCCTGCGTCACTTATATTAAGTAGATAATTGAATTTATCCAGATTATTTTAAAAAAGGCTAACATTTCTATGGATAACAAGAATATCATGTATTTTTATTTATGTTTATTGCAGTAGTACTGAGCGGACCCAGTCATGGAGTAGGGCCCCATTGTGTTAGGCGCTGTACGAACACAGAACAAAAGAACAGTGTGTAATCTTGTGGGCCTGTCCACTAACATGGGGACAAAACAGTCAGACATGCCCCGCTGTTTTAGTTGTTCAGGTTTTTTCATTCTTCTGACACACAGTCACACAAAATACAGAAAATTAGCCCTGACCTGGACTGATACTGCAGGGGCCTTTAATCCCGCAAGTAGCTCTAGGGTTATGGCCCTCCCTGAGCCTTTGGGGGATCACAGGGCCTACTTATCCCATGACAGCCTTCTGCTGCTCAAAGAAGTGTTTATCACACCTACACACCCTTTACGGAGCTGGGGACTCACTTATCCCTTCCAGCTGGGAATCAGCTCCTTTAGCGGTGGCTTAGCTGAATCAGGTCCCCACCACCTGCTCGCTGGGCTTCTCCTTAGGCCAGGGCTTTCTGCTCCCTGGCACCTCAGGCCCTCAAGGGGCAGATCACCCTACTATATAGCCCCTGTCCCAAAAGCATTCAACCTATGTAACATATCCATACAGGCAGTCCTCGACCTTATGACGTTCGACTTGCGACGTTTCTGAATGGACACCCTGATGCGACTTATGGCCATTGGTTTTGACTTTCCGATGCTCGGTCCCACAACAGAGTGGATTGCAGTTCCGAGTTACGATGTTTCGACTTACGATGGAATTTTCAGGAACCAATTGTGTCGTACGTCCGCGGACTGCCTGGATTTATGATGATTCGACCCATGTTGTATAGCACATGCCCATTCTCCCTATTTTTTTTATTCTTGTGAAGAATGGAGGAGCTATGCATGGGGATTGAGTTTACTACTGTTCAGTGAGGAGGACCATGCTTAGTATTTGACCTTCCTTGTGCTTTCACATAGTCCCCACTCAGATGTGCACTGGAGCACCACAGCCAGGTATCTTTGCTGTGCACCACCCAAAGACTTGTGGAATGGAGGCCACCATAAAAGAGGATGTTATAACAACGGGGCGCAGCCCAATTTTGCTAACTCAAAAAGTTCGGTTTAGAGCTAGGAGAAGTAAGGATAGCAAATGATTCATTTGATGAATGTTGCACTTTTTTTTTTTTTTTAGGTTTGCGAATTATAACAGACGGCTTTCAGGTTTTTTAAAAAAAACATATTCCCATAAATTAATCAGAAGACTTTTACTTCCCACTAAGATTTCTGTGAACCCAATGGATGTTCATGGAAAACAAACAACAAGGATTGAGAGAACCTTTGGAGAAACTTTGAGAATGCTCACAAATATACTTTTGCGGTATTCACACAAATCTAGATTGAATAGTTCTGGAAAACTTCAGAAGCTTATCCAAATCAAACCCAAACTCGGAATCCTTTGAGGTTCAGAGATCACTAGAAGGAACATTTCAGTATGTTCAAACCCTGTTTCCCTTTGCCTCTTTTGAGCATGGATAGTACATATTTCCCAGTGTTCTCATCAGAGCGGAAAAATGAAACTCAGTTTTTCCCTAAACATTATTCAATGGAATATTATTTCATACAAAAAGTATCACTGGTATGTTTTTATTTCACTTTAGAGCATGTAAAAAAGACTGAGATTTCATAGCACAGACAGAGGCTCATTATGGGAATGGAATCTCTGTCTATATTTGGCTACATACATTTCATAGTTTGTTAACTCAAAGCTAGAAGGATAGTTCAGCATATTCAAAGGGAATGACATGCAGTGTCGACTGCACTTGAAACCAAAGTCTGATTGCCCTGGGCTGAGAATAATAATAATAGAACTGGAAATGATTTTGGGGATTGTGATGTCCTGGAGACGGAATTTGTTTTAGCAACTATGCACCACTGAGTCATGACAGCTGGCCACCATGATCCATGCTGCACAGAAGTCTGCAGATATATCACTGTTCCATCCCAACCACTAACGGTATGTCTACACTGCAATTAAAAACCCACAGATGCACAGGCGCCAACTTCCGGCGGCGCCGGTGGGGGCTAACGCCCGGCGTCGGGGGCAGGGCCCCCGCCCCTGACGCAGGGCCCTGCCTCCGACGCCGGGCGACGTGGTGGGGCCCCGCCCCCGACGCCGGGTGACATTCCGGGGCCCCGCCCCCAACACCGACGCAATGTCGCCCGGTGTCGGGGGCAGGGCCCCGGAACGTCTCCCGGTGGTGAGGTGAGCTGGGCACAGACCCCGGGGCTGGTGGGGAGATGCCGGTGGGTGCTGAGCACCCACCAATTTTTCCCCGTGGGTGCTCCAGCCCCGGAGCACCCACAGAGTCGGCGCCTATGCACAGATGGCCTGGGCCAGCTGACTCGGGCTTGCAGGGCTCAGACTAAGGGGCTGTTAATTGCAATGTAGATGTTCGGGCTCTGGCTACAGCCCGAGCTCTGGGACACTCCCACCTTGCAGGGCCCTTGAGCCTGGGCTCTAGCCCGAACTGAAATGTCTACACCGCAATTAAATGACTTCTTAGCCCGCTCCCCAGGAGCCTGAGTCAGCTGGCCCGAGCCAGCTGAGGATTTTTAACTGCAGAGTAGTCATACCCTTAAGTGTCAATGTGAGCCTGGGGTAGTACTAAGAAAAGAAAGAGCATGGAGAGAGCAGGGAATGAACTTAAAAAATCAGAAAACTGCACTAACAATGCACTCTGAATTTACCCAGGAGCAGTTACTAATGGAATTGATATTCAAGGCACTGAAATGTATTTCAACTTCCTGATCCTTTCTATAACTAAATAATGTTTTCTCTGTAGTTCATGGGAATGGATGACTGTTCATTGTTGTGTTACAGGACGTGACAACGACTGTCCTCTGTAATTTACAGGACATTGCTATTTATCAAAATTTGCAGATGATACAAAAGTACTCAAGGCAGACTGCAAAGAGTTACAAAGGAATCTCACAAAACGGAGTGACTGGGCAACAAAATGGCAGATGAAATTAGTGTTGATAAATGCCAAGTAATGCACATTGGAAAACATTATCCCACTATACATATAAAATGATGTGGTCTAAATTAACTGTTACCACTCAAGAAAAAGATCTTGGAGTCATTATGGCTAGTTCTCTGAAAACATCCACTCAATGTGCAGCACAGACAAAAAAGCTAAGAAAATGTTGGAAATCATTAGGAAAGGGATAGATAATTATCTATTATCTTATTATAATAAGACAAAAATATCATATTGCTTCTATATGAATTCATGGTATGCCCACATCTTGAATACTGTGTGTAGATCTGATCACCTCATCTCAAAAAAGAACAGCTTCCATGAGGAGAGATTAATAATTCTGGGACTTTTCAGTTTGGAAAGAGATGACTAAGGTAGATATGATAGAGGTCTATAAAACCATGACTAGTGTGGAGAAAGTAAATAAGGAAGTGTTATTTTCTCTTTGTCGTAACACAAAAACTAGGGGTCACCAAATGAAATTAATAGGCAGCAGGTTTAAAACAAACAAAAGGAAGTATTTTTTCACACAATGCACAGTCAATCTGTGGAACTCTTAGCCAGAGGACATTGTGAAGGCCAAGAATATAACAGGGTTCAAAAAAGAACTAGATGAGTTCATGGAGGATAGGTCCATCAATGGCTATTAGCTAGGATGGGCAGGGATGCAAAACCATGCTCTGAAGTGTCCCTAGTCTGTGTTTGCCAGAAACTAGGAATGGGCAACAGAGGATGTATCACTTGATGATTACTGTTTCTGTTCATTCCCTCTGGGGCACATGGCACTGGCCACTGTTGGAAGACAGGCTACTGGGCTAGGTGAACCATTCATCTGACACAGTATGGCCGTTCTTATTTTATGTTCTTAAGAGTTTCTTGCAAGGCAATGACAATTCTTGTGGTGCAGTCCCCAGATGGGTGCCCAGATCCACTACAATAATAGTAATATTTTTTTATTTGTATTAGAGTAGAGCCTTATGGCTCAACTGAGATTAGAACCACATTGTTCTAGGTATTGTACATACACATAATAATAACGAACTGTGCCTGACCAGAAGAGTTTACAATCTAAATAGACAAGACAGAGAAAAGGTGGGAGGGGAAACAATAGTTGATAAGAGGGCTGAATAGGTCAAAATTTTGTTAATGACTTATGGTCTGAAATCCTGGCTCCACTGAAGTCAATGGGAATATTGCCATTGACTTCTATGGGACTAGGATATCACCCATGGAGTTTTCCTACTCCAGGCTGCTGGTTCCAATCTGCTCCAGGATAGTTATGGATCATGGATAAACAACACTTCCACCTCATGACTGTTGGATGATCTGGATGAAAAACATTGATACCAATCTATATTCTAGAGATGGACAGATTGTCCACATTGACAGTAGAAGGGATCTACTCAAGAATCCAATGACTGAATAAGCATGGAAGTTTTCTCGTGTGCATAGGTGGCCCTTCTGGTTGAAGGATGTTGCTAGGGAAGTGCTTCAGTTTGAACCAGATCTGCCAGTCTGACATTTCTCTAGTACACTAAATTCAGGAATAATAATTGACAGGGAGCTAAAGGTATGAAGAAAAGGCAAAGGATCCGACACTAAAAATGTATTCAGATTTATGAGCAATTAACCTGGAAAATGTTGGGAGAAAGATGTATAAACCAGAATTCCCTGGAAAACAATATGGCAGATTGACAAAATGCTATGTTACAGTGAACTGGTATCCTAAAGAAGGATGGCCCAATAGTTAAGGCACTCAATTCCCTGCTTCTTGTGTGACCCTTGGCAAGTTATTTAGTCTCTCTGGGCCTTAGTTCCCCTTCTGAAAAATGGGAATAGTAGCACTTCCCGACCTCACAGGGCTGTTTTGATTATTAAATATATATAAGATTGTTAAGTGCTTAGATATTATAGTAATAGGGTCATATAGGCACCTTAGACAGAATATTACCCAGCCGTACGTTATGTAAAGCTGAACTAACCTGGAAATATTTCACGTTCCTTAAACTCCAACATTTGTCCGCCCCCTTGAACAAACATTTATTGTGGCCGGTGTGAGAATAGAACCAGCGGCTTTGTTTGCATTTGTGTTCCTTAGAGTATCCCAGGGAACTTTGAGTGGGAGCATTTTCCAATGCTGCGAGGTGTCTTCCTGGTTGTAATGAAATGATAAACTGTATTAAACTGCTCGGCCAGTAGGTGGTGCTGTGTGTAGCTTACCTTATTTAAACTAACCTCGACCATGTGTGGCAGTACATTAAAAAGTCCTAAAATGAAGACATCTCTAATGTACCTCTCTGGGAAGGAAGCTCTGTAGCCTGTCCACATCTGGTACAAGAGACTGACCTGCCAATAGCAGCCCTGCAACCTACCATGTACAAGGTGTACATGACAGTAGTTCCCTTATCTACACAACCATGGGAAATCTATTCTTGTTGCTTGTGTTAGCCATTTTCCTGAATGTGAGAGAGCATCTGATTGTTTCAAGCTATATGTATGTTATAGCCTGTGGACCTGACCTGTTGTGTAGGAGATTCTGGGATGGGGTGGACAGTGTCAGGAATCAGGACCTGCAGCAGAGCCGGTCTGGAAGCAGGGTCCATAGCAGAGCCAGTCTCTGGGCA
Organism: Macrochelys suwanniensis; assembly: GCA_033296515.1. NCBI lineage: Eukaryota > Metazoa > Chordata > Testudines > Chelydridae > Macrochelys > Macrochelys suwanniensis. The sequence continues at coordinate 11,423,393 of CM065783.1, forward strand.
ACCTAATGAGTGCAGCTGGCCTGTAGTCGGCTGCATGATTGGCTACACTTCCTGACTGGTTGTAAATTAGCACACTGGCTCTTAAACCCAGCAGCAGTTGCCATATGCTGATGGATCAAAAGATGAAAAATCAGGTAGAGTAGGAACAGCCTTTTGCATCCCTGAGACTGGAGTTTAGGAATCTACTAATTTTGTTGCCATTATGATGGCTGAATTGGTAGGACTAATGTTAGTTGCCATAGCGCTAAAATGAATAAAGGATGTATGGCCTACTATCTTTTTGGATTCATTATAAGGATGATTGGCAATCAAAAAGGGTAACTTAGAAAATAGAAGTGATCTAATAAATGAAATACTGTTTTTGACAACACAATATAGTATGGTTGGGCGTGATCATAGTAGTAGCATGAATTCCAGCACACGCTGAGATGCCTGGCAATTAAATGCCAGATAAGGAAGTGAAAAATGCTTTAAAAATGAAGAAATTGATATAAAAATTCCTCCGAGTATGCAGGAATTTAAAAGTTTAGTTTAGTGGCCGAGGGATGTGCTGGCCGCCGCTTCCCGCAGCCCACATTGGCCTGTAGCGGCAAACCGCGGCCAGTGGGAGCCGCAATCGGCCGATCCTGCGGACACGGCAGGTAAACAAACCGGCCTGGCCCTCCAGGGGGCTTATCCTTGCGGGCTGCATGCCAAAGGTTGCCGATCCCTGGACTACATTGTGAAGGGTTTTGTGAGTGTACCAGGAAAGGGGGGTACCATTAAAAAAGCTCTGCTATGTTTTCTTAAGAATATATAGCAGGGTAAGAGAGGGCAGTGGCATGAACGTACAAGGAATATAGTAGGTGGTGGTTATTCTCAATAGATGAGTTTGCTTTGCCATAAACCGTAAGAAGCATTTGCTCACAACTGCCACAGATCCTGCTCCTGCCTTGGCCGCAGCTTTGCCCCACTTCAGGTTGCCCGGTCCTAGCCCTGGACTCCGGTTCCTGACGACTGACTCCTGCTCCCACCACCCACGTCCCGGTCACTGACAGAAAGTGAACTGAAATACAAGTAAATCGGTTATCTGAGCGCTCTAAAGTTATATCAGAAATGCTTCTGATCTAGAAACAGAATTGGCTGCCTAACAACGGTTTGATTCAAGATGTTTTAAGAACTGAAACTCTCTTGCAGGAAGGGGAACTGAAAGCAGATAAGACAGCCCTTTGAAAGTCAAGGTGCCATATTTCTGCTAACTCTGTCTGCCATTGTCAGGTGCTGAGTAATACAGGGTGTAACAAAACCTTCTTTGTTCTTATGGTCTCTTAACTGCGCACGATGAGATAAGAGGTAAGTCAAGGTTCATTTCACTGGCAAAACACAAAGTTATTAATTAACCGGCTTTGCTAAATAAAGACTTGATAATAGCAGAGAGTCTGGCAGGAGTCAAGTCCAGGTGCAGCAAAGCCCTAAGCAAGGCAGTTGTTGTATGGCAGGACTAGAAATACAGTGAATTTTGTCAAGGGCCATTTTGTTACTACTGGGGCCTGCGATTCCCCCATCTTCTCACTTACTCAGGCTCTGCAGCTGCCATTTGAGAAGGATGAAAGTCAAGAGCATCTCATTACAGTGTCCTGGAGTGGGTTAGCAACCCTCTTTTCCACCTGATTATTAATGGATTCATATTGTATGTTAGATTGCAAACTCTTTGAAACAGGGAGCATACATATCTCTGGTGCTGATCCTGCAAACACTTAACCAGGATCTTACCTTCACTTAATTAATGGGACAACTCACATGAGTAAAGTAACATTTGCAGAACTGAGACTATGTTGGTACAGCATGTAGTACAACAGCTCCCGAAGTGGGGCCTCTGGGCATGATCATAGCATGAATACTGAACAACGCTGACAATATGCTAATCGGGATGGACCTTTTCCTCTCTATTTCAGTAAGGCCTCAGATTTGATCTGTGACATTAATGTTGTGTTAAAATGGCATTCCTACTATACTCCATATTCGGACAGGTACCTCCACTAATCCATGTTACAGTATGCCTCAAGTAAGTATGATGAGTATAGACGTATTGTAGCAAATTAGTCCGCCTTTAGGTTGGCCAGCTGGTATCCTTCCCTGGCCCTCAAAGGTTCTGGAAATCACACTGCTTATTGAAAGAATTAGACTGGATGGAATGGTCCCTTATGGCTTTGGAATCTACGAACCAGCTGGATGGTGCAGGGGGTAAATCCCAGGACAGACCAAAGCCGGAGGGAGAAAACTCTTAAGGAGTACCATATCTCTCCTCCCAGATACTGAAGCAAATCCTAAATTCCCTGGCAAAATTTGCCGTATAAAGCTCCTCTTCTTCTCAACACAAGTCCAGAGACTCTCGCAATGGGGTGCCATCCGCCAAGCAGAGGGAATTGGATCCAGAGAGGGAGGATACAGAGGGAGAATATAGAGGCATAGATTGGGTGGTGGTGGTGGGAGCCCCAAGACCCCCCACATCGGCCACATTCAGGTGACAGATGTTATATTTTTTTCTTTCCTTTTTTGGACCTTTTTGCTTGCTTTGTAGAAGCTAAGATATGTGTCCTGACTCAGGCACCACTTCTCCTGAGGAAGCAGAGCTCTCAGATTCAGGCTCTGAGCAAGGCATGAAAAAAAAATGCAGCAAACTTGCTTTTCCTCCCATCCCCTGCATAAATTTGAAACCATACGCAGAAAGGTTGCATCTGCATCCAGCTCCAACTGAGCAGGTATACAGAGACAAGCCTAAGGGCAAACACCTGCCTGAGACAGCAATCCCGCTGCACCCATCCTTTGATGTGCTCAGGGAGGAATGGCAGCTTTCTTCCTGCAGGAACTTCATTTTGTATTCCATGATGAGAAGTTGGTGTTAAAAGATATCAGAATCCTTCTTGTCAAAGATTAACTCACATCTCCCAGGCCTCACAGGAGGTCATCCTCCTTGGATACATAAACAGGGGACTCTCGAGCAGGAGTAGAGAGGTCATTTTACCTTTGGTTTTGGTACCGGTGTGACCGCTGCTAGTTCTGCGTCCACAATTCAAGAAAGATGTTGACAAATTGGAATGGGTTCAGAGACGAGCCACAAGAATGATTAAAGAATTAGAAAACCTGCCTTACAGTGACAGACTCAAAGAGCTCAATCTATTTAGTTTAACAAAGAGAAGGTTAAGGGGTGACTTGGTTCCCCATGTAGGTACTTATAAACTGTAATCAATATTTAATTATGGGCTCTTCAATTTAGCAGAGAAAGTTATAACATGATCCAGTGGCTGGAAGTTGAAGCTAGACAAATTCAGATTGGAAATAAGGTGTACATTTTTAATGGTGAGAATAATTAATCATTGGAAAAATTTACCAAGGATCCTGCTGGATTTGCCATCATTGGCAATTTTTAAATCAAGATTGGCTATTTTTCTACAATAATATGCTTTAGGAGTTATTTTGGGAAGTTCTCTGATCTGTGTTATATAGGAGTCCAGATTAGACTATCACAATGATCCCTTCTGGCCTTAGAATCTATAAATCTTCCCATCACTCTGTCCAGAGCCACAACTTCCTACAGGAAAGTTGAATAATACTGAAGTAAACATTCCTTCAAAAACCAACAGTGTTCCTGTTTTGGGCACCAGTTACAGAAAGACTACTGGACAGTTCAATGGACCACTACTAGATGGGTCACAGAGTTTCACCTCTACACTGGCAAGTCCTCTGGTCTGGAACCCTGACATCCATAAAGAAACATCCAAACAACAAAGTTCACAACTGTATATATTTTATTAGCTAAAATAAACAACTAAGGCTACATCCACACTACCCACCCGATTCGGCGGGTAGCGATCGATGTTCTGGGATCGATTTATCGCGTCTCATGTAGACGCGATAAATCAATCCCAGAAGCGCTCCCCGTCGACTCCGGAACTCCAGCTCCACGCTCCGGAGTAAGCGGAGTCGACGGGGGAGCCTGCCTGCTGCCGTGTGGACCTACGGTAAGTACTTTTAAAATCGATCTAAGATATTCGACTTCAGCTACGTTATTCACGTAGCTGAAGTTGCGTATCTTAGATCAATCCCCCCCCCCCCCCCCAGTGTGGACCAGGCCTAAGCAAAAACCTAAAATACATACATAACATAGCCTAAACAAATCAAATTAGAATAAATTGAGTCAATATCAGATAATCAAATTAGTATAATTATCACTTGATTAAAACGTATCAGACAAACCAATGATTCTTTATAGATCTCTATGTAATAATTTGTGAAGGCAACAATCTGGGGCTGATAGCTAAACAAAATGCAAACGGGCATTATCACTTTCAATGCCAAGTGATATATTTATATTCCAGCCAAACAGCTGATACATAGAGGGTCAAATTACTCCCAGGTTGAGCCTAGAGCTCTGATGCCAGTTAAGACAGTCTGCCCAAATTAGGGTGGTTCAGTAATAGCCAATCTCCAACATAGGGGTACAGGAAATATTCCAAAACAATACAAGCTGGCGCAGCTTGTTACATTTAAAATACAAAGGACAAATTGAAGTGAAAATAACATGACTTTTCAGAATTAAACAAACCACTCCTAACCCATGAAATTTATGAGTGTATGATTTTTTAGACAGCACGCTCGTTTAACCTAGGGCTGATGTAGGTATTTGAGGAACTATTCTATGGGTGCCAATCTCAAATAGATGTTGTGGCTTCTAGCCACATACATTCCTGCATACACACATTTACCAAATAGGCTGATACTTATACAGGATGGTTGTCGCAAATTTTGCAGCTTCGGGAAGCTGGCATGTGTGGTTGCCTAGATTCCAAGGCCCAAAGGGACCATTGTGATCAGCTGATCTGATCTCCATTATAACACAGGCCATAGCCAGTGGTCTTATTGGCACAGAAGTTTAATGCTGATGGATTTGCTGGCTAGAGATGACTTGCTTGTAGATTTTATATGTTGCAGGTTGGTGGACTCCTACCCCTTGGTGGCCAGCTGGGAGGGTGGAGGAAGCATAGGTCTTTGTCAGGCATGGTGGTCTCGTATGGCCACAGGCCAGCAGCTAACAGATAAAAGCAGCAGCAGTTGCAGGTATGCAAGCCAAACAAGTAAAGGCCAACAAGCAAAGGTTTCCCCCTTGCCTTCAGTTTTGGAACATTCTGGCTTGGCTGGTTCCACCACCACTGCTCCCCCCTGACTTCATGTTCAGGAGTCCCTTGGCAAATCAGAATGGGGCACTGTGACAGGGGACACTCACCTCTCATGAGCACCTCCTGTCGGTTGGGTGCAAACCAAGGGTGCAGCTCCTTTTAGCTGCGCCTGCTGTGCTCTGATTGGCTGCTTTCCTAGGCAGGCCTGGAGCACCCACCTTCACTGCTCCTTTCCCTTTGAGGTAGTAAGAACCATTTTTCTCCAGCAGCTAGTCTACACTAGTGCTACTAATGGTAGTCATGCAGCAGTGCTAATGCAAGGGGGGAGATTTCAAGAAAGAGCCTGGTGTAGTATCAGCCCCATTTTACAAATGGAGAACTGAGGTAAATGGTAGATTAGCTGACCTGTCTAACGCCGCAGAGAAAGTCTCTAGCTGAGTCAAGAACTGAACCCAGGTCTCTAGAGTCCTAGACTACTCCCCTGACCACAAATCTCACCTTCCTTTCCTAGCTTTCTAATAACATCCTTTTACACTACTAGAGTAAGAACAGGACTTGCTAATATTCAAAAGGCTCCCAGTCCATCATCCCTATAATTCATATATCTCCTTCACAGCTCACTATGTTACATTACCGTATATATTTATATATGGTGCCTGTCATCCAAAGTGCTAGGGAAGGATAACAGAAGGGCATAGCAATAAAGCAAATAATAATCAGTGGTAATAAAAAACAAACAAGTCAACAAATGCTGACCCTGAGCGAGAACTAAATATTGAGCTCAGAAGAAGAAGAGAAACTGCTTTCAATCATCAGGAGAAGCAGCACTGAGAAGAGGAAAAAGAGTGGGGCTTTGATCGAAGATTTAAAATGGTGCAGGGAGCCAGCAATATAAAGAGAGAGCAGCATGATCTAGTGCACAGAGAAATGCCCTGGGAGTCAGAAGATTTGGGTTCTACTATTCGCTCTATCAAGTGATCTTAAGGAAGTTACCTCACCTTTCTGTGCCTCATTCCTCCCCATCGCCCATTTGGCTATTTAGACTGTAGGATCTTCAGGGCAAGGACCGTCCCTTGCTATGTGTTCATACACTGTCTAGAACAATCATGTTTGGGCCTACCAGGTGCTACTGTAATACAAACAAATATCTATAACAGAAAAAACATGATAGTTGGAAATAGCAATAGGAGACATGAATCATGGGGAAAAGAGGGTCAAAGGAAGCGAACATAGGAAGCTGAGCCATAATAAGGGAGTAAGGACAGATTTGAACAACGACATTGAATGCAACAGGGAGAATTTTATGCCAACAGCATAGATGGATTGGAAGTCAGTAGCGTGAAGGAAAAAAGAGAGGGATTCTAGGTTCCAGGGTTGTTCTAACTTTCACCAGCAGTCCTTTTGGCTCCCATAGCTACTTAAAATCCAGGTGACACAAAAGTAGCTTAAAGCCACCTTTTCTCTCCTTCCCTCCCTCTAGGCTTCACCTTCTTTGCTGTGCTTCCCAGCCATAGACTCAGAGCCCCTGATTCTGCTTTAACAAAAACCAGAGTGGCGGGAAGACGGATATAATAGAGAAACAAGAATAGGAAATACTACACACATAGAATCATGACAGAAACTAGAAATGGAGAAGAGCCACCTACAGCATGAGGTTGTCTATCCCATACCCCTCTTCACCCTGTGTTGTAATCAGGGAAAGTGAATTCTGAAAAAGAGTTAGGCCTGTATTATAGTAAAGGTACAGGACTGTTCCCTGCAATACGTTGGCTTCTGATTTGTCCACTCTGCTTTTGAATGTTCTAAGCACTTCCACCACTTCCTTCGTCTTTGTGCTTCTCCTCACCCGCCAAACGGATGGCATTCTCTGAACTTCCTTGTACACTTTGCATCTCCACTTTCCATCGTAGGTGACACTGTACATTATTTATCACAGTTAGTATTTGTGCTACTGGGATGCAAAAGGAGATGCATGTACAGCTTGTGTCACGTTACCACAATAGAACGACAATAGAGTGCCACTCCCAAAGGCTGTAACATTCCTCTGATGACACATTTATGTCAGCAGCACACAGCTGCCTGCTCATGGTGATTCCCTTGGAATACTCCCGGAACTCAGAGAATTTGTGTGAACAAATAAGGTCCTGTCCCATGGGATTTCTAGAGGATTAAGAAAGAAGTGGGGCCCTTTTAGAGATTAGTGGATGGTAAATTATTCCATTCATTTGTTATTCATGATGAATAATAAATTACTCTCATAACATTTACTATTCTGTTCATTTATTATACACTACAGGGGAATGTTTGGAACTAATTTCTGCTAAAAAGCCTCTCCAGTTGCAAAAAATTGGCTTCTATGGTTTTATTATATTGAATTTATTTGGCTCTAATTAAACAATGTCTCTGTAGGTTCACCTCTGTCACATGTCTTCCCCCTGTGATGTCCCAGCTCTTGAACCTAGGTCTAGGAGTTCCCAGACAGCCGTTGCATCCTGGCCTCCACCCAATGTCTGCTGAAACTTAGGGGGGCTGAGAAGCTATTTAAGCCAGAAGGAAGCCCGGGAAGTTGTCTGAGCAATAAGGTGCTTTTCTATAGGGGCTGCCTTGGATCCTGCTTCCTGCCTACTGCCCCTAACCCTATTCCTGGTCCCTGCTCAGCTCCTGCCTCAACCCCTGCCTTCACTCCTGTTCCCACCATGCTCCTGCTGCATGCTTGATCCTTGCCTCTCCTCATTTCCTGCCCTTATGCCTGGCTTCCAGCTATCAGTTACTAGTCATGGCCCTGACCCTGGCCTCCAACTTCTGACTCTGCCTTGGCCCTTGGCTCTGGCATTTGGTATCTGACCCTGGTTCCAATCCTCGGCTTGGATTCCTGGGTGTGAGTCTGGCTTGACCTCTGGCTCTGGTAGTTGGCAGTTGACTCCAGTGCTGACCCATGTCTTCGTTCCCCAGGCGGCTCCCTCTTTCCCCGAATACACCACCTAGTCCCATCAGCACTTGGGGAGTGAGATAACTGCTAGGGTGGTGAGGAAGGAAAAGCAGATGTGTGGAGTGAGAACTGCTAGGGAAGGCACTCGTGAGGTAGTGGGAGGTAAGGTATAGGTATTTGCAGAAGAAAAGGTGTGTGTTTTTGTATGTGCTGAGAAGGGAGCAAATGAGTATGTTTAGGGGGAGCTTGTGAAGTACATCAGGCATGCAGGGGGGCGTGTTTGGGGAAGCAGCTGTCTTGTGTTATGCGTAAGGAGCAGGTATGTGGTGAAAAAGGCCCTGTGGGCAAGTGAACTGGAGAGACGCAATGGCAGGGCCCAGTGTGGAATTCAGATAGGAGAACCTGAGCAGTGTAAAACAAGGCTTTTACTCTTATGCTCCCAGCAGTACAGTCTGTGCTCTTCCTTACCTAACATGAAAGAGTTTATGAAATATGATGCCCACACAAAATGCCGGCATGTTTCATTGGGGACAAAGAGGCAGTTTCGTCCCTCATTTACTATAAGCTGGAGACCGCCAATAAGTTCAGTTGAGATCTCAGCAGCTGAGAAAGAAACCCTTTTTGCCTCGCTTCCTAGCTCAGCCATGAGCCATGGGTTAAGAGTGTCGGTGGCTTGTAAAACATCCTAACGCATCAATTTCAGAGGTCACTCTTCACTTTGCTTGAAGAGTCTAAATAGAAGAGATAAACAGACCTCTGGGTTTCCTACATGAAAGTATGGATACCCAAATGGATGGGGGACGAGGGGCTAAGCATCATTTTTGAAGGTTTTGCCAAAACTACAGAAATCAGGCATGGATCAAGTCTGAATAAGCCTCTCAGTTCTGTTACCCAGGTGAGGTTCATAACTGACATGCCCCCTGAAAAGAGTTAAAGCTTTTGCTTTTCTTTTAAAGCATCTTCAGCACAGCATAAATTAGAAGTAGGAAATCCTATTCTTTTACCCAGATATCGAGGTGGCCGACCAGTTTGAAAACCAGGTTCTGACCTGATACTCCTGCTGCCTGGGAGCAGTTAGCAAATGTCCAGATTGAGCACTCTGGCCCTGATTTAACAAAGTATGTAAGTACATGCTGAGCTTTGCCTCTTGCCTGGGTATTAACATATTCCGGGATATTAGCTACAAATATTAGGCCATCCCTCCTCACAATACATCTTGTCTAAGTAGTTTGGAAAAAATAGGAAACCAATGAATGATACTAATAGTATTCAATCAACAACTGTTAATACTTGGTTAATAACTATGTTGTTCCCTTGCCAGTTGCCTAACCTAGCACATAGCTGTCTACCTATAATTGTTGTGTATCCCTTTTATTGAGAGTGGGATTGGCTAACTGTGTTTGTGTAACTGATTTGGACAGTCTCGTATCTTCACTGCTCTTTGTGCAGTAAGAAGCCCCAAACTGCATTGCTCACTATACTGACAGTTCATGCCATAATAAAGCTTTATGGGATAGCTGCCCATATTTTCCTGCAGTGCACTGATACAAACACAGCAGCGCAGTAAGTGCAGATGTGTAAACATGGCGGACACGTGGCTGTGGGGAAAAAACTCAACTCTGTTTGCTGCCAGTTCAGATTAGTGTCATGGCCTTGTTATTAAAACATAGTTGTACTTGCAGTGTGGATAGGGCTCTAATTCTGGATTTCTCTTTCCCCAGGAATCCATCCTTCATAATAAAGACTGTGGGTCAGATCCTTGGCTGGTATGAATTGGCATCTCTCCATTGACATTGATGGAGCAAAGCAGGTTTACACTAGCTGAGTTGCTGGTCCTGTATTTTCTAATATACTTTCTCATTTCTGCTACATATCTAGTATCAACCTTCTCTTGCACCCTACAATGACATGATGTGCAGATTTATGGGCCCTATCATAGGATAGCTCTCATGCTGAGCTGGTCCAATGGCTGCTTTAGAAGCTCACAGGGAGTTCCATGTTCTTGAAGAATTGATCATCACACAATTCAGTCTGAAACTGACCATCAGAGATCCTCACAACTGGCTGTCAGCATTCCTTTGGTTTATTCTGATTCCTCAGCAGAAGCCTGTTTGCCATATGCCATCTCTGTAACCTGCTAAAAGCATTCTGAATCATCATGAGCTGGTCTTTTATTTTTTTCATCGTCATAGTGGTAAATTATTGTCAGCACGAAGACAATGTGGGTGACTAACCTCATAAAATGTAGTAAAATGATTAATAAAATCTTGAATAACAATAGCTCCATGGCCACATCTGTTGACAGCCTGTCATAAGTAGGCACTCTAAGCAGACTGTGTCCTTTTAGAGGACACCAGCTGATTGCTCTGTGGAGGATACGTTCTAGGTCTGAGCCAAGAGAGAAATACCTGACCCGACAAAGAACTGCTCTTGTGTACTGCCAAGAAGCACAGTAGAGCTTGATTTTCAGCACTGATGTACACCCTTAGCCCCCCACTGACTTCAACTTGTGCTGTAGGTGCTCAGAACTTCTAGAAATCAGGCCCACGCTGTCTTGAGAATCCCACCCAACCCATAGGAGCCGACTTCCGTCGGCTCCGCTGGGTGTGTCGGGGGCGGGGCCCTGCAACGTCGCCCGGCGTCGGGGGCGGGGCCCCGCAATGTCACCTGGCATCCGGGGCAAAGGTAAGTGCTCTGGTAATGGGCTCGAGGCTGGCGGGGAGCTGCTGGTGGGTGCTGAGCACCCACCAATTTTTCCCCGTGGGTGCTGCAGCCCCGGAGCACCCACGGAGTCGGCGCCTATGATAGTGGGGAGAATGTGTTCTGGGTGTTTGGTACCCAAACCAAATTAGCTCCCAAAGACTGCTTCCAACAATGCTGAACACTAAAGAAGGAAAATTTCCTCTTTGGTAATATTCATGCGCCGGCTAATATAAGGCTGAATCATGATCCCATTTTAGTCAATGGCACCAAATCTGACAGGATGTCAATGGGACTAAGATTTGACACATAGGAACCAAGCCAACCTCCACCTCCTCCTCCCCCTCAGCCATTTTGGCAGTAGACCATTTACACGAGGGGACACTCTGGAAGAGTTTTAGCATGAAGATGGATGTGACCCTTTAAAACTGCCCTTCTCTGTCTCACAGTCCCTGCTGTGACTATGACTAATAGTCTGGATCATTAGACATACAGGATATTAAGTGTTGTTGTAAACAGCAGCATAGGAGAAGCCATCTACAGTGCACAATGAGCAGTTTTATAGGGCCTGCAAAACCCAAGAGCTAAGGTATGTATTCTTGAGTGCCATCTACTGGAACCTTACCTATTAACTAACTTACTATTTCCATATCTACAGTGCACTCTTGTAACAAAGAAAACCAATTTATCTTTAAGGCAGCCATCTACCCCAAGAGGTAGAAGACATTACCCAAGGAGACCAAGGCACATCGTGTGTACACCCATGTCATTATAATTATTAATATTCCAGTGGTGGCCAAGCACTTGTAGAACTATAACGAGAACATCCTCTTATGTGCTGTTTCCAGAATTTATGCACAGCAAGCAATACATAAATATCAATTAATGAAGCAACTATAGAAAAATTAATTAAACCACGAGAGGATAAAAGCCTCTATTCAGCCTTGTATAAATGGAAGACAAATTCATAAACCCCTCCCCGCTGTTCAATAGAAAGCTCTCAATTCCAGAGGAAGGAAATCATTATTTTTTTAATTGCATACTACTTTTAAATTAATTTCCACAAGCACCACAAGTAACAAAAGGGAGAAGGGGGAAAGCAAAGATTTTACAATTAAATTAGTACTTGGGGGCAGCCTAGCAATTATTGGTAATGATCCAAAGTCTGCATATCCTATAACTTCTCTGTAGGTGGCAGACATATGGAGGAGAAAGGAAAAGATCTTCAGAGACAGCAAATTAAAGTCTATCCATAGAGTTCCACAAAGTCCATAATTCAGAGATTCATTAATAGCACGTAACACTATAAATCCACAGGCATAACCACGAACACATTAATTTGCCTGAATTATCCCTAAAGACAGTAAAACCAAAGGAGACGTGAAGCAATGCATGGAAGGGCTTAGTTCTCTTTTCAAACTATGTGCAAAGACCAGCAAAACAGGATTTGCCCTCAGAATATAGCATTCTGAGCCCAAACCAGCCCCGCATAGTCAATGGGACCCTTTCCATTGACTTTATTGGGGGCTGGATCAGGTCCTCTGGGAAGAAATCAGAAAACAAAGCAAGAAAACTGATGAGGAAGAGCTTGATGTTGTGAAGAGTTCAACTGACGGCATGGCAGCGTATGTATGTGTATGCCCGACAGAAGGTTACTTGGTACTTTCTGTCCTTTCCCAACAATGATGGCTCCAGCATTATTTTCCTTTTCTTTGTGCCTTGTTAAGTATCTTTTTGTGTTCTCCATGACATAACACAGAAGGCATCTTTGTCCTCGAAGAACATTTGGTCTGATCCTGCACCACTAACGTTAATGGGAATTTCACTCTTGATTTCAGTGGGAGAAGGATCTGGGCTAATTTGAATTTTTTTAATGAGGTGGTGATGGAGTCTGATACCAGGAAGTAAAGAGAGAGAGCTGGACATGCTTAAGGGCACACTGAGTTCTTTCCTCTATGCTGATTTGTGGGACTGTTCCACACTTTTATTTTAGCAGAATCGCTTGAATGCTCTTTAAAAAACCAGCCATACTCATTGAAAACACACCAACTATATATCTTTTTTTAATCCTAAGCACATTTTTCTTTCACCATAAATTGCTGGCATTTTTTGTGGTTAATGGCCAGGCAAGAGTATTCTCTCAGCCCCTTAACTGTTGTTTCTCCAGTCCCAATTATCGTCACTGTTTGGCAGTGTCCTACTACAAAAATGGCTGTGCTTCTTACAACACTCCTGTGGCATAGTAGGTAGTATTATTTGTATCATCATCCCTATTTTATACACAAGCAAGCTGAGACACAGAAAGTTCAAGTGAGTTGACTCAGTTCATACAACAAGGCAGTGCCTCTACCAGGCTAGAACCCAGGTCTCCTGACTTCAAAGCCCAGAGTCTAACTACAAGACAGTGCTACCCTCTTTTTCCCCAGGCTTCTTCAATCAAGCCAGGAGGGTATCCATCCCAATTTCACAAGGGAAAATATGCCAGGATCTCAGTGTCTTTTAAAGAAAACCAATAGAGAAATGTGACATTTTTCTTCCTGGTCTCCTTCCCAAAAGGTACCAGAAACAACCCACTTGTGTGGCTGTGCTGAGTTCAATAGCACCAGAGATCTCGCCAGCTAGAGTAGTACAATCAGCATGAATATGCCCTCTGGATGGTTACATATGTCTAAAAGAATAAAATAATGAACCTCAGAGGCCTACAGATCACATGTGTGTTGGGAAATCTTCCCAACAGCTCTTGTACCTCTCTCCCAGGGGTGATTGTTATAACAATGTTTGCACTACACAGTGATACCCTATAGAGAACCTGTTCCATGGACACAAAGTGCTTATGCTTATCCTTTACACTATAAGCCTGTTAACGATAATGCTTTGTGCTGATATAGTACCTTTAATTTGAGGCTCCCAAAGTGCAGTACACCCATTGATAACACTAATCACCATAATAATACTGCCATTGCATAATGCCCAATCCTGAGGTTGCTAATCAGTTTTTATTCAATCCTTACTCAGACAATGCCTCATTGGCTTTGTGTTTGTCTGGAAGCTTGACTGAGTTAGGCCTGAGCACAAACTGAGCAACGACCTTAGGAGTTGGACAACAGTGCGTTTCATCCAAGGATTTCAAGGTACTTGGCAAACAATTTAACATGTTTGGTAAAATGTAACTTCATCTTTGTAAAATCCATCTCACAAACAGATAAAATGAGACCGAGAGGAAGTTGACAGACTGGGTAAAGTTCACAGAACGCACGAGTATTGGTGGCAGGAGCAGAGCCCTAGATTCCTGACTTCCAGGCCATTGTTCTAAGTACTAGACAACAGTCCTTCCCACATTCTCTGGAATCAGTATTGTCTTTTCTAAAGAAAAATATGACAACCAGGTTAAAATCTCCCTGACCCTATACCTTGTAACCTATGAGCTACTCTCAGAAATTATTTTGACTGGCTAACATGCTTTATTTAGTTTATTTATTTATCAAAGATTCTCAACCAGTAACCTGGCAGGCTGAAAAATAACAATATTTTGCACATGTATGGCAGTTTCTCTCAAGCATTTGACAAACGTTAACAAATCATTCCTCACAACAGGCCAGGGGAGTCAATGACTATTATTTATATCCAGTTGACAAATTAATAAGACAATACCAAAGGTTGTCCCTTAACTTTAATTATCCACTGACTTTAATGGAGTCACTCCTAATTTACACTACCACAACAGAGAAGAGAATCAGGGCCTGAGAAGTTAAGTGGTAGAATCCCGCCTAGAACCCCTGTTTCCTGAATCCTAGTCCCAGGCTTTAACTTGGATCCAGTTTTTCTCCCTGCGTAGGAGAAAGAATAGAGCCTCCATTGGTGTGAACTGGCATAGCTCCACTGAAGTCAGGGGAACTACTTTGATTTATACCAGGTTCTGGCCTTAAATATTTAAATTACTCCACATACGCTTTACAATGCGATCCTAATCTACATAAAAGGAATGCACAGCACCCAAAAACTAGATGTCCTCATCATCATTTTGCAAATGATTTCCTATATTAATGTAACTACGTAACTCCCCTCTTGCAGAGAATTTCTGGGAAGAAAGTCAAGGGAATTTCTCAGAAGGCAGACAAGGGACTTGTTCAGTGCTGTCCAGACTGTTATCGTTTCCATGCTTTCTCACACAAAGTGCTTTGTCTTTCCTCGGCTCTTTATGGTAGTTGCCTAGACAGGTGGAGCTTGGCATTCCACTGACACAAGAGAACCTCAAGCTGAAACTTTATTACCTCCAGAAGGGATTCCTTTTTGTCCTTAATACTCAGAGCTGGTTTAGATGTTTGATCAAGAACTGATATGCCCTGCTCTGTGGCAAAACATAACCCATTGCCTAATTTACTGCTGTGAATAATACCAGTGTTCTGTCTCAGGCAAGAAGAATATGATGATTTCAGTACCTAGCCCTGCACTTGTCCTTGGTTCATGCATCAGAACAAAACAGGGCATTGAGTCTATTTTCCCATTTAACAGAACAGGTTAATTTTTCTCTTTTATAACCTGCAGCGTTATCAGCAGCAAATTACCACTATTGATAACTCATTAGCAAATAAAATAAAATAAAAGGTGATGCTATTGACATCTGAATGCAGGTATGTCTGAACTGCATTGGTTCCTGGTTATTGGGCTTTTAGTATTCATTAAGGCCCTGTAAGCAGTCTGTGGTTAAAATGTTGATATATGCAGCATGTGTTGAAATCTTTATCTGCATTAGCTGAGACAGCAGCTTGCACCACCTTTGCAGCCTAACAAACTGATTTATCACAGCTTCCTAAACTCTGTTTATGAGGCTGTTTTGTTTTTAACAGCTTAAATCAATTTTTTTTCATGTGGTGAAATTTATCAACATCTGTGTCTCACATTGCACTGGGTGTTAGCCTGGCCTGGACGATTGTAGCTTTAATACTGCCGTATACAAGGGGTGCAGTGAACTGAAAGCTGTGTGTCACTTTGATCTGCCAAGGGGTGTGTGTGACTGCTGTCAAAATGGTAGCTAATTTAAGAGGTGATACTTGGTCTAGGTGTTGTTTTCCATTCTGAAGGGAAAATACATGATCATTTGTTCTCCTGGCCTTCTATGATTCCAGTGGGAAAAGACAACAGGCTACAACAAAACACAGTATACGAGAGCACAAAGAGGATAGTCTAGTTAGACTGTGGCACTCATTGCCACAGGATATTGATGAAGCCAAGAATTTAGTAAAGTTCAAAGAGGGATTGGGCATTTATATGGATAACGAGTATTCAGAGATATAACAGTCAATGCAAACATAGAGTTTTGAAGGATAAAATCCCTCGTACTTCAGGGTTTAAACCAATCTCTGTTAGAGATTAGGATGAGATCTTAATGGAAGTAGATTCTACCACATCTTCCTACTATGGTGATCTTGCATCTATCTTCCTTTGAAACATCTGGCACTCACCACTTTTGGAGACGATACTGGACTAGATGATCCACCATCCAATCCAGTATGGCAATTCCTGTTCTCCCCAGTCACCCTGCCTCCTGACTAAATACCGCGTGCTGGTTTGGCTCTTTCTTGCTTACAGTTCCCACTTCTGTTGAGAATGTGGCTCCATCTGCATTATGAATGTGGTGAAACATGATTCTTCCATTGGACCATTCCCTAACCTAACACAATTCAGGCAGCTCCTGTGCCACTGTTCAAACACAGCTTGTCTCTGTCCACAACAACTGGCCAACCAATGTTAGGAAGCAGTGTGGTGGGAGCCATGTTTGACCCATGTTGTAACACCACAGCCATGAGATGGAAGTGGCGTGGAGCAGCACCACCTGAGGAAAAGCGCTAGAGAAACTGTCCCTCAGAAACATACCATCTCTGCCGAGCCTGCTCTCTGCACACAGGGGTTATGCATTTTACAGCAGCCTAATGGAGTAATGCTCCCTCAGTTGTGCTGTCCCTGTCCCTTCACCTTGCCTTATCTCTGCCCCTCCAACACTCCTCTTTTGGTATCCTGCTCTCCTCAGAGTGCAGGGAGCACAAGGGACTGCACGTGTGAGCAGAGAGCAGGCTTGGCAGAGATGGTATGTTTCTGAGGTACAGTTTCTCTAGTGCTTTCCTTCAGCTCCACCCCACCTCCAACTCGTGGCTGTGATGGTATAACATGGGTCAACCCTGGCTCCCACCATGGGAGGTACAGCTCTACATGCAGTAGCTTTGAACCAGTTATGTGAGCACTTAGCTGGATGTGGGTGTGTACCCAGCTGGCTTGCGGGCCTGCTTACAAGGAGCTTGCTGTAAAATTGCTAAAAATTAGAGCAGGTCATAGTTGGGGACCCCAGAGCTTCCAGTGACCGTGGCGCCAGGGCAGCCCAGCAGCTCCGGGCTCCATTCCCTTTTGTGGAAAATTTCAAATAGTTTAGTTTTTGTTCCAAATCAGAATGGAACCAAATTTCAAAATCCTCCACAAAACAGAATTATCTTTCTCTGCCCTGCTCTACTCAAAAGATATGTATTTTTCCTACTTATCTGCCTCTGATAATCTGATCTAATTATCGTCAGAGACACTAGGAGTGAAACAACACATAATATAGTGGTGAAACACTTTGGACCTGTAAGAAACATGCTGTTTAGAATCTAGTATATGGGACTGAGAGCTCATTCCAGTGGCAAATATGCTAGGTCCAAGCCACGAACTCTCTTAAACCACTGCCCACAGGCTCCTGGATCTACTCTGATTAGAATTCTCTCCGATTTACATAATCCATGGGACGGAGCTGTGCTGACTTTCACCAACTGAATATATGGGGAACAAATATTTGATCATGTGCCCTTCAATCTAGCAGAGACAAGTATAACACAATCCAATGGCTGGACGTTGAAGCTAGACTAATTCTGACAGGAAATCAGGTGTAAATTTATAACTGGAACAATTTACCAATGGTAGTGGTGGATTCTCCAACACTGGCAATTTTAAAATCCAGATTGGATGTTTTTCTAAAAGCAATGCTCTAGAAATTATTTTGGGGTAGTTCTATGGCAGGGGTGGGCAAACTAAGGCCCGGGGGCCACATCCGGCCCTTTAGACATTTTAATCTGGCCCTCAAGCTCCTGCCACGGAGCGGGGTGCAGGGATTGCCCTGCCCCATGAGTGCTGTGGCTCCGTGTGGCTCCCGGAAGCAGCAGGATGTCCCCCTTCTGGCTCCTTTGCGTAGGGGGCAGCCAAGGGGCTCCGCACGCTACCTCCACCCCAAGTCCCGCCCCTGCAGCTCCCATTGGCCAGCAACTACGGCCAATGGGAGCTGCAGGGCAGCGCCTGTGGACATGGCAACGCACAGAGCCACCTGGCAGCGCCTCCGCATAGGAGCCGGAGGGGGGACATGCTGCTGCTTCCGGGAGCTGCTTGAGGTATGCACAGCCCGGATCCTGCACCCCTGACCCCCCTCCAGTACTCCAACCCCCTCCCGCAGCCCTGATCCCCCTCCCGCACCCTGAACTCCTCATTTCTGGACCCACCCCAGAGCCCGCACCCCCAACCGGAGCCCTCACCCCCTTCCGCGCCCCAACCCCCAATTTTGTGAGCATTCATGGCCCGCCTTACAATTTCCATACCCAGATGTGGCTCTCGGGCCAAAAAGCTTGCCCACCCCTGTTCTATTGCCTGTGTTATACAGGAGGGCAGACTAGATGATCACAGTGGTCCCTTGTGGCCTTGGAATCCATGATGGATGGAAAGTGCAGAGTATGATTATTAACTAGGGGGAGGTATTTTTTAATAAAACACGTTGACAGGGGTTTCTGTTTACAATATGATGTCGGTGTAAAATAGACTGCCTGAAATGATATGCATATACACATTCTAATTGATTAGGAGAGAAGTAATCAGGCATCAAAATGCCTCCTTCACTGTGTGATGCATGCTCTCCCCTAAAGTGCTACTTGCTTGTTGCTACATTGTTTGTGTTTCTTGACATCTGTTCTTCATTTCCCCCACAATAAATTCAGTGTCAGATCAAGAGCGTAAGGAATCTGCAGCTGTAACTTGTAGTCCACACTGGTTTTCTCACCATCTGAAAGCGTTTTTTCCTGGTGACCCAAATAACAAGTGTTCCCGTTATATAACAACCCCAACAAATACAACCAATTTCCGTCTCTGAAAAGCTTCACTCTTCTTAACCGCTCTGTGGTTCTGTTCTTTGATGTAACCTCCCTGCTCATATGGCCTACATGGAATAAACAGCACTGGGTTGCAAAGATAAATCAGAAAGCAAAAGAGAAACAATTCCAACCAACATGACTGCCTTGTGAGAAAGCAGTGGACCAGGTCCTCAGCTGGCATAATCCCACTGAACTCAATAAAGCTATGCTGATTTACACATGCTGATGCTCTGACCCCACATTGTTCATTATTGGGGCCACACAAAACACCTCCTTATAGCCGGGCATTTTAATATGTAGCTAGAGATTAAGAAAAAAAACACAACAAAGGTTATAAGTTTGCTCTGAAATCTGTTTACACCGCTGAAGGCATGAGTATCTATCAATTACCTGGTAGGGGCTGCATCTTAACGAAGTTTGTACCCAATTAGACATGGTTGGCTCTAAACATATTTTGTGTCCAAATGGTTTATACCCATGTCATATGACCATTCAGTGGTAGCGAAGGGGTGGTTCAGAGCAGGGCTAGATGATGTGATGATAAAAACACCTGCACCCGAAGAAGTGGGTATTCACCCACGAAAGCTTATGCTCCAATACGTCTGTTAGTCTATAAGGTGCCACAGGACCCTTTGTCGCTTCTACAGATCCAGACTAACACGGCTACCCCTCTGATACCTGCACCCAGATTCCTTAGAGCTTCCACCAGTCCTGGAGCAGCTGCATTGATGCTAGGCCAACAGCAGGCGAACTGCTGAAAATTCTCACTGTAGACACAATCCCAGAGACTATCCTCGTGTGGATGACCTACTCAGCTGGAAGTGGCTAGAGGGACTCAAATGTGTTAGGGATACCAGGTATTTCTCTTCAGCCTGTTTTCTGTCTAGCACCTTCTGCCAGTAGAGATGGGTTTGAGCTGAATAATTTGGATTTGGATTTTGAGTCCCCCAAATCCCCACATTTAGAGATTCGGATCAGCCATGAACTTTGGATACAGGTTTGGATTCCAACCCTTCCCAGCCTACTTGACGTCATAGGGTGTTTCGATCCAGGGCTTTGCTTCAGGTCCATCTCTAGCTGTTAACAAATCCACTTGCCTCATAAATAGGGTTATTATTTCTTGTTCTTCCATTCAGCCCCTGCCAGTGTGAAATATGAATGGGAAAAAACAAGAAACCCCTGCAAGCAGAGATCATTATAGGAGTGATTGACTCCTGTAACTCAGTGCTACCTTCGAGGAACACGGCTAGAGCCAGCCAAAAACACCATCTGTCAGTGGCAGAACGTGTAAATGTATCTCTATTTTTGAATTCTCGAGTTGTGAGACAATAAATGTCTCAGCCATGGTCTGCATATCTGTACATAAAATAGCACCGAGTTTGTTAAATATCTGATTCCAAAGCACCTGCAGCTCACAGTCATGTTACAATAAAACCAGGCAGGTCTGTAGCAGCCAACAGGAACCATTACATAGCTTACATGTCTCCTGGGGGCCTGGCACAGCTATTTCAGAGAATGTAGCATAGCTGACTATGGAAAAGAAACAGCAATTTGATTAACAGGCTTTCCCAGACTATTTAGCAGGAGGTTCCAATGCCCTTCACCTAATAATTAGCTGGCTCTCAGATGAGATATCATTCTCATTTGCATCAGCTGCAAGGATCAGTGGCCATGGTGGCCTGGCTACACAGTCATATTATTACAGTTTAATAAACTTGTGTTCAAACAATGGGGCTTTTTAGGGCCTGATTCTGCCACTTTTACTCATACGCACGGAGCCATGCCACTCCAATCAGTTGGACTCCTGACACAGAAAGGTACTGTTCCATGTGAATAGGGGTACAGACCCGGGCCCTTGGTGCGGTGGGGAAAATCCAGTTAACTGAGGGCTTCTTGGTGCCTTTGGGAAGGGCTCTTGTATTCAGCTGATGAAAGGGTCAGCAGAGCGCAGTCAAAGCATCAGTGTCTACAGCCCATTCCTGTTTTCTTTCAATGGCTCCCCTCCCCTCCTGTCTTTCTCCATCAGACTGGTCCACTCCAGCCCCCCAGATAAGAGAGTGACCCATTAAATACCACACACCTAACTTGCTCTAGAACAACTGCCACTGTCTCAAGGCAGGTGTACACCAGAAAGTCTGTCTTCAATCCAGCTATCAAAACAATGTCACGTGTGGCTCATTGTACCTATTCTTCAGGTGAATATCAATAGTCAGTCCATGAAGTTTTAAACTCAATGATAGACAAGTGGAATGGTCTAGTCTAGTGGATAGGACACTGGCCTGCCGTGTGACCTGGGGCAAGTCCTTTCATGTCTTGCTACTCTGTCTTGTCTCTTTAGACTTTGAGCTTGTTAGAACAGGGGTGGTCTCCTACGATGTGTGTATAGAGCGCCTAGCTCAATGGGGTCCTAATATCAGCTTTGTCCTCCAAGTGCTACTATTCTACAAATGATAATAAAGAATGGAAGTGAGGGGAACAGCCACTAGAGTGTGGAGCAGTTCCACAAGCTGTTGTAGAAATTCCAGATATCATTTAGATAAAGCAATTTATGAATCGCAGAAACTTTGATTCACTTCGAATGTCTCCAGCCCTTTCTGCTCAATATGAACATTTTTCTAACCTATGTTCGACCCAATTTGTCAGGTGCTGTCTTGCAACATAATTTCTCTCTGATATATGATCCTGGACATTTGCCTCATTTACATATAAACCCCTTATGGCACAGCCTTTTTTACAGTCACGCAGTGCTTTCAATTGTGTAGACGGTATACAATATACATTTTACTTGCTATATGTGCCTTGGGGATTTTAATTTTGTGTTATATAGGTTATGCTATATGACAATTATCCTGGATCCAGACTTGTTTCTGTTTGCATGGTCAGAAGACATTTTCTTCTTACAAATCCCATTTGTTGTTCAAAGGATCCATTTCCAATCATCTCCTAGAAATTCGTTAGTTTGATCTTTCCATGAATTTTGGGAGGCCACATTAAATTTGGGTGAAGTGACTCAGAATGCTGTAGGACTATAGAGCAGTAGGGAACTGTCTGGATCATTTTATTGTTAATTTCTAATCTTTCCAAAATGTGGGTTTTTTAAACAGGTGCTGAATTTTTTTCATTTTTTAAAATTTTTTAGTCTTGGGGTATTAGCTGAACACCACGGAAATGCATAGTCAGCCCTTAACTCTTGTTTATTGTCTACCTATTTTACAGCATTGTGCTTTTCCTCTATATATGAACATTATCCTTTGGATATCAGTCACTCTCTATCCAGAGGATCCCATCTGATGATATTTTTTTAAGTCTCATAGAAGCTTTTTAAGATGCAAACAATAATCACATTCACTTTGCATCCTGAATCTAACAATTTGGCATGTTTCTTTGCCGCTTGTTACAGCAGAATCATTTTTGAAATGTACTCAAGTCACCTCTGTAATAGGAAGAAATTATCTAGTCATGATTGTACTATTGTGCCCACTTTCAGTGTAGGATTAACATCAATCAGCTGGACAGCATGATTGATTTTCTAATTAATAAGGTATTTGTATCAGCTTGCATAACCACACAAAACTTAATGGGTTCTCTACTGTATCTTAAGAGATTTTTTTGTGTGTGGAAATTTACTCTCACACTTAGGAACCTTTAACTAGGGATAAAGCTAGTTAGCCCTTCACTTCACACATAGATCTGACATGGCAAATGCTGCTACAAAAAGTATTTCCACAACAAATACAATCAAAAGCTTATTTGGAATAATGACTTTCTTACTAAGTACCCACACATGCTTTACAGAGTTAAATAACACAACTTCAAAATTACAATGAAAAGAAATTGCACAGAAAAGGGAGGGAAAGTAAGAGGTGTGGACAATGGAGTAATATCTTCGGTAGACAGATCAAAATACAGTAGCTGGAGAGCTCATGTGGCTGAGGGATGCAGGAAAGTTATTCTAGATACCAGGAGATCTGATGACGCTTATATGAGGCCAGATTAGGGTGACCAGATGTCCCGATTTTATAGGGACAGTCCCGCTATTTAGGGCTTTTTTATATATGGGCTCCTATTACCCCCCACCCCCTGTCCTGATTTTTCACACTTACTATCTGGTCACCCTAGCCCAGATTGGGATTGGGTGAGGGGGCAAAAGTCTGGTGCTAGATGAATTAAGAGAGTAGGGAGTGTCATGGGAGGAGGGGGTAGATCCTAAACTGCACTCAGTGTGAGACTAAGAGGGCATCACTTTTCGCGTGGGCTTGGCTGAGGCCCTACCAAGTCAAAACCTCAAAGGGCTGGATCTACTGGCTATTTCAGCTGCCAGAATCAGCACTCCTGTCCATAATGTGAACTGGAGCATTTCCTTGATAAATAAAAACCAAAAACACCCTTAAGAAAAGCCATCCTGCTTGGAAATTCTATTCTGGGCTACAGCAGTTAATTGCTGCGCTTGCGTAAATGATTTACGTGTGTTTGCTTTGGATAACACATGGTTTGCGGATCCCCCTCTTTCCATTTCTAAAGGCTCCGATTGCCGGCTTTCCTTGCCAAGAGGCATGGCAGGGTTTGTCCCAGTACTCTCATAACATGATGCATTCTTCATTCAATTTCCTTAAGAAAAGGAGATGAAGCCCTGTGCAGCTCAGCCAGAATGTCTTGTGGGACCGAACTGAAGGAGAAAACTTACTTTAGAAATGCTGGTATGCCAGCTTCTTGTCATGTGTGTGACCTTCCCTTGCAGCCAGACACTGGGGAGTAAAATTGAAATCAATGAGAAAAACTAGTATCTCTTTCAGCTTGGCTCCAGTCTGCCTGCTGACTTGAGAAAGTGGTTTTCAATTCCTATTTCATGTCTTATGTTAACTCTACAAGGCCAGATCTTCACTCCCAATGCCGAACGCCCATTGGCCTCAAGGCCCATAGGTACAAAATATGAGACGAGGACTAAATAGTCCAGGCAAAGCAAATGAAATGAGGTCCAATCGTTATTGGGATTTTTTAATCCGTTTTACACATTAAGCACAGCGCAGATGGGAGCCCAGGCAGACTTCACACAATCTTCTGCTTTGATTTACACCTGTGCAGCTCCATCGCATGAGACTATAAATCTGGCTACAAATGGTATGAATGTAGAATTTGGCCCATAGCCCTTACCAACTGTCTAGAGAATGAACAAGCTTCAGTGCCTTAAAATAAATAAGCACACACAAGCCTGTGATGCTTTAGATCAATTATATTATGTGAAACTACCACAACCATTTCCCATGTGTATTGAGCATATAATAATTAAAATAATCATTTAGAGGGAGATTTTCAGCCTGTCAATGTTTAAGGGACAGTGTCAGTGCAAAGCTTATGAGAAAACAAGTTCGTTCCCTCTTTTAATAAAGAGCAACTCAGTCTGCGAAGAATGCCCATTGCAGGAAGAGATTACTGCTCTGCGGATCGTACAGTACAGTAAGGGCAAGACTGAAATCCTTATTCCCACTGAACACCTGAGTAGCCCTGTTTAAATTAGTGGGGATTACTTGCAGAGTAAGGTGCTACTTCAGATGTGTACGGGTGACCACAATTTGGCCCAAAGCACGCTGTGCCATTCTAAGGTACTACATAACACTCCATGCTCCTTGTGTGGTGTGGCTGGAGAAGAGGACACAAATATAATATGAATGTCTGACAGGCTTGCTTTATCAAAATGCATGTACTCCTGCCTCCCCAGCTCCTCCGCAGACAGGAGCCATGTTTCCCCCTCTCCAACCAATACCTTGCAGCAAGTCATTTAGCCTGGCTTGCTTTGAAAAATCCCTCCCTGTTTTATCTGGGAAGCTAATTGTGAGAAGTTTGCCAAGGGAGTGACTTGACTCTCCCTGCTGGGTTTATTAGCTCTGCTGATGGGACACTGCCCTAATATCCCTGCCCAGCAAGGGCGTTCATGCACCATCTTTGCTTTAATTTGGCCATTTGTAATTGCACAGGGGAGCAATGAAATAACATGCTGGTTGTTCCAGGTGAGTTACATCCGCTGTTCCTTTCAGGGTCGGCTCTGGCTTTTTTGCCGCCCCAGGCAAAAAAGCCGCCAGCCGCCCCACTCCCCCAGCCGGGGCGCCGGTGGGGAGCATGGCACGACCGCGGCCCTGCTGCCCCGGCTGGGAGCGCGGCACGGCCACCCCCCGCTGCCCCAGCCGGGGTGCCGGTGGGGAGGGCGGCATGCCCATCTCCCCGCTCTCCCGGCCGGGGCGCCGGGAAGAGTGTTTTTTTGTTTAAAAACAAAAACAAAACCCTCAGCGCCGCCCGCCTCCAGGTGCCGCCCCAAGCACATGCTTGGTTGGCTGGTGCCTGGAGCCGGCCCTGGTTCTTTTAAAGCTACTGATCCGAACTACACAGCTGCAGCCTCTCCCAGCATTAGCTCCAACAGGAGGGACCCACGAGCTGTCGTACCCTTTGTAGTCTTGAATGGCTCTTTGAGCAATGCTGAGCCATTTGCAGTGTTGCAGGAGGGCAGCTGGGAGAGGGAGGTCCACACAGTCAGCGTCTAACAGCTGCTCGGTGGAGTGTTATGGAAAGCCTGTGCAGTGTCTTTGATCCTGAGACACATGATGCCGGCGACTTAGTTCTGATTTACTTTCTCAATCACAGCCCCACAACCATGCCCTGCTTCTCTTCCCCTCTTCTGGCAAAGGAGCCACTGCTGATTCAGGGGAGGCAGCAATACATTAGCTCTCAGAATGGGGAGAGGGGAAAGAGGAGGGATTTGGGGAACAGAAAATGAAATTGCAGCCACGTCTGCCTTTTTGCCATACGCGTTTCTTTATTGTTAGAGCTTGGCCTACACCACAGCACCTGGATCTGGTTTCAGGTTTCATGCCCCTTACCTTTGCTGCCCCATTTCAGATTAAGGGGGTTGGTTCAGACAATAGACCAGCGGTGAATCGTGGATCTGGATCTAGCTTCAGATTTTGACTTCTCCTCCCTCCTAAAGTGCATGGAGGGGGTGTTGGTTCAGGCTCATTACAGAAATAGCTTTGCTGTGATTTTTCTTTGCATCCATTCAATGCACAATCCTCTCACACAGCAAAATCAAGAGGCATATTAAGTGGGATCCCGCAGGGATCAGTTCTGTGTCCCGTTCTGTTCAATATTTTCATCAATGATTTAGATAATGGCATACAGAGTATTCTTATAAAGCGGACTATACCAAGCTGGGAGGGGTTGCAAGTGCTTTGGAGGACAGGATTAAAATTCAAAATGATCAGGACGAGCTAGAGAAACAGTCTGAAGTAAATAGGATTAAATCCAATAAGGACAAATGCAAAGTACTCCACTTAGGACGGAATAATCAGTTGCACACATACAAAATGGGAAATGACTGCCTAGGAAGGAGTGCTGTAGAAAGGGATCTGGGCATCAGAGTGGATCACAAGCTAAATATGAACCAACAGTGTAACACTTGCAAAAAAAAGCGATCATCATTCTGGGATGTATTAGCAGGAGTGGTGTAAGCAAGACACAAGAAGTAATACTCCCGCTCTACTCCGTGCTGATTAGGCCACAACTGGAGTACTGAGTCCAATTCTGGGCACCACATTTCAGGAAGGATGTGGACAAATTGGAGAAAGTCCAGGGAAGAGCAACAAAAATTATTAAATGTCTAGAAAACATGACCTATGAGGGAAGACTGAAAAAACTGGGATTGTTTATGCTGGAGAAGAGAAGATTGAGAGGGACATGATAACAGTTTTCAAGTACATAAAAGATTGTTACAAGGAGGAGGGAGAAAAATTGTTGTTCTTAACTTCTGAGGATAGGACAAGAAGCAATGGGCTTAAACTGCAGCAAGGGTGGTTTAGGTTGGACATTAGGAAAAAATTCCTAATTGTCAGGGTGGTTAAGCACTGTAATAAATTACTCCAAATCACTGGAGATTTTTACGGGCAGGTTAGACAAACACCTGCCAGGGATGGTCTAGATAATACTTCGCCCTGCCTTGAGTGCAGGGGACTGATCTAGATGACCTCTCAAAGTCCCTTCCACTTGTATGATCCTATGATTCTATGAAAAAGCTGTGTGTGTTAGTTTGGGAAGAAGGACTATTAACTACCTTCTGAATCACCAATGCAAAGCATCCTTCAGTGCCTTTAGACATTTGAGTGAGGGCTTCAGCAAACACTGTTTCCTAGCTGTGATCTTCCTTTCCCAGCCCCCCCGCAGCAGGACAATGTCATGGGCCAGATTTTCAAAACCATGTTAGTTCCCGTTTAGCCAACCTACTGAGCTCTTCTGAAACTCTGGCCTCAAACGTGGTTGCTGGCCCCGAGTTCTTTTCAAAATATGGCCTGAAGTATTATTCCCATTGTCACAGGAACCATGAGCTGCAAACTCATGTTCACTCAGTGTGAGAAAGAAGGGCACAAACCTGAACGGTCACGATACTGAACTTCAGGTTTTCCTTTTTTTTTTTTTTTTTTAGGTGGCTTAAATCATCATACACAAGCCCCAATAACATCCCCTAGCAAGGACCAAGATTTTCCCAAGACCATGAGTCTGAACTGAGTCATGGCCTCTACTCCCCTGTTTAAGACCTTGAAACCAGTATAAGGGGCTTCTGTCTCTTTCTCCATTTGGCTTAAGCCTATCAAATGCCTATATCTTGACATGAGTCACCCGCCCCCATCCCAAACTATGGTGGGGAGGGAAGAAGGATACATAATTAAAACAATCTGCACCTGGACCCCCACCAAGACCCACTCCCCCAGCACCCAGACCCCCTGATGAGTCCCCACACCCAGACCCCCCGATCTAAGCCTCATCCCCCCACACCTGGACCCCCCTGCAAAGTCCCATTGCCCCTGCACCCAGAACTCCCCAACAAACCTCTGTGCATCCAGATCCCCCACTGATCCACCTACATCCAAATTGCCGCACACAGAACCCGCTCATTGCACACCTGGATCCTCCCACACTAAGCCCCTCCACACTTGGATCCTGACAAGCTGAGGCTGCCTGGCCACACCTGGTGCACTGGTGTGGAGGGGCAGGGTTTTGGGGTGTGTTTTTGGGGCAGGCCCGTCCCTTGCACTGGGTCAGGATCAGGTGAAGCCTCACCACCAGTCCGTGTCCCGAGGGGGTGGGGAGAACTGCAGGGTGATCTCCCACCTCCATGCAGCCAGTGGCCTGTGCTCCCCATTGCCATGCTGGAGTCTCCACACTTATTTATTGACAAAGAAAATTTGCAGAGTTTTTATTTTTGGTGCAGAATTTTTTACTTTTTGGCACAGAATTCCCTCTGGAGTAAATCTGACTTCCGCACTTCCTCTGGTCAGCAAGAAGCAAAGGGAAATCCACAAGAAGAGACGAGATGGGAAATGAGAAGAAAAGAGAAAATGTATGTAAATAGAATGTACATACAATTGTCACATTAGTTTCACATCCCGTCTTGGTGGAAGGCTACGGTTCTACATTTCGGCCACTGTGTGGAGCTGTGGGAGGCTATAAGTCAGCGGGGCCCCCCGGGCCCACCCACATGATTCCAAAGTGGCCTCTCATAACAGTAAGCAGGTTGGCTTCTTCTGTGTCTCTGAATGCATTTGCAGCCAAGGTGTTAGATCACTTCCTATATAAGGAAATATTATGCGAGTGCTCAGGCCTCTCTTCCTATAGTAAAGAAATGGGTGTGAGAATGGGGGAGACCAGCTGGGCAGTTCTCATCTCTCTCTCTCTCTCTATCGCTACTTACTCTTTGGGGCTCTGGAGGGAAATATCGTTAGGATGCACTGCTAGGTTAACATTTTAGTGGTTCTCTGTCCCCCACATCAGCAGCAGATTGCTCCATCACTATCAGCTCCCCTCCTCCACAGTAGCGGCCATATGGTCCTGAAATAGGGGCAGGGATGGCTGTTGTGTGCAGCACCAACAGCTTGAAAATCACAGCCATCTCCGAGTTATTGAGCAATTAATTAGATATCTGTCTTTGTGCTGGGTGTATACAATACCTAGCACAACCTAGTACAGGTCTTTCATTGGGCACTCTTCAGTCAACTGGGTGGTGCCTCTTTCTCTTTTTGATACACCTCAGCAAATGGCGGGCTGGTTTCTTGCCCACTGACCATGGAAAAGTACAGTCATGTACCTTTCAACGAATGTGTCAGGAAAGGACCGGCAAATGGCAAATTTGTCATGATCAAGAGGTGGAGGTGTGGGCCAGTGAAGAGGGAAATAATAGGCTTCCTATGTGACCTTGATAGACCTTTCAATGCATCATTTCCCCTCTCCCTCATTTATTGAATAACAGGATATAATGTTACCTATCTTAGTGAAGTGTGGCTGAGACCTAGGGGCTGGTCCACACTGGGGGCGGGTGTCGAACTAAGATACGCAACTTCAGCTACGTGAATAACGTAGCTAAAGTGGAAGTATCTTAGTTCGAACTTAAAAGCACTTACCGCGGGCTTTTAAGCACAGACACAGCAGGCAGGCTCCCCCGTCGACTCCGCTTACTCCTCGCGCGGCGCTGGAGTTCCGGTGTCGACGGGGAGCGCTTCCGGGATTGATTTATCGTGTCTAGACGAGACACAATAAATCGATCCCAGAAGATCGATTGCTACCCGCCGAATCAGGCGGGTAGTATAGACGTACCCCTAGTGATTAAAAGTGTTACATACTGTTGCTAATTCTGACCATCACTTTCAAATTGGCCAGTAGGGATTGCTACAGAGCTTCTTAAGAGCCAACTGGGCCATCTTGAAGGTGCTCCAAGTCCCTGTTGGACCTAGAGTAAATGAGGCAGAATTGAAGGCTAGCACACAAACTGAACTCCTCAGCAAATCAAGGCTAGCACACAGCAATACCCCAAGCCCTAAAAGGAAGTATTATTTCAATAAATTGTGGCAAAATATGCCTAAAACCTAATAATGAAATCGGCGACACTATTTAGCTAGTGTAAATTACTGCACCTCCACTGAATACGCCACCCTCCCGCAAAGGGCCTTAGGACTTTTAATGATTATTCTTGGTGAGGTCTTTTCTTTGGTCTCTTATCCAGATACATGCAATGGCCTTTAGCATCCCAGTTGACCCAAGCACTGTGCTGACAGAAGATCGCCTCCTGCCAGATTAGCCACTCAGCACCCTAGGTTTTCCCTCAAAGATTTTCCTCTCAAGTACTGACCAAGTCTGATGCTGTTTAGCTGATGAGATCACTGCCTGAGGCAGATGGCTGCAGGCATGTGTAACCTATATAATTTGTTCTTCTATAATAAAGAATCTCTGCATTTAGGCAGGTTCTGATTCTCTTGCTTCCAACCCTTTCCATCCAGTAGGGCCTCCTAACAGATAACCATTACTTTATATCATATTTTGAATGCGGAATTGAATATATTTATCCTGGATATTTTTGGATTGTTGCTATGATTCTTGATTGAAACAACATAAAGTGTTAGACCATTAAATAGTAACACCTACTTTATCAAGTTGTTAAAATCTAAGTGAGATCCATGTTAAAACTATTATATGTTTTTATCCTTTTGGGGCATTTGTCATCCCTAATTAATCTTGGATCATATAATATTTTGTGTAATCACCTTATTGATTCTTGTAAATGTGCAATCATTTATTGTTTTGTTTCTTCTGTTTGCTGAAGGGCATTTATTTTGTGAGAGAATTGCTATGTAAAAGGGACAGACTCAGCCTCCTGACTTCCTGATCTGAAATCACCTGGGTTATTCGATGAATTTACAAACCCATTATACCTTATTAATAAAAACTTTTAAAACCTCTTTCTTCTCAAGTGAAATTCAGTTTCATTGTGTGTGTGGTTTTTTTTTAAAGAAAGGAGAAACAGGTTAACCAGTCTTTCCTCTACAAGGCACTGCTATAATTTTCAGTCTTGCTGCACCCCATGACCCTAGGCATTGATTCAAAGCAGGTATATCTGAGTTCTACCACATTATTAAGAAAGGTGAAGTTCTGTCATATGAACAGATTCTATATGTTACCTAACACCTACCATTTATTTCTGAACCTCAGATATTTCATTAACAAGTACAAAGTACTATTACTTCACTGAGTAAATGTACTAGAAGGTATTTTCATTAATTCTCTGATTCCTAAAGGAGTTGCCTCTAAAATTATTTGAGCCATATCCTCAACTAGTGTAAACTAATGTAGCTTCACTGGTGTCAATGTAGCTACTCTGGTTTACACTAGCTGAGGAGCTGGCCTTCAAAATCTAAGTAACTTGAGCTAGGCGATATATGAGAAAGTGGCAAAAACTTTTACATTTCCCTGACCAAAAAGAAATTCTAGGTTCATGTCTATAAATATACACATCAAATTTCCATCTGTTCTTTCTCGCATATTATGGAACACCAGCTAATATGCAATACTGAAAGCTCTGTTGGGAAAGATGTGGAAAACTTTCATACTTCATCCAACATTAGTCTTTTGCAAACGATCAATTTTTTTAAGTCTGCTTGAAAGTTGGTAGGGGTTTAACTGGTCTATAAGGAACTAATATCTTCACCTGTACCCCACCTGGGCTAAGTAGAAATACGTTTGATATCACTTTTAATGTCTGGATGGCAGACCAGTGGTGCTAAGGGTTTAACGTGCCATCAGGCTTCTGCCTTCTCCAACCCAGGCATGGCTAATAACTATTCAGGCTTCCATTCAAGGGGAACGCTTGTGTATGCACTGGGATACAGGTGCCAACAGACACAGAGTCTTGTTTTCTTTTCAGTTGTATGGAAATGTAGCTCAGTCAACTGTGTTGACATTAGGTGCACGCACACACACACACCCCTACCGTTAACAAACAGACAAAAGCAAAGAGAATGTCAAAAAGAATGTTGGATAAACACATTTCAAATACTGCAATTCCTTTTCTCTTGAGTTGTTTCCCCTTCTCTCATCTAAAAATATTTCCATGGAGGATTTATCTTTCCTTAATCACAAAATGTTGTGCAGTGTCTGCCTAATATTAAAATCTCTTTTGATTTTCTATGGGTATTAATTAGTAGGTTTCTCCTCCCGACTAGGCTGTAAATGGAAAGAGTACATACTAAACCGATTGCCCTACTTATGGAGCTACTCATAGGAATGCTAAGATGGATTAACATGCATAACAGATGGCTTATGACCCTGGGAGACAGAAGAACCTGAAATAACCTTAATATTCTGTCAACTTGCATTACTAAACCCCAGTGAACAAGAAGACCCTATTTTATAGTCTGTCTTGGAAGGGAAATCTATATCTTTATCTGGATTTTGTTATTTTTGGTCCATCTTTTCAAATGGTAGGATTATTATTTTTCCCTTCATTTTTCTGAAGGAAACAAAATGGTGAGCTCCCCCACATTAAACATCCCCCTTTTCCACCAGCTGCAGCTTCTTTGGTGTGCACTGACGCAATTGCTTTGCAGTGATGCAGCTTAAATGTTAACCAAAACAGTTGTGAGTAATGTTGCTGAAGTCTTTTCCTCATTTAGAGAGGGTATCGATATGCAAGAGGAAAAATAGCATTGGGGGGGGAAATTTACAAAAATCTTAAATTCTTTCCTTTCTCTTATTTTACTATTATCCATATGTCCCTTGCTGAATTTAAAGCTATCCCAATTTGGGATGTATCAAGCCCCTGTGTGCCTTTAACACACATGCACTGATACGCCTTATAAAACTAGACATGACTTTCATGTTTGCAAATGCTTATCCAAATCCAGAAAAAATTACAGGTTTTGTCCAAATCCAAATTGAAACCCAAAATTGGGATCAGCTCTAATTATTTTGTTTCCAGCCATTTCTAGTCTTCATAAATCCAGCTGTGCGTTAGCTGATTGTATTTATAGCCTCCACAAGACAAAGCATGGAATGGCAATTTACTGTAATGAGATGGCAGCCACAATGAAGACTGTTTTACATACAATACTGGAGTCAGGCCTTCCCATTCTCAGGCCTGGCTCTTGGAATTCAGAAGGGCAGCAGTGAAGTTTTTCTTGGATGGGGCATCCACCTAATTTCTCCTTCATCTCTCAAATGCCCTCAGTTGCTCCTCCCCTTATGCTTCTTTGCCTGAGACTAGGCACAGGAAGCTGGAGTGCAGATCACTGTGTTCAGACAGCAGAAGTCCCAATTGTAGTTGTCCTGAAAATCAGGTATGCCAAAAGGTAAATCTGTATCACAAAGGGGTTTGCATACTGAACCCTGCTGTGCAGGGTGCATGGAAGTGACCTGCCATCAACCCCTGCAGATCCACATGGAGGTTCAACTTCAGTGAACTCTGACTCTATGGGGACCCTCCTAACACACACAATCACACCTGATCCATCACTACAACCCCCTCCAGCTGCTATTGCCCATTAGCATTCCCCAAGACTTGCAGCCCCTCTCCTTTTTACCTTAAAGGTCTTGGCAGGCAGTGAGGGACACTACGTGAAGTGTAAGGAGGCTTACCACCTTCCAAACTATGCATGAACTTCCTCAAGAATGGGCTGAGTTTCACAGGTGTTCAGAAATTATAGTGATGAGAGCTATTTAAGTATATAGATGGATACCTTGAACTTCAAACCCAAGGTTCAGTTTGAGGTTTTGAGGGTCAGTGTGAATATTTTGTACAGTTTGGCTCTAAATAGTCCAATAAAAATTAAATGTTGCCTTTTTATTTTCTGCAATATTGAATCGTTTCACTCCTTTCCAAATAAAAACAAATTGGTTGCAGAAGAAGAACATAAGAACTGGGCCAAAACTTCACTCAAATCTTAAAATGAAGCTAATGTCTTCCCTAATATTAGTGACATTATCCATATACAGGCTCATCTCCAGCATCTTCCTATCTCTTCCTCTGCCCTAACAGTCATTCTGCCTTTACTGACATCCATTTTAGAGTCTCCACAAGATTTGAGCAGGACGAAAGGTGGTTACTGTATTATGGGCTATTTCTGGAAGCCTTAGAGCAGTGGTCCACCAGCTTTGTCATTCTGAAGACCACATTGTAACAGAGATCTCCTGATGGATGATCTTCCAATCTCCCAACTCCGTTGTGCATAGTTCTCCAAATACTTCATTTGGCTGACCACTGTGAAATGCTCTGAGTACCAAGTGGGAGAACGCTAGCCCTTAAGTACGAGATCTGATTCAAAGAATCATCATGTTAGAGCCCTGAAGAGAAAGTGCTAGATCTGAATCAATCCCCACACTATTCTACAATAAATTACTGTAAAAGGAAAGAACCATGGTGAAGGTTGGAAAAAAGGACTCAAGAGATGGTAGGATAGCCACATGGGAGAGATCTAGCTGGGATGAAATTTTGAGGTGATGGAGGGGAAATGATTAAGATAAATAAAAGGGAGACGAGAGACCTCAAATATTTCAGAAAAAATTGGCTATGGAGGCTCATATTCAAACATCAGGCCAAATCTGGTACCAGAGAGTGGAATTTGGCTCTTACCTTACGAGCTTTTTCAAGTTTGCCTATAACTAAACTTTTGCAGGTACATTCACGTGTTCAGATGTTATTTACTCTACTTGATACATTTGTTCTGAAGCAAGAGACAAAGGAAAGAGCAGATGCAAAAAATGAGACATACAATTAAAGGACAGTTTTTGTCTTTTGTTCAAATATCGCCAGGCAAGAGAATTTCTAGCAATCTTTTGTGCCCATGACTTATTTTACTAGGAGCCTTTAATTAATACACTAAGGCTCAGTATTAATGTTAAGAACCAGCAACTTCAGTAAAAGTATGTAGCTTGGCTCAAGGGCAATGTGATTCTAACTAACCATTCTCAAATATCCAATCCAGAATGCACTGAATGTGTGAAACATAGGATGGATACTTCTGAGGCTGTGTCTACCTGTTCTTTTTTCCCCCCTAAGTCCAGGTCTGGTGAGTATCTTTCTAGGAAATTTGACAGTCCACTACAGTTTGTCCACATATTCTGGAACTTTTTCTGACATGCCATAGTCTGTGACAATCGTCTCCTGAGTCCCTGTGCCCTACAGGGATGGGATTTCCAAGAGAGCTCAACACTGGTCGTGCATTGCTGGTCTTGCATTGCTTCCATTGACCCCAATGGGAGTTTGATCTCCTGGTGAAGAGTTAAGCCCATATTGAGTGCTTTTGAAAATCACACTTTTGTTCCAAGAGATTAGCTGGTGGATGGGCTAGGCTTCTTCAGATTGATTAGTGGAAGTCGATTGTCTTGGGGGGATAAAATAGCTTTTTCCTGTTGGTCATAACCTGAGAAACTTGTAAATAACATTTTAAATGAGGGGCCTCTGAGAACCCAGAGGGAAAGGGGCTATGGTAGGTTCAAGCCATTTTTGAATACTCCTAATCCTGGAAAGCTGTGGGGGCCGAAGGGGCTCCTGCTGTAACTTAGACACACCTGGGGACCTGCCTAAGTTATAGCAGACTCCTGGAGCTACCCTAAGGGCTGCCGCACTGCCCAGAATCTCTTCAGTGCTATGTGCTGAGGCCTGGCCCCGACACACCCTCTGCACCAAGGCTTGAGAACAGGTCCTCTAAAGATAGACTTATAGCTGTCTTCCACAGTCCCTCCACCGAAGGAATTCTCTCCTAGCTGGAAACAGAGCATTTAGAGACCATTTACACGGCTCTGGTCCTTTTATCAAGTTTAAAGGGGCTGGAGTGGGGGGTGAGAATCTCAAAACTAGACTTCCAATACAAATAAATCTGCTTCCATTTCTCTGGTCAATGTTACTCATTTTGTTGTGTCTTTGCCCTCTCAGCCCCCAAACCCCAACCTCTTTGTCTGTTTTGCCCACCTCTGTGTGTCCTGCCTGACATCTAAACTGTCTTCTTTGTGCCTGTCTGTTCAGTGCCTAGCACAATGGAGCTCTTATCCTTGATTGTGGTTCGTAGGTGCTACTGTAACATCAGTATTAATAACTAACATTGGAAACCCGCGTCATCATGGTCGCACGTTTTTTGTTACACATTTTGGACAAAGGGAAACTCGGTCTCTCTCCTTTTTCACCTTTGCGAACTTCACGACAGAGGGTGAAATCAAATGCCGCCCTTTGTGCTTACTTAAAATAAATGTCCACAGCATTCAATCTCTAATACCCTAAATGCTAGAAAGAATCCAGCCCTCAATCAACAAGGTTCTTGATTCTGATCCCAGCAAAGGCACCACTTCAATCATAAATAAAGTGAATAGAAATTCTGCCAGTTCAAACCCCACAACAGAAGCTAGGGCATCCTAAGAATGGATTGAGACTTAGACTTCAAAGAACTCCAAAGACAGAGATTTAAACACGCATGGCTGCTTTAGATGAGGATGCAGCCTCACTCACATAGCCAGCTAGCATTCTCATTGCTGTTAATTATTCCACCTTCATTCACCTTTACATTGCAGTTTCAGTTAGTGCTGCCAAGGGAGAGAGCAGGGGACAGAATATTTTTTTTTATGACAAAAGGTCGGAAATATGTTTCACAATGAGAAAGAGTTCAGTCTAATTAGGACTGAAAAACACAAAAGTAATTGCTTTCTGTGCCAATACTTGGTATTTTCTTTTAGTGTTAAAATAAATACAAAAGGAGCTGTATATGTTCGCTGGTGTGTAATGTTTGTTATTATAGTTCACAGGGAGCAGTACTCAGACTGCATAGGCAGTGACATGGGGAAAATAAATGACCCATACAGTTATAATCCTAAGCATTTTTGCTCACAGGAACTGCAAGCTAATGTACAGCTGTGTGGTGGCATTAAAAAGAAATAAGAACCAGAGAACAGCCGCAGGCTTCGGAGAAACGTCAGGTACCTCCAGAAAGGGCAGTGTTCAATGTACAAGTGGCATAGAAAGGAGGGTATATGCCCACCTGCCTTCTTGCTTTTCTTGCCCAAACATATGAAGGGAGCACCAGAAACAACACTTCCCTTGAAATTAAGAGCCACTGAGTCCCAAACCATAGCACCACACACGTGTTTAAGGAAGGAAGGAGACGAACACAAGTTTTCAGTCCTGTACAAAAAAGGCTGACATCAACGGGAGCAAAGGTAGGGAAAGGAACGGCTCTGCCATGAACCACTTTGCGTGAATAACACAGGGAGGATGGATGTCATCAACACGTTGTTTGTGAAGACAAATTGGGATGTTAACGGGCAGAGCGGGGCTGGGCACAGTTCATGGGAAAGCTTTATGTGTTTGGTTTGGTTTGGTTTAATGGCCCTGTCATGCTCAGGCAGAGGGGAGCAGAGCACACCGAAGTGCTGATGGTGGGTGGGATGCCAGGCAAAAGTAGTGAGAGGTAAGAAGAGGAGGCGAGTGACAGTGTGAGGCACAAGGAGGTTATTCAAGGATTCCTTAAAGGCATCTGCACTACAGATTTGAGCCTGAGCAGCAAAATTCAGGCCTGGATCTGGACATGGACCACGTTAATGTTGAGGGGTCCTCCAGATCCAGGAGTTTGGTTCAGGTTCTTAGTGATTTTGCAATGGATTCTGATACCGAGAACTCATCCTGAGTAGTAGCTTACTCCACAAGTCATTCCACTAAAATCAGCGGGACCATTTGCGGAGAAGGATGCTGTTCACTGTGAGTGATGATATCAGAACCTGGCCTGTTGCTATGCAAATGAAGTCCATGGGACTACTCGATGGAATACAAGTTACTCAATGTAAGATTTGCAGAATCGGACCCTGTTATAATTCATGTTAATTTGGGGGGTGCTGTACATGCATTTAAAGTGCATGCGATATGTTATTAAATTATATCATAGGTATTTGCATATGTACTTTTTGCAATATTAAGTAACAGAGTGTCTTTCCTTTTTAAAGACATTAAGAGAGAAATGTTAACCTGGGTGAAGAGGCTAAGAGGTTACAGTGCAAGTGTGTCGACACTTGCTTGACGAGGGTAAAAGGTTTGTGTAGGAGGTATGGGGAAAGCACTGGAAGCCTAATTAAAAGGTTATCAAGGCTCTCTCTCTCCCTTTCACTCATTGACCCTCCCCCAGCCCGCTGAGGTGGCTTTGTTTACAACATAATACGTGACAAATATAAAAGCAATATTTTGGCCTGTAACCACACAGAGAAAACACTCACTCAGCTGCCTGCCTGATTCACAGAAGTGTCTAATTGCAGCTCTTGATTCATCCTTTTCAGCAAACCCATTTAATGCAAGTCTCGTCCCCACTCCCCCTTCCCCAAACCCATGTCATCAGAATGAAATTCTTGCAAAGTCAAGGGTATATTTGCGGTCTGGAAGGAATGTACCGTATTATTTTGGGGGTAGAATGATTACACAACTTCAAGATTAAGAGCCACTAGACTTAGACTGTAAGCTCTTTTTGTGCTGTCCGCATAGTGCCCTGTGGGTTCCTAGGCACTATGGTAACACTAATAAATAATAATGACGAATAAGGAAGCTAAGGAGGTGTGGTGTGCGAAGTACGAAATGATAAGCCATCTATGGGACTGACTGAAAGGATACCTTACAGGGATAAAGTGGGATCTTTTAATTTCAGTCTCTTGGAAAGGATGGGGACATCAGGGAGATTTCGGCTATTCGCTCATCAAGTCTTGCCATGGATTACGTATCATCGCCTCATGCCGAGTGTTCCTTCAGCAGCTGATGTAGTTGTCAACAGTGATGAGGAGAAAATGTTTTGTGAAAAATGGCATGGATATTTCCACCGCTTGGTTCTGGCTTCCTTCGTTCCCCCTGAAAGTTCATCTATCTAGCTATTTTCTAAAAGGAAGCTTCTGAAAACCATTTCCATTCTTGTAAACTTTTTAGCAGAGCCAAAAATAGTAACGGTAGCCATATTTGCAATGTCTCCTTTGGGTCTGATAGGTAAGACGTGGTAAGAGAAGGTACACACAGAGGCATTCCCGCAGACACTGGAACTTTGAAATGGAGAAGGAGACAATGAAGGAGGAAAATGATGAGGATGAAGAGCTAGAGGAGGCAGCTCAGATGAACAACATGGAGCTGATTGTCCAAACAAAGCATATTTTACTATCACTGAAAAGGAGGTTGAACAATATGTCCAATGTATCATGGGCAAGAGAGGTGTGTCACAGCACCAGGCCACATAAAGGGTGATAGTTAAGTTGATCGGGGGGTGGGAAAGGACAGACAAGATGTTCTTCTGATTAGCTCACAGAAAGCAGATTAGCTATGGTTCCTGTCTCAGAGAAGCAATCAGCGTATACAAGGTAGGCTCAGCCACTAAGGGTAGCACAGACATGTCTTAAACCAGGGGTCTCAAACTCAAATTACCACGAGGGCCGCATGAGGACTAGTGCATTGGCCTGAGGGCCGCATCACTGACCCCGCCTCCTCGCTGCCCCAGCCCCGCCCCTACTTCACCCCTTCCATTATGCCCCGCCCCTTCTCTGCCCCTTCTCCACCTCCTCCCCTGTGTGTGTGGCTTCCTGCTCCTCCCCCCTCCCTCTTAGAAACCGTGAAGCCGCCAGACAGCTGTTCTGGCGGCGGGAACTGCCTGGGGGTAAAAATAGAACCTTGGAGCAGCGTGGAGGGAACAGGGATCTTAGCGGTCACAGAACGTAACTGGGGGGTGGGGGTGGGGGTGAGGGGAGTTGGCGGCCACAGAAAGTAACTGGGGGGGCAGGGTTGAGGGAAGTTGGCGGCCATAGGACGTAACTGGGAGGGAGGCGGGGGGAGCCTGGCGGCCCGCCTCTTCTCCCCCGCTCCTCCCCTGTGTGCATGCTTTTGTGTTTTTCAGCCCTAATTAGCTGTTCTGGTGGCGGGAACTGCCTGGGGGTAAAAAAATAAAATAAAATTGCGGGGTGCGCAGGGAGCCCAGCAGGCTGCAGGGAAGAGCTCCGCGGGTCGCGTGTTTGAGACCCCTGTCTTAAACCATGTGAACAAACACATCTTGAAATTCAAAAGTGCACGCTGTAAATCTTCTTTGAAACTTCGGGGGACAAAAATATCTACCCTCAATTCTAGTGAAATCCTTAGCTGTGCAGAATATTCCAAGCAACTCAGTGCATTTCCACAGCAGCACTGCAAAGCAGCAAATTACTAGTGTTTTCTTTTTTGCAACCAACAGGTGTAGTCTTTGGTCGTTTTCACATAGCAGAGGGCATGTGGAAATGGCCGTGCTATCTAGATTTAGGGCTGTGTTTCAAATTGTTTTCCTCCAGGCATTTATAGCCCGCGCTTGAAATTTATCAACAGGTCCTGTAACAAGAAGGAGTGAGAGGTCAGTGTGAAAACTATGAAATAAAAGCAGTGGCTGGATTCACAAACTGCTCAAAAATTGGATGCTTCTCCTCAGCCTCCAGTACTGAAAGCTCATACATCAAAACATTGAGATTAGGCACATCCAGACATGGTGGTAGAATACTAAATAATTGAAATAGTATTTTCTGCCATGTTTTCATATTTCCATAGTGTCCCTTATGAAAAATACTGCACATTGATACAGTAAATTCTTATTTACTTATTCCACAGCTTCACCATCTGAAGCTCCCCCATATCCAAAGTAAGGTCTCATCTCCTGAAGCCTGTTAAGACTACTGAAAATTCCCTCTCATCTAAACCCTTGATTGACCAAACTTATACAGTATTCTCTATGATAGTGGCATAATTGAAGATGTACAGTAAGTGGTTTGGTATCTATATTTTCAATTCAATATTAAATAGGGATTGATGCTTCATGGAAAATATAGTAAAATCCTCTGTTTAGGAACAATTCCACTGATCTATATTTTCAGGGCATTTTGGTAAGATGTTCCTGTTACTAGATTCTTTAAAAAGAGAACAGGATTGTTGCTCCTTGCAAACCCATTTCGTCCTGCTGTTTATTCACTACCTGAAACCATAATCTCCTTCCATAGCATTGTCACTTCCAGAAGGTCTAACTCTGAGATGAATATACGGTGGATTAATTATTGGCACAACTGTAAAGATGAAAAATACAATTTGGGATTTGCCATCACCACAATGGCTAATTAATTTAATTCACAAAAACAATATTGAGCATATAGGGCATGATTCTGATCTCACTTAGGCCAGATTCAACAAAGCACTTACGTATGCACTTATTAGAGCTAGTTCAATTTTCTGAATGTCAAGTTTTCTATGACATTTTTAATCAAAAATTGGATTTGAAAGGGGGAAAATAAACCTTTAAAATTGTGATGATTTTCTCCTCCCTCTGAAGAGGATTAAAGCTCTTTGATCCTTTGGTTTATTTTCATACAAATGATGTCTTCCAAGACTCCTGAAAAAGGACAACATCATTATGCTTGGCTGAGGGGATATAGCATCTCTTTGCAGGGGACATCTGAACACAACAGTGGCTGCACCTCAAATAAGAAACCATAATCTTAGCTATTTTTCTCTTTCTTATTGCCAAGAAGAAAAACATCAGTTTGAAAAATTTTCATCCTTCCTTTCCTTTTTCAACATACTTCAAGGCTGTAGCAATTTAAGTTTACCTCAAGTTTATATCATATTTCTGGAATGCCACAAATCATAGGTTCGATGACAATTCATGGAGTTTAGCGGCAATGGAATGAGCTCTATTTTTAAAGTGTAGACTTCTTTATGTTTTTGAAATGTTTCCATAATTGGTATAACATACTACCTTATATATAATAAATTCAACTGGAAAAAATATTTCAACACCCTTCATAAAGGTGTTACTTTTATCTAGGTATGTATATGTTGTGGACAGAGAACAACCTGATGAACATACCAACAGTATACTTTATTTCAGGGCTTCAAGGTGAGGATGAAATGAAAGTCTATTAAGAGAGTGTTATTCCAAGTTATATCTTGCGCTACTTTATGTGGGCTTCATTTATCTTCCAAATAAGAAGCCGAAAGAAATGATTTTCTGTTTCCATAATCATGCCACTAACTAGAGGAAATGAGCTAATCCATAATGAACCAGAACGACAGTTAAATAAAGACAGGGTCTTTTGATGACTTGCCAGTTTTCTCTAACATCATTTACTCAGTTTATTGACTAAGAATTCATTGTTCAAACCTGCCTCAACTGGGTCTCCATTACTGTGGCTGCAAAACTGCATGGGCAAATATTTGAGGGTGCATTTTGGTGCCATGATTTAGACCACTCAGATTTCCAAGACCTTGATTGCACCCCCAAGCTTAGACAACTAATTTCAGGTGCAAATAACTGCCAGTGCAAAATTGCTTCTGCAAATTGCACTTGCCAAAGGATATCAAATCCTTCAAATCTCCTAAACTAGTTATTGCTATTGACAAATGTATAAAGTAAGCCAGTAGGCCATGGGTTACATCTCTGTACCTGGTGTACTGAGCACTGTGTTGGAATTGCAAACTATCATTTTTGAGGCAGGATTTTCCTGATCCTGCTTGCAGGCTAGGGGGTGTATAGTGAAGCATGCAATCAGAAGCAGTCTGGAAAGAACCAGCTTAGAACCAGATTTGGTAAGCTGTGCCTCTCTGCTTTTGGGAGCTGCCTGTTTTCTTTTTGTTTTTAGTTGCTGTAGGTTACCTCCCAGCAAAACTATTGGATGTTTTTATCTAACTACTTTGAGTGTATACTGTGAACATATCAATAACCTATAATAATTTGACCCTATCCACTCCTTATTTCTGATAAGGACTTTGGAACAGCCAGAAAAAAAAAAAAAAAGACTGGCTGTAGAAAGTCTATCCCATGTTTTCCTCTGAGCATGCAAAGACAGAACTTTAGGAATTTGGTCATACAGTACTGACATGATCAATAAAGCCCATATTCATGCACCTCACTGTCAAATCTTGATGCTTTGATTTAATGAGCTCCCAATACCCTGGGGCACACATCCTTTCTGACTTCTGTGGAGTAGCATAGGTACAAGAGATGCAGAATTTGGCCCATTCACTGCTTCTTGTAAGTGGATATTGATGTTGGTGTCATTATAGATTGCAAAGAGAAGCATTTAGATTTGCACAGCAAGTTCTGGATCACTTTTTTTTTTCTTTCAGTGCCAATATTTCTCTCCCAGAATTGCTGTTCCTCCTGTTTTGACCCACTGTATAATTTGTGCAGGCTATGCATGTTCCCACTGATGCTGATACAGACTGTATCAGCAGTGTTAGAAAAATTCAGCTGTGAGGTCTAGTGGGGGAAAGGCAGCATCTTCCATTTTAGTCTGACCTCTCTTCAACAACAGGGACTCACTCAGTCCTAATAGACCTTGGCATTATTCCAGTATCGTGTACCAGGTAGCATAGCGGTGTCTGAGTCAGAGCAGAGAGTTCAAGAGAAGTCTCCTTTTTCATTGATCACTGCTTAGCTAAAGAAAAACTAAAGGGTCTAGGGAAGGAGACTGGTTGTTCACCCTGACGTGTTTTTAACAGTATTTTCTGTTTCTATCACGTTTTGGTGCAGGATCAAAAAATACTATGACATCAGGGGTAAATTAAGGAATGTGATGGAACTGGAACATGGAGAAAAATGTTGATTTGATGACAGCAAAAAATGTGTGTCAATTTCAGCAAATTGTTTTAGTTGGGGGGGGGGAAGCTCCATCCTCCTCCCCAAAAAAGCTTCAGAAAAATTGAAACATTTTGCTTTGACATTTTTTAAATGAAAAAACAGTTTTTCTATTGAAAATTATTCAAAATTTCCTTTAATTTTACTTTTAATAAAATAATTAAATGTTAAAAATTGAAATGAAACATTTTGTTTTCAGTTGGTGAAATGTATCATTTGTCAAAAAAATGATCATCAACTTTTTGCCCAAAAAATTGAAAAATTTCATTTTGGCGCTACTCCAAATAAATTTTTGTTTTTGTATTATTCAGAATTGCCAGCAAGCCAAAAATCCATTATTTGTCCA
The DNA here is from genome assembly GCA_033296515.1 of Macrochelys suwanniensis. Taxonomy (NCBI): domain Eukaryota; kingdom Metazoa; phylum Chordata; order Testudines; family Chelydridae; genus Macrochelys; species Macrochelys suwanniensis. The sequence continues at coordinate 11,467,135 of CM065783.1, forward strand.
GCTCTAGGTGGGAGCACATGATTGGAAAACCCAACAAACTTTTAAATGCCATCAGAGCCCTAATATAGCACGACATGCTTCCCCTGGACCTGTTGATGGGCAGCCCCACCCACCAAAAGATGACTTTGTTTCAATTTCCCATTTCCCTAGCCTCTCTCTCAAACAACACCCACCTGCTACCCTGCCTCAATGGGAGGGTACAGTATGTTGAAAGCAGCGTTGCCGACTTATGATTTTATTGGAAGTCTCATGATTTGGGGTTGTTTTTCTTAAAGCCCCAGCTGCTGGAATAAAGTGTTGGTTTTTTTAAAATGAAAGCTATGAGTTTTAGGCAAAGTAAATTTCTAGGCCTCTGGTTGAGAAAAAAAAGCTTGAAAACGTGAAGCAAGTTGACCCTAAAAGCTCAAAGACCAGAAACAAAGAAAAACAACCCAAAATTTATTTCTTTTAAAAATCTAATGATTTTTAAGCCAATCTCCTGATTTTGGGGGGCCTGACTCATGAGATTTTGCCATGCTTGGCAAATACTATGACTATTGTTGTGGGTTGGGTTAAACCTCTCTCAAACCGATGGGTATAAATGCCACCCTTCATTTGGGATAAATGTAAAATCTCCTTTATGGCGCCAGGTAGCTGAAATAATAGCACTCATCACCCCCCGACCCCAAAGCAATGGAACATGCAAGACACAGATGGGTGAAGGGGTTTCTCTGGATATTGTTTTGTGATGGTTTGTGTGTCTGTGAAAGAAGAAGACCAGAGAAGCGGAGAGAGAAGACAAGAAGGAAGCACCAAACACAAGCATGGAAGCACTGGGAGAATGACCCTGACACAAAACTAAGAATGCTTTTACGCTGATTGCTAGTTAGAAAGATTCTTGGAGCGGTGAGCAAAAAAAACGTCTCCTGCTGTTTGAATGCTGCTGTGTTCAGGGAAATGGGACTCCGTACATTCTTTGTAAATAAACAGCATTACAACAAAGATACCTGGCTCCATTATCAATTTCTCCTCCGAACCAGAACAACCCCCCAGGACCCTGGATTTTGGCTAACCGTTCAGCTCAAATAAGGGGTAACGATATAACAATGAGCCAAAACCTGAAGTCATTAGTCAGTTATCACTGACTCCTTGCCTTATGGAAAATTCCTATAGGATTGAATGGAGAACAACAGCCCTTCTATGAAATTTAGATGTATTTTTCAAAAGGACTTTGCATCTCTTTTGCTAGAGGGGCTGTGGGAATGCTGTGTTTTCCTGTCTTGAATATTCCACCTGGCTGGAGGCATAAAGAAACAGAATAAGGGGAAGAAAAAACTTTCAAATTACCCTATTTTTATTCAGGGAGGATTCTCCCTCCCCTGCACCCCTACATAGAGGTTTTGTAGGTGGCTGAGCGTCTCAGGTTGTGTTTGAGTTGAATATTGCATGGCTCTGTGTATGTAGCAGACAGCAAATAGCTCAGCAGTAATTCTGCAGCTCTGTCTGTATTCACTCTGTGTGCACTGGGGTTTTTTCATTTCGTACAGCACACTGCAACACAAAGAGAAAAACACTATATAGTGCCTTTCATCTAAAAGTACCCCAAGGTGCTTTACAAATAAAACACACTAAAATGTAATGCACAAGGAGAGCTCTCCACCTACTGAGACTAAGCCTGCCAAAAGAAAGAATACTTATGTTTAGACCTGTATGAGTTTATTGGCTCATTATTTCCACCCTGGTCAGCGTTTGGTCCAGATTCAGCTAACACAACCTCAGAACACATTAAATATCGATAAATCTCTACCCTATATTTTGGACTGACCAAAGAAAAATATGCTTCTGATGGTTTCAAACAATGATTAAGCTCCAACAGCAGAAAGAACGTATCAGAGAGACATATGGGCCCCCAAGACTGTGCTGCTTTGTAAGTCATCAAAAGAATTTTAAAAGCAATTCAATATTTAAAGGGAAGGTGATGTTACTCCCTTAGGATTGGCGTAACACAGAGAGGCTGCTTTGTGACAGAAGTGCATTAAGTACATGTTGGAAGATGAAAGAGCTTTTTCAGGGAGACCATAAAACATCAGCATTGAAATGGCTTCATCCGAGGGGTTACGAAAACAAGCAAAGCATAGCAATAAATAGATCGAAAGAGGGAAACACAAGGGAATTCCTCCCAGAATTTCAGTATGGGCAGAAGTTGCAGGGTGTAATCATTTCAGCAGCAGCAAACATGCAGCATCTGGTGAAACGTTGCTCCACAATGAGGAGAGAACCATTATAGCATTTCAGCTTCTGCTGCTGGGAAGCCCTCGGGATAGTTCAGTGGTTTGAGCATTGGCCTGCTAAACCCAGGGTTGTGAGTTCAATCCTTGAGGGGACCACTTGGGGATCTGGGGCAAAAATGGGGGATTGGTCCTGCTTTGAGCAGGGGGTTGGACTAGATGACCTCCTGAGGTCCCTTCCAACCCTGATATTCTATGATTCTATGAAGGGTGGTGCCAGCCAACGATAAGCTTCATTTGACAGGCAAAAATAAGCCACTCTAAAGCCATCAGAATGGAGGGAAGTATCATCTGCACAATTCTGATAATGAGCCCCAAAACAACAAGGGCCAGATCCTCGGGTCTCTCCGGCCATGCTTGATGCAAGATGTGAGGGGTGGGAAAAGGTGGCTTTGGGCCACACGGAGAACATAATCCAGCCACGACTGCCAACAGAGAATTCCCCTGGCATAGGAGAATGCACGTGTGCTGGTGTATCTGTGCCACTACCAGATCCTGAGCTTCTGCCCATCCTCCCATCTGGAGCTAGGGCTTCATGGTGTTGCTGCACTACACTAAGCCAGTCTCCTGCAGGCCTTTCCTCCATTAAGAGACCTACAGCAGTGATGTAACTTAGGGCTTCCCAAAAGGACCTCTGTGTTGTTTCAGGGCTGGAGCTGACCCTCAGCAACCAGGAGCCATAGCCACCCTCCCCAGTGCACATTGCTGCGCCGGGCAGAGCCCTGGCCAGGAGAGACTTTCCCCCCAAAGCCACTGCAAGATCCAACTCTGCACAGCTGGCCCAGAGCCAGCAGAACAAAGGAGGAGGCAGAGGTTATTACAGCATTATTCTTTTCCATAAATCCAAACAGAAATTCGTCACCTTGTATAACCGTGCCTCGTGGGTCACAACTGAGAGTACCAAATTCAGGACAAACTGCTGAGAAATAGGGCAGATAGTCTCCCTTAAGATATACCAAAGCAGCAACAAAAAGTAAACTTCTGTTTCACCACACCAGCTAACAAGAAGTCGGAACAGTAGTTTCCTTAAGCATTCCAGTCCTTGTATCACCACCAAAAATACTAGACTTTAAGATGAATGGTTCTTTACAACCATTCTTTCATCAAATGAAAGGTTCTTCTGATCCCAAAGGATCAGCCACACACCCAGTCAATATATAACTCAGATCTTACCCAATAATCACGCTGTTGCCAATTCTTTAGTATCTAAAATCTAAAGGTTTATTTATAAAAAAGAAAGAAAGGTGAGAGTTAAAATTGGTTAAAGGAATCAAATACATACAATAATTGCAAAGTTCTTGGTTCAGGCTTGTGGAATAAACTGCTGGTTTAAGTCAAGTCTCTGGTTGCTTCCAAATCATTGGAAGATCCTCAGTCCTTTGGTTAGAATGCTCTCATTAGTATAAGTTCATAGTTCAGAGGTCTGAGCAGGAAAGAGGCTGGAGCAGGAAAGAGGCAAAATGGAGAGGTTTCCAGGGCCTTTTATAGCTTCTGCCATGTGGAGGGAAATCCATTATTCTTACTGTGGAAGATTACAGGTACAAGATGGGGTTTGGAGTCACATAGGCAAGTCATATGTCCATGCATGACTTCGCTTAGTCATAGCAGGAAAGACCATTAACTATACTTCAGATGGAACGTCCATAGGAAAGTCCATTCATTGTAGATGGGGTCTCCCATGGTCCATTGTACGTTAAGGGGGAAACAAACAGGAAGACTCGGAAGTCCTGGCACAGTCAAGGGACTATGATGTGATTGGAATAACAGAGACTTGGTGGGGTACCTCATATGACTGGAGCTGTCATGGATGGCTAAAAACTGTTCAGGAAGGATAGACGGGGAGAAAAGGTGGAGGCGTTGTATTATATGTAAGAGAGCAGGATGATTGCTCAGAGCTCCAGTATGAAATTGGAGAAAAGCCTATTGAGAGTCTTTGGGTTATGTTTAGAGGCAAGAGCAACATGGGTGATGTTATGGTGGGCATCTGCTATAGACCACCAGACCAGGAAGATGAGGTAGATGAGTCTTTCTTCGGACAACTAACAGAAGTTTCCAGATCACAGGGCTTGGTTCTCATGGGGGACTTCAATCACCCTGACATCTGCTGGGAGAGCAATACAGTCGTGCATGGACAATCCAGGAAGTTTTTGGAGAGTGTTGGAGACAGCTTTCTGGTGCAAGTGCTAGAGGAACCCACTAAGGGCCGGGCTCCTCTTGACCTGCTGCTCACAAACAGGGAAGAATTGGTAGGGGAAGTAGAGTGGGTGGCAACCTGGGCAGCAGTGACCATGAGATGCTCAAGTTCACGATCCTGACAAAAGGAAGAAAGGAGAGCAGCAGAATAAGACTTCAAAATAGTGGACTTTGACTCCCTCAGGGAACTGATGGGCAGAATCCCCTGGGACACTAATATGAGGGAGAAAGCAGTCCAGGAGAGCTGGCTGTATTTTAAAGAAGCCCTATTGAGGGCGCAGGAACAAACCATCCTGATGTGCAGAAAGAATAGCAAATATGGCAGGCGACCAGCTTGGTGATTTAAAGGATGATACACTTGGTCTGATCCTGCAAGTTTCTGACCATCCTCAATTCCCAGTAACTTTAAGGGGAGGTGCCCAACACCATGCAGAATCAATCTCCTCAAACTACTAGTTAAATGTACTCAAAATACCTTGAGCTAAAGTTTATGGACCACTGTTAAGAATCTATGTACAATACAGAGTCTGTGTGATAAAAAGTTGGTCAGCATGCTGAACAATTTCATTCACATTCTGACCTGAACAAGAGTTAGCAACTTTAAAAAACAGTAATTCCCGTCCAGTTGACTATTACCTGTCCACAGATGGATCATCCTTGAGAATTAAAAAAAAAAAAAAGAGAGAATAAAAACAGGAAAAAAACTGGTCTGCAAAAACTTCAGTTTATTAAAAAAAAAATCACTGCAGTTCTGGGTGTGCAATCCAGCTATTTCTGCCACAGAGATATAGCACCTTCATTTAGCACCCTATTTATAGATTTAAGAGTGTCATCCTTTTTCCTTTGCCATTATTTATTCTTTCCAAATAATAAAACAGTCAAGCTGAAACTATGGCTCTGTTAGAAATACTCATGTGGAGCTTTCATCTCTCATTAATGTACCTGAGGGCTGGAAATTCACCAATATGACTCAAGAGATGGGCCATTTACACTCAGGCTATGTCTACACTACCCGCCGGATCGGTGGGCAGCGATAGACGCGATAAATTGACCCCTGAGCACTCTCCCGTCGACTCCTGTACTCCACCACCGCAAGAGGCACAGGCAGAGTCGATGGGGGAGTGGCAGCAGTCGACTTACCACAGTGAAGATGCCGCGGTAAGCGGATCTAAGTACTTCGACTTCAGCTACGTTATTCACGTAGCCGAAGTTGCGTAACTTAGATCGATCCCCCCTGTCCAGTGTAGACCAGGCCTCAGTGACAGGTCCATAAGCCAAATAAACTTTGAGATACAGATCAGCTTGGATTTATTTTTAGTTTATACCAAATTCACTTCAGGAGTTTGGGCACACTGGAACCGGCATCCAGATGAACCTGGGTTTTGGTTTAAGCTTTGCAAATCCCAAATTGCCCTAGGTTTTTTTCCTTCTCTAGGAAACTCCCTCCATTTTCATAGCCCTTAATTCAACATTCTAATGCGGTGAGCAGCCTGAACGAAAGAATAATAAGGTTAAAGGAGAAGCAGCTATATCTGGGATCTTTATTAAGGTATCATTAAACACCTGAACAACATCATTTATATCTTGAGAACAGGCCAGAACAGGTCACTATCATCAATTTGAGCTGCCACGTTACCTGGCTGGAGCCTGCATGCTGGGCGTTGGGGAAGGCTGTAACTCAAATAAGACTGAACAAGAGAAATGGCTGGAGGGGTAAATGTGATCAAAGCAGCATTTCAGTTAGTCATTGACCATGGAACTGACAATGTCCTGTCTGGAAAAATACAACCCTTTGACAACAGTATTAGTGAGGAAGACCTAGGATGAAAGTGGACAGTAAATTATAAAAGAGCTTTCAATACCATACCAAAAGCAAACTGAAAAACCCATAATGTGATCATGGGCCGCATATAAAGAAGATAGCATCAAACAACAGCGATAGGCTCTCCCTATGCACCACAGCATCTCTTTGTGGCACTGGTGGGATACTAAGTGTGACTGTAATAACACTGGGGTAGATTGCTCACTCCTGCATGGGAGCCCATGCAAGGCAGAGGAAAACTGCCCCACAGGGTATTCCCCGAATGCTTGCACCAGGGGCAGAGAGGGGAGAAGGCAAGAGTTGCTCACCTTTTGAATGAGCAGGGTGGGCTTTCAAGCCAGGGGAATCGCGGCGGAGGGGGGTCTCCTCAGCACAGTTTTGGGTACTGGGGAGAGGGGTGGCCCCAGCTGGCCCCTGTGTTACCCCATCCCCCTGGTGCAAGAGTCTGCTCAGATATTCTAGATTCCATTCTTGGTTCATCTACAGACCAGTGGGTGACCTTGGACAATAGGAATATTTCCTTTGTCTGTCTTGTCTAGACTGTAAACTCTTCAAGCCAAGAACTGCTTTTTACTATGGCTACATCCACACTACCCGCCCGATTCGGCGGGTAGCGATCGATGTTCTGGGATCGATTTATCGTGTCTCGTCTAGATGCGATAAATCGATCCCAGAACCGCTCCCCGTCGACTCCGGAACTCCAGCTCCACGTGAGGAGTAAGCGGAGTCGACAGGGGAGCCTGCCTGCTGCTGTGTGGACCAGCGGTAAGTACCTTTTAAAATCGATCTAAGATATTTGACTTCAGCTACGTTATTCACGTAGCTGAAGTTGCGTATCTTAGATCGACACACACACACACACCCCGGTGTGGACTAGCCCTTAGTGTCTAAACGGTACCTAACATAACTGGACCTCAATCTTGGTTGGGTCCCTTCAGGCTTTACTTTAATATAATTAATAACTATAATGGTGAATCACATGTTCTTGTCAGAAGCACTGGGGTAATGCTCCAGCTCTTAAATAGCTATGTTATAATTACCTTTCAGCCTCTACTTCCACCCACATGAAAGATGAACCCCGCTATTTCAAACAGCGGCATTGAGCACTGTGCTCAGTCCAGGAAAGACCGTGCAATGCAGAAGCCATCCAAGGGCTATGATCTTCCTAAACGGTTCTGAATTCACCCGTACAAATACAAGATGTCTGCTCCGCTCCCGTGCAGCTCAGAAGCCGCAGGAAGACACTGCGATTAAAAGGAAAGACACAGAGCCAGGCCCTTCTCCAAAAGGGACTGTGTTGTAGGGTGGCAGGTTGCGCAAGGGAGGATGCAGGTGAGGTGGCGATGCTGCCTCTTAGAGAAATGGAGGGAAGGAGATGTTAATTTGTTTTCAGATTTCTACAGCTTCCTGTATTGAGAGCTCAAATATTTCCCCCCAGACTTCACACACAGGCTGCTGTCAGAAAGCATTGCTAAATCCTCATCTTCAGCAGCCTCGCCTTTGCTTACCCCTCTCTATCCTTCCTGGGCTTTTCACGTGTATTGCATTCATTCCATGCATGCTGGCTCCGCACAGAGCAGCATATAAAAGGCTGTCTAAGTAGGGTTAGATATTTACAGTGGGACAGACAAGGCTTCTTATCTGCCGGGCAGGCAGCCAGCCTGCCTAGCCATCCTTCCCTCCCTGGGCAGCTATTATTATTCCCAAGGTGCTGTAGAAAAGGACACAGTGTCTGTTAAACCCCAAGCTTGAAAAGAATTAATCAACACCTCACAAAAATGTATTGTGTGAGGAAGAGTTATAAACTCTGAGTGTCTGGATAATGATTCTTGACCTCCTAGAGGGTGAGCTTCTAAATGGGGTATAATCTAAGGGAAATGGGCCAGATTCTGCTCTCAGGCACACCGGTGTAAATCCAGAGGGACTCTATTGACTCTGCTGGGAGTGGAATTTGACCTGATACCTTGTATTTTGCTGCTTCTTGTCTCAGATATAAACCATGCTCAGCCACAGCAAATGCCAGGTTAAATCTGGAAGGACTGAGAATATGTGGGGACAAAACAGCATGATAATGTGCTTGTTTCCAAGGGCTTTGCCCAGGAAATAGGATGTCCCCACGTAACTTTGGACCCAGTCCTTTGTCCTGCTGTGCTTCCCCCTGTGGAGGCCCAGAACTCTCACTGAGCACAAGGTGAGGGGTCTCCTCACTTTGCAGGAACAGGCCTTTTGCCATTAAACATGAAAAAGAGCAACTGGCCATGGCCCCCGCAAATGAGCTGACGCAAGCCTGGATCCCTCCTAACGTGATGTCAGAAATGGCTTTGCCCTTAGCCTGGACAAGGACAATCGTGTTTAAACCTGTGTTAGCTAGTCACTGACCACAGTCTGGCCCCAAATACACATTCGTAACTGCAACCAGTCGACATGTTTAAACATGAAAGTCCTTGTGCATCCTCAGGGCAAAATCATAGTTAGTATGTTGTCTAACATGGGGCTTTCTGCCTGCTACAGACAAGGCCCTAGGCTGCTTAACTGAGTTGCCATGCTGCATTTGCTGCATTAGAAGATGTTGAGATCTCTGTTACAGATGCTGCAGGACAGGAAACGTCAATTAGGCAGCCTCGGTGGTATCAGGGAGTGAGGAAAGCAGCAGTTTCACACCAGCACGCACAGAGGAAAGGAGACGAAGCGCTGGTGTTATCTGAACTGTGACTGCAAAATCGTTGCATCACACAGTGCACATTTCTCAGAGTCTAGATCAAATCATTAACCAGCTGACCTCTGGGAAATCTGGCCCTCACCTCATCCCAGTAACTCGGAGGCAAATCCTTTTTCATTACCAGAAACATTTGCCTCTCCAAGTAAGCCGATAGCTGGACTCTTTGGGAAATGGATTGTACCTCCCTGGGGAGATCACGACACCAATGCTTAGTCAGCATAGCACCCTGGTCACTTGCAGAAAATGAGTCAGCCTCTTTCTTTACACATTCAGGAAAAAGTGAGGGAGGATAAATCCCGCTGCTGCAGCATCTCAGCCTGTAACAACAGACTGCTTCCGAATAAGGGGCGCTAGAGCATGATAGTACATAGTAGAGGGGAATGTCTCAGAACGGAGAGAGCTCTGCTTTCAGGATGTGCGTGATGAGAGAGGACAGGATATGTGGAGAAAGAAATAAAGCCTGACTGTTGCACGGCCTTGGTTCACTCTCTCTTTTTATGCTTGAAGACTAGGCCCAGCCTCCTCTCCCCACCACAGTAGTGGTTTTGCTACCAGTTTTCACCCTAAACAGGCACAGGATCAGATACGTCAAACAACACTATTCCAGTTTAAACGAAACCCCAGAGTTGGTAATAGCTAGCGTAATTTGGCTTGAGTTTCTTATGGGCTGGCCTGCGCGCCAGCCCGCGATAAGCATTCCCCTCACAACCACACCTGTGAAGCAGCAATTTGGCAGGGACATTGTGCCAGGGCACTAGCCTCCCTTTACTGGGAGGAGTGGTAAGTATAGGGCCATAGCCCTGTCCATCACCCACTGGCTAACGCAGCTGCCAGTCACAGCCAGGAGCAGGGGTGTGCTCCCGCAAGAAGCCTCACTAAGGAATTCTGTGCGAGTCAACTAGAGTTCCTCCGGGGGACTCCTGTGGAAGCGAGGCCCAAATGGGCTGTGGCGTGAAGCTGCAATCAAGCTCACAGGGCATAACAGAGTGAGAAAATAGGTGGATGGGTGGGGATGGCTACGTTAACCAATGGGAGTGAAGGTCCGAGCCTCCGGATCCATGATTACGTACGTGTGAGCAGTGAGTTGAAATTCTACAAACCCATACTGAACAAAAGTAACACCAGAGGGTGTGGCCTTATACCTCACAGCACAGCGAGGGCATCACACACCTGTGCCCTGCTAGAATGTGGACAGGGATAGCTCAGTGGTTTGAGCATTGGCCTGCTAAACCCAGGGTTGTGAGTTCAATCCTTGAGGGGGCCATTTAGGGATCTGGGGCAAAAATCTGTCAGGGGACAGTACTTGGTCCTGCTAGTGAAGGCAGGGGACTGGACTCGATGACTTTTCAAGGTCCTTCCAGTTCTAGGAGATAGGCATATCTCTGTATATAAACACCCTCTGTGTGTCATTGGCAGCTGGGGTAAATAGAGGACCCTATCGTGTAATGGAGATTGGGACGGCACCCCGTAGACAGGGATAAGGGGAAGGAATAGTGGATTAAGAGCCATTGCCCCTCTCTCACCTGGGCTTGTGCTGAATGCAGCTCCGCCAGTCTGGAGAAGCTGGGCCACCAGAGCCATATGTCTGGCTAATGACACACACAGAATGGGCAAGTCTGCAAGGTTCTCTTTGGTTTAACGTGTGACTTTCTGGAGCGTAAAGGATATTTTCCCCCTTCCCTTTCAGGTATGGGGAAAACACCCCAGCATTAGGAGAGGAAGGAGGAACCAACTGGGAAACATTTGCCTTGGCATGTTCCCAGTATTAACTATTAGGGTGACCAGACATCCCGTTTTTAAAGGGACATTCCAATATTTAAGCCCTCCCACAGGTGTCCCGACTTTTTTATTTTTAATGGGCAAATTGTCCTGTATTTTCTGTCTCCCCGCCATCAGTATTGGCAGTTCCTGCTGATGGCCGGATCCCTGCTCGCCAGCTGCCCGGCCACCAGCGGTGAGTGGGGGGGTCCAGTGGCCAATGATGGGGATGGATGTGCAAGGCTGGTGGAGGGGCAAAGCTGCAATGCGTGGGACCATCCGCTTACCCTACTGGTCCATCAGCATAGCCCCCGCTGCGTGCTGGCTCTTGGCCACAGAAACACAGTCTAAGCTGAATTAAATGCTGACAAGCCAATGATCGGCCGAGAGGGTACAGTCTTTCACTTCTTTACACCCTCCTCAGTACATTTAAAAAGCAGAAACAATAAGTGTTTCCATGAATAAGGTGTGGCTTGATCCTGAACAGCGCTGAGGGCATCTCCAACTCCTCTGGCTGGCAATAGGATTTTAGGTTCTCAGCATTTCATAGGATCAAACCCTTGGAGGAAGTATTTTGTTATTTTAAAATATTCCTCTAAAGCAGTGATCTCAAACTCAAATCACCACGAGGGCCACATGAGAACTAGTAAATTGGCCCGAGGGCCGCATCACTGAAACCTTTTCATACAATGATACAAAAGTATAGCCAAAAATGAAGAGTAATATAGTATTCTATTAAAAGTCAATGTATTCACTTTTTCAAAACTGTAATGCAAAGAGGGGTTTTAATAAAATATAAACACTCAGTAATGTTTGGAGCTTGGCTGCCAGTGGAGTTGGCACCTATGGCGGGCCGCAGGAAATAACTCCGCGGGCCGCATGTGGCCCACAGGCCGCGTGTTTAAGACCCCTGCTCTAAAGTGCATCTCATTTGGGACCTCAACAGTGTTGACCAATGTGAAGGGCTGAACTCTTGTAAAGGTCCTGCCTTGTATGCGTGCAACAGAAGAGGAAGAAGACTCAAGAAGCCTTTTTCCCCTCACTTCATTCATTTGTGCAATAGTCTGGCTTCGTATGGATCTAAGCACTTCCCTGAGCCTCATGTGCGCGAGGAGGAGGAACTGGGAAATGTGACTATGGCATTCCATATACCCCAGTCATCTAGGCTGGGCTATGGCCCACACCCTAGCTTCCACATGCACTCCTGCGGTTTGCAGTAGGCAATGGGAATTTAGGCACACCTTGCTGCAGCTGATAATAGCCGTTAGGAGTGGTAGGTAATGCTGTGTCCCTGGGCCTTTTTGCAAGCTCAGACAGGATGGCACAGAGACCCTATGCTCAGTGTTACCACCATGTTCCTCCCTGCCCCAGCACACCTCACACTGGTAAAGCTAGACGTTTCCCTAAATAGCTAAGGCTCACAATGCTGTTATGAGAGGAAACTGGCAAAGAAGGCTGACGGAATGGTCTCAGCTTCACCTTTGAAATGCTTCCGCTCCTTGGAATCACAGATTCAAATCCTATTTTGCTTATTTTGCTTCTACAACCTCCTGAGGCCTTGCAATTTATTGTGTGTGAAAAATTAAGTTCTCTGCTCCACCTGGGCATCAAAGAGACCATTGTTATTTTTGAAAGAGTAGTTTTGCCTGGTGTCCCTGGGCAAAATATCCCTTTTTTGCATTATTGTGGTGTGTGCTGGTTAGTTTCCCCAGTCCATCCCAGTGGTATGTAAAGAGGTGCAAAGCACTTTGGGATCCCTTGGTATGAAAGGCTTTACAGCATGTTAATGTGTAGTAATATTTTAATTATTTTACAAGGGCACGCAGGAATGGATCTTGGTCCCCTGATTCCCAACCCCTTGCTTTAACCACTAGAGCAGTGGTTCTCAACTGTGGTCCACCGCTTCTTCAGGGAAAGCCCCTGGCACGCCGGGCCGGTTTGTTTTCCTGCCGCGTCCGCAGGTTCGGCCGGTCATGGCTCCCACTGGCCGCGGGTTGCCGCTCCAGGCCAATGGGGGCTGTGGGACGCAGTGCAGGCTGGGAGATGTGCTGTCCACTGCGTCCCACAGCCCCCATTGGCCTGGAGCGGCGAACCGTAGCCAGTGGGAGCCGCGACCGGCCGAACCTGCGGACGCGGCAGGTAAACAAACCGGCCCGGCGCACCAGGGGCTTTCCCTGAAGAAGTGATGGACCACAGTTGAGAACCACTGCACTACAGGATACTCCCTTTCTACTTTTGCCATTACTTAAAGGATGGCACCATCTCCATTGTATGGTTATTCCCATTCCCAGAAACTCCATCTCCTTAGATATGGTAATGACATTTTAGTGCCATAGATTAAAAGGGGGTAGATGATGGCAGCAGTCATTTTATTACCCACACAAACCCATCAATAAGGCGCTGAAGCCTGACTATGCAAATGTCATGGAGCCATAAATATCCTATGTATTTCAGAGTGGTCATTTCAAATTAGTACTTGAATCAAATACCCTACTTAGCTTAATTAGAGACATGACAAAAGCGTGATTGAGCACATGCAAATTGAATGTGCCTGATCTCTGGAATCTAGCGCTACCATCATCAAAACAACAACAGCAGCAGCAGCAAAGGAAATACGCCTGCATCTACGGCTGATATAAACGGATCTTATGACTCCACATGATAAAAATTTACCCCCTCAAGCTGCATTAAGGAACTTCAAGTTTGAAGCTGAAAGGTTACAATGGGAAATGCACTATTGAGACAAGGAAAGGGAGGGATACCCTCCGTTTAGGAAATAACATTTCGCAGAATTAATTCAGTCTTACAGACATCTATTCAAAACTGGTGACACCGGGGTTAAAAAGCACCATGTGGTTTTGCACAGCTGCCACTGAAGGCAAAATATGTCTGCATTTGGAAAGGTTACTTTTAAGGGGAAAAAACAGACACACACAGCATAGAATAAACATCAAGAAATGTTTTGCTTCAGTTTTATGTGGTTCATTTTTATAGATCAATTTAGCCAAGCGCTGCGTGGATTTCATTCTGAATGAAATGAATCCGTGATATTGCTTCCATGGAAACCCACCTGGCTGTGATTGGCTGAGCAGTATCCAGGCTCTTGAACAATACCACTGAAAGTACCAGTACTGTTAATATTTAACACAGTGCAGGGACGTGGTAAAACCTAGCAACCCCATGACAGTTGTTATGCAATCCTCCATGAATAGCTCAAAGGGACTCAGAACCGTCAACATTTTCTCACCCTCTAAATGTCTATGCAAGTTTTTCTCCTTCCTTGCTAATAAACCTTTAAAACAGGGGGGAACAAATAAATTGGATGTTACATAAGGCAGACTTAGAGCCAAATCATACTCCTGCTCCTTTGAAAGTGTTATGGGACCAGTTTAGAAAGCTAAGAAGAGCCATGTGAAAAGATAATATTATTTTGTTCTCATTTCTGCTGTTTTGCAGTTGATTGAAGGAATAGATTCATTCACTCCAAGAGCTGGTAATCTATTAATGAGCCTTTAAGATAGTGGGCCCTATCTCTGGCTGTAGTGATTAAATAACAGGGGGCTAATAGTCCATAAAAAAGCAGGATTAGGTGTTGTCAAGGTTACCCAAAGGAAACTAGTTTTTTAAAGACACGTGTCCAGATTCGGACTCTGCACCTGTTTTCTCAGCAAACAGGAGCACAGCCGGCCCGATTCTGCTCTCATTTGCAATGGTGGAATACCGTTGAAGGCAATGGGCCCAGTCAATGGTGGAATACCGTTGAAGGCAGTGGGCCCAGTCAATGGTGGAATACCGTTGAAGGCAGTGGGCCCAGGCTCTGTGGGTGTTTTGGGGCTGAAGCACCCATGGAAAAAAAATAGTGGGTGCTCAGCACCCACCGGCATCCCCGCGGATCAGCGCTGCCGACTCCCCATCAGTGCCTCCCGTCCGCGGACAGCCCCACTGATCACCTCTTCCCTCTCCCTTCCAGGGCCTCCCGCTGCCGCAATCAGCTGTTCAGCAGCATGTGGGAGGTGCTGGGGGCAGGGGGAGGAGCGGAGGCAGGAAGAGGTGGGGGAGGGGTGGGAAGAGGGGGGACAGGGGTGGAGTGGGAGCAGGAAGAGGCGGGGTGGGAGCTTGGGGGGAAGTGGTGGAGTGGGAATGGGACCTGCGGTGGGGCAGAGGTCGAGCACCCCCCGGGATCCGAGTAAGTCGGTGCCTCTGGGCCCAATTCTTCTGTCCACCTGAGATGCACCCAGCACAGGTATGGAGTGGGGTGTGCAAAGGTGACACTGAGCTTCTCTGATGTTCTGGGCATGGCAGGGGGTCTGCCTGACCCCAGGCATATGTTAGAGCAGCTTCTAGGGCATGGGCAGCCAGGAATAGCTGGATTACAGAGGTGCTTTGCCCTATTCCCTTACTTCCCCACCTGCCCCCTCTCAGAGCCTACCTACAATGGGGGCTATGATGGGGACCAGGCTAGACTCATTCCCCTACTTGTTGGGGAGCCCCTTTATGCTCAGAGTGTTCCTCAGAAGAGAGCTGCTGCCTCTACGTCCCCTTTCCGCTCCCCAAACAGCTTAAAAGCCTCTTAGCAAAGCAGAGGATCGGGGCCAAGGAGCGACACTAGTGTAAAGATGGAAGATCCGAATCAAGCCCAACATGTTTGCAAAACCAGCATTAGCATGAGCCTGTATACCAGACGCTTATGACCCCCTGCACTGCCTCTCATACTCACACATCAGCTAGCCTAAGGGCCTGATCCAACTAGGCACTGACCATCCCCAACTCCCACTGAAGTTGGTGGAGGTTGAGGGTGCTGGGCAGTCCCCAGAAGGCAGTCAACACTTCAACGGGCAGGCCTTAAACCACCTAGGTGGCACAACCCTGACACCAGACCCTGCTTTTGGAATGGTTCCTTGCAGCTCCAGTCACGGAGGAGCTCTGGTATGTGATCTCTTTGGGAGAAAAGATGGTTTTACGGTGAAGGCACTAAACTGGAACCTAGGGGTTCACCTCATGCTTCTGCAACAGGATTCCCATGTGACCACGGCCACTCAGTGGCTGATTCTGCAAGGTGCTTAAGTGGTTTGCTGGCTCCAGGCCAGAATGCTCGGCACTTTGTGGGGCTGAGCCCTACATCTTTCTGAGCCTCGGCTCCCCATTTGTGAAATGGAACTACTACTTCCCTCTCTCCCAGGGGTGTTGTGAGAATAAACGGATTGATGACTGTGAGAGGCTCAGATAGTGTAACGATGGGGACCATACAAGTACCTACATACAGTAGATCAAAAAAAACAAAAAAAACCTCCTCTAACAGCTGCCGCCTGTTGTTCTTACGTAAGAGAGGTGGCCCTTCCTTGGCTCTGATCTAGGGTGCCCAGACAGCAAGTGTGAAAAATCAGGACAGGGGGTGGGGGGTAATAGGAGCCAATATAAGAAAAAGATCCAAAAATCGGGACTGTCTCTATAAAATCGGGACATCTGGTCACCCTACTCTGATCTGAAATTATTGGAAAGGTCCTAGAATATGGTTATTTATGTTGTCTGGATTTTTTTTAAGTCAGTCACCCTGGAAAAAGAAGCCATACATCAACTGAAAGCCCGAGCTACCGTTTGCTAATCTGAAAAGCAGGCTTTGCACCAGGGGATGCATCCTTAGATCACAAAAGCAACAGGAATTAAAAAAATAGGGCACTTTGTCTTCTTCTGGATAATTCAGCAGAAATCTCCAGCCACCCAAAGCCCATATAGTGATGCTGGGATAATGCATTCCTCATTCCCTTCCCCACTAGGCTTCAGCTCTGCCTTGAACACATTGTATAGCACCAGGTATGTGGTGCAATGCAGGTCACGCCATTTTCCATGGAGGTTAATGTGATGACTGTACAAGCTCCAGTCAGATGTTGGAAAGAAAGAGCCCTCCTCTCTGGCTTTAGGAAGGGCTTCAGGTAGTGGACCATCTGTGGGGAATTAAGTCCACTCCACTCACAATTAAAGGGCTGAGCTTTGGCACTTGAGGGGAAACTAGCAGTGAGATTCAAGGGGGAAGGTGTTCTAGGAAGCAGAGAGCCAAAAGGGGAAGCAAGTAGACCGATTGATTCCTTTCCCTCCCATTCCTCATGCATCTGGCTGACGTAGGCACACTTCCAGGGTTTGATTAGGGAAACACTATTGTTTTTGGCCCTGGAAGGAGAGAGGACATTCTATAGATTTACTTCAGTCAGATGCTACAACAAAGCCCATGACAAAGGTATTAGAACTCCACCTAGGTTTGTAGCATCCTTTCCTTGTCCTATCACTTACATACACATAGCAAAAGTGACCTCCTTTTACAGGGTGACTTTCTCAATGGTACCCATGGTGGAAGCTGTTTGCACTCTTCCATGGAGTTGGAGATCTCCCTTCTTGGACCATGGGATCAAAGAGCATCTTTACTAAAGGAAAGAGGGATGGCAGAATATTACCCCTTACCTGTCCAGGCCATTTTCTAGAAAAAGTCTTCATGCTCAGATGCCATTCTGGAACATGTGTGAATAGCATTACATGCAGAATGATCTAATCAAATGAGCATCATTGAGGATTCCAAATCTGTCTCCAGTATTCTGTACAGCATAAAAATGGTGCTACGCTTATTGCCTGGAGCATAGTAACTGCCTTTTCCATGAAGCTATCCAAATTAGTCACTGGAATCAGTTCATCTCATCTGTGACAATAATAAGAATTTCCAGACAATATAACAGACAGGAGGGAAATAGAGTATCACAGAGGGCTTTAACAGATTCTGTATGTTTCTAAAGAAAATGAAGGCACACTATAGAACTGTACTTTATTTCCTGATTCCTTAGAATGAAAGCACTCATGCGGTCTTGTGGAGGATGGGGAGAATCGCACTTTTTAAAAGGCAGACACTGTTGATTATTCAAGAACCTAAATCTTTAAGGGCCAAATTATAAAACTGTTTGTGTACAGCTTAAGCATCTAAGTCCACTTTTCCATGTAATGGAAATTGTAAGGTCAACCACCCAATCTGCAAACCCAACTCCATGCATGCTTAGAATGTGCACCAGCAACCATGCCTGTCTGTGCATGCTCTTCAGTGGCTATTTTTTTAAAATTATCCTTTTTGCAGTTTAGAATTTAGGGACAAAGTTGCCCATTTGAAAGAAACCGAAACAGTTACAACACAAAAACAAGCTGAAGAGATTGGACCATGAAGCAATATTGAAAAACAGCAGGGGTTTTGTTAGCAGTTTACAATACCTAATAGGTGAATAAGAAATAAAATTCACCAGAAAGAAATGTTGGCGTTGCTTCAAAAATGCTGATTTTTTAATCAGGGACCTTAGGCCCTTGTAAATCAAGAGCAGGATTTGCAAGCTGTGGGATACCTGCACTCAGATGAGACAAAGCAAGCCAACTGGAAAACTAGCCAAGCCTGACAAGTTCATCAGACTCCTAACATTCCCAGGACTGTTAGAATGAATGTCTAAAGAAAGTATTTGTAATTAATGTTCTGGGATGCCCCCAAGAACCTCTTTCCTTATTTAAAAGTAAGAAAGGAACCATATCTATCAACACACACAGAAAAGTACCCTTTCCTTGTAATGCCTTTTATTACAGTTCATTATTGAAGCCCTCAAATGCACTATATCATCAGAGTGATAACAGTGATACCATAATAAACAGGGCTGGTTACAAGGCACTGTAAGCAGAGGGGAAATTAATCTATTTAATACACATGCAGGAGATGTGTGTGTTTGGGTGGGAGCAGAGATTTTTAATTAAAACTGAGAAAGGTGTCTTCCCTAGAATGAAATAAATGCCAGGGAAACTTTGTTTAGCTTTCAGACTCCAAAGTGGGTTAAGGGTAAAGGAAGCTGGTCTCCTTCTGTTTGTTAATGACTTGTGACATAATAACAGCAGAAGGGACAAGTGCAAGAGGAACAGGCAAAGTTAGATTTTTATGTAAAGGTTGTTCAGTCAAACCTGCCCTCGAGATGCAATGTTGCCAGACACCATGAAACCTGGCTGCTGTCTTTTCTGCAATGCAGCCCACTTGTTCTATAATTATCTGCAACCTCACCAGGTTTTTTTTATCATCTGTTTGATTTATAGGACCACATTTGGTCTTTTTTCTGATCATGGATCATTTGCAAATAAATCATAATTTCTGCAATGATGCTTGTTTTTTTATTAATATTAATTTAATAGTTCATGCAAACAAATTAAGGCTGATGGTCTGCTCAGATCACTGCCTATCATGCTGACCTATATTGTCTCATTGTACTCTCTTGCCTGTCTATATCCATCGTGGCAGAGCTCCGATCTTGTCCCTGTGGGTCCTGCGCTTCTAGGCGGTTTATGCTAGCCTCAGAGGATGGTGAGAGAATTCCCACAGTCCCTGTTGTCCCTCTGGGCTTTTTTTCAGAACAGTTTAGCCTCCTGTTCTGCCAGAGGCCTGTCTTCTCCTTGTAGTGGCAGGTTGGTGGGGGGAACCCAGGCCCACCCTCTACTCTGGGTTCCAGCCCAGGGACCCTAATGGTAGCAGCTGTTGGCAGCCAACCTCTCACTGCCAGAGTTGCTACAATTCCCTGGGCCACTTCCCCACAGCTCTCCCTCTTCTCCCTTCTTCACCCTTACCTTAGGGCTCCCTTACTGATGGCGCGAGCGTGTCCTCATTTACTCAGTCCTTCAATAGCAACAGCACTTCCTCTCCTCTGGCTCCCTGGCTCTTTCCTAGCCTGACTGGAGTGAGCCCTTTTATATGCTCAGAAGAGCCTTAATTAGGGTCAGGTGTTCACTTTACCTTAATGGCCTCACCTGACTCTTTGCAGGTTAATTAGAGTCAGGTGTTCTCATTAGCCTGGAGCAGTCCCTGCTCTGGTCAGTTAGGGAACAGAAAACTGTTAACCCAATGGCCAGTATATCTGCCTTCTACTATTCTGTTGTACCCAACTGGCCTGGGTCTATCACACCATCTGTTGTCTCTTGTCTTAGACTGTAACTTCCTTGGGGCAGGGGCCGTCTTTTTATTCTACAGCACCAACCACAACTAGGACTCCTAGGCGGTAGGGTAATTATTAGTATTTGTGTAAATGTCACTCTGTGGTGTTTTGCAAACAATTCATTGTTAATTACTCCTGGCATCTGACTGATCACCTAAATGAGATGTGTGTTCTTCTGTTCTGTGATTGGATGATCGGAACTGTTAAAACAGGAAAATAACCAACAACAGTCCTGGTATAAATTTTACAATGAATCATCTATTCATTAATCTTTTGTGACTCCCATACATTTTCACAAATAAACCAACAATCATATGAATAACTTGTAAACAAATTAATATGATCCCCATCCCAATTAAAAGCAAAGTGAACTCGCCACATTTATTCTTGAAAATATGTATCAGTCCCTCTTTGTTCTAGTCAGCCAGCTCTAGTAGCCAATAACTCATTGTTTGTACTCAAATAGGATTAGCAATACTCATATGTGACTGAATGGTTAATGATTAGCAAGAAGAAAAACTTATGTTTCATCACAAACTCATGATAATTTCCATTTTCCTCACAGGGCAGTGTCAGTGTTCTGCATATAAGCCCAGTCTCATTCTTGATACTTTAAATAAAGAAGGTCAGCCGCTCCCCGACTTACACAAGTGTTCCATTCCGGAATGCCTTGCATAACTGGGAATTTGCGTAAGTCGGAGACATATCTCCGACCATTATGCAAAAAAAAAAAAAGCCTATTTTTAGTTTACGGAGCTTTTTCCATAAGCGTGGATTTCCGTAACTCGGATTTCCATAAGTCGGGGAGTGTCTGTATGGTAAATTTAAGGCCCCTTAGCTGCCCACTTAATTATCTTATTCTTAAAAGATCCTTTAGCACCATCTCTCAAGAAGACAATATAGGCTGGTTAGATATGAACTTCTCATTCGGTTAGCTGGAAAACAACCGTGCTTTGTTTCAAGAGTGCTTTGGAAGTTAGAACATCATTACATTGAATGGATATATTGCAGGTTCTAGCTCAAGCGACACATTTCTCAAATATTGACATTCAGGGATGATACATGGACACTACATTGCAATTGCTTCTCCTCCTGCGAGAGGATGAGAGACCAGACAACATGTAGCAGATGTGTACTCACATTGCTTAGTGGAAGGCACTCAGATGCTACAGTGATGAGTATGGTATAAGAAACTATACAGAACAGAAAGAGCTTTCTCAAGTTCTCTTGACTGGCACCCTTGAAAGATAGGGAATAATCCATGATGAGAGCGAAAATATATCGCTCAGTGACATACTTTCAAAATAAAGATTCTACTACATCCACAATGTCATGCATGGCCAATTGATGTTAACAGAATTGTGTTTGCTTACAGGTTATATTTGGCCCATAGTGATTTACCTAAAGCCTCCTTCAATTAACATTCCAGCTAGCCCAAGCGTTATGTAGACCTATACGTCCGCTATGACAGGTGATGAAAATGAAGAGTTCTATAGTCAACTGTGGTTAATTGTGAATGTAGTATCCAAACATGATGTGGTGGTGATGATCATAAAGTAATCACAGATTCAATACCAAGAGACAATGCAGCATTACACTGGGAGCACAGGTTGTACATTGAAATGGAAGAACATGGATGGGCCAACATGGCTTACTAAAGATTAAAGCACATGGTTGTAGACAGACCCATTAATCTCTGTGCAGATAATTTGTAAGATCTTGCAAACATCCTGTTTCAACTTAAGAGAGAACTCTAGCAGTGAAGTTTATCCAGACACAACAACAAAATTGACTATGCAGAGGTTCAAAAACAAAAGGGAAGAAGTACTGTCCTCAAGTTTAAACTCCTTCCAGGTCGTGATGTTAGATAACCAGTTATTGTTGCAAAGTTAAAATTTTACCTTGACTGACTGAAATAGTTTGGTCCGTTATTTATATAATGATGTCAGCTGTCTATAATTGTTACATCAATCTGGTCCTCATCAGGGAGAAGGACAAACTTGATAGAAGCTACTAAATTATGATGAGATTGGGAATCTATTTGCAAAAAGAAATTAGCTGCATTATTTCAGTTGTTTCAAGGCCTATCATTGGGATGAAAACATACCAGAACAGGAAGTCAGGGACATCAGAAGAAATGTTGAAGCCTGAAGAAAAGTATAGATCAGTTGACACAGGGAGAAACCAAAGCATGGAAACCAATATGTTAAAATAAATAGACATTTAGAAAGGCTGGGAGACATAGGAAATGTATGCTGATGAGAACAGTGAAGAACTCAATGCCAAGTGGAAATTTACCTTTTATTAAATAACGTCAGAGAGTCCATAACAGATTACAATGGTAGTGACAACTTGCAAGGGAAACTGTGATGATACAGCTCTGAGAGAGAGAGAGAATCCAAAGAACTTTTGTCATAAAGAAAGGTGACTAACAGCATTCAAAAAAGAACTAGATAAATTCATGGAGGATAGGTCCATCAATGGATATTAGCCAGGATGGGCAGGGATGGCGTCCCTAACCTCTGTTTGCCAGAAACTGGGAAGGAATGGATCACTTGATGATTACCTGTCTGTTCATTCCCTCTGGGGCACCTAGCATTGGCCACTGTTAGAAGACAGGATACTGGGCTAGATGGACCTTTGGTCTGACCCAGTATGGCTGCTCTTATGTTCTTACAATGTGATATCCAATTCCACTGTTATGGAAGAGACCCTGGCTAGTGTTGAACTGTCACCTCTGCTAAAGGGCACTGAAACAGAAAATAATGTAGTAAACTCAAGCTCAAGAGAGATATTTTCTGGATGTGATATTATATCTATCAAACATAAATGAGAGCCATTGATACACTGTGTTACTGTCCCGTTGCTTTGTCATGCAATGTAGAAGACTGAAAAATGGCAAGAAAAATAACAATATGATTATTATCACTATTTGCATTCCACGAGGGTAGGCCTCAGCTGAGATGAGGGCCCCAATGTTCCAGGTGCTATACAAACACGAATAGTGTTGGTTATTGCTAAAAACTAAATTTAAAAATAAAGCAATTATAATTAGGACCTCAATAGGACAAGCTTCGTGGCATTATTATATACTAAGATCTGGTAACGTCTCTGCACTGTGTAAAGCACACAAATACAATTCAAGGAATTTACAGCTTAAAAGGCAAACACAGACAAGACAAGACACAACACACTAGTAGACCTAGAATAAGTGGTACTTTAGAATGTGTTTGTGGCAGGTTCCTCCCAGGATGCCACCTGGAACTGGGGAACTACTGAGGAAAATATGCAACAGATTTTTGCCCCCCAGTTATGATTTCCACACACTGGTTTTAGACAAAACAAAAACAAAGTTTATTAACTACAAAAGATAGATTTTAAATGATTATAAGGGATAGCAAACAAATCAAAGCAGATTACCTAGCAAATAAAACAAAAATGCAATCTAAGCTTAATATACTAAAGAAATTGGATATGAGTAGGAAATTTTCACCCTAATTGTTGGTTCAGGCAGTTTGCAGAGATTCTTGAGGGCAAGCTGCACTTGCTTGCAGCTTAAAACCTCAGATCTTCCTTTCACAGGCTAGAAATACCTCTAGCCTGGGTTCAGCCCTTTCCCCGCCCAGTTCAGTTCTTGTTCCTTGAACCCTTTGTCTCCAAGCTTGGTTCCCACACCTTTCAGTGGAAAAACACTGGTGTTCTATGATGGAGTCCAGTACCAGGTGACTTGGTCACATGCCCCTATAGGGAAACAGCAATCATGACTCGGAGGCTGTTTGTAGCGTCCTCAGGAAGGCTCCCGGGTAGGAGATTTGCATCTTCTAAGACTTATTGTTCTCCCTAATGGCCCTTCCCAGCCAGCCATCTACACTGATTTCATCCTGCCTAGTGGGTGTTCCCCAGGTGTAAACACATTTGTAATAGATCCATAGACAATATTCCTAACTTCAGATACCAAAATGATACATGCATACAAATAGGATAATCATATTCAATGAATCATAACCTTTTCAGTGATGTCTTACATGACCTATCTTGCATAAAATACATCATAGTTATGCCATAATCATATCATAACAATATCTCTATGAAGAATATGGGGTGTAGTGTCACAGTGTTTTCTGTAGCTTTTTTCTTCCTGTAGTCATCCATTTTCCCTTCTCTCTTTCACTCCCCTATAAATAGGGTGAAGGCAAACAAATGGCATGGGTTAATGTGTCGGGCCTCACTGAAGAGGTGAGTCTGGAATGAGAAGAGAAGGATCTTTTGCACTGGGATTGGAAGGTTCCTTGCATGATGGGAAGCATGGTAGAAAGCATGGAGCCTACACAAGAAATGAATGGTAACTGGGAAATATTAAGACCCTATAACCACAAAATGAAATGTGAGCAGTGATGAATTGTGCCATGAAAGAATTCTGCCACACACTTGTCTTCCCAGATGAGATGAGAACAAAATAAACATTTGGATTAAGATATTTACAGTACGCATGAAAGAGAGACCTTTAAAACAGAACCAGATGTAGCCTTAGAAACTGTATGGCATTTTTCCATTTCCTTCATTTAATTATAAACATGTAGATAAGTGTTCAGATGTATTCCACACTGGTTTGTCTCAGAGTATTACTTTGTGTGGACACATCCAGGTGGGTGATTTTGCTTGTGCCTAACCAATTTACTAATAAATCTGTGTGGAGCTGCCATCTTAGGGCCAATCAAGGAATTACAATACAATGCAGTACTAGGAAGGGACTGATCCTGCACGCTGCATTCCTCGCTTAGAATTGTAGGAGCAAGCCAGAGATTGTATCTAGGCCAAGTTATATCATACTCAGAAACACCATTCTCCAAAAATGGTATTTCCAAAAACAGATTAGAAGCATCGGGTCAGATCCTTACCTGGTGTAAATAGCTCCATTGTCCTTCAGCGACCTGTAATGATTTTCATGTCTCAGCAGTAAGCCATAGTGCCCAAAGCTAAACAAGATAAAAAATGTAAAGGTTCATTTGGCCTCTGTGCTGGTGGGTAAACCAGTCAGCATGCCCACTTTTTTTTCTATGCTTGCAAAACAGATATTACGTGAGAGCATTTCTTCAATGATTTATACCAGGGATGAGTTTGGTTAAATATATTATTATTAATTTGGCACTGACAGTTTGCTCAGCAATAAACACCACATAACTCAAGTCATGGTTTCCATCCCAAGAAGCTTGCAATCTAAAAGATGTTTTTGCACGAATGATGAACTTGCTTTTCTGCAACCGTGGCTGCACCAAAAACAGCTGCAAGAGTTGCATGTGGCCAAGTTGCATACACACATCTTTAAAAATCTGACCCCCCTGGGAACAGTACGAAATGTACCCAGTGTTGGTTTTGTATGCATCAGTGCAGGGGATTCTGTGTGCACACACGGATGCAGTGGCAAATATTGGGGGCTTATTTTAGGACAAGCTATTTAGGTCTGAGGCCCTTTGTGTTTCATTTTCATAAAAGATTCCTAGGCAAAATACCTATTCACAGGGCATTGAGTAAGTGGTGGATTTCTCCTCTCTCCCCCACTAGCATCATGTGTCACTCTCAGCTGCATTCTCCCTGGCAACAGTTAGTTTGGAAAGCCTGAACTCCCCCCCCCCCCCCCCCCGCAACCCCGTCACCCAACGTTTCTTTCCTGTGTCTGGTGATTTAGATGTCAGATGGAGGGAGGCTGAGATAACTTTTCCACACTGACTCCTAGCGTTAGAGATCACCACAGAAAAGGTGGGGAATATAGCAATCCCCAGGGTAGGGGGAAATTTGCTAAAGGGTGTTTTTGGTTTCTAAGGGCCACATGTCCCTATCCCTACTTGATGATGAAAATCCCCCACCCCCAGGAGATGGAAAGGGGTGTGTAAATCCTGTATAGAAATGTATTTCCTACTCTTCTAGGCCCTTGACACTTTGAACGGCTGCAATGTGTGTTTACTCAGTTGAGAGATTCCACCTTTCCTTTTTACTTTTGAAGTTTTCAAGGCCAGACTGGGTGCCCAGGTGCCCGGTTTTCAACTGGAAAGTCCTGTCGAAAAGGGGGACCTGACAGTGTCTGGTCAGATCTACTGCTTGGACACCCAAAGTCGGACTGGTACGAGCAGGGGAGGCTGGGAGGCGCTGGGTCATCACCTAAGTTCCCTCTAAGCTGCGCGGCCACGCAGCAGCATATTAAGCACCACGCAGGCGCTCAGGGCTGCGGCAGGGAGAGATGCGTCTCTCCCAGCCCCAGAACCTGCTGGGGCAGGGAGAGGCACCCCTCCCCCTGCCTCAGCCCAGCCCGGCCAGTACCGGGTTTATAATGGCGGCAGGCCCATGCTCACAAGGGGACAGGGGAGCCCCAGCCCCGAAACTGCCACGGCAGGGAAAGGTGCCTCTTCCCACTAGCTCAGCTGCTGCTCCAAGGAGAGAGAGCTGGGGTGGGGGTCCTCTCTTCCCACTGTAGCCCCAGGGCAGCCTACACCCCCACCCTTTGCCCCAGCCCTGAGCTCCTCATCCTCGGCACCACCCCAGAGCCCGCACCCCCAGCCGGAGTCCTCACTCCCCTACACCCCAACCCTCCGCTCCAGCCATGAGCCCCCTCCTACACTCCGAACCCCTCGGCCCCACCCCCGACACATGAATTTTGTTATGTGCACCAGTATGGAGGTGCACATAACAACATTCATTCTGCACATGCATGGGAAAAATTAGAGGAAACACTGGTCATCACCCGTGCCAGCCCCTACTCAGCCAGGGCCACCTCCTACCTGTGTCAGGCAGCTGCAGATCCCAGTCCCAGCTCCGGAGGCGAGTCCTTCCCAAACCAGGTGGGTTGGGAGGAGACGGAGAGGGGAAGAGCAGCGAGCAACAGGGGGACGGGAGAAGAGGAGTGACCGGAGGCGGGGCCTTGGGGGAAGAGGCGGGGCAGGGGAGGTTCTGGCACTGCTGGAGTGTCCATTTTTTAAATACACCTGCGATCCGATATAACACGAATTCGGATATAACCATTGTAAAGCAGCGCTCTGGGTGGTGGGGCTGTGCGCTGGAGGCGGGGCGGGCAGGGGACGGGGAACGGGGGCGTTGGATAGGGCGTGGGAGTCCCAGGGGGCCTGTCAGGGGCTGGTGGTGTGGATAGGGGTCAGGGGACAAGGGGGTTGGGTAGGGGGTGGGGTGCTGGGGGTGATTAGGGTTGGGGGGGGTTTCTGGAGGGGGCGGTCAGGGGACAATGCTCGAGACCAAAGCAAGTTCAATATAACACGGTTTCACCTATAACCCGGTAAGATTTTTTGGCTCCCGAGGACCGCATTATATCGGGGTAGAGGCGTATTACAAAGTCGGTAACCCTAGTCCAGACCCTTGTGCTCGGTGAAATGCAGATCGTGTGATATGTCTGCTGTCTTTATACGGGACTTTTAATAATGCCTGGATCTGGGTTAATATTTCCTATTCCCAAAACGGCTTTGGACACCAAAGGTTTTGTTTAGGTTTCAGCAATGGGTCCTCAGGCTGCAGCTACTAGTCAGGCATTGAGTGCTGGCTACGCAGAGAAAAATTCCAACCCATCAGAAGCCCAGAGATTGACGGCAACATTAATGATAGAGTCTTTTGTATGTTAGCCTGGTTTCTGAAAATATCTCCAACAGATGCTGGTAGGCCAATGAGCCTCCCACAGCTGCAGCACTAGACAAATCCAGGAACTGTTGTTTATTCCCCTTTCACAGTCTGAGTCCTTGCGACATCGCCCACGGTGCTGTTGCTAGGCAGCAGACAGTGTGCTGCAGCAAACGCTGGGGGATTGGGGCGAGGGGTGGGGGGGAAGGAAGCCAGTTGGGGGCTGGGTATTGGAAAGTGCTGAGACAGAGTTTCCTCTCCTTGTCAGCCTCACAGCCTTCACGTTCCAGTCACATAATGAGCCAAAAAGCCAGCCCCTTCGGCGAGAAAAGGAAACAGTTGGATGCTGTGATTAAACAGAGTGTCTGAATTTTATTTCATGGTGAAATTGCTACAGCTCTGATCTACTCTATGGGCATCGCAGCTCACCTCCAAGGCCGGTAAATCAAATGAGCACAGAATTGCCAAATTCACCAAACATCAGCAAAGAAAATTAATCTGTTCTCATTGGACCTGCTTTGCTTTCATATTTCAGCCAATGCTGAGTCACATCATCTCTCACAAACAGCAACACAGCACAGGACAGAGGGACTTACCCACCCAGGGCCGGCGCTTCCACTAGGTGACCCTAGGCGGTCACCTAGGGCGGCAGGATTTGTGGGGGCGGCATTTCGCCGCCCTCAGCGGAATTTCAGTGGCGACTCATTTCCTGGCGGCGATTTGGCAGCAGGTTTTTCTCTGGGCAGCAAGAAAAGCAGCCGTCGAAATGCTGCCGAGAACGCAGCTTTAGAGGAGGAGCTGCCACCGAAGCGCCGCCAATTACTGCGGAGGAGCGCTGCCACCTAGGGTGGCAAAAACCCTGGCACCGCTCCTGTACCCACCGCCTTCACCCCAAAGGAACCAGACTACTGGAGCCTGGTGCTGCCACAGGGCACTGACCTAATGGGACTCTACCCTGCGTATGGCAGAAACTAACACTTCACAGAAGGTTCTTTCCCATCAGATTGGGGAGTGGGCAAAAGGGGGTAGGGGTTGGATGCAGAGATCCCTCCAGCATGTGTGCAGCCCACAGCAAGAAATCCTGCCGTTTGCCATTCATCCAAGCGGCTTGCGAATAACTTGGCATGTTTCCCAGTAGAACCAGAAACTGATTTTCTACAGAAGTTTGATTATTCCTGTTGTTAAAACAGAATAGGAAATGAAGGCTTTGTCAAAACAAATGCTATATTTATTGCTCAGTTTAATTGCTTAATGCACATCTCGCGCCTAAGAATTTGATGGTGCTGATTTCCTATTAGGTCACCCTTAGAAACAAAGCCACACGGAGAAATCACACAACTGTAGGTTTAAAATGTAACTGGCTGGCACACAATTAACTCCAAGAATTAATGCAATGGAAAGACATCAGCCTTGATTCTGGTTTGCATGTGCAGAATGCGCACTGCAGCTTCATGGGCAATTCTGGCATCACTAAGATACACGTTCCTATTTTTCTAGCACTTTTTATACCAGAAACACACAAGTGCAGACAAAGGGTGCTTTGTGTAACAGGGAAGAGTCAAAGGAATGAGCCGTGCAGCTACGCCCACGGTCCCTTCAATTCATTTCCTTGTCTCTGCCTCAGTAGCTCACAGGAGGATTGTAATCCATGAACAGATCTTTTTGAATATTCTGGTAGTGCATAGAGTGGAGCAGAGTGAACAGGATGAGCTGGGAATATGTGAGAATAGGCACAAGCAGTTCCTACAGTGAATGCTGAATACATCTACAGAGGGCAAGTGCCCCTCTGGGAAATTTCTGATTCCCATGCCACAGCCACTGTAAAGTACCCCCAGCATCTGCACTAGAGCCACAATTATGTGTTCACCTGCCAGGTGTATTCACCTGCCAGGATGTTGAGGAACCTCTTTACACCAGCTGCTAATCTCAGGGCTTTCCCCATTTCCAATCCTTCCATTAGTACAAGCCCTCGATAGCTTTTGCAGGCTCCTTCCATGTAAACACGTCTGACAGAGCGATTCCCCAGGTTGCACAGGGGCAAATGGATTGCCATTGCCATGAGCTACATGACAAGCAAGAATCTTGTACAAAAAGGCAACATTGGTACAGGAGCTTGAAAAGGGGACACACCCATCACTGGCAGACATCCGCACAAGGGCAGAGATAGATATGGACCGTGGCAATGTGAGGTGTTGTGTAGCGGGGCAGTCACCCCGCTCCTGAGCAAAAAGCCTAGGCTGATTGGGGAAGCAGCCACAGCTGGGGCCACGCCCCAATCAGGCCACAGCTAGCCCTATAAAAGGGCTGTGAGCCAGGGGCTCAGTCAGTCTCTCTCTTACTCTGGAGAGAGAAGGACCTGGCTGCCAGGGGCGGCTCTAACGTTTCTGCCGCCCCAAGCAAAAAAAAAAAAAAAAACCCAAACGCAGCCCTCCCCCAAACAAACTCCCCCCCCCCCAAAAAACAAGCCCCGTCTCTCGAAGCGCGGGCTGCATACCTGCGGCCCCTGCTCTCCCCGGTCGGCGGGGAGGGAGCACGGCATGCCGGTAGCCTTGCTTTCCCCAGCTGGAGCGCCGGCGGGGAGCGAGCGAGGCATGCCGGCTGCCCCGCTCTCCCCGGCTGGAGCGCCGGGGCGAGTGGGGCATGCCTGGGAGGGAGGGGGAGAGGTGCGCTGTGGCTGCTCGGGTTCTCTTCTCCCCCTCCCTCCCAGGCTTAAGAGCCTGGGAGGGAGGGATAGAAGCGGCGCGCGAAAGGCCGCCGAGCAGAGGTGAGCTGGGGCAGCCGGCCGGGGAACATTTCTAGGGGCGGCATGGCCGGTGCCAGAATGCCGCCCCTAGAAATGTGCTGCCCCAAGCACCAGCTTGTTTTGCTGGTGCCAGGAGCTGGCCCTGCTGGCTGCCTGGGAGCTCAGGGTGCCGGGATAGAGCAGTGCTGGGGAATGGCAAGAGGAGCTGGGGAGCTCTGGCCTGGCAACTCCCCAGGCTGCAGGCCTTGGGAAAGGCCAAAGCAGGTACTGGGGTTGCAGAGGGGCAGCCCGGGCTTAGGCAGAGGCAGCTGGTCCAAACCCGATGAGTGGTTTACAGACTGCAGTCTGCCCCAGTGAATGGGGGCTAGATGCCGACTGGCAGTAGCCACTGAGGCAAGGTGGGGCTAGAGGGTTGGGGGTTCCCCTGGGAGGGGAGACCCAGATTGTGGGTTACTGCTCAGGGCAGAACCCTGAGATAAAAGGGCACTGCCAGGGGGCAGCACCCCAAGGTAAAGGGGCACCGGGGTCCAGGAGGAACACTGAAGCCCTGAGGCAAGCAAGACATCAGCCAGCAGAGGGTGCTCCAAGGCTGAACTGCTAATTCCTAAGACGACCAGCAGAAGGTGCCACGCCAGTGAGTTGACTTTGCTACATGTTGTTACTGACAGAAGTTCCTGTACACCAGCTTTGCGCATCACATTACAGCATTACACCTCCCAGCTGTTCTAGTAAACCCTCTCCACATACACTAGCTTGATCAAGGTAACTAACTGGAGAATAGGTGTGGTGTAGATTTTTATTACTCATGGTTCTTTTTGGCTGAGCAGCACCACTTTTTGGAGTTTACCCTTGGCCTCATAGCCAGTCACGGTAACGGCAGCAGCTTGCACCTACTTTCCCCTGGGGAGAATCATCTCAGAAGTGTGGAATGGGTTCGACTCACTAATAAGGCTTAACCCGCTGACTGCACATGCTGTGACACCGTGGAGAACTGAGCCCATTCAATTCTGCATAAGGTTAAACCCACCTTGCATTGGCCTTAGGAAGCTTTATAGCCTAGATAACGGGACAGAAGCGTACATTTTACATCCTTGACGTGGACTACAAATATCAGTCAGGGCTGTGGCTCCACTAGGTAGTGATGCATCAAATAGCTTCAGTGAGTGAATTAGGGACATCTAAAAGGGAGGGGCTGCTCTGAGGCCTATCAACGAATAATAAATCTACCCACCAAGAGCAATGGAATGCTTTTATCCATGCCCAGAAAACTACTGTTATCAGTAGCAATACTTATGAGCATGACATCAAACGACAATCAGAATTTGCATGTACAGTCAGAGGATACGTGTGAGTAATGAGTATGGTGCCAGCTGGCTCATCTCTGACGTTACTTTATCAGGTCTCAGCAAGAGTTCTCACGCCATTACTACCTAGACCTCAAAATCTAGAGTTCATTTTGCAGCCTGGAGTCAGAGGGAAACAGCATATCCTGCATCGTCAGCCAATTACTGATGAACATGTCTTTCAAAACCAAAATCTGCCGGTAGCAAAGTTGCTGCCCCAACATGCCCCCTCCTGGCTGGATACAGTACTGCAGCGACATGTGAATCAGTTTCCCCAGCTGTCCTTTGGCCTACTCTGGCCATAAGGATGTCCTGGCCCTCCAGCCAGACCACTTTGAAAATGTACTATGTGGCCCTAGAAGGGGATGAACTCTGCAAAGTCAAAAAATGTAAAGTATTCAAATCAAACCTTCAGCCCAGCTGGGCTGAGCCAGCCTCTACTGTCACAGCTCCCCAGTCCACAACCAGGCACACTCCTCCCTTTGCTCGGGGTTTCTGGCAAGCTTTAGCTCGGCAAGCCCCCATCTTAGGCCTTCAGCTCACCCATGGAGAAGCCTGTCTGGTCTTTTCTCCCTCTAAGACTTCTTTTCAGGCTACTCCCCAGGCAGAGGGCACTTCCCATTTTTGCTCCCCTCAATTGGGCTCATGCAGCTCCTTATGGAGAAGAAGCCCTGTTCTCCCCCAGCTGGACTTTATTTTTAATTAGTCCTGGCCCACCCTCCTGCTTCACTCAGGCTGGTTATTTGGCCTCTCAGGCCCATATTAAGCTTTTTGCACTTTATGTGGGGTAAACATTCCCTCACACACCGTTTTAAAAAATCAGCCCAAATGCCTTTCCTCCCAAAAGGGGTCTCCACTAATAAGTATATGCGTAATACCTGCTTATGTTAATAGGACGTGCACACAGGTATCTGAGGCCAACTTCTGCTCTCTGATGCATGTTGACAGCTCCCAGTGAAGAGTGGAATGGACCCCTAAGCATTTCTCATCAGCCAGGTTTTCTGTTTTAAGTGGAGTCTTGTTTTTCATAATGTAACCATAAGGCTTTGTTCTATTCCCATTGCTCTCTTCATAATCATCTGTGGTATGTTGAAAGGCATATTTGTCATGTCCCAGCCAGTTTCTTGGAGAAGCAGTCACAGGTCAGGTTAGTTACCTAGTTTATATGTCAGGAGCAGCAGGAATGAATCAAACAGCATTTTTGTGTTTTTCCAGGCAGTAGCTTGACACTCCCGGTCTGGTGCTTTTGTGATAATTTTCAGTCCTCCCTACTTGGCTGGCATTACAACGATTCAAACGGAGAAAGTGCCACCAGCACAGAGAGCCAATGTGCCTGGCGAAGACGACTCTTTTAAACTGGCTCCTTTACAGTGGTGGTTGTTGATACCAGCAAGTGGGTAGAAGAAACTGACACAGCCAGAAGAACAGAATGTTTCTCATTCAGAAGAGGCTGGTCAGTGCCTGACTTAACTGCTTGCCATTGGGGGCCTCCGCTAGTCAGTATGGCCCGTGTTTTGAAATGTGCGTGTAAAAGTGGGGGTGTGCTTGCGGGTGTGCATGCACTCTAGCACCCATATGAGTGTGCACAAGCCATAATGAAATGGTATGGTCTGCCATTCCCTGAGTGCACATACAACTTGCGTGCCTGCAAAAATGCATGCATATTTTTCTTTAATGTGACCCTAACTTTAAGATTAAGGCCTATCCATTTGTTATATCTTCGATAGCTGTTCATGTGGCATATGATTCTCTTTAGTCTTGATTCTTGTTGAGCCTTGGATGAAGCAAGGGGTTGGGATGGAAGGTGGGGGGATAAAGGAAAGAAATAATATCAGATGTAACATGGACAAAGTAGATTTGACCTACATCAGGCAGACTACTTTATCTGACCTGTACTGCCCCAGGACTGCCTAGTCCTCCTGAAGTCAGCTGTACCACTGACTTAAATGACAATTTGGACCCCAGAAAACATAGACTCCAAAGTAATTCCCCAAGCAAGGTCAAGGGGTTGCCATGTTGCCCAGTGGTACAGCCACCTATTCTCATTTTGAAAGAAAACAATAGCACCCCAGATATTGCGGGGAGGTCTTTTTATATCACAGTGACTATAAAGCATGTGTGTGCGTGTGTTTACGTGCAGCTGCAAAGGTGTATCTGAAGAGGGATAGAAAACAACTCTAGATGAAAGCAATATCTAATATAAAAACAGTAGACTGTGCAATCCCCTAAGCACCACTGGATCCACTTAAAAACATCTCCTCTGTAATACAGATCTCACTAAAGCAGGTGCAACGGCTTTACTGCCAAGAGCAATCCCCCAGAGAGGGCGCTCTCATGGCATGTGTGTGTTCATGGGCGGATGGGTCTGTGTGTGAGCAAAGTGCCTGGCTGCGTTCAGTTCACAAAAGAGGTTTGTCTGGGGATTTACAGAAGTCTGTTTTCAGGATTTACAAAGGTGACTGAGGTTATAGCGCTCATCCTCGCCGCCTTGTATCCGCATTCGGCGTGTGCACGACGCCTCTCAGCTCCTCTGCCCTTTCTGCACGTTCTCTTTTACTTGCTGATAAGACACAATTGAAGGGGCTACAAGTCTATCGACGTGAAAACAAAACAAAACACTTGGCTCTCAAACAGGAAGCGTAAAGCAGAGATGAAGCAAAACATGTTGAACAAAACACTTGGTTCCTACAGCCAAGTGACAGAAACAAATGCATGTGAGCATGGAACAGCCTAAGCCCCCAAACAAGAAATGGAAAAGGATCAGGTTGGTAGGATAGAAAATAAATCCCAAGAGACAAAGTTTGTTATCATTAGGAAACACAGAGTAGCGAATTATTGGCTTGTGCTTTGCTAGATGAAATATTGGCCATTAGGAAGCTCTGCAAAGTGCTTTCCAATCCCTTCTCTGTTGTGGTGTTGCTTTGCAGAAGCGCTCACATAGTACACCGTGGTTTTGAATGGGGGCAGGGAAAGGGGAAACACCCTGCAGCTCAGATTTGGAGACGTTTGAACATGAACTCATTTGGTTTAATTTCAAAATGTTTCTTGCTAGATTCTCTGGAATTAACCCAAACCCCAGAAGCCATTTTTAGCCAAATTTTTTGAGGCTGGTAAGGAGATACCAGACCATTACTCAAAAAAAAAAAAAAAAAATCCAGTCCCAAATTCTTCTGTGATATGTAAGTCAAAGTTGCAACCAAGATTCCTTTACCCCAACAGAAGAGTGTTTTGTCAGTTATAACTATATCACTTCTCTATGCATGCAAGAATCAGTGCAAATTAGGTAATTTTCTCCAAGTTCTGATAAACACAACTGAGTAGCCAGGTGACAAAAGCTTAACAAGCTCCTCGTTCATTTGCAATAAATTACAGTAATGTAAAAACTTCTCTTTTATCACATCCATAACACAAGGCTTCATTGCAAGAGATTTGTATTTGCAACACCCTAAATTCCTGTCTGGCTGTGGAAGTATCTCATCCTCCAAGACCCTAAAATAAACTTTGACCTGAAAGGATCTCTCAGCTTTGAACTCCTCAAAGAAACACCCTAAAACCTCAAAGCCATCCATCTCCCACTGCTCTACCTACCATCACACACACACACAATCACACACAAACACACATGGCATAATCCTTCTCTCCTTACACTGGTGTAAATCTGGAGTAACTCCATTGAAGTAAATGGAATTATAACACTACATAAGTCATTTAACTGAGAGCAGAATCTAACCCATAGACTTTGTATGCTTATACTATTACCACTGGCTGCTGATGTGCATACAGAAAAATACTAAGGAACAGGAGCCATGAAGGAGAATGTTGTAGCTCTCTGATCTGAGGGCAGTTCTGCAATAGCCTGAGCAACAGCATACTTTAGAGCAGCCATAGGGCTGCTCTAAAATACAGTGGCAAGTAATGGCCCCTAAGAGGCTGTCCACCAGCTGGGGATTGTTGGAGTGCAGAAGCATTCTGGCCATATTCCTCCCACACTGTCATGTTCCGTACTTGGGCCAGGAAGGTAACACAGACATAGGTTTGGCTATGTGCAACTGGAGGCTTCCCCCATGCCTAGGGTTTCTCCAACCAGGGAGAGCCAGCTGCCTTCCATCCTCTGTAAGCAGTGGTTCTCAAACATTTGTACTGGTGACCCCTTTCACATAGCAAGCCTCTGAGTGCGAACCCCCTTATAAATTAAAAACACTTTTTAATATATTTAACACCATTATAAATGCTGGAGGCAAAGCAAGGTTTGGGGTGGAGGCTGACAGCTCGTGACCCCTCCCCCCCCATGTAATAACCTCGTGACCCCCTGAGGGGTCCTGACCCCCAGTTTGAGAACCCCTGTCTCTGAGTCACTCTCAACTTGAGGTCTTGCCCTATATCACTTGCTCTGTGTTACAGGCTTCTTTTCCATACTAATGGGGTTCCTACACACTTGCCCATTTTTGCTTCAATATGAATTGTGTTTTCCATTGAACAAAGCCATCCTAGACATACTAAAAAATGCTTTGAGATCTTTGGACGTGAGGCACCAGAGAGGCACAAAGCATTATTACAGGAACTGGCAAAATATCAGGAAAAATAGACAATGATATATTTGAAGCCTACCTTAGCAAGGGAAAGGGTTAATTGCTTTGGTCTCCCAGTGGTATTTATGGCTAATGCCAACCAGCCCTAGAGTGATAAGAGTAAAATGTGATTGAAACCTCTGGCTCTTCAAAAAAGCCTAGTTTTAATTAGATTGGGAGCTAGCTGGTTAATCAGCAAGAATACTAATGGTCTGATTAGCTGGAGATGCCACGAAAAATCTCATCTGGTGGTTTCGCTGGAGAGGGAATAATCCAGATTTGGGAGATAATCCTGGGTGTGTGCCCCCATTCTTTCCCCCTGAGACTCTTTGCAAAAGGTGATCTGCTTCCAAGATGAGTGGCAGCTGCTCCCTGAACCAGCACACCCTGTCTGCTAGTTCTCAAAATGGCATGTTGATATCATAGTCTCCCCTCCAGCTCTTAGGCCCGTGGGTGATGCCTGGAGGCCCAGATTTCACTCAGGAGATTCCAGAATGATGGAGATAACCAGAAAAATGGAAAAAGAATAAAAACCTGATGAATCTTTCGGAATAACACCTTTGTGGTGGCGGGGAGGGGGAATTGTAAAATAAATTTGGAATTTGTTATGTCAAGGTAACAAAACTCCACGAAAATAAACTTTTAAAATGTAAAAATCAATGAAGAAATGTCCTTCTAATCTGCCCTTCCCCCGGCTTGGTATAAAGAGTACACTTCCTTTTGATTAAGTTTCAGCCTGAAGCGTTTTCAGTGGCAGGAAGCCAGAGGAAAGCTTAAGGTGCTCTTTACTGTCTTAAGGTGGAGTTGTTTACATTTTGTTGGCAAGCTTCATTTGATTATCTAGCACTGAGCCGTAAACATAGAGGGTTCTGCTTCCTTAACACCAATTTTAACTCTTATTCCTGATTTACACAACACAAGTATGAGAGGATAATCAGAGCCTTAGTTTTCAAAATCTTGCAGAGCTGGTCAGAAAATATGTTGGGATTTTTTTGCTTTTTTGGTTTATGGCAAGTTTTTCCGATTTTCATTAAAAAACTGAAAATGTAAAAACAAATGCATCCTTGATGAGGATGTTTATAGTTCATAAATATGTATTGGTTCCTGACACCTATTTGTGCTCCCATAACTCAGAATAGGCTTTGTATAATAAAATTGCACAGTACTTTACCCCATAAAGTGGAGAAGGCAGTTTGTGCATTTCTTTTAAAAAACAAATATAAGCACACACAAAATGTAAAATGGCTATGACATTAAGGTTAAAAAGCCGCTGCCGCAGAAATAGAGTAATTACTTTTTATTAGGATATTTACTGTGCATTTGGTATTGTGGGCCAATAAAATTGTTAATGCTCGTTCACATCTCATAAGCTATAATGGCTTGGGTGGAAAGTTGCACACATAGCCTGGTCCAAAGCACACTGAACTCAACGGGAGTCTTTCCATTAACGTCAATGGGCTTTGGATCAGGCAAAGAGTGTACATAGCAAATATGTGGCCTGCTGGAAACATGCCGTAGAAGAAAGATATGGCATGATGTGTGTTGCTTTTAGTGGTTTGATGAGGAAAAGGAGGAGAGAGAGGTTAAGAAAGGATAAGCTTTGCTAAGTTTAAGAAAGAGAGACAACCCCCCCCCAACTCAGTTTAAATACCGTATATTTTTGAAAGGCTCTGTGCAGCCCACGCATGGAACTTTTGGTTACATTTGTTGTTTGGTTCCCAGAGCCTATTGCATTCTCTGATCACTTCTGCAACAATCACCTTCAGAAAAGAACACTTCACATGCAGTTGCACTTGTTGGAAGCAGTATTTCCAAGCACTACTGTAAGGAGTATGGAGTCGTTGCTGTAGGGAGAAACATGGCCTGGCTAACAAAACGCCCATCTTACTGTGCATATCAGGGAGAAACGGCCATATTCACTCCACTGAGGTTTCTGAATTTTTGCAGTGCTGCTCAGAGAAAGTTTGGAAAAGTAGCACCAGAATGACTCTATGGATAGGTATATACCATACTGAAGATTGGTGTGGCTCCAAAGGACCAGTGTGGCCCAACAATTGCCAATAAATATTCACATTAACTTAAAACCAAAGATCTTTACAGCTGGAGTGGATTTCCAAAAGGGTTCATCTACTCTAATACAGTGGACGCCTTTAAAAAATGTTGACGTTTGCCACTCTGCATTGTCTACGGTATCATGGTATCTTCTCTTCTACCCTAAGTATAGGAAGATTCCCACAGTTAGCACTGGTATTTGAGATGGCCTACACTAAGCTCTTTCATGGTGCCCACAGTGGAATGCATCTTTCAGAAACTTTGTAGCATTTATGTTTAAATAGGGCTAAACACCCAAAAAAAGACTGGATCCTTCATTACAGACCAAAGTATTGCTAATCCCAGGCATTCAGAACTAATGAGTCAGGTCCCATAAAATCATGAGGTCACCTTAAGAATACATAATACACTTTAGTTCTTTTCAAGCTGCCTTTTGGTGTTTGTGCCTTTAGGATTCACCTTTTCCAGTTTTTCTCAACAACCACATGGGCTAGAAACTTCCTTTTGTTGTTCAATGAAAGCTGAGATTCTCACTTAATTATTGGGGTCCTGGGGCAGGGGCTTTGTGAAAAATACCAAATATCGTGAGACTCATGATAAAATTATGAGAGTTGATAACATGGAGGCTTGACAACTGAGGTGGAATATTCTTCTTGTAAGTATCCAAGAAGAGAGTGCTGCTGTGTAGCAGCTTGGGGTTGAGGAATAAAATGAGTTTCTGTGAACTGGAGTAGTGAAAGACTTACAGTAAATGTTCCCTGGCCAAGGTGTTGATATTGTCTCCTAGATTGCATTGCCTTTCAGTTACACAACAACTGTGTCAGCAGTAATACACACAAGAAGCTAACTGGGAAAGGACGAAATGTGGCTGGAGTATATGCAGGTTCTTCACCATTTTCCAGAGTAATACACTTGGCAAATGAAAGAAGGAAGAAGGGCGGGCGCCACCCCTATGGAAATAATGCTGACTTGGCCAAAATGAGCTAGAAATGGGCTGGTAAGCACTGATCTTTAATTGGCACCTTTTCTTGTTTAGGCCCCAACTTCCCTTCGTAGTAAACCAAGCTGGTTGATGTGACATAATTTCCAGTTTTATTAAGTTTAGCATCACAGTCTGTATTGAAGGCATGGTCTGAATACAGCAAGCTAAAATCCAGAGAAGGATCCAGAGAACCCTGTTGTTCCTTAATGTCTATGTCTAGTATATTTATATTTATATCCTCCCTTTAAATTTACATGATACCTAAGCTTAACACCAGCACTGTCTATCTTAAAGTTCCAGGAAGCCTGGTCATTCATTCCATCATTGGCCTCTTCTTGACACACCCAATCACTTCTTCCTAGCAGGATACAACTTCTCTATCATCACCTTCCATCCAGTCCATTTAAGAACTCTAATGGCACGGAGGTGGGAAGGTAGCCTCACAGGGTCTCCGTGAGCCAGATTCTTGGTTTTCCCAGTTATGGGAGCACCAGGATACAAGCTATCCCGGCTCCCTACA
Source organism: Macrochelys suwanniensis (assembly GCA_033296515.1). NCBI lineage: Eukaryota > Metazoa > Chordata > Testudines > Chelydridae > Macrochelys > Macrochelys suwanniensis. Next base: position 11,506,706 of record CM065783.1, read on the forward strand.
GCCATATAAGCTATTCCATCCTCTAGAGAGAGAGAAAGGAGGATATCAAGCCCTCTGGGAATCACTAGAACAGCAGGAGCTTTGTCCTAAGTGTGGAAGAGTGGTCCAGCTGGTTCCAGGATTTAGTACAGCCTCATGGCCTTGGGACCCTGGAGCAGGGGATAAAACATGGAGAGAGCAGAGGGGGCTTCAGTGCCAAAAAGAGAGGAGTGCTCCTCCTGGCTTGGGTAAGCAGCGCTCCTTTACAGCTCCCCGTCCACGTTGGCTAGTGCAGAGAGATCTGCTCCCTTGTTTCAAGATACTCTAATCACTGCCCTGGAGATGGCAGAGGCTGAAATGGCTGTTTGATTGGACCAGGAGCTCTGTGAGGACCCTTCCCTACTCACCAATCCAGACAGCAACATTGAGAAGATCCTTAGCATTCTAAGCCTTCGGGAACCAGCTGACACCACCCAGGGCATAAATTCTGTTCTGGCCAGATCTGAGGGCTGGAGTCAGACTGTGGGAGAAAAGGTGGAGGTAGCTGCCAGAACTGCAGGTGATACCAATGGCTGGGCAGATGGGCAATTAGTTTACATGTAAGGAAAAGAAACTCATGGAACTAACCCAACTTGTGCCAATAGTCCCATTGTGTGTTTAACTTGTATGTCATATCCCTTAAGCCCCTACCCGCAAATTTGTCCTAGATTTTAAGCTTTAAAAGGGAGTGCTGTGTATGCACAGAAAGCATTTAGCACACTGACCGTGATATAAGCAATAATGATAACGCACATCTGCTGCTGTAATAGGCTGACAGTATTTGTCTGAAACACTCGACCCTGTTAACAGGGGTGGATGCTGGTGGGGAATGAATATGAATAGGGTTTTGCTGACTCCCTGAGGTTGGTGACTTATTACAGTGAGATATAAGGGAAGTGGGAGTGTCCCCCTAGAGTTAGAGGATATAGGGTTTGGGCTGAACAGTTTGGAGAGAGGAATCCTAGGAGCTGCCAAGCTTGTGGAGAAGGTTTGAGTTGAAATATTAAACACCTTATTATTAATTCCCATGGTAACAAAGTCAAACTCCAGGAAGGGGGTGCATTTGGGCACAGTATAGTGTGTAGACTAGGCTGGGTTCAGTGTGTTTGAGACCAGGCTGGAAAAGGCACCTGCTCCCATCTGTTAAATCCTTGCTTGCTCATTAATGATTGCTTGGGTTTCCCCTTTCTGCATGATGCTAGGCTTGTACAAACATATAAATGGGCACTGTGAAGGCTATCTGAGCCTTCTCTGGGGACATTTTTTGTCACTGCTCATGGAAACCATGAGATAATGACCTGAAAGCTGAGTGCCTTTATAATATAATTTAAAATGGAGCTAAACTAGAACACAGAAAAGTAAGTCTAAATTAGCTTGCTGAAGAGAAAAGGATATCTGACAGCAGGAGCAAGCTGTGGAAACGTAGTCATTGTTTCTACTTATGGGTTATAAAATGTAAATAATTTAACACCCAGCTAGTCAGAAGAAGATCTAGCTATTTTTGGTCTATTCTGAACAAAGGCAGCTGTGTATTCCAAAACATATGGTTCAGCATTAAAAAAATAAATAAAACAGAAATCATCCATGCAAGAATGGATTTGTTCAGGCCATTTTGCGTTGCAGAACCAAATTCTGTGAATTACAGCAGTGCATGACATCACCATATTACCTTTTCAGCAGTCTCTCATTTCATTACAGGGTTATTCCAATAATCCCATAAGCAAAGGTGATTCAGACCTGTGAGCAATAGGAGAAAATCGCTAGGGATTCATGAGTCCTCTGAGAAATTTAAAATGGAGATAGAAACAGAGAAGGGTTCAACAGGAGAAACCAGCTGCATCAAAACCCAAACAAGCATGGAGAAACAGGTTCAGATCCTGGGATTCAAATCCAATTCCCCATTGAGATAGCTGAAATTATTCCAGATTTACAGAATTCTGAGATCAGAATCTGCACCCTCGTCTTTTAGAAACTGCTCACCATTCTAATTTCATTCTATACCCAGCCTGGAAAGGGGAAATAGATGAGAAAGGCAGGAAAGCAACAATAGATGGAAATAAACATGGTGGGAGATGAAGAGGAAAGAGAAGACGTGGTGGAAGAAACAAAGGTGATAGGACAAGAGGGGCAGGAAAGACAGAAAAAAGACAATGTGGGTAAGGAGAGGGCAACTAGAAACCATAACACAGCACTTTGAGAATGCAGGTATAAAATGGAGAAAAGAGGGGATCTTGGTGACTTAAGGAAGGGTGAAGAGCTCCACACTTCTGGTAGGAAAAGCTGGTAGATGTGTATGAGACTGAAATACTCCCTATCTGCATCTGAGGATGCACCCCTGTGAGGATACGGCTAGATTGGGTAACCCCTACACACACTGGAAAGAACTCACAGTGTGTGAAAGCTGGCCCCATTGAAATCAAAGACAAAATTCCCATTGACTTCAGTGATGCCAGGATTTCAGCCCATGACTCCAGTGAGACTACTCAAGTGAGTGAATGTTTGCCAGCTAGCGTAACTCTTCACCCAGGCATATCCATGACCGGGCTATACAGTTAATAATGACATGATTTGATTTTGGTTTGTTAACTCATTTCTGGTGTTTGAAACCAGGACAAAATGATAAACCCCAACCCATTTAACCAAGAACTAGTTACAGGAACCATTGCTGCATTTTTTTAGCATTCACAGACATCTTCCCATCCTAGCAGTGACAGGGGATCTGATCAGACAGGATGTTTTCCCATAGATGACAGCTGAATTCCCCTGTGACGGGGAGTGGTTGTGGTGGAAATGAGTTTACCTACATTCCTGCAGTGTAAGGCAGGTCTTTTCTCAGCTGAAGCTTGCCAGCAGAGTGTGCTGACTGTGGTGTAATAATACTTTTCATCACCGTAACAGAGAGCCCTTAACAAGAAATCACAAGTCTGCTAGAGAGATAAACCTGCTATTCTGCTCCTGCTCTGGCGATGTGTTTGCATGCCTCAGCCAGCGGTGCGCCTTTGATCTCAGTGGGGTGATGTCTCTTCTGCCTCCAATAGAAAAGTAGACAATTTTCTTTACAAATCTGTATAGCCAGTATTTCCTAGGTTAAGTGAAACTCCCCTGATTGCAGGAAAGGGCTGGATAGATTTAAATGCTGAACCATCATTGAGATGTCCGGCCAGAAGGATTGAGCACAAACAACTGCAGCCAGCACATTGGGTGCTGAGCTTTGTTGAAAATCTGGCCCCAGTCGTGGGTTGGCTCTTGAGAATCTTCCCAACATCCTTGAATAATCTAACCCCACTGGATGAAACCAAAGCCCATTGAAATTTAATGGGAGTTTTTCCACTGACTTCAGTAGACTGAGGAGGAGGTTCTTTGCTCTTAGGTGTAAATAAAAAAAATGCTTGTTCTGAGGAGAAAATGTATTTAAAACAAAATTGGCACATTTGCATCCCTCTCCGTTATTGCCTTATTACATGCAATGCACCCTGATGAAAGCTTTAAAAGTATTGTTTCCCACATGGGGTAGATTAGAGATGAGCTACAAAACCACACAAACATTGTGGGTTCAAATGTCTGACATGGATTCAAGAATTTCTGTGCTTGCGTTCCACTTACCAGTGTCTGAAGGCGAAAGAGGCAGAGAGAAAGATAGCCAGTGAAAAAAGTAGGATAGCCAGGACCTAGCTAGAGACTGATCCAGATGGCACTCCGTCTCCAAGGAGGCTCCATTCCTTTGGGATTTGCCATTGTGGTGGTAGTGATGATGACTAAAAATGTAATTTGCATATTAAATACTCCCTCCACCCCCAATTTTGATGTTAAAATTCATTTTTGAAAGTATTGACTCATAAATTAGCAGAGTTGGCTTATATGTAAGTATATATAGCTGTTCCTACCTAGTAAGAATGCATTTGTTGAACTTATAAAATCTGTGACTGATTCTCCATAGCCATGTGTCTTGTGCTGTCATTTACACCAGTGTAGAGTGAGTGCCCAGTGGGTGTGGAATGCTGCCATTCTGATCTGGTAGTGTCTTACACCCACTTTGCACTGGTGTAAATAGTGGTACAAAGCACAGAGAACTCAGGCCCTGCAAATGCAGAGCTCGTAACCCGAGGAATATTAAAATCCACAAGTGCATGACTCTGTACAGTCAATAAGCTCCACCAGAGCAAGGCTCATAAGTGCTGCAAGAAGTAGGGGGTCCTCTCTCCCTCCCATAGCAAACAAGCTTCCAAGATTGTCCCAAGAAAGTTGGCCTAAAAATATGACCTCTATGTATATATACTGTTCTGAGCTGGGTGAAACCTTTGAGATTGATGAATGCACCCTGCAACTGATGCATCCATAAGGATAAGCCCCACCAAGGGCAAAAGGAGTATGTGAACCTGCCCAGAAGTTTGGAGAGAGAGAGAGAGAGAGAGAGAGTGTATGTGTGTAGAGGCAGAACACACAGACTGAGAATAGACAGAAACAAAGAGAGAGGCAGAGACAAGAAAGCCAAGCAGGAACCTGTGAGCACAGTGTGACCCTAAAAAAACCTAGAGAGAGAGAACTTTTGGGTCTGGTGTTGGCCGAAAAGGATTTGTTACTATAAGCTAAGACTGACCCTTTTGTTCCTGGTTGTTCTTGCATTCAGAGAAGCAGGACTTTGTACGTTCCTTGTAAAGAAACAAGATTGTATCAAAGAAAATAGCTGACTAACACAAATTTCTACTCCCGACTGGAACATCCCCAAGGCTCCAAACTTTGACTAGCCACTCATGTCAGAAAAGGGCAGCAATACATTCAAGAGAGATATAATGTGGTAATTACATCAGTGTTTGTGCGTTCACGCCTGGGTGAATAGTGCGTGATACAGAACTCGCTTCCCTTGATGTCCATGTTTAGTGACTAGTGCAATTAATTTCCCATAAAAAATACCAACAAACATAGCAGCTTTGTCAACCTTGCCAGTCTTACCCTGAGCAGTTGTTTAGCTAAGAATGTATGCATTCAAAATTAGTTCTTCTTTTTTTCTGCCGATTTCCTTTCACATGCTCTCATCTTCTTTTTTTTAAATTGGAAATTATATCTTTCCCTGCCTCACCAGCACTATAGAGAATGAGTCAATTGCACACGTAGCATACGGAACACACAGTTCTGTAAATATGAAACAGATGGAATTCAAAAGAATATGGTGCATTTTGCCTCCCCCCCCGCCCAGTTTTCAAGGAAATTCTCTTAAAAACCCACATGATTGCTGTCCACATAGTTAATGGGGTTTCAATTCGTGGAAAGTGAAAGTGATCCTTTGCATTCTAATGGTCTGTGTTTCCAGTGCAACATGGAAGGGCCTGACTTTACCCTAAAACATCATTGAGTTGGCTGAATACTGCAAATGATTTGCCATTAATATGGGCTTGAGTTTGGAAAAGAATTCACTTTGGCCATACTCACTTCCCTCCTATGCTCCCTTTCTTTGAAAAGTCATACAGTTTGTACTGAACTGGCACCAAGGTTTGTGGAATTTCCAGCCTGTGGGAAATGCCACTATTTTGAAATTGGTTTTCATCCCCAATTTGGACAAAAAGTCAAAATAACAAATGTTTTCACTGAACAAGAAGTTCCAAAAACTGTCACTTCAGATATTTCCAAAGACTTGTTTTGATACTTTTGATCCAAATGAAGCATTTAGATATTCTGAACCAAAACATTTCATTTGTTCATTGAATCGAATCACAATGTTTTGTTTTGAGTCAGTTTAAATATTAAACGACATCTGCCGATGGTGCTAAAGTGTCTCACGGGAGTTGAAGTTCAGGTGTCTCATCTCCCCATTCTCTTCTCTAAAATGGGCTCCTTGGCTAGACTACGTTTTCCATGAGGCACCCACAGTCATATGTCTCCAGTGAGGCCTCACATGGCTTGGTCAGAATGGAGACCACAGTGCATCATGGGAGATGTATTCTGGTATGGAAAAATGCAATTGTGCAGAAACTGCATTTTGTCAAAAAATCATTGACAGAAATTTCCTGACCTGCTGTACTGACCTTCAAAGTTACACGAGGGAGTATTCATGGAAACCACATTTTTGCTTTGTGCATGTGTTTATTCCTTCTAGACACACTCCGATCAGGAGATAAAACCAACGTTATGTGATTTATATGACTAGGTCAGGGCAGACCTGCTCCTACCGATTTCCTAGCCCACAAAAGGCTCAGAGATTTTCTTCTGGAACAACATCTGGTGCGATTGATTTACAGCGTTCTTTTCCACCACCATTACAGGCTTATTACTCATCCCAAGAGTAACATGGCGCCTTCGGCTCCTGAGGCAAGGAGGAGAGGATCTCTCGAAGCGCTGACTCTACAAGCCTGCCTCCCTCTCCCATTCACTCTCTCTCTCCATTCACACTTCCTTCCTGTGCCTTTTTAACCCTCTAGGCCAGAGGTGGGCAAACTACAGCTCGCGGGACCCTCCTGCACGGCCCGTGAGGCTAGTCCCCAGTCCCTCCTCTGCTGTTCCCCCTCCCCCGCAGTCTCAGTTCACTGTGCCGCAATGCTCTGAGCGGTGGGGCTGAGAGCTCCTGGGGCAGCGCAGCTGCACAGCCGTGGCCTGACCCGGTGCTCTGTGCTGCGCGGTGGTGCGGCTGCCTGTCCTGGTGCTCTGCGCGGTGCGGCTGTAGCGCCGCCAGCCACCGGTGCTCCAGGCAGTGCGGTCAGGGGGCAGGGGAGTTCGGGGTGGTGATCAGGGGGCGGGAGTGTGGATAGGGGTCGGGGTGGTCAGAGGGCGGGGAACAAGGGGGTTGAATGGGGGCAGGGGTCCCGGGGCAGCAGTCAGGAAGGAGGGGGGGTTGGATGGGGTGGCGGGGGGCATTCAGGGGAAGGGGTTCCGGGGGCAGTCAGGGGACGGGGAGAAGAGGTGGTTGGATGGGGCAGAGGGCCGTCAGGAATGAGAGGAGGGGTTGTATGGGGTGGCGGGGGGCAGTCAGGGGTGGGGGGTCCAGGGGCGGTCAGAGGACAGGGAGGGGTGGATGGGACAGGGGTCCCAAGGGGGGGCTTTCAGGGGACAGGGAACGGGGGGGTTGGATGGGAAAGGAGTCCTGGGGGGCCGTCAGGGAGCGAGAAGTAGGGGGGGGTCGGATAGGGGGTGGGGACCGAGCCACGTCTGGTTGTTTGGGGAGGCACAGCCTCCCCTAACCAGCCCTCCATACAATTTCGGAAACCCGATGCAGCCCTCAGGCCAAAAAGTTTACCCGCCCCTGCTCTAGGCTACTGCATTAATTTAGCTCAATCTAACCCATCCCTCTGCACTCTACCACAACAACTAACCACAACTAATCCACCCAGCTCAAAGAGCAATGAGTGAAAAATCAAAATTGTTCATGATCAACCCAAAGAGTGTGTGTGGGGGAAGTCTTTAATATTTCAAATCATGACTAAGTCTGAGGAATCTCCAATCTGCTTGTGGAGATTGCACAATGAGAAAAAGACAGTAAATTCATTGAATACATTATTTGTTGTCAATTATTTCTTCCGCTCTAATTAGTAGTCTTCATTTTACACAGTAGGCCTCTAATGACCTCTCTGACAACGATGCTGTCTGATAGACAGTAAGGATTTGCATGAAAATGAGGTTTTTCCAGTCCTAATAAAAAAACAAAGAAGGATATTCTATGTAGCTCTTTTCCGGTTCTGAGTTACCTACCCACAGTGGAGTAATGGCTGACCTGCACTATGGGTAAGAGCAGTATTTTGCTACCTCTAATGTACTTCTGGAAATACCAGAACAGAAATGCTAGTGTCCAGTGTTTTCGCATGCCTGCTCAAGGGTAGGATTGTTACATTGACTGGTCTGAGTAGTGGATAGTAGAATAGAAAATATACTATAAAATACAATCTTAAATGGAAAGATGTTGGTCTAGCTGATCTAAGCTGGTGCTCCAGCTGACCTCTGATTTCCATGATTTTGTTAACTATCCTTTTTTGTATATATAATGAGAATTTTAAAGGTTTTTACCTGTTCTGAGTGTGTTACTGTAATTTGGCTGCTTGTTACTGATGGGGTCGGGGTCTGGGTCTTTCTGTACGTTGTTTATTGATCCAGAGTCGGACTGGTGGATTCAGACTGAAGAAAGAAATGGACTGTGTCATGAGCCATCAGAACGAGGTTAATAATAAAGAATCAGAAAAGATCAAAAATGTAGCATCTCAGGCACAACCCAACATTTCATTGTTACTTCAATAGACTAGTTCCACATACCACTGCAGCACAGATGCCAGGGTAATGTAGAGGAGCCTGAGTGAAACTGAGGGTGTCTCCCCACTGGAACTGGAAGGGGTCCAGCTTGTGAAGACTATCCATGCTAGCGCCGATCAAGGTAGTATAGCCATGGTAGCAAGAGTGGTAGGATAAGCTGGCCACCTGGGTACGTGCCTTAGGTCTCAGGTGGGATCGTACAAGCTAGCCCCCCCTGCAGCTCATACCATCACGGTTACACTTCTATTTTTAGCACGCTAGCTTGGTCAGAGATAGTGCGATTAGATCTACTCAGACTGGAAATTACACCTTACAGCTCCAGTGTAGACGTACCCTGAGAATAAGGTTCATCATCTATGTTTAGATAAGAAACTACTGTGTGCACGTGATATCTGCCCTCACATTAAATGCCATGGGAGTTGCACCCATGCGTCTGATGTCAGCACTGGGTTCAAAGGTTCAGATTCTGATCTCAGTGACAAGTCAATGAGTTACTCAAGGTTTATGCTGGTGTAACTGAGATCAGAATCTGTCCCCAAGACCTCTGACTTAGTTTAAAGTATCAGAGGGGTAGCTGTGTTAGTCTAGATCTGTAGAAGCGACAAAGGGTCCTGTGGCACCTTATAGACTAACAGAGGTATTGAAGCATAAGCTTTTGTGGGTGAATACCCACTTCTTTGGATCAAGAAGAATACCCACATCCGAAGAAGTGGGTATTCACCCACGAAAGCTTATGCTTCAATACCTCTGTTAGTCTATAAGGTGCCACAGGACCATTTGTCGCTGACTTAGTTTAGCCAGTCTAAACCATCCTGATTTACACCTGGGATGAATCTGGCCCACTTTGATTTTTTAAAAACCAAGCTCTTGTACAATAACGAAATTTGCTACTTTGTAACCACCCCTTTAACCTGCATCTTTCAAATTTTGCAAATATCCTCCCAGCCCACTCCTTCATTTGATTACTGTGTAGAGGTCCTTCTCTAATTGTTATTGAGCTTTTATTTTAATCAGTTGTCATAAAGGTAGCTTCACAGGAGGGAAAAACGGCAAAAGATAAAAACCTCTTCCTTTGAAAAGCTTGTGACCTAATAAGGGCAAGTAACATTACCCACCAAAGAGTCATCGAGACAGAATGTTGACTCAACAACCTGTCTGCGAGCCCCACGCTGACACCAACTCCTACACGTGGGCCTTGGCTTGCACAAAAGAGGCATAAAACAGCCACAGAAAACAGAGAAAAAGCCAGGAATATCTATTTCAACTTTAACGGCATCTGAGCAGCTACTTCAATGGGCCTTGTCCAGGAACATAGGACTGGGAGCTGTGTGCCATTAAAATAGAGAGATCATTGGAACCAAAGACATTCACTTGAGTACAGCAGCTGTTTCCATAAAGAGAGAATGTCAGTCTTTAGCTTCCAGGTTGTTCGTTATTCAGAACCCAGACCCAAAAGGATGCTGAAGAAGTTAGGGGCCAATCTTGTGAGGAGCTGTCCTCAATGGGTGGTGAAGATGTTCAACATCTGTCATGGTCAGGGCCTTAATTATCCTGCTGCTATGGAAAAGGAGAGGTCAAGAGTGACTACCCCACACCATCTTATCTCCCCTCTTTCTGCCCTACAAATCAGCTCTGCCTAGTGCCTGCAGGGCAAATCCTAAGCCTAGTGCCCTGCCTGAATAGCAAGGGATGGCACTAGAGAGATGGGCAAAAGGAAACAGAAAAGGAATCTCGCCTCTCCTAATCATGGAGTAGCTATGAGCCACCCTACCGTAGTCCCCATGACTTGAATAAGAGTTCTCCATGGGTTGTGGGTGGAGGGATCTGCACAGAGCCAGATCCTCTAGCCCCACCCCAACGCTATTCCCTGGCACACAAAAAAACACCAATGGGTTAAGCTGTATACCATGCAGCAGATGCACACCCTTTATACACCCACCTCCAGACTCCCCTCCCTTCCCTCTACCACTCACCTCACTAATCCAGCACCTAGGGAAACCTTATAGCTAGGGGTGGGCAGGAATAGCATTTGCAGCAAGTGCACATTAGTAGTTAATTACACAAGATGAGCTGCCTTCTGCCTCAGAGAGCAAGATGGAGCTCTGCAATCAACACTGAGCTCTGGGATGCCCAGGGCTATTTGCACAAAGTCCCCAGGCATAGCCCCCTGAGATGTCAGCCAGAGTTTTGCAGAGGTTCAAATGTGGGCTCTGTGATAGAGAGCTTCAATGCGCAGAGGAGAGCAGAGCTTTGCCCTAAATGCACCAAGTATGAAGGCTGCGGGATTCCACCTCTGAGAACACAAAGGATCCACTCTGATGCATTAAACCACCAGATGGTGTTATGACCTTTGTGGATGAAATGCATCATTTACAGTTATTTCCTTTCCATTTAATTTGTATTAGGTTTTTAAGTTATTTCTTAGCCTTAGGGATTTTCTTTTCAAAGTTACTTTGCATGCATGAAGATGAGGACATGGGAAGTCCCATGATTATAGGACTCCCGTTGATCTCAGTGGAGTCAGGATTCCACCCAGGGCCTGTCCGATTGAAGGCCTATTGCACTGAAACAGGAATGAAGAACATCCATCAGATCTAACTCCCTGAAGACCTAATTTTAAATCCATCTCTATGGGGCAGATGTTCTACAATAACAATTGAGATGTTGAGGAGGACAGGGGGATTCATTAACTCACTGCCCCTCAGGAGACAGAAGTAGAGGAATGAAAGAGGATCTCTTCCTTTCTCCTTCTGTCAGGCATTCAGATACTGAGGGGAGATGTGCAGGATGGAGAGGTTAGGTATATTGAGACCAAAATGTTCAAAACTGGGCCACATGAGACTTCCACAGAAGCCACGTGGGTGGTTAAAAAAATCCCCATTTGCCACTTTCTGTAAAGTGTAACTAGAATGTCCTCTCAGATCACCTACGGACGTTTCTCTTCAGTGAGAGAGGCCCGCTAAGCTGGTGAGCACATTCTTATGTGTCTGTGAATGAAAAAAACAAACAAAAAAAATGTTTTCAAAACACTGGAAGTTAAAAGAAAGCCCTTGTAGCACTGGTTCAAAGGGGCAACATTTTGCCTCAGGCAGCCACAGTTTGCAATGTTTAGGTGGTTGGCAATGGCAACCCATGTCTTTAATGTAGCCGCTAATGCGAAAGCTGAAGGATTAGTCATGGCTGGGCTTGTGGATGCAGTGCTTTAATGATTTATTGAACGCTCTCTCTTATTTTTTAGGGTCAGTAGTTGCCATTTTAAAATGCTCTGTAAAAACATGTGCAGATCTATTTGCTTTCAAAGGGCATTTGCATTAGTCACAAGAATGCCCAGCCTTCACCGAATTCTCCAAAATGTATGACGTAGGGCCAAATCCTGAGGCTCTTACTCCAACTCAGAGCAAACATTAAGCATCTGCACACTAAGGGGAACCTTCCAGGCACAGATGTTCCTTCCACACAGGCAGCTACATCTGTGACGACACCCCCAATCTTCCCTGAGGCCTTTGCAGAGGCCTTTCATGGAGTCCCCAGAGCTATAGAAATCTAGATTTTGGGGTCCAGCCAAGGAGCTGCCTCTACTACCAGGACCCAGACGTTCATCCACTACCCTTTGTGGGGTTGCTACATTTTAGTAGCTGAGCCAGAGAGGTGAGAGGGATGGAGTTTGTGTCTGTGCACAGGAGAGGACAGTTACAGGATTCTAGGAGCTTGAGACATGGGGAGATGGAAGATAGTGGGAACTTGAGCAGATGGTGCAGAAGGAAGCGTCACCCAGAGCCAATCAGAGAGGGTGCTGGGATGGCAGAAGTTGGCCCTCTAAAAAGTTCAGATAAACTCCTGCTAAATATTTAATGCCAAATTCAGGCCTGCTGTAAGCAGGGGCGATGGAGTTGCTTCCATTGCATTCCATATCCCAGGGATAAATCTGCCCTCAAACTTTTCAGTGTTTGTCCAGATGAACCCAAGTGTCCAGACCTGTTGACACTTGCCCACTGTTAATAGCGAGTTTCTCAGGTTGATCAAAATAGACAGGGAGCTGGGCCTGGCCATTAAAATAGTAAGACCACTGTTCTCTGAATCCGATGCTTGTCAATACATTTCAGGCTCTGTTTGCCAACTGACAGTGAGACCCCAGAGCAGACTTAAGCAGCTAGCTGAGCCCCCAGTCTGCTGGCTGAAACACCTGCCCGTGCCCAGAAAGTTATCACAGCTGAGATTCGAACCTGGCTCCTAGTGGTTTACATGGTGTCCCTTGTGATTAAAAAAAAAAGCAGGACGTGACCAAATCTTCTGTTGGTGTAAATAGACACCACCTCATTCTATTCAATAGAGTTTCACTCATTTGCACCACCACAGAATTTGGCCCCAGGGTTTCTTCATTCAGACAGGAGTGTGGCGTTCTCTCTGGCTCTAACCCCAGACTAACTCAATGCAGTTTAGGGCTATCACGCAGCGTCTCCCTACATCCTGGCCTGGATTTCACAATCACAGATGGGACCATCAACTACAGTACAGTTCAGAGGCAGAGGATCCAACAATTGAGCAGTAAGGGAGTCTCCCGTAGTTTAACCAGCGGTGCTGATCTTTTCTCCGGTGGAAGTCACTCTCTGCATAGCTTAAGCGCTGTATATTTATCATTAATTATATTTACTACCAAACTGGTACTATAAAGCTTAACAGCTCCGTACCCCCACACTTGCATCTAGAAACCAATCCTGTCCCAAGCGCTGCCACCAAAATTAGATTATAGACTGATTGCATAATTACTGCATAATAAGGTTTGCTCGGCCTCTCAGTGCTGAATGCCTGTTTTCATAGCATTTTAATATCAGCGACATAATAGGGACCAGCTTGACTATCCGCATGCCAATGAGGCATGGCAGTCCCCAGACCAGCTTGAGGTTGTGAAATTTGGTTCAGCTGTTTGACGCATGGAGGGGTGACAAATAGACACTTCCGCAGTGGCTCAGTGCATGCTCGGCTGGGAATCGAACTTTAAAGGGAAAAGTGTTCCGTTTCCCCATCCGAGGTGTGCCTGGGTGACAGATAGTCCTGGCTGGGTACTGAGAACCCTGGAGACTCAGGGCTATTTCTGCTAGTGACTGTAGACCAGTTACAACCAGTAGCCCTGTTAGATTATCCAGACATCACCTGCACCAAAACTTACAAATAGTGCAACATGTTAAATCCTCTCCCTGCTGCTGCTGCTACTGTGCTGATATTTTCCCTTCACTCTGATATGTCTAGACTGAAATAAAACACCCGTGGCTGGCCCATGTCAGCTGACTCTGGTTCGCGGGGCTTAGGCTGGGGGATATAAAATGGCAGTGTGGACATTTAGGCTCACTGGGGCCATGACCCCGGGCTTCAGCCCAAGCCCAAATGTCTACAGTATAATTTTAAAACTCCGCAGCCTGAATTAGCTGACAAAGGCCAGCCACAGGTGTTTTATTGCAGTGTAGACACACCCCGAGCGGCTGATTCTGAACTGGCTGATCCTTCCAATAAATTAGACGGCAAACATTGCTCAATTATTAAGATCCAGCTTCATTCCCAGTGGGATAAAACTGGAGAATCACACAGGCAACATGAACAATTTTGCAATCCTTTAACCTTTATCACTTAGGGAATGGTTTTTATTTAGGCTATTTTAGACAAGCCCAAACTTAGCATTAACTGTTTTGGATACACCAAGAATAACAGCGGTCTTTTCTTTCTGTTTTGCATTTATCTGCAATTAAAATAAATGGACCAAATACTACCAGGCGAAATGAATGTGAAGTTTCTGGTTGATTTACCCACAATTCCAACAGGTACCACAGCTTGAAGGTCACAGAGTGTCCCTTCAGATGGTTAAAGATGGAAGAAATATCCTTCTGAAATCTGTTTACATATCCTTCAGGTGAACACATTGATTTGTTATTGTAATGTTGCCCAGGAGTGCTGGGTGGACTGTGCTTATTTGTTATGGTAGGGTTGCTCAAAAACTGGGCTGCACACAGAGTTTATTATGGTAGGATTGCTCAGGATGGGTACCAAGTAGCACACGTACATTTGTTATTGTAGAGCTGTTCGGGAATGCTCTGTTGCACAAGCAGAGCTGTTATTGTAGGGTTGCTTATGCGTACTGGGTTGCAGGCACTGATTGTTTTCAAGGGATTTTTTTAAAGAAAAATATATAATGACATGATTTGTTATTTTTTTTTCATATCAAATGCTTAAGCAATTCACAAACAGGTATTTTTTAAAAATTCAGTTCAGTTTGGGATTCCCATTCCCAACAGCATCCTTTTCATGTCACTGCTGTGTGCTGTCCCCATGTCTTAAATGCACTAGCAATTTTTTGGCCCTTTGTGCTGGTCCCATTTGTTGTGAGACCTTGAAAAGAATGGGTAGGTTGTGCACAAGTACCCTTCTCGGTGGGATCTGACACTTGGCCGTGTCAGGCTGTGGCAAAGGTTCTCTCCCATCTCTAGCAAGTCATACTGGCCCTAAATAGTAATGGTCTGAAACAGGGCACGGACCCCAGGCAGTGAGGTATTGGCTTGTCTGAACCAGCAGCTGCTTTAATTTGTTTCTCCAGTTTGGCAGAATGCCTGCTCTTCACAATGCCCTGACCACTCTGGCAGCTGAGAAGAAGATTTGGCATGCCAAACTCAGTAGGATACACACACACATACAGTAAACCTCTGCCCTCTTTTTCTCCTCTCTAGCGAGGCTATTTTCTGTTTGAAATGTAGCTAGTATTAAAGCTATTCAAAGAAAGGCTCTTTAAATATGGCATGTGCTAAGAACTGCATTTGGTCTGCTAGGAATCCAGCCCTCCTCACCAACACTACTACATTATTCCCTTTTAATGGGCCAAAAATGTTTCAGGAACACTGCTGTCATGGCCAATGTGGTAGCATTTTGGAGCCAGGTTCTGATTCCTTTATGCATGCTGAATAATACCTTACTCCGCAAGTAGCCCCATTGATTTCAGTGGGACTATTTGTGGAGTAAGATGCCACCCAGTGGGAGTAAGGGTATCAGAAAGCTGTCCTATCATTTGTTGTTTAATGCTGACCAAGTGCTCATCCAGGAACAAAAAAGATGGCAGTAGATGAGTTCTTTCCTTTAGTCACCTGTAACGTGGTTTTAAAAATTCTCTACACAGGGGTGCTGTGGTAGTAAGTCTAATGGTTCTAGGATATGCCTATAGAGTTTAGGCCAGCTCCCACTAAAGTTAATGGGATTTTTGCCTTTTACTTCAATGGAAGGGAGATTCGATGGATGGATCCCATTAAGTAAGGATGGAATGTTCAGTTGAGCCTAAGTGATTCAGGTGCACAAGTACCTAGTTCACATAGGCTCCTTTGAAACTCCCACTCTAAATACAGTGTGATGATGCCGGTTGCTTTCAGGTGCATTTATTTACATTTGCACATTTGTTTCGTACGGTAATAAACAGATATAATGAGTCCAAGGCTGTACCCCAGTTGAAGGGTCACCTCTTTTCAGAGCTAAGAGAGAATTCTCTGCTACTTGCTTCCATCGCTGTGTTTCATTTTTCTTTGAAAATAAAAACTTTGGGGGGGGAGAAATCCCTCACCCAAAGGGCCAAAAATAAATTAATTCTGGCTCCTGCTGTGTGTGCTGGACCCCTGCTGATTCTGAGCCTGGTCCGAAGCCCATCATAGTCACTGGAAACCTTTCCATTGATTCTACTGGACATTGGACCACATCCTTTTGAAGGGAGACATGCACAGATGTAGCTGGACATTGGACCACATCCTTTTGAAGGGAGACATGCACAGATGTAGCTGGACATTGGACCACATCCTTTTGAAGGGAGACATGCACAGATGTAGCTGGACATTGGACCACATCCTTTTGAAGAGAGACATGCACAGATGTAGCTGGACATTGGACCACATCCTTTTGAAGGGAGACATGCACAGATGTAGCTGGACATTGGACCACATCCTTTTGAAGGGAGACATGCACAGATGTAGCTGGACATTGGACCACATCCTTTTGAAGGGAGACATGCACAGATGTAGCTGGGCATTGGACCACATCCTTTTGAAGGGAGACATGCACAGATGTAGCTGGACATTGGACCACATCCTTTTGAAGGGAGACATGCACAGATGTAGCTGGGCAGTAGCTTGGCCCAGTGTCACCAAATGGAATGGGGCTTCCAAGTCTTTTTGACTACTTTGAAAATCACAGCTGTAATAGTTTCTAGTTGCCACCTGTTGCTTTTGTTCTGGCACATTTTCATAGGCTATGGTATTTCTTGAACCAGTGGGATAGGTGCTTTTTTTCCTGAGAGACCTTCGGATAGGATTTTCCAGAGCACTTTTCAAAATTTCACCTTCAAGATTTAGACCTGAGAAAGAACTTCAGGAGTAAGCCTATTAATTATTATTATTATTATTATTGCTACACACACTTCTAAAGCATAGTCCGTGGAAGAAGAGAGCCTTCAGACAGGGCCCAATCCTCCTCTCGGTCAAATCGTTTGCAATTTTGCCATTGTCTTAAACTGGGGTAGACCTGCAGTGTGCACTGGGATGGGGGAAGAGGAAGCTACTTTTTGGGTCAGCTAACTGCCTAGATTTTGTTTTTTGCCGAGTATGAAATTGAAAGGAAGCTGTGGTTAGAATTCTGAGGCAGACTCCAGCCTCGCCTGTTGCAGCAGTTGATGTCTGAAAATTTGGAAGCAGCATTTCAACCTAATTGCACAACTACTTCACTGTTTCCTGTGTACTTTGGACTCTATTAATGAACACAAGTGTTCTCGCCTGGGAAAGGCAGCTCTTGAATTTCCTTTGCATGCCAAAGAGGTTAAGCATGTGATCATGGCGAGCCTGGCAGAGGATAACTGTTTCTATTCTTTATTGTAAAGTTCCTGACCTTTCCACTACTTCACAAGGAGTTTACTAAAGCATCCAGAATAGAAGTTGATTCTTGGGGCACATTCTAGATTTCAACAGTATTATATCTCTCTCACACACACTTCCCCTCCACATACTAGTATTAGCTTAAGAGCCTGTCTTTAAACTCTAAACCCAGGAAATTCCATCTCTAAGTGCATCTCCCAATGTATTTTGCTTAGTTATAGCAGTTTACAAGATGTGGGAGATCACCTAGATAAGATCATCACCCTTTCAGAGGTCCTCACTAATCATCAGCAATAGTAAGGCACAAACAAGGGCATGGCAGGCAAAAGCTGAAGTCCATTTGAAGTACCTTATCTTTCAGGAGCAAGGCTTCATGCTATTAACTTCCAGAATGGAAGTTTTCTAGAGTTCTGGAGACCTGGCAGTAAGATAGAGGTTGGAACAGCCGACATCCAGATGTGAAAGGCAGAGGCATTCCCATAAATGTCCAGCTGTGATTTCAATGTGCAGGTGCATATTCAGTACTCGCTGGCAAACCTCCAATGGCGTAGTAGCTTGGTTCAGACAAGCACCCAAAGGATCAAAGGTTTTTCCAAATCTTACCTGAACTTGTTAAGTTGGCGAACTTGTGTTGTTTGTGTGGAGGCCCATCCTGCACAGGTATTCTCTCCTGCAAAGCCTGGAATCAGCATAGATTGTTAATGCAGATATCAGCTCTTTAATCTATAATTCTTCAGCAATTCCCTTTTCTACACTAAGCCCCACAAACTGCATCCCTCAAATGTAACAGCAGGAATACATTATTCCTCAAACTGCTCTGAGGTCAAGGACTGCCAGTACCTGGGAGTTCAAGTTCTTCTATTAGTGTAAAAGAATCTCTCTTCATCTCTACAGTTATGTTCCTGGGGACTCAAGTATCCAACTATATATAGTCCCTGTCAGCCAAAGGATTCCAAAGGATGTTATGAACTAAAGTGTCACTGAAATGTACCCGCTCTGCGATGAAGAGTAGCAGCCATGCAGACTGTCGGCAAACACACTGCAGAGGGACAGGAGAAGTAAAGTTAGCCAAGGATGTGGAGGCAAATCCTCACTGTTATCAAATATGCCTTGGCAATGTTGTTGTCCCTGCAAAGCAGAAAGGACATCAGTTTTTAAGCTCTCAGATGAAAGACACATTGTTAGCCAAATGGGCTCGTTCCCCCTGGAGCTGTTCAATTACCCTATGAAGACATTAGGAAAAAGTTGCAAAAATTGGAGGGGGCATCGGGCAAGAATATAGAGGAACTTTTAGAAATTGCCATGAAGGTTTATGATCGAAGGGATGATGAGGAATGAAAGAAAGGGGCCCGCGTTTTAGCAATGGCCCTAAGGGAAGGATATGAGGAAAGGGGGGCCAAAACTAAAGGGCGACCAGGGCAGCCAGGGAAGGGACGGGGCCTCCGCCTGGGTCGGAACCAGTGCGCTATCTGTAAGGGGGAGGGACATTGGAAGAATGAATGCCCCCGGCGACGGGCCATGGGAGAGGAACATAAAAACAGAACTCCACTCATGCCCGTCCTCTACAGCAGCACAGGACCTTTGGGGGAGGGATCCTCCCTATAGGGAGGCCGGGGGACCCAGCAGCCCCTCCTGGCAGCACAGGCCGCCAGCCTGGATCCCACGGTAAAAATTAAGATAGAGGGCTGCCCAATTGAAGCCCTTATTGACACGGGGGCTACCCTTAGTTTACTCCCCCTTAATAAGGCTCCCCAAGGTAGAGCCCGGGGACGTGCCATAGTCCAAGGAATTGAGGGGAATTCAAAAATGCATAGGCTAGCTGAATTTTACACTGCGAAGTGGTTTGTTACCGAGTATAAAAGAGCCTGCTTTGTGCTTTGTCAGGGGGGCTCTCTTCTGGCATTAGTCGAGGAAGCCCCCCGTTCAGCTGAATGATCAATAAAGAACTTGTAACTGTCTTTAAGTCCTCCGTGCCTCCTTGGGGTAATTAAACAGCTCCAGGGCGAACGAGCCCATTTGGCTAACAACATCACATGTCCTAAACAGCAAAGAACTTTATATACTTAGGAAGGAGGAAGTCCTGCCCTAATCTACTGGGATTCAGGCCTGTTGTCCTAAGGTGTCTACATGATTCAAACCTTGTGATCGGTCTAAAAGGCCCATTACAGCTAGAGCTGGTCGGAACATTTTTTCTCAGAACAGTTTTTCTCGAAACATGCTTATTTGTTGAAGCCAAAAGGTTCTGCAGACACACATTGATTCTGACAAATTTTCAACAGGAAAGTTTCTGAGGTCCAGGTATCAGAGAGAGACCCGAATCCAAAACCTGACCTTTTCAATCTGAAAAGATGTCTTAACACAATTCTGTTTACAAAAATCTTCAAAAGGCTTTGTTTTCATTCCAATATGGAACGAAAAAAATGTTGAAACCTCAGAGGGTGTTGCAAAACAAAATTGTCATCCTCTGGTCATTTCCAATTACAGGTCAGTTCCATCCCTTGTGTAAGTCTACTGAAGTCAGAAGTTATACCAGGGTTGACTTTGGTTCTATATATGTTTATATGAAAAAAATGTAATCTGCATTACCAATTTGTGTAATCTATATCTTTTTGGTTTAAGATTTTCTAATAATGCATGAAGACCCTTTGTTAATTCAAGCAAATGTGCACAATGAATGCTGCACCTTAAATATGCATTTTAATAATGAGAAACGTTTGAATGTTAAAACAACCAGTTAAAATTCAGTTAGATCAAAAGTATTTTACCTTGGAATGGGCCAGCTTTTCTGCCCAGAGCATATACTCTCCTGGTGGATACACATGCAGTCCCAACAATTTCAGTCTCTCTGCCTCAAGAAAGACTCAGTTTTTCATTCCCTGACACCAAATGTGGACTCATCACAGTCCATTTTTGCTCCTTCCCACCCCCAGCCCTGCCCCTTGCCACACCCTGCACATCAGTCTTGGGAGGGGGTCCTCAGGAGTCAGTCTTTATGGCTGTCATCCTCACTGCCTATACCTAGGGAATTCTCCCTCAGCCAGAATGCAGCTTTTAGGGTAGGAGCAGGAGTGATGATTGTTTAATAAATTACATTTTCATTAACCTAAGAGCACAACTACTCTGTGGTGCCATCTATTGATAGAGAGAGG
The DNA here is from genome assembly GCA_033296515.1 of Macrochelys suwanniensis. Lineage (NCBI taxonomy): Eukaryota > Metazoa > Chordata > Testudines > Chelydridae > Macrochelys > Macrochelys suwanniensis. Next base: position 11,526,990 of record CM065783.1, read on the forward strand.
TCGAATTAGCTGCAAGTTTCCACAGTAGCTTTCACAGTAACCCAATTACAGAAGTTAAGTACAATACTGTATATTGAGCCACTGTTTCTCTAGCATTAATTACAAAAGTGTGCAAGAACCTGAGTGTTAATGGGGATTAATATTTCCTGTACCCCATTATCAGCTATTCTTCACACGCACACACAGCTATGAAGAATTCTGAACTATGCTTTTTTCCTTATACGGCGTCTCATTTGTTCTCTAGGGTTCAATTCCTTAAATCCTGCATGCTGAGATTTTCAACGCTGCCTAAGAGATTTTAACACCTAAATTAAAATTAATGAGAAACTAGGCATCCAAATCCCATATGCAGCTTTCCAAATGTCAGCCACATGCATACGACTCTGGGCAGCTCTCTACCGGAAAGGTGCTTACACACTGGAGAGAAGTTAGAGAAGAGGAAGAAAAATTATTAAGTGACTAGAAGGACTGATTTATTATGAGGAAAGTTTGTGCTTGACCCAATGATAACTGAGATGGGAGAGGTACATGAAGACCATGGGTAACTATTTTAAGGGTGTAAACACCAAGGAGGGAAACTGTATTTAGGGTGGTCAGAGGGGTATAACTAGGTGTAATGGATGTAATTGAGCAAGGGACAATTTAGGAGAATTCCTAACTGAAGTTTATTGGATTTTGAAATAGTCTCTCTAGAGAAGTGGTGGAAGCCCTATTGCATGAGTCATTTACAACGGGATCTGGCCAGAGAGCTTCAGAATATACTGTAGGGGAAAATCCTGCATTTGCAGAAACATGGATAAAACACCCTAGTCAGTCAGTTTTCATCTCAGATTTGAATGATTGTGTGAGTAGATGATTTAAACGTGGTGCTGTCCTACAAACCCATACTCCAATAGCTAATTCTGCCAAAATCAATGGAAGCAGTCACATGGGGAGGGGTTACTCATGTGAGTCAAGGTATGCAGATCTGGGACCTTGAGATTCAACCTTGCAAAACCTTATACACAGGAGTGAAATTAGGAATATGAATAGAGGCACTGAGTTCAATGGAACTATTTAAGTGCATGAAACTTACATGCCTATGTGTTTTCAGAACAGGGATTTACTTTATAAGTTAAAAGTATGATTTTGTTATCATATATAAGATTAGCTGATATGTAGTGTACCCAAGAAATATTAAAATGGCACCTTTTTCAAACTGGTGCATGTCAGTGTTGACCTGAACTTTGTGTTTGAAGATTTTTCACCACTTGTTAATCATTTTCTTTTATTGTCACAGCTACTACAGTATATAGATTTTCTCCAGTGATTAATTTCAAAGTAAGATGTTATTTTTAACAACAAGTTTATCAAAAATGTAAAATGTGTGGTTAATGTATGAACACTTAACTGTGTGCCAAAAGCACAAATCTTACAATTTCCCAAGCAAAAATCACAGGATTACCTGCGAATCTGAAAACATTGTCATCCCATGTTTGATTTAGTTCTTCTGAAAACAGAAAACAAAAATAAAAGAATTTTTGGAAGTGTCTAAAAAATAACATGATGTAAAAAGAAATAAAATCTTACCATGGCTGCCCCCCCAATCCCTCTGTAACTGTAGCAGCACCCAGAAAGGGTTGATTCAACTGAAGATCCACCAGTATTTCCATTACAACACAGAAAATGTTGCCATCAATGTTCTGTGAATATTGGCTCACTTTTTAAATAAATTTGTTTCAGCAATGTTTGCATCCCTTTTGCTTGCTTTACACAAAAGTTTGTGCAACTGAGTTGCACTGGCACAAATATTAAGGGAACACAACTTTTTACTTAGCAGAGGTAACTATTGAATTTTATCCCAGATCTTGACATTTTAAAATGTGAAGAACTTCAATCAGCTCTGTAGCTGGTTAAAAAAAAACCAGTGAAATTCTACAAAAAAAAATTCCAGATTTTTCCCGCATACGTTTCAAATTTTGAAATGTCAACATTTTGAAATTCAAAAGCTTCTACCAGCTCTTTTGCATGCCATAAGTGGTTGCCCACTCATCTAAGCAGGAAGGTGAAAGACTACCATGTGACTTCTCTCCAAACACAACTAACTGAAATAGCAAATACTTGCCGTGAATTGTTGACAGTCACTCCAGAAGTTTTCTTTTTAAATGCAATGAAAAGCTTATTTCAAATACCAAATAAATGTGAAAGAATCATGGTTGGCTTACAGATATTCTTCAAATAGAGAGGTTAAATTCATCAGATAATTTACTCACTCATCTCTTGTTTCTGCGATTGAACCTGGGCTGAATCCTGTTTCTTTGGAACTTTGACTTCAGAGGCTTTTTAAAGTGTGTAAGCCAGGACCCCTTGATTTTAAATTGTATCTGGTTAAAACCTTAGGCCCTGATCCTCCCAGCTCCTATGCTTAACTGTACACATTGTGGGTATGTCTACACAGGGATAAAAGACCTGCAGCATGGCTGCAGCTGGCCTGGGTCAGCTGACTCAAGCTCTCAGGGCTAAGAATTGCTGTGTAGACATTCAGGCTTAAGCTGGATCCCAAGCTCTGGGACTTTTAACTCTCACAGAGTACCAGAATTTGGGCTTCAGCCCAAGCCTGAACATCTACACGGCAATTTTTCAGCCCCAGAGCCAAGTCAACTGACTAGGGTGACCAGACAGCAAGTGTGAAAAATCGGGACGGGGGCGGGGGGTAATAGGAGCCTATATAAGAAAAAGACCCCAAAATCGGGACTGTCCCTATAAAATTGGGACATCTGGTCACCCTACAACTGACCCAGGCCAGTTGTGGGTTTTTTATCCCTGTGTAGACATACCCCATGATGAGTACCTCAAGTGGTTTACATGGAATTACAGTACGTAAAGTTAAGCGTGTACATACATGCCAATAGCATCAAGGGCCTAAATTTGTCAGCCCACGTGCAGATTATTTCATAATATAGTGGCATCTGGCTACTCATATTGTAAACTAACTAATGTGAGAAAATTACATTTTTAAAGGTCTCCAGCTTTAGGACTGAATGTTGAAAACCAAGTTCTGTTTTTAAAATATATTTCCTGCCATTCAGACCCTGGATTTCAATGGTCTTTGGATCAGACCCCTAACTCGTTCCATACAGTCCAATTTTTGTGGCCACCTGTAGTACAGAAGGTGGCGTTGGTATTAACAACATTTCACTTACAAAAGCCCTTTCTCCATCTGTTCATGGAGCTCAAATCCAGCTTTGTTTCCTCCAACGTCTTGCAGGTCATTCAATAATAACATGAACAAAGCCTTGCTGTATTAAATAGCAAATGAAGCCAGGATTATTAATATGGGGTTGTGAATCTCAGCTACTGTGCATGCCCCGTCACTCCTCTTTGCAGTGTGTTTCTGTGAGGAGACTCTAAGGCTGTATCCAGCCCACGTTATGGATTGATATTTGTGTGTGAGCGGGAGAGATGCCGCCTCATGCCAAATCCACATCCTGCTGTCCTCATACAGCCTCCACTCAGCTAAAGCTCCCGTTGACTTCCATTTACACAGATTTGAATCCGTTTGAATGGTACCAGTATTCAGCGGTTCAGATTCTGTTGCCCTGCTGAAGAGGAGTAATTCCTCGCTTCCATAGACACACCCTAACTCTAACCCTAACTAAAACCAGCTGAAATTTTTTCTGAACAAAAAATTGGCCTTTTTTCAAACCAAAAATAATTGGGGAAAAATCATTTTTTCCTGTTGTTAATGTTCCAGTTTTTCAGTTAAAAGTTTCCAGAAGGAGGTCAGGAACTAGATTGTGACTCTCAGCTTCACTTCCCCCTTCCTCTGGGGGAAAGTAACCTATGCCAATCCTTTTGCTGACTCAGATTCCTCCTACCCGATCCGTGCCAGCTCTGGTGCATTAGATGGTGCTTTGGAGATATGTCAGCGAGGTCCACCTACTTCCTGCCTTACCCGTCACCCCCACTTTCTGTCCATCTCCGTGGGATGGGAAGCAGCAACCCATGTTGCGTGGAGCTTATGATTGAGCCTGAAGCATCTGGCAGTACTGGGCCCTAGAAGATGCTGGCATATGCAATTCCTGAACATCTAGAGATTGCATTTGTGTTCAGCAGTGAAGGAGTTAAATGTACCGTGGCCTCCTAAAAATTAGAGATGGAAAAGATAACTAAGGGATCATCTATTCCATCCCCTGGGAATCAACCCAGGATTGTTCTATACAGCGGATTCTCTGGGATTTTGTCCACTCCGGTAATAAATGACCCAAGCAATGGAGCTTCCACCATTTCTGTTGGAAAATAATACTGTCCAAAGACAGTGGCTTGTAGTATCAATATTTTATACATCTTTTGTCCTTTCTGCCCTTTTTGTTTGTTTGCTAGCAATACGAGCTGTGAGAACTGGTGTTATATTTTATTTCCCCTTCTTTCACTTTTGATCTAACTGTGGTTCTTCCATAAAACCAGTCACTTGAGTATATAATAGCAGTCTTACCACATAAAGTTGTTGAAGTCTTTGAAATATATTAAAACATTATGGCAATCATTATTAGTATAAATTACAAGAAAACAGACCATTAGCTGAATCTGTTATAGAAAGGAAATCTTTCACAAGCCAGCTTCAATTTTAAATAAATAATAGATATAACTGGGGGACGGGTGGTAATGAAGGATGGTTTAATAGAAGTAAGAGTTTATTAGCTAATGTGACTGATGTCCCTCCATGCTGTGTTCTATAAACACACATGTTGCAATGTTCAGATTATGCTGCATTTGTTTTCTTCTTGAGATCTAGCGTAGAAAAAATATTGACGGTGAACATTTTTAAAAAGCTCAAGACCTGACTTAGCTCTCAAGGGTTTCTGGGAAAAAAAAAAGACATGTAATGTGTTTTCAGAGTTATCATGGTACTTGCCTGTCAGACAATTATCATTTGAGTTTACTTGTGATGATAGAGCTACAAAGTTGAATCCAAAGATTTAACACGCACTTAATGAATTCCCCCTACCATTTATTTTATATTTTAATGTTATCTATTTGTATATCCGTCATTTTTGTGCAGTGTGCTCTATTTTTTAAAAATCTACTAGTTAGGTTACTTTACGAGTTGGGTGATTATACTATAACCTTTTCCAGAAGAAAAGGCAGCATTACAAAAACTTCACTGGAGTCATTCACTCCCGCTATTTATTAATTTTATTCGTGTGTGTGAATGTAGCGCTTGTAAAAGAGGCTGTTTTGACAGCTCTAGAGACTAAAATTCTCAGTAGCCAAAGAATAGGGAGAGCACATCCTATATTTATGTCCACATGTAGTGGGCCCGCCCCTGTAAGAGCAAGAAGATAGGTCAGTCTCCATGCCAATCAGATCTTGGTCTCTCTAATAAGGCTGCCTATTAGATGGTGGTTTATGAGATATGGACACTAGTCCACTGGGAGCTGGATTTAAAGCACTTCCCACAGCTAGGTCACTCAAGACACTTCAGCAAACCAATCATGAGACTTTTGTGGCCAGCTCTACTGGAGCATACCCCAGACCAGGGGTCAGCAACCTTTCAGAAGTGGTGTGCCGAGTCTTCATTTATTCACTCTAATTTAAGGTTTTGCATGCCAGTAATACATTTTAAAGTTTTTAGACGGTCTCTTTCTATAAGTCTATAATATATAACTAAACTATTGTTGTATGTAAAGTAAATAAGGTTTTTAAAATATTTAAGAAGAGCCCACCAGACCGGTGGCCAGGACCCAGGCAGTGTGCGTGCCACTGAAAATCAGCTCGCGTGCCGCCTTTGGCACACGCGCCATAGGTTGCCTGCCCCTACCCCAGACTATGGATGGAAGAACTGGTCACTCTTGTTTTTCCAAAAGTCATATTATTAGAATTGGGTGGGAAGCAGATTTTTTGTTTCGTGGGGCATTCTGCAAGTTCAGGTGTTTTTTTCTGTTCTGAAGCAGAATGAAAACAAAAATTTAGAAATTTCCCATCCAATGAAATTTTGGGGGAAATATCACCTTTGAGCTATTAAAATATTGTGTTGCAATAAAATTGGAATATTTTGTTCTGATTTTGGCTTTCAAATGTACATTGTATAAGAAAAAGTTTTAAAAATTGAAATGAGAAGGCGTTTCTAAATGGCAAACCAAAAGGTTACATCCCGGAAAGGTTGAAGCAGAATGCTCTAACCTTAGTGAAACGCTTTTTATTGTTCAATTTTTCTTTCAAACATGAACGTTGGTCAAAATCAACACATTTCTACAAAATAATTCACGTGCAACAAATCGACATTTTCTGACCGAAAAACATTTAGCCAGAAAATTTCCAACCAGCTGTAATTAAAACGTCTTTTCCCAGTCTGTGCTCAAAGGCTGCAGAAGTCGGACATGCAGCAGAAAAGGGGCAGCGTCTACCCATTCTGCTCAACCTTTTCAAAAGTGTGGGCAAATACAAGCTGCTGTCTGAGCCTCCATGTGCGTAGCTACGGGCTTGTCGGAGCAGGTTGTTTGTTTGGCACACAGAGGGAAGGAAGAATATGGTGGGAGTGGAAAATAGACGGTGGACGCAGCAGGCACGGAGAATATCAGCAAATAAACGGTTGCGAGGGCAGAAAGAATGTGGAGAGGAGGAAGTGGGAAATGTGACCGAGGCTTTGGCAGTTTAAACCAGGTGAAGGTTTGTCCCTTTGCCGTGGCAATAGTGCAGAAAGTCATCCCCCCATGAGGAGCAGTGTCAGCACAGGACAGGGGGAGGTCAGCTTGCCTTGCAGATAACCATGGTGAGTTATTATTTGTTAGGCACTGAAAATATGCTCACATTAACTAGGACTACATGGGTTATTTTCTCCCACAAGAGGTGAATCCACTCCAGCCAAGGTGTAAATTTCACACACACACACACCACTGCACAAGTGGAGGTGAATTAAGTTCCCAGTACATGAAGTTTTCCTGTAATCAAATGTTTTCCCTGAGATCCATTCATTCTGTTGCTTGCCCTGCATTATGCCAAAGCATTCCTAACAAACTGACAGGGAGTTTAATCAAGTCGTCGTTTTCCTTTTGCATGTACCTTACATAAGTGGTGAATTTTCCGTCATTTGAAATCTTTAAATCAAGACTGGATGTCTCTTTCTAAATAATATGCTCTCCCTCAACCACAAGATATGGGCTTCATGCAAGAATTCTATGGCCTATATTATGCAGGAGGTCGGCCTATATGATCAGAATGTCCCTTCTGGCCCAAAATCTATGGGGAAATCCTGACCCTATTGAAGTCAATGGAAAGGTTGCCATTGACTTCAGTGGGGTCCAGATTTATCCTATGGATCTATGAATCTGTACAATAGCTACCTTTTGATAACTATTTTCCCAACCATCTGCCTCTACTAATACTTGAAATATTTACTAAATTCCTGCTGTATGCAGTCTTACATTCAACATATGCCAGATGTTCTCCTCTCATCATGTTACATTCTTTCCCATCCCTTCCTCCCAAGAAAACCAGGATGTCAAAATAACAAATGCAACTTTTACATTCTCAGCCGCTCGCCTTCTTCTCCAGGCTTCAAGGCATCTTGCCTGGTTAATTAACTAACCCTGGAAATTTAATTTGAGATTTTTTTTTAACTCCAGAGAGTGCTCCTGGGCATGAGAAATGTCTCTATGAATTACAGTATTGTTTCATAATGTAAAGAACCTGCTGCCTCATTGCTAGAAACCCCACATCCCTAGCATGAGCTGGAGGAAAGGGGAGTGAGCCAAAGGTCAGTCTGGGAATGGGGAAGAACCCAGACCTCCACTGAGGCTCCACTTGAAAGCCATTGTGCCTAACGTATTTGGATCCTTTCCTTCCTGCCAGCCCCCATAAAGAATTCTCCTGGTGTGTGGGTTTTTTTTGCTGGGGATCCAGTAAGGGATAGGCCCCAATTCTTTACAGCATTACAGAGCATATCTTATAGAACCCTCCTCCTATCAGAGCAGGTTTTGCTCTCGCTGAGCCAGCTCACTGCCTGAGGTAATTCCGTCTGAGCTCTCTCACTGAATCTAGGGAAGCAGTTTCCAGCAGGGCTAGCTGTTTCGTTTTAAGCCTTCTTAACACCACAAATCAAAACCTCAGACTCGTCCCTCAAAAGTCTGTACAGGCCAAGTAGTCCCTTCCCCAAGTCTGTCCCTCATACCAGTAACTTCAGCAACCCAACATTTCCTGGCTTTTCTCTTAGAGACTTGGTAATGGAGGACTTCACCCAGCCTCCTTTCTGTCCATTTGGCTTCTGGAGCAATTCATTTCTGCAGTAGCAGTACATTGGGAGCACTGCCCCTGACCCCTCAGCTTTCTGGAGGGCGTTGCAGTCTCTCCTCTCCATTTCCTGCTGCCCTCCTTTATAAGGATCAGCTAATTAAGATCCAAGTCTTTTCTTGGGTGCAACTGGTGGGGCTAATCAGTCACCCAGCCAGCTGCAGGCCTCTGAGCCCAGAGAGATAGTATGTCTTACACCTTCCCAAAGGCCCAGTGCTTGGAACACAGGTAGAATTTCCCTCTGAGATCATGGTTCATAAAACACACTCCCAATTATCTAAAAGGGACTAGCGTACCTCAGTGCCATGATGTGGTGGGGTCGGTTACAACATATTTACAATTCTGTGCCAATGATCATGCGCGTTGAGACATTTAAATCTTAAAGATTTGCAGCAAGAAAGTGCGAGGAACTGAAGTTTCTAGAACTAGTTGTGAATTTGGAGGTAAAGATCAGATCATACCCCTCCCAAGAATCTATGTCTATTCTTGTGTCTCTCTTTCAACTAAACACGTTATTAAAATCTAGGAGCAGCTTTACAGATAATAGGCCAGGTTCTGATCAAAATAAGCACATGAGTCTGCCCGCACTGAAGCCAATGGAGAGTTTTGCTACTCACTTCCATGGGAGCAGGATCACTCACCCGGGTTTGAGTGAGCCCAGAATCAGTCCTGATACTTACAGGATTTCCCATGAATAGAATATGAGTATCTTTCCAGGGCCATCCACGAGGGTTACTATAGATATCCATGCTCTAGCCAGTGGAGATGAAGGGTGAAAGTCTTGACAAAGCCCTGGCTGGGATGATTTAGTTGGGGTTGGTCCTGCTTTGAACAGGGGGTTGGACTAGGTGACCTCCTGAGGTCTCTTCCAACCCTAATCTTCTATGATTCTAAATCAGATTACCGCTCACCTTAAATCATTATAAATATACTGATGAGATGATGGCTGTAAGCCATGCCTACGCGGTGTGACACTCTGAACCCCCCTAATGGTTACTAGGCCACCTAGAGATTGCTGAGCTGCTACAGCTTTGGCTAAGAGACCTGGCGTCTGCATTACATGACTGCTAGATACCTCCCTGCCCAGAGCGTATCAAGTCTATATATATTACAGCGTTTATGGTACATTAGAGATGCTGACTTACAAGTTTAGCCATTTTAATTCATGTGGAAAGGGATCACGTGCAGAGTCCCCTCGCTAAACATAACGTGCAGCATGCCATGCTTATTTCATGCAGGAGGAATGTGACTTCTCCACGACATGGGAAAGAACTATGAGCCTCCTATCAGCTAAGCAGTGCTTCCCATCACACTTCTTTGAGGTCCAGCGTTTGTTTTTTGCTTCTTTCCTGCCGCATAGTTGGGAGCCCACAGCCCAGAATAAGATTACATTCCATTCCCGATGGTAATGATGATTCCTTCCAAGCCTTGTAAATTACAGTTGCCGTGTGTCTGTCAGAATGCTAGACGGTTACCAGGAAAAATTCTGTGACAAGCAGATCATTTTTCATCTGGAGATTCAATTGAAGATCTATCTACATTACTCTGGCAGTTTAATTTAATCGACAGAACATTAAACTATGTCACATTAGTATTAAAAATAAATGGGATAGACCAGGCTTCTGAAAATTGGGGGTTATTTTTTTCCCTGTGTCTCTTTCAACTCTGCTATGCAAAGCCTCCCAGAGTGCAAGCAGCAAAAGCCTAACATAGAAAATGTCACTTTAAATTGAAGAGTTTATTGCTTCAACTTTCTTTCTCCATCTTTCCTGGCCAGCGAGCTAGCCTCTTTCAGCACAACCAGATTCCTCATTAGTGACAAGGCCTACAGAGGAAACCAGTGAAACTCTCTGACAGTTTAGTCCCCGATTTTTACAGATTGCCTTTAGAAGTTGAATTTGTTAGACATCTTGGGTAGAAAGAGCAGAGAGCCAGGATAAGTAATGGTTGTGGCTGATTTTAGCACCAAAATGCATTCAACTAAACTGAGATGCATCACTACTGAAAAATCCCCCCGCATAGATATTTTTACTTATGAATAGATTTGGGGGTGATTGGGTTGTTGTAAGAAGCATAACTCTCAAAGATCAGATCTAAATGTAGTTTTAGTACACAATGGTTTGTTATATTTCAGAGGAAATCAATCTTTTTTTATTATTTGTAATATCAGTCGCTAGACTCACACTGAGACCAAATGATTGAGAGTCGATGTTTTAATTGTAATGTTATCATTATTCCACGGGGTGAATAGAATTGGTTAGTCCTCCCAAATGTACACTTCTCTCACCCTCCATTGAGGATAAGTACTTTTTGAGATTAACATGTTATCAGTGTAACTGTACAGCTCATCACTACATAATCTGTTCAGTAAATGAGGCACTTAAAAACACTGCCTCCAGCAAAACAGAATAAGCAGACACTGCCTGGAGAATATAGCAACATATTACAATCAGACACTTGCAGTCATTCAAGGCTACTTGTCCGGTTAACTGTTTGTTTAGTGCTTTGCACTGCTCTAATACCACTGCTTGAAGGAGACTGACACAGAATTAGCCTCATCATTTGGGCTAGGCTTCTTCTGGTTCAACTCTGTGTCCCATTTTTCACAGAAGTGTGGAGTGGTTCTGAAATGGTGTTCAGGCCAACAAGGGTGGTTTGGGGTTTGCAAAAAACAGGAGTGATTTGAAACGGGAGTCAGATTTTATCTGAACCACCAGAGTAAGGAGGCAGGCATGGTAGTGGGAAGAACAGACGGTTCTGATTTTTGCCCATCTTGGGTTAGGAAGAAATGCAATCCGCTTTCTCTCATAGACCCTCTAGATAAGCTGTAGTTACCTCTAGCAGAAGTAAAGAATATACCCTACCTCAGGAAATCGATGTACATACACATACTCTCATATTCATATTATACTGGAAGCCAGTGTTGCATAGTAGATGGAGCATTCAGGAGAGCTGGATTGTATTCCCAACTCTGTCATAGGATTGCCGGATGACTTTGGCCTCAGTTTCCCCTTTGATAAAATGGCGATAATGCTCCTTTGTAAATGGGGAATGATGTATAATGGTTTGAGATCTGCAGATGAAAAGTGGTAGTTTTTTATTGCTTTTATTCCAAATTAAAGACACACGATAACAAAGGCGTGAATAAGAATGGACAGGTTGGTTGCTGCACAGTACTGCTCCTACCAACTAGCTGTAGAAAACAGCAAAGAATAAAACTAATGGGAAAGGGGCTATTTTTAGTCAAGAAATGGATGCTAAGAATACAAAGCTTAGTCAAGGAAAATTACATGACAGACCTATGACCTGATGGTAAATGGAATGACTGCCATTGACTTCAATGAGTTTAGGATCAGGCTCTTAACTACTAGACAAGGCTCACTCTAATGGCTTGTCTACACTACCACGTGGGGTCAATCTAAGATACGCAACTTCAGCTGTGTGAATAACGTAGCTGAAGTCAACATACTTAGATCTACTCACCGCGGTGTCTTCACTGTGATAAGTCGACAGCTGACGCTCTCCCGTCGACTCCGCTTGCGCTTCTCGTTCTGGTGGAGTACCAGAGTCGATGGGAGAGCGCTCAGCGGTCGATTTATTGCATCTATACAAGGCGCGATAAATTGACCCTCGCTGGATCGATTGCTGCCCACCGATCCGGCAGGTAGTGTAGACAAGCCCTAAAACAAGAAACCGTCTTCCATACATAGGTTAATTTCACCAACGCTTAGTGTTTAGACTGTCATACCTTATTTTAATTATACAGGGCAGTCCTTTCTTGGCTCTTACTTGGACTAATTCCAATTGTGATCAAGGGTAAGTTGCCTGCAGAAGGATTTCCTGCTCAACAAACATATCTGATATGAATTCTGTCCTACCCAAACTTTCATCTGTTTCCCCCTGCAGCTGGAAGTCTCTAGATCGGAGATGTTTCTAGATGCCAGAGAAATTGCTCAGTGATCCAGTGTAGTGAGGCACAAACTGGGCCCCTCTGGTTTCTGCCCTGCTTCCCTCACAAATCAGTCAGGGACACCGCAGGTTGATGCAAACACCAGTGCTCTTTATTTACAGCTGTTCCCACCACCACCTTACTATCTATGTACAGGATTTTCACAGCCAAACTTTGCCAGCAGCAGACTAGAAGGACCCACCCCTCTCTGTGCCTGGCCTTTCTCTTCCCCACAGCCTTTAAAGCCCCTGGCTAATTAGGCTGGCAGCTGTTTGTCGTTGTGGGGCAGGGCTGTTCAACCAGCCCCAATCCATTCCCCTGGATAGGGCCTGGAATGGCAGGGGGCTGATGAAGCCCTCCTTACTCAGCACCCTGTCACATCCAGGAACTTCTTTAAACCATCTTTAGAACCCTTTCACTTACTGAAAATGACAAAGGACTTTGTTTTCAGGTGACTGAAGTCCACTAGACTGGATCATCTCCGTGCAAAATTTTGGATATTTCTTCTTTCATTAACTCACCTCATTACTCACTGGGAAGGACAAAAATCTGCAACTTTCTCAAATAATTAGCCGTTGCTGTAATTGGAATCATCTTAGTCTATTTATCCAATAATACCTGATGATGCTAATGACAGCAGAACATTATTAGTTATTGTCCCATATTTCATATGCAATTATGGAACACGCCGTTTGCAATCCAGCCTGTGCATGAATAAACTCCTGAATAAGAAGCGCTCAGGCTGCATGCCATTCCTGTATATTTCACCATGACTGCACTATCAGAATTCACAGACAAAAATCTTCCCTGCCTTTGATCAAAGGAAAATGTGATGAGCCATTTAGCTTGATCTTAGGAAAGCTTTTGACATCGGTAACTGCAGGATATTAATTACCAAACTTCAGCAGCCAATGCTGCTCTGATATCGCTCTTAAATCATTTTCAAGCTACCTTGCCGAAAGAGGGAGAAGGGAAACGACTGCAGAGTGTGAGACTGATGATCTATGTTCCATCACAGTCCAAACACCAGAGGAAACCGTGGGGTCCTTTGCCATTGGTGAGATGTGTGGATGAACTGGATAATGAACAGTGACAGGCAAACGTTGCTATGTTAGGAGGATTTTATGTAATCCACCAGGTTTGTTGGTAGACATCCCACCATGATGAGACACCCCGTTGAACTGTCTTAGCACAGACTTCTATCTTGCCATCACTGTTGGCCTCAAAGTCCAATAACACTCCTACTTATTTCAATGGGAGTTTTACAGGTAGAACAATGGCAGAATATGGTCCAAAGAAGTAAAATCACACAAGCCAGCCGTACGCACATATGGAGGGTGGGCCTAATTCTGCTTTCCTTGAAGTCAGCATGCATTTAGGATAGTAAACCTGGGTCCTATTAACTAGGTCCTCAGCTGGTGGAAATCAGCTCAGGATCTGTCCCATAATAACTAGAATTAAACTGTGTCTTAAGTATACATATCTCTATGGCTTGTTACACTACCCTAGAATACATATATCCTCTGCTCTTCAGCTGTACATAATAGCTAGAATTCTAGGTACTGTGAGTCAATCAGCTGATGTAAACTAGTGTAGCTCCACAGATTTTGATGGATCTGGCCCTGAATGTTTTATTTTGTTGTTCTGGGCTTAATGTACTGTACATAGGATATAAAGATCCATTGACCAAGAGCCGCATTTTAAGTGGTATTTAGGCACCTAAAGAGGCAGGTGGGCACTCAGGCACTTTTGAAAATTCTAGTAGGCACCTATTTGCATCTTTAGGGGCAAATTTTTTAAAGCATCTAGGTACCGAGGTTGCTCTTCTAAAGTTAGCAAGCTGTATGTCTAAAAAGAGAACTGTCAAATATTCTTACTAAATGAATGCAGCGTCCAAAAGAGTGATCCAAAAGTTGACCATATCAGCTACTTACACACTGCCCCATGAAACATGCCTGCTGCGCGTGACACAGATTTACTCCTCCGGCACACTAGCTTCTGAAACAGAATGAGACTGACCCATTGATCTTGTACAATTGTCAGGTACGTTAAATATGAAACCAACCCCTTCCAAGATCATGTAGCCAGTCCTCTCTTAGAGAAAGATGAGCCAGCACGGCAAAAATCTCTTGCCCTATATTTTAAAAACATTCCACGCTGACTGATTTCTACCAACCCTCAGTTTATGAGCAGGTCATTTAATCAGTGAGGACATTTTGGGCCTGGACTGTGGCATAGAAATGGTTGACTGTCTCATTGGCTGTTAAGAATAGATTTCAATGAGGGGATAAGGTGGGCTTCCTTTTCTTATTGTTAATGATTGTTACACAGAATTTTCAGCTGAAATGTACCATATGCCTTGCCGAGAGAGAGTTTCTCAGGCTATCTTCTAACTACGCTGTGTTTTTCCAGCCATGTCCCTGTGCAGAGCACTGGCAGCCTCTTCTCGGACTGTTCCTTGTGCCCAAGTGGGGTGAACAATCTGCTCCATACTCTGCTCCCTTTGTTGTGTATGTTGCTGTTTACTGGGCTGGGGTAGAGAGTGGGTGGAACTAGGGCCCCATCTCTTCTAGGGTGACCAGACAGCAAGTGTGAAAAATCAGGACAGAGGGTGGGGGGGGAATAGGAACCTATATAAGAAAAAGATCCAAAAATCGGGACTATTCCTATAAAATCGGGACATCTGGTCACCCTCATCTCTTTAACCCCTTTTTGGGCACTCACTCCCCATGGGGAGGAACTAAGCAGTCCCCCAGAGCACAGGGAGTGAATAAATTGTTGTTGTGGGTAAATCTAGGCAACTAAGGGAAGCTTTTTGCTCACTCCTGTGCAGCTGCACATGGGGGAACCACATAATCTGGCCCAACATTTTCGTAAATACATTCACATTGCAGTACATAGTGCCCTAGAACATGAAACCCGCTCTTAATGCAATGAGCAGAACCTCTTTATCAGCTGATAGTGACAGCGACACTGAAGTATTAGACTGCGTGGGTTTTGCTATCAGCAAAGCATGGGATTGCTTAGGTTTTGCTTCTTTTGTCATGAAAACCATGTTGGAGGAGAATAAGCAACGGAACCTGGAGCCTGAAATAAGCCAGAAAAATCTAATGCTGAACATAATTGATAAGACTTTTGTAAAGACGCTGGCCATTTTGCATGGTAAGTTGAAGCAGCAGTCGCTAGCAATTGCTGAATGTTTGCAACGTGTCTTACATGCTCTTAACTGAAGATTAAAAACCACAGCAAAAAACTGTTTAACATCCAGTGGAAAATCATAATTAAAACAAACTGGATATAGAACTATTAGTGAAGCAATCCCAGCTTCCTCTTTTCATTCACTAGGAATTTTGCCAGAAGGTAATTCTGAAGTCCGAGAAACTTAAAAAAACACCGTGTTGTCACCACAGCAGCACATGAAGTGCTAAGGTGGGTGAAAAATGTGCTTGTACCACTGATACATCACTTGAGCGGTAATGATTTTGTGAGCCTGACTGTGAACGTTTCTGCTTGAATCATAATATAAATAAGGACTCTGGTGCACCACAATTTTCATTGCAGTGTTAGCAGCCAAACAGATTACAGCGTGAGTCACTTAAATCATAAGACACTCCCAAGTTTGGCAAATACGTAAATATGGTAATGATTGAAATATTATGCCACATCAGTCACAAAAACAAAAGCAATCCAGCAAAAGGCAACTATTTCTTCTCCCACCCGTTGTCTGTCTTCTCCATTTAGATTGCAAATTCTTTTGGGGGCAGGTACTGTCTCTTACTTTGTGTTCATATGGAGCCTTTTATACTGGGGCCCTGATCCCAGCTGTGGCCTCTAGGTGCTACAGTTATACAAATGAATCATAACAATGAAAATAATAGTAATGACTAGAATTATTTACCACTATCTTATAAGCAAATTAGTGACTCTCTCTGACACCTTATAAAGAAGATATCACAAAATATTTTATGCCATCCAGCTGGTAGCTCCAGTATCCCTTAGTGTAGTTTATAACATTTTACACCAGCTGACGATCTGACCCCATGAGTCTAATTGTGATATTAAGCAAAACCGTAATGAGTCAAACAGTTATTTGTGACTGTGGAAAACTGGTTCAATAGCTGTTTGTCCGACAAAAACACATTATGTTTCCTTCGGCCTGCAAGAGGACTTTGATATACTGTGCATCTTTGAAAAAAACAACAGCATGCTTTCGTTTTGTTTGTTGTTACAAAAAGGCAGGAGATAGCTACCACCTCTCGCTCTAGATTTTTATAGCCTATTCATCATCGTGGCATCTGAACACGTTTGCTCAACAGCCAGTAGATATACCTCAGGAATGTCAATTGTCTCCATGTCGTTTTGACCTTTCTTAAAGCACATCTTGGGAAATACACTGACCCACTTTTTACTGATGGTGATTTTATTCATGGCCATAGACTCTCCAAGAGCTGCTTCACAAAGCAAATTGACGCAATAACTAAATCCAAAGGGGAAGTGCGTTCTTTGCCTGGCCAATGACTGACTAAGATTATGGGTGCAAATTGAGCAATGCAATGAGTTTATAGTTTTATCTGGATAACTCCGAGAACTAGTGATATGTGGAATGGAAAATCACTGGAACCAACCAACTGTTCAAAATACCTAGACATAGAAATGTTAACTAACAGCATTAGTGCAGAGTACAGCTATATCTGAATGAGTCAAGCTCCTGGCACAATGAGAAGTCTCTGTAGGAGACAGAGAAAGATTATACTGTGTTTCCCCTTCCCTGCCCCGGGTAAATTCAACTAGTGGACTTTTGCCATGTAAAGCACTCTTGGGTCATGTGAAAAGCTAAGAAAAGCAAAACTCTATTGTTTGTAACAAAAAGGTTGTTTTCACGACATACTGTATCTTGGCAAGATTAGCCAACAGCAGTGTAATTTGTCCAGATAGAAATGACCTTATGGTCTGAGTATGATGGTGTTAGGAGGAACGTGCAAGTTCATGTTCTTAGAATGTCAAACAACTAGCAGCTGCCAAGGCTCAGCCCTGTGGATTTAGCAAGCACACACGGTGGGTATGATCCTGCTCTGGATGTGCATTGCTTGCACATTGTGAACTTGGTACAGCATATATATGCACAAGTGTAGTAGCTGATTGTGGCTGCAGTGCATGTCCGGCAGCAGCCTCAAGCCCTGTTGTGATAAACAAGAGTGAGACGTGTGTAGTGTGTAATCAGTAGCATGGCCCCAGTCCATCTTTCTTACAGCACATCTTAGGAAACCACTGACCCACTTCTTCTGATGGTGATTTTAAGATTTCCCGATTTCTAACATAAGGGGCTGTATACTTTGGTATTGATATTTTTTCAAAAAAAATAGATAGGGCTAGATTCTCAGCTGATGTAAATTGGTGTAGTTCCATTGACCGCAATAGGCCAGTTAATACCTGCCACAGATCTGTCCCGTAGTGTTTAAACCAGTATAAGAGGTGTGGGGGCAGATTACTAAGTGGAGTTAATGCTAACAATTGTTAGACATTCTTTGGACATACTATACTGACTTCAAATACAGCTGGATGCTGTCTGCTACAATGAAAGCAGTTTGCTTAGCCATCCAGTCCCTTGCAGTGCACTAAGGCAAAGGTAAAGAACCTTTGCCTTTGAAGTCACTGGTTCAAATCTAGCTCACAGTACTAGTGGTTGAAACCTTTTACCATATGAGATAACTGTTCAGTGGCTTTACTGGGCAGGTACCCACATCACAAAAGACATCTACACAGCTAGCCGCTTTTTCTCTATTTGGGCCTCTATTCTGTATTTCAGGTGCTAACCTGAGCACAAGAACTTCACACGATAGAGGTGCCAGGCCTCTCCAACCCATGCCCGACAGAATCAGCTGTCTCTGGAGGGGGTACCCGATGCTACAATGGAGGTAGTGGGGCTGAGGAGGAGGAGCCAAGAGATCCCCCTCATTTGTGGTGGGTACGGTCATGGTCATGTGTGGCTTTTCGTGTTGAGGTGGATGCAGGGATTGAGATGGTGGTGGTGAGGGAGAGAACGGGCACAAGGATCCTTCCCACATTGTGCACGTATCCTCACAATCTTCCTTGAACATACCCAATTAGCAGCGAGTCACTATCAGCCCTTTAGCCAATGCTTAAAGCATTTATAACCATAGATAGCATCTATAGGCCTACATTTCAATCAGACTGAGCCAGATCCTCAGCTGGCATAGATCAATGCAGCTCCACTGCTGTCAAGTTAGCATAAAAACCCTTAAAACAAATGAAAAATGAAAGAGGTTCTGTGCTGCAGAGTTTGGATCTGGTACCAGATCTTAATTTGAAGCCACTGTAACTGTGCCAATCTATGTCAGCTGAAGATCTGACCCACTGGGCCAAATGTGGCCTATAATTGTACCCACACAATGGTGGTGATTGAAAGGGTCTGTCGGTGTCACTCAGTGGTGGGTGTTCCTGAAAGCCAGATTTGTCTTGTAATCTGCTCTAGGAGGTGTAAACGGCTGCTGTTGTTACAAATCCAAATATAAAATCCATCAAACACAAAACAATGAGGATCTGAGATCTGGTACCAGATATAATCTTTGCAGCTCAGTCCTATCCCTCATTTCTGTTTGATTAAAGAGTTCTTATGCTCTAGTCTAGTCTCCGGGCCAGGTTCTGAGACACCCTTACACATGTTACTAGCAAACTTTACTGCATGAATGGTCCCATTGACTTCAGTGAGACCACTCCTGGAGTAAGGTCAGGTTCATGTTCAATGTGAGGACGGGTTTTACAATCTGACCACTTTCTGGACTGTATTTCCTTAGATTGTAAACTCTTTGAGGCAGGGATGGTCTTCTGTGTTTGTTGGGCCCTGGTCCATGACTGGGCTCCTAAGTGCTAATGCAGTACAAATAATAAATAAAAATTGTAGGTGTCTGATGTACCAGATGAACCAGGTGGAGTGCTGTAATTCTTCCATTCGCAGGGGAAACCAGATAGTATCAAACGTAAGCACACTGGCAAAGTCTAGAGAAGGTTGTGCTGCTGTTGCCTGGGTCTGGCATCTATCGCTGAGACTGAAGCACATGTTGAAAAACTCAAGAACAAGAAACGTAGTAAAATAACCACCTACATGGAATCCCTGGGATTAGGCAAATTAGATTCTTCACACCTCTGTTGCTGCCTTTGTCTGATGGGTCCCAGCTATTTTGGTGTCTGTTGCCCTCGGTGCATTATTCCAACTCATATTGAAAACCAGCCCTCTTTTACCCTGTACAATACATACACACACACCCATGCCAACATATCACTACACTGGCACAGCTTCTAGATAGACCAAAAGCAGCGCAGGGCATGTGCTGCGAATGTTTGAACCCATGTTGCAAAGGGAGCAAGTGTTTCGGAAATGCAGTCAAAAAAGCGGTTACTGTCATTGTTCCAAATCAGAGCCATGACAATGGATCATTAGTGATGGGGAAAGCCAAATGGGGGAATACATTGTCTGCCCTGCACCACAGCATGGATTCAATCACAGCCTACAAAAGACTAAGCAGTTAAAATAAGTCTCCTAAGGATTCTGCTTCAGTTTGTACATTCCTTGGTGTCGGGTACAGCCACAGGAATGTTGGTTTGGCAGCATGTAAAGAGCTACACCCATTCCCTTTGCAGTGTGGGTCTCTGTGAAATAGTGCCCCAGCGCTGCCAAAAGCCACAGTGACTATCAACAGTGTGAGTAGTCAAGTAAAAGCACTTTTCCACAGCCAAATGACCAGATTGTCAAGAGTAGTAGCTAAAATGGATTGCAGCTCCCCCCAGATAATTTCTACCAGAGTGATGTTATTGTGTTGAAATGGTAATGCATAATGTATGGCTGTGCATCTCTGCAATAAACATTTTGCATTTAATTTAGAAATCTCTGAGTCATTAGAAAAGTTCTCTCATTATGTTGCAGAGACCTTTGTGGAATCAGCAATATTAGAGTCTTTGCACACACACACAAAAAGTTAAACATGGAGAGAATTAGGGCCGTGCCAAAATCAGTGAAAGCAATTCAGGGGGTGAATGTCAGCTAGCTGCTCAGTGCCTGGCCGTCTCACCATCTACAGCCATGCGCTCTATGGGCCTGATCCTGCTAGGGGCTGAGTTCTCCGTTGCCAGCAGGAGGTCAATAGAGCGCTCAGTACCTTGCAGGATCAAGCATTGGAGCCAGGTTCCAATGTAACAGGGTTATAGCAATAAGATGCTGAAATCTCTGCCCCCTCGCCCATGCAGAAAGTCAGCACATGGCTTATACCCCACTAAGGATCTGTCTCCACTGCAGATTTCACTAGGGCTGTGATCCAGATTTTAGCCCAAATTCCCCTGCTGTCCACACACACAAACTTTTTACCCAGGTTTATATGTGCTTTGAACATTGGCTTGCTTGCCTCACCAGAGTTATAGCTTACAGCCCAAGTTTCACTTTCAGGTAGGCTCTAACCCACCTACTTTGCAGTGTGAATGAAACTGAAGCCTGGGTCACAGAGCTCGGACTGCGATAGTCCTCCCATAATTCCCCAGGGGCTGCATCTTCTGGCCCTTATGCCTACTCAGTCCCCACTTACCTGTTATGCACCAGAGGCCAGCTACCAGTTTATACACAGCTGGTCAGTTCTCATTTAAACCCGGAATATAGGACTGAAGTGGTGGCTAGGCCTTGGGCTGTCTCCGCACAGGAGGGAATTTCACTTGTTTTGCATTAAATGGAAGCTTCTGGTCTTTGTCTTCGTGACTTCGCAAAACCCCCCTGCTAAACTGACCTCTGCTCTAAATTCCTTCTACGCTTCCTCCAGCAGCCCCACTCTATACAATGTTTCCCCCCTAACTGCTCCCTTCACGACCAACTCCCACTCTCATCTGTCCCTCGGGTTATCCACTTCCTCCCCCATGCCAAGGCAAAATGGTCCCCTGCTAGAGTGCTTTGTCCGGAGTAGTTTAACATGACTAAAGCAATGGGCCTACCACTGCAGGAGAATATACTACAGCCTGATAGGCCTCAACTGTTTGGAATTTTTTCCTGAGCCTCTGAGGCTGAAGGGAGCATATTTTCTCCATTTTCCATTACACAACAGGATAGATCAGCCTGCGGTGGGATCTCACTCCCTCCAACTTTTTGTCATCCTAAAGTGTGAAGAACTGTGGGCCAGGTTCTGATAGCCTTCATCATGCTGAGTAGCACCTCATGTGACGTTGCACATAGCTCTATTGAAGTCATGCAGTAAAACATTATTCACTCTAAGGGCATTACAATGTTATCCGATCGCATTCAAATGTCAAAAGACAAGTTTGCGGAGCCCTTATTCTAGTGAGCATTTACTCCTGTGAGTAGTCCCACTAAAGTCAGAGACTAGACTGAAATGAGTAACTACTTACCAGGGTAAGATCATCACAAACTGGCCTATGACCATGAATCTTATTATGAATGATGAGTATTTTCATTTTTATTCTGCCCATTCGTTATTTAATTTTACTCCCTTTTTTTCCATTCCTGAATTTTACTTGATACTTTCTTTCTTTCCACAGTATCTACAGGGAGGAATTTTTGAAACGCAAGAGAAACAAAGGGAAGTAACAATGTTTAGGCTTCAGTCTAATTTACTCAGCTAACCCAACAATCCCTATAGGAGGCACTGGAGGTCATTTGTTCTTTTCTGAACTTTAGCAAATTTAACACATTATTTTTCAGATTTTTGTTGGCTAGCCTGTGTAGGTTGCTACATAAAGAGGAAAATGTCAGTCAATATTTTGCACAGTAACAGTATGTTAATTCCTCCCTGAGCGGGGTTTTACCTATGTAAATTATAGGAAAACCTGTGGGATTGACAGGGGATCCAGACATTCTGAAGCTCACTGCAAAACAAAGTGGTCAGACGGATTTCCCCCCTACAGTCAGCTGCCATTGACGGAACACACTTCTTAGCAGAGCTTCGCAGTGTGTTGTGCTCAGGGTTAAATAAATAAAAAAATACAATAAAAGCACGGCTTAGTAATTATTGCCTGCAGCTGACTGACGTGTTTGATCTACAAATAAAGGGCCCTGTATTCTCAGTGCCAGCTGTTCTTAGATTCCCAGCACGCCAACGGTCTGGTTAGGCATCTTTCATTCACAGAGGTGGAAAGTGTAGAGGAGTTGGTCATTCCTTTGAGCGCTGGGTTACGTGAGTGTGAGGAAGAGAGCATCAGGGCAGGTTTGACTCGGCAAAGAATATAGGAAGACGGGATCAGTTCGCTTGCACTGGCAAGAGTCTGCTGCGGTCTTGCCTCCTCCTTCTGGAAGATGCTATACTGTGTAAGAGGAGAAAAGACAAATATAACTGCTTGTCTCTTGCTCCCAAAGTGTGGTGCAGATAAGGGCTAAAGAATAATAAAATTGAGCTATGACGTACAGTGCCTGTAAGGAGCGTCTGTGGAGTGGTGCCAAGGCCTTATGTAAAACAGGGATAATGGTACCTAGCCTCCTTTATAAAACATTTTGAGGGCTGTGGATGAAATGTGGCATACAAGAGCAAAAGGCCAGATTGTAGAACACTTACGCATACAAATAATCCCACTGATTACTTGTGTGAGTAACTGTTCAGCAATGAAGGGAAGGGACTCACATTGTGGGGCCATGTGACTTCTTATTCAAGTCAACCGGATACGTGAGTCAGTTGGAATCTGCTAGGATGTGGTAGGAAAAAGCTGTCTTGTTTTAAATGATTCAAGCCAAGGGGCTTCTGCTCTGACCCGTGGAGCCTGTCCTATGCTATAGGAGTAGGACCATGGCCTGGGAAACCTAAAGTGACAGCACATTAAAACCAATCTATGTATCTGATATCATAATAAGGCCATTAGAGCCAACCAGCTATCTAGCAATCATGTGGTGCAGGGATAGCATTGGATAGCACGGTCTCTAGCGTCCCAGGCCAGCTGTGGCAGGGATTGATGCTGGGGACAGACTGGCCATCTTGCCCTTCACAAATCGAGAGTGAGGATCAGAAATTTAGGTGTTTTAAAACAGTGCCGTTAATTGCCTTGAATTCAAGCCCCTTCAAAACTGTGGGTGTTTGGATCAGGCAATATGCTGTGGGCCCATCTCTAGTTTACACTATCAAGGCTGGGTTTACTAATGCTGGTGAAAAGGAATGGTATCTGCCCCTTCCAGGGCCAGCTAGGGTCCATTCACCCCAGGGGGACTCTTGCCACTTTCCTGCCTCAAGGTTTCTGCCAGGAGTGGCAGGGCAGCTTTAGTTCACAGCTAGGACTCCATAGCAGCATGGCCAATGGAGGCTACTGAGGAGATGTGTTGAATCAGTGCATCCCTAGTAACCTACTCTCTTCCTGCTCCTCACCATCTGCTTTTATGCGCTACATTGAACATTATGGCTCAACCCTGATGTAGCTGAGGTTGCAGCCTCTTTGTAGGTTGCACCTACAGTAGATAGACTCTCTGGAGCCCTGTACAAGTGTCTACACTGGTGGATGTACACGTTTCTAGGAGCCTGTTTAGAGATGCATTCTTCTGCTGAGTCACTCTAACGTCAGGCTCTATACCCTGCAGAGATGCAGTTAATTCTTCTGACTCACCTTCGCAGCCAGACCATGCGCATCCTATTAGCTCCAACCCCAGAGTATAAAATGTTTATCACGCCCCTCTGAGGCAGAGGGAATTAGGGACAGGGATGGAAGTAGGGGACAGAGACATCATCATCATGCAGGCAAAATCTATAGGAACACCCAAGCTCAGGAAAAGCTCAGCTTGAGGTTTCTTTAGTTCTTATTTAAGATAACAATCAAGACAAACCAGCAGGAAGTTTGAACCAGATCCAGCATGTGTGTGTGTGTACTGTATACTGTGTTTGGAGTAGGATAGAAAAGCCACCTGCTTATACTGGGTCTGTTTTGTTTACACCAAGAAATCAGACGCTCTTGAAAAGACACAGATGTTGGAAGTGGAATATCATAGCTGTGTGACTCTGCTGAGGAGGGAAAAAAAAAAACCTTTTCATTTGTCACAGTGTGATGCATTCTGGCACCCAAAGAGAACATCTGAGAGCTTTCTGTGGAAATGACTGCATCTGCTTCCTCACGGTGGAATGTACAGATCAAGCACCAGAAAATAGCTAATCTGAGAACTTCCTTTCTTGATGTCTTAGGCACAACCTCAGCCCCATACCGTATTCTCTCTGTACAGGACAAAAGTATATGTAGGGGGTGCGAGGTCATTTATATTTTCAACTAAGTTATTTTACCATAAACTATTTTTATTTTGCTCTTTTTGATCTCTCTTCTAAGAGACTTGTGATCATGTATCCATTTCCTCCACATTAATCTATGGATTTAAAAATGTAATCTGAAAGGATGCCAGTTTTCAAGGAAAGATGCTCCAGTCCAAGGATCTGATTTAGCAGCAAGATTATGAGCCTGAGGTATTTGAGCCTGTAATAATTAACAGGGTCAAATACTGGGACTTATGGCTGCATTGTAGTTCCCAGTTTAAAGCCGTACTTTTGTGATTTTAACAAATACACAGATTTTGTGTTTTCACGTCCAGGAACTGGCTCTGTGTTCGTGCTAACGCCACAAAGATTTGATATTTCTCAAGAACCATAAAAGGCCTCGACCTATAAAATTCAATTTCAAATGGTAAAAGTCCCCTGACCACAGAAGATGGAAGTGGCAAACTAATGCATTCTGTTGTGTAACAGTCTGTTCTGAGTATAGGCTTGACCTGTAAGTGTTCTAGATACAACCCAACTAAAATGGGTTTTATTATTTTCCATTAGAACTGGCTGCAGCAAAATGAACTGCCAGTCCACAGGGGAAATAAAAGTATTTTCCTCTTCTAGATAGCATCTGCTGTGAATATAAACAGAGCCTTTCCCACCCCCCTTCTCTCTTCAGTTTCCTTCCAGCTTTTTGAATGACGCTATAGAATTTCCCAAGATTTCTGTTACATTTCTGAACCTCCATGGAAAATTCAGTGGACAAAAGGATCTCCCCTCCTATTCATTCAGGACTGGATCCTCAGCTGTAGTAAATCCGTGGAGCTCTGTTGAAGTCAAAGGGGGGTATGCTGGTTTACACCCGCTGAAGATCTGGGCCAACAGAATTACAGTGGTGTGCAGGAGAGAAGAATCCAGCCCAATGGATTTATATCAGAGAAACTGCGACCAGAATCTGACCCTGACTCTTTTTTTTTTTTTCCAAGGCACTGATGTTACTTTTTCACAGATCAAGAGTGTGCCAAGCAGTCCTCAGGCTAACGCCAGATTTACAGAGACAGTAACACTTTATGGGAACCTTTGGCAATAGACTTGAGCTAGAGCCACTGCGTCTGGGGCAGGGCGAATATAGGGAGCCAAATGCGACACTGCTCAGCACCTGCAGTGAAGGCTCTTGCGCTGGAGGGGAATTCACCAGGAGGGAGACTAAATATAATTGCTCTGAGGCCCTGAAGGAAGCTGCTGAGGGGATGAACAGAATGGGCACATTCACTGGTGTGAACCCCCATTCCTGCCCCCAATACTCCCCTTTGGGGGATGTACTTCAGGTTACAGCCGCTTTCCACCACTGCTACTTCCTCCCCTGGTGAATTTGCCACAGCCAGGGTTTCTGCCAGTCTCTACCTCAACGCAACCAGCAGTGCAAGGGGCCATAACTGGTCAGTGCAGCCCAAAGCACAGGTGGCATGGCCAGGGATGCACCAATTCAGCAGTCTCTACCATAGGGTCTCCAGGTGGAGCAATGCAAGGCTGCGGGCAGTACAAACACTACCTGCCTTCCCGCAGGGTGCATCCCTCTTTGGGGCCCCACTGGCCCATGGATGTGCAATCAAGTCCCCTGGATGTAAATGGGTGAACCATCCAGGAAAGGGGGCAGAAGGTGGGTCCCTGCTTCATTTTACCCCTTCTAACTGTTGGCTCCAGCTGGTTGTGTTTTTTTCTAGCCACAGCCCCTACCCTTTCCACTCCCTGTAAATTACACCCACTGATACTCAGACCTACTTCCACCACTTCCCTCAGCTCTCAATCTGGCCCTCAGTGAACCACTAGCTGCAGAGTGAGGGAACACAACAAACACGAAAGACAACATGTGGAACTGCACACATGCACACACCCACACCATGAGCCCTCACACACTTGCTCGTGTGTTCATGCATACACACGCCAGTCACCGTCATGCTTGCATACACGCTCATGCACCAGGCTCAAAGAAAGAAAGAAAACTCTTTAGCAGCATTTAGAAGCAATTAGCAAAAGCAAGGGAAACAGATCCAACCACATGACAAGTTCTGTGCACACATGACCGGGGGCAATATCGGGGTTTTACTGATTTAATTTCTGAAACATGGTCTTTTTTTTTTAGACAATATCCCGATCATTTCCATCCATGTCCATTTATACTCTCTGTTGGTTTTATGAAAATTTAAAAAAAACAAAACAAATTATCTAGTAAAAATATTCTGCAGCATTAAAAACTGCTTCCCATCTTCTAGTTTCAGTGAAACAGTGACATGTCTCACCCCATCCCTTTGATGCTCAGATCTAGCTCTGCAGGAAATTTTACTACCATGACTCTTTAATATCTCTCCTGGTTTGAAAATAAATGATCCTTGGACTCTTCTAGACCTGCATAAGTTGCAAAAGCAATGTACTAAGCCAGCTGCCTTTGGCAGCAACTTCAACTGGAATCAAAAAGGACAGTCAAAAATATCCATAATGCTTACATAAGGAGTAACAGGGCTGGGTAAGCAAAATAATGTCTTCTCCTTTTCGATACATACAAGGCATGGCATGTGGAGCTCCAGGAAAAATGCAAAGAAGGTTCATTTGGCTGTGACATAACTGGAAAAAATCTCTTTGGGGAATGAAAAGAATTGTTTAAATGACACCACTGGTTACCACTGCTTCAAATTATTGACACCCTCCACTTGCTAGGGAGATAAGCCCACGAAGCCAACATAGGTAGGGCTCATTTTCAGCTGACCATCAGCAAAACAATAGGCTGCATTTTGGGAATAATGTTTCTTTGGGTTTAATCACGTGGATGTGAGAATCAGTTCTATACTTTAAGAGCTGGGCAAAACCACCTCTCCAAGCACCTACTGAGTTGAAGATTCAGACATTTTTGGCTTGCTGTATTCTCCTCCCATCATTCTCCATTTCTATGTTTCCCTCCACGTCCTGATTCTGAGCAGATGCAAAAGTGATGAAATAGGAAGTACCAGAACTCTTACCAGGAAAACTTTTCTCATTAGCTCTCCGGCCTGGTTTTCCAAGAGTTTCTCATTAGAGATGGACCACAAAATCCTGACCCAAACATCCCCAAACTTTGGGGAGGTGAAGGATCCATTTTCAGATCTGAACTATGTAGCTGGGGGCTCATCTCTGCTTTTGATGAGCTTGTTAGAGCTTCCAAACTGTTTGAGCTTCACCCACTGCTAGCGCTGAGGTGATGAGGTTCTTATGGCAAAGGCACTGCAGATGAGGTGCAGCAGGCCATGTTTTCTCCCAATCAGACTGAAGAACGCAGTAAACTCCAAGCCTTTTCAGACGTTCCCGGAATCCTTTCATTTCCTTTCGGTAAATTCAGATGAGGGAGCACCACCAAGCCATGGGCACAACATATGCAAATGCATGTTCTTGGACTTGGAACTTTTTTTCCCCTTTCCCCTCTCACTTTATGGGGCAGATTCCCTGCAACACTTGTTCTCTTTGCACTGTTCAGTCAAAGGAATGGAAACAGGCCACATTCACCTGCCTGGGAATTCCCCTGATGTGTGGGAATCTCATGTGGGTGAGGAGCTGGCAGAACAGGCTCCTACATCTGCCTTCCCACAGCCTTCGGTTATCAGCTGTGTAGCTGGAGCTCGCTGCACTTTGGCTTTGCTCAGGTGGCGGATGGCCCATAGAGGACCTTTGCCAGCTGGTGCATGTTACAGCAGCACACTGGCTGCCCCACCTATGGCTGGAGTCGGGCAGAGAACATGGGAGTCCAATGGCCCTTTTGCATCAAGAGAGGGTTGGGCACAGCAGAAAATCCAGCCTGGGGTTTGTCTTCGGTGGTCTTGTCTCTCTGTAGATTGTACGCCCCTTGGGGCAGGGACCATATTTGTCTCTAAAGCAAGTAGCACACTTTGGGCACCGTATAAATACTAAATGCTACTAATGATGATAAACCCTCTCCAGTGCTTGAAGCTACAGATGTAGCAAATGACTGCATCTACTGATCCTTGAAGCAGAACTGTTCATCGGTAATTTTGTGCTTTTCTGTAGGTGGTCCTGTGGGTTGCAGAGCTATTTTGGTATCTCCCCTAGCTTTCACCTGATAGTAACAGAATACCACGAGCACTGCCAGAACTGAGCATAACACACTGCATG
The DNA here is from genome assembly GCA_033296515.1 of Macrochelys suwanniensis. Classification (NCBI taxonomy): domain Eukaryota; kingdom Metazoa; phylum Chordata; order Testudines; family Chelydridae; genus Macrochelys; species Macrochelys suwanniensis. The sequence goes on from CM065783.1 coordinate 11,555,598, forward strand.
GCTGATGTAAAATACCATATGTTTTCAAATGAGAAGGCAAGTTTCCCTGCTGGCAGCCCAGCTTTATTTTAAGCAAGGTTTTAAAGCACTATCTGCAAATATGCCCTGTTGCTCATAACTCCTCCCCATTTAGCTACATCTGCAGTTCTCATTCACATGCTGTTGTTTTCCAGATCATTAATGAAGATGTTAAATAGGACTGGACCTAACACGGATCCCTGTGGTACCTCACTTCCTTCCAGTCTGATGCGTTACTGTTCATTACTCTGTTTTCAGTCCATATGTTGCTGTTCCTCTTCAAAATCATTTGAATGCATGTACACTCACAGATATTAAATTAAGCAATAAAGCAATTATTCATTTAAAAACCTAACCACTAGCGAACTCCCACTGCAATGGAACAAGTACTGCATGTGATAATTGGATCATAGGAACATGTGGAATATGGCTTAAGATATAAAACATCATACTCCCATTTACTCTACAGCATACTCTATGCAATACTCTACAGCACTGCATACAGAGTATTTATGAGCTTTCAACATCCCTTATTGAACTCTGGCCGCCACCATTTTATAAGAAGATGAATAGAAAATAACGTGACTAATTGAGCTCTCATGAACTCTGGAGTAAATTCAATTGTCTTCAGTGGAGTCACACAGCTGCAAATGGGAGCAGAATCTGGCTCTTAAAGTTGTGCTCCTCATCATAGGATCAATCAAATCAACACCTCAAAAATCCTTCATGCAAGCTTATTATTCAGGTTAGGGATTTCCATTACACAAGGTATTTACTGCAGATTGTGAATCAGGTCAGATTTTGACATCAGGTTGTTTTTTTCCTCCTTCTCTTTTCCTATTTGAAAACAGTGGAAGTGCCTATGTGACATTTTCCATGGAACTACTGATCTAAATTTGATTTCTTTCATTCTTTTATGTGGAAATAACCAAATAATAGCCTCTCACGGTATTTCTGTGGGAAATGAAAAGTGGTGGTCGGTCTGGAATGGAAACTAACAAGCAAACTGAAGCTGAATGAGACAGAAGGAAAGAAAAGAGCTGGATTTAGGCCTAATCTACACTACAAAGATAGGTCAACATAAGCTGCCTTGCATTGACCTAGCTGTGCATGTGTCCACACTTCAATTTGTCTCCCACTGATGTAAGCGATGCAGTAACACTGACTCTCCGAGTGGCATTGAGCCATGGTTGATGTACTGAGCATGAGATATCTGAACTACAGCTCCCACAAGGCACTAGCACAGCTCAGGAAAACACAGATTTGTGTCAAACTTATATGAAACTGAACATTTTGAAGTTCCACAAACCAATGTCTGTTGATTTTGCAAAAACTGCATTTACTGTTGAAAAGTCATTTCAATGGAAAAGTCCCAACCAGCCCTATAGTGTACTGACTTTGCGTGTATGAATGAGTAATTTTGCCCACTAAAGGCTGGTTCACAGACAGGATAAAGGAACTTATCCAGATGATCAGCTAGCAGTTCTCTTTCAGCTTGAGTGATTAGGGCCTGTGTTTTCTGAAGCAAAGGACCAGAAATCCAGACCTGATTCCCAAGGTGCGTGTGTGTTTGTGATTTATCTAGTAATTTTCTGTTGTCTCAAAAACATGGTTTTATTACAATATCTCCCTTCCTTAATCTAAGAAGATGGTTACAGAACACAATAAAATCTGTTTTTCATTCATTGGGGGGTTTCTTTCTATTTGTGGCTTTGAGGACACAGCCCTAGAAGTATTAACACTTGGAGTCAAGTCCAGAGGCCAAGCCAAAACCTCTTTGGAGGGAACGCCAACATCTACTGCTGGCGTTTCACAGCTGCCAACCACACGAATGGAGACATGGAAACTGATTTAGTCCTATATTAAAAGGTACAGAAATAAAGTTGTGTATTCAGAAAAAAATGCTCCAAAACTAAATTCTGGTGAAATCAATAAGATTTTGCAAAGCATTTCAATTTCAACCAATTTCAGTGGAAAATGGTTTGGTCAAAGTTTTTGCAACCAGGACTTTTCACCGAGATCTCAAAAAATGGAGGGCTTTTCCCCAGGAGATCTCAAAAACTTTACAAAAGCTTTACCACTTTACAAAAGCAGGTATCATTATGCCCATTTTACAGATGGAGAAATATATCTGTTTATCTAAGGCGAAAATGGAATGTTTTTAAGTTGACCTGTAAATCTGAGCCAGAAATATGATTTTGGGAATTACGCTCATCCATTTAGAAAACAGAAACAATAACATGTGATCTGTGTCAAATCAGAACTAACCAATGCATCTTGAATTTTGAATATCAAATATTCTCATTAAATAACTTAAACAGACTCTACACACAGACTGGCAGACAATGTCGCCCAGTTCATAGTGCACTGGACTGGGAATCAGAAGATTTTGATTCTATTCCCAGCATTGCCACCAAGTTTCTATGTGACCTTGGGCAAGTCACGGCACCTCTTTTTCTCCTCCTGCCTTTGGTCTTTGTTGTTTATTTAGACTGTAAGTTCTCTGGAGCCAGAACTGTCTCATATGTGTTTGTACAGCATCTTGCACAATGGGGTCTCTGGATGCTATCGTAATAACAAAACAGATGAAGAATTATTAATTAAAATTAGTTCAGACTGGAAGAATCTGACATGAAAAATCTCTTTAAGGACAGATTTTAAAAAGCTCTGAACAAAGAATTTGCTGAAACTAAAATTTTTCAAAGCATGAAGACGGTTTTCGGTACAAATTTTGTTTCTTGAAGTTCTAGCAAATGTCAGTACTTATTGTAGTACAACACGAGTTGAAGCTGTTGTGATATTATCAACCACCTCCTTTAACATCATGGCTGCTTAGCTGGTTAATGAGATAGGCAGAAATGTATGTTTATAAAGAAAGCCCAGTTTCCATTGGTTACACTTTCCATGGGGAGAGATCACAGATTAAGAAGATTTGACTACCTTCTGGTAGCAGCAAGGCAATTATGCTATTCATGCACAGGGCGAGGAACACAGGGTGATTTTCTTTGCATCCTGAGCTGTTAACCTCAGTATTAACCTTGTTGGGCACAGATCTGTTAACTTTTAGCATGCGTCCCCAATTAAGCTGTTGTGGTCTCAGACTTAAATAGCTGTCCACAGCTGTTGTGGATTGATGACGGTTGGAGCTGCTGAGTGAACTTCAGAAACGAACAGCTTTCTCATTTTACTCTTTGTAATAAAGCTAATTTGGTTTTCATCTATTTTTTAATCACTCCTGCCTTGCCCACTTTACAGCCTTCGGTCACTTTGCTCAGAATGCGGGATGAGAGCGTTTCCATGTGAGTGTTTTCTGTTGATAGTAATATATATACAGCTTCCACTGACTATTTCATTTTTTAATTTGATTTGATTTTGATTTAATAAGGCAGTTATGGTACTGTATGAATGCAATACATTATGAACATTTATAACAATTATGAACCATCCCTGATCCCCACTTACACCAGTGTAAATCAGGAGTGATTCGACTGAATTCAGTGGTGTTTTCCCCAGATCAAACCAGTGTACGTATGACATATGTGTTTATATCCATCGACCAGTGGCCAACATTTTAAAAATGAGTCGTGGTTCTGGATGCCCAATCTGAAATACCTTAAATGATGCTGATTTTCAGAGGGCGGATGCTCGGCACTTTCTGAAAATCAAGCCCCTTTGAGGCCTCAAGGGACAACGAAAAAGTGAGGCACCGGGTTCTCTAGTCATTTTTGAAATGTTTGGCTTTGTGTTTATATAACGTATAACTAATTACATGCATTGGCTAGGTAAGGCCCTACTTCATCAAGACACTTAAGCACATGATTAATTTTAAGCTCATGAGTGATCCCATCCCCACTCAGCAAAGAATTTAAGGGTGTGCTTAAGGACTTTGAGGTTTAAAGTCTCTACCTTGCAATTTTAGGGGGTAGGGAACAGAACCAAGCATGTTCTACACTGCAATCAGTGGTATGACTGCTGGCCTGGAAGCCATACCCAGCTAGTTTGGATCCAGCTAGCTCAAGTTAAAATAGCACTGAGGCTGTGGCAGCATGGATGGCAATGCAGGTGTGTACAGCCCTGCCCTAGGCCTGGGTATGTCCTCAAGCAGTTAGCCCGTGCTGTTATGGATTCATGGCCATTGTTATTCAATCTAGCTAGAATACCCATGCTTCAGTCATATCTCTGACTGCAGTGTAGACATGCCCTGAATCTGTGGGAGCACATCGATTCAGTACATGATGGTAGCTCCTGAACATGCAACATCACCATCACCCCATAACCATCACCACATCATGATGTGATTATTTTGTCACTCCCTATACACTCCCATAAACACGCCTGCTCTTAGAGGCTGACTGCCATTGCCGTAGGCTATTTAAATACCAACTGAATCACGGTACATTTATTGAAGTTGGTACACAGCTTTTGTACAGCTAGAGTATATGTTCCTGAAACATATACCACAACCCTAGGAAAATAATGGATAGAAAGACTTGTTTGGAATAATAACTGTGGCAGCCAAAATGAAATGCAGACTGCTGACGTGGAGAGAGCAGAAACCCGCAACATGGATAAAGCTGCCCAGACCTCTCTGTAATGAATTGTAGACCCAGATTTAATAGCTTAGAGCAAAATCCTAACTGCAATAGCAATTTCTGTTGAAATGTAAGCAGGATCCTTGGTGCATGGTGATGAAATATACCCAGGTATGAGGGCATGCTGGTGACTCCCATGTACCACATAAGCCCTGTATCATCCCATGCACAGGGGGTGGAGGGTGAGCACCTGTATCCCAATAGGCCACAAAGAGTGTTGGAATAGGCCAGCATAGGCCATTGGACATCTGTCGGAGGAGGGACCATTTGGCTCACATTTATATGGACCGAGTGGCACAAAATCCCTTTAGAGGACTTGTCATCACTATTTCTTTCCAGGGTCTGGAACAGAGGTTCTAGAGCACTGCAGGTTGGGGGGCAATTCCATCCTCTCCTCCAGCCCCCCCACAGCAGAGCTTCCTGCACCAAGCCTAATTACCCTGTGAATGTCATTCTGCATGAGCAAAGGGGGAGGGGAATAAAAAGAATATTATTTAAATGAAAAAAAAATCTAAAATAAAGGCTCAGTGTATCTGTCACTGGCCACATCTGGTGTATAATTAACTAGCAGCTTCCCAGCCTGAGGGGGTGGGGCTAAGGAGAGTCAGGTGATAGATTAATGGACACCTGGGCCTTATAAAAGGACTCAGAGTTAGCTGTGTCTGGAGTTAGAAGCACAGGCAGGCTGGCTCTTGCAGTGGGCTTTGAGCTATGGTGGTAGGGGAAAGGGTACTCCAGGGGAACCAGTCTGGGGCCAGCACTCGAGCCCAGAGACAGAGACTGTCGAAGGTAGTCCAGCATGGAGCTAGGAAAGGAGCAGAGGGTGGGGTGAACAGAAGCCTCAAAGGACAGAAGAACCTTTTTATTTCTTTGTGATTTTTTAGTTTGAACTTCTGCTATCCTGGAAGGGGTTAAGTTAGTTGTGATTTGGCCAGAGAACTAAGCCACATCTCCAGCACATACCAGCGTTGGAACAACTCAGGAGACTAACCTCAGTGAAGGAAACTGAGGCAGGGAGTGGCAGCTGTGTTGGGCTCAGCCAGCAATGAGTGCCAGGGGTAGCCACACCCCATAACAGTATCCAAAAAAGGATATTGTTAGATGACACCACCATACAGAACCAGTCCAGGCAATCCACTTCTTCAGCTTTGGTGCCTGACCATTGGCTGAAGGTACCCTAAGGACCCAATCCAAAGCCCATTGAAAGGACTCCCCTTGATTCAGTGGCTTTTGGCTCGAGCCCCAAATGCTCAAGGACATTACTTTAAAGCATTGCCAGATATGGGCCCCAGTTCAGCACAGCACATAAGCACAGGCTCAGTGTTACTTTGTCTTCTTTCTTTCTCTCCCAACCCAAATGTCTACCCCCTGCAACTTATTCCGCTTACAGTTCACTCACCACTGCCCTCAGCTCCCCACAGCTCTCACTCCTCCCATGCTGTGCTACCTGTTTCCATTTGTCTGCACTATGGTCCATGTTTTCTCACCCCTGTCCTCTTCACTCCATGTCCTTCCCTGTTCCCTATGTCCTCTCTTCCTGCTTCCCAGCCCTATCCCATAGTCCATTTTCTTTTTCCAAACTCTCCTGCCTCAACTGAGTCTTTGCTCCCTTAACTTCTCCCTCTAGAAAGTGGTATCAGTGCCCCAGCGGCCCAACCATTGTCAAGCTTTTCGTAGGCATCCCAGCAGAGGAGAGTTTTGAGGAGGGATTTGGAGGAGGATAATGAGGTAGCTTTGTGGGTGTTTATGAGGAGCGCCTTCGAAGTGTGTGAGGTGGCATGGGACAAAGCACAAAGGTGCTTGTCTGAAGGGCAATGAAGGCTTTTTGGCACAATCCCACGTGACGTTCTCATAAGCAAACTAGGGAAATGTGGTCTAGATGGAAATTACTGTAAGGTGGGTGCACAACTGGTTGAAAGACCATATGCCAAGAGTAGTTATCAATGGTTTGCTGTCATACTGGAAGGGTGTACCTGGTGGTGTCCTGCGAAAGTCAGTCCTGGGTCAAGTACTATTCAGTATTTTCAGTAATAACTTGGATAATGGATGGGTGAGTATGCTTATAAAATTTGCAGATGGTACTACACTGGGAGGGGTTGCTAGCACTTTGGAGGGCAGGATTAGAATTTAAAAGGATCTTGACAAATTGGAGAATTGGTCTGAATTCAACAAGCTGAAATTTGATAAAAACAAGTACAAAGTACTACACTTAGGAAGGAAAAATCAAATGCACAACTACAAAATGGGGAATAACTGGCTAGGTGGTAGTACTTCTGAAAGGGATCAGGGGGTTATAGTGGATCACAGATTAAATATAAGTCAACAATGTGATGCAGTTGTGAAAAAGGCTAATATCATTCTGGGGGGAATTAACAGGAGTGTCATATGTAAGACCCAGGAGGTAATTGTCTCCTTTACTCAGTGCTGGTGAGGCTTTAGCTGAAGGACTGTGTCTAGTTCTGGGCGCCACACTTTAGGAAAGACGTGAACAAATTGGAGAGTGCCCAGAGGAGAACAACAGAAATGATAAATATTTTAGCAAACCTGACCTGTGAGGAAGGGTTGAAAAAACTAGGCATGTTTAGTCTTGAGAAAAGAAGATTATGGGAGGATCTGATAACAGTCTTCAAATATTTTAATGGCTCTTATAAAGAGGACCTGGATCAATTGTTCTCCATGTCCACTGAAGGTAAAACAAGAAGTAATGGGCTTAATTTGCAGCAAGGAATATTTAGGTTACATATTAGTAAAAATTTCCTAACTATAAGGGTAGTTAAACTCTGGAATAGGCATCCAAGGGAGATTGTGGAATCCCCATCACTGGAGGTTCTTAAGAACAGGTTGGAAAAACACCTGTCAAGGATGATCTAGGTATACTTGGTCCTGCCTTTGTGCTGGGGGCTGTACTTGATGACTTCTCAATGTCCCTTCCAATTCTACATGTCTATGGTTGGCTGATCAGAGGTGAGCATGGACAGCTTGACACCGAGTGAGAGATGATAGGTCAGGTGGGGATTGACTGAAGGGCCTGGAAAGGGAGAGATGCACAGAGAGTCCTAGTGTTTTGTCCTGATATTGTCCTAGTGATGGGCTAGGCAGGGCCAGATTAACCCATACTGGGCCCTAGGCATACCCCACCACCCCTCTCCCAGCTGACTCTCCAATGTGGGCACTCACTGCAAAGCTCCAGTAGGTCTGGTTCAGGTACTGGTGCAGGAGCCAACCCCTCAGCAGCAGCAGCAAGAAGAAGCATAGCTGGCCACCCTACTGCCCACTCAGGTTTGGCCCTGCTGGCCCTCTGTCATGATGTGGGAGGCACTGGGGGCCAAAACCAAGTGAGTGGCATTGCAACAGGTGACAGAGCGGAGTTTAGGTTGTCCTCCCCTCCTCCCCCGAGTTGGACTCTAGGCACATGTCTAAATTGCCTATGCCTTAATCTGGCCCTGGAACTAAGAAAATGATTTTGGCAACATTATTGTGAATGGATGTGAGTGGGGCAAGCTTGCATTTGCCAGTGTAGCAGAGAAGGATGTCATAGTAATCAAGATGTGAGATGATGAGAGCTTTAGCTATGTGGATGGATAGGAAAGGCCATATCTTAGAGACGATACGCAGAAAGAATCAACAAGCTTTAGACTGAGCCCAGGTCTACACTGGGGGGGAGAGGGGGAATCGATCTAAGATACACAACTTCAGCTACAAGAATAGCGTAGCTGAAGTCGGCGTACTTAGATCGACTTACTGCGGTGTCTTCATGGCGCTGAGTCGACTGCTGCCGCTCGGGGATCGATTTATCACGTCTAGACTAGATACGATAAATTGACCCCCCGATAGATCGATCGCTAACCGTCAATCCGGCGGATAGTGTAGACCTGCCCATAGTCTGGATGGGAAGACCTTGAGAGAGACCTGAGTCAAAGTTAGGGTGACCAGATGTCCCGATTTTATAGGGACAGTCCTGATTTTTGGGTCTTTTTCTTATATAAGCTCCTATTGCCCCTCCACCCCTGTCCAGATTTTTCACATTTGCTGTCTGGTCTCCCTAGTCAAAGTTGACGCCCAGGAGACAGGTCTGAGTGACAAACAGGATGGCAGTGTTGTCCACAGCAGTTTGCCTGGTAGGAAGTGTCTTTCAGGTTCAGGTGTGATGGCCCTGATCCTGCAACTGGCTGCATGTGAATGGATGCTTAATCCCATGCCTATCGCCACTGACTTCAGTAGGGGTAGGCGCTGGCCCAGGAGTCCGCTGTGGGATTAGTGACTATCTTTGTCATTATTTTCAAGGGGTGGGTTTTGCTTTTCCCCAATCCTCTGTTTTGTCTTGATATGAAAGACCGAGAGCCTATAAATGACACTCTTGTTCTCTCTTCCTATGCGGAACCAGCCCTTGCTTTACCCTTTTGTTTGGGTTCCCTTGCCCTGCATCTAAAGAAGAGATTACAAATTGCGCCATCAGCAGTCAACCAAGGTCCAAAGCCACAAGGAAGAATCTGAGTCATCTCCCTGACAGAATATTTTAGCTGTACATCATTGTTTGTTTTCAGGCAAACCAGTAGAATTATGCAACATCAATTCTTTTAAAGCATTTGGGACTTCAGTTCAATTTAAAATCCTGTAGGTTTTATGACTAGAATGAATGATTATAAAATGTCTGCATACGAATGAAGAGTTTGAAGTGGGGAAGGGAAGAAGGATGAAAGGGCATATGAAATTTCATACACAGGCTCAGGCCAAAGTGTAACACAGGGCGGGTGATATGAAGAGGCCATGTCAAAATGTGGGTTATTGTATTTATGGTTCTAAAATATCCTTTTGTCGTGAATGTGTGCTATGAACATAAAGTGTGAGCTCGCTTACGCCACAGCAGCTCCATTTACTTCAATGGGGCTAGGTTAGGTGACTTCTGATGTATGCCAGTGTCAGTGGGGGGCAGAATCAGACTCATATTTAAAAAACAAACCTGAGTTACTAAAGGGATAGAGGCAGGTATTAAAATGTGGCCAGTCTGAATATTTCACTGCACCAGTAAAATGTTAAGGGCTCGATTCCATCACTTCTATTCATGTTGATTAATATCTTATTATCAAAGAGGAAGGATAGGCTTGTGGTTATGTCACCAGACTGGGGCTCAGAAGAGCTGGGTTTGTTCAGTTCCTGACTCTACCACAGATTTCCTTTGTGATATTGGGCCAGTCACTTAATCTAAATTCCTCAGCTTCCCATCTGTCAGATGGAGATAATAATAGTTCTTTGCTCGCACCCAAGAGAAGGGTAATATGACCTAGGACTGTATTGCTTTTCCCACGACCCTATGACTTTTTCTTCTTGGAGAGATGGATCGCCACCGAAAGGGGAACTTTACAGGGGGTTTTCTCCCCCTGACCTGGGTTTCAGTGCAGGCTGGGGGTACCCAGTCCTATAATATTCTCTCAAAGCCCCAAAGGGATTTTTTTTTGAAAGACTAAAAAACAGATCACCTTTTCAAATTCCATCCCTCTGAGGTTCACAGCACCGTTACGGCCTGGGTCCAGCCCCAGGCTTTCTCTTTATCAGAATGGCCTTCATTTTAAACCGAATGAGATTTGGCCAGCTTGAGGGCCAGGGCATATCATTACATCTAATTTTGAAAAGTGTAACTTTGTGGGAGGTGTAAATTCAGCTCAGAGAACGAGGTTCTGTGCGGTGCCTCTTAGAGCCCACCTTTGATCTCGGGCGGCTCCAGGGGTTGCAGAAGCCCAGAGTAAGCCAGACAATCCTGGGCACCTGAGTTGTGGCAGCCTCCCAGGGCTGCGCTGAAGACTGCAGCACAGCCTGGAATCTAGTCAGCTATGTATGCTGTGTCCCTGCCCACACTGGGGCTTGTGAGGGAGTTCTCCAAAGGCAGCTTTACACCTCCCTTCTGTAGTGCCTGCACTAGAGGCATCCTCCCCATCTGGAGACAGGGCTTTTAGAGCCCCTTTATACTTCTCCGGCCTTTTTATGCAGTGTCAAGGGGCTGCATAGGGAGTGATGATCTCACCCAGAGAATCCATAATCATTCCATGAAGTTTATCCCCCCGCCCATGTGAAGTGTAGGGCATGTGTCCAAATGCACATTTATCCAACCTGTGCTAGGGTCTGGCATTGATAAGTCTGCTGGCTTCTTTTACATGGGGCTGGGAGTGAATGTAGCCATTGAATGAACATATTAAGCTGTCTTGGTAGGACATATCTACACTGGTATAGGTCTGGTACCTCTTCTATATCTTCCTGGGGGAAATTTCTGTCCCTTTCTCTCTCACACACACAGTGTTTGATTCGTGAGCAAAATGATTTGAGTTCTTGCAAGAACAAGGTGCAGTTCCAGGTGTATAACCCCAAGGGCAGTAGCAAGTTAGGGTTGTCATCACTTCAGCCTAGACCTAGCGTAGCAGGAACTCCTGAGAACTGTATGTAACCAGCAGACTCAACGGGACTCGGGACTCAGCGTGTGGTGAGACAGGAAGGCAAGTGACAGGAAATGCACACTCAACCCCTCCGATCTAGCACACAATTTAACCTTTTGTGACCTGAACCACACTTTTTGCCAGCTCAGTATTTACAGCACACACACACATTCATTAATGTCTCACCACGGCTGGGAAGACTGTCACATAGTCAATGCATGCAAAACCATGTTGCCAATTCTCACGATATATATTTCCAGTGCCAGGAATCATTCTGAGTAAATTTTGTTTTTTAAAATAATTTGGAAATGTAGTGTTTCGATAAAGCATTTTGTTACTGGAATAGCACATTTTGATATTTCATTTTGAAACAAAATTTCATTTAGAAACTAATCTTAATAGCAATTATACTATACCATTAAAAAAGTCCATATCTGAACAAAACATTTTGATTTTATCGAAACAGGGAATTTGGGCTGACCCAAAATATTTTTTTTAAAAAATATGTTTTCCCAAAACCTCATTTTGCAGGAATTTTGTTTGTTTTTGTTCCTGTTCAGAATGAAAACAAATTTCAAAATGTCGGAATTTCCTGCGGAATGGAATTTTTGAGTTTGGATGAGCTCTAGGAAATGCATATATAGTGCCAGATTCTGCTCTTATCTGCTCAGAGGTAAATCCAGAGAAATTCTACTGAAGTCAGTGGAGTTACTCCAGCTTTATACTGATGCTAATGAGATTAGAATCTGACCAGTTGCCTTCTCTACGGTTGCACAGGATGTATACAATTCCTGGCTGAACATGGTCCTTTGTTTGTTTGTTTGTTTTATTACTCAGTACCTAACAATGTGGAATGAAGAACAGGACCAAGCTGCAAAAGGGCCTGAGGACTTCACTTTAATTGAAATCAGGATTGGGAACATCTTCCTAAATCAATCACAATCCAAGGGTTTTGCAAAAGCAGTGGATTTTTCTGGAGTTACTTTCTAACAGGATTTAGCTTTAACCCTTCATCTCTTACAAAGGGACATATTTTTAATGATTAATCGAAAGCAGTTTTATTCCCTGGTATTCAGCCTCCCAGGCAAAAGAGATTCTAGGCACAATTCAATTAAAGCAATTAAATAGTACTAGAAAAAAAGAAAATACAGATAGTTATTAGAGATGGTCCTGAGCCAAACGTTTCTACACTGAATACAGATTCAAACTTTAATAAAGCTTGGGGATAGTCAGAACTGGGAGTTGGTTCAGTCCATTATAGACCAGCCCACAAAGTTTTGATCCAGATCTGAATTTCACTAGTTTGTAGGAGTTTGGATCCATTTCTTAGTTTAGGCCCAGCTCTACTAATTACAATACACAATCCGAGGCACACAGAACACTTAACAAACCAAAATTCCATCAACAAGTTGACTCTAAAGCAATATCCCAGAATGGCCAAACTTGTAAATCGGTGCTAACCGTTTTTACTAGTAGAAGGAACCTTGAAACTCTCATGTTCTAATTAAAATCTCTGTTGTTGTCTTAGATTGGAGCTCTCTGTGTATGTTATGAAACAATCCAAACAACAATGCACTGCTTAGCTAAAGATTTCACAACAGGACTTTTTCTTTTTCAGCTGTATTTTTCCAAACATGCTTTTGTAGAGGCTCTCGTTTCAGTGCCTTTATTGGATCAGTATTTGTATCACAGATGCCACACAATTATTTGCACAATGTTAGCATTATGCTGCGAGAGTATTTTCCAATAATAAGACTGATGCAACAAAGACTTTGAATTCTTACACACACTCACACACACCCTTAAACCCTCCCTGGTGCATGTATGTCTGGGGAGGGAGAAGGGAGGCTCCTATATTCAGGGAGGATGGCAGGAGCTGCTGGGGAGGAAAGAGGAAAACACTGTTTATCCCTAGCAGGAAGATAATTGACCTATAGCCTGTAGACAACCAGTCCCAAAGCAGCCAGTGGCTACACTGAAGAGACTGTAGCTAACCAAGGCCCAGACTAGCCTGTCAAACAAAAGCTTTATAGGGACACCAGGGAGAACAAAAGTAGCACGTTTTGTTCCTTCATAATAAATCTTCCATCTTTATTGTGCTGAGACATTCTGCGCTCGAGCACGCAGCATTTCTGAGCAATGCCCAGTCCCTCCACCCCACTGAAACACTTGACAGGGACCCGAAGCATCAAAGCGTATTCGACTTGGTGTATCAGGCTGCAGGCTTTATTTGGTCTGAAAACATCACCAGGCCCAGCTGTTCTGTGGCCGCTCTGTCAGCAGCGGTTCCTGGGTTAGGGAGCACAGCCTCCGACGCCATCGCTCTGTATTTTATGTGCACTAAAGGCAATAAAAGGCATTTCTAAATGTAACTAGCATTACATAATGCAACTATTTATTACGTAAGGCTGCTGTTTATATTGCCTGGAATATTGATTGCTATAAAAAATGTTGTACAGCTAGAGCTCATATAAATTAACCTTGTTTTCTTTTCTTTTTTAAATGATCAATCAAAGGTCTAATTTGTTCTCATGAATTCACCTCTGCTAAGTATGCGAGGTACCAGACAGGGCATTGTTTACCATCATTCAGGCTTGCATTCAGCACAGAATCTGGCAGGGGATATATAAGGATGACAATGGGATCATTATTTGAACCATTGCAAAAAAGCAAATAAAGCAGACTAACCTGCTTTCCTTCAAATCAGGTCAATTTTTTTTTCCCTCTGTAAAGCAGCAGTGGAAATCACTTAAGAATCCCAGCATTCTAACCGTATATCATCATTATTGCCTACTGTACATTGTGACTAGGTATTTTCCAACAATAGCACATGAAATGAGAAAATGAAAGATGTTTTTCTATTCTTTAGCCTTTTGGAGAGAGAGAGAGAGAGAATTAAATATTAACAGAGCTAACAGATCATGGAGCAAAAACAATTAAATAGCACAGCATCAACACAACAATAACAGCAAATCATGATGCAACTGCTGAGCATGGTGGAAATATACTAATCATGGATTAAAGGGACTGATTTGCGTCTCATGAGTATTCATGGCTTAGACCGGATATGTGAAAAGCTGATATGGTCAGGTGGGGGGATAGGTTTGGTGGCAAACATGAGAATATTCCAGCATCTGGGCAAAATTATAGCTTTTCTTGAATATGCCTCAGATGGGGGAATTCTTGCCAATTTTACAGAGCAATTTCCCACATCCTTGCAGAATAAAACACTAACTATTTTTCCCCCTCTACACACACACTAATGAGAATTGTCTGTCTGAAAAAAATTCACCCAGAAAATTAGAAGATAGACTGAAAACATCATATTTGCTTTATGGACCAGACCATGGTTGGCAACATCCCTCCGGCAACATCCAATAGCTGATGCTTCCAAAGATGAATCACCCTCATGCTGCACTTACTCCCCTGAGACAAGGACTATGTATCCTCCATACTACACCAGCCACACTGTCGGCATCCAGTAAATAGAAAACATTTGGCTTATGACTTCTTGGGATGAAGCTCCATGGCAGCCAATGGTGCAATGTTCTACACAGGTGGAGGATTCTAGTCAATTCCCCTATAGTTATCTGCTTGTGCTCTGAGCTATACATACAAATGCTGGAATTGGTCATTATGGGCTGCAAAAAGACCATTTCTTTTCTTGCCACTTTTGGGGGAAGGGTGACTTTTTTTTTCACAACTCCAGAACAGGAAAAATCCCCCCTAAGCAGCCAGGGTAATAATGGGCCAGGTCATCTGGTGAAGGAAGAACTTACTACAAGGACCCCCTCATGGAGATTTCTTCCCAGTCATTCAAAGAGAGGAGCTACCCCTATCTTGTGGAATAGGCCGCAGGCACCACCCCAACCCTGGCAGATCTCCCAGGTTCTGCACCAGCTCTGTTCCCCCGATGCCCCTCTCTCTTGGTTCCTTGCAGCATGATTTCTAGAAAGCCATGCTATCAGGGTCCCTGGCTGGCCACGGCTGGGCTTGAGACCCTAAGGTGGAGGAGCCAAGGAAAAAATAGGGCTGCCTAAATTCCATGCAACCAGAAGTGGAGCAACGTGCATCCCCTTGCTTTTCCCTTCTTTCCCCTCCTTCACCTTCCCCCACTCTCAATGTCCACCCCTCATCCCCAATAGACATGCAGAGGTGGTTTACCCCCAACCACTTCCACATAGGAAGGGAGCCCCACGCTTTGAGAATCCCCTCCACAGAAAGATCTGGAGGAATGATCCTACCCAATATTTTGCACTTCAATGGGCATTGGATCAGGCCCTGGCTGGGTACTGTATCTCCAAGTGCTTGAATATGTTCATTAAAACTATGCTCCCTATGATACAATAGATAAGTATTATTTTCCTCACTTTACAACTGGGTAAAGAGAGGCACAGAGAGGAGAAGTGACTTGCCTATGGTCCCACAGGGATGCCGTGTCCCTGAGTCTCAACAACTGCTCTGACATTCATCAACAGTTCTAGCTCAGCAGGGTTTGTTCTTCTCCATCCAGCAGCTACGGCAGCAGACTTTTACAATCTTAATAAATCTTCTACTTTTAAGGTTAAAGGAAAGCCCCTATCGGAGATCTGGTGTTTTCATTTTCAAGTCTGTTCCTTTTTTGGTTGGTTTGGTTTGATTTCCTTTACTAGCTAGAGTTTCATTACTGTGCAGAAGCAAATGTAAAAAAAAAGCAACCCAGCAGTTTATGAATAAGAAGCGATCAATTTGCTGCATTGGTTGGTGGGAAGCAGACATATTCCAGCTAAACCCTGCCTACGATCAGTAATTTCTCTTGGAGGCAGCATTTCTTATGCAGACTGGTAGATTTATTATTATGTCTTCAGACTTTTTATTAGCACATCTAGATCTCTCTACCTGCACCTGCTGGGTATGGGCCATATGCTCCCTTCTATTAAAACCAGTAGAGGAAAGCCGAAGCCTGCAAAAGTTGGCACAGAATGGGGAAGCAATGACCCAAAAGTTGCTTTCTCCTCACCGTATGCCTGTGGAAGGCCTTCCTCCCCAAGGGTTGGGGGTTTCCCAGAGGAGAAAAGGGAGGAGCATGGGACTAGAGGAACATCCACTTTCCATGGCATCCTCCCCTTTGAGCTCAGCTATCTCTGCAGGACTTAATGCTGGTCCAAGCTACATCATTTCTACTCTGTGCCTATACCATTGGCAGGGATGGTTTGTGCGATGAACCAATGGCAGTGTGGCTCGAGAGGGAGACATGTCGCTATGTGGGGGAGGGTAAGTCATTGCTAGAGAGAAGCCAGCACACTGAAGGTCTGTATTTTGCTTTTCCCATAAAACCCTGTGGAGACCACATCAGGTCTCCCCTCCGAAGCCCCATGAGTGCAAGTCGGGTGGTACTTGCCAGTACACAGTACTGGCAAGAGATTTTTAGCGGTTACAGGGTACCTGAAAGACTTGGGGCTAGGACCCGCCCTCTGGAGGGGGGTGGGGCTGTGCTCTGCTCCTTAAAGGAGTATAACACGGCTAGGGAGGACATTCATTATTTAAATGGCTTTAACAGCACAATACTTATGCTAACAAACAAAGGCTTTGTTTAAGTTTCTTATCATATGTTTTGTGCTGTTACATTGGTCAGGACGCCTCAAGAGGGGAGGGGTGTGGGGGACGGAAGGTGTTTAAACCGTGTTTTTTATTCTGTTTCTCCCCATTGGTCTGAATTATCCATGACATCCATACAGCATCACATCAAGTCCAAATCATGATTAGAGGAATGCCTCTGCTTGCACTGACCAGAGGATGTTTGGGCTCTGCTGTCAGCCCAGTTCTGCAGCCTGATGGAATCAGGTGTTGTCCCCAGTGTACCTAAAATTCTTCTTTGCAGCCAAACTAGTCTAGTCTAACGTGCATTTTGTTAACTGGAACTGGAGCAGCAAAACAAAGAAAACAAATGCCTCATTTTCCAGCTTTGTGGGTGAGAGAACTATAAATGAAGATTGTAATGCCAGACACTGATGGCCTTAAACCAGCTGCCTCAGGAATCTGCCAAGAACTTTGCTGAAAATATGTTCCTCATCTTAGCAACAGAGCTAAGATTTATCACACATTTGCCCACCTTTATTCGAATGACGCTCCTTCTGATCTGACAGCTCAGGCATTGTCAGTTTCATCCAGAACAATTTACAAATGTGGAACCTAATCCTGTAAACCCTTAATCATTTTATCAATCCCATTGAAGACAATGGGACTATTTGCATGACTAGGGACCACTTTTGTAGACTGGTAAGAGTTTCAGGAGTCTGTTCTGTTCCTATAAAGAAAGTTTAATCCCCCGTTGAAATGCAATATTTGAGTACAATACCATAAAGCAGTTTAGGATACAGTTCTACTTAAAATTTGTCGTTTAATAAGTCCTACATATGCTGAAATGGCTCCTCACCCAACTCCCATATTCCATAGACAGACTGAATGCTACATATGTGGGGGGAAAGTGAGTAGTTAAGCATGTTGATGTTTGTATATACAAAGGGGAGTGTTGGAGGGGACAGGGAGAGTGTGGGGGCCCTGGGCTGGGGACAGGGAGGAGTCACATGGAGGGTCACATGGGGAAGTCACATTTCCCCCTCCTCCCCCGTGTCCCTCCCATGAGTGCAGTACCGGCAAGAAATGATTTCTACTTGTACCACTGCCAAGCCCGTACACCCTGGCTGAGGGTAGCGTTCAAAGGTAACGTACAATGTGATTCTCGTACAGTTTCCTGGCTCATCCATACCCCTGCCATGGCTTTTATTGGAGGAGGGTAGGATCAGATCATGTACAATAGCATACCTACTGTTTGTTGAGGGTAAGGACAATGGAGCAGCCACAGTATGATCACCATCTTGGCCAACACACTAGTGATGGAACCAGGGACCTCCAGAGCCAAATGCATTTGCTGCTACATCTTGAACTAAAGAGACATGCCTTTTTAGCTGCACTATAACAAACTCATATCCTCTGCAGATTGGGCAAAATGAGGGACCTGGACACACACTTACCAGTGGGTTACATATGAGGGAATGGTGAATTTCTGGCTACACACCTGTGTTAATGGGTGAGTGAAGCACAACAACGTGGAAAAAGTGGTGCCGTCTCCCCCTTCAGCCCCTCCACCCCCTGATTTTATAAAGGAATATGGGTTCTCAGATGTATAACAAGGGTGCTGTTCCATCTCAGCAATTTGGAGCATGCATCAAATAAATGACAAGGAATATAGCTCTTAGTAATCAATTGTTTGCTCAGAGGCTAGATTCCACAAGAGTCAGTATCTTCTGTGGAGTCTGGCTAAAGATCAAAGGCTTGGAAAGAAAATGGGGGCTCTGGAGACGAGCAGATTATTGAAGAAATGACCAACTAAACAAAAGGACTATAGTTTATGTGAGATGACAATAAGAGTGGGTGGAAGTGGAATGATATCAGATTACAGGCTGTCCCTGAGAGGAGTGATCCCAGAGACCTGGATGAGTGCACAGCAAAATGAATTACAGAGACTGTGGATCCACTGAACTTTACAAAACCTGTCAGACATGATGCTTATAGTTCAGTGTTTACCAACAAAGGAGGAAGGGAATAAAGTTACTGGGCACATTTGTATTTATAATTAGCCCTGGCACTGAAAATCCAAAATAGATGCTTCTGAAAGCGCCAAGGATAAATCCACAGTAATTTTTAGAAAATCTGTCATTTCCTTTTTTAACTTTGTGGTAACTAGACACTTGACACTGAGGTGTCTGATTCCCCTCATCCTTGCACTGGTGAAAATCAGGAGTAACCCCACTGAAGTCAATAGATGTATGCCAGTATAAAGCAGAATAAGTCTTAAAGCCATACATGCATGTGTTGGACTGCGACTATGAATTGTTCCACCCTACTGATCTGAAACAGAGTTTAGGTGATGTAACCCTGCCTGATGTTCCTCGGATCTTTTGGCTCATGCCAGGGACCCCACTGGTCTCTTCCAGAACTTTTGGGGAGAGTGCCTTTGCCCTCACTTCCCTTTCCTTTGGCCGAGTAGCTGAGACTATTCTACCTTTCCTTCTTTCTCCTCCTTTGAACGCTGATGCTTGCGCTGAGGGATGTCTCACAGTATTTGTCTCCAAGAAAACAGGCTATGCCACAAACTTCAGGCATCTTAAATATAGTAAACTTTGACATGGGCCTGAACATAGGGCCCAGTATATAGCTAGTTATGACCTGATTTCATTTACAATCCGCAGGTTAAGCAAGATGATAATCTTACTTGTAAGGATGTCCATTTGTGTTTGTTTTTGTGTAGGGGGATGGGTGCGTTGTGTTTCTCTTTCTCTCAACAGCAGAAAGATATAAATTACTTGGTCCTTCTGTTTCATGACTAGTACCTCCTTATGTATGGTACACTGCACCCCTGCAAGTATGGTTGGCAACAGGGATTGATTCTGTGACCTCTGGATCTGAAAGCATGAGCTCAGCTAACAGACCCAGCTCTGCTAATCCAGGCTGTAGCAGGCTCATCGACCTCCATGTGTGGCTGAACCACCACAAGAGAGAGACAGAACACTGCACTGAGCAAGAGTGGGTTGCACACTGTCCCCAACCAGAGAGGATCATCCCATGCTTCATAGCTCCACCCAATGCAAATCCCTGCAGGGTCTGTCACTTGTTATATGACATCCCTTGGTGGGTTGTGGGCAGAAGGGATGGAACGTGGGACCTCTGGAGCTTAGAGCCCAAGCCTCATGTGAAACCCATGCCCACTGTTGATAGATCTTTGTGGCCACCTATTAAAGCTCTCCCTTAGAATGTTGAATATTACCTCATTCTTGCTTTGGACCTCAGGAGACAATTTCTCACTTACAATCTTTTTGATAATACTTTGTAAGCTCTCCAGGGCAGGGAATGGGAGACCTTGAATCTGGAAAAAGGTCTCCACCCCATCCCCTTTGGTGCATGTGAGAAAACATCCTCACTTAACCTTCTGGCATATTAATAGCTATTTCCCCAACAGGTTATCACTATAGATGTCACATAGAGTTCAATAGTCAGTGCCCCATAAATTCAGCACATCAAAGGTCATGTAGTTATCTGATACAACTGACTTTTCTCTCACCACTCCTCAGAACATTCTTACAATAAATCTGGGA
Source organism: Macrochelys suwanniensis (assembly GCA_033296515.1). Taxonomy (NCBI): domain Eukaryota; kingdom Metazoa; phylum Chordata; order Testudines; family Chelydridae; genus Macrochelys; species Macrochelys suwanniensis. Next base: position 11,575,767 of record CM065783.1, read on the forward strand.
ATCTTACCTAAGTATAGTTATTTGTTATCAGGGATACTACGATATTTTTGACATGCTGCTATAAAAATAAGAGATGGTTTCTACCATTAATATAAACATTTTCTTATACGATTAGCTGTGTAGCAAAAAGAGGAGCAGAGAAAGTGTGTAAAAGGAGCTATTCTAAGGTGCAGAGTGGATTCTGAGCACCGTAACTCTAGAAAAAGACATCTCTGGGCCACAGCCTTTGTTACATTACCACTTAACCTCTGGGGTAAGGGAAAGGATTTGACCTGTTTATACATCTGACTCCTGAGAAAATGTGAAAGCTAACTTTTTGTTGGCGTTTCCATAACTTTCCTCAGACACACATCTGCGTTCCTTTGATTTGGCCTGGATAATCTCATGCAGTGGGCTGGTCCATCCCCCTGGGATGTGTGGGTGATTACATTAGAACTGCGGGGGAGGAGGTTGTGCCTTGTTTACCTTTGGAGCATGAATGCTAGTCTGCAGTCCCGTGTGCTGTTTTGATTATCTTGTATTGCAGTGCTCTGTAGGCAGCTCTTCCATCCCAAGTTCTACCCATTGATGCGTTAGATAATGTGTAGTGTGGGAGGGGGAAACTCCCTGCCACTTCATTGGTTATTTATACCAATAGATTAACTTTTTTCTGCTTGCCATTTCCCTTTTTTGGGAGGGAAGGGGTTGTTATGAAAATTCCAAAGCCCCTTTGAAGCCCTAGATGATGGGTGGTCGGTCCTCCACTTGTCACTACCAGTGCTATTGCAATATACAACTGTACTTCAAAATCCCCACCAGCAATATCCCAAAACCATGTTTCTATCAGTTTTCATGTGTATCCCATTGTGACTCAGCACCCACACCCCACATTAGAGCTGGGAAGGAACTCTAGTTGCCCAGGATAGTTATAGCAAGCGTCTGGACTTAATGCCAACAAATCCAGCCACAGGGGAATGTGTCTGGGCTTCTATGATGTGCAGAGACAATAAATCAGGAAGCAGATCCCTCCTGTTGCTAAGCTTTGGACATAAGCACCGAGTCCAGACATGCCGTAGGACCCAGAAGAGCAGGAGCCCTGTGTTATGGGGCTCAATGCAGGGGGGAACTGGGTGAAATGTAAGGGCCTGCGATATAAGAGAGGTCAGACTAGATGATCCTGTTTGGCCTTAAATTCTCTGAATCCATTTGGAATCGGAGCTGGTGTTACACGGTATTTTGTGATCAGGCAGTAACAAAACTAGAACACAGGTCTCTGCTGTACAAATTATTTTGCTGTCCACTGATGAGGAGCTGGTCCATCCCCGACCCTTCAGTTCCTGTGGTGTGGTGTGGTATATCAGGCCTTCGCAGCCCCTGAGTGGAGGTCCTGCTGCTCTGCTGCACCCCATCGCAGGAAACAGTTCTCTGAGAGGAAAAGAACGCCATTTCGGGAACCAGTGAGATCTGTTCGTCCAGCAGACAGAAGGTCTGGGGACCAGCTACAACCAGTCAAGGCCCAACAGTCTGAAATACAAGGAGCTGCCTGCCAAGAGCAGCCGGAGTCCAGAAGAAACCCTGCTGATTCAATTCCAGAGAGGGGGATTTAGTCCAGAAGGGTAAGAAACTATTTTGTTTGTAATTGGTGCTGACGGGCAAGGAACTGCTTCTACCTTGAGTCTGTTATATCCCAGAAGGGGTTTTGGATGTGTGAGCCAGCCTCAGGGCTGAGCCACCAAAGACCAGTAGAGGTAGTCTGACAGCCGCAGGGGAAGCTGGGAGCCAAAGGGAACAGCAGCACAAAGCCTGGATGGAAAAGGGGGCACCCAACAAGTGGGTGCAACCCACCACAGTTCCCATATTTAAATCCAACAGTTCCTGACATGATGCTATGGGGTAAACATAAATCAGGCTTAATCTGCAATATCTCTGCCAGGCTGGAGACTAAAAAAAGGATTTTGTTAAATACTTATTATCTCTATTACTGCTCCTATGTTTGTCTGTTCCTCCATGGTGTTATAAGGGGGCCTGGTATGAAATTTTCCAGGGTGTACTATTGCATGAATACTGCTAAGTGTAGTGTGGCAGTTTTAGGCCTTCCTATGAATCAAGTGGCCTCTCTACTGTCAGACACAGCTTACCAGACCGGATGGACAAATTCTGCCATAGGACAATCCTATGTAAAACAATGATTAATAAGACTACAATTCTTCAGGACCTTCCTTCCGAGAAGATGAGGGTGCTTTGCAAACAATGGTGAATTTGGCCTTACAACACCCCTTTTTACAGATGGGTAAACCGGTGCCCACGCAAGTTAAGGCCCAAATTGACTTCAATAGGAGCTGCAGGTTCTGAGCACCTCTGCAAATCAGGCCTCACATTTAGTGTGAGCTGCTGAGCACCCAGAATGCTAGCTGGAGTTACTGGCAGCTCTACTGCTCAGCATCTTTGAAAATCAAGCCACTACCTTAGGCACTGATGTCTGAAAATGTTGCCCTACTCTTAGGGTGACCAGACAGCAAGTGTGAAAAATCGGAACACGGGGTGGGGGGTAATAGGAGCCTATATAAGAAAAAGACCCAAAAATCGGGACTGTCCCTATAAAATCGGGACATCTGGTCACCCTACCTACTCTTGGTAGGGTGGATTGATGGAGTAGGAAGCAGAACTTGATTGGTGGAGTAGGAAGCAGAACTCGCGGACATCACGCTTCATTGTCTTACCCCTCATGTTGTTATTTACATCTGTCCAGCTGGGAATGGTAATGTTCCTTATGCCCTTTTCGTACAGGTGTAAGTGATGAGACAAGTGGTCAGCCAGACCCAATGTTTCCCGACTCCAAGTTCTGCATCTTCACCACAAAACTATTCCCTTTCCCTAGGCTGATGATCTTCGAGGATAAATAAATAAATTAAATAAATAAAAATGGATCCCTGCCACACAACTTAAAGCCACGTTGATGGGAGGAATTGAATCCTAAAAATGAGACCAGTCTAAGAAACAAAGCCAATTATATTTTTACAGGACTTACAATTGACTAAACAAAACAACTGACCCCGCTACCATAAGACCTTGCTGGAACAGCTCTATCAAACCTCCACGTGATCAGAGCTTGTGCTTCCTACTTGAATCACTGCCATCGCAATGAAGCAGGAATCTATTTTGTGACTTATATACATTAGATTTAAATGATTTAATTATAATGCCTGTGATGTACTGGCTTGTGCAAAGTGCCTGGCACCCACCCTTTTGCCTAGGTCCAAATGGTGTATGGGATGCCAGGTTGAGAAGGGTTTATTTTCCTTATCCCCACAAGATCCACTCTAGAAGAAATTAAATCATGTTGTTTTCTATTTATTTGCCTCACCGTCTTCCTGGATTTTGCTGCATCATTTGAAAAGTAACGTGGACAGCTGAGCTATTGTGAGAAACTGAAGGGTGTTTTTAAGCTGCTGCATCATAGTTCCCACCTTTAGCTTCACAAAGACGAAAATAGAGATTGCGGTGGCGGGGAGGGGACAGCTCACTCTTTCCAATTAGGAAGAGACCTCAGTTCATTCCATTACTGCTGGCAACCGCGCTTAGTTAGACTTGAACTAGTTGTACTGCGTGCTATCTCAAGGCTCTGACTCAGGAAAGCTTTCCTGTTCAGTAAAGCACTTAAGCACATGCTGAAGTCAATGAGATTTAAGCACATGCTTAAAGATAATCACCCGGTTAGCTGCTTTCCTGAAGTGGGGCTTCTAAGTCTGTTAAAGCAGGAAGGTAGAGTCAGCTCCTCATTCCCCTGCCCTCTGTTGCCACAAATTGATTTCAGCCTCCATGCACTCTCATGGAACTCCCTCTCCAAATCACTAGGGTCTCTTCAGAGGACTATGTCTCCTCTTATTATGGCCCACGCTTCTCCAAACTAAGGTAATCTTTTTACATCTTGCCCTCTATTGAGTGAAGTGTGAGAACTGCCTATTTGTGTGTGTGTGTGCGTGCTGTAGCAAAGTCTTCTGTATATATGTACCACTTTCCCTCTGTACCATAGATCAGAATTGCTCATCAGATGTGTCATTTATTTATTTATATTGTGGTAGCACCCAAAATGTGTTGGGCACCATGCAAACACATATGAAGGCATCATCTCTGCCCAAATAGCTTACCGGCTAAAAAGGTCCCATGCTACTAACAGTTAATGGAGATTTTCTCTTAGCTGAAGTGACAGGGGAGGTCTGTGCTTTTGGGGCAATGGCGATCTTATACCTGCAATGCGATAGTACTGTATTCCTTGACAAGTTTCAGAGTGGTAGCTGTGTTAGTCTGTATCAGCAAAAACAATGAGGAGTCCTTGTGGCACCTTTAGAAACTAACAAATTTATTTGGGCATAAGCTTGCGTGGGCTAAGTGGGGTTTAGCCCACGCAAGCTTATGCCCAAATAAATTTGTAGGTTTTAGCCCACGGAAGCTTATGCCCAAATACATTTGTTAGTCTCTAAGGTGACACAAGGACTCCTTGTTGTTTTTGTATTCCTTGACTAATTCTAGTTTTTTCAGTGGGACTTTAACAGGTCTATTCCTAGCGTAAATTACCATCCAACATGAGTAAGGGTGGCAAGATCTGGCTCTTATTTATTGCCCCTTCTGGATTATTGCCTTTGTTTCTCTGTTTGCAGATTAATTACAAACATCTCATTCTGTGGAGTGAAGCTCACAATGTATGGTGGTTGCGTGATCTCAGACCCATGAATTATAGATGCCTGACATATCACACCAAGCTATTATGTTATTTTTTTTCACAAGCAAGCTATGAATTATGAAGAAGCTCCATTAATTTTATAATATTCTCTATCTTGTGTGTGAATATGTGTGGGTGCCTGCTGATAAAACCTTTATTCTCTACCCCACGCCCCCGCCTCATCCCCACATCATCATCATCAGATATAACAGATAGACAACACAGTAGCATTGTGTAAAAATTTTCTACACACACATACACAATCAATCCGTTTTTCTGAGAAAACTGAGTGAATAAAAAATGGAAAAGGAGTCTCTCAATCTTCACTAAAATCCATGCTGTTGTGAATGCTGAATATGCACGAAGTGTGGGAGAGAGCTGTGCTACGTAGCTCTCGGGCATTCAGATACCACAGGGCTGGGAGTGGTATAAGAACCTAAACAGAATCTATTTATCCCAAGCCACTTAGGCTTGGACACAGCACGTGCTGTTCCTTTAACAATTTGCACATAAAGCACAATGGAGATCAACCTTTTGTTCTTTGTTTAAACAAATGTTTTAATGGTATTTATTTCCTCTATTGGGCTATTTCCTTCAAAAGCAGAATGTGACTCCAGTATCCCTACAACTGGACCTCTGATCAGCCTGACCAGGTTCTCCTCCACTTGTAGTGACAATCAGAGTCTCAGTCAGGGAATTTCTGGCCTGTTTGGGCCAAATCCTAGTCTGGTGAGAGTGACATGGGGGCATGAGGTCAGCTTTGCCATACTGTGCCCACAGGAACCCTGGATATAGGGGATATTCCAGGGTATGGTATAGACATTGGATGAAGGTGTGGCCAAGCTGCACTGCACTGCATTGATTCCATGGGGCTGCAAGCCACAGATGCCATGAGAGTGGGAAGTACCAATTAGGGCAGTTCTCAGAGCTGCCCTGGCAGCTGTGCCAGTCCCCACAGCCCTGGAATCAGGCAGCTGCTAACCACCTCCCCTCCAGCCCTGTGGCAGCCCTAGGACTAAGGCAGGGATATGAATTTGCACCTGAGGCTCTCCCTATAGATTTATCCCTATGTGGGTGCTGGGATGGAGAGGAGATGGCTTGTGCTTCCCCTATTCTGGGGCAGTTGGGAGATGGTGGGCCCTGGTGCCGCCTAGGGCAGCCTAGATAGTGTCAGGGGCTCCCGTGGGATACAGCTCACTAGAGAGCGATATTCCCTCTAATTTTTGACAGGCCGTGTGCGCAAAAAATGTCTTCTATGCAAATTATTGTGCTTCTGTGCAAATGTTTGTGCGTGCGGTGTTTTGCTGTGTGCACGGGGTTTAGGATCTGTGTGCGCGCGCACACGCACACAGCTTAGAGGGAAACAATTTGCGCTGCCTATCTTCTCCCAGGCACGATCCACCCCGAAACTGCTCGGGTCTCTGGTCTGCCCCCCCCCCCCAACCCCCAGTGCTTGGGGCTGCTGTGGAGCCTGGGCAGAGGTCTCCTGGGGAGGCAAAAACCCTGCAAACCCTCTGCACTAAAAGCTCTCCCCTTAGCAGGCAGGTAGTGCCCCTCTCTTAGGCTCTCCCGGTAGCAGGCAGTGCGTGCTCCTCTCTTAGAGAGCGGTGGGTATTTTTGAAAGTAGCAGTGTAATAATACACAAACCACTGATGATGTCAGCTTGTTATTGACTTTCCAAGTCTGAATGACTGAGCAAAGGAGAGGGGGTGGGGTGGAATCAAGCTATTGCAGGCGCCGTGGCCAGCCATGCAAAAATGAGTTCTCAAGGTTGTGCTGGGGGATGGGCAGAATGTCTGACTGCTGCTGCTGCTGAGCTGAGCTTGTGTCTAAAAAGGCAGCTTGAGAATCAATGCAGCCCAGAATAGGCCCTAACTCCACTGAGGCTCAGGGGCTCAAGCACCTCAGATGTTTATGTGTTGTCAGATTTCTCGTGCAGAGATAAACCGATGCCGCCTCCTATGCCCACGGAAAGCCTTTACTATGGGGCAGGAGTTCAAGGCCCTGGCGCTCAGGGTATAGTGTTTGTCGGCTTAGCTCCAGCTGCTTTAATCCATTAGCCTCCTAGAAACATGCAAGTGCCCAAGGGACTTTACACCCCCTGTGGAGCTCTTGCCCCCACTGGGACTCCTGGCAGGAGTAAGCCCTGCGGGGGCTGCCCAGTTGAGCCCCGTGAGCTCCTATAATAGGTCTGCGTGATATTTATTACCGTTCAGAGAAGATCCTATACAATGGAAGCATTATTGCAGCAGCAGTGAAACATATTCTGTGGTATTATCGGTCTCGTTTATTTTATAGGGCATCCAGCTGTAGAGTGTTGTTAATGAACCATCCTTCACAACTGGCTCCCAAACAGTACGGCCGCATAAAATAGATTCTTGGCTATGGGCCTGGAGCTGGTGACTACAGCAGTGACTTGCGTAGCTGAAGAGCCAGGGCTAGGACTGACCTTGGGATTCCCTTGGTTATTGATGACTGTGCAGGTGATAACCACCATGGCTTCTGGGGTGTGAATCAAGCCACCCACCTCCTGTGAGTCAGGCTTCCTGCTCTCTATTCCAGTAAGAAACATTAAGAGCAACAGCCACCCCACAGAAACCTAGCACAACAAACTAATGGCCATGTAAACTTAAATATTCTGTTACCCAATACTGGGGCTGCATGGATGTTGAGGTCATGAATAGGATCAGAATTTAGCATCTTCTACTCTATAACCAAAGTGTACCTTACTTCCTATTATTTATTTGAATTACCATAGCACCTAGACCGTAGGGTGACCAGACAGCAAGTGTGAAAAATCGGGACTGGGGTGGGGCCTATATAAGAAAAAGCCCCAAATATCGGCACTGTCCCTATAAAATCGGGACATCTGGTCACCCTACTAGACTGTGACAAACTATGCTGCATACCACGGCCATTCAGAACTCCATAGAGGAGTAGAAATAGAACACAGATTCTACTGCCCCCAAAACACAGTCTCCTAGCTAAAGAAAAATCTTCATTAGTGAGTAGCCATCTAGGCCCTATGACATGTTTTGAGAAGTTCTGATTCCATCCAACGGAGTGGAGTGGTACACATAGCCACTGGCAAATATATTATACCAGGCATTCCAAACTTTTGGTAACAGAGTCTCAGTGCTTGCATATGGAAACCTGCCCCAAGACAACCCTGAACTCTATATGATAAAGCATGACAGGCATATAGGAATTAGCCATCAACTTTTCAAAATGATAAAAATGACCCTCATCTTTATAAAGGGCCTCAGCAGAATCCTAACCTCAGTAAGCATTAGTGTGTTTGCCATCTGGATCCAAAATTTGCTGCTTCTGACCATCCCTACTTCTGAGTGTATAATGCTGTTGTTGGTAACAACCTGGGGCATTTGGCTGCCTCCAGACTGTCAAGTCCTAAGCAGATTCCAAATGTCTTTAGCTGATCCTGGCAGGAAGGAATCTATACACATATATATAGGAACAACCACTAAGCAGCTAAGCAATATGAAGGCTCCAAAGTCAACGTGTAGCAGACAGCCTAGACATCTTCCCATTGCTGACTCTCCCACATAGAACAGGGCTAAGTGAATGCATCATCAGAAAAAGAAATATTGAAAACAGAAATGTGCCAGACTACTACGAAAGACAGTTAGCCATGGTATTGTTTAGTTCATATCAGGAACCTGGATCTGGATTCATTGGGGAGAAACCTGGAAAGAAGAATGGTGGTTGTGTGGCATGTTCCTTCATCCCCTCCACCCAGCTGGGATCAAATTGAAGGTTTGGACCAGGGGACAGCCACTGTCTCCTAGTGTCCAGGAAACCATGGCAACCTCTCGTTTAGTAGGGAAGCACAGGGACAACTCTGGCCACTGTGGATCTGAGACTTTTGGAGCTTGGGCTTCTCCACAGGTCAAAACTGGTGGGGTAAAATCCTGACCCCATTAAAGTCAATGGGAGTTTTGCCATTGACTTTGAGAAGGCCAGGATTTCACTCATGGGGTCCTCTTGTTGGGAATAAACTACACTGGGAGCAATATGTCACATTAAGGGGGCATATCAGGAGCAGTGCAATTCAGTGAGTGGAATGTGGAGAAGATGGTGGCACTTAATTTTTAGGCTGGATAGCTGCTATTATTCCAAATGGAAGGTATCTGTTCTGAGCTTTTGGCAAATATTTATTGGACCAGATATCTGCTAATAGCAGGGAGTTTTAAATGTTGAGGTACGTAAACACTTCAAAAGCAGGTGCCCTCCTATCCATTTCATTGCCTACCGAAATGATGAAAGCGCAGCCTGACAAGGTGGGAGAGGTCATATCTTCTATTGGGCCAGCTTCTGTTGGTGAGAGACATAAGCTTTCAAGCTTAAACAGAGCTCTTCTTCACCAACATAAGTTGGTCCAATAAAAGATATTACCTCACCCACTTAGTCTGGGCTTTACTAGTCCCAGGATATTAGTAAGACAATCTTTTACCACCTGAGCTTGCTGTCGTATGATGCAAGGAATAAAGAACAGGGACAAACATCTGCAGCATATCTGAGTCTCTTTTCCTTGCAGGACTGGAAATGGGCTTCTGTGGAGAATCCCGTGTGTGAAGCTCCTGGAAGTTTGTAGGAGACAGACAATAATGACGCAATAAGTAGCACAAAATCCTTCTGGATTTAATAAGGAATCACTGGTTCACAGACACATCATAAGGAAGGGAAGACTTTTATAAACAATTATCTATACAAGCTGTGAAAGTACAATTTGCACAAACTCTCCTGGGCGTGGTAATACTTTCTGGTAGATAGAGGGAAGTATGTAGCTTATAAACCATGTGTGGTATCATATTATAAACTGTGACTATCTTGACGCATTACTGTTGGGCCCTCTCCAAGCGCTCATTTTCCCTAAGACATGTACTCCTGTATCGCAATTTTAAATAGCCATTCCACTGGAATTAATACAAAGCAAAGAATCTTGAGCTGTACATATTGTATTGTGGACTACCCAGCCCAATTCCATGAACAAAATTAAGAATGAGCCCATTTTAGTATTTATTCATTTAGTAACTAATATAATATTTTGCAGTTTGATGGAGCCTGCCATCTGAAAGCAAGGCTCTCAGAAGAGTTTTCAGACATCAGTAAATTAATCTTTTCAGGTCCCTGTGGGGTAGATAACAATTATGCTAATTTTTACCCATGGAGAAACTGAGGCACAAAACGATATTAAGAAACTTGCCTAAGGTTACACAGTGAAACACCGGCTGAATACCTAGGCCTGATTCTCTGCTGCCGTGTATCTTGTGTAATCATTTACACCCGTATAAGGTGGGCATAAAACAATGCTATTCTGATTTGGGAGCATTTTACACTCACTTTACACAGCCATAAATAACTAGGCAAGGTGCAGAGCAATAACGAATCTTGTCTCCTTCCTTTCATTCCTATGCTGTAGTCACTCCAAACAGTCGCTCGTGCTACCTAGCATTATCTACTCTTGCGAGGCCTGGTATTTTAGGCTCCAGAAGGGTCTGCTTCCAGGAACCAACCCATTATGATCATAATGTTATTACAACAGAATAGTACATAAGATCGACATTTGAGGGGTGTGGCTTTTGGGAACAATGACATACATGCGGAGGTGCTGACTGGGGGCTGGAGATGGAATGGAGGAGGGTAGCAAAATATCAGCCCCACTTTCTGACTTTCTATTTTAAACCTATTCAACTCTTCCTATAGCACTAGGAGCCTGGTTTCCAGCCATGTTGTGTTCAGTTTTCTAGATTTATTTCATGGACTAGACACATTGGACTTGATTCACAAAGAGACTTAGGCACCTAATTGCCACTTTAGGCATGTAAATCCCAGAATCAGGCACCACTGGCTATTCATAAAAACCCCGTTCAGCTGCCACCAAACGCTGTAGGAGCCTAAAATCACTCAGCGCCTAAATTTTTGCAGTACAAGTTTCCTCAGTGCCTATGTTCCTGCCTCTGAGGATGTGCACTGCCGCCTCGTTTTGGGGTGGGAGAAGTGTGGGGGAAAGCAGGAGAGAAAGACTCTCTGACTCAGTACCCTGGACGTTAGCGTACCCCCCCATGACGTTGCAGACCTAGGATCATCTTCCAGCGTCTCGTTCCTTATTTATCCAGAGTAGAACAGATTCAACGGGAGAGACGGTGGGAGCCCCGCGTCAGAATGTCCCGTAGCCCCACAGGAAGGGCACTCACCAGAGAGGTGGCAGATCCCTATTCAAATCCCTTCTCCCCTTTAGGCAGCAGGGGGACTTGAAGGGTGGGGCTCCCACCTCCCGGATGCGTACCCTAACCACTGAGCTATAAGTCCTAAGGGAGCGCTGCTGCCTTCTCCACCAGGAGAGGGTTCGCCGCTCAGAATCCCAAGGAGAGAACAGTGCCCCCACAGCCTGGACTTCAGTGCTGAACTCCTTGAGGGGACTGTGCTTATGACCAGGGCCGGTGCCAGGATTTTGGGGGTGGCGGGCGGCTGCCTCCTGCCTCCACGCTCAGCCGCTGAGCAAGGAGCCAGGAGGCAGCCGCGGCGAGCCATCCCCCTGCCTCCCGCCTCCCCGCTCAGCTCCCCGTGGCCCGCAAGTGGGGGGGGGATGCCTGGGGGGGGGGGGCGGCGTTAGCTGGGGGGAGGCACAGGGCTGGTGCAAGGAAGTTTTGCCTAGGGCGCGAAACTTCCTTGCACCGGCCCTGCTTATGACACACCCCAATCCTTGGCACCTCCCATTGGCTAGTTTAGGCAGGGAGCCACCTAGCGTGAGGGCTTTTGTGACTCCCATGCTGTGGTGCCTATCTTCCTTCATTTACTGTGTAGGGAGCCTGAGCGCCTTATGCTGGCTTTGTGAATCCCAGTGATTTTCTAGGTGCCTATAAGTTACATGTGATGCAGAGCGTTGCAACACCTATATCCCCGTGTGAATCAAACCCTTTGGTCATAAAAAGAGGCTGGAGAATCAGAAGCTCTTAGGAGCTAGGGAGATTGATTCACCTCTCATGCTGCAGGTTTATTGACTTAATTGGAATAACTTCTGATTTACTCCAGTGCAAGCAAGTGGAGGACCAGCTTCATGGTCACGTATTTAGGCCTTGATTTCCTCTCCAGTGCACAATGCATGCATGCCTTGCTCCCTCAAAACTCTACATCTGCATGAAGCTTCCTTAGATACAGTGAGGGATAAGATTCCTTTAGCACAGTGGAGTCTTTTCCCTCGCCTCACCTCCTCAAGAAACGAATGCCTGCATGTAACTCTTATCACTAAAGGGAACTATGTGCATGCTCCCTAAAGGAAATATACCCCAGAGCGTTTATACCAAGTGCTGTGAAGTCATCATAGCTCTCTGGACTATGAACATTCAGGACCAGATTCTGCTCTCAGCGCCAACTATGCAAATCTAGAGTAATTTCCATTTAATGTCGTTTTTCACTGGTGCACGGAAAAGCAGAATTTGGCCTTGAGTCTTTTTTGTCTGCCTGAAGGAACACACCGCAACTCTAGGCAATGTGATATTTTAAGGCTACCAAAATGCCATGAACAGGCTACGCCCACTTGAATTGCCCCCCTGTAAGCAGCAAAGAAGAACTCCATCAACCAAGCGCACTGGAGAGAAGCCCTTGAAAGAGGAACTGAACATGTTGTGCTGAACATGTTTTGTTTTACATTAGTCTAATAATTTTAGGCTTTGTGCTCAGCTTGGAAGCTCAGAAGTACTGTGAAGCCTACACCTGCCAGCTCTAGAATAGACAGTGGTGTAATACTCATTTAATTCCTCTGCCCTTTTATCTGATGGTGGAATATGTTCCGAAGCTTCTTTTAGGTCTAACTGGGGAATGAAATCAATCATAGCATGCACATTACAAGAAAAGTGCTGTTGGTGTCAATTACCTAAGCTCTGTGAACTAACTCTTCTAATTTCCTGTTAAATCAGTAATGTTACCAATCTCACTCTATTATTTTAAATAGGCCTGTGACTGCAGTTGCTAGGAGCCGAGTGAGTACAGACAAATTTGAATGTGTAATTAGTCCCACAAACTAATGGCAAGTTGAATGTGTCAACATCATGGGTAGTTACAACAGTGGGAGGCTAAGTGATTTGGGCCATTTACTGGTACTAGTGTCCATCCAGAGTAACTCACTGAAGTCAGTGGAGTTACCCCAGACATATGCTGATGTAATAAGAGCAGAATCTGGCCCATGGTCTTTAAAGTTTCTTAAAGCTTCATCATGGGTTATTTTTAATATGTTTTATGTTCTGTCTTGTCTGATTTTGATCACGGTCATGTCTTCAATAAGCAGATTTTCACGCAATAAATGCTGCAGTCAGGTTAGCTGAATGTAGTTGTTCACCCAGAGCTCCTATGTGTTGAATTCCAGTTACCTGCTCAGAGAGCTATTGGTCCCTGGGGATAAGGGAATTACTTGCCTCTGTGCTCTCCCTTGCTAGCTATGAAAACAGTTCCTCTGCCTGTTGCCACATCAGACTGCCTCATGCATCCCAAGCACAGCCAGCATATTGACAACGGAAGCATGGTTGCAGACAGCAATGCTGCATTAGTCACCCCCTCAACAAAGAAACAGGCTGGGGACAGAATCTCGAGCTAAATACTGATCTGAACATGGGGTGGGAGGGAGGGGGGGAAGATGGTGGTGATGCTCTGTCAAAATTAAAAATGAAAATCATAAGCTGCAACTCTTTTATGACCACCTAAAATGAAGGGCCATGGGTTGCCCAGCACGCACCCTACACCCAATGGTCCAGTCTGCCTACAGTGTGTGGCTCAGAATGGCATAGATGGGAATAATGCTGCTTTTATTAGCACTTGGCTCTCAGTCAGTCTTCTGCACTCCACAATAAACGACTGGGCCAATTGCATAGCATCCCAGCTCACGTGTTACAGAAATCACATGGAACTGGAACCAGAATTAGTGCTTCTCACCTTTAGGATACGGCCCTTGAGTTTCTAAAGCTATGGGTTTGAGGGGAAGCATCACTTTGGGCTGTGTCATGTTTTGGAATCAAGCATTCGCTTTTACCCAGTGGCCTAACCTCACCATCCACGCTATAATTTCCCAGGGTTAGTAAGTCACACGTGCCTCACTGCCTCATTCGTAAGGCACTTGCTCTGTCAGTGTCTGCAAAGCAGGTTTGGGATAACTAGATTCCCAGGAGCCAGGGGTTTGATTCCTGATAGGACTGACAGACCCCTTCCTCTTTCCAAGGTAAATACACCACAGGGGTGCACATGAGATAAATACTTTGACAAAGAGAGAGAGCAGGGTGCCATTTCCTATATGTGTGGGTCATTCAGAAGAGACCTGAGTTTCACGCAGAGATACTGTGGTGATGAGACAATTACAAATACCATAGATGACATATTTTAAACCTTGGGTCCTGTCATATAATTAAAGAGCCAATTTCACTTTCCGTAAACACATACTTGTGATGAAGATATACAAGAAGGGATTTGCCACCAGGTGGGTAGCATAGGGGCCACAGGATCTGAAGCGATAGTCCCCCAAAACCACCACAGAAGGAGCCCAAAATAGAAATGGCCACTCTTCCAGCCCATAGGCTAGACTAGCAGCCCCAGAGAAAGGAATGTATTGCAACCCTTCCTGTGTGTTGTTGAAGGTCAAAGTGCTTAGGTACCATGCTTTGGGGCACAGGACAGAAATCTAGGGAGGCTGATAAAATTCCATTCCCCAAGTACCTCATGTAGATACCCCCTTCCCCCATCCTAAAAGCCGGTTTGCTTGGCCCTGTACAGAGAGTGGTGAATTTTGTCCTGAGAGAATCCCTACCTAGTGCACTTCCAGTCTGACAGAAACAAGGAAACAACCTGTGGGCTGGACCCAGAACTGCAAACGTGGAGATTATCAGTACCTGGCCATGTGCCAGATCATCAAGCTCACATCCCACAACTCTCTCAGTCTGCATCTTACCCAGGGAAGGTCTAAACCAGCCATAACATAACAACTCCAAGCAGGCTTGGCAGGTTTTCCAAGCAGCTCACCTACACTGTTAGGCACACAGTAATTCCATGCTTAAGGTCAAGATGATGCCATAGATTTATAAAGATGTCCATAGCCATACGATTGTGCAACTAGCTTGTAACGTGCATGTTGATAAGGCTATTAAGGTTTACAAATATCCTGCTCTTCTTTACAGTTTATAATTTAATTAATTGCCAGTTAATTGTCTTATTTTTCCCTTGCGATTGATGTCACTGAGCGGGATTAGACAGCATCAGATGTCAGAGAAAGAAGGGACGCAGGGTCCTATGACAGTATGAGAGGAGATGTTTTTATGGACAAATCCTTTCCGATATGGATGAATACCTCAATGAGATATCACAGAGTATGAGCTCAATTGTAATGGGATCATTAGCAGAGGTACCAGCTGTGTGAGGTTTGTATTCACAAGCCACAAGTGAGTAACAGGGAAATATTGGTGTCTTGGAAATGTTTGCCAAGCATAAATCTCTCCCTCTTTTCAGTGTTCAGTTTATCTGCAATGGGAAAATAGTCTGTTTCTGAAATAAGGCTTGTCCTGGGGACCGATTCTGCTACCACTGTAGTCAATAGGAAAATTCCCAGGGAGAAGGATCGGATTCTAAATGCAGTCTTTATTTGGTAATGCAATGCGGGTGGGAAAACAGTGAAGAGGTGGGGCCTTCCCTGCTGGGGACAGTGACAAAGAACTAGTTAAATAATATGTGTCTTAGTCAAGTAATAGCCCCTCCTCTAAAGCAGCAAGCATCCTTATTTCCCTGCAGGTCTATGTCCTCCTGGTCATAGGGGACAGACTGCCCCTGACGGACCTTTACACATTTGTTGCAGAAATAAAGCATTTTAAACATCACCTTGTCCCCTCCATAGGCGCCGACTCCGTGGGTGCTCCGGGGCTGACGCACCTGCAGGGAAAAATTAGTGGGTGCTCAGCACCCACCGGCAGCCAAGCTCCCCTCCTCCCCTTCCCCACTTCTTCCTCCCCCCCGTGAGCATGCCACGTCCCCGCTCCTCTGCCTACCTCCTAGCGCTTCCCTCCCGCCTGCCGCCAACAGCTGTTTGGTGGCGTTAGCAAGCTCCGGGAGTGGGGGGAGGAGCGGGAATGTGGCGTGCTCAGGGGAGGAGGTGGGGAAGAGGCGGGGCCGGGGCAGGGATTTGGGGAAGGGGTTGGAATAGGGGTGGGGAAGGAGTGGGAAAGGGAGGGATCTCATGGAATGGGTGGAGTGGGGGCGGGACGGGAACAGAGGGGGTGTCGAGCACCCACGGAAAAGAGGGGAAGTCGGCGCCTATGGTCCCCTCCCCCTTTGTCACTGAAGATTATCAAAGGCAATCTCCTCTGGATATAAAAGGTATCTCTCGGGTCCCAGGATTTGAAATGGTGCCAAGAGCATTGCGACAGAAGGTCAAAGGGTCAGTGTAAACTGACAGCTTTTGACTAGACTCTGATCTCACTTAGGGTCTATCTACACTCTCAGCTGGAGGTGTAGTTCCTAGCTTGTATCAGAGGGGTAGCTGTGTTAGTCTGGATCTGTAGAAGCGACAAAAAGTCCTGTGACACCTTATAGACTAACAGATGTATTGGAGCATTAGCTTTCGTGGGTGAATACCCACTTCTTCAGATGCATGCAGTGGAAAACTGCATGCATCTGAAGAAGTGGGTATTCCCCCACAAAAGCTTATGCTCCAATACGTACATTTCCACTGCATGCATCTGAAGAAGTGGGTATTCACCCATGAAAGCTTATGCTCCAATACGTCTGTTAGTCTATAAGGTGCCACAGGACTTTTTGTCGCTTCCTAGCATGAGGAGCCATACTAGTGCTAGCTCTGAATGAGCTACTGCACAAGCTGCAGGAGGGGTTATCTGCCCCAAGTATGTACCCATCCAAGACGCTAGGCATGTTCTCACAGCTGCACTCTGTTTTAGACATGGGTATGTCTCTTTGAGCCAGGAATCATACCTCCAGCTTGAAGTGTAGCTACACCCTTAGGCCAGTATAAAAATCCAGAGTAACTCCAGTAACTTTAGCGTGAATGAGATCAGAATGTGGAGCAGTGTGTGAAACTGAGATTTAGAGAAAACCGCTGATAGGCTCCAGTGTAGGTGAATGGCCCATTTGAACCACTGCATTAATCAGTGTGGGCTATCTAGGTTATCTCTAATACTGTAATCAGAACAGTCAGCCAGCCAAACCATGTCTGCTCGTTTTAATTCATTACTTACATTTTGGGAATTTATCCTTTAAAAACGGCTATCAGTGATTACATAAAAGAGATTAGCTAACGCTTCAGCATAAATCAAAGCTGGTTCGAGATGTTTCCTATGTGCATTGCGAAACCCATGCTGACGGAGGACAAGTTCCTCATTGCTCACTGAGCCTCCCCTCCTCCCATCTGGGGAATGCAATGCACCAACTTGGGAGAGCTGTGCAGAAAAACTTTGAGTTCTTCTTGTACCTCTCAAGATGACTGTTTAGAAATAAGCTTCTGAAGAAAATTCAGAAGAGACGGGGTATGGCCTATCCAGTTTTTTCCTTTCATGTGCTTTCCAACTAAGATACATGATAGAAACAAGGAGAGCGGGTGGGGGAGGAAAGAGAGAGAGAGAGAGAGACATCACGGACAAAAAGAACCTTACTGTAAAGCAGATTCCTGAGTTTGAATGCAAATCGATCTTGACACAGAATTCTGCTTTGGTATCAAAGAAAGAGCTAAAGTACAGTATACAGACACTTAACAAATTATCTGGATGTACCATTGTTTTATGAATCAAACAGTCTTTTTATGGTTGTTTTATTTATTATTATTATTCTAAAGAGATATTACCATTTTTGTTCTGCATGTTTTGGTAACAAGAGAGAGGTTGTCTTAAGGTCGAGAGAACTGGAATTTCCCCTACCACATTGTTCCACTTCTCTTCCTGCTTGTCTCATTGTGCTCTGGCTGCCCATTGAGCTTTTAGGTTAAATTTTTTCAAAAGATGCCTCTGATGTTGGGTTCCTCAGTGTTTGGGCTCTCAACTTGAGACCTCTTGAGGCTGATTTGCAAAAGTGCTGAGTACCTGCAGTGCCCATTAACTTCAAATGGCGGGCTCAGCACCTGCAAAAAACAGGCCCAACAAGGCTCTTAATATTTACTGCTTGTAGCGCAGCAGCTTCTAGTCGCCTCACCAAGATCAAGGCCAATGTGCTAGGCACGGTGCAACCACATAGTAAGAGACGATCCCTGCTCCCATGAGCTTACAGTCTAAATAGACAAGCCAGAGGCAGAGGTCCATTTAAATCAATGGAAGTTAGGCAACGAACTATCTTTGAAGATCTGGGCCTATATTGATGGGAAAAAGGAAGGATTATTATCATCATCTTCATTTGACAGATGGGAACTGAGGCGCATAAAGATTAAGTGACTGACCCAAAGACATACAAAGAGTCTCTGGCAGAGCTGACAGTTGAACCCAAATCTCTATCCAGTGCCTTAACCACAAGATCATCCTTCCTTTCTGCTACATCTTGAAAAGGTGCCTCACATGTGCCCAGGCAAAAGAAGCTATAAATCTTTGCTATGACCAATATTTTCCTGCTCCAAGATTGGCTGATGCTGCTTGGAAATAAATGCCTCAATCATCACGACCTCTTACTCCTGTGGAACCAGAGTGCTTTCCAGTGTATGTTCATACAGCTATTACAGATGGACACATTTTATGAACTTGAATTTTTAAAACAGAAGCACAGTTGTGAATCAGGGAATGTAACTTTTTCTGTTGCTGGAGCTCAGTCTTGCCTGATCTTTCTACGGGCTTGTCTATATTACCCGCTGGATTGACGGGCAGCGATCGATCCAGCAGGGGTCGATTTATCATGTCTAGACTAGACGTGATAAATCGACCGCCTAGACCCAATAAATTGACCACTGAGCGCTCTCCTATCGACTCTGGTTCTCCAGCAGGGCAAGAGGTGGAGTTGACGGGAGAGTGTCAGCCGTCGACTTACTGCAGTGAAGGCACCACGGTAAGTAGATCTAAGTACATCGACTTCAGCTACATTATTCACGTAGCTGAAGTTGCATAACTTAGATCAATCCCCCCAGTGTAGATCAGGCCTTGGGCTCCTTCAGCAGCATAACTGCCACCCACAGATGCACAATACAATTTCTAAGGTACCCAGAGACTGGATCTGAAAATACATCCCCAGCAATAGTATCAGAATCTGCTTACTTTCTGGCCACACCAAGGGAGTGACTTCCATTTGGGAAGGTCCTAGGCAGCTCTTATTAATTGGGATGCTGCTTTTGCAGCATGAGAATCACAGTTCAAAGATAGATCATAGGATACCAAGAGAGAGAGAGGGGGGGGGGGGAACTCCACTTCTAGTTTTGTCTGTTCTGAGCATTCTGGACACAAAAGCAGACTCCAGAATCGTTCTTAAGATCATCAAGGTCCAGCTGTAGTATAAAGTGCTTGTTCTGTGTTCTCACTGTCACTTAACTTGCAAGTGGTTTAGGACCTGATTGTACAAACCCTTACTCACATGAGTAGCCTTTACTAACAAAAGTCAATGGGAGTATTCACAGAAATAAGGATTTGCTCACACAGGAGTTAGGACTTTCAGGATCAGGCCCTGGGTCCCATTCTGCATTGAATAATAGACCTATACAATTTTGACTAGGGTGACCAGATGCGAGGACCCCAAAATCGGGACTTGTCTGGGGGGAACCCCTGCCACCGGATTTGTTGAGCAAAAAAAGGAGAACGAAAAAAGCCCGGATATCGGGACAAATGGCGTCCCGACCATGCATCGGTCGGGACGCAGGACAAAAGAAGACAAATTGGAACGGTCCTAATTTTGACACACTATCTGTAATGCATGCAAGGCCTTTTTATGTTAAATATCCATTGGGGAGAAGGAGAGAGTCTGGAGCGGCCAATCACCCACATACTGAAGAGAAATCTGAAATTTCCACTCTGTTTCTTCATACAGCACAACATCTGTCAGAGTCATTCCCATCTTCACAGCTCTGGTAATTTACATTATGAACATTTGCAACATCTGAGATCTGGAATCATGGTGTTTCATGCTTATAGTAGACGACTTTCAATCAGCGAAGTTTCATATGCAATTTCCCCAAGGCCTCAGAATAAAAACATAAGACCAGACGGGGTGCGGAGTGGGAGGGGGCGGAATCTGATGTTTCATCATTCGGAAATGCATTTTCTATCCATAATATGAAAGGGAAAAGTTTTCGGCTTTAAAAAAAAGTTTGGGGAATTAGCAACTTCCTTCATTCAAGCACATATTGAGATAAGATCCAGCAATAAAATAATTTTAACTAGGTTTGTCTTCCAGATTATTTAAAAAGAATGATATTTCAATCAGAGAATTCATCAGAAGAGCTGTATCATTATTAAGTGAAATCAAGAACAAAGCAGATAGCCCAGTTTATTTGCTTTCCTCAAGAAGCCGTGAACGTGAAATGAGTTTGACCATTTCAGTCCGGTTTCGGGGGTGGATGGGGGAAGAGACAAGTATCCAGTCACAAAAAGTAACCTGGCAAATATGTTGGCAATTGCAGAAAAGGCTCAGAATTGAATAGCCATGAAGACAGAACTATGCTCTTACCCTTTAGAAATGATGTCTCCGGGTTGGGATTGAGAGGCAGAGTAAGAGAAGCTTGCTCTGCTGCTGATCATGTTGTGAGTAAACAAAACTCCAGGAGAATCTTTCCTCTGATAAACACTATCAATTTGGAAAAAAAGAAGCAATTGTGGTCTTTATATTTCCAAAAAGGAATGAGTTTATTTTTACCCATATGCCACCTATTTTTTTCCACTTTTTCTATTCAGGCAATCAAAAATATAATTGTTTGAGGGAAGGGGCACTTTTAAAGAAGAAGGTGTATTTTGTAACGGGCTCAGGAGCTTGGACTGTAGAGAATTTTAAAAAACTTAATTGACAGCTGAAATACCGAGACTGAATCTGGTGATGAAGAAAGGAACTCATGTCAGCAGTCATGAAACTCTTCAGAGAAACAGGATCTTAGACTCTACACTCTGGAAATACCTAAAGGAGACACATTCTGACATCCTTCCTATCATTTTAAATTAAATGCATAAGAAGTGTTGCTCCACTGAATGAGTGCAAGCTGCGATGGAGAAAGCCTTTTAGATTTAAGGGTTCTTTTCAAACAGAGGACCTCCAGAATGAGCTGCTATACCATGAACTAAAGCCTTGTGTGGCTGCCTTTTTCCCATTATTTAGGATAGATTCATATATTTATATTGTTGGATAACTATGTATGGGGTGGGTTTTCTTTAACTTGATGTTAATCTGTATTTCCCCTGCCATGTGAGATAATTTCATCAATGTATATGAGGGGCTCCTCTGCGACAGCAAAGGAGAATATAAGAACATAAGAATGGCCATACTGGGTCAGACCAATAGTCCACCTAGCCCAGTATCCTGTCGTCTGACAGTGGCCAATGCCAGGTGCTTCAGAGGGAAATGTAAGTACCTAGATAGATAAAAAGTTATATTTTGTGGAAATCTTTACCAAATCTTTATCATTAATGTAGTATGGCTGTTGGATTCTGGCAGTCCAATTAAACCTAATATCTGGATGCATCTGTGACCCACGGGTGAATGTGTGTTATGGGTGGGAGGGGGGTCTGCCTCTATGCCCAATCCTTAGCAAATATGACTCTATTACAGCCACCCGCTCACCCCCACTGAACTTGGCTCTTTAGGTCACCGTGTAGCAACTCAAGCTTTTTAGCTCTGAGGTCCCTGGTTCAATCACTGGCATGTCAGCCAAGATGGTGGCCATCACGCTTTGTTAGCACAGTCTCAGTTCCCAGATCATTAGTTGTAAAAATTGGTTATTATTGCTCATATGTAAAACATAATAACTTGCTCTTGTACTTTGGAATGCTTTTTCTTTTCATCCTGCCAGTTCTTTACACAGCAATGTATAATGTTATATATTTGGAATTATATATCTATAGATATAGATATAGATATATAATTCCAAATAAACACACTAATTAGCTTTTGTTTTAAGAAATGTAATTAGTTAACGCTTAGTCTCTGCTCAGATTTGAACACTTTTGAATGGGAAAAGTTCCCCCGGGAAAGCTTGACAGAATTTGTTTGATGTTGAACACCTTCATTTCTTCAGCAGTAACATGAGCAGAACTGATTTTTTTAAAAGTGCATTATATAGGAGTTCAGATCTTAAAACGTTTGAATGCCAAGTTCCTGAAGTTGCATCTCGCTGCAGCTTAGTAAAAGGTATCTACATTTACAGCAGTGGTATGAATGTTTCATTTTGCTCCAAAGTGAACTGCCTGCTTGCCAGACCAAGTATGGAGAAAATACAAATACTGGTCGCACATTAGGAAGCCTGTCATGGGCTGCTACAATAGGCCTATCACCTGCAGCAAGAAAGATAGTTATTGCGGGGAGTGGACAGAGGAGATTCTACCTTATGTACCATTGCTCTCTCTGCATTGACTGCCCATTGGGGAGTAGATAGAGTTCAAGGTTTGAGTTTCACCATAATGAGCTAGGTCACATGTATCTTAGGGCTGAGTCCAGTGACCAAAGTCAGTGAGAACTGAGAATGCATAGCATTGGAGAATCATAGAAATGTAGGGCAGGAGGAGACTGTTAAAGGTCATCTAGTCCAGCCCCTGGCACTGAGACAGGGTTAAGTATAGACTATCCCTAACAGGTGCTTGTCTAATTTATTCCTAAAAACCTCCAAAGATGGGGGTTTCCACAACCTTCGTAGGTAACCTATTCCAATATTTAACTATCCATATTGTTAGAAAGTTTTTCTAAATATCTAACTTAAATCTCCTTTGCTACAAATTAAGCCAATTACCTTTTGCTACAAATTAAGCCGACTACCTTCAGTGGACATGGAGAACAATTGATCACTGTGCTCTTTATGAGAACCTTTTACATATTTGAAGACTTATCACGTCTACCATCAGCCTCCTCTGCACTAGACTAAACATGCCCAGTTCTTTCAACCTTTCCACATAGGTCATGTTTTCTAAACTTCTTTTCTAGCCCCTTTACCTTTTCCTTCTCTTCACTTGAGGCTGTTGGAACCTGGAATGTCCTGAACTAGATGGGATGCCATTTTTATATTTGCCACTGCCACCCCAGGTTTGTGGAATGCCCTTTTTCTGGCCTGAAGGGAGGTCACAGAGTTGGTGGGCCAGAGTTCAATCCCTTTCTCTCTTGGTACCCAAGGTTGGTGGGTTTAGAAGTTTATTTTCTGAATGATTTTATTCTTAAAACATTTTCTACTGCCCTTTTAATGTGTAGCTTTAAGCACGGGAAAGGTCTATGCCAGAGGTGCACAGGGATCTGGCTGTATGGTGATCCAGGATAATATGCAACTGAATCAGTACTTATATGTTAAAATTAATCTTAGCCCTTAAATAAATACCCCAGGAGAGAATCTGTGTTAAAAGGTAGGCCAAAAAGTTGGTGAACCCCTGCTCCAAGTCCCTATTGAATCACAAGGCCTGATCCAGTTCACACTGAAAGCAATAGCTATGTTTCTCCACTGCACCTAAGCAGAGTGGAGAAGAAGGGGATGACAGAGAGCTATTCAAAGCTCCTTGATTCTCTATCACCCTGCCTTGGCATGAGGTATAGCTACAGAGGAGCAGTTTTAACTTATGATGTTAACAAAGCGTAAGGGGCTTTGTTCCCCTTCCCCATTCTTCTCCTCCCCTGGAACCTCTCTCCATTCCCCTTGCCCAACACCCTCAGCCCTCAATATGTCCCTCCCCTTATTCTCTTGGCAGTTTTCTGCTAAAGGCCGTGGTGGTAGTGCTGCCTCCAACTTTACAACAGCTGGGATTCCTTCTCCACAGTGGGAATCTCCAGCTGCTCTAACTGAACTTGAAGGACCAGAGAATCAGGCCCCAGATATATTGGCCCATTGTGTCCACCTGGATTATTAGTTTTCCCTGTGGCTGTACACTATGCTCTGAGGTCCCACACAATAATAATTTTCTTCAAATACTTAGGCTTTAATATTTTTCCCAGCTGAACTGTAAATAAAATTATTTCCTAAGAGCACTTATTTGAGCTTGATTATTAAATACATTGCCAAAATCTGGTTGGTTAATATACTGCCTGCTACTCAAGCTGAAGTATCTAAAAGACAAAGAAAGAAGTAAACGAAAAGGAAATCAACATCTTGCTAAATTGCATGTTTTTAAAAATCCTATAATTGAGGCTGCTACTTCATTTCCATTTGTAAAACAGATTGAGCTCCCCTTCCATCTACTAATGGATTTGGTTTATCTCTGATACTAATTACAGCATTTGCGAGGCTTGTACCAACTGACTACAACAGCCCAGAAAAGTCATATTAACACAGTTAACCCTTGAACTACAATGCAAGCTTGAGATATACTGAGATCCAATGCCCCCATTCCTCTTCTTACAACCGATTTCAAACTCCAGAACAGCATGGTTTGATTTTTTCCCCTGGTTTACTATTAGCTTGCTTTAGTTCTGCTGGAGTTCTTTCTTTAGAACCAGTAATGAAAGAATCTGAAGGTTTGGATAGAAGTAGCATCTAATAGTTTGAATGCTTAATTAAACGTACCCATGCCTTCTTTCACATAATGATTGGGCTGGGGCAGAAATATCTCTTTTCCCATTCTTTCCAACTATCATTTGAAAGGGAAGTTGATGTTTGGCGGTCCAGAAAAAAGCTATTGTTCACCTTCCAGGAGATGAATAATCATTTTCTCAGAACTCACTATAGCTAATCAAGTTTCATTTGCATGTGATCTGACCCAGTCTTATTACTCCAGACCTTAGTGTTATTGTTAAACTATAGAAACACACTGGCTCATCACACATCTGTTTTCAACTCATCTTGATTGAAGGTCTTTATTTAACAATAAGTCTGCCAATGTTGTCATGTGTAATCCTTTTTATTCCTAGAAGAATATGCAGCTACAAAGATAAGTAAAACCAAGACTGTAAGACACTGGACTAAGCCTCTTTAAAGAACCTAAAAGTTTTTGGGAGCAGGGTGTATTGCCCCTTTAAGGGATAGTCTGGTGCTCACAGCAAAGACAGCCTAGGCCAGTCAGGGTGGTTTGGGGCTGGGCTATATAAACAGGAAAAGGCAGTTGAGTGGTGAGTGTAGTAGGTAGCTAAAAGCCAAGTTGGGGGGTGATGGGTTGCAGGCATTAGTTTAACCTGGGTCCTAAAGGCCTTTGTTTTTCCAGGTGGCTGTATGTTTGGTTGTTCTGAGTAAGGCTCTTAAGAACTTTGTTAAGCTGCTCCTACCGTGACCTGATGCCTAAGGGAGATAGCCTGCCTGTTGCCTGGAATAATAAGGGAACTAGGAAGTCTGCTGACTGGGGTTGGTATGGAGGCTTCCTTAAATGGGACATCCATAGGTTTGTTAGTTTAGTTTTGTCTATCCTCTTCTTGGATCCTATATATGCAGGAATCATCTTTTTGCTATGTGAGTACAATGCCCAGTACAAATGAGTCTTGAGCCCTGATTGAGGTTCTAGGCACTACTGCAATATGGATTATAATAAGAAACTGTGGTGGAGTCATGTTTTAGCATCTATTATTTTTATTTGTAAACAGAGAATTATATTTAAAGGCTCTTGAAAATGCTTCATTAGAGTCCCAAAAAGTTAAGTATGGCAAAAAATCATGCAGGACTGTAATAATGACACAAACAGCTACTAGAGGGTTTTATTTCCAAACTACATGGCTGCTGGTTTCACAAGAACATGGGGACAGTTCTACTCTAATGTATGTGACTGGTCCAAAGAGTCTGCAGGTGTTTCAATTTGTATTGAAGCTAGGGAACTCAGAAGTGATACACAGCTGTGGAGGTAATGCTTTCTCTCAACTGGTGAGAAGGCAGTGTGATGCCATCCATGTTAAATAACAGGCAGCTTGGTAGCCAGTTTGTCATATAAATGAAAAGCAACGTTCAGGCCATACCATACCTTCCTGCAGTAAATCCCAAGAGAAGACCCACAAAACTCCATGGACTGCTATCCGTACTCCTCTAAAAGTGGGGGAGGTGCTAATGGGCAAGCAACTGTAGGGACCTTCCACAAGCCCTGTGGATCCTTGAAACTCCATGTTGCTTTGATGGTCCTCTGTCCACTCTGGCATGCACCATTGTGCAGCTGCTGAAGGAAGCAGCTAATAATGGCTGTAAGGAGGACCCATAGGGAGTTAATGTTGCTGCTGTGTAGTATTCACTCAATATCCATGGGGTTTAGAGGAGCAGAGTAGCAGCTGTGATCCCCACCCTCAAATTTTTGTGATCCACTTGATCCCTGTGGAACTCAGGTGAATGGCTTCCTGACTTCTACACTGTCCATCAGGTTTTGTCCTAAGCTGGCTAAAATGGAGGGGGGCATAGAAACAATTCCTACCTTACCACTAAGTAGCTTTTTCTTTGAGTCCCCTCCTGCCACCCCTTCCATGCAGTAAAGTCCCATTGAAGTCAATGGGAGTTTCCCCCCTCCCCCCTGTATAGATAGGTTGCAAGGTGGGAGTGGGGGGCCAGATCTGAGTCAAGTCTCATGAATTTTGACTATCTCCCCTGGGGATGGGTGAGCCTCAGGAGGCTTAGAGATGCTGTTCAGGTTGGATAAGCATTATAAAGTTAGATGCTTATCAATCCCCCTTCAAACCCTTTGAGTCTGAAGAACTGCTCTGGTTGTCAAAGTAGTTCTGCTTTTGGAGAGACCATGAGAACAGGATGTGCAGACTCAAGTATGGAAAAATATTTTGAGTGATGGCTCAGAATGATTCTCACTTTATGCAAACCAGTGTAGTCTCTCTATCCTATCTGTATTTCTGACATGTTGTAAGTGCTGGGTTTGCTGTATAATATCTGACCTACCCCCTTTACAATGGGGTCTTATTAAAACAGCCTTATTAGTGGGAAAACAGAACCTGTGGGGTGAGTAGCATGGAGAGGTAAAGGGGCTGTCTCAGTAGTATTATACCACCGCCTTGTAATAAGGCATAAGTGATGGAATTAGGGGTGCTGACACACCCCCTGGCTTGAAGTGGTTTCCATCATATACAGGGTTTAGTTTGGTTCAATGGCTCTCAGAACCGCCACAGGACAAACTGTTCCAGCACCCCTGTTACAACCAAATCCTATATGTGATGGTATCCCTTTAAATAATTCCTACACAGTACCCTTACTCTAAAGAACCAAAAGGGGTGTGTGACTGCTAATGGAGGGGAAGAGTCTGGGAACACGCCATGGATGTGGTATGCTGCTTCAGGATGCTCTGTGACATGCAGGGGCAGCTCTATGTTTTTTGCCACCCCAAGCATGGCAGTCGGGCGGTTCGCCGGTCACGCGGATTTGGTGGCGTTTCTGCGGGTGATCCGCCAGTCCTGCGCCGTCGGCGTCTCTGCTGCCGAAACCGCGGGACCAGCAGACCTCCCGCAGAAACGCCGCCGAAGACTGCCTGACTGCCGCCCTCACAGCAACCGTCACGCCGCCCCCCGCGGCTTGCTGCCCCAGGCACGCGCTCGCTGCACTGGTGCCTGGAGCCACCCCTGGTGACATGACCTCCTCAGACTGGTTTCATGAATAGTGATAGGGTTAGAGACATGGATACCTTCTGTTCCCCAAGTGGAGAGCCCTTCCCAGGGGCTTGCCGGGTGCCTGCTCCATGGGGGCTGGGCTTAGTTTTAGTTTCTGATGAGGTTTCCATAGGAAGCAGCATTACCTCTGGAGGGGATGTGCTGGTTTTGTGCCTCACTTGTCTTCTGCATCCACACTGCCTTCCTGACCAGCTCTTCCTCTTTTGGGCCTTCTGATAGAAGGGAGTCTGCAGCCTGTTTCTTTCTCCTGGCAAACTCCTCCCTTCTGCAGCCCTGGGCCTGTGCTGAATGTGTCCCAAAGGACCCTTCAGCCACCTGAAGTAAATTCTTATTTCCCTATAGGCCCCAGCTACTGTGTAATGTCCCCTATTGCTACACTTCATTCAGTGCAATGACTTCAAGGGCACCGTTTTCAATTCCCACTACACAGCCAAAATTAATACTAAACTTATGCAGCATTAGAGCACGGCAGAGCTTTAAGTGTCCACAAAGAGCGTGCATATTTCAACATAATGTACTGTGCCCTAAAAACAAATACTGCTAAAGGTAGCGCTCCTGCTTTAGCTGCAAATTTCAGCCTGTCTGAGCTGCAGCAATCGAGTAATAATTCTCTATGGATATTTGTGTCCCTTAATATTGCACCAAGATGACCACTTCATTAACATGACAGTAACTATATGCAATACAGCACATCCTTGACACTATATAATTATAGCCCTGCCCAAGGGAAAGTATAAGGGCTTTCCATATTGTCATTATATGCCACAATCTGAAGGGTTTATAGATGGGATTTTAGAAAGTGGATTAGCTCCAGATCCTCAAAGGTTCTTAGGTGCCTAACTCCCACTAAAATCAAGGGGACTTAGCAGATCTGGGCCTGAGGCCCCTATGTTCCACTGACTTGCCATGAGGAGACTTGGGCTCTGAAAGTGCCCAAGTAGCTTTTGGGAAAAAAATGGGGCTTTGGCTCCTAAATAACTTGGGCAATCTTGAAAATCCCACCCTATAACTGGTGATGAATAAACCTGTTTTGATATAACAGGACCCTAGCTGTGCAGCTATAGGATGTAACTGCAGCCTACAGGGGGAAGTGTGGGGCCACACCACCATAGAGGGAGTCCTGCTAAGAATTGTTCTTCAGGTCTTTGAGGGACTGTGTGGTTTGCCCCCCTTGCTATGCTTGCCCATTTCATGGGCCAGTGTGGAGAGACAGGAATGGAGGCTGTGACATCCCCCTCCCCCCACTGCCCATGTCCTAACCACAGGGTTGCATGGAGGGAGCAGTCCCTGCCCTTCTCCACCTACAAAGACTGAAGTTGTGGCTGATGCTAATGGGAGCTACACAAGGAGTGGGAGAAGACTCCTTGTGCCTCTTCCTCATGTGTCTGTACATGAACCAGCCATGATCTGGCCTTTGAAGGGCAGGTGAGAGTTCTGGGCCAGCCTAGGGCACTGTACTCAAAGTTGGGATCAACCTTCTCTGCCACTTGTAGGGGTGGAGAGGGGAGGCTTGTTTTAGTGTTCCTGTTTGGACCTATTTCTGGTTATTGGGGGAATGCATATGGGTAAAATGCTGGCCCTGTTGAAGTCCGTGACCAAACTTCCACTGATGTCGGGTGTGTGTGTGTGTGTGTGTGTCCGTCCGTCCTATACAGAGTTCACAGACATAGAAGATGCCATCAGGATGTTTGCTACAGCTTATTCTTGCGTGTCTTGTGCAGTCTTTTCATGATGCATGCAATGGGCTTTCCACCACTTCCCTTGGGCGACTACCCTGTGACCTAACAGATCTTGCAGCTAGGAAGTTTTTCATGTTTCCCGAGGCTTAGTTTACATTTTTCTTTGCTCTTTTTCATCTCATTAGTAGTAGTTTTGCCCCTCTCTGCATGGTGTCTATTAAAGATGGGATCAAAGCAGCAAAAAGTAGACCTGACTTTCTAACTATGAAGTTTCAGGGCCTTTTGATTTAGGACTTTAGTTTACATCTTTCAGATCAGACGCCTCCCACCCTTTATACTGGATACCTACATATTCCTGAAGAAATAAGGTTGGGTGGGAAGGGAGAACAGCTTGTCAAAGACATCCGGTTATAAGCAATTGCTCTTGCCAAGAGGAATGTATTTACTGAGAACCTTGAGCCTATATTTGAGTCAGTTTTTAGATGAATAGAAGGATTATAAGATGCTTGCATGAAACACGTAGAGTATGCAATGTAAGATTGTGAACATTCTGTGATGTGGTCTAATGAGTTAACAAAGCACAAGGAAACCTGTGGAAAATGTTACCAAAATCTGTCAGGATGTTTGTCTTAAAAGCTAATCTGGATGATCTCATGTCTCTCTCTAAAATGTTGGAAGATAAATGTAAGGTACTGGTTGAGCTAGGTGAGCTAGCTAGCATGAGACTGGGATTTAGAGCAGATGGTCTCAGGACAAATTTTTGGCCTTAAAGTGCGGCCACCAGCTCTTGCTGGTGGCTGCTCTGACAATTTTTCCTAAAATACTTGGTTAACTTTAGGAAAAACAAACATGCACCTATACACATCCACATCACTGTCATTTATTTATTGCTAGCTAGTAAGTCTGCTGTGAAAAGTGATATTAACAAACACTCAAGTATCACTTTTCACAGCAGCCTCACTTAGCTCTGGCGAGCCTGGGGACAAATTAAGCCTTTGATGGGGGGGGGCGGGGGGAATCAGGGGAGGCAGTGGGGGACAGGAGCCCCGTGCCTGCTGCCACGCAGCCTGAGCCCTGCCACCCCAGGGAAGGTGGGGAACTCAGCAGCTGCCTGCTCCTCCAGCATTGTGCCCCAGGTGTCTCCACAGGGAGCAGCACCCAACTGCTTTCTGGCGGCCTCAGCAACCAACACCTAGATGGTGCATCCAGGAGTAACAGGGAGTGGGAGGGGCTGCTACTCCTCCCCCCCCGCCCGCACCAATCACAGCCCAGGAGGGTGTGGCCACAAGAAAAGCCCCCCTGGTGGCCGCATTTGAGAACTGCTGATTTAGAGCACACTAGAATGCCTTGTGGTAGCTATGGAGGGGAGGTTTAGAGAGTGGGCAGATAAGGGAAGACAGCCTCTGTGGGCAGCACCAAAGAGCACGTCACTGGGAATCCAGTATATTTATTGACCTAAAACTAGTACCAAATCTGAGGTGGGGGGTAGAGGGGTAGACTGGGTACAATTGAAGGGTACAAGTTATGCAGAAAATTGTCTTTTCCTGCTGCTCTGAAACAACCCAGTCCCACACAAAATATAAATTGGCAGACAACCGTCAAGTGCTAATGGAAGAGGAGCTGAAAATATGAGGGCAGTTTTCCTTCTACAAAAGAGCAGTATAACACAAGCAGTGACCAGGAAAACAACAAAACGAAACCAAGGACTCAGCCATGCTGTGACTTAGAGGACAAGTTGCAAAAGTCCCTGGGTGGGGCGGGGAGGGGGGTAGGACGAGGAGGGTAACTTCCTTCAGGGAATTCTCATCTGACCCTTATTACAACATACACCCTTCCTCCATCCATATTATGGCCTTAGTAGATAATGCACAAGGGGATAAGGAAACAAAATGCAATCCAATAACCGTAACTTAATAATGTCATGCAGAGGTCAGCTTGCTGTCTTTTTATTTAGAGGAGACCTCCACTGCCTTGGCTTCTCATTCATGCTGAAGATGACTGTGAACTGTGCTTGAACAGGACTGCTGGCAAAGACTGCTTTCAGAAGCAGAAAACCACTCCCTTTATCCTTGCTTGATCTCTTGGAGTGAAAATATGTGCAGGGCCCTTGTCAGGCAGTAAGAACCCTTGTGAGAAAGAAAAGAAACATTAACAAGAAGACAAGGATGGAACTTTTTTGCCTTCATCAGATTTTCTCTGTGTGTGGGGCCAGGATTCAGGGACAAGAGAAGGTGGTTTTTAGACAGTGTATTTGCACTACAAATGTGCATTTCCCTCGATTTGCTTGTGGCCCAGACTATATTTGGCTAGCACTTTTTTAAATTAAACATTGGGTTTAAATTTAAAGAGAGCAAATGCAAAGCAGTCACCCTCACGGTCTGTTCTAAATGATCAGGATACAGAAGACGAATGAGAATCAGCATGATGTAATGTGGCACAGCCAAGACAAAATTAGTGGCCCAGTTAAATAACATGGCACTTTGCTGTATTAAAGAGAATAAGAGCCTGATAATCTGATTTTACATATCATTCCTTATCACCAAACTCTGTATTCAGTGGTACTCTGGATTTACACTGAGCTGAATCCAAGTGACTCCATTGAAGTCAAAGTCCAATATTTTCTTTAGTGAATGAGTCAGCTCCTACTCTCATATACACTAGTATAAATCCAAAATAACTCCTTCAACATCAGTACAATTACTCCTGCTTTATGAAGATGGCTTTGCTCCATTTTGTACATCTGTTTTCATGATGCATTACATATTGCAAGGTACCTCTGGTGTTTAAAAATGAAATCCAGAATGTAAAGGGCCTGATTCTCATTTACTGACCCCTTTGCGCTGCCAGAATGGTGTGAAGAGGCCTTAGTGTAAATGAAATTAGGCCCCAAGTAATTTGATTTCCTCATTGACCAGGCAGCCCTGGTGAGGTTAAAGATGAGATTTATTATTTTTTTTAAAAGCCCTAAGAGGGTTTCTTTGATTTCCATGCTGTACTGGAGGCTTAACTCCCTTAGGTGAGTTAGAAAATCCCACCCTAAATGGGTTAAATTAAGGTTGTCCATACAAAGTAACATGCAAGTAATTAGTACTGGGCTTGGATTTGTCCTTGTCAGCCATTAACCATCCTTAGCCATGCTTACTTTCACTAGCTCAGAAAAAAAAGCTATAGGATGAATGTGAAAAGACTGTCTAAGGTACAGTGGGGCTGACATTATTTCAGTTTCTCCAGTGTTAATAGTTTTATACCATACTCTGGAAAATGACACTTAAATCCTGCATTTTGTGTCCTTTGAGCTGAACAAGGTAGATACACTACAGTTCTTGTACTAAGGAGGCAGGGCTGGCTGCTCCCTTCAGACCCATCCATTTCTTTCCATCAGCTGGCTAGAAAACACTCCTCTCCCTGCTAGGGATTGAACACAATGCATCAGAACCATCATGGCCCAACCTCTGCCAGCTGCAAAGTGTAGATCGGGATCTTTCATGTGGCTGAACTGTAGCCTGCTGCCAGGTGGGTTAGTGCGCGCGCTCTCTCTCTCGCTCTCTCTCTTGCTCTCTCTCTCTCTCTCTCACACACACACACACACACACACACACACAACCCCCCCCCCCCCGCCGCGCTCTCTCTCTCAGCCCAGGGGTACAAGCAAAGCACCCAAACTGTATATTAACGTCAAATGTTTCCAAGGCGCTTGCCTCTTGAC
Organism: Macrochelys suwanniensis; assembly: GCA_033296515.1. Taxonomy (NCBI): domain Eukaryota; kingdom Metazoa; phylum Chordata; order Testudines; family Chelydridae; genus Macrochelys; species Macrochelys suwanniensis. The sequence goes on from CM065783.1 coordinate 11,608,510, forward strand.
AAAAGAGCACCTGCTCTAATTCCTCAGCAAGGCAAGATTACAGGGGTAACAAATGTATTTACTGTACATGGCAATGTTCAAATCGGCGCCCAACCTTTTTCTGAATCTGGCTGTCTCATCCATAGTGGCTGCTGCTGACTCACCATGCTGAGGCTTGGCCGTCCCCTCCCCCATGGCCAGGAAGGTACTTTTCAGACATTGTAGCACAGCTTCCTCACCCCCCAGAGCGTATTACCCATAAATTTTCAAAGACCTTGCCAGTTTCCCCTCAAAGAGCAAGTGAACAGTCATCTTTCACTGACCACACTGCTAACCATGTCGCATCCTGCACAGGTCACGTGACAGACCACTTACTCACAAAGGACTAAACGGTAGCATGCAGCTTACAATGTTGTTACAGAAAAGTGGTCTAGCATCAGAAATAAAGGGCCAGATCATCAGCTGATGTAAAGTGACTTCAATGAAACTCTGCTGATTTGCACTGGCTGAGGATCTGGTCCGCACAAGTCTAAGATAACGTACTGAGCTGCAGCAGAGACCCACAGTAGCCTCGAGGTTTTTTATTAAAGTCGGTTCGCAACTTTCTTTTCTTTCAGTGTTAGGGCACTGCATGGAACAGGATGGACATAACCAGTTTCACACTTTTTCTTGGACACTGATTTTTTTCCAATAGGTGACCTTTCACTTCTTGTGCTCTAGGACTCTGATGTGACAGGGATGAATAACATAATATTATGCTTCAGATGCCTTCCAGTTTTCCCTGTGCCACTGGATGCATTATCAATCTCTCTCTATCCCCTATTCCACTGAGTTTTGGTAGGGTCTTTACATATGAACTATGAGAGAGAGGCATTGAATCAGTGACCCAATTAATATGGTGTTTATTAAAATCAACAACTAAATCAAAACCTAATACATTTAAAAAAAATGATGCTTTAATTGAGGTACTTTGTGGATATTCCCAATGGCAGCAGAAACTCAGAGATGGGACCCACCATTCTGAGTGTCATCAACCATACTGGCTGGAAGATGGTGATGAGAAGGGGTGACCATATACAGTAACTCCTCACTTAAAGTCGTCCCGGTTAATGTTGTTTCGTTCTTAAGTTGCTGATCAATTAGGGAACATGCTCCTTTACAGTTGTGAAATGCTCCCTTCTAACGTCTTGCAGGCTATCAATGGCAGTTCAGCTGTCCCTTCCCCCACTGCCATGTGCTGCTCTCTGAGACTCCTGCCTGCTTGCTGTGGGGGGGGGGAGGGGAAGAAGAGGGGTGCTAATGTCAATGTGCCTGCTTGCTGTGGGGGGGAGGGGAAGAAGAGGGGTGCTAATGTCAATGTGCCTGCTTGCTGTGGGGGGGAGGGGAAGAAGAGGGGTGCTAATGTCAATGTGCCTGCTTGCTGTGGGGGTGGGGAGGGGAAGAAGAAGGGGACTAATGTCCCCCTGCACCTTGCTTACCCCATCTTCCATAGAGCAGGGGGGACACACGAGGGAGGGAGCTGATGCCTTAGGCAGAAGCTCCTGCTGTGGGGCTTGGTGATCTAATTAACAAGGCAGTGTACTTCTGACCCCACTCTTGATACCTAATTGGAAATGCGCATCTCTATCTCTGAAACACATCTCCGCCCTCCCTCCTTTCCTGCTGGCTTGTTGAGTGTGAGAGTTAACCCTTGAGGGCTCAGTGGAGTGCTAGTTCATTTAGTAAGGCATTCCCTGGGAAATTCCCACCCTCTGACTCCTCCACCTCAACCAAGCTTCACTGTCATCATCGCTGTATACCAGTATTCAATTGTTTGTTTAAAACTTACAGTGTGTGTGTCTGTGTGTGTATATATAATATAGTCTTTTGTCTGGTGAAAAAAATTTCCCTGGAACCTAATCCCCTTGTTTACATTAATTCTTATGGGGAAACTGGATTCGTTTAACATCATTTCACTTAAAGTCGCATTTTTCAGGAACATAACTACAACATTAAGTGAGGAGTTACTGTATTCTGGTCTATACACTGAGTAATTTGTGGTAGTCTATTGTTTTGTGGGAGTTATGGGGACCGAGCTATCACACAAGTAGGTGAATAGAAGTGGCAAAGGGGCTTGGAAAAAGCCACACTGACTTTGGGAAAATTGCAAGGGGCTAGAGAGAAGGCTGGGAAGATTGGAGGCAACAGCCAGGACCAGAGTAGCATTGGGTTAGCAGCCAATCTGAGGTTGGGAAAACCTCTACAAATTGGACAGAAGCCATGGCAGCTTGAATCAATTAAAGAAGCATGTGCAAGTGTGGTGGGGTTTGGGAGCAAAGGGATTTATGCATATCATTGTGTCCTAAGTCACTGTCCTTAAATAAGAGTTGGCCTGTACACAGACTGTATATATCCACTTATAAGCCAGTAATCATCAGAGAAAATACACCCATGCAGGCAGCTTCTGGGCCATGTGTATCCTTAAATGGCCTCAGTACTATATAACTTAGTGCAGTAGAGAAGATATGTCCATTAGATTTTCTGTCACAGATAGGGCCTTCATCTGAGGAAGTGATGAGGATTTTCCCATAAATTTTGTTCGTTTCCTATACATAATAAGGAAAACTAATAAACATGAATTTTCACTCTGTATTCCAGTTTTTTATTTTTGTGATTTGTTACACTGAGGGCAGACTTTGAACTTGCATTCCTTTTCTGAGGAGGTGTAGATTAGGTGCTAAAAACCGGCCCCATGGCTTCCAGCGTCTTCCATAAACTTCTTCCCTAGCTGTTGTTCAGTAAGCACACATTTTCTATAGCTGTATGGTCTTCTTCGATCAAATAGCAGGGAAGAAGCTATTTGCTGACTTTTTTTTTTCTTTCAGATACTATAGATATCTCCTTTGTTAGTTTTCATGGCAGTTCAAACAAAACCGTTCAGCTTCCTCCATGTCAAATATTAACCAGCAAAAAATTCTTGAGATGTAAACTGGGGACAACTATTCATTCGTCAAGTAATGCATGAGTCATAAAAATGAATCGCAAAGGCTTAGTAGTACTGTATGCTAAAGCTGGTCAGAAAATAGGGTTTTTTCCCTGAAAACTCTTCAATTTTGGCAAAAAATGGAAAGCTAAAAACTTTCAGCTGAAAATTTTCAGCCAAAAACATTTGGTTTCAAACTGAAATTTTGGATTTGGAAATTCTGCCATGATGTCTCACTTCCCCCATTCTCTTCTACAAGCTCTCGGGCCAGACTACAACTTCCATGATCTCCCCTTTTGCTGAGCCACTGCATGCCCCATACGATTTACTGGTTGCAATGATTATAGGCAGGGGCAGCTCTATGTTTTTTGCCGCCCCCCACACGGCAGACAGGCGGCCTTCGGCGGCATGCCTGCAGGTGGTCCTGTGGTCACGCAGATTCGGTGGCATTTCTGCGAGTGACCTACTGGTCCCGCGCCTTCGGCGTGCTCACCGCCAAAACCGAAGGCTCCCTGACTGCCGCCCACACAGTGACTGCCCCCCGCGGCTTCCTGCTCCAGGCACGCACTTGCTCCGCTGGTGCCTGGAGCCACCCCTGACACCTCAGCCCACAGAAGAGAATTGGGATATAAGGTACCCAAACTACATCTCCCAAAATGCACCATGCCAGTTCTTCCAAATCAACATTGGTTTTGTGTGAAAAACTGAAATCTTTTCAGTTGTTGAGTATTTCTTTTGACAAAAAATCTAATTTTACCACAAAAAGCAGGCAATTTTCACAAACATTAGTCAAAGACCTAATTTTCCATAAAAAACAATTTTAATGAATTAGCTCTATGATGTACATCAAGAAAGGACATCTAGATAGCTTCTGGCCTTCCTCTGAAAAAGCACTGAACTGGCAATGCTCTGCCATCTTCTTAGCTTTGAAATTCCAGCTGTTGCTTTCTTTCTGTTTCCCTCTGGCATTTAAATCTCTTATACCTGATGTCACGTAATCTTTGTAACCAATGTTCCCTTCATGATGGGTTCTAAAAATAGAATGAAAGAGAATGTAGAATTACTAAGATGGCTAAGAATGGACATAACTATTCCAAAATGCTTCTGTTCTGCTCTTCAGGTTGATGATCCAATACAACTTCCTCTGTTCTTCTGGTTTGAAAATAAAATAGTCAGTCAGCTCCAAGCTGTAAAAAGTGAATACAGGCACCAAGCTAAGATGACAAATACACTTACGAGAAGTGGTACATCGTGGACATGTGTTTTTCCCTGCCCATGTACTGCACCGCATGGGTATATGGACAGTACGACATAAATGGTATCCAAGATAAGTAGAGGTGACTGAGTATTGTCATTCCTCCACTGCAACACAGAGCTGGAACTCCATGGGGATGATCCAAAGACCACTGAGATCAATGGAAAGACTCCTTTTGATGTCAGTGGGCTTTGGAAAAGGCCTAGTGTGTCCTGGGCAGTCACATGTATGAGAGAATATATCAAGTAAATAAGACAATTTATCACAACATATCAATATCAAATTTATAATTTAATTTCTAATAGCACGATCCTTATCTCATTAACATCACAAGAAAGACTTCTGTCGACTGGAGCTGAATTAGGCTCCAAATGACTTACCTTTTCCACAATCCTAAACCAGGTCTCTTGGGCTAAGGGTACGTCTATACTACCCGCCAAATTGGCGGGTAGTAATCGATCTTTCGGGGATCGATTTATCGCGTCTCATCTAGACGCGATAAATCGATCCCAGAAGCGCTCCCCGTCCACTCCGGAAGTCCTGCTCAGCGAGAGGAGGAAGCGCAGTCGACGGGGGAGCGAGCCTGCGCCGCGTGGACCCAATGTAAGTACTTTCACTTTCGATCTAGGAAACATCGACTTCAGCTACGCTATTCTTGTAGCTGAAGTTACGTATCCTAGATGGATCCCCTCCCCCCGCCCCAAGTGTAGACCAGCCCTTAGTCTTGGGTCCTTCCCTGTACCCCATACTCCTTTGCTCTGGAATACGCCGTAGTGTGGAGTGAAAGCTCATGAGCTGCCATGGTACTGCATGGACAGAACTGACTAGGGTGACCAGATGTCCCGATTTTATAGGGACAGTCCCGATATTTGGGGCTTTGTCTTATATAGGCGCCTATTACCCCCCATCCCCTGTCCCGATTTTTCACACTTGCTGTCTGGTCACCCTAGAACTGACATGTGACAGGGACAAATAACTCTCATAATATAAATCCAGCACATGCTGTCACAGTTATTATCCAGAGTTGCATTCCTTATCTTAAACTTTCTTATTTTTAAATGTAAGGCCTGATATTTTCTAGCCAATTAATAAAAAGGGTCAGGGGAAGCGACTTTGAAATCATGTGGTTGTTACAAATTTGTCATCTCCAGAGTTCTCAATCTGGCATCAAACACAAATGAAAAATTTGCTATAAAGAAGTGTCAAAGGTGCTGGAAGATTGTTAGCCATTTTGTGAACAATGATAAACAGTGCTGGTTATTTCAGTGTCCTTGGGACTAATTGTAAATATTTGGGTTGAGCCATTATTGGTACCTGAATTAGACATGTGCTGAACAATTTATTTCTTACTTTTTCACTTCCCATGGGGTTGTCAGATTAGGCTGCACTAAACTAGTCATTACACCATGGCCATGACATCAAATAATCCCCTAAATAGAACTGCTTCTGTCTTGGAACTAGGAAAGTTGGATTGGGGGTTGGGTGGGAGAGTTGAATGACCTTGTGTGCTAGGAGGAAGGCAAACAGAAGAAAGCTAGCTTAGGTCTGTCACGTCCTATTTGGCTCTTAGAACTGTCCATTTTAAGCCTTGGACAAGACTTCTTATGTATAATCTAGATTTGGGTGTTTGGTAGACTCCAGATACAGATGCTGGGTAAATCCCCAGTAAATAACATAATGATTTAAGACACATCCTCCTATATTTAGGCATTATGGAGTGAGTTAAAATAATCAGTCCTAGCTCCATTTCCTCATATCCATATGTAATATTCAAATCTATAATATATGGTCTTTATCTGCACACTTAATCACAAACATAAGAGTAATTTATAAGGATGGATTTGATTCTGAATGCAGTTATGACTCATGCAATAAATAAAGGACTTCCAGAAATCTTGTCTCTTACAGGGAATATTCTTTGGTCCCAAGATGCACCATTTAAAAAATATTACAGAGAGCTTGGAAGTGCTCTAAACTGACTCTGTTTCATGGAAATACTGATTTAGGGCCAAGTGGTTGATTATATCCGATGATCTAACAAGGAGTTAGAAGGCTGAGAAGAGAATTAGAAAACCGTGCAATTAGAATAATGCACTCTGTGTGTGGAGGGAAGGGGGGGGGCTTGGTTTATTAGAAAGCTTTAATTCTTTTATTTCTATGTAACGTTTGTGGGTGAATAATATAAGCACTATTGAAACCAGAAGATTAGAGCCCTTAGCTACAGAACTGAACTCATGATCAGGCCCTCTTAGGGTTACTGAGGAAAGGCTGCAAACTCCTGCTTGGGGTATGGAAAAACAAGCATGATTGTATGACCCATTAAAAGGAAAATAAGCTGTGTAGCACATCAGGGCAGGGAATAAGGTACACTCAAATAGGAGTAGTGGTGTGTGGCCTCCAGGCCAAATTCTACCCTTATTTACACTTGAAGTAAATGGGGAAGTCAGTGGGGTTTTCATCACTGCACTGTAGGCAGAATTTGTCCCCCTTGTGTGCACTGAGGGTAGCAGTATGTGCTAGCAGTGTACACTGTACATGGATCACTGAAAATGAGTGTGGTCAACAGAACCTCAGGCATGGCCAGAAGGAAAACCACAGCTAACAGAATGGGGTCTTGGTCGGTAACTGGGGCTCCTACTCCAATATTAGCAATATATGTTCCTCCAGCCAACGTGTGCTCACCAAAGATGCCAGAAGAGTGTAATTCTAAGTGCATTGGATCCAGTCAACATCACTTGAGTGCGGTTGGCTGGGATTTCCGTGCTGCGACCTGCGTCTCTGTGAGGTACTCAGCCGTGCTCTGTGTGGGATGTTGCATTTGCATGCGATGATTTCTCAGGCCTAGCCATTCCAGCAGGGCTATGATGAAGATGCACCTCCCACTGTATGTTTCAGAGCACTTCTCTCCGTCTACCCTGCCTGGATGCAAATGTTATTCCCTTCCAGGCTGTGATGTGCACATCGGTGAGCCAATGTTCTCTCTACGCACTGTGTGGGCTGACAGCAATTTACTGATAACACTTTCAAATCAGCAGTTTATTATTTAGTATTTCTCAGTACTAGCGGTGTACATAGTATTTTACAGACATAGATGAAGAAACGGTGCCTGGGTGTTACTGTTAATAGAGTGCATGCAGGCTCTTAATGCCACTATCCTTGCTGGGCTCTGGAGCTGCTGTGTGCTAGGTTTCCAATATGACGTTTTAAAAATGTGGTGAACTTAAAGTATTGACTAGCCTGCCTTAGAGTTTATTTATCCCCAAAGTGGGTCCAGCACTGATAGCTGCTAAGCTTCTCCAGCCCTTCTAACCAGGACACCTCAGCCCTCTACTAAAGGGACAGGGGGTGAGAGGTAATTCAGTCTCCTTGCCCCTTGGTTTTTATGCTAAGAGTGGGAACACAGGGGTGATTGTGTGTGTGTGTCAGCTAAGGTGGAGGTTGTAACATAAACACTATCTCCACTCTACTGCTACCACCTACTGAGTTCTCCAGGAAGGGGCAGCGCCAGCTTTTTTGCCGCCCTAGGCGGCGGTGGGAGAGGCTGCCGCCGAAATGCCGCCGAGGTCCCCGGTGGCTGAAGAAGCTGCTGCCGAAAGCTGCCGCCGGAGTCCTCGGCGGCAGCTTCTTCGGCCACCGGGGACCTCGGCAGCATTTCGGCAGCAGCCTCTCCCACCGGCAGCCGCTGAGGGACCTGAGATGCCGCCCGCCAAATCCTGGCACCCTAGGCAACCGCATAGGGTCGCCTAATGGTAGCGCCGGCCCTGTTTCCAGGGCCACCACCCTGCCTTCTGAAAGACTCCAGCTGGACTTGAACCAGTGACACACATTAGTGCTTTTTAAAATACTCTAATATTTCCCTCATTCTAAATAGAAGAGGATTCTTGAACAACTTTGAACATCATCCCTGATCCACAATAGCAAATGATGGGTCAGATCGCGCATCCCATAATCCCAGTAGTGAGCAGTTACTTGCACAAGTAGTTCCATTCTCTTCTGCGGAATTACTCATCCAACTCAGTCCTTACCAATGGGACTAAGAGGTTCACAATCTGGCTCTGTGCAGCTGACAGCAGTTTTTCTAGGAGATTAAGAAGATTTTACATGTTCTTTTATCTAGTTGGCCTAGTAGTGAGAAGGGCCATTAATTGGAAACATGAACTCTGAAAAGAGTAAAAATCAAAGATGACCCAAGAGCCTGCAGGCATAAAAGCATCTACTGAATTGCCAACCTTGTTTAATGAAATGGAGCAGCACAAAGACAAAGTTCATGTATAGATTTATACATACCAACAACACTGGCCCTCAAACAGTTTACAGAACACGCTGTAAATTGAAAGATAGACAGCATGGCCTGTGTAAGCATTTCATAGGGATTTGGGATAAAAAAGACCTATGATAATACTTTGCATTTCTATAGTGCCAAAATGCTTTAAAACATTAATCGCCTATTGCAGTCCTTGCACTACCCCTGTGAAATGGGAAAAAGTTGTCATCCCCACTTTGTAGCCATGGAAGTGGAGGGTAAGTGACGTGCCCAAGGACACAGAAAATCTGTGGAAGAGATAGGACTAGCCCTCAGATCTGCTAATGCTTAATCCTGCACCTTAAAAACAGGTCCTTCATCCCAGATACAAAAAGGAAAGGTCTTGATGAGTGTAACATGGTGACTGTCCCCAGTAAGGCTAGCAGGAGCCAAGAGTCAGTTAATCCCTGGTCCACAGTGTGTCTCTCTCTGTAAGGTTCCTGGGAATTTTGGAGTAGATGAAGACCTTGGGAGAGCAGAGCTAGATGTCGGGAGAGAGGGAAATGGTCCCAGGGGAACAGTCAGTGCTCAGGGAAAACCAAGGCTAAGGATCAGGAGCCTTGTAGTGCAGAGTCAGAGCAAGGGTCCCCCCGCTCAGCCAACTGGGATGAGCCCTGGGAAGGAGGGCAGTGAATATGCTTTTTCATACTTCATAAAAGGGGAGATTCCACTAGGGGAAGGGATGCTGCTCATTGACCTCTCCCAGCCCAGGGAGGAAAGGAGTTAAGTAAAGAGGGGCTAATTAGGAAAAGCACTTCAAGGCTGCAGCTGGCCCGACTCAGGGCCAATGAAACGAGGGCTGTGGGAGTCCTGAAGCAGGGAGAAAAAAGGTTGGACTTGTGGGGCTAAAGAAGATATTTGTACCCTGTAAAACAGGTAATAAGTCAGACTCCATGAAAGGGGGATTTTGTTCTCAGTACTGGGGTCTGGAAGTCATTTATTGCAGAGAATCCCAAAGGAGCTGTGTGTAGGGCTATCCTGGGATACAAGGGGGTTCTCTGGAACCGATGGTCTTGTTACACTTTGCAAATAAAGGATATGGTCTCCTGCTACACTGATGCTATACTTGATGTTAGCAAGAAGGCAGCTGCCTGAGAGAGCTTATCTTATGTGTTATATTTCTTTTAGCAGGTTAGTGTTGTGTGCAATGTGGACTCAGGAATGTTGACTAATTGTGTCTCTTCCGGTCATAAGGGATTCATGTGACAAAATGCACCATAAGACATGAGATACTTTCAACACGTGCCTGGGTTGGATACTGGTTTAGGTCATTGGATTCCTTAGTTTTCTCCTTAATGGGTTTGATGAATGCACAGCTCCTCAATTGTAAATAAAAAATGTCACTTGCTATATTACTGGTAAACTTGAATTAAAATAAGGGCTGGATTTTGCCATCATTTATAGTGGGGGAAATCCTTTTGGCATCCATGAAAGTTTAGCACATGCAACTCATAGGATAACTGGGCCCCAGAAGTGTGCAATGTTAACCTATACCCCAACCTCAAGCAGATGAGTAATCCCATTGACTTCAGTGGGACTACTCACATGCTTAATGTTAAGCACATGCTTAAGTGTCTTGCTGGAACCTGGCCCTAGTTTGTACTAGGAAAACTACCAAGTAAAGGTCTTTAAATGTTTCTACTTAAACACTGCGTGTGTGTCCTCACAACTGGGCATATGAAGGGAGCTGGGATTAATGCTTAGAGCCATGGCGCTGGGGCTAATGCTTAGACCCATAGATTGTGAGTCAGGAGACCTGGGCCCAGAATCTTGGCTTCCACCAGTGCAGCTCAGGAAGTGGGGATGCAAAGTGGCCCTAGCTCTCAATCTGTTCTCTGCTCTCCAGTCTAATCCCTGGCAGGCCTGAGCAGCCTGAAAGGTACTAGCTGCCAATGCCCATAAGGAGTTTTTATGGCAGCCGGGGATCAGCAGGGTGTAGAGATGATACCTTAGCCATGGCTATTCTGCAGGCAGAAGTGAGTGGAGAATCAATAATCACTCTAGCGAGCAGTTACTCACCCAAGTCTCATTGGCTTAATTAGTGTAGGGGCTGCGATTCTGATTCTACCCCATGGTGGATTCTCCTACATTTGGGTGACCCCATACCCAACTACACCAGGTCTAGGGCCATAATCTGTGGCTGGCGTGGTGTAAAGCAGCTGTACGGGAGTGAAAGCTCTGGATCCTGGGTTAAATCCCCAGCTCTGCCACCGGTTTGCTGTATGACCTTGGGTGAGATGCTTAGCAGGTCTGCCAGGGACAACAATTACCTGCCTTACAGGGGTAATGGGTGGTTTAATTAATGAATATTTGTGGAGCACTTAGATTCTTCATTTACAGGTACTATATGCTTGCTAAGTAGTACGTTCAAATCAATTTGTATAAGGTCAGCACAGGACAGAGTCCTCGGTGAATATTTTTGTGTCCAGGTTTCTAACCAGCATTAATGTTTACAGCAATGCATAATCATTAACAGGAAGACTTTAGAGGAGGCATGAATAAAGTGAATGCAGTGATATTACTTAAGCCTATGCAAGTCCTGTATGACAGATAAAATGTATGGTTTGGTTATGTTTTCCTGTTACTTCGTGGAGGAAAATGCAATCCAACTAAATTAGCCCCTGGTTAAAATTCTATGGTAAACTGATCACCACAGAGGTCAGGATAGACTTTCCTGCATGTACGTCATTATGCTACTGACAAAGTATGCTATGAGGTTTTTTTTGCTTTCTATTGAGACATCAGGTATTAACAGGTCACTACCAGAAGTAAAGTTTGTAAGTGAAACTCTCCTTAGCTTCAATGCATCCTTTGATAGTGTGGTTAGGTATTACTAGGGGACAGAGTTGGCAGAAGGAAAGGGTAAGAGAAGCATGTATTTGTCCTGCTGTCCACTAAACCACACAGCAATGGCACGTGTAATGCTACCTCAGTTAAAACTGGTTTGTCATCATTCATTGTTCAAAATATAGCTGCTTAATGACAGGATGTGGGAAATTAAACATTTCTGACATCCTAATAGATTTTAAAAAATAATAATAAAAAAGACATTTCCTGAAGAATGTAAATAACTTAGTTTAAAAATGGGCTCAGGAAAAAAAGCCTGGCTAAAATTCTGATTGAGGAGAGCCAGCGTGGGCTGTGGTTTAGTGACCTGGATGGGACTCAGAAGATCTTTGTTCTATTCCTGGTTTTGCCCTGACCTGCTTCGGGACCTTGGGCAAGTTGGTTCCCCACTCTGTGCCTCTTTTCCTTCCCACTCTAGGTCGGTCTGTCTGTATTGCAAGCTCTTACTATGCATTTGTACAGCGCCTAGCACATTTGGGCCCTCATCCTGGTCAAAATAACAGAACCTAAAAGGTAAAGGTGCTTCTGCATGGTTTTCTTTGCCCAAGCTGCTCCTTTAAAGGCATGATCCAATGCCCCCTGAAGTTAATGAGTCCTTGGTTCAGACCTTAAATGCTTGGGGAGAGGGGCAACTACAGACTAAAACAGAATTTGAGGGATAAGATTAAATCTCAGATCCTAAGGGCATCCGCAGAGAAGGCCTGATTAAATAAATGATCTAGTTATCAGCCTAGATCCTCAAGCATGGCAGAGAGTTGTAATTGGAGTAGGGATGTCTGTGCAAACGGTGGCTTTAAGTCGTCTTTATGCCCCCTTGATCCTGAGGCTGCCTTGTGCTGATCCAGTCCCCACTCTCAAGTTAGAACAGGTACCTGGTCCACCATGCTCTAGCTGCGTATAGCCAAAAGGAGTTCTCACTGCACCTAGAGATCTCTGGGGTTCAGGGATTATCATCCACACTTCCTTTCACCAGGGCTAATCCTGTGGGCCAGCTGTGGGGAGAGGAGCTGCTATGGTGATTGCCCCCTCCTGGGACCCCTGCCCCAACCGCCCCCGAGACCCCACCCCCTATCTAAGCCTCCCTTCTTGTCCCCGACTGCCCCCTCCTGAGACTGCCCCCCACCCTAACTGCCCCCCTAGGATTCCACCCCCTACCTCTCCCCTGACTGCCCCGACCCCTATCCACAGCCCCACCCCGACAGACCCCCAGAACTCTCACGCCTATCCAACTGCTGCCTGTCCCCTCACTGCCCCCCCCCCGAATCTCCACCCCATCCAACCCCCCCTTCTCCCTGTCCCCTTACTCCCCCCCACCACCCGGGACTCTATGACCCTTCTCCAACCCCCCGGCCCACTTACTGTGCCGCTCAGATCAGCGTGACTGGCTCCGCAAGGAGCCAGATACGCTGCCTCGCTCGGAGCAGCGCGCTGAGGCTGCAGGGGAGGTGCGGGGGGAGAAGGAGAGGGGCTCTGGCTGCTGGAGGCCCCGATGCGAGCGGCTCAATCCGGCCGGGCCGCCCTCTCAGCCGTGCTGCGCTCTGCATTGGGAGGGAAATCCCGGACCTTTTGAGAGTTTTACAAATTCCTCCCAGACAGCTATTTAAAACCCCAAAAGCCGGATGTTTTCCAGCAATAGTGTAAAAAAAAAATTTTTAGGCACTGCTTTGTGGTGCCCCCAAATCTTGGCACCCTAGGCAGCCGCCTAGTTCGCCTAGTGGTTACACAGGCCCTGCTTAGAATGCTTGGTGAAGAGCAATTAATTGCCCTACTTCTCAGCTGTGCCCTGTTACAAGGGTTGTTCTGTCCTTTAGATCCAGAGGACTAGGCTTTTGGGAATGTACTATCTCACTTTTGCTAGTTTAGGTTATTTGCTACGTAGAAAATGCTGACTCACAAAACTCCGAGGTGTAGAACATATTGGCTGTGTTAAGAGAATTCTTCTCAGATCATTCTCCCTCTGTAAATATTTTTTTCTTGTATCCCTCATTTTTGTCTTTTGGCCCCACGTTATGCCATGCATTTTGTGTTTTGGCAGGCTGAGAGCTATTTCTAATAGCCATCACCCTGGTCTCCCCAGTCAAGTGTTCTTTCTGTATTACCCTGAAGCGTTTTATGTACCTGATAGAAATGTCACACAACTCTCACACAGCTAATAAAATTTGATCTCATGCTGGAAATGTTTTGTGGGAATATTGCAGCTTAATATATTGCAGCAATTCACAGTTAATGCTGTCACAATGAGCGTCAGAGGTTGTGAAGAATGTCATTGGCTCAAGCAACTTTGGTGTGTTATCAGAAATCCACAAGAAGAAGACTGGAACAAATGGATGTCTGAAAATAATAGGCCATCGAAAGGGAAACTAGAGTAGCCTCGGACAAACCCAGCTGTCTGGTTGGCTTAGCTTTGATCCAGTCAGAACACTATCTAATTGCTGAGATGAGTACCAGCTACTGCTGTTTAAGAATGACAGCTGGAATACTGAATAAAATAAATAATGTAGCACTAGGCCATTCCACGGTGTGCATTCATAGGTTACTGGTGTGTAGCTAAACAAGACTAAAGACCTAGGGTGAAATTTCAGCCCCATGGAAGTCAATGGCACAACTCTAAGGGGCCCGGCGTTTCAGCCCTAGTACTTTAAGCACTGGAGATAATGCATGCACTGCAGTAGGTGAGCAGGCTATTGCTACTAGTGTATGGCTCGTTAATGTTACATTTAATTAATAAAAATACTTGGAATACTGAAAAACAAAACAACCCCCCCCTCCACACACAACTTTTGTGGATGTTGATGCAATGCATCCTTCTACTATGAGAAGTAGTTCCTATTAAAAGGATAAGAAATAAGAAAATGGATTTATAACCTTTCCCTTTTAACTGTTTTGAATAAATCAATTTTTTTCTAAAGCTTTTTGATATCCTCATTGCGGCCCAACCAGACAACTAGTGTCCCCAGTAGGGTGACCACCTCTCCCGAATTGGGCAGGACAGTCCCGGAATGCAGAGTTCAGGTCCCGGTCCCGGGCTGAATGACTCCAGGACAGCATTAGTCCTGGAATCTCTGTGGCGCCGCTCTGCGCCTACCTGAAGCTCAGATGTGGTACCAGCCTCTTCCCAGTGTGGGGAGGGCTGCAGTAGGCCTTAACCTCCCCCTAGCCATGAGGCCTTTTTTCCCCAAGGCTGCCCTGGCCAGGCCAGAAGCTGGAGTGAGGCTGTGATAAGAGCTGCTCAGGGACCACAGCCCACTGTGGGGAGCCCCACACTCTCCACTTGCCCTGGGTGGTGTGCCCCAGGGGGTGGGGACACTTGCTGGGGAGCTACTCTCAGGCCCCCTACCCCTGGCAGGTGGAGGGTCTGGGGCTCCCCACAGTGGCCTGGGGTCCCTGAGCAGCTCTTATCACAGCCTGGCTCCAGCTTCTGGCCTGGCCAGAGAGTGGTACCTTGGGGGGAAAAGAAGGAGCAGGGGTGGGGCTTCAGGAGGTAGAGGAGGGGCAGGGACAGGGCCACGAAGAGGTGTTGGGGTCCTTCATGTGTCACACTTTTGCCTTTTGAGAAGGTGGTCACCCTAGTCCCCAGCACAGCCTTTATATAGATAATAGCCTCATCTTTAAAGCATTTTACAAATGTTAATTCAACTCACAATATTGCTGTGAGACTATGTATTATTATAACTATGCATTATTTTTATTATATTATTCCCTTTTACAGATGGAGGAACTCATGCATTGAGGTTAAATAGCTTACCTTAGGCCACCTAAAGTCTTTTCCAGAAGTGGGATTAAAACTGAGGAGTTCCTGGCTCCCAGTGCTGTGTTCACACCACTAGATCCAAATAAAATAATTTGAATGGTGTAGTCACAGTGGCATAAAAGCACCATTTAAGGTGTCAGCAACAGGTAAGAATATATCCCAAACTGGCTGGGTTCCTGAGCTGGCAATTAATATGAAAATAATGTGCTAGAGATTAATTTAAAACATTTTGTACTTTTAAGCGTGTTTATTTTATATAATTATGTCAAATAACTTAGACTACATTATGAATCATTATGACATTTTAAATATTGAGTGTTTCTGCAACCAGATCCTGGCATCCTGAGATACTCCACTTCTATCTCACTTCAAAGCCGAATGCTTCTTGTCAGATTAAAGCTCCAAAGGTGTGTGATAGCTCATTGTACCACACCTTTTTTTGTAACAATGTTGAAATAAAACAAGTCAGGATTTGTCTAGCTGTTTTATGATGTACATCTGGGTTATAACTCCTGCCGTAGAGTTTTGCTGTGACTGTAATTACAAGGTACTTCCTGGTATTTCTAGTTGAAAAGAAACAAACTGTTTTTTTCCATTTTAAAAAGGTGGCTATTTACATATATAACTTTTTTTTTTAAAGTATGTTAAAATAACCTTAGGGGCACGATTAAAGTAACAGAATAAATTTGCTACCATGTCCTTAACTGAACTCATTGTGCCTAATTATTGCAGATGTTTTAGAACACTATGATCTTGCATTGCTGGGTGTGCTTGCAACAGAAGTTGCTTTAACATTAGCAGGCAGCGTCCATGGTGTGCATTTGTCAGAATTTTGCATTTCAAAGACATATGATCATAACACACAGGCCACCAAAACGATAATCATTAACCTACTCTATTAAAAAAAGTTATTAATGTTCCCCGATAGAGAAAAATGTATTAACTCCCAGAATAAAATAACTTCAGTTTCGCTTCCCTGCTTGTTGACAGTTCTTCCTCCCTTCTCCCCATTCAGGTAGAGCACTGCACAATTGTTTAGGGGTCTGATCTTGAGGTGTATGGACAGTGTCGAGCATGTTCCAGGAGGCACCGATCATGCAGGACTGAACCCCGAAGTAGGGTTTTCACTTTTTTTCTTAAAGCATCAGGAACTGGCCATTGCTGGAGGTTGAATGCAGTGTGCAAAGACGTGGTATGGAACCACATGTCACCACTTGACAGCCAAATGATGGGGCTGGGAGTACCAAAGAAAAAATGTTTTGCTTCATTAAACAGGAAAAAGATAAGAGGGTGAAAATGGCTTCCCCTTGTGAGAAGGGGAGCAGTGGGAGCCCTCCACTGACTCCCCACTCCTGTGTTAAAAGTATGTTAATCTGGCACTGGTTTAAGCAGCTCCTGTCAGTGCCTCCATGCACAAACACACACACATCTGTATTTGCAACAACACCACAATCTCTTAAAGATGCCGCTAGGTTTGTGGGTCATGGGTCAGCAGCCCAGGAACTGAGTTTGGTACTGGGCCCACTTTTTGGAAGGCTGATCAGTATTTTAACACCCTAGTAATAGAGTCAACATTACAATGTTTAGGATTTGTAAAGTTTATGAGCTGCCAACCCTGACAATGACCTTTAAGAATATTGAGTGAAATTCACCCTTGCGCAGAGAGATCAGCACAAGGCTTAGGCCCCACTTAAGTCTCACAGAAGACTGGGAATCATTAGCTAATTGTTACAAATGCACAACAAAAACTTTTTTAGGACAGCGCTCCAAGAAATGCAGTCAGACTAGATACCTGCACTTCTCAAATGACTGGAGGCAATCGGCCTTTGCCCATGGGTCACACAATGTACCCACAGCATATAGAGAAATGACCGCTCACCTTATTCTGTTATTACTGTCTTACCCAAGAAAGCAGAAAAGTCTCTTAGATCTCTGTGTGTATGTGTGTGCGTGTGTATATTTGTTTGACAAATAGCATATTATTTTGTGATGGAATCAGTTGTGCTCCATAGATATTCACACATTATTTAAAATGCATGCCATTTAAATAATTAAGTGGAACAGCTTCATAGACTCAACATGTGAATATATATGTATGAAAAGTACTGTGTGTATTTAAACTATCTGCTTAAAAAAAAGCCCTTCAGAACTTTTGGCACATGTGCAACAGGCATGTTAGAAAGAAACCACGGTATCTTGGCTGCTTTTCAAAATACGTTAGGCATTACCAATTAATTGCTAGGCTAACTTAGAGGTATAGGATTAGATCCCCAAAGGTGCTCAGCATCAAAGCAAACTAGTGTCTTGCCTCTTTGGCCTATAAAAATGGAATTCATTTTGCTGAGCTACAATTAGCGTAAAAGGGGTCCTTCAAAACGGGTGAACTTCTGTTTTCTTTTTTTAACACGTGCACTGTACAATGATACATAGAGCATACAATCCTGTAACTGATCCCATATATTTATTCCACAAGACTCTACATAAGCAAGGGAAAAATGCATGAACAAAGTTAACAGTAAAGGGCCCATAATTACTTTTTTTTTTTAATGCAGTGGCATAGATAGAAACCCTTACTCCAATGCATAGCCCCCCTGTTGAATGATTACGACTGATGTTGCTCCCATTTAAGTCAATGACCAACTTCCCGCAGATTTCAGTGGTGTAGAATTAGGCCTTTAGATTGGTCACAGTCTACAAAACACTTTTAAGATGAAATCACTATATAGATGTCACTGCTTTTTTGTTATTTGCTGGAAAATGTTAATAAAACCACATATTACAGATAAATGCTATCCCAGAAAAAAATGGAGTGGGATACATTAATTATTAATCTAGTTGTGACTGCAGTGCTTACCTTTCTCACAGGGCAGTGGGAGGGTTAATTAATTTTTGTAAAGATGTAAAATGCCATGTAAGTAGCCAGAATTATGATTGAAGTGCTTTGAAAATGGCAACCACGACATGAATGCCAAGTATTATTATTTATGGAGCACTGACCGTGTACTTGGTACTGTACAAATACAGTGTTATATACTCATAGCATATACCTATATACTCATAGCACTTGCTACAGGACATAGTACTCACCACCATTTATAGTTCCAGCAGCAACTGCAGTGAGACTGCAGACAGATACCAAAGAGAGAATGTTTTCCTATACAGTAAAACCCCAATTTGGGGATTAAGGAATTTAATAAACCTCAAAATTACAGTAGGTACAACACATATATAGTAGAACCTCAAAGAGACAACACCAGAGTTATGGACTTACCGGTCAATCAGACACCCTATAGAAGGGGAAGTCCTCAATCAGGCAGCAGCACAGACAAAAGGGGAGGGGGAAAAAAAAGGCAAATACTGTACTGCCTTTGGGCTTTAGCCATGGGGGTGGGTTGGGACAGCAGCTTCAGGGTGGAGGGGGGGTCAAGGCTCCAGGCAGGGGGTGAGGGTGGGGGCTTCTGACCCTGAGGAGCACAGGGCCTCAGGGCTTTAGATCGAGGTGAAGCTTTGGGGCTTCAGCCCCGTGGCTCTGTTCCCAGCTTCAGTCCTGCAGGGGGTGCCTGGGCTCACGGCTTTAGCTACAAGGGAAGCGCCGGTTTCAACCCCAGCACTCCCCCTATAGCTAGAGCCCTGAACCCTGGGTCTCCCCCCTGCTGGAGCCATGGGGAGCCCTGGGTCCCAGTGCCCCCTGTGGGGCTGAAGTCAGAAACAGAGCTGTGGGGCTGAAGCCCCAGTGCTCCCCCCAGCTCTAAAGCACTGAGCCCGAGTGCTCCCACCGGGCAGAAGCCCCGAAGGGCAGAAGCCTCAACTTCCCTCCGCAACTGCAGCCCCAGCCCCGTGTGGCTGAAGTCCATAATAACTATTTCTTCAGAGTTACGGACAACCTCCATTCCCAAGGTGTCTGTAACTCTGAGGTTCTACTGTATTGCAGTATAGCGCACTGCAGCGTTTTCTTTTTGTCCTTCAAACCCCTGTAAAGCAATTTCCAATGTGTTGAAGGTATCGGAATGTGAAGGGATGTTGACTTGTTCTTCATCAACATCACTTTTGTTATGTGATTTGTTTTCTGTCAGGAAAAACAGTTCATATAACCGGTCATTTATAAGATTGGTTTTTGTAAAATTGAGGTTCTATGGTAGTTGGAGAGAGACACAACGCTACACTAAAGTGCTCAAAAATGAAAAGTGTATTGTTGTTCAGAGATGTGCTTGAACTATGGACCCAAACTTTGTGGGATTTCTGATCTGGTTCCTGATGCAACCTTTGCGGTTTGGTCCTCTCTCTATTTGCATGAGGGGGCTTGGAAAAATAATAGTACTAAAGATTATTATTTAATTAAATGTGACTCTCCAGTAGGGTGACCAGACAGCAAATGTGAAAAATCGGGATGGGGTGGGGGGTAATAGGAGCCTATATAAGAAAAAGACCCAAAAATTGGGACTGTCCCTATAAAATCGGGACATCTGGTCACCCTACTCTCCAGGTTCTACATATAATCCAACTCCATAAACCCTAAACACAGATTACTCATTTAACAACCCACCGTAAATAATCTTCATTGTCCAATTACCCCATATCTCTCAACCCAGCCTCTCCTGGCAAACTGAGTTCAGCCAAGAGCGTTCCAGGCTCATAATAGAAAGTATAGTTCCATATACCCCAGTCCTATTGAACCACAGGTTCCCCTGCTGCACAGCGCTGCTGTGGAATCAAAGAAGGAAAGAGGTGGTCTCCTAAGAAGTCAGGTCCCAAATTATTTAGGGCTTTACAAGTCAAAACCAAATGCTGCCCTGCAAACATTTAAGCATGTGCCTCGCCCTATTGATTCCATTAGGACTACTCACATGGTTGTAGTTAAGCAACTGTTTAAGAGTTGGTACAAGTAGGGCCTCATTACATATTTTTTATTTTTAAATTATTTAAGTGCTAAGATTATTAAAACATTATGTACTAAAAAGCACTGTACAAGTTCTATAAATTATTATATTTATACATACACACACAAATACACCTACTTGTTCTAGGCCCCTTGACAATTTTCAAAATAAAAAAAATGTTTACAAATATAACCATCCAGTACCAATCTGAACCCAAAAATCAACTGGCCTTTACCTAAGAATATACAACTCACCTTCTGCAGAGTCCTCAACCCCTGTATATTATTCAGCTGTCTTCAAAATCCCAGACAAACAGGTGGACTCTGCAGCATGCCTTAAAGCCTGATGGCCTTGAGTTATTTTGGTCCAAGAATTAAATAACTTGAAAAGAGAAAGTGCTATCCTCCACAGGGGCTAAATATTTATTAATAACAACAAAACATTTAACAAAGACAAGTACCAGGGCCCTCAACCTCCACAGCTGACTGGTGCAGGGCCATCCTTGTGTCTAGGTGGAGCACAGTGGGGGTTTGTATGGATCAGCTGGTGGGATCCCACATCAATCCCTAGGAATTAGGATGAAGGCAAAGTCCGCCCCTGCTGTGTGGCAAAGCTGGAGCTACAGTGCAGTTCTCCAAGTCTGCTACTCTAGCCTGTGGGCTGGAAAAGCAACCGAGTCCCTCCACACCACTTATGGGTGATGATAGGACTACTGTGTCCCATCTCCTGAGCTGAACACAATACCTCACTTTACAGACCTGGCACAAAGACTCCCTCCATAGAGCACATCGATATGGAGCCCCCTGCCATGCACCCTCAACTAGGGTGACCAGGCAGCAAGTGTGAAAAATCGGGACAGAGGTGGCGGGTAATAGCCTATATAAGAAAAAGACCCAAAAATCGGGACTGTCCCTATAAAATCGGGACATCTGGTCACCCTACCCTCAACACAGGGTTGGGTGGTGCAGAGGTCCTGATGCATATCCTTCCCAGCAGTATGAATTTCACCCCGGATACTGCAGTCAGCTCCACGTGAGGTTTGTAAGGAGTAGGGCTTTGTGTAGGCTCAAGCTTCTGCACATGCAGATTCGACTCCAGGATCAGGGCCTGCGAGTGTGATCTGTAAAGCCCTTTAAAATGCAAAGCACCGTGCAGTGATGAATGTGATTCACATTAAGGAAGCTTACTTTAAAAAAAAACCTGTGATATAAATGCTAAATAGCATTAAAGCATCCTAAAACAAACCGCACGTGTGGGGCTAGACATTATCATCATTAAGGCATTTTATATTAAACAAGGAAGCTGTACCCTGATGCAATTGGATCCAGGCAGGTGCTCCCCTGAGCATGGGTGGGACCCATTCAGGACCAATTGTAGGATCGGGGCCCAAATGCCATTGTTAATAATAAAAAAACGTGTTTACAATAATAAAGCCTTATATGCACGCTAAATGCTAATGTTATGTAAGTGCATTGGACATGAAACATATTCTGGAGGTGCTTAAAATACGATTAACTATAAAACCACACTGCCCTGCATTGTTGCCCTGCGCATGCTGTTTCATGGCTGCCTGGGTGCATGTGCATTTGCATGGTCTTAAGGGAATGTCTCTCTTTTAGTACTGGAACCCCAGCATCCACCCCTCACTCCTCCTTGCTTGCTTTTCTGGCTGCTGCTGGTTTGTACATCATTCATAATAAGACAACACCACCTGGCAGCGTGGCTTAGTGTAAAGTGTTGCCAGGCCTTGGGAGTGTGTGTGTTCCTCGAGGCAGGGGAGGGTCTCTCCCTGAATGCTTCCCCCACTCCGTGCACACTGCTTGCTTTGCTTTGTGTGTTCTTCATAATAAAACAATCCTGGGCAATATTGCCTGATACAACTTGCTGCAAGGCGTGTGCGTGTGAAGAGGGAGGGTCTCCCTTCACTGTATTGGACCCCAGGGTCCTCCTGCCCTCACCCCGCTGCTTGCTTTGCTGGCAGTTTGTATATTCGTAATAATCAACAGTGCCTGGCAATATTGCCTTATGGAATGGGCTAGGAGTGGGCGTGAAGAAGGAGGGTCACCCCTCACCCTACTGGCCCTCGGGGTCCCCCACTCCTCCTGCTTGCTTAGCTGGTGGGGTGCATAATGCATAATAATACAGGAGCCCGGCCTGGGCCATATGGCCTTGTGCGGCGCGCTCCAAGGTGCTGGGAATGGGTGTGAAAGGGAAGGCGTGAGAAGGTGGGAGGAGTGTCTCTCTCCCCTCTCCGGGAACCCCAATATCCCCACCCACCCTTACCCTGCTCTGCACTGTACAGGCCGCATCCTAAAGCAGCCCTGCCTGGGCCATATTGGCCATATTGGCCTCGTGCAGCCGGCTGCAAGGTGGTGGGAATGGGTGTGAAAGGGAAGGCCTGTGTGTGTGTGGGGGGGAAGGGTGTCTCTCTCCCCCCTATCTGTGAACCCCAATATCCCCACCCACCCCTCACCCCGCTCTGCACTGTACATGCCGCATCCTAAAGCGGCCCGGCCTGGGCCATATGGCCTCGTGCAGCCGGCTTGGTGGGCGAGGGAGGGGTGTGTGTGTGAAAGAGGGAGGGTCTCCCCCTCCCCCTGCTTAGAGGCGGCTCGCGCGCGGTGCCACAGCCGCCTCCCGGCCCGGCCTTGCTTCTCTCTCTCTCTCTCTCTCTCCCTCCTTCTCCTCCTTCCCGGTCTCTCTCATTTCTGCGCGGCGGGCCACCCCGGCTCTCCCCTCAGCGCGGAGCGTCTGCGAGCCGTTGGCCGCCCCGAAACCGTTTGGCTCCTTCCCTTAGTAACAGCTTTTACATTCTGCCTCGATTCCTCCTCACTCTAAATCACACACACCGAGATCTTGCCTCCCTCCCCTCCCCCCCCGCCCCGCACTTCTCCGCCCCTGCCTCGGGACTTAATCTCTCAACCCTCCCCCCCCCCCCCCCACTCGGCCCCCCCCCCTCTTTCTCTCTGCCTTGGGATGTAATTGACTATCACAGCACTGTGGGGTGGCTAGTATTCCCCCCCCCTTTTTTTTTTCTATTTTTTGTCTTTTTTTTTTTTTTTGGCTTGGAGGGGGCACCTCAGCCGAGAGGGAGCGTGCATGTGTCTCTAGCTGGATAGAGAGGAGGAAACCCAGGGTGCATTTCTTTTGCCTCCATTGCAAAGGAAAAGAGAGAGGAGGGGGGGGGGGTAGGGAGGGCAAAAGCAGCCACTCCA
This sequence comes from Macrochelys suwanniensis, assembly GCA_033296515.1. Classification (NCBI taxonomy): domain Eukaryota; kingdom Metazoa; phylum Chordata; order Testudines; family Chelydridae; genus Macrochelys; species Macrochelys suwanniensis. Next base: position 11,631,699 of record CM065783.1, read on the forward strand.
GCCATCCACTGCAAGGTAAGGACTTGGGGTGTTGTTGTTGTTGTTGTTTTTTTGCACCTCTCCTGGGCTGGATCAAGTGCATCCAAAGGGGGGGTTATTATGGAGCTTCGGGGGGGGGGGGGAAGGGAAGTGATCAGGGCTGGGGGGGGGAGGGAGGGAGCTGTGTGTTTGTCTGTGCTAGTTGGCGTGGGGGATGGGCACCAGTGTAACCTGTATTTATTTTTCAACTTGGGTCCCTCTTTTTTTTTTTTTTAAATGTATGTTTGGGAGCTGGTGGGTTTTAATTGTAAATGGCACCTCTGTTTAAAGCTGGTTGGAGGGGGGGGGGGGGGGAGGGGTTTTCCTTGCCTCCCCCCTTTCTTGTTTCTCCCCTCCCCCCCCTTTGGATTTTATTTTAAAGGCTTTAAGGGGGGAAAAGAGAATTTGCTGCAAATTGAATCAAGGAGCCATCATGAGGCAGGCTGGTTTATAGCCTATTTTTAGCCTCATTTTTGTAAAGAAGAAGAATCTTCTCCCCCCCCCCCCCCCGTGCATATTTACTACTTCTAAAACAGGGGGGAGGGGAAGGACCACCCCAAAGTGTGACCTTAGGTCTCTCTTTATTTTGCAGTCGGTTTATGGTTTGTGTCTGCAATGTATACTGTTAAGAAAAGCTTGGGGAGAAATGTGCTTGTGTCTGAACTCATGCTGGAGTGGGGGAGGGGAATCTGTGTCCACACTTTCCTCTGTGTGATTTTTTTTTAAAATTTCCTTTCTTTTCAGCTGTGTATGTTGTTTTCATTTGTAGCGTAGAGGGTTGTGTTTCCTTTTTGTTTAACTCCCCTGGAGATGTAGCCCTGGATTTAAGAGAAGAAAATATCTGTATATGTAATTTTTTTTTTTTAAAGTGTAAAGTGCCAAAGTTATTGTTGATCAGTTTCCTGTTAAGTTCTGGGTGGAACATGATCACATCTTCTTTTACAGGGTAAGGGCCACATGTAAAAGACAAAATATGGGCCCTAGTTATGGAAATAAGCCTTTATACCTTTTAATGGGCTGTGTTTTTTCTTTTTAACTTAATAGTATCATATCCAGAATGAAGCAGGCAATCTTGTTCTGTGTATTATATATTTTAAAAAAATCTTTGTCTAAATTACATATTTTCCATGCTGTTCATTGAATATATTTTTATCCATTGTAAATGCAAAATATGCAGTTCATTATACCATTTAATGGGGTTGAATTGTACATTGAAGTTGTTCCAGGTGAGTTCAATTTTCTTCACCAAATTCCCTTGTAAGGAAAATTTAGAAGATAAAAGTCTCTTTATTGAGAGAGAGATCCCAGTTGTGCTTAATGGCAGAGTCTTGTTGCCTGAGATTGCATGTTGAGTTTTCAAGATAAAGTTTCATCTGTAGGTTGCTGTGTAGGATTGCAGAGTGAAGTTTGCTCTTAGAGTTTTTACTATCAGATGTACCCAACATCCTCATTTTGCTGTCTGTCTAAATCAAGTTTTAGGGCTGTCCAAGTTTTGGGCCTTGATTGTGCAGTGAACTTTGCAAAAGCTCAGATGTCTGGCCTTGGTTTGGTCATCTCCATATTCATCTTTTCAGCATACAGTTCAAACTTATTAAGGCTCAGATCCTGGAAACACTTAACTTTAAACACGAGTAGTCCCATCCGTTTTAATGAGACTATTCATGAGTTTAAAGTTAAGCATGTGTTTAGGTGTTTGAAGGATTAGAGCCTGAGATTAAAAAAAAAAAGCTTTACTGTCAAGGTAAATCTGCTTAGTATGCTGTTGATGTTATGTAAATATTAATAAACATTCTATGGTTTCCCTAAGTGATTGATTTTTTTCTTTTGGTTAGGATCTAATGAAATTTTATTAGTAATCACAGATCATGAGAGTGTAGTCTCAGCTGGTCTCTTAAATTTTGTTAGTCAGGGAAGTGCAGGCTTGTCTCCATGACCACATGGTTCATATGGGATTGTATCTTGGGAACTTTGTGGCAGGTCTCCCAAAATAGTATTCTGAACACCTGGAAAATATTTAGCATTCACTCCATAAGGGAAGGGGGGATGGGAAGGAAATACAATTTAAACATGTAAGAGTAGTTGGGACTTGGGTTTGTAATTTTAGACTATACAAGAGTTTACAGTTGATTTTGTTAATTTAAATGTTACTTTCAATGAAGCGGGGAAATAGGTCTAATAATTTTGGTCAGAATTTATTTGCTGCTCAAGGTGTCCCTCCCCCCCTTAAAACAGTTAATTTTTTTCTGAAAGAAAATTTTTACAAATGCCGCTTTTAGTTTTTCTTCCAATGATTGATGTTTCGTACATTGCTTTGAAGTTATAAAACACTATATAAGTGCTAAGTATTGTAAAACTTTACTTGTGACTTTGTAATCATTACCACTCAGATAGATCTGATGGTAGAGAGCATTGTTAAATCCAACAAACGTGAGGAGCTGGATGGAGTAAGTTGAAATGGTCAAAACACAAATATATTGTGTGTGTGTGTGTGTATGTGTGTGTATATATATATATATATATATATATATATATATATATATATATATATATATATATATATATTCACTTTGTTTTCAGTTAAGTTTTTCAGTGAGGAAGAACCGATCCAAGGGCATGTAAAGTAAATTGAATGGTTACTGACACAGGAGTTCACATTCAAGTCAGATGCCCCCTGTTATAAATGTTATACAAGCAAATTAAGACCTAGTCCTACAAGAGGTTACACCTGGTTAGACCCACACTGAAGTCAGAAATTCTGCAAATAGAATGCACATGCTTAATTTTAAGCACATCCGTGACTGACTTGACTTGAATGGGGTCTATACGTGTGCATAAAGTTGATCATGAGAGTGTTTGCAGGATCAGGGTCTTAACTATAATTTCTATAAACTATATTGTGTGTGTGTGTGTGAGAGAGATGACTTTTTTTGATTAGTACAATTAATTCCTACCAAAAGAATATATTTACTGCTTGTTGATTTTTATTTCTGTAGATATGGTAAAAATTCTTCTGAACTAGAATCTGATGAGTGAGGGAGTGTAAAATAAACATGCAGATCATTAAAAGGTGAATGACATGACTAGTGGACCTTTTGAATGACCACTTGTTGAATAAATAAGTCTGTTCCTGTGTAGCATTGCTGTATAAATAGGGCCCTACCAAATTCAGGGTCCATTTTGGTAAATTTCAGTCATAGGATTTTAAAAATCGTAAATTTCATGATTTCAGCAATTTAAATCTGAAATGTCATGGTGTTGTAATTGTAGGGATCCTGACCAAAAAGGAGTTTGGGGATGGCGGGGTCCACAAGGTTATTGCAGGGTGTATGTGTGTGATACTGCTACCCTTACTTCTGTGCAGCAGCTGGTGGCGACGCTGCCTTGGAGCTGGGCAACTGGAGAGCAGTGGCTGCTGGCTGGGAGCCCAGCTCTGAAGGCAGAGCTGCCACTAGCAGCAGCAGCTCAGAAGTAAGGATGGCATGGTATGGTATTGCCACCTTTACTTCTGTGCTGCTGCCTGCGGAGCTGGGCTGTCAGTCAGCAGCTGCCACTCTCTAGCTGCCTAGTTCTGAAGGCAGCAGCATAAAAGTAAGGGTGTCATGGTATGGTATTGCCATCCTTACTTCTGTGCTGCTACTGGCGGGGAGCTGCCTTGAGAGCTGGGCACCTGGCCAACAGCCAGCACTCTGGTCGCCCAGCTCTGAAAGCAGCACAGACGTAAAGATGGCAATACCGTGACCCTCCTAAAATAACCATGTGACACCTCTCCCCCCCCCCCCCCCCCGCAACTCTCTTTTGGGTCAGGACCCCCAATTTGAGAAATGCTGGTCTCCCTGGTGAAATCTGTCTAGTATAGGGGTCGGCAACCTTTCAGAAGTGGTGTGTCGAGTCTTCATTTATTCACTCTAATTTAAGGTTTCGCGTGCCAGTAATACGTTTTAAAGTTTTTAGAAGGTCTCTTTCTATAAGTCTTTATATATAACTAAACTATTGTTGTATTTAAAGTAAATAAGGGTTTTAAAATGTTTAAGAAGCTTCATTTAAATTAAATTAAAATGGAAAGTCCCCCAGACTGGTGGCCAGGACCCAGGTAGTGTGAGTGCCACTGCAAATCAGCTCGCGTGCCGCCTTTGGCACCCGTGCCATAGGTTGCCTACCCCTGGTATAGTATAAGGTAAAAGCACACAAAAGACTAGATTTCATGCGGGGGCAGGGGGAGGGGGGAAGACCAGATTTCGCGGTCTGTGACGTGTTTTTCATGGCTGTGAATTTGGTAGGGCCGAAGTATAAAATATCACATCTTCAAATGAATAGCTGATAAGGGAATAATAACTCATGATTTCCTGTTGTAGGCTTAGGATCCACCAGAAATCTTGGCTTCCCCATATCCAACTTTCTGAACACTTCAGTGTGATGTTCTTTTTATTTAAATTATCTTAGTTTTCATAAAGAAACTTAGAGATAACTGGTTTTTCACAGACCATGTTTCATCCGAAGATCCCAAACGAGGTAGATGGGGAATTGCTTCACTCATCATGAAAATGTAGCCCCTGTGAGATAAAATATGGCAAGGTAATAAGTTAAAAATGTCCTATCCAGGTGAAGCTTCAGGAGAGTTTGCGGGGTTGGGCATTTGACTGGTGTAAAAATAATTGGTCAATTAACTGGTGAAATATTGGTTGAATGTCAAAAATAGTCAAATTTTTTAAACCACTTTTCTTTTTTAAGAACAGGAACAACCGTCACAAAAAGAATAAGACTTTACGGTCCCTTATAGGCATAACCTTAGGTACTTATGCCTTTATTACAAAATAAGAAGTTAGTTAACCGAGTTATTTTAACTCAGAAAAATGGGCAATACAATGAAGTGAAGTTCTGAAAAATGGAAGAATGTCCCTGTGACATAATCACAAAGATAGGACACCACGTATATCAGGTAATTCTTGCTGGAATATTTGGCAATATTTGATGGTGGTCAATTGTATAAATGTAGTATTTATTCTGGCAGAATGTGATACCTAATTGTAACTTGTTAGGACACTGAAGCTGTGTGTCTTCACTATGAAAAAGGGTGTGCTCTTCGCTCCACTTAACTAATGTGGGATTAAATCCAAGTGTAGACAAGGCAGTTGCTAATTTTCGTGTGAGTTGGCAGGTCGAGTTCAAGACTATCAGGGAGCCTGGTCTTGAACTCGATCAGTTACCTCATATGAAAACTACATTCTGCCTTGTATTCACTTGGATTTCATCTTGCCTTGGTTAACTCGAGTTAAGATCACTCTTTTTTCATAGTTCAGACCAGGCCGAAGTTAGTTGCAAAAAGTGTCAAGGGATTTTTAATGACCACGAGTGGTCAGAAGTTTAGTTTTAGCTATCTCTGAAAGACCTCCAGCATCATAATGCCTGATGCCTCCTAAAACAGTGATTTGGATACTGGTACTGCTGCTTCAGGCTGTTGTGAGACTCTTTAGGTTCCCTATCTTCACAATGAACCTCTGTTCTGGGCTTGTGATCTGGTGGCAGGAATTGGATGTGAACCAGTCCAAGTGGCATTACAGATTAGAGAATATATAGTTAAATGGGAAGTGGTGTGCTTGTACAGATAAGGTGAACTGATACCGTTAGCTGAAAAACATACTGAAGGGGTTTAGGTCAGGACTGACTTGGAAGGAAGATTTCTGCTTACTGAGTCACCAACACCGCAACATGCAGTACTCCTGCATCTTTAGAGGTTTTCCATGCAACTACTGAGCCATCCTGAGAGATCCTAGTTTTGACATCTGAAAAGATGATCTTATACTGCGAAGCTGCTTAATGCATTAATCTTTCTTTTTAAGAGTATCAATTAACACCTTTGTTTGGAAAAGAGAAAATCGTGGGTAGACATTGATGGTCACGTTTTCAGATGCTGAGCACCCATAGCTCACTTTGAAGTTCGTGGGAGCTCTATGTGTTGAGCATCTCTTTAAATCAAGCCCTAAATGTATTTCTTGGCTTTTGCAAACTTCAGTTTGGGCTGTAAATCCTGTTTCTGTTGGGTTTCATGATGGTGAAAGATTAACCTCCCCCCTGCAGTCTGTGACTTGAAATTTAGTGTTTATTCCATTGTTGTAATTTTTTTTTCTCCATGATGCAAAAGATCTTGAGTGATATTGATGTCTATCAGTAAAAGTTCAGAATAATCCACAGAACATCCTGGGTGTCTTGTTTGTTTTATGATCCAAAATCCAGTTCAGCCTCTTTCTATGTACTATGTTGCGGAGAAACTCCAAATAACCTGTCTGCCATAAGCAAGCATTTTGGAATATTACTTTGGATAGCTGGAACTGCATTGCTAGACATTTTAGTTGGTCTGCTGGAGCTGTGTATTAGGCTTCCCCACCCCCTTTGGCCAGGCAGGCAAGCAGCTGTTTTTGCAGCTGATGCTAGTGCTGCTTTTAACCCATTGGTGGGGCTGCAGAATGATTTAATCACCTCCCCAATAGCGTAAGTTGCATTTAAAGCTCATGTTAAACTCCCACTGACATGACACTGTTGTAGATTTTATGAATTAAAACTACCAAACTGATTATGGAAACTTTTCTTTTACATATGCAGTTGCATTGTTGTTTGGAAATGGCTTGAAACCACATAGCACAGTATATTTCTGGAGTCTTATTCAAGGGGAGAAGTTAATGGGTCAAACCTTTACTGTTGAAGAGTGAATGGTGCTAAGTGCTATGCCTGACACGAAAACTGTAGACCTCAGCCGTGAGAGGCCTTAAATTTAACTTTTTTAATATGTTGCGTTCCCTTGACATTCAAACAGGCAGTGTTAAAGTTCACATTCTTCAGATGGGCAATCTATCACCACCAAATCCAGTGAGCTGGGGATTCTTGCAAACACAGACACACTTGAGGTGAATGTCAACACCCCAGTGGCTCAAAAGGAAGAGTTGGGCAGGGAAAGTTGAGGGACTGCGTTGAAGGGCACTTAGTGCCAGAATGATGCTGGGTGGCCTGACTGAGGAGCGAAATTGCAGATGTTACCTTTTGTCCCTCATTTTGGAGGGGCCAATCAATGTTTGTCTATCAGGATGATTTCTAAAAGTATTTGTTTTCCTGTACAAATAGATATCAAAGGTAGGATTTTTTTTATGTTGACCTAGCCTCTGCTCGTATTGGAGCAAATGCATTTTATCATTGACTTTCAGTGGGGAATACAGTTGGCCCAAATCTGAGTGATCTGAAATTTCTACACCAAAATACTAATTGATGCAAACATGTGCCTCCATCTTTCATACCAATCCACATTCCAAATCTGCTCAGCTAAGACGACTCCTCTCTATTTGAGGTTTAGCCAAAAATGCTTGGGATGATTTAGTTTTGATGCTGCATGAATTTTTTTTTCTGTCTAGATGTGTTGTGTGGGCAGTTAAGAGGTCAGAGACAAAAATTAGGTTTAGAAGTTCTTGAGCATTATTTGTCCTCTATGAGGTTAAAGGAAGTATTGGTGGCTCTCCATTTGGCAATAAATCCTTCAGTCTGCAGTGTTTTGTACAGAGACTACTACTATTAAACAATGAGTCATAGCTAATTTTTGTATGGATGTCAACATTCTTATTCTATTGCAGGGGTTCCTGCTGGGAGTCTTAACATAAACACACATCCCTAAATAAAAGCTCTTAAACCTAGATTTTTATTGGAATGTCCATTACAAAAATACAGAACTTGCTGTGGTGATCTTTCACATCCTATTTTTGAGAGTGTATTTTCAAATTTAATGCTGTAGTGACTTTTAATATTTTTTTTTAAATTCACTGCACATGTATAGATAATGCAAAAGGCAGAGAAACATCAGCATTACTAAACAGCTCGCCAAACAAGTTATGGTAAGAACATATATTTGGTAGCAACACATTAGCTGTTTCTTACTGCTAATATAACACCCTGATATGGATTAGAGAAACAGGCTGCACCTTGATTTGAACAGGCTAATTGTGTAGCGATAGCACTTGATTCTCATTTCATTTTAGGTGTGTGGTTAACCCACCTACATGTAGCAATTATTTGATATTTCTTGTTTCATTTCTGAATTCATTGCACTGTGTAAGCAGAAAGAGTTTATAGCAACATAACCTCAATGTTTTAAAGTGAAATACCACTCAGGCTATAAATTCCAAAGAAATTGCTCACCAAGCAATTTTAGATAGGCTTGATGTGGCACAAAAAGAGATCAGCTGCTAAATTTAAAGATTAACATAAACCAACACTTTTATCTCAAGGACACTCACCATTATTGGAAATAATTTGCTCGTACATTGGTGAGTTGTAGAACCCACCTTTGTCTTTTCATTATTACATCTGCTACTTGTGTAGATTGTAAAAGGTCTTTGGTTCCTTACTAGAAATATCCTTGCATTTATGTGCTTCATGTTGGCAAAATCCATGTTAACTGATTCTTCCAGTGTCTCCCTTATTTTTATTTATTCCAGTTCATCAAGTACCTATGCAAAGTTCTCAGAGCTTTCTTACTCTGTACGTGCTGTATTCATTATATCTTAGACTCTCAAAGACTCTCCACCATCAAAAAAAACCTTGCCTACTCAGACCATTCAACAGCCCCATTGAGCTTTCCATGCACCATAAATAACATCCACTTTTCATCTTCAAGTACATAAAATGTTGTTACAAGGAGGAGGGAGGAAAAATTGTTCTCTTTAACCTCTGAGGATAGGACAAGAAGCAATAGGCTTAAATTGCTGCAAGGGTGGTTTAGGCTGAATATTAGGAAAAACTTCCTGTCAGAGTGGTTAAGCACTGGAATAAATTGCCTAGGGAGGTTGTGGAATCTCCATCATTGGAGATTTTTAAAAGCAGGTTAGACAAACACCTATCAAGGGATAGTCTAGATAATACTTAGTCCTGCCATGAGTTCAGGGAACTGGACTAGATGACCTCGCGAGGTCCCTTCCAGTTCTGTGAGCCTATGATTCTATCTTCTGGGCGAACAGATAGGCCTTACTACATGCCCCAAAGGCTAACAAACCCATGTTCTCTGGGTGGGTTGGGTGGACATTACTAGCTATTTCCACTGAATATTCTTGAGTTTAAAACAGGAGGGAACAAATGTTAAGCAAGCAGTGTTCTCCCGAGGTCCTGGCCTGATCAGTATTGGTTAGGCATCACATGAGAGAGAGAGGCATGTTGATTGCTAAGGAGTTTGAAGTAAAAAAAGTAACTTTCTGGATGTTTATATTGACTAGGGCTCATCAAAAGATTTTTAAAAAAGGATGAAAAATGGGGAGGGGACAATAATTTATAAACATGTTATCCACTTTCTGACTAACTCTTTTAATACTATGGCTCCATACCAGAGATTGAGCTGGTACGTCACTTAGCATATCAGATATCTGTTAGTACTAGTGCTTCTGTTATATGGGCTGAGATGTTTTGCTTTTGTCTTTTTAAGTTACCAAAACTATTAACATTAAGGGCCAATCTTCAGCTGGACCCCACTGAAGAACTGAAAAACGTGCAGGCATGTCATTGGAATCTGTAAAATCCTGTTTGTGTATGCATTTGTTTGCATGCTCAGTTGAGCTCCCTATCCCTTTTCTGTGTCTAACTACTGCATTTTGGAATACGTAGTTGGTGTTTTTCAGAGTACAAAAGAGAGAGACAGCACTTTTGCAATTTGATTTGGAGAGACTGAATGAAAATGACTTGCACTTTACTTGCTTTGACAGTAGTATAAATGGCAAAAGCCTGTCAGTGTAATGTTGTTGTGTTTTGAAACACACCCATTTCTGTTCACACATTGCTTATTCCAGGAGACTCTAGACTTTTATATTAAGCTTTAGAGTTTTTTTTTCTTTTCTTTTTCGGAAAGACACATACCTACTTCTGTGCCTCATTTCCCTGCCTCTTTCCAACCCCCCCACCCAAACAAACAAACAAACCCCAAACAAAACCATTACATGCCCAGCAATAATGTGGCAAAATGTTGTGTTTTTCATTTCTGTCTCACTCCAAAACTCACCCCCATCTGCCAGTGATGAGCTTTCTATTGTTTGCTGTCACATGAATAAATAAAATAAAGTTAATAGACCTAAAACTTCCATGTCTCTCTTGCATTTCACATTTCTTTCTGTTCTTTTCCTCAGCTTCGTTCGCTTCTTCCCCCCATCCCTTCTGTCTTTTTCTCTCAATTCTCTCATTTCCTGTTATCGTTTTGTCTTTCCTGTCTTTCTTTGTTAATATAAAGGCTTTCCCTAGCTTTTTTGTATTTGACACTTAAGCCAAAACAGTCCTCTCACCTTATTCTCTGTTTACTGTTTTATGGTTTCTCTGCCCTACTCTTTCTGTCTTCTCTCCTTCCCCGAACTTATTTGCCCTCTCTTCCCCAGTCCAACTTATGCATGTGGAAGTGATCTTGTGCAGTCTTTGAATCAATAGGAATTTTGCTATGTGTGAAGACAGCAAAATCGGGCATTCTTCCTGCACTGTGTCATGCTATTCAATTTCATTGTGTGTTGCAGAGTGAAACTTACTGGAGACATGAGTAAGTTTCATTCAGCAGCCTCTATTGCAGACAGTACGCTGATGGGCAGAGAGCAAGGGCTGGTCTACACTGGGGCGGGGGATCGATCTAAGAAATGCAACTTCAGCTACGAGAATAGCGTAGCTGAAGTCGACGTTTCCTAGATCAAATTAAAAGTACTTACTGCAGGTCCACGCGGCGCAGGCAGGCTCCCCCGTCGACTCTGCTTACTCCTCGCGCCGAGCTGGAGTTCCGCAGTCGACGGGGAGCGCTTCTGGGATCGATTTATCGCGTTCAGATGAGACGCGATAAATCGATCCCAGAAGATTGATCGCTACCCGCTGAATCAGGCGGGTAGTGTGGAAGTATCCTTAGATGTGGAGGGGGGCAGCAATGAAACAGAGTCGGCAACTTTTGGAAATGTCTTTTATTTAATAAAAATAAACTTGCCTTCTGGTACTAAGGGTTGATCCAACTCCAATTAAAGTCAACAGGAGACTTTAATGGGAGTTAGCTTGGGTCCTTAGTAGGAATTTCAAAAACTGCACTGGATTAAATGAAAGCCTTTTGGTCTTTTTCTTTTTTGAGCAGTTTAGTCCCATGCTTTTTAGCATAAGGATTGTTTATAAGAAGTGACATTCAGGTTCTGACTTAAAGCAACAAAAGCAAAGTCAGCCATAATGAATTCATTCATAGTCTCACCTAGTTTGTGTTATGGTAGTATCTAGAAGCCACAATCAGGATTGGTGCCCCATTGTTCTAAGTGTTGTAGACCTTGATCATGGAAACTGAAGTCCTGTAAACGGACTCCTTTAGTACGGGCCTCTACCAGCACAGATCAATTTGTGGAATTGCAGCTATAATGTTGAAGGATAGTCTCCAAAGGGCCTACAGTCTAACTGTGTCCAGGAGCTGCAGTAATGCCTGAAATACTCTGCTTATATTTAATCTCTAGAAAGTGACCATTTCTGATGTGTAGTTGTCCAGGAACCAAAGAAAATAAACGGAGGAAAAATTAATACGTCATAAACCTAGCAAAACCTTTCTGATAATGAGTGTATGCCCTTTCTCTGAAATATACACAACCATCACAGGAGAGAAAATAATATGTACTTTGAAAGAAGGCAGTAAAAATGGCTTTTACTTGAACGTATTTAAAATATGATTGTAAGCTCTCTGGTGCAGAGACAGTGTCAACACATGACATAAAAATAGTGCTAGCCGCCCATAGGTCATAGACTCTACATAGATTACTGTTATTGCAATACCGCACTCTTGCCACTTACAAATTTCCATATTCAGGAGTATATAATACAGAAACTACATGCCAAGTTTCTGTCGGGAGCAAAAGTCTGTGGGTGTAATCAGGCAGTTGTATTCAGGTAAAAAAATCCCATTGGAGTTGATAGGAGTTTTGCCTTAGTAAGAACTGAAGGATTGGATCCTCTGCCTGGGAGTAATTTTATTTATTGTTTTTTCCATTTCTGAGTCCTGGTCTATACTAACGAGTTAGGTTGATGTAAGCTGCCTTTCATCTATCTAGCCATGAAAGTGTGTTCACATAAATTTGACTCCTGCTGACATAAGTCCCTCTATGCTGATTTAGTAACATCACCTCCCCAAGTGGCGTAGAGTGATACTTCATCGACCTAATTATATCAAGTATCAGTGTAGACACTGTTGCTTACGCTATTACTGGCTTTCAGGAGTTGTTCCACAGTGCCCCACAATGACAATACCATCGATACAAGCGCTCCTGGTGAGGACACGCACCACTGACCCAAGGAGCCAAGCAATTTAATAACTGTGGTGGTTGTATGCCAATGTAAGTTAGGCTGACATAATTTTTCTGGAGTAGACATGGCCTTACTATTGCCAAACAGTTTAATTTTGTTGTCTGACGCAATGTTTTTGACTCTGAGGTTTGTAGCGTAGACCAGGGCTATCTTGTTATAACTACATCACTCAGAGATGTAGATTTGCTGAGTGATGTAGTTATACCGACCTAACCCGTAGTGTAGACAGTGCTATGTTGATGAGAGGGCTTCTCCTGTCGACATAGCCAGTGCTTCTTGGGGAGGTAGAGTACCTATGCTGACAAGAGAAGCTCTCTTCTTCTTCTGCACCAAGCACTACAGCAGCACAGCCGCAGTGATGTAAGTGTAGACAAGCCCTTAGAATAACATTTTGCAGGTCATTAGTCCACAATCTGGGTTGAGACATATAGTGTTCCCCCTCCACACCCCAAAATATTTTGTCTGAATTATTGAACATCGATGCTTCCAGTATGTTTTATAGCATTCACCAATGTGCCTTAAATTGTGACAGCTCTGTACTGTGTATTATTAGGATGCTTGGAAAGATATGGATCCTCAGTTGGTGTAAATGATCATAGCTCTGTTGACGTGCCTTCAGCTGAGAAATCTGCACCTTTGTGAGCAGCCACTATAGACGAGGTGGGCAAACTACGGCCCGTGGGACCCTCCTGCCCGGCCCCTGAGCTCCTGTCCTGGGAGGCTAGTCCCTGGCCCCTCCCCTGGTGTTCCCCTTCCCCGCAGCCTCAGCACACTGTGCTGCCGGCGCAATGCTCTGGGCGGCGGGGCGGCGAGCTCCTGGGGCAGCACAGCTGCAGAACCGCGGCCTGACCTGGTGCTCTGTGCTGCGCGGTGGCGTGGCTGGCTCCAGCCGGGTGGCACGGCTGCCTGTCCTGGTGCTCTGGGCGGCACAGCTGTAGTGCCACCAGCCACCGGTGCTCCAGGCAGCGCAGTAATGGGGAAGAGAGCAGTGTTGGGGGGGTTGGATAGAGAGCAGGGGAGTTTGGGGTGGTGGTCAGGAGGTGGATGGATAGGGGTCAGGGTGGTCAGAGGGTAGGGAACAGGGGGGTTGAATGGGGGCAAGGGTTCTGGGGGGACAGTCATGAAGGAGAGGGGGGGTTGGATGGGGCGGCAGGGGACAGTCAGGAGCAGGGGTTCTGGGGGCGGTCAGGGAGAAGGGGTGGTTGGATGGGGAAGGAGTCCCTGGGGGGCAATGAGGAAGGAGAAGGGGGGTTGGATGGGGCAGTGGGGGAGTCCGGGGGCAGTCAGGGAGAAGGGGTGGTTGGATGGGGCAGGAGTCCCGGGGGGGCCCATCAGGGAGTGAGAAGCAGGAAGAGTTGCATAGGGGGTGGGGGCTGGCTCACTCCTAGCTGTTTGGGGAGGCACAGCCTCCCCTAAACGGCGTGTCATACAGTTTCAGAAACCCGAAGGTTTCTCACCATCAGAGGAGTGAAGTTCTGGAACAGCCTTCCAAGGGGAGCAGTGGGGGCAAAACATATATCTAGCTTCAAGACTTAAACTTGATAAGTGTATGGAGGAGATGGTATGATAGTCAAAGATCAATTAATTGCCCATCAGTGGTAAATATGGCCAATGGCCTGTGATGGGATGTTAGATGGGGTGGGATCTGAGTTGCTACAGAGAATTCTTTCCTGGGTGTCTGGCTGGTGAGTCTTGCCCACATGCTCAGGGTTTAGCTGATCTCTATATTTGGGGTCGGGCAGGGGGCTGGAGGGGGTATGCCCCGATTCCACGCCTGTCCCCGCGGCCCTGGCCCCGCCTCTTCTTGGCCTCCTCCCCGGAACAGCGAGCGCGCTGCGACTCTGCTTCCCCCTTCCTCTCCCCCTCCCCCTCCCTCGCAAGGGCCATCAGCTGTCCAGCAGCAGGGAGGGAGAGAGGGAGGGGCAGGAACGCAGCATCAGTGGTTTGAGCATTGGCCTGCTAAACCCAGGGTTGTGAGTTCAATCCTTGAGGGGGCCATTTAGGGATTTGGGGCAAAAATTGGGGGTTGGTCCTGCTTTGAGCAGGGGGTTGGACTAGATGATCTCCTAAAGTCCCTTCCAACCCTGATAGTCTATGATTCTATGCTGGGGGAAGAGACGGGGGAGGGGAGAGCTCGGCTGCTGGCGGAGCCTGCCCTGCTGCAGGAGCCGGCAGGGCCAAGCTTCTGCCCACTGCCCCCGCAGGACAGAGTGGTGAGTGTGGGGGCGGAGAAGAGCAGGCCGGGCCGGGGTCCCTTTGGCGCCAAATCCGGTACTGCCGGCAATGGGCTAAGTGGGGCTGGCGGCAGGAACCACTCAGACCATGGCTCAGCCCGCTGCCAGTCTGGGGTCCCCACTGCCGGCCCTGCTCAGCCCGCTGCCGGTCTGGGGTTCTGGCCCCTGGCCCCTTGCCAGCCGGGGTCCCGGCCGCCGGCCCTGCTCAGCTCGCTGTTGGCCTGGGTGAACGGAACCCAGGCCAGCAGCCAGGACCCCAGCAGGTAGCAGCAGGTAGCAGCATGCCATTAAAAATCGGCTCGCGTGCTGTTTTTGGCACGCTTGCCGTAGGTTGCCGACCCCTGGACTAGATGTTTATAATGGTCCCTTCTGATCTTAAAGTCTCTGAGTGGCTCTCAGGCCAAAAAGTTTGCCCACCCCTGCACTATAGTTTACTGTTAAATGACTTCTTTTGGCGGCTTATGGATGAGTTGTAAAATATTATTGTAGTTTCATTTCAGCATCAACAGTAAGTTTTTTGGATTCCTAATGCAGTTATTATAGAATTACTGAACATAAATAGATGAGTCATCATTTAAGGGTTTCAGCTTTTTTTGCACCATTGCTGTTTGCCTAGACAGTCTCTTTTCAGGAACTGTTTAAAGAGAATAAGTTACAGTTTTTGAAGGGCACTGAAGGAAGGGCCCATGGAATTATCTTGCAGTTCAGTGTTGATCCCCACTGCTGTCATAGGAATGATTTCTGAAGATTTCCATAAGCTTCCACACCTCCATTGCAGCAACGTTGTATGTCTTTGGAACTCTAGAGAACTCAAACATCTTCTAGAATTCCTATTTTGAGGCTAATATATATGGTCAGATGCTGTGTTAATTTTTTACTGCAGTAAAGAGTTTCTATACAGAAAATGAAGTACTGCTTCCTGGTTGGGGCTGAGAGTTAGGAGTCAGGATCCCTGGGCTTTACCCTATGCTCTGCCACTGTGTGATCTTGATGAATGACTAAGAACTTTACCCATGCAAAACTGATCTTATACTTCGCAGGGATTTTCGAGGCCATGTTTATAAAGTGCTCTGAGATTTCTTCAGATGAAAGGCTCTCTAGAAGTGCAAAGTAGTTTTAATTTTATTTTTCAACCTTTGCTAACTTGGAGTTCATAGCTTAGGCAAAAATATTCCTTTCATGCTGATATTTTCCGTGCTGGGTATACAATCTGATAGGATTTTTTCCTCCAAGTTGGACAAAATTTGGGATCCGAGTCTGCAAAGACTTGCCTACTGTGTTTTAATTTATGCACCCTGAATGGTCCTGTTGAAGTCAGTAGGACTACTCAGTGCAGACAGTTACGCACATTCGTAAGACCTTGTAGAACTGGGTCAGTTAGAATCTAAAACAGTTTCTTCCAAAATTCCTGTGTCTGGTGATCGTGTCACAACGTGATGGTATCCTGACTGTTTGGGCTTGCCTGTGTAGCTGTGACTAAATGGCAGTGTAATCATGTTGCTGAAACAAGATTTAGTAACATGGTTATACCACAGTTTGGTTTGGTATTCACAAGCAAGATACAAGAGCCACTTTTGTGTTTATGTGCCTTGCAAAATAGTTATGAAAATTTACAAGCCCAGGCACAACATGTTTGTGCGCCCTTTACCATGATTCTTGATAATGAAAAATCGAATGGTATTTTACTTGCCTATCAAAGAGATATGTGCCCTGGGGCAGATAGAATTTTGCAAGCCTTGTCGTGAAAGTGTCTTATAACACAGTAGTGCCTTGTCTTATATTAATTTTCATGCAAGATGTACAATTTCCCACCATGCAGCTTCTGGCAGTGTAGAAAGGTTCTAGAAGGCAAATCATGGTCTTTGGTGAAAAATAAACAAACCCAACACCATAAGTGACCTTTGTGCGTGTGTATAATTTGCCTGATTTACTAAAGATTTATAACACCCCGTTTTCACATTTCGTCTTTTGGGCTAAAAATTTCCATCCCTACTTGATGAAGTTGGAGTTCATTCTGTTTGTTTTTTAACAGTTTAAGGAAAATCTCTTCAGGAGTTTTTGAATTATGGGAGAATTTCTTTTAAAAATACATATTATTACCTTGTACATATATAGACATACACCAGAAAGTACTGAAGCTTGTACCTTATTCTGAACATAATCTGCATAGCATTTTTGCTTGATCTTAAAAAAAACAAATTAAAATAGAACTTCATTAGTGGTTAAAAATATCACTTGTGAGCATGATCCTCGGGCCTCTAAGATACTTCAAACGTATCTTCAAGTTCTTCTGACAGACTTCTCTAGGGGGCTGGGATATTTTTCAAGGGAATACTAATTGACCCTAGTAAAAATTCTCCAGAACCTCCAGTCTTAACATTAGGACAACTAACATTATTGGTGTGTGCAGAAAAATTGGATTTACCGTGATTTTAGAGCTCCCTTACCATATTATATAACAAGAAAGGCAGCAACCCATTTTCAGTTTCTGATAACTCTCTGAAATTTTCATATTTGGGGCTGCAATTTCCCAGGCTCTGTCTCTATTCAAAGATGAATTAAAAAAAAAAAGTTTTGTGGGGATAATGTGTAAGTGTTTATTTCAGTAGAATAGAAAAAAGATTGCTGTTAAAGTTTTTTTTTAACCATCTCTTATGTTGAAATTCGGCACAGCAGTGTCCTACCCAAGAAGTTTCTTGGGGAGTTGTAATGTAAAAAGTAAATAGAGATGTGTAGTCTGGTGAACATTGGTTTTTATTTGACCAAGCAGTGAGCCTTTGAAAATTGCAGTCTAAGCATATGTGCTAATTTTGGAACAAGATAATTTGTGCTAATGCCTCAGTTCTGCACGCATTTACCCATGTGCATAATATTTAAGTTAGTATATGTGGTGCAGGATTGGTGCCTACACTTGTAAAGGGGCTATCTTCAAAAATTGCAATATGCTTTGGATCAGGCTTAAAATGCTCAGCTAGGGAAAGCTTCACTTTATATACGTGTCATGTGGCTTACCCAGACAAAGTGAGCAGGCCCTCAGCAATTCTACGCCATTTAACGTACCGTACTTGGGAAGTTTGCTGCTTAGTTACACTCTGGAGAAGCGGAAGAGGCTTTTCACAATTTTGAAGGGCTCATAAGCTGGGTCAAATGGAAATCCGTTTTCAGGTCTGCAGATCCTTTACTGTGGGGTTGAGGTGGGGTGGATTGAGTAGTGCCTCAAAGGCAAGAAGATTTCTCCTTCCCACCATCCCAAAGCCACTGGAAAAGGCATCAAGAGTCCTAGGAAAATGGGCTCCAGAACAGGATGTTCGAGATAACAGCCCTTCAACCTATACCATTCTGGCTTTCCCTCTCCCTGACACACAAGTTCTGTTGAGAGTCTGTCTTCATTGCAGAGTTAGCCTGAGTTCTTACTTGGGTGTTGCACCAGCCCCACTCCATTCACATGTGCAAACCTCTCACTTGAGGTAAGTGGTGCTTTCAACCTGGGTACAGCTGAGGGGTAGGTTTAGAGTCTAAGATCAACTTTCACTTGGACTGATAACTTGCAGTGACTGGTGCAGGCTAAATTATTCAACTGCTGATAGCTCTCTAGTGCCTTCCCACAACTCTCCTGTCTGTCCTGAGCACTCAAGTCTCCCACAATTCACTGGGACGAAATCTTAGAGCGACTCAGCTTACTGCAGTACAAAGATCCATGGCATATGCCCCAAGGAGTCCTAGTGACATACTGGAGTGAGTGCAGCACCTGTGGGGACACAATAACGTGGGCAGGTCTTTGCAACGTAGCTGCTTGCACCCAGGTGCCAATTACTGCAACTAACTCTGTTGTGAAGACATGCTGGGAGAGCAGAGAGTCAGGGCAGCCTTGACCGGAGGAGAGAGGAAGCCAGTAGGGGTATGTCCACCCAGCCCACAGAAGCAAGCCTTCCAGTCCTGGTCAATAGACTCAGGCTAGCAGGGCCTAGGAAGAGGGGGTGGGCTTCAGAGCCTCAGCTCCAGCCCGAGCTGCAACTGCAAAGCACTGTCCATACAGCTATTTCTAAAGCACTAGCGTCAGCCCTGCTAGCCTGAGTCTATGGACCAAGCTGGGACGCTCACTCCCGCTTGGTCCAAAATGCTGTGTCAACATACTGTTAGGGACCAGAAGGCCCCCACTTGTCACTTGGCCCCTCACCTTCCACTGAGGATGTAGGCCAGCAGGTGTACACCCTAGCTCCCTTGCGCAGCACCTCACCAGCCAGGTTACAAAGCCTTCATTCATCAAGTGGGCTGCCCCCTCGCTGACTGAGCTGCCATATTTTTTTATGTAGCACCTATTTGAGGCATTCCTCAGTGAGTCCTATTTCTGTGTCAAATCATGCCTTTTAAGGTTCACAGAGGACAGGTTTGCTTCTGTGGATCTTGTGAGATTTATGGAACACAGTGTTATGGTGGAGTCTCGGTGTAGAGTTCCAGATTATGGAATTTTCTTAAAAACAACCATCGGGCCACAAACACCGTAGGACATTCCTTGTGTGTATGCACTAACTGATCTTTAATTATGATCACATACTGTTTCACAAATGGTGCCATACAATATCCTAGAATTATTTTTAGCATTTTGTAGTACTGTGTATTTCTCTGTACATCGGACTGCCTTAAACCTTCATCCTGCAAGTTGCTTCACACATATATCTGCTCGTGCGTAGGGTCCCATTGACTTCAGTGGCTGTGGGTTCACTCACACAGAGCTCATTGAAGAATCAGGGCTTTGCTGTCGTTTATATAAAATTACAGTAACTGTTCTTTTACCAATACTTCATGTTAAGTAGAACAATAGAGTAATAGAGAAATAGCTCACCTAAATTTGCAGATGAATTATCATTAACTGCCTCTTTCCAGGCTGGGCTGTTGGCTGAAAATAAATTGTATAGTGCATTACTGTTGACTTAATTATGTACATACCTTAGCGAGAAGAGAACTTATAAAAAGAATGCCAAAGACATACGGAGCCATCACAAAAATGAAATTACCAAAAAGAACAAATACAAATATAGCATAAGATTTGTTTTTCTATCTAAGATTGTAAGAAAAATGATGAACCTGTATCACTGTTTGAGATGTAGGGTGCAATCATGTTAATTAAGCTCTCTTGTATGTACTGAGACTGAATAATATGTAGTAATAATGTAATCCACTATTGTGGACATCTGTGTAAGAAATGCTAAAAATATTTTTTTAGTACAAACGTAATATACGAAAAGAAATGATTGTCCAAAACAAATGCAAATTTACAAAATATAGGGAAATAACACCAACTATCCAGCTTATCAATTCATAGATACATAGATTCTAGGGCTGGAAGGGACCTCGAGAGGTCATCGAGTCCAGCCCCCTGCCCTCATGGCAGGACCAAATACTGTCTAGACCATCCCTGATAGACATTTATCTAACCTACTCTTAAATATCTCCAGAGATGGAGATTCCACAACCTCCCTGGGCAGTTTATTCCAGTGTTTAACCACCCTGACAGTTAGGAACTTTTTTCTAATGTCCAAACTGAACCTCCCTTGCTGCAGTTTAAGCCCATTGCTTCTTGTTCTATCCTTAGAAGCTAAGATGAACAAGTTTTCTCCCACCTCCTTATGACACCTTTTTAGATACCTGAAGACCGCTATCATGTCCCCTCTCAGTCTTCTCTTTACCAAACTAAACAAACCCAATTCCTTCAGCCTTCCTTCATAGGTCATGTTCTCTAGACCCTTAATCATTCTTGTTGCTCTTCTCTGGACCCTCTCCAATTTCTCCACATCTTTCTTGAAATGTGGTGCCCAGAACTGGACACAATACTCCAGTTGAGGCCTAACCAGCACAGAGTAGAGCGGAAGAATGACTTCTCGTGTCTTGCTCACCACACACCTGTTAATGCAGCCCAGAATCAAGTTAGCTTTTTTTGCAACAGCATCACACTGTTGACTCTCATTTAGCTTGTGGTCCGCTATAACCCCTAGATCCCTTTCTGCCGTACTCCTTCCTCCCATTCTGTATGTGTGAAACTGATTGTTCCTACCTAAGTGGAGCACTTTGCGTTTGTCCATATTAAACTTCATCCTGTTTACCTCTGACCATTTCTCCAATTTGTCCAGACCATTTTGAATTATGACCCTATCCTCCAAAGCAGTTGCAATCCCTCCCAGTTTGGTATCATCTGCAAACTTAATAAGCATACTTTCTATGCCAATATCCAAGTCGTTGATGAAGATATTGAACAGAGCCGGTCCCAAAACAGACCCTTGCGGAACCCCACTCGTTATACCTTTCCAGCAGGATTGGGAACCATTAACAACTACTCTCTGAGTACGGTTATCCAGCCAGTTGTGCACCCACCTTATAGTAGCCCCATCTAAGTTGTATTTCCCTAGTTTATTGATAAGAATATCATGCGAGACCGTATCAAATGCCTTACTAAAGTCTAGGTATACCACATCCACCGCTTCTCCCTTATCCACAAGACTCGTTATCCTATCCAAGAAAGCTGTCAGATTGGTTTGACATAATTTGTTGTTTA
Organism: Macrochelys suwanniensis; assembly: GCA_033296515.1. Lineage (NCBI taxonomy): Eukaryota > Metazoa > Chordata > Testudines > Chelydridae > Macrochelys > Macrochelys suwanniensis. The sequence continues at coordinate 11,652,819 of CM065783.1, forward strand.
CAAATCCATGCTGGTTATTCCCTATCACCTTACCACCTTCGAAGTGTTTGCAGATGATTTCCTTAATTACTTGCTCCATTATTTTCCCTGGCACAGAAGTTAAACTAACTGGTCTGTAGTTTCCTGGGTTGTTTTTATTTCCCTTTTTATAGATGGGCACTATATTTGCCCTTTTCCAGTCTTCTGAAATCTCTCCTGTCTCCCATGATTTACCAAAGATAATAGCTAGAGGCTCAGATACCTCCTCTATTAGCTCCTTGAGTATTCTAGGATGCATTTCATCTGGTCCTGGTGACTTGCAGGCATCTAACTTATCTAAGTGATTTTTAACGTGTTCTTTTTTTATTTTATCTTCTAAACCTTCCCCCTTCCCATTAGCATTCACTGTGTTAGGCATTCCTTCAGACTTCTTGGTGAAGACCGAAACAAAGAAGTCATTAAGCATCTCTGCCATTTCCAAGTTTCCTGTTACTGTTTCTCCCTCCTCACTGAGTAAGTAGTGGGCCTACCCTGTCCTTGGTCTTCCTCTTGCTTCTAATGTATTGATAAAAAGTTTTCTTGTTTCCCTTTATTCCTGTAGCTAGTTTGAGCTCATTTTGTGCCTTTGCCTTTCTGTTCTTGCCCCTGCATTCCCGTGTTGTTTGCCTATATTCATCCTTTGTAATTTGTCCTAGTTTCCATTTTTTTTGCTTGCCATGCTGTACATACATATTAAATAAAGTATTGCCCACACTATCATCCTGTCTTGTTGATAATCCTGTGTGGTGAGCATTTTACAAATGTTGGGCTACATGCACAGCATACTCTTAGAACAGTCTTGGGGACTGAAGAAAAGCAAAAAAGGAAACTACATTTTTCTCAGGGTTTTTCAGAGAAACGCACATATACTATTTGCCAACTGGGCAGTTAAACATAGATGATTTTTTGGGGCGGCGGGGGTGTGGGGGGGAAATCAGATGATTGTTTTGGCGTTACCTAAATTATAAGTTTTTTCTTTTAAAAATGAAATGTGTTTTAAATGAAATCTCAATTTATTATAAAATATGTTAATGCTTAAACTACTTTTAATCTCTTAAAACATTTATAAAAAAAATATGCTGAATCCATGAGCATCTATCAAATACTTTACGTTAAAGGCTGCATTTCTACATCACGAAAGTTGGTTTTCCCCCTGATTCTAACTTTTGACGTCCAAGCTTTATCAATACGACACAATAAGTCGTAGTATATTAAGGGCATGTTTTGTTTAATAAAAATCAATTTTATATGTTTTGTTTAAATTCCAATTACCATCTTAATGTAACTTGACACAAATCACGAGCAAAAATTTAATTATCTAGTAAAGAGGCAATATGTCTTTCACTATTTTCTAAAATACAAAAATGTACAATTAATAAGAATCTGAAAATATTAAGCTATATAATTGCTAAATAAATGTGTATAGTTACAGTGTACCCTCCTAGGAGCAAAAAGATGTACCAATCTAGTGTAAAGGCTCTACTGAGTTGTAAATCAAGATGTTTTAATTGTTATATCAACTAATGAGAGTGCACCCTTCTTCAGAAAATAACTGAAGTATAAGTGGAAAAGTTGATTAAAAATTGAATATTTAAATTTAGATTTTCCACTTGTTGATTTAAACCATGATTTAAATCACTGATTTAAATTGCCTTGATTTAATCAGTCCCCCCTGTTGGCCAATATTTATTTTACAAATATAGGTTTAAGTATGTGGAGGCTAATGGTAGTAATTCATGAGCAGATGATACAGCTAAATTGGTATATGAGGCATACCCAGGATACTGGGTGATTGTTGGAAATACTATAATAATTAGAGTGGGGGCCCAAGCCATAGCTACAGATCCAGATCGGAAATTTCCAAACCGTTTGGGGTTGTTTAGAACTGGTGTTAAGATATTCTAGCGATAAGGGAGAGTCCTAAACTTCAGATTTGGAGTCCCACTCTCTCCAAGTTTGGGGTGGTTTGGATATGGGATTTTGGTTCTGGGCCTGACTCTACCAAGTATTTAAAAAAAAAAACCCCACACAAACCCAAAAACTAAAAGCCCCCCCAAAACAACTTGAAAATGAAACAGTGTTTTGTATCCGTTTAATAATCGACTATATTTTTAGGTCAGGCTGGTAGTGCTGCCTATGGTTAAGGTTGCCTCACACTTCCCATTATCAGACCCTGTTTTCACTTCCTTATAACTTTACCAAACCTTAACCATTTGGGCTGAAATTTTCAATGCCTGGTGACTGTTTCAGGCTGATTTTTCAAAAAAAAAAAAAAAAAAAAAAAAAAAAAAAAAATTTCTGCCAAAACAGTTTTAAAGAATAAAGCTATGGGAAAATAATTGTGTTGTCCTTATTAAACATTCTAGTTACCTTCTGTGTTACGTATGTGTCTTTTGTCGTCCTCGCTTAAATTTGGCACAAGCAACCTTTGTTCTGGGCATTTCCCAACTTTTGCATGCTTTGACTAATATTCTTTTAATGTAGTTTTTATGCATATTTATTTGAAAGTTAAAATAGCTTTTAGAATCTTTTTTTAAAAGATCACTAATTAGGACATAATCGAATGCTCAAAGATAGAACAAGAAACTTAATTTTTTTATTTTAAAGAGTTACTATACATCAAACATTTATGAAGATACCTAACAAATTACGACAAAACATTGTCTAATAAGGATGAAAGGGATGAGATTTTTAAACACTGACTGTTACTACAAAGAATTTTGACTTAATGTATTCATCACCTTGATGTACATTTCCAGTTTATTTTCCCCAAAACTTCAAAATACCTTTGAAGGCTTTGTTGCAGTTTATATTTTCTCCTTATATTGATGGGTGATTAACACCATTGCATATATTCTATACAAAAATATTTTGGAGGAACAGACTCATTGATTTTGTCTGTTTCATTTAAATCTTTATAGAACTGTCCAAATCTAAATTACGCCATTGGTGGGATGGATGGTTTCTGTAGTGAGCCTGGGAAGTCAGTTGAGGAATAGAGGTGGGAGAGGAAGTGAACTGCTGTGAAAAGGGATTGATTCTGGCTGTAGAGAGGCAAATCTTAGTCCTGATTCAGGTCTGCACTGAATCCTGCACCTACTGCTGAAACTCAAATTCCTCTCCAGTTGTTAGTTTGCTGTGGGTTGCTGACTATTCTTTTGGATGGCTAATCAGAAGGGCCATTTGACTTACATTGGAAGGCCAGCCTGGGATGGGAAACCAACTTTATAGGAGAATCGCAGAGGTGGACTATAATATCTAGACTGTGTCCGTTCTTGTCAGGGAATGGGAAGGTGCAAAAGCGAGGAGGGAGTGGGGGCAAAAGTTGGAGGGAAGGTTGAGTGGGGCCTTATAGTGTATGTCTACACTGCCATTAAAAACCCGTAGCTGGCCCATGCCAGCTGACTCAGGCTCATAGGGCTTGGGCTAAGGGGCTGTTAAATTGCAGTGTAGATGTTTGCATTTGAGCCTGGGCTCTAGGACCCTGCAAAGTGGGAGGGTCACAGAGCTCAGGCTGCAGCCCAAGCCTGAATGCCTACACCAGGATTGAACAGTCCTGCAGCCTGAGCACCGCGAACTCAAATAAGCTTGCATGAGCCAGCCGTGGATGTCCAGTTGCATTGTAGACACACTTACAGTTTCATAGAGTTCAAGCCCAGAAGGGACCATCTTTTTTGTTTGTTTTCACCAAAAAGTTTAGTACCAATTTTACGTTTAAAACTCGTAAAATTGAAAAACTTCCTGTCAGACACCTACGGAGGGAGAGATCCTGCCTCACCGAGTTTACACTCTAGACAGACGCGACAGACATAGAACAGAAAGGGAAACCGAGACGGAGGTGGAGTAACTTGTCTAAGTCCGTGGCAGAGCTGGGAATAAAAACACAGGTCTCCTGATTCTCAGTCCAGGGCCCATCTACTGGACTACAATCCTATGCTCTTGGTCATCCACCTACATTCCTAAATTAGTCTAACTTAACCTCTGTCATTATTAATTCTCTTTTTATTGATGTACTTTGAGGTAGCACCTATAATGTGCTGGGTGCTGTCCAAAACCACTGGAAATCACATTGGTCTGCATATCTGTTTTGTTGCTCTGTGGCAATGGACAGTCATTTTTAATGAATGAAATGGCCATATTCTGTTTGATTTGAACTACAAGATTGTCCTGGTATCTAGGGGACCAGTGGGAAGGGAGCAGAGGGGTTGCAATAAGGATGGGAGTGGAATGCTGATGAGCATTGTTGGTTAAGGGTTAATTTTTGTTTGGCAGTCCAGTTTATTGATTTACATTACAATTAATTTAGTGTAAGATTCCAATATAACTGCTTTGCATGAGTCAGTTTTTATAAAACATAAAAAAGTCTGAACCTTAAGCTTTGCATGTAAATAACTGAAGAAAATAATAGAGTATGCAAATGTTTGTTTGAATACTATGGGAGTAAACATATGATTTCTAACAAACTTCTGGTCTGCTCTAGTTATTCTGCATACTGTGGCAAAGGTGGGCTCTTCTAGAAACAGCGTTTTTAGCTCCTACTGCTATGTTGCCCCTTTGCAGGCTGTGCAGTCAGGAAGGCGGGCAAGGTGCCATACTTGGCGGCACTCTGAGTCAGCCGAGTGCAAACACCTTGTGGCAGAAAGCTGACTCAAGCTTTGTGTCCAATAGTACTGTTGTGCTAGCAGTAAGAATTTAAAAGTATGTAAAAGATGAAACTTGCTGTTTCCACAGATCACTGCCATGGAAAACAGAGCAAGTTCTGTCTAGATTCAGGGCCAGATCCTCAGCTGGTTTAAATCTGCACAGCTCCACCGAAGTCAAGAGACTTGCCAACTTCTCCATCCATATTGGCCAGGGGTTAATTTGGATGCCATGGCCCTCCACTTTCAAAGAAGTACAAACTAAAATCAGGTTGGTTGGATGGAACTTGAGTAATGCAACAGTACTCATGGGGAACTGTGATTCAGAGCCTGAGGCAAGGAAGAAAGAGAAGAATGTAAAGTCAGCAGGAGACTAGATTGGATGTCCAGCTCTCTGGCATTGCCCTCCAGGATCTTCAGGCCCAGTAACTGACATTCCCTTATAAGGACCAAATAAGGGTCCGAGCCTCAGATGGTGTAAATCACCACAGTTCCTTTGAAGTTTAGATTTCCTTTGTCAGTCTGTGATTTAGCATTTTGTCCCTTTTCTGTAATTCCTTGCCCTTAGCTGTCTGCTATTTCCGCTAACAGGAGTGGCTACATGGTGTACCTGATAATCTTCCATGAAGCTGTCTTCCCAGCCTTTTCTTCCGTGATCAAAGGAATAAAAGTATAGATTTTCCTCCCTGAGAGGGATCTGACCTACTGGGTAAGAAGTCAGTCACCCTTTGCTGTATCACTGTCCAGCTCTACAAGAGTGTTACCTACGCAGCAAAACGTATGTCTTTGTTTTATCTGCTGGATGACTCTGTGTGGTTGTTCACATACTCAGTATATGACAGGTACTTGCTCTGCCTCTAATCTCCATGTGGCCAGCAAGAAAGGGAGCCCCACTACTTGGGATGGGCAACCCTTCCCAGCATCCCTTGTTATAGGAATAGGTAAGTAATTGATGTCTGGGACTGAAAATTTTGCTATAGGAGCCAGAGGTCTAAACTTTTGATTTAAAATTAGGGTGAAAGCCAGCAAACGAGACAATATCGCCACCACCACCATTAAGAAGTGGTGTGTGAAATGGAATAGGAAATGGTTAGAATTATAGGACTGGAAGGGACCTCGAGAGGTCATCTAGTTCAGTCCCCTGCACTCATGGCAGGACAAAGTATTATTATTAGACCATTCCTGACAGGTGTTTCTCTAACCTGCTCTTAAAAAATCTCCAATGATTGCGCAATCTCCATCTCCCTAGGCAATTTATTCTAGTGTTTAACCACCCTGACAGTTAGAAGACTCAGTTGGTGTGACTGTCCAGTAGGTCGTCTTGCGATGGGTAGAGACAGATTGGGTTTGGATGGCTTTGAACATATCTGGTAGGTGTTGGAAAAGAGAGAGGTTGTCATGGCTGACGAGCAGGTCAGATTGGAATTGGTACAAAGAGGTTGATATTGCTTTTATGGTTGATATGGGAAGTCGCATGCTATTTCAGCACATGGGGAGGGAAATAACTCATTAGGAGAGAAATTGCATTTGGGTTTGGGGAAGGACTCTGTGCTAAGGAATTATGAATGCCAATTTGTTTTATTTTGGGGGGGGAGGGTTGTTGCTAAAGGGTAAGAGGCATTTTATTTTCCGTATGCTAGGCTATATTAGAGAATTTTTTCTTTCTTAGTCTTATCTCAACACCACAATAGAAGGAAAATGCTTTTTGTCCTATTGGATTAGAGTGCGTGTGTCTGTTTAATAGCAGGTGTCTATTTTTTGAATTGAGAATGAATGTACCATGTGTCTAGGTAGAACAGAGTACACATGACTTCAAAGTCAGAAAGAAAAGGTAAGATCCCAGTACATGTTTGCCTACAATGAGTTTAGTCGGATGAGAAGAACAATTAATAGTCTGACTGAAAAGTATTGGGGGCTAGGAGAATCTGTGCTTAAAACATTTAACCAAATAAGTGATGAAAGGTGATATTGGGTAACCTGGGTGTTCAGTGGTGGATTATTCTTATCCTGTTACAATCCTTGTGGATTTTTACAGGGCGCTGCTTCCTTGCATGAGGGGCAGATTGTAGGATGGTGCTTGTCAGAAAATTTGACAAATGGACAAACAAGGACAGCATTGTTGGTACAGTGTAGGTGGGAGTGTATGTCTTTCTAGTGTACTGTAGATGAAAGATAATGTGAGGTTAGGTTGTTTAATGTTTTGATCCCAATCTGATTTTTGGTCTTGTTGTCCTACTCTGTCTGACAGGTTTAGTAGTGATTTTATGACAGCAAATTGGATCTCCAAGTGGGACATAATCCCTTGCATGACTCAACAACAGCCTCCAGCCAATTGAATAGTGATGTATTGATGGTCTCCATAGGGATTGTTGGCTGCAATGCCATGCCTCCAGTCAATTGAGGTTAAAATATGTGTATGTTTATGAATTTAGAGCACTGAATGCATATGGGGTACAGTAGTCACATGCTGCATTTAACTGTATTTAAGAGCTGTCTATATTACAACCACCATCCTACTCTGAGCTCCGTGGTCAGAGCCCTGATCCCATGCAGAGACCTATTGTCTTCAGTGGGTCTCCAGGTGAGAGCAGGGAATCACCTGCACAGAGCTCAGTGCAGGTTCCCGGTGTTTAAGTATAACAATGTGCTAGTATGATTATCTGCCATTCTTGAGGCGGGGGCCCATACTGCATTCTTTTTATTTTGTAGAGCTGCATTGTCTGATTGACACAATCAGTAAAAACAAAATATGAAACCACTGCAAAAGGGGGCATACAACTGTATTAGCATGCACTTAAGACTGCAGTGGGGATGGGACCTTTAGAATGAGGAGATTTACTTCACTCTTTTCAGTAAGATAGAATATAAGTGCTCAAAATTGTGAGAGATCAGATTTTTCTTTATAGCATGATGATGTTACTCATGGTTTTTGGCAATTCCATTCTTTTTCAGTAGTGTGAGTAAGTCCTTTTGCACCTCTCACTCGCCCCAACAAATTGACAAAGGCTCACCACACACAATGATTTGGACAGAAAAGTGGATAAAATTTGGAATTCTCATACAAATGGACATTCTCATAAGCATACTAGGGAAATGTGGTCTAGATAAAATTCCTGTCGGGGGGAGGGTGCAGAACTGTTTAAAAGACCATACTCAGAGTAGTTATTAGTGGTTCACTGTCAAACTGGGAGGGCGTATCTGGCGGGGTCCTACAGGGGTCAGTTCTGGGTCCAGTACTATTCTGTATTTTCATTAATGACGTGGATAATGGAATGGAAAGTATGCTTATAAAATTTTTGCAAGCACTTTGGATGACAGGTTTAGAATTCAAAATGACCTTTGCAAATTGGAGAATTGGTCTGAATTCAACAAGATGGAAGTTCAGTAAAGACAAGTGTGAAGTACTTCACCTAAGAAGCAAAAATCAAATACACAACTGCAAAATGGGGAATAACTGGCTAGGTGGTAGTACTGATTAAAAGGATCTGAGGGTTATAGTGGATCACAAATTGAATAGGAGTCAACATCGTGATGTAGCTGCAAAGAAGGCAAATGTCATTTGGCGTGTATTATCAGGATTGTTGTATGTAAGACATGGGAGATACCTGTCCCACTCAGCACTGGGGAGGCCTGAGCTGGAGTACTATGTCCAGTTCAGGGTGCCTCACTTTAGGAAAAATGCTGACAAATTGGGGAGAGTCCAGAGGAGGGCAACAAACATGATTAAATGGTTTAGTGAACCTGACTTGTGAAGAAAGGTTAAAAAAACTGGGCATGTTTAGTTTTGAGAAAAGAAGACTGAGGGGAGGACCTGATAACAGTCTTCAAATATGTTCAGGGCTGTTATAAGGAGGACCGTGATCAGGTCTTCATATTCTTTCCCAGAGTTCCACCCTTGTTGACAATGTGGTTACCATTCACTTCTCCAGGGACACGTGATAGTTGAAGCTCAGAACACATAGGCTTTGCAAAGGCTTCCTACACAATTACTCTCTACTTTCGACAGCACGAGAGATATACAGATCTAGGCAAAACAATAGCACACATATAATGGGATTAATCTGCAGCAAGGGAGATTGATATTAGGAAAAACGTTCTAACTATAAGGATAGTTAAGCTCTGGAATAGGCTTCCAGTGAAGGTTGTGGAATCTCCATCATCGAAGTTTTTAAAAATAGGTTGGACAAACAGCTGTTAGGGGATGGTCTAGTTTTACTTGGTTCTACCACAGTGCAGGGGCCTGGATTTAATCACTTCTCAAGGTCCCTTACAACCCTACATTTCTACGTTAAAGATGCAGTAACTAGAAATGTTTCTAATGCTCTTCAAACCATTCAATCCTTTACACAAGGCTTCAAATCTGTTTTGGTGGACATGGTGAAGACTATTGGGTATAAGTGATGGCAAGAACTCACAATACATAGAATATCAGCAGTCTAGCATTGTTGGACTATTGTGAAAAGCTAAGACATTCTTGTGAAATGTGAGAAGAATATAACTCTATTAACAACCATTAGACTAAAGACTTGCATTTCTCCAGCAAGCTTGTGAATCACTTGTGGGTTCCAGATGTAAGGGAAAACGGTGGCCCTACAATTATGGAGTCTGTCTGCCTTGAATTATTCTCTGTATTGCAGGTCCGGGTATTATTTCGCAGGGCATAGGGAGAGATTTCTATTTGTACCTCACAGATACAACTTTCAAGTCATGTTTACTAGAAGTACCTCCAATTTTTTTTTTTATTTTTTTTTTTGCATTGCAGTGATCCATGTAATGACTCTAGGACTTTAAATTCCAGCAGATTAATGTGTGACTCTTCTTTGAGACTCTGGAACACATGGACACAATCCTGACAATGTGAGAGGAAAATATGTGTAATAAATAAACCAAGTTTGGTGCTGTTTTTTATAAGTGAATTTCTGGCATAATTGTGTATAGTAATGCTAGTTATATATAGATGTGAAAATTACTTCGTATGAATGGTTAGCTTTTCCATCTCTGCAGATTTTGGCTCTTTGACACTGGGCAATCTGTCCTTCAGGCTTCACTGAATACTCTCTCTCAGAACATCCAGAAGAATTTGGTTGCACCTTTGGGTATATCTACACTGCACACGAAGTCTGTGGAGCGTGGGCTAGTGGACTCAGTATTTCCAGGACCATGCTTGCGAGCCCCCACTTCATTGAGAACCTGGATTTATAACTGCTGGCCTGTGCGCTCAGCCATGCTAAGGCGTCCACACTGTATTATGCAGACCTACTGACTTGGGCCTGTAGCTTGACCAGCATCCACACTGCAAAATGACAGGGTTTGGACCCAAGTCACAGTGGGACTTAGGCTCCGACACCCCCATCTCTCCCCCCAATCAGGGCCCTAGGAACTGGGTCCTGAAAGCTTGCTGACCTGGGTCAGACTGAGTTCTGTGCGGATGGAAGCAGAGATTGGGCTCAAACTTGAGTCAGAGCCCGGACTCAGAGTGCGGTGTAGACATACCCTTAATGATCCTTGGCAGTTTTAGGGATGCCTGTGAGGCAAAGAAACAGCCAGTCGTGCAATGAGAGGAGTTAGAACTCAAATACAACTTCCTTCAGGCAGTTTCATGAGGAGTTAATTATTTCCCACAAACACCAAAGCAAAACCAAAAAGTAAGTTTAAAAAGCATTTCTGTCATCTATTGCTTGTGGTTAATTCAACTAATTTTTTGTATTGTTCCATCATGTAAATTTTGCACCTGTCTTCCAGCCACAACTGTGTTGGGGGGAAAAAATAGTATCCTGTGACTAGTGTCATATGCCTGCAGTGATACTGTTGGGGTTTGTACAGTGCTTAACACAATGGAGTTGTTGTCCACAATGATCACCTTTTCTACACTTGAAGAGGCATGTAGGGTGTGAGTAACTACACACTGCAGTGAAAGGCGGGCTGCGTCCAGCCTTACTGAAGAGTGTAGCTACATGAGGCAGTGCGCTGTTGCTGGTGCCTTTCTCTGCTGCCTCCCCACCATCCTAGAGCCTTTTCCCCGCTGCTGGAGCTTTTCACTGCAGTGAGGAGAGGCACTGGGAGGTGGGAGCTGCAGGAGCCTTTCCCTGCTGCCTCCCCTCTGCTAGAGCAGGAGCCTTTCACTGTGGCAAGGAAAGGTTCTGGCAGAGGAGAGGCAGTGGAGAAAGGCTCAAGCAGCGGGATTCTACACTGCTAAAATAGCATTGTGGCAAAGGAGATACTGGTGGGGCATGTAGAGAGCCATGTAGGGTACATACCCACCGAGTTCTGGCACGTAGGGCATGCTACTCCACATGCCTGTGCTGTGCTGTCTACACTGCTGTTTATACCCATGCTAGCTATACCTGTGCTAGCAGTGCAGTGTCTGTATATGCTGCTGCAGGTGTAGACAAACCTTACGGCTTCTAGATGCTGTGATAATACACATAAATAGTAATAATGGATCTTTATATTGAAAGCTTTCCCTTACCTGCTTAACATCTGGACAGGCAATCTGAAAAATCATCAATATCTAACAGACATCTCCTTTCAAGGCCTGCCAGAATAGTACATGCCTTTTGCACTGATTCCAATTCAGGCTTACCCATGGGCTGCTTTCTCAAAGGACTGGATAGCTCTCTCAAATAGGGCAGTCTCACTATCCAAAGTGAGTTAGTGCCTGTTTTTCAGAGTTGCTGAGCACCCACAGCTCCCATTGCAATTGTAAATACTCAGCACCGTTGCAAATTAGGCCCTGAAGTGTATTACTACTTTGAGAAGCTTAATGTTTAGCAGTGAAGCATTTAGTAAGCATTAGGACCAAAGGGGTGGAGCTGCAGTTACAGATGATGGTGAGAGAAGGGTCTGTGCCCACTGAGGAGAGATTGAAGGTGAAAACAAGTAGTTATGTTTGATGCAATAGAGAAGAGCGAGCCAGTGGAGGCGGGCAAAGAGGGTGTGTGAGACATGGTCAAAATGAAGGATTAGGAAAATAATCTTTGCCGCAGCATTCTGAATGGATATAAACAGGCAAGATTGCATTTGTCAAGGCCAGATAAAAGGCTATTTAGCTGTGTGGATAGGAAAGGCCATATCGTAGAGATGTTATTCGCAAAGATTTTGCAAGATTTCAGACATAATCTGGATGTGAGGACTAATAAATAAAGTGCGGACACATCTGTGTTTGTAGCTCTTATTTGTGTGTGGTGTGTCTGAGGCAAAACCATTCTAGTGTAAGCCATTGGTAATTGGAGAAAGAGAAGGGGTGGGAGTTATGTGCTACCCTCTCATAGTAAAAGGTGATCAGTTTCTTGTTTCAGTTTCAGTCCTTCACTTATCAATGGCTAACCAAATAGCTGTTCCTTCCCATTTGCTTTGTCTCTTTCTGGTATTGGCGGTTCTGCTGAGAGAGAGTGCTTTGCTATGACCAGAAACGCAACAAAGGAACAGAACATGATAGGATTCTTTATCTGGAGTTGGGATTATTTTCAGAATGTGTACTCTGGAGCAGTTGTGGCAGATTGCAGAGCACATTTTGAACTCATCAGCGGGTCAGAGAGTTTCCATAGGGTCAGGGGAGTTCCAGGCCTCAAGAAATTGATATTCTGAAATAATAGCCTTCCTGTGACTAAGTCATGATCATTGTAGTGGTGGAGTTCTGAGTAGCAGTCCCCAAAGGAGAAGAAGAAGGGAAACAGTGAGCTAAACTAAACAGACCCTACATGGGGAGAAGATTTTGGATAGTAGAAGGCTCGTTAATCTATCAGACAAAGGCATAACATGATCCAGTTGCCCGAAGTTGAAGCTAGATAAATTCAAGCTAGAGATAAGGTACCCTCACTGTTAAAAATAGGCAATTATAAATTGGAACAATTTACAACAACTGTGGTGGATTCTCCTTCACTTAAAGCTGTAAATGAAGAATGTATGTCTTTCTAAAGAATATGTTGTTTAACTAAAAGATGTGGACTTGATGTAGGGATTACTGTGTGAAATTCTATTGTCTGTGTTACACAAGGGGTCAAACTAGATGATGGCATTGGTCCCTTCTAGCCTTAAAAATCTAATAGAACCCTCTTAAGGTAGAGAAAACCTTCAATTTTTTTTATTTCCACCTGCCCCCAAATATAAGGATTCCCAAGGCACCAGGAGCTCTATAACCAAAGTTGTCCTCTCTCCTCCGTGAACATTAGAGGAATAAAGTTTCAGAACATGCAGCTAAAACTTCATGACTCTTAGGGTATGTCTACACTGCAATTAAAAAAAACAGCAGCACCGAGTCTCAGAGCCTGCCTTGGGCTCATGGGGCTGGGACTGTAGGGCTATAAAAGTGCAGTATAGACATTTTGGCCCAGGCTCTGAGACCCTTCGAGTGCGGAGGGTCTCTGAGGGCTTGTCTACTACACTACCACTAAAGTCGATGTAACTTATGTTGCTCAGGGGTGTGAAAGAACCCCCCCGAGCGGCGTAAGTTACATCAACTTAAAGGGGTGTCTACACCGTGCTATGTCAGCGGGAGACACTCTCCTGCTGACATAGCTGCCACCTCTCATTGAGGTGAAGTAATTACGTCAGTGGGAGAGCGTTCTCCTGCCAGTGTAGCACGGCACTGAAGATAAGCCCTGAGCCTGGGCTTCAGCCCAAGTCTGAACATCTATGCAGTAACTCCCCACTTCACGTTCTCTCGCTTAACATTGTTTCGATGTTACGTCCCTGCTCCATTACAGAACATGCTCGTTTAAAGTTGTGCAATGCTCCCCTGTAACGTCTTTTGGCTGCCTGCTTTGCCCACGGTGGGCAGCCCCCCTATCAGCTTCTCTACTCCCCACCCCCACCGTGCCTCCTGCCCGCTGGCAGACCCCGCGGATCAGCGCCTTCCCCCTGGTCCCCCTGCCTCCTGCCCGTGGCAATCAGCTGGTTTGCGGCGTTCAGGAGGCAGGGGAGGGAGGGGGGAGGCTGCGTGCCTCATCATTGCTCCTCCCCCCAGCCCCTGAACGCCGCAAGACAGCTGATTGCTGCGGGGGGAGCAGGGGGAAGGCACTGATCCGCGAGGTCTGCCGGTGGGCAGGAGGCGCTGGGGGGGGCGGGGAGGAGGGAGGCGCATAGGGGAGCTGCCAGCCTGTTTAATACCTGTATTAAATTGCTTATTTAAAATTGTTTAAAATGTATATAATGCCTTTTTGTCTGGCAAAAAAATATTTCCTTAGAACCTAACCCTGCCACCATTTACATTAATTCTTATGGGGAAATTGGATTCGCTTAACATCGTTTTGCTTAAAGTTGCATTTTTTCAGGAACACAACTACAACCGTTAAGTGAAGAGTTACTCTACTGCAATTTTATAGCCCCTCAACCTGAGCCGTAACAGCCTGTCACCTGATCCAGACCAGCCGCAGCGGTGCCATGGATCTTTTATAGCTGTGTAGATGTGCCCTTATTGACATCAGTGGGAGATGAGAAGCAATGCAGATCAAATTTAAAATGGGAGCTTGGCATGCTTAATAGCTGGCATTCCAGGCATTTACTTTGATGGGCCTTTCCCCTGCCAAAAACACCATTATTCTAGAGGAGGATGCTTTGATTAGCAAGGTCTGCCTCAGGTATATGTAGAAGTATCTGTTTCGAAGCGTTAATCCTTGAAGCTCTGGTTTATGATTTATATTAAGAGATTCAGTTTTACTAGGGGGAAGACATATGTATTAGCCATAAGTATAGTTAAAAAGGAGAGCGAGCAAAGTATGCTGATATCTGTAAATGGAACAAACATGCTGTCAGTGTGTCATGTATAGTACTTCAAAAATATTTAAAGTAGATTTTTCAATTCTGAAAAATATTCCCAGAAAATCAAGACACTTTTAGTGGTATGTCACAGTTTGGGCCTAAATTATCTGACATAATTCCTTTAAAACATCTTGCATTGCAGGAAATTTTGAGTGGTTTCTAGGGGTGCGTTAGCAATGCTGCAGTTTAAATGTGCAAAGATGCTTGCATTAGAGGTTTCCCATCTCTCTTTATCCTCTCAGAGGCTTACAATTTAACTTCAAACATACTTTTTGTGCCATTGCTAGTTCTGTTTCCTGCCAAAAGGTGACTGTGCGCGCGGGCAGTATGGTAAAACTCGTTTGTCATTTTTAGTTCTCTGTGTATGCAGGGAAAGGCAAGCAGAGAAGGACTGGTTTGTATGCTCCCAATACACTTTTTTCATGCTGCCAATACGTTTCTGTTACTTTCCAGATAACTAAAACACCTATTTTAAAACTTTAGACTTATGTTTTCTCTGTGTGACCGTGTACCTTGGACAGATTTGCAGAGGTTGGCTTAGAAACTAGTGACGTGTTCACAAACACTGTTGCACTTGCCCAGTTTGTATTGTTTCCAGTAAATTTATAACAATGCATTGAGTTCCAGGGATGTGTGAGCTTGTGTATGTGTCTATTTATAAAAAGAGAGAGAGAGATCTTTGCATGTTGAAATAAATACATTTTGTGTTTTGTTTCTATGTGTGCCATTGTGTATTTATGAACTGTGACAGGGTCAGGCCAGATGGCTACAAGAGAGTGGTTGAAGGCAGATATATTAGCCCTAGGTTAAGTAGGTCCCTTTTCCCTGGGTAAGGTAACAGGGAAGGTTCCAGAACACTCAGGAACTTTCTGGAAACAGTT
Source organism: Macrochelys suwanniensis (assembly GCA_033296515.1). Taxonomy (NCBI): domain Eukaryota; kingdom Metazoa; phylum Chordata; order Testudines; family Chelydridae; genus Macrochelys; species Macrochelys suwanniensis. The sequence continues at coordinate 11,668,117 of CM065783.1, forward strand.
AAGGCAGACAGGCTGATTAGAACACCTGCTGCCAATCAAGAAGCTGCTAGAATCAATTAAGACACGCAGGCTAATCAGGGCACCTGGGTTTAAAAAGCTCACTTCAGTTTGTGGTGTGTGCGCGAGGAGCTGGGAGCAAGAGGCACGAGGAGCTGAGAGTGAGAGGGCGTACTGCTGGAAGATCCTGTGGTGAGGATAAAGAAGGTGGTGGGAGGAGTCTATGGGGAAGTAGGCCAGGGAGTTGTAGCTGTTGTGCAGTTGTTCCTGGAGGCACTCTAAACAGCTGCAGTCCACAGGGCCCTGGGCTGGAACCCGGAGTAGAGGGTGGGCCTGGGTTCCCCCCAAACCTCCCAACTCCTGATCAGGCACAGGAGGAGTTGACCTGGACTGTGGGTTCTACCAGAAGGAAAGATCTCTGAGGCAAGCAAAATCCGCCTATAAGTGCAGGACCCACCGAGGTAGAGGAGGAACTTTGTCACAGAACATTGAGATAAACATGGCTGGTTGTGTTTACCTGACAGTGTAATTACTAAAGACTCACATGCCTCATCAGAAAACACAGATATTAATTGCAATAGAGCTCTGTTCATACAGTTTTATGATTATGGAATTTAAATGCACAAAATTCAAGGTAATGCCAACAAAAATTCCCACTGCAATCATAACTTGGCTCCCTTGTGTATGCCTAATATTTGCTGCATATATTGTATACACTGAGTTTAGAAAATTTAGCCCAAACAGTTAAAGTTTTGCAAAGTTATAGGCAACTGAAAGCAGGGTCTTATGGGAAGTCTTGAGCAACCCTAATAATAGGTGGTGCTACTGCCTTGCCTATAACATGCGGTCTCAGCCTCTGCTGTCGTGTTCCTTCTGACCACCATAGGCAGCGAGCCGGAACTCAGTGGAGTCTGTCTGCTGCTCTGTCAGCTTCCCCCCCCCCCCCCCCCACTTTTCGAAGAACTAAGAACATAAGAACGGCCATACTGGGTCACACCAATGGTCTATCTAGCCCAGTATCCTGTCTTCTGACAGTTGCCAATGCCGGGTGCTTCAGAGGGAATGAACAGAACAGGAAATCATTGAATGATCCAGCAGCCTCTGTTGCGCACTCCCAGCTTCTGGCAATCAGAGGCTAGGGACACCCAGAGCATGGGATTGCTAATAGCCAGTGATGGACCTATCCTTCGTGAGCTTATGTAGTTTGTTTTTGAACCTGGGTATAGTTTTGGCCATTTAGTTCGTGTATGTATATGTAAATTTACTGTTGCACTTTTCGACCGAAGCATCTAGGCAAAGTATGGATCCCTGGGGACCAGTGTTCCAGTTGGAAGTTGAAATTGATGGAGTCTGGTAATTTTTTTTAAAATTCAATCTTGTTTATTGACAAGGAATGTACAAAGTCCGGTGTCTCTGAATGCAGAGGGAACCAAGAACACATGCTTACAGCAACCAAGCCTCTTTAGCCAACACCAGACCCAAAAGCTCTCTTTCTAGCTTTTTCCAAGCAGACTGTGCTTACAAGCTTCCACTTGGCTTTCTTGCCTCTCCCTTTCTTTCTGTTCTTGTCTGTCCTCAGTTTGTGTGTGATCTCTTTTCCCTGATATATGCACACTGCTACCCAAAACAATACTCTGCCAAAAGTTTCTGGGCCAGGTTCTCAGACACTTTTTTTGTTCTAGGTGGGGGCTTGTGCTTACAATGATAACTGAAGAGAGTGTTCACACCTATTCATCTCAATGGGGATCTACTCTACTCATAACAAAGTTTCGCCCAGCTCAGAACCATACATACATCAGATATACTTGGCTAAATCATCCTCTGCCATTGGGTTTGGAGAGTGGGTCTGTGGATAGGTTTTGGGGGGCCCCTCTGGCCAGTGAGAGGGTGGGAGGCATTGGGAAGTACAGGTTTACCTGGATGCTGCAGCACCCCCAGGTTTTAGGTGGGGCTCTGCTCTTGGCCTCCCTTCTCAGGTCCTGGCTGCTGGCTCACGCTGAGCGCTCTGCTCCTAGCCTGGTGCCGAGGGTCCCAGCTGCCTGGCTCCGCACGCTGGGGTCCAGGTTCGTCTGCCAGTTGCTGCTCGTCCCCCCGCTGCGGGATCCCGTGGTCTGGTTGCTATCCGGTCCTGCACGGTGGGATTTGGGGTCTGGCCGCCCAGCCCTGCGTGGCGGGGTCTGACTGCCCCAGCCCCACGTGGTGGGTCCAGGTCCCGGCTGCCTGGCCCTCGCCCAGGGCTCTGCTCCTGGCCCTGGGCTCTGGGCATAGTGGACTGTGGATGTGTTTTTGTTGTATTTTTTTATTGGGGGGGGGTGGGGGACGGGATGGGACGGGGAATGCTGTGGTTCTCAACCTGCTGCCTATGTAACGCATTGTGGGACGCATATGAGAGCCACAGGAGTATGGAGAATCCTGAGGAATCCCTGTCTGGTTGAGGGGTGATCCGCAGGAAGATGAGGGAGTGTTCATTTAAATGTTAAATAAGTAATAAGGCACAAAAGTCTGTATTAGTGCTCATTAATGCACATCTCCACGTGTATAGTGAGCCATAGGCAAAAGTAGCAGGAGGGGTCTTGAGCTGAGAGTGGGAGCAAACTATACAAATGGGGTTGGGGAAAGGTGTGTGGGGGGGTAAAGAGTAAAATAGTTGTAGGAAGCCCTTTATTATGACTTGAAGCTGTTGATTTATTGGAATATGGCATGTTGATGTAGGTTTTCATTTATTATTGTAATGAGATTTATCTGTAGAGAAGGAGGTTCCAAACTGTGTAATACTGCTACTTAACTGTAGCATCACAAGAGCACTTTACCTACTCACAAGTAAGACACCTAAAGTTGTGTGTATCATGTAAATGGAGCAAAATCCCCATCAGGCATTATCCCCAGGCACCTTTCTTTGAAGTATTGTTATTCCCATTAGTGGTTTAAAGAAAAGCCACTCTTTTGCCGCAGTGGGACTCAATAGTAAAGTCGTTCTGAAAGCTCATTTTATAATTGGCTAATAAGTCACACATTGCATTCAGTTTAATACCTGCCATCTTGCTGGATTGTGGGATCTCTGTTCAATGGTAGAACTTAACCCCCCCCCCCCTTTTTTTTTTTTTTTTTTACTAGTCTGTAAGAAGTTTATAAAAGTACAGTCTACTTTTTTGAAACCTGCCTTTCGTGGTAAGCTGGTTTCTGAGTTAGACAAGAGACTTATTTTGTGCTTGGGCTATTCAGAATGCTGCAGGTTAACAAGGATGTAGATACATTTTTGAGAACTTGGTATAGAGGAGAAATGTATTTGACAGCTCTGGAGGCTGAAGTCCTTTGGTTAGTTTGCAGACCAGGTTATAGCCTGGTCAGCAAAGGGGCAAATTCCACGATAGGTTTTTTAAAATGTAAGGATAGTCCTGCGGTTAGGGTGCTCTGCTTGGGAGACCTGAGTTCGATTATAGCTTTTGCTGCAGGCTTCCTGTGTAACTTTGGACAAGAGTTTCAGGCCCAGATTTTTAAATGTATTTAGGCATTGATCCAGTCAGCATAAATCAGTTAGGTGTTGCAATGCCTAAATACCTTTAATCCAGGCCTTAGTCCTTCTGTGCCTCAGTTCCCAATCTATAAAATGGGGGCAATGTACTTCCTTTCCTCACAAGGGTGTTGTGAGGATAAATAAAGGTAAATTAAAGATGGTGAAGTGCTCAGATACTAGATAATAGGGGCCATATAAGTACATCAAATATAATTAGATCGATAGAATGATAGACATCTTGGCCTGGAGAAACCACCTCTAGTTGAAAACCAGTAGCTGATTCAAATACGTAATTTCTGCTGAGTAGTATAGTTTACTGTTTTTATTCTGTGGTTTTTAGGGAATTGGTGTGAAAGAAATGTGGTAGTTCTTTGTCTTGGGCAAACATACTGTTCACTTTTTCCCCCCCCCACCCATAGACTTACTACATAATGTGAGTTCATTATATTTCAATTATAATTTCTGAGTATTTTCTCTAGACCTACTGAAACCATAATGATTTCCTGTTTTCATGTGGTTTGACAGATCAAATAAATACACCGAAAACAGTTGTTTTAGCATTGGCTTTCGTATGAGTAAATAGGACTGTATAAAATCAAATATGAAATTTTTTTAACATTAAAATGTTAGCGTTTTGGTAAACAATTTAATTTTATTTTAATTAAAACTTTGGCAGTACTACTATATGGTTGTTCTCCTCCTCCCCTCTCCCCCCAATAAAATGCAAGTCTCTGTGTATGTTGCTTGCAGTGTTGATGTAGCCATGTTGGTCCTAGGATATTAGAGAGACAAGGTGATTGTTATTGGACCAACTTCTGTTGGTAAAAGGGACAAGCTTTCAAGCTACACAGAACTCTTCTTCAGGTCTGAGCTCTGTGTAGCTAGAAAATGTCTCTCTTTCACTAACAGAAGTTGGTCCAATAAAAGACACTATCTCCCCCACTGTGTGTGTGTGTGTTATACATATGCACACGCATAATATGTGTGTGATGTGTTTTTATAAAAACATGCGGCCTAAAATTTCAAAAGAGACTTGATTTTGAGTGTCCCAATTTTTTGGGTGCCAAACCTGAGACATGTTTTATAGGGTCTCGAATGTCAGAAAGTGCACAAAAAACCCCTAGTCACTTCTGAAAACTTAGGCTGGCTGTCTATCAGTAAACCTTGCCACAAAATTGCCTCCTAAAATAGCTATCAAACTGCCTTTAATTTTTTCACTTATTTTTTAAGTGAAACTTAAACACAACTCTAGCACTTGAAATCAATTCTAATTCAAGTGAAAGGAGCTACCAATAACATTAATCTAAGTATTCTTTGGAGTAGTTTTTAAAGCAGTTTTATGTGAAACTGTTACAGGTATATATGTCCAAATAGCTGAAAGTATGCTTTACTGACATTACCATTACAAGAAATCTTTCTGTGTCCAGTCAGAACAGATTTTTAACTGTAGACTTAATGCAGCAAGTTCATTTGTATGGATTGCTGCAATTGGATTTTCACACACATAATGTGGTGGTCATGGTAAAGTGTGTGTGTCTGTAGTGTAAAATTTTAGCTTGAGTTGCGATTGGTAAATAATTGGTCATCAACATTTCTGTTTTGCGTTAGAAGAAAACTGTGATTCAAGAAATCTGAGTGTTAAATAAACAGTGCATTGGGTGACAATTTCTTTTTACTGTTCACTCATCAAAGAAACAGGAACCAAGAAAGAGAAGAGAATATGATTTTTATTGCCAATTATCATTATAGTATGACAATAATAGACTCGTTATGCCCTTTTAGAACTATACAGTTAAAAATAAACTTTCCATTACATTCCTCTTGACTTTGAAATACAGTCTCTCTACCAGCAAGATGTGTGGTGTTAGAAAATACAATCACAAAGGTTTGTGATTGTATAGCTCCCCTCTAATAAAATAGTGCACTCCTACCCTTAATTCTTTCAGTTTTCCAGCAGAAATAATTGGAGATTCCTTTATAGAGTGAGGAGCAGGTAACCTTGGAGATAGTCTTGTTTCCTTTACCCAAAGTCCTTCTTCCTCAGTAGTTCTCACTGTGTTTGGTCATTGTGGAAGCAGTTAGAAACGCATTATTATTCTGTTAGGTTTTTCCTTTTTGACATTCATGTTGCACCCAAGATATCTATGGCCTTCTGTTCAAACACGTACAGGACAGGGACCTGGTCCTAAAGGAGCTTAAAATCTAATATGGAAGGACACTACACACATTTTTAATGATCTGGTTAAGATGGAAATGGGGGAAAATATTTTGTAGATCATCTGGTTCCATATGTGCAGGCACATCTGTGTGAGCCACGAGTGCCTCCCCAAAGTGTAAACTGGCCACACTTTGGGAATAGTATCCTTGAGAGAAGAAGCCGCAGAAGTCTTTAAACCATGATTTCAGGATGTCAGTAACTCAGCCAGAGGTTAGGGGTCTATTACAGGGGTGGGTGCAGGCCACAGAATCTCACCCAATGTGCAGGAGGTCAAGCTAGATGATCACGATGGTCCCTTCTGACCTTAAAGTTTGAGTCAATGAACACCATAGTGCAGTGGTCCTCAACCTTTCTGTGGCCAAGAGCACATTCATCCCTTCATCAGTGTGTGGCGGGCAGCGACACTTCTCGGCGGCATTTCGGTGGCGATGGTTCTCCGCCGGAAGCGCTCGGCGGCATTTCGGCAAAAGCTTCTCCGTCAGAAGCGCTGCGCGGCAACATTTCAGTGGCGACGCTTCTCCGGCGGATGCTCCTCTCCTCTTCCTTCCCTGGCGCCGGCCCTGACGGTGGGCGCACATAAGTGCCCTGGTGGGTGCCATGGCACCCACGGGCACCATGTTGGGGACCACTGCCATAGTGTGTATGGAGAAGGGTGATGCAAGAGGGACTCTGGTTTTTGTGGGAAAGCACTTGTGGAACTTTCAGACATGTTGTATTTATTATTCTGAATGAGTGATAATATGTGCAGCCTGATCCAAACTCAAGTGTAGTCAATGGAAGTCTTTTAAGGGGCATGGGGTCAGCCTGTAGATATAATTGCCTCTTCATGCCGGAAATGATCAAATTGGAAAAAGTTTGTATTTTCTTGACTTATGTTTTCTCACTATAGCCTTCTCTAACACCTCTTCTTGTTGCCCAGTTTCTCTTCCATAACGGATTTTTTGAGTCCGTAAAGATCTCTCTTCAGGTGCTTTTAATCATCGTTCATTCCACTTTTGGTTACTTGTCCTGTTTATTTTCTAAGGCCATGACTGATACATCCATAGTCTTTCATTCTTGTCTTTTAAATTTTCTATTGATGACACCAAAATATAGTCAAAGATTTTTTTCAATTGTCTCCTTAGTTTGTGGGCCATAAGCAGGGCTTTGGAGCAGTGCTCCGGCTCTGCTCCAGCTCCAGGCAAAAACCTGCAGCTCTACTGCTCCGGAGCTGCTCCGTGGGCTCTGCTCCAAAGTCCTGGCCATAAACCCTCTCCATCCCAGTATATGTTTAGTTGTCTACATATGGTAATTTGTATTAACTTCAAAATAGTTTCTTGTTTGGTAAATTATCTGTGTTTGTTTGCAGCTGATCACTTTTGTTTCATAACACTTTCTATTACATGGCAGGGTGGTCTCCTAGGAGAAAAGGATTTTCTCCTAGTGATCTAATGAGTTGTTTTTCTTAGCTTTCCCAAATAGTGGCCCGTTCTTAGAAACAGGCCAGTAAGTGTACTCATTCTGGTGTGAATGTACATGAGAGTTTGGCAGGCTCATTCTGCCTTGTTTGGAAATTTCTCAGGCATTTAACTGAATAAAAGTGAATCTGACAGCAACTTGATCGAGCCAAAGTGGCAATTAGATGCCAATCCAGTCTTGTTTGATCCTCTTATGCATTTTCTACCTAGGGATTCCAGTGTGCCTGAGTTTGATTGCTTCACAGAAAGAAGTGACTCAGCAATATGCTAATCACCCAATATCTCTAAATCAGGAATAAACTAAAATGCTATATGGGACTTGGGGCAATGATCTAAAAGGACTTAAAGTCACTGAAAGAGTAAAATTCTTCCAAAACTAGTCAGGAGGACACATCTGCTAACGAAGGGGAATTTCCTACTTCCTTGACTCTCCCAGTCCTGGTGATGCAAACCACATAATCAAATAAGCCCTTAAAAAAAATAAAAAAAAATAAAAAAAATACAATCCTTTAGTTTTCAAATTCCTTTCTTAAAATATTATCCTGGAAGTGAGAAAAATCCTGAATGCCCAGAAAAAAATATTTTTGACAATTATCCCTGCCGCCACATGCCCTGATTTGAAAAGGTGGATATGAGGTTTTGAAATCTTTTTATAAATATTTTAAGGCCGCAGCTCTCATATATTCAGATCTGTTTGGCTCATCTGAATATTTGCTACAGTACAGTTTGTTTAGCATAATGTTCAAAGATGTGTTTACATTGCCACCAGCTGAAATACCTTGGATTCCCTCAGCCTGGTTATTTTGGTGGTGGGATGGTGTTGATTTTTAAGGGAACTTTGCAGGCTGTGTTTTTGTGTCGCATCTAGTACAGTACGGCCCCAATCCTGATGGACATTTGAGATTTCCTGCAACATAAATGTTTAATACTACTAATAATCCTTTGCTGGCCACTGTAGAAATGGGAACAAATTTGCCACACTTTGTAGTAAATACTGTGTAAGATTGCTTTAAAATTTGTGTTATTTAATAATCGAAGCATCAGAAATGACAGAGCAGGAACTAGCTTGAGGCTGTTGGATGAGAGTGGTTGCTGTGATCTTGTTGCCACGTATATATATCTTTTCTTTATTCAGAGTTAACATTTGGAGAAGACCTGGCTGCAGGAATAAGAGGGATGTAGCTGTGTCAGGTGTATAAATGGGGGAAGTCATTGGCCACAAATGGATGGCCTCTAAACTGAATACACAGAGTGGAGGAAGGCTGTTTACCATACAGTATACTTAAGAGGGACAACCATGTGTGTAGTTGTCTTCTCCCTCTACCATGCTTGATAAATTTAATATTTTAAAGATTGGCAAATCTCGTAATCCAAGTATTGTTCTGTGTTTTATTCCAGAAATGAATTTATTTCCAGACTTGCCAGATTACTTTATAATTCTGTTCTAAAGCCAAAAAACAAAAAAACAACCTCTGTTCCCCTAAAGAAGATAGACTTACTGGCATAGGGAGAAAGCAGTCTAAATATTGACTGCCGGATCCCATTGTTTGTGGGATTTCTTCTCCCTCCTATGGGACTTAGCGTGAGAAAGTGAATGTCCTTTCCGTGAGTTCAAGCCACGGTGATGGAACTCGCGCTAAATCTGATAGGCATGATAAGAAATTCCACAAACAATGGGATCTGACAGCACTGAGCTCCGGTCCACCGATACCGTCATTAATGGTGCCCCACAAGATACGGGACCCTTCCAGTCCAGGAAAATCCACAGCGCTGGCACTGATACCAGGCAAAGAGAAGGGTGTGTCTGACACTGGGGAGATCTAGAACTGTAGCTGAGTCGCAAAATGTGTTTGCCTTACCAGACCTGGAGTCACTGCATCTGTCAGAGAGTAACTGCCTCATCTGTAGACTCAAATGCTGCTTCTGTTTAATCATGGGTCATAGTTGGGCTAGATAGTTAATTTTCAGAAAATGGAGGATTCTGCTGGCATTAATGGTGTTGGTCCTCTCACTTGTTAGGGTGTTTCCTCTTCACCCAGGGTGAATGTATTATTCTGTCCCTATAACCTAGATAGTTAACAGAAAGAAATGCAAGTAAAATTGTCCATTTAAAATTTGTATGTCCCCCTACTTTATAAATCTCTCATATCCCACCTTTTTTTTTTTTTACACAGGCACAGAACCATACATGAAATCAAATCCCTACCCCACTGGCAATTTTGCTCTATATGGAAGGGGGGCAGGGTGGGGGACAACACTGAAACAGGCCAAGTAAAACCATCTCTCTATATACATTTCCCCATCATATATGTGCATATACAGTATTGGGTTTCATTTTGCAGTACTTCTACAATTCACTTCCGTTTCCTTATCATACCCTTTATGGCCATATCTTTTGTTCTGTGAGAGTGGCGTTAGCAATGGGAAAGGAAAGCACCCTAGGTTACTGACATGACTTTTGTATTTGTGCTTTATTATGCCCACATGTGTCTAAATGGCTGCTATAATCAAAAATAACCCTTCACCTGCAAAGTAAAACAAATGATAGATTACTTTATAATGTATTTGGGTAGTTTCTGAGATTAAATGCTGTCCTTTCACTTTTGTCACTACTGTTAATAGGTATGAAGTAACAGGTATTCTGAATCATTATATAAACAGCAATATAGTTTTAAAAAAACGCATATAATTCAGCTCAGTCTGATATAAAACCTAACTATTAATTAACTGTAGTTAGTTAGTTAGTTCTGTAGCTGAGTTTTATGTTAGCAAAACTTCATCTGTTCTGTATGTGTGTGCACGCACGCGTGTTTATACAGATTTTTCCCTCTAAATATCTTAGGCAAAATTTGTGAGACCGGGATCAAGTTCCTTTAAAAATGTAGCCCCAAGTGTTAGAAGTTAGACTAGTAGCTGTATTCCTGCTTTCATTGGAAGGTGGTTGCTCAGGGTTTGAAATAAGTAAAATAAGCATGCGCTTGGCCAGACTTTCAAAGAAAATAGATAAGGTGTTCCATTGGCATAGAATTTGTGTGTATTTCCAAAACTTCCCTTGTCTTTGGGTCAGACACTAGAGCAGTGGTCTCCAACCTTTTTATGCCCAAGATCACTTTTTGAATTTAAAGGCAACCCAGGATCTATCCTGCCCCTTCCCCGAGGCTCTTCCCTGCTCACCCCATCCCCCTCTCTCTCCGTCACTCGCTTTCCCCACCCTCATTCACTTTCACCGGGCTGGGACAGGGGCTTGGGGTTTGGGACGGGGGTGTGGGCTCTGGGCTGGGGCCGAGGGGATCGCAGTGTGGGAGAGGGCTCCAGGCTGAACCTGGAGTTGGGGTGCAGGAGGGGGTGAGGGGTGCAAGCTCTGGGAGGGAGTTTAGGTGCAGAAGGGGGCTCCGGGCTGGGGCAGGGGGTTGGGGTGCGGGAGGGGGTATGGGGTGCTGGCTCTGGGAGGGGACTCAGGGCAGGGGCTTTGGGTGCAAGAGGAGGTTCGTGGTGCAGGAGGGGGTCTGTGGTGTTGGCTTCAAGAGGTGGCTCAGGGCTGGAGGATGGGATGCGGGCTCCCGCTGGGGGGCACTTACCTCCAGCAGCTCCTGGTCAGCGGTGCAGGGGGGCTAAGGCAGGCTCCCTGTCTGCCCCGGCCCCACTCAGGCACATTGGCACTTCCTCCCCATCATGAGCCGGGCCACCCCCCCACCCTGCCAGCCAGTAGTGCACGATGGTGGCCACACTGCTCCCGGAAGGGGCCAACGTGCCCCCAGGGGCGGGACACGTGGCACTGCGTGCTGCCCCTCTCTGCAGACACCGCCCCCACTGCTCCCATTGGCCACAGCTCCCCATTCCCGGCCAATGGGAGCTGCGGGGGCAGTGCTTGCAGGCAGAGTCAGCGTGTGGAGAAGCCTTCTCCCCTCCCCACGGGGCCACGGGGGTGTGCTGGCCGCTTCTGGGAGCGGTGTGGGGCTGCGGCAGGCAGGGAGTCTGCCTTAGCGGCAGTCAGCCGTGCTGCGCAGCCGGAGATTGCAATCGACTGGGAGAGTCGTCAGGATCGACCAATCGATCATGATCGATGAGTTGGTGACCACTGCACTAGAATAATAGGAAGATGCAGAAATGCTTTGATAAATGATTGAAGTTCCACATCGTTACGTCCCCTCCAAAAGTATATTGAGCATTGTTTTCATCTGTCTGACTTGACAAGCAGTGCACCGGCGTGAAAACATAGATGGTGTTCCACTCATGGACTGCTGGAAATTGTGAAACAGACATGCCAAGGATGGCACTGATTAGAAACTTATTTGGAGAGGCAAACTTAGCTTCACAATCTACCTCCCATACAGCCACATCTGACAAGTACTTTGTTCTTTTTCTTTAGGTTAGGATTGAGGTCATGGTGGGAGGGAACTGGATACAGAATTTCAAGATAAATGCCTCTATTATATATTTCTCCTAAAGAAAGCGGAGAGTTCAAGTTCTTGAATCTTTTATGGTTCCAATGTTCAACTAGTTAAATAAAAAATAGTAACTTTCCAGAACCTTAGTAAATCAGATATTTATGTAATCTCAGTATTATGCTGCCAAATTCTATATATTGTATAGCACTTAAATGACATAATAAGATGTATTATTAATTACAAAGTGCTATTTAAAAAATGAAATCTAAACGGATGCAAGTGTAAAATAAGAAATAAGGTTTTATTCATTTATTAAGCAAATAAGAGCCATGCCACAATATTTGGTGGCTGTGACGTATCAAACAAAAAATAAAATTAATATGTGGGGCATTTTTGACAGCGTTTATTTTACTCTTCTTGCTATAGCAATAAACCGCTATAGCAATAGACAGTTGCATGCTCAGCTAAGTAGCACATTTTATTGTTATCACCACAGCAAGTAGCAAAATGCAATACAGAGAGTGATATGCACAGGCTCTGACTTTACAATGTGCCAGGGGGTGCTTGATCCCCGACTCTGCCCCTGCTACACCCCCTCCCTACCCCTTACCACCCTGTTCCGTCCCTCCCCTGAGCGCACCGTGTACTTGCTCCCCCCTTCTCCCCCCAGAGCCTCCTGCGTGCGGTGAAACAGCTGATTGCAGCGGGCAGTAGGCGCGGGGGTGGGGGAGAAGGCACTGATTGGTGAGGCCCTCCGGCAGGCAGAAGGCGCTGGCGGGGAGGTGGAGATTCTGATAGGGGACTGCTGGTGGATGCTTAGCACCCACCACTTTTTCCCCGTGGGTGCTCCAGCCCCAGAGCACCCACAGAGTCAGCACTGATGGTGATATGATCTTTATGAAAAAAGAAAATTTGTATTTTGGAACCGAAAATGAAGAAAGGAGTAAATCACGGAATATTTATTAGACGCTTATTACATTTCTTTTGTTTCCAAAGCACCCATCACATGGATTTTAAAACCATGATTAGATGCAGTGGATCTCAGTGGACTAGGCTATTAGTGGCTCTAGTAAAACCAAGCTAAAGGCAGGGTGGAAGAAAGTGTATGAGAGGAATGAGGATAATTGACATAATAATGAGAATCATATAGCACATTTCATCTAAAAATGCTATACAGACATTGACTTACTCAAAAACCTCAAAAAGGGGCTGTATTATGCCCATTTCAGGAATGGGGAAAAATGAGAGAAATTAAGTGACTTGCTCAAAGCTGGACAATAAGTATCAGAATCAGGATTAGAACTCTTGTGTTCCTTGCTCCTTTTCCCCTGATCAGTCCACTAGATCACAGTGACACAGATAAATTGACCTGAATAGAAAGGCTTTCACCAAGACCTGAAGACAACTGCTGAGGGTCTCTAGCAGACATTCTCTGAGAGGGGATTCCATAGAGGAAGTCCGTGAACTCAGGAGTCCTCTCTCCTGGCCTGATCTGTTTTGAACAGTGAGACTTCCAGCAAGTATAACTCAGCCAGTGTTGACTGCATAGTGTTGACTGCAGCCAGTGTTGACTGCAAACTCTCATTCAAGAAATATGGTGACTAGAAGAAGGGGACCATATGAAGTTTTCTGTCTCCCAGCCAAAGGAGGTTTACTAGATACAGTATGTCTATTCTTCATTCTTGTTTAAAATGTTCCAAGCTATGGGGCTTCCACCAGTTACCTTAAGAAGCTGTTCCACAATGTGCATGATGTCATTGTTTGGAAGATTTTCCCTGATATCCAGCCTACATTTTCCTTCTAACTTCATCCCACTGGCTCTAGTTATGCACTCTGGAATCACTCTACAATAGTTCCTCTTCCTCCTGGATCTCTAGACCTGTTAAATATATTTTTTTAATTATGTCCCTTCCCCCATCCTTAGTAGTAGCTTTCCAGGATCCCAGGCTTAGATCATTAAGGGCTTTATAAGCTATCAGCAAGTTTTGTGCTTATATTGCTCTTTTTAAAAAAATAAATCAACATGTTGACAATTTGTGGGTTGATAAATGCAAGATGTGGCGGCTAAGCCTATATTATATCGATTGTTTTGTTTTAGAAAAAAAATGTAGGTAATATGCCTGACATTCCAAAGTACTTAGGAAAGCTGAGCAAAGTGATGAATCAAAGGTCAGCTATTATACTCAGAACAGGTTAAATAAGATTAAATTCCATCCCTCTTGATGATGGCATTAGAATACCCTCTGTCATTAGTGGTGGAAACATGTTACAAGAAAAAAATAAGATTGTGTAATCTTTTATGAAGAACTCTAATGAAAACCAAAACAGAAAGTAGGAGTGGAAAGGTGAGACTCTGAGGAGAGCATTCAGTCAAGTTACCATGGTGATAAGATTTAGAGGAGAACAGCTTTCATAGAAGGAATTTGTAAGGAACTGCTGATTGTTTTTGCTGATGGAAACTTACTGTCTATGGGCCAATGTTCTTTTGGGAATAAACTGTTGAAATTGAGTGGCATGATTGTAAATACACTCAACATTCTCTTGTTTCAAATTCCTGTTCAGTATGTCACAGTAAAAAACAATATTATGTAGATTTTTTAAAATTTCAATACCAACACTTATTGCTATGATTTTTGGCTTGTTTGTATTTTTGCTTGTAATGTTTCTTGTATGACTTTTGACCCTGTGGACTTCCTCTTTTAGACCTTCATAATTTCTCAAAGGCAAAATGGTAGCTTTGTTAACTCTGATGAAACAAAATATTTGCAGAGGAAATGGGAAACTTTCCTCTAGCAATAGCAAAAATGTTTTTAGGTGAAGCAGCATAATAAATGGAACCGTGATCAAACATGCAGTTCCTAGGTTAAGAGGCTGTTTTTATATACTTATAAAACAACTTGGTTTTGAAATGACCACTAGTTGAACGGCACATCTACAGTAGTGGAAGGATGATGTATCATGTTCATTTGGCAGTGTTTTCAGTGGGAGCAAAACGCATATATTGACTTCAGCATTCAACTTCAATTTGAGAACATCTTTCTAGTGTGGTACTTTGAATGATTACAAAATGTGTAATATTTCTTTCACCAATCTGTGTTAAGATAAATTTGTTCTTACAGCAGGAGAAGATCAACACAATTGAGATGCTATAAATATAGTTAATAAGCACCTTTTGACTCTGCAAGAGAAGCCACTCACATGGTACAATGCTCTTTGCCAGTGACCAGAGATTTTTGCAAGTATTGTCAGCCAGTACCCAGGTGTCAGGCAAACAAAGAGGATAGCTCATCTTGCTCCTCTCCAGAACAGGGATTTTTCTTTTTATGTGGCCAGGATCCAGGCACAGTAGCCCAGTGGATACAAAGGTCACCTGTATGCCATCCAGGACATTCTCCCTTCCCACACAGGGAACAGTGACCCAAGATGATTTCCTTTGATAGGAATTAATGGGCAGAATTGTGGACTCCTGACTCCGAAGAAGCCAGAAAGCCATGTCCGTAGCTGCAAGAGAATCTAACTGGAGGATTGCAGAGGTATGAAGTGACTCATTCATCTCCATGGGATGTTCTGAGATGAATCAGAACTCTTCCTGGAAATTAATACAGCCTGACACCACAATAGCTTGGAGAAGTGTTAGCATATTCATTAATCTCTATGGGTGTTCTCCTCCGACCTCTCTCCAAAGTATACCTCAGCCATTGTTAGGGAATCCTGTTCATTAAGGCATATCTCAAAGGGAGGTACCCTCGCAAATGAGTGTCATCTGGAACAACCTCTAGCTAGGTCCTTAAAATGGTATGTGTGGATGTTGAGTCTATATTCATCATTGGTGATCTTATTGTGCCACCAAAGTTGTTGTGGAATATCAATTTTCAAGACAATCTCACTGAGTCAAATGGATTTCAGAGCATTTTGAATATTAAAATTATTTCCTTTTTGAGTGTAGGAGGTTGTATCTCAGGAACTTTTTTGACCAAATGACTCAAAATTTAGACACACAAGTTTAGCTCTGACCCTGTTCTGCCAGACTAATATCCAATATAATCGCACTATGGATGTGGATTTTAGAGCATGTTGAAAATTAAAAGAAGCTCATTGTGGGGAACTGTATGTTGGGGAATCAGATCTCCCCAATTTTGCACCCCAAACTTTAAACCAGCCTGTGTGGCATAGATTCAAGATACTCTTCTTATGTATGTTGATTTTAAAGCAGTTTGACTGATTGTTAAAAGTCCTTACAGGGGGCACTGTATCTGCTGAACTCCTTGACCAAATGCAAATTGGGGTCATCACCAACTCTATCTTCTGCTGACCCTAATGTGGTGGGGTGGTAGTACCACCACAGTTATGGTTACTGCAGGATTTCCATTTTAACAGGGAGTAAATAAGATCTACAAAAATGGTGTGGTTTTGGGCTGAGTGTCTCATTTTAAATGTTCTGTAGTTTATGCACTGCCTCATTTTTCTATAGCTGTTTGTGGAGGTGGATCGTGGTGTGTGTGTGTGTGGGGGGGAATATCATTGGAGATTTGTGTTTCAAAAATGGTATTGTGACTAAAATTTTTCTAGAGTCTGACATTTCCTTCAGGTTCTTCTCACAAAACTACAGCACTTTGAGGGGTGAAATTGATCCATGTGAATCTTTTGTGTCGATTTGACTGACAGATAGGCATAACTGCACAGTCCATGCTATTAGTCACAGTGCTCAGCCCTGGTGTTTGACTAATTTGGAGAAACTTCCTGCACTACCAGAACAATAATCATTTTCATACAGTCACAGCTTCTGTGTTATTTCAGGTCTGGTTCACATTATAGCACATCATTACATATATCTCATATATAAAGTATTGCACTGTGATTCCCGTTGCGGCCCCAGACACTAAATGAAAGGCGGGTTAAATGCACAGAATGCAACACTTCAGAGGAGAGGAGTCAACGTTGTGGCCCTTAAGTTCTAGGGGCAGATATAAGCTACTATGTGAGCACATCACTCAGTGAGTATCCCTGACAGAAGAGTTTCTGAAGAAACGAGCTTTTACAGAAATGAACTGACTAAGCAGAGGTGCTAAAGCTTTTAGATTGCAATAACTTCTGAAACATCTTAAAACTGGACTTTGGTATCACTTAATAGCTCATCTCAGGGGCACTCCAAGCTATACCTTTCATGAGGGTTACATAGCTGTGCACAAAGAATCTGAAAGTATTTTGAGCAGTTCATTTAAGAGAGTGTAAAGGTATGGGCAGTCCTTGTGTGCCCCCTTGTGGCCCAGTATGGTGCTGCAGGTGTGCCCCACCTTACTTTCTCCAAGTGGAGCAGCAATAGATTCACTTTAACTATGGGGGGCAAGGAGAAGTCAGCACATATTAACCAAATAGCATGTCCTCTTTTTGATAAGTCTGGGAGAGCAGTCTGGTTCAGAGCTCCCAAACAAAGTCTACAAACCAAGTCTTTGAGTCAGCTTAGGCTTGTCTCCTGGTGCCCGAGAGAGAAAAATTGCCACCCCTTGTAGCCTGCTTGGCTTTAGTCCCGTCCCTGTGAGGTGGGAGGGTCCCAGAGCTCAGACTGCAGCCCAAGCCCAGAAGTCTACACTGCAGTAAAACAGCCTTGTAGCCCCACAAGCCCGAGTCAGCTAGTATGGACTAGCCCTGGGTTTTTAATTGTAGTGTAGACATACCCTTTATCTCCTCAGCTTTCTGTTCCTGTGTTTAACTAGCTCAGCCCCATGGTGAGATGGGTGTTACTCAGGTTCAAAAGTCACAGCTTTGACTCTTGAACCATCCAGTTACTCTGATGTCAGACTGCCTCCAGACACTTTGGTTTGCAACAAAACCCCAGTCCGGCTCCCCATGTGCAAATGGCTTTCTATGGCTCGTTAGCTTGGTTCCAACCACACTGTAGATTCCACTTTTACCCTGAACGACTTTATACATATTTGTTACCCAAAAGGGCAATGGGTTCTGGACGCTTGCTGAGATCAATCCTGAATGGATAATGACAGATTGAAGGGACTCATTTATAGTTTGAGCACCACGTGTACACACAATTATAAGAACGATAACATTTAGATGCCATGTGATTTTTTTTTTGATTGTTTTTTTTTTTTAAGCGAAGTCCCTTGCTCAAACATCTTCAGAATTTATCAGTTGGCCCGACCCAGTGCCCCCATGAAGCACAGCAATTTTCAAGACAATCTGAGAATCCATGTGGATTTTAGTGCATTTAATAAAATTGGCTGTTAAACTTCAAACTAACTTACTGTTTAACTATAGTGATACTATTGCCCCACTGTGAATTCTAGTTCTAGGTATAATCCAGTATGGGTCTTCAGCAGAGTTACTGTGAATCCCCAAGTTCAGGTTTATTTTATCCCTAGCACCCAAAAGTGTGTGTGTGTGTGAGAAGAGGCAATGATCAAGTCATTCATCACTTAGTAATAAACGGGGGCAATGAAAACGGTTCCATTGACACTGTTGTGGCTCTGTTCAATGCCATTCCTAACCTCCAAGCTCAGGGCTGTTCAGAAAGGCCTAGTAACCTTGCTGCTATTGGTTTCCAACAAACCGATCAGGGTGATTGGGGGGCGAGGGGGGAAGGACCTCTGACTCCATCCAGCTGTGAAAATTATCTAAGGCCTGATCAACAGGTAAAATTTAGTTTGACCTAGTTATGTCCCTCAGAAGTATGAAAAATTCACACCCCTGAGAGATACTGTTAAGCCAACCTAAGCCCCAGTAAAGACACCACTGTATCAAGGGTCAAGAGAAGAATTCTTCTGTTGACCCAGCTACTGCCTCCTGAGAGGATGAATTTACTACAGGGATGGAAAAAAACCCTTCCTTTGCTGTAGCAAATGTCTACAGTGCGTACCACAGTGGCTTAGCTGCACCTCTTAGTTCCTCGCCTCACCATGAAGAGCCTGCTATCATAAAGCTGATTCTGTCCAGCAAAGCTGGAAGCAGGTGGAAGACCTATAACTGCTCTATCTTATGAAATGGAATTTCCCCAAAAATTAATTTCCCTGTTCATGCTTTAGTCTTTATGTACGCACCTTTTGTTTGCTTTTTAGTTCAGATTTGTATGTATCTATTTTAAATTCTTGATAATCTTATTGCTTGAATGGTCCCCAAATACTACATAGGGGAGGTAAGCTGTTTCTACACAATTTATCTGTTGTTTTTTGTTTTTCTGCTTTGAGATCATGGTCTGCTGGAGACCCATTGTGTGCACTGGCCTGATTTTATTAGTATCTTCTCTGATTAATGCTCCAGCAGTGAATTTTAATTCAGTATCCGAGTCTAGGGTATAAAATAAGAATACTGAAGACTGCTCAATGCTGAGGTAAAATGTAGCCACCTTTTGGCAGTGATGATAATGCTTTGCACATCTATAATGCCTTTCATCTAAATATTTCAAAGTGCTTTATGAACATGAATTTACCCTTATGAAGTAGATGTTATCAAACTCTCTTCAGTAGTACTGTTATAGAGGATATTTAACTCAGTGTTTTGGGCAGGGGAATTAGGTTGAACAAAAACCACACATCCATCTCGAAGTGGAATGAGAAAGTTAAGAACCACTCAGAAGTGCATCTTCTTTTTGATCTGACAATATTGGTGATGAACCTAAATGTATTTCATGTGATGTTCAGACTTTGGATGGTGATAACAGATGGTCTCAGCTCATCTAGGCTGGATTTGAACTTGTAGCTTCTATACTGCGATACCTTTCAGTTCCCCCCAATTATTTTTTAGTGAATTTCATTTAAATAAATAGTAGGTGAACTATAGTGCAAAGTGGCACCTGCCACATATACTCCATTTATTCTTTCCTCTAATTCCCAAGTGTTACACATTAACTGATAGATTGCTTTCGTGCATTACGTAGCTGTTGGGTCTGACCAAGACTGTTTCTCTTCCAGCACCCTCACACATGCTATATAGGTTCCCACTGGCTGCGGTTCGCTGTGCCCGGCCAATGGGGGCTGTGGGAAGCAGCGCAGGATTGGCCGAACCTGCGGACGCGGCAGGTAAACAAACTGGCCGGGCGCTCCAGGGGCTTTCCCTGAACAAGCGGCGTCCCAAGTTTGGGAAACACTGGTTTACCCTCTTCTGCTACCTGTGTCATCAAACCTGTTTTGTTGTGCTTTTCACTCTAGCGACAATTAAAATTCTGTTCTGAATGATCCTGCAGCCTAGTTAGTGGGTGAGGAGTCGGGGATATCTATACCTAACTCTATTATCATTTTGGTTGTGGCTCCTGTTCCAAGTACTATAGCTGGAAAAAAGCAATACATCAAGGGAGAGTCTAGCAGCCAAGATATCGTTGATATGTAAGACTTTTGTAGTCCACAAAGAACAAAATTGAATGAGTAAATTTCTGTTGTGAAAACTCAAGCAATGTAGAAATCTCTGAAAGTAGCATCTCCAACTGAAATGTAAACAATATGTTCCTAAAAAGATTAGAAGAAAAAAACCATGAGTACAAGTTCAAATGAAGAACCAATCCTCTTAAAATCCACACTAAATTCAGTGTTTTAACAGTAGAACTGAACCTACCTTCTTCCATATAGGATCCATTGTGAAATGGAAGGCGGGGGGAGTGTGTTTGTAGACTGAAGGGTTAAGCACTCTGACAGATAGCTTGGGAAATCATTGTTCTGCCAATGGTTTAGGCTGGAAACAGGACTATGTTAAAGGAATAGTACAAAGCTGTGTATATACTGCACATTTTTAACCAAGTTTGTAGCCATTTGGTGACGTGGTTGGCTTTAACTGTGGTTTTATCCACATGCAACATGATTAACACTTGCTGGTAACCATGGCAGCTAGGAGTGCATCACCATGGCAGCAGCCTAGGCTGGCATGTAGTTGTCTTTCTTTAACTGGGTTGGCATACTGTTTTTGGCAGTGTAGATGGGACTAGGGTGACCAGCTGTCCCGATTTTATAGGGACAGTCCCAATTTTTGGGTCTTTTTCTTATATAGGCTCCTATTACCCCCCACCCCCTCCCGATTTTTCACACTTGCTGTCTGGTCACCCTATATGGGACTTTTTAAGCATGTTTGTGTGGCCAATTTGGTTGGAGCTCCTTTCTTCCAGCTCTCTCTGCAGCAGAACATCTGAGTTCATTACCACTTGTGCAGTTACTCCTGCTGCTCTGTGTACATAACCTCTGAGTATTCTTTTCCCTGATGAAGTATTGGGGGATAGCTTCCCAGAATGTACTGATACTTATTTAGGTCAGCAGACAGAACAATAAGCACATCATTTTGTTGTAAAGGAAGCTGCTGTGTAAACACAACTCAACAGTATTTGTTGAATTGGGTCAGATGAGCTACAAAAAACCCAAAACAAAACTCCAAAAACAGTTGTACTTGTAAGGTGGGCTTTTTCAGAAGCATTAAATGGTGACCTAAATCTTCTCTCACTGAAGCTGACATTAACAGAAGCAAAGTTAGCCTAATGCTGAGTGCTTTTAAAAATCTCACTTGTAGTGTATGCAGGGCATAAACTTGAAGCCCGTTTGTTTCAACCTTACATTATTTCATTTACTGTGTGATGCTTTTTGGAGAGATTTTTGTTATTTGTTCGCTTTGTGTAATTTAAATTGCTATTGGTATTAGTTACCTGGTCCAAATCACATGGCAAACAGTGATGCTGATAATAGGATAGATATTCTAAAATTCAATAAAATAAATAGTGATAGTTGTCTGCAATTTGGTCTTTAAAGACATGCATCAAATTAACAAATGCCAGTGGGATAATTTGGAATAGGATTGTGAAAGCTTTCCAAGAAGGTATCTTCACTCAGAAAAACTTGGTCCTCAAGGACTCAATTATAGATAAAAAACCCAGAGTAGTTTTAAAAGGCAATATAGACCTCCAGAAAACTCATGTTCAAAGTAGGGGTCAACAACTAATTAACACAAGTGGGAGTTAAACAGGCTTAATGGACCCTTTGGTTTTTGATCAGACACCGTGATGGTCTCTCATTGTGGTAGGGGTGCTGTAACATTTAACCATTTTAGTGTATGTTGTTTTGTTTTCTTATAGCTGAACTTGATACTTTGTATTTTAATACTTTTGGTGGTTGGGTTGGGCTGGGGATGAAGGGTTTGGGGTACAGGAGGGGGCTCCAGGCTGGAGGGGGTGGGGTTGAGGGATTCAGAATATGGGAGGGGGCTGTGGGTTGGGGTGTGGGATGGGGTACGGGCTGGAGGTGTTGGCTCTGGGGTGGGGCCGGGGATGAAGGGTTTGGGGTGCAGGAGAGGGCTGTGGGTTGAGGCAGGGGGTTATGGTGTAGCGGGGGTGTGTGGGCTGTGGACTGGGGGTGTGGGCTCTGGGCTGGGGATGAGGGGTTCAGGTGTAGGGGGGCTCTGGCCTGGGGCAGGAGGTTGGGGTTCATGGAGGGGTGAGGGCTCTGGCTGGGAGTGCAGGCTCTAGGGTGGGGCTGGGGATGAGGGGTTTGGGTTGTAGGAGGGGGCTCCAGGTTGGGGGGAGGGGTTGGGGATGGGGCAGGGGGTTGGGGCCAGGGTGCAGGCTTACCTTGGGTGGCTCCTGGTCAGTGGAGCAGTGGGGCTAAGGCAGGCTTCCTGCCTGTCCTAGCACTGCACTGCGCTTGGCAGTGGCCAGCGGCCGGTCCAGCTCCTAGGCGGAGGGCCAGGAAGCTCTGCATGCTGCTCTCTCCTGCAGGCCACGCCCCCAGCTCCCGTCGGTCATGGTTCCTGGCCAATGGGAGTGCGGAGCTGGTGCTCGGGGCGGGGGCAGCATGCGTAGCCCTGTGTCATGTCGTCTCCCCCCTTCTCCCCCGCCTAGGAGCCGGATCTGCTGCTGGCTGCTTCCGGGGCAGAGCGCGGAGCCAGGACAGGTAGGGACTAGCCTGCCTTAGCACCGCTGACCGGACTTTTAACGGCCTAGTCGGTGGTGCTGACCGGAGCTGCCAGGGTCCCTTTTCAACTGGGCATTCCAGTTGAAAACCGGACACCTGGCAACCCTAATAATCAGAGGTGTACAATTTTACATACACATCTATAGATTTACCGTTTTTCTTTTAGATGTCCTTAGTTAAAGCATTTTTGCTTAGCCTGATCAATTTAGCTAAAGACTTTTAGTTACATTGCTTCTCTCCCCAAGGATGCTTCTCATTGAATTATCCAATACTCACTTTTCTGAAATTTCCTGTTACCTAAACCAGGGTCACGTCTCCTGACTGCAGCAGCAGATATGACCCTGTTGAGGTACTGAAAAAAGGGGGTTTCAGATAAGTGAGCTTCATACATTTGACATTGTAATTTAAGGATTGGAAGGTAGCTCTCCCAGAGATGAAACCCTGCCCATGCAGTGATCTAGTCCTGAAAGGTCTGGATGTTGCACTGATCTGCCTGTGAAGTTGTTGGTTAACAGCTGTATTATTTGGAATACTGCTAATTGCAGGAAAATAATGGAAAAAACTGCCAGTCCTCCTTGCTTCCAATGCTGGGTTTGCTACCATCGAAAGTGAATATATGACAAATAAGTGGATATTGGATAGTCTGAGAGATTACTTCCTTGTTCAACGTGGTGACCTGTCACTGAATGACTATTTTCTGTGAAGGAGTATAATCCCAGGTTTAGGTGGAGGTTCTTTGCGCTACAGCTCTGCACCTTTACCATTCTTCATTGCCCTGGTAAGCAAAATTAGTAGCAGATTATCTTTCCTGCTTTAATTATGGGTTTGACAAACTAGCAGAAAGGGTGTGACGGAGTCCTGAAATACTTTTGAGAGCTCACTTTTTATTTGCCCTACTTAGTCGCCTTTTTTGTTTTCTTTTCCTATTCTGTGTTCTTTTGGAACTCATTTGCTTCCAGCTGCTCAGTTTGTCAGGACTGTGTTTAGATTTAAAATGAATGACGGCGACAGTTATGGCATAAAAGCCCCTCCCACAGAGCAGAGTGAGAGCTTTCTCTCTATAGCTTTGACCTTAAGAACTGCACTCTGAAATTAATACTGGGAATGGAGAGAGACAATCCTGGCAACTAATTTAGGCTGAAGAAAGCCTCTCTTGTTGTATCCGACTGTTTTTATCTGTTTCCTCACACCTCTTACTATCTTCATAAATAAAACACAAAATGTGTCACACCTATAACTAGGCCACAGAGCTCGATTTTATCATCTTTCACTGTCCACCAATGTATTCCATTGTGACACAAAACCTTGAAGTGATTTAGTCTGCTCTCAAAGTAAGTGTAGTGATCTAACAGCATGCGTCTCAAGAAATATCTTTTAGAGAACTCCAATTATAGGCAAGTAATGTATCTATATACTGTTTATGCTGAGTGATGTGATGAAGATCTCTTCTGTCCTAATCCAAGGCTCCAGCTGTGTAAAAAGACACACTCACTTTTTCCACATAAAAAATCATGCCACTTAACAAGTGGATTTTTTCCTCCTTTGATGCCGATAATTTCTGCATTACTAATGCAACTAAGCAGGGTAGAAGTAGTACATTTTCAAATATCAGAATTCCCAACATATTTTGCATTCATTCTCATCCTCTGCAGCACCTCCATACACTTGCATTATGAAGGTTACATTTCTCTTTGATGCGTGCTTATGGATAGCTTGTAGATATTCTGGGAATAGTGTAAACTCATTAATTTCTGCTGCACAGGATGCTTGTTTTTGAATAGAGTTGTCAGACATTTTCATAACAGACCACTTATTTGACCAGTTTGGTCAATTTTTTTCAATTAATGAACAATTTTTCTGTGGGTGAATGAACTTTTACAAATTCAATTGTTTGTTTCTAATAATTGATCAAACAATTCATGTGAACAAATTTTGTTTTGTGGGTTATTTGCAAACTTTGTGTTGTCCGTCACATGGTTGGTCACCCAAAGTCACATGGTATTGTGTCTGCTTTCTGACTGGATGACTGATTTTTTTTGAAAATAGCCAATAGCTAATAATCTTGCAAACATGGGTATTCAAATGGAGAGCAGTCCGTCTCCAACCATTTGTGTGAACAAAAATTCATTTCTAAGTAGTGAATAGAAAGGGACACGAACATGGCTGGAGTGAGCAGCTATTTGGATATCAAACACATGCTTGCGAGTACTGTTTTGCAGTATTCTTCTACCTCTGGATGAGCTAATTATTACTCAGGAATTATTGCTGAGTTTTGTGGCTTTAAAACTATTCATTTAGAGAATAGGGAATGGAGTCGTCTTTTTTTTTTTTTTTTTTAAAAAGATACATTAAGGCTGGTAGACGAGAAAAATAATCTGCCTCAATACCAGTCTGCTCTTGAATGTCCTACCTGCAGGATTTTTATAACGTATTTCTTCAAATGTATCCATGCAGCTAAAATCTGACTTTCTCAGTTTTCTAAGTTATTGTACAACCTGGTAAATGTAACTATTTTGCACGTTCTTCTAAATGTGCACACTTATATTGACTAATGTAATCTACGCCTTAGGAAAATTGTATAATTTACCACTTCCAACCCCAATTAAACATTCAAGATGAATGTTCTACAGTCAAACCAATGGAAGGATTTTTTTGTTTTAGTGCTTACAAAAGGTGCTACACAAATATCTCAGGAAACTGAAGTCTTTTATTCCTAGAACAGATTTAGCATGGGCAATAACAGTGCCAACATCTAAGAACCCATCTGTGGAGAAATATATTAAAAGGCACAGTCCAGCTATAGGCTCCTTGGGGATGGACCCTTATGTCTGTGTGGATTTCAACTGAATGTGGATGCAAGTGTCCAGTGGTCTAATGGTATAAGACAGTTCATTCTCCATAGTCAGTTATTCATAAGTTCTGTACCTCCACAACGATAACAATTGCAAGGGTAATTTTTATGATGTGGACACTTGATAGGAACAGGACTGATAAGAAGAATTACCGTAGTTTTCCTGTTATTAACACTCCCAATTACTGCTGATTTAGTCTCTATGTAAATTCTGAGGTGAAAACTTTAGTGTCTCTTACTGATCCCCTGAGCCATCTGGCCCCACAACTGATAATGTTTTTTAATCTGTGTTTTAGTCTGTTAGCACATCTATTTTTTAAATGTTAAATCTTATCCTTTTATTTGTGTCTCCATTTCTTTTTCAGCATCATCTTCCTGTGACTGGAGGCAGGGGACAGGAGAACTTTCCTACATCAATGCACTGCCAATGGTAAATACAATTTTAACTGCCTACAAAAAAGTGGTATGATTCTTTCTTCCAGTGCCATTATAAGTCAATCTTATATTATTTTTGAAAGTCTTAGGCCATCTCCACTACAAAATGATAAAAACCTAACTTGTGTCAGCATACAGCCACTGCAGTTATTAAATCGCTTGTTTGTGTTCAGTATTTGGCTCCTTGTGTGGGAGGTGCGCGTGCTCAACAGGAACACTTGTATAGATTGTATTGTCAGTGTAGGGCATTGTGGGACAGCTCCTGAAAGCCAGTAGCAGTTGACGTAAGCAACACAGTGTCTACACTGACACTGTCGACCTAATTACATCAACTGTGATGCTACCCCACTCGGGGAGGTGGTGTTACTAAATCGGTGTAGAGAGGCACTTACGTCGGCAGGATCCAAAGTTAAGTGAAGATGCTTCTGTAGCTAGGTTGACGCTAGGCATCTTACGTCCGACCTAGGCATCTTACGTCCGACCAGGTCTTGCTTTTAGAAAACAAGTAGAATTTTCTGCAGCAAAAACCAAAGCTTTATACCAATTGACAAAGGAATTTACAAGTATTTCCAGATTTAATGCTGTGGGCAAATATAGCAGCATATTTAGTTTTCAACAAATAGTTTAATTTGATGATAATATTTTATTAGTACGTTCACCCCGTTGGTAACTGTTTTTGTTTCTTCTTCTGACCAAGGGCACGGGCAAGTGGTTGAATTGACTAGATATTCTACTACCCGCAGTAGTATGCTTTTTCCAAGTTCTTTTCAATACTAACAGCTTCTCTTGTTAAAAAGCTATGTGGTGCCAGCGGTTTCTTGTTTCAACAGATTTGCCAGCATAAAACTAATGAAGTTACTCTTTGCTTACAGAAATGGGCAAGGCTGATGTCATCCTTTCTCATTCCCTCTGTGTAATGTTAATAAGCAATGTAGATTATTGAAAGTTTAAAATTGTAGACTGTTTTTAAGTTACTGTTGCTTTTGTAGTGGTTGAGCAGATCGAGAACAGAAGTGAGGGCTGGGGGAGAAGGTCACAGAAGTGAGGACCAGGGAAAGGGTTTCAAATTATTGCCTCTACCTCTGATCAGCTCCACGTGTGATTGCTTTCCTTGCAATTTTGATGTCCTATTTTGTCACAATGCGGCAGTTTTAAAATAATAACCTGTAGCTCTAACCTGAAAAGTGACACACATGCTTGGTTCACAAATAAAAAAGTTTATTTTATTTGTTGGTTGGTTGGTCGGGCGGGCGGTTGGATTAACTGAGAATCCTGAAAATGCCCCCTGGGTTCTGAGAGTTGAACTGGATTCTTCACTTTGTATAATCATGAGTGTTAAAAGATATTCAAATCAATTATGGCCTTAGTTAAAGTTTCACAACCTCACTGCCTTCATCTTGTGCTCTAAGTAATACCAAAAAAGGAAGTGGGTTTGTATGGATGTAACTGATTTGTCCTGATATTGAATTTAGTAAACAACTCTGTCGATGATGTATAAGACGGAAAAGCTATATTGGCTGGACAAGACAACCAGGAGTGAAACATAATGCAATATTACCTTGTCATTAAAGAGAGCAAATATAACTCAGAGAAAATCACCTCTGTGCAGAGGACCGACGCCCAGGGTGGGCAAAATACGGCCCGCGGGCCAGATCCAGCTTGTCTAACCTTTCTGTCTGGCCTACCAGGCTCTTTGGCTGCCACCTCGCGATCTCCAGGGCGCTAAAAGTCCTGCGGTACAGCGGGGTGCTCAGGCAGGCTGCCTGCCTGCTGTGGCCCCACGCCGCTTCCAGAAGTGGTTGGCTGCTGCTGGCATGTCTCTGCGCACCCCGGGTGGGGCGGCAGCTCTGCGCGTTGCCCCTTCCCCCAGCACCATCCTCACAGCTCCCATTGGCTGGAAACCGGCCAAGGGAGCTGGGGGTGGTGCTTGCGAGCACGGGCAGTGCATGGAGACCCGCTACTCCCCTCCCCTCAAGGGGCACGCAGAGACGTGCCAGCAGCAGCCGACTGCAATCACTTCTAGGAGCGGCATGGGGCCACGGCATGCAGGCAGCCTGCCTGAGCCCTGCTGCGCCGCCGGCCAGGAGCCATCTTTGGTAAGTGTCTCCTGGACAGAGCTTGCACCTCGCATCCCTTTCCGCACCCCAATCTCCTGCCCCAGGTCAGAACACCCTCCTGCACCCAAACTCCCTCCTAGACCCTGCACCCCTCCTACACTACAATCTCCTGCCCCAGCCCAGAGCTCCCTCCTGCACCAAACTCCCTCCCAGAGCCCACATCTCTTATCCTCTCCTGCACCCCAACACTTTGCACCAGCCCGGAGCTCCTTCCTGCGCCCAAACTCCCTCCCAGACCCTGCATCCCCTCCACTAATATAGTAGAAATGTGCGGTCCATGACGACTTATCAACATTTGTGAAGTGGCCACCCTGTGAAAATTATTGCCCACTCCTGACCTATGCAAACCCTCTGCACCACTTAAGTCTCAGCTAAGCCCTTAAAATGGAGTAGGGGTTGTTTTGTAGGCAGTATGCTGGCCCTGCGCCCACAGGGAGCAGATCTGTTGAGTTACGGCGATGCCATTTTCATCCAATCACTTTTCAGGGTAGAATGGCACTCGCTGTCCAAAAGCGTGAGGCTAGCTGGACCCTTAGACCTTTCTATTCGCTCCAAAATTTTATTGCTAATCTCAACTGCTTTCCACCAGAAAACAATACTGCTTTCTTTTTATTTCAGAACATCTTTTTAGCCAAGATTTGAAATACAGTTATGTGTTGTTGCTTCCCTTAAAAACATGACTCATTCCATATTAAGCTAGTCTTAATACTTTATTAAATTTTAAAATACTGAGAAGATCTGTATTTGAAATCTTGTTTCATTCTGTCCTAATTTTCCCTCCCCACAAAGTGTATCAAACGCAGAATTGTACAGTCTCAAGGGCATGCTATTTGGTTTAGTAATAATAAAAGATACTTAACTGCTACGTGGAGCATCAAGAAATGATCTTCACTACTTTCATAAGAGCTGCTCTCACTACAGAGATGGGACATATTTTACTATCCCAACTATTTCAGAATAGTTACTTATATTTTAATTAGAATTCTGCTCAAATACTAATAAAGTTAAGAGACAGGTCAGACAAGTTTTCCATCTTCCCAAAGGTGGGTATTACTATGAGTTGTTTTCCTTGTGGACTCTGTAAATAAAATGGTGACAGTAGATGACCTGAAAGCAATTTTTATTTCCCCTCCCAAACACTTCTGTCTTGGGTTATGGATATAGGGTTCAATTCTGCAAGGTACTAAGTGCCAACACTCATTCCAGCAAAGCACTTATTCTAAAGTACATCTCTAATGTTCAGCATCTGACTAGTCACATTGAAGTTAATGGCACTCCTCAGATATTTATAGTAATGCACAAGCTTAAGTACTTGGCTTGATCAGGATCTTGTGCTCAGTACCTTTGTAGGATTGAGTCCCAAGTATGTCTGATCCTTCTATTTAATGATCCAGCAACACTTGTGTTTTTTGTTTTTTTTTGTAATGTCAGTGGCTTTTCAAGATTCTCAGTCAGAAAAAAGAGTATAAAACACAAAAATCTCATAATTTCTCTAATTTGCGCCTTTCTAATTTAAACCTCATTCAATGAACACTCTGTGCAAAAGTAACTATGTTAACAACATGTAAATAAGCTAAAATGCATTTTCCTTTTTTAGGAAAAATCTTGAAATTGAATTAATGGGCATTACATCATTTTACAGTATTTCACTGTAGCGAAGCAAAAATTACAGTATTGCTGTAGTCTTCAGATATATACTCCCCATTCAACTGTAATGTTCCTGAGAACCTCCAGAGAAAACCATGAAGGAGGTGGCTCAATTTAATAAATAATTCCCACTAAGTAAAGGGAGTTGAGTCTGTATTACTACTTATCCTAGAAGCCCAAAACTTCACACCCCCCCCCCCCCCCCCACTTTGAGGAAGTGAAGCAGGTACGTATTTACTCAAGGTCTCACATAGTTCGTGAATGTGTCAAGAATAAAATTCAGGACTCCTAGTCCCCTCTCTAATCACTAGATCATATGTGTTTGTCAATAAAATACCATAATAAACTAACGTTTCTTTTTTACTATTTGATAGGCTACTCATCTTACTAGAGAAAGGAAATGCAGTGTTCAAAGTGCATCTTGACTTTAATTTGGAACTGTACCAAATGTTTAATTTACATTCTCATAGGGAAATTGGAGAACTATAAAGAATTATAAGTATGTAAGGTGTTTGCAGTTAGCTTTATAAAAATCAAATACCAAAGGTAATTAGTAATAGTTCTCTTTGAATTTGGGAGGTTTTGAATGAGATCCCATAGGAGTTTTTGTTGTTAGTACCACCAATAAACTTAAGAATTATTACTTATTAATATTTCCATTGGGTGGAGTGGAGCATATACTAATCAAATCTGAAGCTAGTATGAAGGCAACATAAATACTTAGGAGACTATAACTGAAATAGAGCACGACCCTGATAAAAGGGAGAAATAGTCTAAAAGTCAATAAAATGAGAGTTGGTGATTCACAAAGGAAGGAATAATCAAACTGAAAAATATAAAATGGGCGAATGTGGCAGGCCATAAATAAGCTGGAGTTTGTTGACTCATTCAGTTGATCATCTACAATAATGTGATGTGTTGCATACAGGGCGAATGCTATGCTGGGTTTTATTAATAGAAATATCCTATGTAAAACAAATCAAGAAATTTATTCTGCTTCATTTGCCACAGGTTATGCTCCAGTGGGACAATCTGTTTATTTCTTCAAGTGGTGGTCCGTATTATGTGCATGCACCATGTTCCTGGAGCCGGAGCTTTTAAAAGTAATAGCTTCCATTGGTCCATGTATCTGACCTTGAATTGCCTTGTGGTTTCACCTGAGGCGATAAAGGGTGGGATGCAGTGACCGCATCTTCCATTTCTTCTCACCACCACATCGTCTGAGTCGGAGCTTCTGCTTTTCTCTCATCCTTGGTGATGCACTTTCCAGACTTTCCAGAAAAACTGTTCCTATTCTTGTACATAGCTGTCTGTACTGCTTGGGGGAAGCCCATGTCATGTCCAGGTGCAGTATCTGCCTCTCCTTCCCTGCCCCTACCCAGGAAGGCCAGGGCCTACACCTTAAAAAGCACCTCATGGAGGTTGCTATGGGGCCACAGTTGGATCCTGGCTGAAGACCAGCCCCCCTGGGTACATCAGCCTGAGCAGTCCAGGAGCGCACCTCCCTCCACGGAGTCCCAGTTGGGTTCTGCAGGTACCAGTGCTATGGACCCAGCGCTGGGGCCTCGCCATGAACCACAGAAGCATGCGTGCAAGCATGGCAGTAAGTATTCTTCCAGATCCAAGAAAGATGCTGCACCGTCCACGAGTTCTAGCCACGGAGGAGGGGCATATTTCAAGCCTCACGAGTGAAAAGAAGTCACATCGCTCGCCAGATCTGCTGGTCCGGTTCCTGAACCGTGCACCCCTTCTGCATTGGCTCCGCTGGCGCAGTGTGACTCGTTGGTCCCAAGGCAGGCCCCCTTACTGGCCCTGGTTCTGCCTGGGGACTGGGTGCCATTAACGCCGGGGAGAATCGTATGTGCTTAGCGGCCTCATGAATCGTTTGCCCTGGAATGGTTGATGTCTCCACCTGTTCCAGTCCATTCACCTGTTGAGGGCCCCTTCTTCTATGTTGGATCTGCTGCCCTCTGGTTGTGTTCCTACAGCACACCCCATTCCTTTGGCCCCGTCGATGCCCCCATTCGTACAGGACTTCGGTTCATCCAAGTCTGAGGATTCAGATACTACACGTGGTCCACTGCTTCCATTCTGAAGGCATGACTAACAGAGGGTTCCAACGCCACCGTGGCAGTATCCTCTCTCGCCTCAGCCCAGGAGCCACTGGTACCCTGGCAGCGCTGCAGCAACAGCAGGATCAACCAGGTTGGCTATATTGGAGCTTGTTGCCCCTATATTCGCCTTCAGAACTGTCTTGCTCAACCTGGAAGGAATCCCCTGTCTCACCACCCCATCCTTCATTGAGTAGATGTTTGGAACTGGGCCCGGATGATGGCCAGTCAGCCCAGTTCCATTGGTACTGACGGATCCAGAGAGATTCTCCTTGTTATCCCTGGATGTGGTTATGTCATCGACCCCCTCTTCTCTACTGGACAACTACCATAAATTTCAGGAGCTGCTCGGGAGACTTGCTAAGGCTCTTCAGATTCCATTGGAGGAAGTGCAAGACAGTCAGCACCAACTACTAGACATCTTGCATGCATCAATACCAGCCAGAGTGGCCCTACCAATCAACAATGGCATTCTCCAACCAGCACGCACCATGTGGCATAGCCCGGCCACTTGCGCTGCCACCCAAAGATGATGGTAAAGATGATGACACCCCCCCCCCCCCCCCCCCCCCAAAGAGTCTGAGTTTCTGTTCTCACATCCTCTTCCTGGTGAGCCAGGCTTCTACAGAGTGGGGCAGGCAACAGCGTCTACGCTCCACCCCCTCTGACAAGGAGGGCAAGAGGTTAGACCTTATGGGTAGAAAGGTCTTTTCCTCAGCCAGCCTCCAGTTCCGTATCTTGAATTACCTAGTGATGATGGCCAAATATGATTTTTTTAAACTATGGGCAGATGGGGGATTTTGCAGATAAACTACCTCAGAAGGATTGTGCCTGCTTCTAAGCTATTTTGGAAGAGGGCAAGTTGGTCTCTAGGACGTACTTCAGGCTGCGGTTTATTCTGCGGACATGTCCTCATGTACAGTGGTGACTGGAATAGTCATGAGGAGGGAATCCTGGTTACATTCCTCAGGTTTCTCTAGAGAAGTACAGAGCACAGCTAAGGACCTCTCTTTTGATGAGTCACACCTCTTCAACCAGAAGATCATAGAATCCTAGAACTGGAAGGGACCTCGAGAGGTCATCTAGTCCAGTCCCCTGTACTCAAGGCAGGACTAAGTATTAATGGATGATTCCTTACAGTCACTAAAAGACTGTAGAGACACCCTGCGATCCCATGGCATATATATGCCAGCGCTGAAACGAAAATTTTATCGCCCATCGCCTACACGATGCTATAGAACTCCCCAGTGCTACCACCACAAGCCCACGAACCTCCACAGAAGTGCCCGAAGGTCCACAGGTCTCGTCCACCTGGTCCACCAGTGCAGCCCTCTGCGTAGAATACCCAATCTTTGCGTAAGCAATATTTCTGAGTGCCTCTAGGGATCCGTCAACTTTATATCCCAGCGCAGTTGCCAGCCATCCCCTTTGGGGGGACGTCACAAACTTTCTACCAGCATGGAACACGATAACAATGAACAAGTGGGTCCTGGATGTCGTTTGACACGGCTATACGATTGAGTTTGACACTACCTCCTCCATGCCGTGAGTCTGTTTCAGGGATCACTCTCACAACAATGTGGTTACCCTAGAGGTGAACTTCCTCCTGCAGAGAGGAACAGTGGAACCAGTCCCTGCAGCCTTTCAGGACACAGGGTTCTATTTCAAATACTTCCTGGTATCCAAGAAGATGGATGGAGACACATCTTGAATCTTCGACACCTCAACTTTTCCATTCTCAAACTGACAACTCTGGGGAAAGAGGGGAGAAAAGGGGAATGTTTGTGTTTTGATAGCTTCCATATCAAATATGCTCTGTTTGTGACTAAAAATATATTTTTCCTAACTCCAGCCAGGAGCTTCTTTCTCCAGGAGTCCAAAGTTCTGCTGTCTTGCAAAAGAATTGGCAATAGAGGGTGCAAATTCCATACTCTGAAAGTATTTGACTAGATACCACTAGAAGACCTTGTCCAATATACCTTACAGGGGCTTCTCCTGTGAATCTTAGGAGCTGCGCAGCTGTCATAAGTGGTTTCCTGAGGTGTAGAGCTCCTCCCTTCACAAATTAAAAGTGTGTATGAACCTGTGGAGAAACTGGAAACATCTGCATTATTTTTATGAATATTGTGCGTGCCTTTGTGTTTGATGGATTACTTGCTATGGTGTTAGATCAAAAGGGGCTGTCAGGGGAATCGAGCAGGAGGGACCTAGATAAGAAGCATCCCAACAAACTTTTAAACACAGTATCCAGTTTAATAGCTGTGAAGAGGTGACTCCATAACCCCATCCTGGTTACATAGATGTTTTGTCAAGGCTGAGAACCTGGAGATAAAAAGACAATGATCAGCTAATAGATCTGCTCTGCAGAGTGAGGAGGGGAAGTAGTCAGTTATGGCCAGCTGACACAAACAGACAGAGAGTCAGGATCTGCAGCAAGGCAAGTTTGGGGGGAGGGTGGCAGGAGAGGAGGAGGGGGAGTGGTTAAGTTACCTCTGCCTAGGGGATTGAGGCAAATGCTACACATAGGTGAGACAATATGTGTATAGGTCTCTTTGTTGTTTTGGATATATGTGTCTCAGTGCTGTGTATCTTTCAGCAAATAAATCATACTTCATTGTGGAGAAGCTGCTTCTATGTCACTGCACATGGTTAATGTCCAGAGGCTCCTGAAGGAAAACTTGCAGGTGCTAAGCTTGTTGGGCCTGCTAGGTAACTAGAGGGGGTGTAACCCACAGAACTAGTTGGAGAGTGATTGCATGTCACCCCCAAAAGAAGTGGAGGAATGGGCCTCTCACTCGAAAGAGGTGCACTAGGAGAAGTGGAAAAAAGGTCTTGGAAGAGGCATCTTACTCAAGGATCCATTATGGAACCTTTCCTCAATCTCTGTGCAACACACAAATTCCACAGGCCCTGCCTTGGCCTCTTCACACACTGCAAGATCTGAAGGAGAAGGAACATAATAAAAAGAGTCACACATATGCATGGTTAAAGGCCTGCCTAGAGGGTTGAAGGAGGGTGTATTGGTTTTATTTTCCTAAATGCTGGGGACTTATCTTTCAAAAGTTAGGGGAATGCTACGTACTGAAATCCTCAGCTCCTAGTTGGGCAATCCACCAGGTGTCCAAGATGCTGGTTTGTGCACACGTTGTGGTGTCCTTAGTGTCTGTGCTGTATGCTGGCAGGGGACTGAATCTGCGGAGAATGCTTTTATATGAGCTGTGGAAAGATAAAGATTCCATTAGAGCAGGCCTGCACAACATACGGCCCGCGGGCTCTCTGTGCGGCCCGCAGGAGGCTGGCTTAAAAAAAAAAAAAAAATTTTTTTTTTTTTTTTTTTTTTTTTTGCTCAACAACTTTCCTCGCATCCGGCCCTCGGCTTTTTTCTTTGGAGTAATGTGGCCCTCACCACTTTACGAGTTGTGCAGGCCTGCATTACAGCCTTTGGACACAGATAATGGAAGGCGGTTAGACCCATGCTGGCTTGTATCTGCAGTGCCAATAAATTCGTCCACTTGTGTTAGTTGGCTTAGCAGACATGAGATGGGATTTTAGTACGTTGAAACCTCAGTTTTAAAGGACCGATTTACTCTTTTATGCTGTGTGTGATTTTAAAACAGTGTAATTTTTTGTGGGACTCTAGGTTTTTCAGTTTGTCACTCTGAACTCTAGAACAGTGAAAGTCTCTTGGGGACTGTAAGTCAAAGTGATTGATACGTTTTATAACTCTCTCTCTCTCTCTCTCTCTCTCTCTCTCTCTCTCTCTCTCTCTCCAACATCAGTAAATTCAGAATTTTGGTGGATGATTCTGCATTGTGAACTTGGATTTCTTGCGTTCATGGTGGTGTAAGGAATTGAGGCTTAGGTGGTCTGGCCTACCTGTCACAGCTGGGCTGGAGTCTGCACGTCAGGGACGGTAGTTATTGAGCAGGAGCTGGAGGAATTGCAAGAGCCAGGTTCAGTAAGCAAGAGTCAGAGTCCGGCCGAAAGACTTCACACTTAGTATGTCCGTACAACATTGGTATTCTATGTTGACTGCACTAAGTTGTTCAGAGCCTCTCCCACGCCCTTTGTAGTCTCTGCCAAGAGAGTCAAAGGCAAACCATTGATAACTCAACATATCTCACACTGTATCTCTGACTGTATCAAATTCTGTTAAGATCTTGCAAAAGTCTCTCTCCCACTGAAAATAACTTCTCACTCCTCCAGGGCTCAGTGCATTTCCTCAGCTTTTCTGAGCAACATTCCCATAACCGATATCTGCAGAGAGCAGCATGGTTGTCTGTATGTAACTTTCGGGGCGATGTTAACTTTGGCAAGTCAGTATTGCAGTCTCTGTCCAGATATCCCACAGTCCCACCACCTGTAAGGGAACTGCTACCGAGTCCTCTGCAGTGAAATGTATATGTGCACAGTCACTCAAAGGAGAAATAAAATGTACAGACAGCTACATTCTTTGAGATGTGTTGTGCACATATAAGTTCCATGACATGTTCCATGACCTTCCCAACTTCCTTGATACTTTGGTCAATAATTTCACAAGTGGCGAGAAGGAATGGAGAGGGAGGGAGCAGACATGCCCCATTAATGGCCTCAACTCAATGCACGAGGAGAGTAGGGACACGTGGTACTGTTGGCAGAAGTCTTTGGCTCGAGTGCATTGAGTTCACATACTCCTGCAGTGGACATATGTGCACAGCACATCTCAAAGAACAACAGTTACTGTAGGTAACTGGTTTTTTTCCTTCACTTTCTCTTAAGGACCCTTCAGGTCGCTGTGGGCGCTAAGCATGCGTTGCAGATGACTTAACAGCAGAGATGCGAGTAGGAGCACTATAAGAAATTATACTGAAAGACAAAGGCCCTCATCCTTCAAGTATTTGCACATTTGGTTAATTTTAAGCACATGAGTAATTCTGTTGAAGTAAATAAGCACCACTCATGCTTAAAGTTAATCGTGCTTTAAAGTGTTTATAGGATTGGGGCTTAAAATTGCTCCTGAAATTCATTATTAAGCTAGTTTGCTTGCACAGTTTATGGAATATAACTAGAAAAGTATTCATTTCCAAAAGTTTGGAACAAAGTAAACCCAGTGACAAAATAATATTTTAGAATCATCAATATATTTTTTGTATGACCCAGAATGTGGTAGCCCAAGAAGCCACTGGAAAAGTGGCAAAATACAATAAAATAATCTGGCACAGAATATGAAATAGAACTAATAATCAATGAAAATTCTGTCAGAGAAATTTCTTGACTTAAACTGGGACCTTAGACTCTACAGCATTTTAAAAAATGAGGTAAAATGTTTATCTAAGGTGCAATAAAGCGATGGCCTAGAAATCCATAACACATACATTACATGTGTATGATTGGGAATAGAGGAGTAAGAGAATCAACCTTATACCTTTGACTAATATGCTGCTTCAGTTGGCATTTTATAGCATGTTATTATCATAGCATTGGCAATTATGAAATACAGAGGGGTATTGCATTTACTAGTACAAGAAGTTTTGTTTAAATACGTAACAAGTGGCACAGTAGGGTTAAATTAAACAGTGAGCAGAGAATTGGCAGGTATGAATTTCGATCACCAATGTAAATATACTTTAAAAAAAGTAGAAAAGTTCATGTGTGCATGAAACTGAAGTGAGGTTTTACCCGTGATGTAGCCATATTCTGCAAGGGAACTTGTCAAGTTTTTCGAATCCATCTTTGATAAAGTTATGAAAATTCATTTCACAACTTGGTTTTCACCAGAACTTGGGGTTTTTGTTACTTAAGACACATTTCTTCTCCCTCTGAAGGCAATGGGAGTTATTATGGGATAAGGATAATTGGTTGAGAAGGTGCAATATTTTTTACATAAGAATGGCCATACTGGGTCAGACCAAAGGTCCATCCAGCCCAGTATCCTGTCTGCTGACAGTGGCCAATGCCAGGTGCTCCAGAGGGAGTGAACCTAACAGGTAATGATAAAGTGATCTCTCTACTGCCATCCATCTCCACCCTCTGACAAACAGAGGCTAGGGACACCATTCCTTACCCATCCTGGCTAATAGCCATTAATGGACTTAACCACCATGAATTTATCTAGTTCTCTTTTAAACCCTCTTATAGTCCTAGCCTTCACAACCTCCTCAGGAAAGGAGTTCCACAGGTTGATTGTGCGCTGTGTGAAGAAGAATGTCCTTTTTATCTGCTTTAAACCTGCTGCCTATTAATTTCATTTAGTGGCCCCTAGTTCTTATATTATGGGAACATGTAAATAACTTTTCCTTATTCACTTTTTCTCCACACCACTCTATCATGATTTTATATACCTCTATCATATCCCCCCTTAATCTCCTCTTTTCCAAGCTGAAAAGTCCTAACCTCTTTAATCTCTCCTCACATGGGACCCGTTCCAAACCCCTAATCATTTTAGCTGCCCTTCTCTGAACCTTTTCTAATGCCAGTATATCTTTTTTAAGATGAGGAGACCACATCTGTATGCAGTATTCAAGATGTGGGCATACCATGGATTTATATTAGGGCAATAAAATATTCTCCATCTTATTCTCTATCCCTTTTTTAATGATTCCTAACATCCTGTTTGCTTTTTTTGACAGCCGCTGTACACTGCGTGGACGTTTTCAGAGAGCTATCCATGATGGCTCCAAGATCTCTTTCCTGATTAGTTGTAGCTAAATTAGCCCCCATCATATTGTGTATGGGTTGGGGTTATTTTTGGGGTTATTTTTTTCCAATGTGCATTACTTTACATTTATCCACATTAAATTTAATTTGCCATTTTGTTGCCCAATCACTTAGTTTTGTGAGATCTTTTTGAAGTTCTTCACAGTCTGCTTGGTCTTAACTATCTTGAGCAGTTTAGTATCGTCTGCAAACTTTGCCACCTCATTATTTACCCCTTTCTCCAGATCATTTATGAATAAGTTGAATAGGATTGGTCCTAGGACTGACCCTTGGGGAACACCGCTAGTTACCCCTCTCCATTCTGAAAATTTGCCATTTATTCCTACCCTTTGTTCCCTGTCTTTTAATAGTTCTCAATCCATGAAAGGATCTTCCCTCTTATCCCATCACAACTTAATTTACGTAAGAGCCTTTGGTGAGGGACCTTGTCAAAGGCTTTCTGGAAATCTAAATACACTATGTCCACTGGATCCCCCGTGTCCACGTGTTTGTTGACCCCTTCAAAGAACTCTAATAGATTAGTAAAACCTGATTTCCCTTTACAGAAACCATGCTGACTTTTGCCCAACAATTTATGTTCTTCTATGTGTCTGACAATTTTATTCTTTACTATTGTTTCAACTAATTTGCCCAGTACTGACGTTAGACTTACCGGTCTGTAATTGCCAGGATCACCTCTAGAGCCCTTTTAAAATATTGGCGTTACATTAGCTATCTTCCTGTCATTGGGTAGAGAAGCTGATTTAAAGGACAGGTTACAAACCATAGTTAATAGTTCTGCAATTTCATACGTGAGTTCTTTCAGAACTCTTGGGTGAATGCCATCTGGTCCCGGTGACTTGTTACAGTTAAGTTTATCAATTAATTCCAAAACCACCTCTAGTGACACTTCGATTTTTTTACGATTCCTCAGATTTGTCACCTGCAAAGGACAGCTCAGGTTTGGGAATCTCCCCAACGTCCTCAGCTGTGATGACTGAAGCAAAGAATTCATTTAGTTTCTCCTCAATCATTTTATCGTCTTTAAGTGCTCCTTTTTTATCTCTATCATCCAGGGGCCCCACTGGTTGTTTAGCAGGCTTCCTGCTTCTGATGTACTTAAACATTTTATTACTTTTTGAGTTTTTGGCTAGCTGTTCAAACTCCTTTTTGGCTTTTCTTATTACATTTTTACACTTAATTTGGCTGTGTTTATGCTCCTTTCTATTTACCTCACTACGATTTGACTTCCACTTTTTAAAAGATGCCTTTTTATCTCGAACTGCTTCTTTTACATGGTTGTTAAGCCACAGTGGCTCTTTTTTAGTTCTTTTACA
The DNA here is from genome assembly GCA_033296515.1 of Macrochelys suwanniensis. NCBI lineage: Eukaryota > Metazoa > Chordata > Testudines > Chelydridae > Macrochelys > Macrochelys suwanniensis. The sequence goes on from CM065783.1 coordinate 11,707,753, forward strand.
GTGTTTTTTAATTTGGGGTATACATTTAAGTTGGGCCTTTATTATAGTATCTTTGAAAAGTGTCCATGCAGCTTGCAGGGATTTCACTCTAGTCACTGTACCTTTTAATTTCTGTTTAACTAACCTCATTTTTTAAATTAAATGCCACAGTGTTGGGGTGTTCTTCCTACCACAGGAATGTTAAATGTTGTTATATTATGGTCACTATTTCCATGCGGTCCTGTTATAGTTACCTCTTGGACCAGATCCTGCGCTCCACTCAGGACTAACTCGAGAATTGCCTCTCCCCTTGTGGGTTCCTGTACCAGCTTCTCCAAGAAGCAGTCATTTAAAATATTGAGAAATTTTGTCTGCATTTTCATCCTGAGTTGACATGTACCCAGTCAATATGGGGATAATTGAAATCTCCCACTATTATTGAGTTCTTTATTTTGATAGCCTCTCTAATCTCCATTAGCATTTCATAGTCACTATCACTGTCCTGGTCAGGTGGTCGATAATAGATCCCTACTATTATATTCTTATTTTGATTGGTTATGGTTGAGCAGTTATAGCATACATGGACTAAGGACTTTAGGGCATCATTATGGGACTGGCATGAATTGGTAAGAGATAATCGATTGGTATGTAGATTTAGTAGGACCTATGAAAATACTCTCTCCCCCATTTGAGGATTAATTTAAAATACCATTTATCCCATAATGGTTTGGTGGCCTTTTAAAAAGTTTCTATGTGCCAGTATGGAAGTCAGCCTGGGCAGTATAAGTTTTTATTTTGACAGGAACTAAAACTTCAAGTACACTGCTGCATCCTGATCGCTTTATGAAAGGTTTTGTTGTGCAGACATCAAGTTAAATGAACTGGGAGAAATTTGTTTATAGGGATGTGTAAGAAGTTACTTGTTAATCCATTACTGAGCAAACAGTCAAGGAAGACTGTTCCCCAAAAAGGACAGAGCAGAGAGAGAAGCCACTGTGCTTACGAACAAAATGTAGTCACCATTTCTTCTCATGGTGCCATTTCTTGAAGTAGTTTCTCTGCCAAATCTCAAAGTATTCTACAATTTAGAAATAGGATTTGACTAAGAATTCTCAGAAAAATCATAATTAAAACAAAAACCTAAATAGCCACAATATTTAGCCTCGGGCAGCTAACCTGTGCAGTGGGATCACAGGGGTGGAAAGCACTGGGCCAAGAACGGAACTGGTGGAACATTCTCTGTAACAGAACAGAGAAAATGAGAACCATTGTTAGTCTGTTCCTATTGCTCCTGCCATTCCTGATGCCAAAATCGTGTATATATGACTGAACCTCCCTAGGGAGGTTGTGGAATCTCCATCACTGGAGATTTTTAAGAGCAGGTTAGACACATACCTATCAGGGATGGTCTAGATAATACTTAGTCCTGCCATGAGTGCAGGGGACTGGACTGGATGACCTCTCTAGGTCCCTTTCGGTCCTATGATTCTATGAAAAGAGTCTGTTTCTATTGCCAGGGATTTTCTTGTGATGTGGCTTCTTCCCTTTATTTTTGTCTTTTTTTTTTTTTTTGTTCACTGTTGTTTCATTCTCTTCTCTCCCTTCCACCATTGTCTTGTTGCTCTCCCTTCATGTGTTTCTCTTTCGCTTTACTACCATCTAACCCAGTAAAAGTTCAAGGGTCTAACGCCAGTAGTACAACTAGCATTAGATTATATCTCCCACAATCAGTGTGCCCATCTGTCCTATGGGGAGGGGAATTTTAAATGACTATAATGTTGGTTCAATGCCATATGGCCATGGTAAAGCCCTATCAACTGAAATGACCCCTGATTCCCTTGTGAATGATTAGACAAGTGTGTTGGAAATCTAGTGCCAAATATAACCTGACAGATGGCTAACCTTTTGTGGCGTACTCAAGCAAACAAATAAAAAAGAAAAGTCTAAACTGGAGGCTAAACACGTGATGGGGAGAAGTTCGGAGAAAACCTGATGATAGACCATCTCTCTGAGTCCTGGTATTTAAGGGATGAATCCATATCAGGCAGCATGCTAATCACTTTGCAACATAAATCTTCAGTGTGGTGCATGTCTGCAGCCAGGTCCTGGTCCTGCTGTTGCTGAAGTCAAATGCAAAGCTCCTGTTCCATTCTGTAGGTTCTGGATCTCAGTGAACGCCCCCTGTAGAGCAACAGGAAGTAGATTGCTATAGGCCTTGGTGAAATGCTTTTCAGTATGAGCATTTTTATTAAGTCACTAGATTTTGGGAGCCTCCAGCCCCAGCAGAACAAGGGCTTTGTTCTTGAGCACCAAAATATGGATGCCTGATCTTGTAGCATTTACCTACTTAAGAAGTCTCCATTGTGGCTGCTTATGTGAATTAAAGGCTACAGCGCTGGGCCCTGGATGAGCACAATCTTATTTTAAAATGGATGTCATGCATTTTCTCTTTAACCTGGTTTTGTGTGCCCATACTGAACTCTGTTTTTGGTAGCACGGTGCTATATTGGAGTGGCCACATACAGAACTGTTCAGAACAAAGGAGAATCTGAAGCCTATAATATAGTTTTTCTAATTCAGGTTCTGATCTTAATCCCAGGTTTAGTACTTTCCCAGAAGAACAGTACTTGCAAGACTTCAGTACTTGCAAGAATGGGGGCTACTAACATCAAGATGTCCCCCATGGTTTGGAATTTCTGTCCTCGCGAAAAGAACACACATGGTACAAAAATGAAAAACTCCTATAGGCAGCAGTGCTCTGCATGTCTTCTTGACACATGGTTTAACATGTTTGCACATATGTTCATGTGTAATCATATCTGACAACTATGTCATAAAACAGTTAAAAACAATAGCGGGAACAGAGCCCAAGTTCCTATTATGGATAGAAGAAAGAGAATTTATATGAAAGTCTGAATCTGGCAATTAGGCATAGCAGAGTTTGTAAAACCAACGTAGGCGGTTTCATCATTTATTTTTGTTTTCCTTGTTGGAAAAATTGCTGCTCTTTGTGTGAATTACTGTATTTGAGGTAAAGCGAGGTATTAACATGAAAAGAGACACATATCTGGTGGAGGTGTGGGTGTGCGTGGTTGTGAAGAAAACAGCTTTAACTTTGTGTTAATTAATGGTAACCTCGAAATAAAATAGAAATTAGAAATAGTTAAATGAGAGGAAGACAAATCGGCTGTTAAGCAGTTTGTTTTCATGAATAAAAATATAAAAGTATCAGATACATACATAAATTAGGTGGAAAAATAGATGGTCAAAAGTTAAAAAAGAACGAAAACACAAGCTTATGGTCACAAGATCAAATGAGGCATTAGTTCCTTTTCCTCCCTTTTGGTGCAGTTCACCAGAAGTTCAAGTAATTCAACTGTACGATTCAACTAGAACAGAAAACAGAGCCAGAAAACCTGATTACTAACAGCATGTACAGAAAAATAATCAAATAAACTTAACACTTGATGTCAGCTTTCCCATTAAAGGACAATTGTATATGTTGGAATTTCATCTTAGTTACGTAGAGCCCTGTTTTGCATATAAAGCTCACTTACAATAGCCACTATCCCAGCAATTGAGAACTTATTGTACTAATGAGCAATCATACTGGATTTAAGCAACAAATGCTTGAGAAACAGGGTCTTTTCTGGGGATTGAGGGTTGGAGAGCTGCTGGTGACCAGAGGTATAGCTAAGGGCAGCAGATCTCCATGAAATAATCTGTTGCTAATATAAACCGAAAATGAAGACAGATGGATTTTGTGTCAAATGGGTGATGGTGTTAATTATGATTTGTTTATGGTATCACTCATGGGGTGCTAGGTGCTTTCCAGACATTTAAGAAGGGTTAGTCCCTGCTTCAACATGCTTGCAGTGTGATACAAACTGGGCATTTCTACAGAATTCATGTCCTCTACAGTAACTGGTTGGATTACGTGAATCGTCTCTTGACAATGCAATCAGCTTAGAAGAGCTTTTCTAATAGCAAAAAAAGCAAACAGAAAATGTGTACTGATCATGATAGTGACATTAAGATTGCAGGTCATCTTCATTATAATGCCCTGTTTTTCCATGCATATAACTTTCTCAAAAATAATTCTTTTGGGCTGAATCTTTCCATGTTTGGGCTCAGTCAGGGTGTTGTCTCTACCATTGCAGTCATGAGGTGCCTGATCCAAACCCATCAAAGTTAATGGACAGATTCCCAGTCTTTCACATCAGGCCCTGTGTGTTCCTCTTTCTTCTGCCAGTCAGGCTGAGCGCCAGTTTGGATAGAGAAGATTATGAAGCCCAGACTGTTTAATTCTGAATCATCCTCGCTTTTCTGCACAGTTGTTCCTTGCTTCCCTGCAGCAGGTTCCTGCTGGCTGAAGTTTCTCTACTCTATCCACCTTATTGTAGCCTAGATAAACCCAGCTCTGCCTCTCTTCTGCTCCAACCTGCCACAGCTTCCAGAGTGGGTCCAGACTTCACAGTGTATCCCAGACATTCTTTCTCCACAGCCCCACCCTCACCTCAGCTGGCTGGCAGTGAGTGCACTAGTGGGCTGGAACTAGAGGAATGCAGCACACTTCCCTGTCCAGGCTTGCAGCTGGACCCGCAGCTGCCTCCAAGTCAGGGGAGGCAGAAGGGGCTCACAGAGGAGGATTCATAATTGAGACAGAGGTATCTTTGTCCCCATCCTTCAGCTGTTCCTCTCAGCGAGGAATGCTCCTGCATCCAGGGGACCAAAGTCTGACTGAGCAAGATCTCTTTAGCCTTGGTGCTGCCTCCCGGTGGGGAATGCATTTTCATAACCTTCCCGCCTCTTTCCCAAGAACCAGTTTAAATGGTGCTCCCTTCCCTTTGCGCATCTGCAACTCCATCCTCTGTCCTCTCCAGAGACTTGTTAGGGTCCTCAGTAGGTAAGAAGAAGCTTCGTATGACCCTGGCCGGCTATAAAACCCCTCACCCTCCCACCCGAGGGAGGGGGAAATGCATTCAGATTTAGCCTCTACCCCCAAATCCTTAGCCACCCTACTCTGTCCCTACACTCTTTTGTAATAACTAGGGCTGTCAATTAATCACAGTTAACTCTCGCGATTAACTAAAAAAAATTAATTGTGATTAATCACAGTTTTAATCGCATTGTTAAATGATAGAATACCAACTGAAAATTATTAAATATTTTTGGATATTTTCTACATTTCAAATATATTGATTTCTATTACAACACAGAACACAAAGTGCATGCTGCTCACTTTGTTTTTTTTATTACAAATATTTGCACTGTAAAAATGATAAACAGAAGAAATAGTATTTTTCAGTTCACCTCATATAGTGCAATCTCTTTATCGTGCAAATGTAATTTACAAATGTAGATTTGTTTTGTTACATAACTGCACTCAAAAACAAAACAATGCAAAACTTTAGAGCCTACAAGTCCACTCAGTCCTACTTCTTGTTCAGCCAATTGCTAAGACAAATAAGTTTGTTTACATTTACGGGAGATAATGGAGCCGGCTTCTTATTTACAATGTCACCAGAAAGTGAGAACAGGCGTTCGCATGGGTCTTTTGTAGCCGGCATTGCAAGGTATTTATGTGCCAGATGTGCTAAACATTTGCATGCCCCTTCATGCTTCGGCCACCATTCCAGAGGACATGCTTCCATGCTGATGACGCTCGTTAAAAAAATAATGCGTTAATTAAATTTGTGAACTCCTTGGGGGAGTATTGTATGTCTCTGGCTCTGTTTTACCCGCATTCTGCCATGTATTTCATGTTATAGTTGTCTCAGATGATGACTCAGCACATGCTGTTCATTTTAAGAACACTTTCACAGCGGATCTGACAAAATGCAAAGAAGGTACCAATGTGAGATTTCTAAAGATAGCTACAGCACTGGACCCCAGGTTTAAGAATCTGAAGTGCCTTCCAAAATCTGAGGGGATCAAAGCATGGAGCCATGCTTTCAGAAGTCTTAAATGAGCAGTACTCTGATGCAGAAATTACAGAACCTGAACCATCAAAAAAGAAAATCAATCTTCTCCTGGTGGCATCTGACTCAGGTTATGAAAATGAGCATGTATTGGTCCTCACTGCTTTGGATTGTTGTTGAGCAGAACCTGTCATCAGCATGGACGCATGTCCTCTGGAATGATGGATGAAGCATGAAGGGATATATGAATTTTTAGCTCATTGGCATGTAAATATCTTGCGATGCCGACTGCAGCATTGCCATGCGAACGCCTGTTCTCACTTTCAGTTGACGTAAACAAGAAGCAGGCCAGCATTATCTCCTAAAAATGTAAACAAACTTGTTTATCTGAGTGATTGACTGAACAAGAAATAGGACTGAGTGGACTTGTAGGCGCTAAAGTTTTACATTGTTTTGTTTTTGAATGCAGTTCTTTTTTGTACATAATTCTACATTTGTAAGTTCAATTTTCATGATATAGAGATTGCACTACAGTACTTAGTATTTTTCAATTCATCTAATATATTTCTTTTGTTTTTTACAGTGCAAATAGTTGTAATAAATAATATAAAGTGAGCACTATACACTTTGCATTCTGTGATGTAATTGAAATAAATAAATATATTGAAAATGTTGAAAACACCCAAAACTATTTAAATAAATGGTATTCTATTATTGCTTAACAGTGCCATTAATTTTTTTAATCACTTGACTGCCCTAGTAATAACACTATTTGGATACTCCTGAGTGGTGCAGCTTTCTGGCTGAAGTTGTCAGGGTTTAGCCTCATCTTCAGTTGCTTGTAGTTTTCTGAAAAGGTTGGAATACAACAAAATATTCCTGGGAGAATTCTGTGCTACTGTGCAATGCAGAATTTTGCGCGTGCAGAATTTCTTTTCCCCCACTGGAATGGGCTGCAGTGGTTCTAGCTACTACTAGGGGCCACTGGTCCTGGCAGAGCCCAGCTCACACATAGAAGACACTGCTGGGGGTTAGGGTGAGGGAGCTAGAGGGTTCCTGGCAGCTGCAGTTTCGAGCATGCCCTGAGGGAAGCACAGGACACTCCGTGCGTCAGGCTATTTCTCCCTCTGGATCGCTAGGCTTTGGGGTAGGGGGGAAGAGCAGATGTTGGTGTCCGTACTCATGGGGGGGCATGGATGGGCTCTGTGGGGGAGGGCATGTGGGTATGGCTGGGCTCTTGGGGGAAGGGAGCACAGGTATCTGGGTAAGGGCAGCTCTGTGGCTGGGCTCTAGGGGAGAGGGGTTGTGGGTATCTGGCTCCCTGGCTGGGCTCTGGGGCAGGCGGGGCAGAGAAACAGGAACTGGGTTGTCATAGGGGTTTCTTTAACTCTCTACTCCTGAGGGAATTTGTGTGTGTGTGTGTGTGTGTCTTGTTACAGACCTACTTCTTAAGTATTTTTGAAATAAATTACTAAAATAATTGAAATTGCCGTTATGTACTGTTATTTTGACAAAAAAAATTGCAGAATTTTGCAGACATTTTAATTTTTTGGTGCAGAATGCCCCTAGGAGTAAACGTAATGATGCTATTTTGCAACAAATACCAATATATATAAATTTAACGTTCTGCTACTGACGTGCTCAGTGCTTGCACTTTTTAATAATTATTGGTGTGTTTTCAGCAATATTGGTTTATTTACATATCAGTGGGGTTTTTTTGTGCCATTAAAGTTAATTTTGTAATTTAAGGGAGGTATATGCGTGTAATGGGTATAAAGAGTATGAAGAGTATTTTCTTTTGTTTATGTACACTGTGGCAGAGCTCCGATCTTGTCCCTGTGGGTCCCGCGCTTCTAGGCGGTTTATGCTAGCCTCAGAGGATGGTGAGAGAACTCCCACAGTCCCTGTTGTCCCTCTGGGCTTATTGCAGAACAGTTTAGCCTCCTGTCCTGCCAGAGGCCTGTCTTCTCCTTGTAGTGGCAGGTTGGTGGGGGGAACCCGGGCCCGCCCTCTACTCCGGGTTCCAGCCCAGGGACCCTAATGGTAGCAGCTGTTGGCAGCCGACCTCTCACTGCCAGAGTTGCTACAATTCCCTGGGCCACTTCCCCACAGCTCTCCCTCTTCTCCCTTCTTCACCCTTACCTTAGGGCTCCCTTACCAATGGCTTGAGAGTTGCCTTATTTACTCAGCCCTTCAGTAGCAGCAGCACTTCCTCTCCTCTGGCTCCCTGGCTCTTCCTCACTGACTGGAGTGAGCCCTTTTATATGCTCAGAAGAGCCTTAATTAGGGTCAGGTGTTCACTTCACCTTAATGGCCTCACCTGACTCTTTGCAGGTTAATTAGAGTCAGGTGTTCTCATTAGCCTGGAGCAGTCCCTGCTCTGGTCAGTTAGGGAACAGAAAACTGCTAACCGAATGGCCAGTATATCTGCCTTCTACTATTCTGTTGTACCGAACTGGCCTGGGTCTATCACAACATCTACAGATATGATAATCTCATATAGTTGTGTTCTGAAAATCAGTTTTGCCAAGGTGTCCCTATTAAGTTTTTATTTCATAAAATTAACATGTATATATGTTTATATTTGCTTTATTATAAGTCATTTTATATATAGCTGTTTAATTTTAGTTCTTTATCTGGGCATATATAACATTTTATCAATAAGGTTTCACCTAGGAGTATAATCTTCTCTTTTAATGCTGTTTAATCCACATGTTTATTTGTGGCTATTTTTTAAACAGCATTGATTTTAGAGATGGGACTGAATCATAAAATTGGTATCCAGGATCCATTTCAGATCCATGATTTCCCCAAAATTCAGGGCTGATGGGGTTCAGATCCAGTAGTACTTTTGAACCCTTTTTCAGTTTAACTAGACCTTTTTGACTTCATGTCTAAAATGTAAATGAGGGAATTCTTCTCATAAACGGATGAAGAAATTATTTTTGTATTTCCCAGTGCCGTAGCATATTCAGGCCAAATTTTGAAATCACATATGCTTGTGAGTAATGGGAGTAGTCTCTTTGAATAAGGGCCTATTCCCGTGCCAAATAAAGCCAGTGAGAGTGTATGTGAATCAGTGCTTGCTGGAGAGACTCTAATTGTATGTATAATTCTTGATAGTTTTACAGTTGTGAATAAATCACAGCAGATTTTATATTTTTCTCATATGTCACGTAATTTAAATGTGACCCTGTATATTTGCCATTGTGTTAGTTTTTTATTCTGTTTTACAATAGTGTGCAGGAAGTATATGGCTTAATTCTGTTTATTGTGTATTTTAATGTAAATTCATTTTCTTTTTCCATGTTAAATGCACACGGATCATTACTTTAATGAAAATTACTTCAGCTATTGTCTCCTTTTCTTGTGTTTGTATACCACCCAGCACAATCCTGTAGTAAACATTTATATTACTGAATGGGTCCTTTGAGATGTACCACAATATAATTGTTTACTGCTGTTATTGCTAACTGTTATGTTATACTGTAGAAAAATAGTGTTGCAGGTGTATTGTATTTAAGCAATACTATGTGATCAGTTATTAAAGATATATTGTAATGCAATATATACATATAATGCAAGAGGCCAAGATGAGCATGCATTTGCTGATGTTTATGCGCTAAATTGCATAACTTTAGCATTGTGTTAACATAAGTTCTTCTCAGAATGTGTGTCCCACTGTAAGCACGTACATGTGTGAAATCAGATAGTTTCTGAATGGCAGCATCCATGAGGATCACACATGTGCGCTGGGACTCCTTGTGTGCCTGTCAGAGGGCACAAAGCTTGGAGCATCTGTGGCCCTTCCTCCGTTCCCTCTTACTTCCCATGGTAGCAAGATAGAAGCTGGTGAGTGTCCAGCCCTCTAGTTCTTAGCTTTGGTTAAATTCTTTCAAATGCTTCATAAAACTTTCAAAATGCTTCTGATTTTCTGACATATGACTACTGTGAACAATATTGAATCATATGGACTGAATATTTATGGTCAACCCTCCTGTGTACTCCCTCTACAGACGTCCCTGGATTAGGCTTTTCAGTATGACAGGTACAAAACCTGTAGGCTTCAAGCTCTGCCCCTCCTGAGATAGACTAATTCCATTGAAAGATGGACACAGCAGCGGCCTCTTCTGCTTAGGAGAATCCCACATACCGAGCATGTGCTCAGTGAGCCTTTCATTCAGCACAAGAACTGGCAAGTCACAAAACACACAGCTGAAGATTCGTCTCCTCTAGCAATCTGTGAAGGCCTCTTCAGATCCTGAGGACACTAACTCTAGAGTCCTGATAGTTAGGCCAGCTTCCTTCCATAACCTCTCTAGTAGACAAGCGACAGCAAAGACCAGCTTGGAGAGGATGACCCTGAGATCAGACCTGGTATCTGCATAGATGCTGATGCCACCCACATCGAAACCAACGCTAACATCTCAGGTATTCAAGTCTGGCACCAAGAGCGGCTGCTCCAACAGAAGCAATGACTCCAGTTGGAGAATAGTGTCTTACCACATGGACAGGCCGCCTAAAGCCTCAGAGGATAAAGCCATCAAATTGTACACATCATTGAAGAAGAAAACAAGGTTACTTACTCTACAGTAACAGGTTCTTCAATATGTTATAGTCAGTGCAAATACCATGATCTGCCCTCCTCCATTCTCCCCCACTCCCCCTTTTGGAGTCCCCAGCAACATGGGCTTTGGTTTGTGAGGGAACCGTGGGAGGGTTGTGGCAGACTTAGATAAATTTAGGAGTGATTGTTGTGCCAATTCCTATATCTGACTCCATTATTTGTTACAGTACATGTGTTTTCCTTGCTGTAGTCCATCTCAATTTCCAGGTTTTCATATTTTCTGAATCAATTTAGGGAAACTCTTTGCTCCTTTGAAATGCTAACATATTTGGTGTGTGTTCTAGTGGGGTTGTCTGTGCAGGAATGATACATTCCATAGTTGTTTGCAATGTTGTTGTAGCTGTGTTGATCCCAGGATATGAGAGGCAAGGAAGGTAAGGTAATATTTTTTATTGGATGAATTCCATATATGATCTTTGAATACTTGTCCCCAAAGGAAACCTGCACAACCCCTTCAGAAAGCAAGTCCTGGAAATTTAAATTCATAACATTGCTGGACACTGCAAACCATGGACTTAGCAGGGACATTGGTTTCATGGCTCATTGCAACCATAACACACACCTACCTGCCTGCTAACCCTTAATGGCCCACTTCAATTTTGTACAACAATCTAACCCTTTTTGACCACTCTGTCTTAAGTGACTTCTTGCAACTTGTGTTACCCCTTACACTTAATTGTGTGTTCCAACTTGTATTTAGCTCAGACACTCTGACTTTGATTCCTTTCTCCAGACCTGAAGAAGAACTCTGTAGGTGGAAATTACAAGCTTTCAAACAGAAGTTGGTCCAATAAAAGATACTGCCTTACCTACCTTGTCTGTCTTAGGAGTGATAAAGATGATTGGAATAAAGCATACCATATTTTTAAAATATATGGGCAGACCTGGGAAAATGAAATGGGATTACAAAGTCAATTAAAAAATCAGAGTACAAATCCTGGCTCAGATAATTCAGAAGCATAGCTGGGCTGCCCTTTTTTTTTTTTTTTTTTTTTAAATTGATCTGAATGTGCTTTAACTTGACTCGGTTGTGTAAATACAACTGGTTTGAAGTTATTGGAAAAAGAACTTTATTTAATTTATTAAATCCTTCAAATGAGACACCATAGTACCTAAATATAACACACACAGAGAGAAATATTTGTTTGGGTGTTTTTAAGCTTATCTCTGCACATCACAGGTTGATCTTAGAGTTTCTTCTTGTAGCCTGCAGGGGACTCTACCTGGTATGCACTGAGAAATGTCAATGAAAGAAAAGTTTGAACAGATTGTTTCTAGAAGTGACAAGCTACGAGTATTGATGACTTATCTGGAAGGGAAATTTAAAGGACGTAAGACTCATAAGATAGAGACCCAGGTCTGACCCCTTGAGGAAGTCTGCAGGAAGGGAAATGCCTTGCTCCATTACAGCGTTTCCAATGAATTGACACCTGGGTAGGTCTGTGGTTTTGAGGGGATGGTGGGTGGCCAGCGCTCTGTGTAGGTGAAGGTGCAAGGAGATATGTACAGGTCTCAGGGCATTCATGTTGCCCTGTCTTTATCCATTTGTAGCATGCTTAATCAGGAGCTGGTAGCCAGCCAGCTGCTCTGAACAACAGTAACTCCCTGTGACTTTTCCATTGTAAAATGTGCATGTCAGGAGACAATGCCATGTAGAATGGCTGCTACCACCCCAGAACTTATTTGCCAGCTGGACACTCCTACCAAAACTGCACAGAGATCCAATTGTATGGGCTTCTGTTGTCTGGGGAGGGAAATGGGTGAAGACTATTTAGGCTCTGGACCCATTTTACGTGCTCACCAGCCGAATTTAGTCAGTATTTTTTTTGCACTGTGCCTAGTCCAATGGGATCCTGAACCTTCTTGAGGCCTTTAGGCTCTCTTGAAATACAAATGATCATCATAATACTTATTTTTAAATTTTCCCCTTTGCCCCTCCAGTGGAGGGAATGTCATAGCACTTAGATTGGATAGCACAGGTAGCTGAATAGCAGTTAGAACAATTTGAAGAGACGATTTTGATAACACTAGTGCAAGTTCTGAAGCTTAGGGCTCGGCTACTCTTGCAAGTTAGAGCGCATTAAAGCAGCCCCAGGTGCCCTAACTCATGACCCGTCCACACTGGCAAGGCACTTAGGGCTGGTCCACACTAAGGGGTGTGTGTGTGTGTGTGTTGAACTAAGATACGCAACTTCAGCTACGTGAATAACGTAGCTGAAGTCGAAGTATCTTAGTTCGAACTTAAAAGCACTTACCGTGGGTCCAGACGCAGCAGGCAGGCTCCCCCGTTGACTCCGCTTAATCGATCCCAGAAGATCAATTGCTACCCGCCGAATTAGGCGGGTAGTATAGACGTACCCTTAGAGTGCCTGGACTCTGCAGCTGGAACGCTCTTGGTAATCCACCTCCATGAGAAGCATAATGCTTGCTGCGCCTCGGCTGAAACACCCCAACATCAGTGTGAATGAGTTGCTGCATTAATGTGCTTTGATCGGCCTCTGGAAACGTCCCATAATCCCCTTAAGTCAAGTGGCCACTCTTGTCATTATTTTGAACTCAGGCTGTAGGAATGCGGATATGCACTTTCAAAGCTCTGTTTGACAGCCAAAAGCAATCCATTAGTGTGGAATGCTGTTGTTGAGAGAGAGAGAGAGAGAGTGTGTGTGTGTGTGTGTGAGAGAGAGAGGGGGGGGAAGGGAGAAGGGTCTGCTGCTGTCTGAATTTACAAGACAGCATGCTGCCATGCTCTCAAAAGCCCACTTTCTCTCCCCCCACATACACACAACACACTCCCTGTCACACTCCTCCACCCCCACCCCCCATTTGAAAAGCACGTTGTAGCCACGTGCATGCTGGGATAGCTACCACAATGCACTGCTCTTCGTGGTGTTGCAAGAGCTGCTAATGTGGCCTCGCCAATGCGCTTGAATCTGACAGTGTAAACACACTGCAGCACTTTCCCTACTGCGCTCTCCGAGGGCTGGTTTAACTCACAGCGCTCTACATCTGCAAGTGTAGTCGTGCCCTTAGTTATAGAGCAGCAGTATCCTGAAAAGACCACACAAGGGAGAACATGTTCTTGCAATAAGTGTAATTGGTGTACCAATGGGTAAAGAATTTCTGGATTCTGATTTATTTATGAAACAATTTTTTTTTTTTAGCAAACCTCTTAGTCTAAATGCAAAGAAGGATGCTCTGTGCAGAAAAAGAGGGACTGCCCCCACCGAGATTATGGTGTAAATCAAGAGGGGAGGCTGGGGCTTTTTTGTGGTGGTGGGTGCCAAAGGCCAAAAATGAGGGCAAGAGTGTTTGAATGAGGAAACGTTTTTAGGTTTCCTGACCTCAGCCCTATGGCTCGGAGTGAGAGAAGAGAATTTAGGGACTCTGAACAGAACTTTTTTATAGAAAGTAAAGCTGTTACCCTCACTTCTAGCCAAACACCGTTTATGTTGTTAAAAATAGAGTATCATACATTTTGGGAATCTAAATCTGTAAAATATTTTCTAAAGCCAATAAGCAGCAAATTCTAAGCAAGCAGAAGAGTGTGTAACTGACGTTCAAAAAAAAAGACCAGGAACTGATTCTTCTCATACTTGAGTAATTGAGAATATGCTATAAATTCATTTCCGTGTCCTGTTTTAAAATAGCAAAAATAATATTTATTGCTGTGCTAATTATATTCGCGTTTTGTCCCAAGTGCAGTACAGATTTGGTAAAAAGCTCTTCATAATAGACTGTTAGCCCCATCTATACCCAGAACAAGGGACTCATTATTAAACCTGTTTCAGTAGTGGAAGCATTTCATGTCAGTCGTAGGCATGGAATTTATTGTATATAGCTGCAGACAATCTTAACCTTAATCTTAATATATGGTGATTATTTTCTGCACATATGCTATCCCACCCCTGAAGCAACTGGAGCTTCCAGCAAGGACTGCAGAATGTTAGGAAAAGCCATGCTGCTGTTTGGCACTTCCAGTAACGTCTGGCACCATCTGATTATTTTTAACACACACTGAACCTGAATCTCTTTTTGTGGGATGGCAGGCAGCGTACATTCAGTAACAATAGGCGTAGAGCAGATCAGCTTGGGTCTCTGGTCAGTGAGGAAGGCTGCAGCAGATGGTTCAAGGAAAAATGTATTTCACAAAAAAAATTGCACAGGAGATTTATCTTTTGACATTTCACTTTTATGATGTTTATCAGCCTTGTCTAGTTAGATTACAATCTCTTCAGAGCAGAAATTAGGTCTTGGATGCTTATGCAGCACTTGCACAATGGGGCTGCGATCTTGGAAAAGGGTGTTTGGGCAGCTAGGTATTTGCAGTTCAAACAAATAGTGTTGGTAATAATTTTATAATTTCTGTTTTTAATTGTTGTGTAAGTTCTCTGAGCAAAAAGATGGATGCCTGAAATAGAAGAGGAAAAAATTGTTAAATAAATAGAAGAAGAATGAATCAAATCCCAGTACAGTAACTCTTTTGCGTAACATTGTAGTTATGTTCCTGAAAAATGCCACTTTAAGCAAAACAATGTTAAGCGAATCCAATTTCCCCATAAGAATTAATGGGGCGGGGGGGAAGTTGTTTGTTTGTTTGTTTGTTTGTTTGTTTTATTTTATATATATAATATAATATTAAAATATCAAATCAAATCACCATATAGGGTGGGATATTTCCCAGGGAAAGCCTTACTGCTAAATGATGAACTAGCACTCGGCTGAGCCCTCAAGGGTTAACACATTGTTGTTAATGTAGCCTCACACTCTACAAGGCAGCACAAATGGAGGGAGGGGAGACAGCGCGGCAGACAAAGACACACACACACCGTGTGTGTGTGTGTGTGTGTGTGTGTGTGTGTGTGTGTGTGTGTGTGTGTGTGTGTGTGTGTGTGTGTGTGTGTGTGTGTGTGTGTGTGTGTGTGTGTGTGTGTGTGTGTGTGTGTGTGTGGCGCATTTCCCCTTTAAGTACACTGACCCAATTCTAAGTACATTGCCTTTTTAAGTAGACCAGCAAGTTGAGACAGCAGCTGCTGCCAGTAAGCTCCCTCCTTCCTGAGCCCTGTTGTGTGTGCTGTCCCTCCCCCTGCTCTATGGAGATGGGGTAAGCAGGGGGGAGAGGGACACCCTGACATTAGCTGCCTCCCCCCCCACTCCCACGCACAGCAATCAGGAGGCTCCTGGGAGCAGCTCCAAGGCAGAGGGCAGGAGCAGCACATGGCAGTGGGGGGGAGGGACAGCTGAACTGCTGGACAATTGATAGCCTGCTGGGCGGCTGCCGTACAGGGAACTTAGGGGAGCAGGGAGCTGATAGGGCGTCTACCGGTCCACCCTGGTTCCAAGCCCCCACAGCTAGCTACAACGGGCTGCTCTTTCTGCAAGGAGTGGCCAAAGCAGGTGGCTGCCAAACAATGTTATAAGGGAGCATTGTGCAACTTTAAACGAGCAGGTTCTCTAATTGATCAGCAACCTAACAATGTTAACCGGGACGACTTTAAGTGAGGAGTTACTGTATTATGTGGTGGGGTGTGTTTTTGTTTGTTTATTTTTTAACTTGTTTGTTTTCTTCAGCCCTGGTACACTACAGTTTTTAACCAAGTGTGTAACCAGTTAGAGGCCTGGTTGGCTCTAAACAGAGTTTGCGTCCGCACCCAGTGTGGTTCATATTCCAGTAATAAATGTGTTGCCTAACAGTGTTGTTTTTTCTTACCTACACTGGCATGTGCTGACAGTCTTTTCATCTGTTTGGCATACTGTATTTTGCAGTATAGATGGGTTCCCCACTAACTGGGGCCTATGTAACTGGTTTGGCTGGTCCTCTTTCTCTCATCTTTCTGAGTGGTAGGTCATTTTCTGAGTGCCTTGCCCCATGTGCCTCCGGATGCACACACTCCAGTGCTGAGGCACTATTTGGTAGCTACCTGGTTTTTCCCAGAGTGCAGTGATACAAACCCAGTAAGGCAGCATGATAGATATGGATGAACAACATAGCTAACACATACATGGTTATGTTGTGAAAAACAGTACCATGTGGACACAGCTTGTAGAGTTCCTTGAAACTGGGTCAGGTATTTTCAAAAGCACAGTTGTACTTTTTGTACAAGTCAGGGTGAAATAGCTTCCTCCCTGTTACATGGGTGGAAGTAAAGCTGAAGAGTAGTTCCATAGACTAATTGATTCTACAACATATATATTGTATGGCAGGATAATCCTTACAAAGCTGGCTCTACTTATGTAAAAAATAAGGCTTCCACCGTTTTTCTTTTAGCCACAATGAGCTGTGCCTTAATACTGATGATGTGGGGTGTTTGTGTTCCCTTTTACTTCACAATCTTAAGCACATTAATGAAAAGTATGCCCATCTTGAGGTTGAAAATGAGAACAAGGGTAAAATGTGCAAAGGTGCCGAAGCGACGTAGGAGCCCAACTCTCATTGAAAGTCCATGGAACTTAGGCTCCTAATTCACTTAGGTACTCTTGCACATTTTGCTCTTAGTGTCCTGCCTATCTCCTTTGTGAATATGTCTAAATGACATTAGCACACCATATTTCATCACAAGGGGATTGTGTAGGTAAATAGCCATGTGTGTTCTTTACACAGTACCAAACGGGTCATAAGTTGTAAGGAGAGCCAGGTTTGGAGTTCAGCAAAAGGGATGGGAGGGCAAATTATCCATTCCTTCTGCCACTGAAATAGAGCTATTATAGTTGTTTGTATGTGGTGGTTGTAGTGGATGTCTGTCCACCAGTGGTTAGGGGGTGAGTAGGGACATGATCTTCTTGGCTGCTGCATGTGAGATGGGTGCTGTCAATGCCCCATGTAGGCCATTTCAGCCAATGATCTGACAAGGCTTCTCTGGAGTTGCTGCCAAGATGTGCGAAGGCCTCCCAGAGAGAATTCCACCTCCATGCAGCTCCGCAGCACCTAGAGGACTCTGGATTTTAGCCCTAGTACTAAGTGGGATTATTGGAAATGTATTGATGTTTTATGCCAAATATATGTCACAAGCAATAGGGATAGGATATATCAAAATGATCATAACAGTTTTTAAAAAGACAGTATATATGTATTTTTATATTGATAAAAATACTTTAAATGATTCTGAATGTGAGTAAATCAAAAGAAACTAACATCTTTTTTTGTAACCTCTCTGACTGTATTCTTATGGATGCAAATGCAATGTGGGTTATCAATACTTCTGGCCCTTATACTCATGCCTGTTAGGCTCTGATTCTGACCCACCCTTTAAGACATTGCTTGAATAACATCTACTGACACTGAGACGTTTCCTTTTAGACGATCAGTGTGTGCCTTAATCCAGAATGCTTTTGAAATGATTTTAATCAAAATCATTTCTAGACATTCCAAAAGGAAAACCCCGGCACAGAGGATGGAAGGTATGGAAGAGGCATCCATGTAATCCTTGAAGGCCTTTTTCACCTTTCCTTTCTTATCTCCTTTTAAGGAACTGTACGGCTCCTCTACTGCTTGCATATGACAGTAGTAAAAATAAATGATTAAATATACAATAGATGTAAAAATATGTGATGTGATGAATATGCTGTTGGGTTCTCAGCTGGCCTAGTATCTTAGTTTCCCCTTTCTGCCCCCCTCCCCACCCTTTTCTGGCTGGTGACTTCTCCATTCTGTAATAGTTGTAACTTTAAAGATGAGCTTCAACGTGAGAAAGAAGATGAGTTAAACCAGGAGATAGGCTGGGTGGTCCCACTAATCAGAGCTGGCAAACAGGAGACCCTCAAAGCCCAGTGCCTGCAACCCAGCTTTCATCCCTTCCCATGAATTTGTTGGGGGAAATTAGAAATGTCAGGACTGAATCTCCCCTTTCATTGAACACCAACAAGGGAAGGAGAAGGTAATGTTTAGCCATTTTCTTTCGAAGGGAAACCAATTCTGAGAAATGAAACCGTGGTCACAGATCTCTTTGATTTGGGGAGGGCCTGAGGCTTATGTGGCTGTGGGAACAAGTACTGCACAGGATGCCACTAGGGCCACCTTGACATCCTTCCCAGCTGCTTGCTTGAAGCTGAGCTGATTTGCGCTGAAGTGCAGCTAAATGCTCTTGTGCACAAAAAGACTAAGAGCAAGGGTCACAGGCACTCTTGAATTTGCACGCTACCGTAGAGAGGTTTCCTGGCTATTAATAAAGTTATTTTTCTGTAAAAATACTAACATTCACCAGAATGCACATACAGCTCTCCAGTGGCCGAGGCAGCCTCATGTTCCGTCTACTGTAGTTTATTTGGACAACTGTTTCTTGCAAAACTTTATTTTTCTCTTTTCAAGTTGGCAGCTGGATGATGACCCCTGGAGAAGCAGATGGGCTCCACTTCTGCTGCAGGAGACGTAGTCAGTTTAGAATGTATTAAACAGAATCCTCTTGCTTGCCTTCTCAAGAATGCTCAGGCTGACCCTAGACACAGGGGTGAGATCACCGTAGACAGAGTCAGTTATATTTGTGGGGGCGGGCAAAGGAATGTTTTGCAAAAATGAAAACTAGAAGGAATGCCCCCCAGCACGTTCCACAGCCTTTAGAAATTCTATTCCGCCCCGACTGCATCCCTGCCCTGAAATTCCTCAGCACCACCTGACTTGCTAAAGACACCCCAGAATGCATCATGCTGCACCAGTAATGCAACAGCTGCAGGGGGGTATTGTTTGTTTCCTTCTTCCCTCCGCCTGATGGCCACAAGGAGAGAGTGTATGTGGAGAGGCCATATGTGGAGAGCTCTCCATTTAGAGCACCATGTGACTGGTGGCCATATGGAAAGTGATCTCTCCTTGCTCCTGGTAACACTGTTCAGAATACCCTTCAAGGGACACATTTCAGTATGCATGCACAGCAGTGGGCATGGTTTAAAACAGCTGGGGAGTGGTGGAGAGCACTTCCTTTCATCTGACATTTGGGCACTGTCCTTTGCCAGTGCAGACATCCCTCCAATGCCAATTAGTTAGATGCTCTTAATGGAAGTTGTTAAAGCCTTATTGATTGATTGTGCAATCAGAGCTAGACCGGAAGTGATGCCATAAAACAGGGGTAGGCAACCTATGGCACGTGTGTCAAAGGCGGCATGCGAGCTGATTTTCAGTGGCACTCACACTGCCCGGGTCCTGGCCACTGGTCTGGGGGGATCTGCATTTTAATTTAATTTAAAATGAAGCTTCTTAAACATTTAAAAAACCTTATTTACTTTACATACAACAATAGTTTAATTATATATTATAGACTTAAAAAGAGACCTTCTAAACATGTTAAACTGTATTACTGGCACGCAAAACCTTAAATTAGAGTGAATAAATGAAGACTCGGCACACCACTTCTGAAAGGTTGCCGACCCCTGCCATAAAAGCTCCATAATTTTCATATTCCCATCTCCTGGGAGGGAGACTCAGCCCCTGACCTAGCTGGCATATGAGTGCCTTTAGAGAGAGAGTGTGCCTAGCCTCTGTTTGTCAGACAGTGGTGATGGATGGCAGGAGAGAGATCACTTGATCATTACCTGTTAGGTTCATTCCCTCTGGGGCACCTGGCATTGGCCACTGTCGGTAGAGAGAATACTGGGGCTGGATGGACCTTTGCTCTGACCCAGTACGGCCATTCTTAGAGTCTCATCTTTATGTATGAGGATAAAGGAGCATGACTTCATACAAATCAGATGGTCCTTAGTAAACTTACTTAGATTTTACTCTATGTATAGATTTTTACAGGAAAGTGTGTGTCCCCATTTCAGGTTGCGTTACATAGTAGAAGTCTCTTATTTTAATATGATTTTCCCAACTACAGCTACATATAACTAAGCCTACATGTAAGAATTTAATTTGGAAAAAAATGCAATAAGATTATTTAATAATGGGTAAGGTGTCTGCCT
The DNA here is from genome assembly GCA_033296515.1 of Macrochelys suwanniensis. NCBI lineage: Eukaryota > Metazoa > Chordata > Testudines > Chelydridae > Macrochelys > Macrochelys suwanniensis. Next base: position 11,728,165 of record CM065783.1, read on the forward strand.
GAAGTAGGCTGAACTAGTGTTTTTTCGGTGTTTGTGCGCAATTGACATTTTGTCAGTAGGTGGCTAATTACTAATCTGAAGGGAAATAAACTGTAGATCATGTACTTTCAACAAATTAATATTTAAATATACATTTTAAATGTAGTTTTCTGCTCATTTAAAGGAACTTTTAATTTATGTATAGTATGCATCCTTCTTTGCATATATGTTTGGTTTGGAAAGTAAATCCAAAGTGTGCATCACTTATATTCACATTTTAAAAAGGCTTTTCAATTTTTACAAGAAGCCAGAGTATCCCTCAACATCACTTTTAGATGACAATTTCAATATCTTAACAATGGCAATCAAGCAAAACAAATTTTAAAAAGCATCTGTTTCGAACAGAGGCTCAAGGGGAAGCAAAACAATGTTTTGGCTACCTATCACCTTAGTTTGTGACAATAGAATAATTGTTACTACTGCATTACTAGTGTGTATTGGCCGGAATTTGAGGCCTCCCATTACATGGTTAGCTTGTACACAAATCAAAGATGAGTGAAGAGGAGTAGGTAGAAGAGTGAGGCTCTCAGAGGGAGCATCTGATTCTTCAAGAGCAGAGCTGTACATGTGCACACACATTTATAAATCACATGTATTTATGTGCATATCTGTGGAGCCAGCTGGATCCAATTGGGAGTATCTCTTGGTGTTGTCTGCTAGATGGGCACCCTACATGGGATGTGTATCTTCTCCTCCCTTGTCCACTTCCCTTCTGTCTCCTCTCCCTCCCATGGATATTCATCCATACATTAATAAAGCATCTGTACAGTTTCTGGCCTTTTAATGAATTCTTAAATCAGAACAGGGATGGGTGATGTTTATATGTGAACTGCCTTATAGTTTGAGTGCATATGATATTTATTTTTGGGAAGTTACTTCAATGGAGAGAGTGTAGTACCTTTTATACGAACTAGCCAAAAACACAAGGTGGTGTCAAGCAACATTTTAAAAAGCTTTGGCTCTATTTTGTTGCTTTTAAAATAGTTTTAAATGCATGTTGCCAAAGTTTACACAACAGCGCATCAACATTTTGGCTCATGACTTCTCTCGTATAGTAAATGTCTGTGTGTGTATTTGTTTTTATATCTCATTGCACACCCATGTGCACACTCTGTCTAACTTTACTTAATGAGCACTGGAAAACAAATGTTCACTTATGGGAGGAAAAAGGCTTTGTCTGTTTAATTTCCTCTAATTATTCATCATAACAAACACTGTCATAATAAATTTAACTCTGTCCCCAGAAGTGTCGCAAGATTATAATATACTAGCTGATACCTGTGAAATTCATGGGCTGATGCGATTGTATCATCAAAGGTACTTCTGACAGCAATCTTAATCCTCTGCATTCAGGGTTTCCCAGTGCTTGCTACAAGCATGGGAAAAACCTACTATTAGTGCCAAAGGTTCATTAATTAACTTAGTTACATTTTTGCCTTTAGATATTTCTACTGTACATTTGTGGTTAGTATAAGACAGTTCAGCTGACAGGAGAAGTTGTTATGAAAGATAATATAAGGCTCAATGCAGAACTTGCAGTTTACACTGCTCTCCTGGCAACAGTCATAGTTGTTTGAAGATGACCTTTGAGTTTCTCCTCCATTGCCAACCACCCAAAGGAATATTATTTGAATTTAGTTCATAGAATTTCATGGCTGTGAAGGGAATAATTAAGGGGAAAACCTCTAATATGTACATATGAAAGAGAAACCCTTTATTTCCATTTTCAAAGTCTTGTAAATGGAAAGACTTTACCAGGTTTTTTTTACTCTGTGCATTCTCTTGTGCTCGCTCAGTCACTTTGCATGCATGCTCTCACTCACTCACCCACCCACTCACTCACATGCACACACACACGTGCGCGCGCACACACACACACATGTGTTCTTCTCTGTGGGAGAACCATGGGCTTACGTTTATGGCACTGCTCTGGGTTCCATTATTGGCTCTGCCACAGACTTCTTCTGTAACTTCAAAGAATTCACTAAACCTCGCTATGCCTCTGTTCTCCATCTGTAAAATGGGGATAAATGTTTTTCCTAAACTCACATTGGTTTTATTGAGGAACCGGTTATAGGCTTGGTTTGAAAGTGGCAGCATATGTAATCAGATTATAACAAGATTCCAATGGTATAAAAAGGTTGCGTGAAATTTTTTTGTGTGGATTTTGACTGCTAGTTGTCTCATTTAATAAGATGAGGGGTTATTAAAACTACAGATATGTAATGTTTTTGCTCAGTTAAAAATGGAGAAAAATAAGCCTGGTCAAAAAGCCTTTTTGTAATGAGGAGGTAAAGTGTTGAGTCTTTGCAAGCTCATTTTTATTGTTTTGTTAAATTTGTGAATGAATCATGCTGCTCTTCAAAGCAAGGGCTTGAAACACTGGCTTGATTCAGGTTTAGTGGATAAGCAACTGGCTGGTTACAATATCATCTTTCAACTTTGTCAGGTCACCTCTGTTCTAACTTGAAACTCCATTGCTGTTATAGGAATCTCTTGAGCCAGTGTGCCAATATAGCAAAGTATGTGCTGCTGTTGTGATGTGATTTATGAACAAATGCGGGGGGGAACTAAAGCTACCCAACTGATATTCACTGAAACCTGAACCAGGAATTTAACTAGGGACTCCAGAGATAAATAAGTAGTGCATTAATCTTATTTGTCACAACTCCTTAAGGCAATTGAAAGATATCCTTGGCCCTCCATCCTTTAGAGTTAAAACTAACGTATATTTCCCTCTGACACAATGCTATCTTAAAAGAAACATGAGATCAACCTATAAATTCTAGAAAACTCAGTGCTGAAGCAGCAGCTTTAAACTGTGACGCCCCCCTAGTCTCAGCCACCTTCCACTTATGGCTTGCAAACCTTCACTGGATGCCAAATGAAACTTAAGTCTGTCCTGACAGCTATCTGAATTCCACTGATATGGCTTCAGTTGTACAACGATATAACTTGCTTCCTGCCTAACTTGGGTTCAGCGTCCACTACTTATTTGGGAGCAGCAGGGCAATTTAAAGTTCATTCTTGGAATCAGTGCCCCATGCTGGAAGGGCAGTCTCAACTCTGACAACAGTCATTGATCAGCTGATGGGCTGCCAGTGGAACATGGCCCCAGGCTAAGTACAGAAAAGAGAGTGAATAGAGAAATGGGTGAACCTGAACCCCCTCAAGTTATATTATGTGACCTACCTGACTGGCCTGAGCAAAAGTTGAGGGGAAGCAGTAGCAGCCATAATCGGGCAGCCTCATGTTGCTGAGGTATAAATAGGCCACCATGCCAGGGCCTAACTACACTCCACTTCCTTGCCTCTTGGGGTGTGTTTGTGTATGAAGATTCTGCCTCTTCCTCCCGCTCTGAATGTTCTGCTGCGACATGTTTCCCTGCAAAGGGAGTAAAGATCCCAGTGCTGGGAGTATCTATTCTCACCTGCCTCTGAGGGCAGACGAAGCTGCTGCAGGGAGGAGATGGTGGATAGCTTTGGTGCCCCACTCCCACAGATATACATATGGGGAGAGTGGTTTCAAACTAGTGGGGGGTGGGATGGTGAAAGGGAATATTTCTCCATGCAGCTTCCACCTCTTCAGTGTCCAGGAAAGTCTACAGCAGCTGTTCTCTCTCAATCCCTCCCATTGCGTTGACTCCATCTCCCTAGAGAGAAGTGGAAGAAGTGATGGTAGTTAGGTAAAATGGAGGTGGTTACAAGGAGGGGCATTGCCAGTTTTGGCTCCCTGTGATACTGTTGAAGGAGCTGCTGAACTTGTTGCATGTATCCATGGGGAGTGCACAGGGAATGGAGTGGCCTTTCTCTATGGCAGGCCTGCACAATTCGTAAAGCGGCGAGGGCCACATTACACCAAAGAAAACAGCTGAGGGCCGAAACTAGGGTGACCAGATGCGAGGAAAGTTGTTGAGGAAAAAAAAAATGGAGGAAGACCAGAAATCGGGACAAGCATCGGTCGGGACATGGGACAAAAGAAGAAAAATCAGTATTCTAGATATCTTGGACCCTGAGCCTGTTAACATTTATGCAGTGTGCTTAACTGCACTGGCATCAATGGGACTATTCACATGCTTAAAGTTAAGTACATATATAAGTCTTTGCAGGATCGAGGCCGTAAGTGGTTTTTGGGTCATCTTACTGTGATTAAAAATGTTTGACTTTTTTCTTTGTAGAAGAAAATTAGAAATACTATTTGTTCCATTACCAAGGAAATACCACTCTTCTAACATTTATATTGTCAGTCAATAACATTTACATAGGATTTTATATATTCAAAGCACTGTACCGACTTTGTACCATATTACAGCCTGTTCAGTTAACATATGAGCTAATGGGGTGTGTGTGTGTGTTTGTACTATCTTTATCTCTGAATTACATTATAAAATGAAAATCCACGTTTGCCGTCAGTAATATATTTGCTAACTGAAAATGCATTTTTAAAAGGCCCACTGGTGTCTCGTGGGACAATTTTGAGACGCTAATTAGAGATCATTCTATTTATGTGTTTGGCTTTCTCTAACCTTCTTTCCCTGTTTTATTTTTTGGGGAGGAGGGGTTCGTTCCTTCTACGATAGGATTGAAAAGTGGATCTTTTTTGTTTTTTATATATTAACCAGCCCCCTGTTGGTAATGCCTTACTTGAATTTCTGATTCTCAACTTGATGGTTGGCTGCTCTCAGGAACAGAGGATTAGAGCAGAGGTTCTCAAACTTCATTGCACCGCGACCCCCTTCTGACAACAAAAATTACTACACGACCCCAGGAGGAGGGACCGAACATGAACTCACCCCAGGTGGGGGGGCCAAAGCCCGAGCCCCACCACCCCAAGTGGGGGGACCAAAGCCCAAGCCCAAGGGCTACAGCCCCAGGCAGCGGGGCCTGTAATCTGAGCCCCGCAGCTCAGGTCTGAAGCCCTCTGGCTTCAGCTTGAGTCCCAGAAGGTGTTTTCATTACTAAGGAATGAAACTAAGGAAATGTCTTCATTACTAAGCCAGTCGTGGTGACCCCTTTAAAACAGGGTCCCGACCCACTTTGCGGTCACGACCTACCATTGGAGAACCGCTGGATTAGAGCATCGTGCAGGGAATAAGAAACAGGAAGTAAATCAAACTTTTCAGTGACAAAATTCTTATTTTCATGCAAGTGGGGGAGGGAGAGGTGGACCAGCAATTACAACGACAATTTTAAAATCAAGATTGGATGTTCTTCTAAAAGATCTGCTCTAGGAATTATTTTGGGGAAGTTCTATGGTTTGTGTATGCAGGTGGTCAGATTAGATGATCATAATGGTCCCTTCTGGCCTCGGAATCTATGAATCTGTGCATGTCGAAGTGGTCTTGGTGCCACTAGATGGGACAGAACACCACACCCAGAAGGTGTGTGAGTTACACATGCACAATAGTCTAAACACAAAGCCCCTCTTCTGCACTGACTTCAGTGTAGGTAAACCACAGTGCTCATATGGATCTCAGTGCAGGACGGGGGCTTACATTATTTTTATTTATTTTTCCATTTTTATTGTGAATGCCTTTTTTCCTCTGTTTCTGCATCAGTATGGTTGGGGACATTCTTTGACATGTTCACAGCACAGAAAGAAAAAGTTTCTCAGATGTTACTAATATGTGTTCTAATGCTGAAGAGAACAGCAAGCCATTCGTTCTTAAAAATAAAATTAAATGCAGTATTTTATACAGGCAGTAATTATTTAATTAGATATCAGTAATTTTTGTGAGAACAGAACTCACATTTTTTGTAAGTAGAGATTTTCATACTATTGGGTCTCGCTTTGTTTATAATTAAATTTTAAAAAAGCTAACATAAAGTTATATGTTCCCTTAAAAATCACAAAACCAAATAAAAAAATTAAAAAGTGGGTTTAAGCTAAAAAATGTATAGGCCTAATTCCACTAGAAGCAATATTTGAGCACTGGTCAGCTGAAAAGAGGAGTTTGTAAAGGAATTGCTGACACATCTTTATAGCATTGCAAACGATACTATAACTCAGAAAAAGATAAACTTGGATTTTTAACAATATTTATAATAATGTTCTGTCAACAAGCATTTTTCTCTTTAACCAAAGGTTACTTCTGCTAACTGAGAGGAATCGAGTTTACACAGGATGGCTGAATCTATGCCAGTTTATCATCTCAGTGAGGTACTGCTTCTTTAATAAGGGTATAAAATTCCATGCTGATTCAGCATCATGTCCTACTGACAGCTTAATCCTGCATAGTATGGTTTGGTATGGAATCCTGCCATAAATGTCCATTAACTGTTACAAAAAGAAAAGTGAAAGCTACTGAAAATATTAAAAAACAACCCAACACAAAACATCATACACGGTAATGCTTAGCCAAACCAAATTCAGTACCTTTACCTCTGCCTTTCTGTGGCTGTCAAAACCACCTGCATTTAGAGTCCTGTAATAACAAAGCGGCTTCATAATTAATTTGAAGCATATAAGTAATACGTATCTCCCTCTTTGTTTACATTTTTTAATGTATGGACACATTAAGCACTAGAGAGAAAATGTTCAGTACTGCATGGTGCCCAAACTCTTATTGCAGGCATTTAGTAGCACCTACTATAGTTATGAACACAAACTAAAATTTAAGAGAATGGCTAAGCAACAACGGTGCTCATAAATTTTAGAAATATTAACATATGTTTTGCCCTTAATATTTTGTGCCTGGCTTCTGCCTGAAGTTGAATTTTTTTTCCAGAATGTTTGAGTTCAGTTAGAGTGACATTTTTTCCTTCATTTCATAAGCTTCCCTGCCCCTCCCTTTTTATTTTGTTTTTGTTTTCTTTTAAGAAGGCTGCCATTTTGCAGAGCAAGAGACTTGGTATCACTGCAAGAGCTGTGCAAGCCAGCTTCCTCTTGAGGTTTTCCTTTTAAAAAAGAATTTTAGGAAGTTAAATGCAAAAACTAAAAAACAACTTTCTAGCATTATGGCAATGTAAAAGTTTCAGGATCAAATATTCTTTACGAAATTCTAATATTTGGTCGCGTTGCATGAAGTAATAACTTCTGTTTAAATATAAAATCTTTGGCCTTGATCTTGCAAAGACTTATGCACATGCTTAATTTCATACTCAGAGTCAATGGAACCACTTGCTGTATGAAAAGTTAAAGTGCATAAATCTTTGCTGGATTAAGACTTTTGTTGTTATTGAATACTATAAAATAGATTTGCAACAAGGCAGGGTAAATACAATTTTAGGGATTTAACTGATTTTTGAGTATTTAATCTTGTAGCCCTACCGTGTAGCATTAAAATTAGTTTTGGGATTGGTGTTTTCCCATTTAATTTTATTATTCAGTTACAAAATTTTAAGCTATGGATGGTTGGTAGTAATAAAAACTTGCCATCCTTGTCCCGTTCTCAAAACTGCAAAAATTTAGGACCAGCAATTCAAAGCTAAACTTAATGGATTCAATGGCAAAAACTGTGCAGTCCTCTTGCCTGTCCCTGCTGGACTTCCAGCCCCCACCTTTCAAGTATACATTTGCATATTCTGCAACTCTGTTAACATGTACAACCTGTTAGTTGTGCAAGGGTGATGTGCACTTTTTTGCAGGTGTATGTGTTTCACCTGCTTTGAAAATGTTGACTTTAATTTAATTTCAGTATATTGTAATAAAAGTAGAGGTACAGTGAACCAAAAGAAAATCACAACCCAGCTTTTATCTAAAAGGAGATTGTGAGTAGACTGAATTCCTACCCTGTCCTCAAGATCCTGAGTTAGAGTCCACAACGCTCCCCCTTGTGGTTATATTGGTGACCCAAAAACAATAACATAAATCTTAGCCTAAGCTTCCTCCCTGAGCATGGCTGTTCCTTGGGCAGAGTCTCTTATTTAGCATCATCTATGTACTTAGCTCTCTATAGTACAGAAAAATAAAGGCTGCCACTTAGGGTTGCCAACTTTGTAATATTTAAAAACTGGACCTTCAGCAGGAGTGCCGGAACCTCCCCTTCCCTGCCTCTTCCACCTGAGGACCCACCCTGCCCTGCCTCTTCCCACTGAAGGCCCGCCTCCCTGTTCGCTCCTCTTTCCCCCTCCCTCCATCACTCACTGCTTTTCCGCACCCACCCCGTCCATGCATGGGTCTGGAGAGACTTGCCTGCAGAGCCGGCGTTGGGAGCTGCAGCCGCCCGATGCAAGTAAGAGATGACCCTGGCTGAGTAGGTGCTGGCACGGGTGATGACTTGGTGCCTCCACGCCTCCCCCGCCCTCAGTAACCAGACTTTGGGTGTCCGGCCACGAGATCTGACCAGACACCATCAGGTCCCCTTTTCAACCGGACTTTCCGGTCGAAAACTGGACACCTGGCCGCACGACTGCCACTACCCCAAAGAATTTACAATCTAAGAGTACGTCTTCACTAGTAACGTTAAAGCCACGGCCGCGCTTTAACATGGTTGTGTAGTTGCGGTGAAAAAACCACCCCCACGAGGGGAGTAGCGCTGGTGCACTGTCTACACTGCTACTTTACAGCACTGAAGCTTGCAGAGCCATCCGGGGTGTGTTTTTTCACACCTTTGAGCAAGAAAGTTGCAGCGCTGTAAAGTGGCAGTGTAGACAAGGCCTAAAATACAGAAGCACTGAAATTTAAACAAACTGGAAAATTATGTGGGGGGTTTTGGTTTTTTTTTTTGGTAGGTGGGGAGGGGAGAGGCATTGTTTTTAATTCCTCCTTTGCCAAGGACACAAAAGTCAGGCAGTAGTCTATAATCAGCAGTTTTTACCAAGTATTTAAAAAGCTAAAAATGAACTTTACTGAATTGAATTTTGAAGTAGTTAAACGGGTGTAAATCAGGAGCAACACCATTGAAGTTGGCCGAGTTACTACCCTAGACTATCAATGTAAATTACAGCAGCACGTGGCCAGTTGTTTAGGGTCTATTTGAAATACAACTTCGTTGCGTAGTCACTCTTTTAAAATCTTGTTGAATAGATATGCATTTTACCTAGTCTGTTTCTCCCCGTCTCTGTGGCAAATCAGTTGACTGTAAACAGGTTTCCTGTCGTACTAACGGAGGCTAATTGGTGGATGAATTTCCAGTTTTCTGTTTGTACAGTTTTTTGTGTATGCTCTATGGGGAATTGGAAAGAGGAAAGAGATTCCTCTCAAACTGGCTTCTGTTCAGTGCATTGCTTTCCTTTCAGCCCTCCCCGTTCTGCCTTGTTTGGCATCACCACAGCAAACAATATGAATTGGTAATATGAAGCATAATTTTACTATGAAAGTAAAATAGTCGCAGTTGTAACTAAAAATTTGGAAGTTAGTGTAGCTTCTATAAACATTTCAACCTCTTGCTTCCCCTTGTTTGCTTAGACAAAAGGATCATTATCCCGTTAATGATTTTAGTTTCAGCCTGGAGTTAAATTTTATATCTGAGATATAAACAGTGTTTATAATGTTAACTTTTTGACATCAGCCTTAGCAGCACTAGTAGGTGCTGATGCTATACAATTCACATCTCCAGATAGGTTTATAGGAAGCCATCAGAACAACAGATATTAAACTCTAGCAGAAAATTTAAATTACATTGGTTCTGAGGTCAGGACCTTTTCTTTCAGTCATGAGCCACTATGGATAAGCATTGCTAGAACGAAGAACTAGTGACACTTTAAAAGTCCACTGTTACTCATTACTAGCTCTGTGATTCTCTGCTTTCCAGTGGTAGCATTTTCATCAAGCCCTGATGAGTCACAATAGTTTGGATTTTAAAAGTGCCATTGGTCTCTTTGGCCTTAAAATCATGTAATTCAGATTACTGCTGTTGTTCCCTGTTTTTCCTTCCCTTCCACTTCAATTCCAATATAATTTTAGAAGCCACTGCCTCAGACTTCTAGAGGTGGCAAACAAGGTCCCAGTCCTGCATTTGGATCCATTCAGGAGGGCCCGATTGCATGATAAGGACCCAAGTGTTGTATTGCCTCTGAAAGCTCGATACCTGGCTTTCAACTGGCGTAAAGCATTCATCTCTAACTCTAGTGTCTCGTGAAATATTAGCTGCTAATATCATGTCAGAATTGAAGTGGGTGTATGAATTACATATCTATTAACATTTAATTTATAAATTATGGACATCTTTGCACTCTGAGCATATAAACAATTCAGTACATACAAATAATACAAAAATACATCAGTGTGTGCTAGCGCCATCTCAGTGAAATGCAGCCTCATCTCTCTTTCTTGCCTAGTTCTTTCCATAGATTAAAAGATTCCATCCATATAGAGTGTTTCAGCTGTCAGGAATGCCAAAAGGGGAGTGATGGCTGTTGGCTTCTTAAATCTCCTGTTATGAAGTTTAGGAATGAGCCATGCTGGTACAACCTGTTATCTAGTCATTGATTTGAATTACAATGTATTAGCTAGATCTCTGGGGAAATTTAAACATGTATGATGATTGTTGACTGCTGTTTAAAAATGAGCTACATTTTTGTCATTCAGAACCACAAACAGGACATTAAATTCTGATTCAACTGCTGATATAAGACTTAGGTATTTTATAACTGAGTTATTTTAGAGGTCAAGGGTGATTGGTTTTAAAATGGAAATTTTGGAATACTAAATGCCCTCTGATGTATTTCCTTCCATGTTTTCAGCCCTTCATATACAGTAGCTTTGGGAAGTGTGTGTTATCTGTGACGTCTTTTTCTATTTTATGGCTTTTAGTCCTGCTTAGCTCAGTCTCTAGAAAATAATTAGCATTCATACCCATTAGCCACTCATTTTGAGGTTTTGCCTTGAACTTTGGCCAAAATTATCATGAGTATTCCATTACAAATGGTTCTTTTACTACTAATCTGATCCCAGTCTCACTGAAAACAGCATTTTTATGAAACACAGAGATTCTTATAGGGGCTTTTGTGGAGCTTCTAACCTCCACATGGACTCCGTAGGGTCTTTTGTATAACATGCTGGGTTAAAGGAATTTAAAGAATCCACAGGCTTTACCTTTGCTCGGTTTGTGAAGCATGGAGACTCCTTAAAGTCCATTTCCAAAGTGGCCAGGTTGAAAAATGTTGGAACAGTTCAAATAAACACATAGCCATGATTTGCAACACCTATCATGTTAATTTATATGGTGCGACATAAATAGTTCCAAAACAGAGGAGCCAGTATTTTTCTTGACAGCTTTATATTTTAACCCCTGCTCCCCCATACCTGTGGAAATTCCTATATAAAAATATTGTTAAACTGGAGATGAAGCTGAAGAGATGAAAGTATCAGAAACATAAAGTAATAAAAACTATAAGAGAACATCCATAGTTGACATATTGTTTTGTAATCTTGGAGATTATTTTGCCATTGTAGCCTACACTAAAGTTGTTGTCTCAGTACTTAGACATTAGTAATGATTAAGCTGGATTGTTGTAAAATTCTAGGTAGTCATCCTGAGCAGTCAGCCTGAAAGGAATTTTTTGGCACTTCTAACTTTCTGATCTGAAACTAATGCTTGTGGTTTTTATCATAAAAGCAGGAGGCAAGAATAGAGTTGAAACTTTACTTTGAATTTCCTTTTTTTAAAAAAATGAACATATATTCCTAAAGCATGTTTTTGTAATATTTTGGTTTGCCCCTTAAGTGATTGATAGGAAACTATGAATGTTGCTTTAATAGATTCAATAAAAAGACTAGTAGAAAAATATCTGTCTTATTCTTTCCATCCTTCTTTCAAATAAATATTGACAGAAAGTATCATAATATGGTTTGTGTTACAGGTGGTGTAATACCAAGGGCTGCACTGCTGCCACATCACAATTTTGTGAGGTTTCAGAGAGTAGTTCTGGTAAGGACACTCAATGATTTATATATTTATTTTTTAAATAGAGGTGGACTATTATTTTGATATAAATTGGTATCAGACATTATATGCATTCACCTTATTGGTTAGGTATTAGTTTTTGCAGTCTGCTGAGTTTTTACATGATGTATTATTTTAGTTGATAGTTTTTAACAGCTTCTTTGGAGCTGTTATGTTCTAATGTATAAATCCATATTCGGCTCCTTCAGATCTGTTATAATATAGCACGTCAATTCATAGTATGGAAATGTTATTAAATAGACTTTTGACAAAACAACTTGCAGCAGCTGTATTGTCTCCTTGAAGTATGGACCCATTATCATCTTAATATGGATCAACTTTGTACTTTTTTTTATGTTTCATACACAAGATATTGCACATGGACTGAAGGATGTATATTTCAAGTGTTAAAACTTTGGCCGGTTTAAAAAAAAAAAAAGCACTTCAGTGGTCATATTTACTCAGACAAATTGTACCATTACTAGTCCTCTTTTCCCTGATTCTAATGTACTACAAGAATGTTTTTGATTTAGATTTTTTTAAAAATATATCTATATAAATGAATTCCCCCTCTGGTCTCTCTTGACCTCTTGAATTTTTCTTTAACCTGCTTCTCTTATCTTTAGTCTATTGTCTGTTTCATGGCCAGAGCCATAATAGAGATGAGATTACCTCACTTTTTTTAATAAAGGGAAGATTATTTTCTGAACTGTATACTGACAGCAATGTTCATGTACTGTGAGAGAGCACAATTGTGCCTGTTCTTGCAGCAGTAGGTTACTGATACTGTACTTGTATCTGTGGAATTTTTAATATATGCTGTAATTTAACAAATGTCTTGTGGGTGTAGCAGACTTCTTTTCTCCACCATCCATTACAGTTTACAGTAACCCTTCATTGTGAAGAATCATACATCTATAGAGGACACTCAAAGACAGAGGTTGGCGGTTTCAACAAGCCACCTCACGTGTACAAAGGAACAGAGCAGAGAGAAAGATCTCACTGACTTCAAGTCTCGATCACAGAAGTGTCTGGTACTCTAGCCCCTGTCCATCAAAACACTTGAGCAATTGAAGTCAATGTGCTTTCATTGAGAATTCCAAATGGGATCACCTATTCTTTGGGGGGGAGGCGGGGGGATTAAAAAAGAGAGAGAGAGAAAAGAGGGGGGAGATAGGAAGATCTTCAGGTGTGGGAGTAGGGTTTGTTGCCACTGGGTGGTGCTGAGGCCCACAGCTAGGAATGAGGAAAGGGACATCCATTTGTAGATTTGTGCTTGTAAGAATAAAGAGGGAAGCAATTTTCCTTGTTATCACTGGATTGTGCATACAAGCATTCCCTTAAAATTTGAACATGCTTGTATGCGCATCTGTTTTTCACATGCAGTTATGTTTACTAGAGTATGGAAGAAATACACAGACGCACAAGCACAGATAATAATATACACTTCCACGGTGTGATTTCTGAGTTTGGGGGTGGTGGTGGGGGGTGTGTGGTGGAAAGACATGCCCTTCAGACTTATGTAAAAGAAAAGTGGAATAATTAATGCTTGAGTAACATTAACCAGCTACTCTTTTTCTTTATCCTCCTACACCCTCAGGTGCATAGGGCCTCTGCCAGCTTGCGCCATTTATTTTGGTCTTGTGCTGGTCTGTTCAGGCTTCTGTCATGTTCATGGATTTAGCTTCTTTCTTTATTGTTCTGCAAAATGTTTCTCTACGTCGCCCTCTTTTTCTCTTTCCAGGTGGTGTACGTATTATTACTTGCTATGGAAGTCGTGTTGGTAGCATCCTTAAAACGTATTCTAAATTGCCATATCTTACCATATTTGATGTTTTAGATTGGCTTGGTCTACTTAGAATTTCTGATGCTGAAAGATGCACTTTTGAATGAACTCTGAAGATCTACTGCTGGCATTTACTTTGGAATAAATTGGTCTTCTAATTTTCTGTTGTAAACTTCAGTACCTCTATTCCATAAAGGAGGGCAGGATGCTGGTGTTAAAAATTCATATTTTATGTCCATGCCAATCAAGCTACTTTTCTAAATCTTTTCAAGTTTATGAAAACTGTTTGCTGTTTTTGATATTTGTTGTTTGACATCTAGCATGGTGTCACCATCATTGCACATCTCACTCCCTAGATAGGTAAAACGACTGGCTTCTTTTAATGTTTCTTCCTCCACTCGAAGGGTTACTTTGGAACACTGATAGCCATATATTTTTTCTTCCCCTTGTTGATAAACATTCCAACTTGTTTTGCTGTATCTGCCAAAAGCTTTTCTTCCATTAAGTGATATGTTGAATAAGGAGAACAGTGTCATCACCAAAAACAAGGTAATCCAGGTGTGCTTTGTCATTTGTCCATAAAATTCCTCGGTTGCCTTCTGGAGTTACTTTCCTCATGACCTAGTCAATGACCAGTGCAAACAATAGTGGGGATATAATACATCAGGGGGTCTCAAACTCAATTTACCTTAGGGCCAGTGCGAGTCCTCAAATCCTCCCGGTGGGGCAATAATGTCACTCATGCCGCCCAAAACCTGCCCCCCAAAACTCTGCCCCCCAAAAAACCTCTGCACCCCACCTGCCTAACGCTCTGGGAGTTTGGGGGTGGAGGTGGTCTGGGATAGGTGATTGGGGTGCAGAAGGGGTGAGAGGTTGGGCTCTGGGAGGGACTTTGGGTGGGAGAGGGGGTCTGGGGTGCAGGCTCTGGGATGGAGTTTGGGTGCTGGGTGCAGGCTCTGGGTTGGGGGTGCAGGAGGAGGGGGTGGGGTTGCAGGCTCTGGGAGGGAGTTTGGGGGCAGGAGGGGGTGCAGGCTCTGGGAGGGAGTTTGGGGGTGGGAGGGGATGTGTGCGAAGGGGGAGGGAGTGCAGGTTCTGGGAGAGGGTCAGGGGGTGCGGTGCTTACCTGGGGCTCCGGGGTGGGGCAGGGCCTCTGCGTGCTGCTGCTCCCAGGCACCGCCCCTGCAGCTTCCCATTGGCTGCAGGGGCACTTGGGGCAGGGGCAGCACGTGGAGGCACAGCCCCGCCCTGGGGCTGCAGGGGGGGACCGGCAGACACATGGAGCGAGCAGGCAGATGCTGCTCAGCTCCGCTGCACTGCCGGGGCCCTGGGCCATTTAAAATTGCCTGGGGGAGGAGTGCCCGGGGGCGGCAGGTGGGGCCAAGGGAGAGACCCGGCCCCAAAACTGCTGGAGCCACAGGTGGCCCGTGGGCCGCGAGTTTGAGACCCCTGTAATACACCCTTGCCTTGCTCCAGTTGTCCCTTCAAACCATTGACTGATGTTGTCACCATCTCCAACTACGCATTCAGCATTATATAGATCAGGGTTCGGCAACCTTTCAGAAGTGGTGTGCCGAATCTTCATTTATTCACTCGAATTTAAGGTTTTGCGTGCCGGTGATACATTTTTACGTTTTTAGAAGGTCTCGTTCTATAAGTCTATAATATAGAACTAAACTATTGTTGTATGTAAAGGAAATAAGGTTTTTTAAATGTTTAAGAAGCTTCATTTAAGATTAAATTAAAATGCAGAGCCCCCCAGACCGGTGGCCAGGACCTGGGCCGTGTGAGTGCCACTGAAAATCAGCTTACGTGCCGCCTTCGGCACCCGTGCCATAGGTTGCCTACCCCTGATATAGATCTTTGGTGATTCTGATTATTTTTGCTGGTATTTCAGAGTGCTATAATTTTCTAATGACTGTTTCTGTGTAAAAAGAACAGGAGACTAACAAATTTATTTCAGCATAGTCCCTAAGGTGCCACAAGTACTCCTGTTCTTTTTACGGATACAGACTAACATGGCTGCTACTCTGAAACCTGTTTCTGTGTACTCTGTCAAAAGCCTTATGGAAATCTATAAAATGCATCGTAAGAGATGCTTGCCATGCCTCACTTAATTGTATAATACATCTGAGAACAACAGCATGGTCTGAGCATGATCTCAAGGTCTAAAACCTGGATATTCCTTCTAAGTTGAAGATCTGTTTGTTTCTTGATATCTTCCAGGATGATGTTGCCCGTGATTTTTCCAGGTACTGAGAGTAATGTGATTCCCCTTCAATTATTGCAGTTGGTTAATCACCTTCTTTGGCAATTTCATTATAAAGCCTCTCTTCCAACTCTGTTGGTTTTTTTTCTTCATTACATATTCTACCCAAAAACACAAGGGAAGTCTGGAGGACTATTTTTTCTATCTCTTTTAAAGTATCTATTCAGTAGTGTTACCTTCTCCTGACTGCTTTCCCATTTTGCATTTACTGATGGCTTTTCTAACTTTTTCCATTATTATATCTCCTGAATCAATATCAAGTTCTAGTGGTAGGTCTTCATCATGTATTTCTAGTAGTTTGCTTGGGCTTGGTCTATTTAAAATAACCTGAAAATGTTCTGCCCATTTTTTCCTGTGTTCTTCTTCTATACTAAGAGTATTTTCATTTGCATCTTTAATTTTCATTTGCATCTCCAGTACTGGTAAAGTTTCCTATTAGCTATTTAATCATCTTATACAAGGTTGTAAGGTCATGTCTTGAGCAAGCATCTTCAGCCTCTTGACTTTTTAAAATCAATATATGCCCTTTTAGCTCTTCTAGTGCTCCTTTTTACCTCACTATCCAAACTTCTGTATGCTTCTTATCACTTGCTTGTCTCTTCACATGCATTCTCTTAGCCTTCATGAGTTTTTTGCTTTACACTTCTCTTTTTCACTGCTGCCCAAGTAGCATTGCTTATCCATTCTTCCATTTTAGATTTCATTGTTGAAATCGTCTTAGCTCTTTTTAGATAGCAGTCTTTGATGTTTTCCCACAGAGTATCAGTGTCTTAGCTCTGCAGTTAACTCCATTAGAATACTGAACCTGTTCTTCAGTTCAAGCCGAAAAGCACCTTTTGTGTTTGGGTCTTTTAATTGTGCACTGTTGATGTGTGGTCTTCTTTTCACCTTCTTCGTTCTATTTAACTTGATATTCAACTTAGTGATAAAAAAGACCGTGGTCACTGCCCACATCTGCTCCCCTGTACGCACATACATCTGCTAATGAGCTGCAAAACACTACTGAAATGCAGAAGTTTTCTGTCTGGTTCTTTGTAGTACCGTCTGGGGAATTCCATATTACTTTATGGATTTCATTATGAGAAAATACTGTTCCACCTATCACTATGTTGTTTACACTGCAAATTTCTACTAACCATTCACCATTTTGGTTCATGTCCAAATCCCTGCTGCACTTGCTCATAACTGTATCCAACCCATCATTGTTACTGCCAACATTTGCACTAAAATCACCCATATTCAGTAGGATATCATGTTTTGGAACCTCGGTTAATGCATCCTATAACAAATCCTAAAAAGAATGTTACTCATCTGGCTTTTTGTTCCCAGGTGCATAGCATTGCATGACTGTTTTAGTCTGAACGTGACAATGTCTAGTCTGAATGCGAGTTCTAATTATTCTTTCATTGACTGATTCCCACTTAGTCAGTGCTTGCTCTGCTTCATTCACCATTAGGATTGCTGTGCCAGCTTCATGTCTACTACCCATGTTCATGGTGTCGATGATGTCTTATTTGTTTCTCTAACATGTAGTTTGTTTTAGCCTGTCCATCTATACTTGCTGATTTCAAGGGCATCAAGATGGTATCTATCCATTTCTTTAATTACTTGAGCAGTTTTAGTAGCTTCATACACTGTTCTCAGATTCCAAAATCTGATTTTCATTACTGACCTGGCCTTGAGCAACAGGACTTTTCAGGACATGGGTTTCCTTATGCATTTGAGCAAAGTCCATCATATTCTTCAACTGAAGTTGATCTCATGTTCAAGCCTCCTGCATGCCAATATGGCTTCCGTAGTAAGTTTTCTGTGGTACGTTTGTTTTTATGTAGTGAGATTACCAGCGCTATGTACAACCTAAGGTCCACGGCTCCTTATTCATTATTCAGATCTGCCCACATGTGGACACTCCCCATCCACCACCTGGGGGATGCGCTTGGTAGCTTTGGATGCCCCCAGATTAATCAGCTGTAACATAAGGAAATTCTGAAAGGCATTCACATTGTAAGTATATAAACTAATTGCAGGTAAAGATGTCAGGAAGTTATTGGGATCAAAGGAATATGGTATTGAGAATCTGTAAAAATGATTTAAGTGCCGTGAGCAGTATTTATTAGGGTATATTGAAAAGATAATGGGCTTTCCCACCCCCATTAACTTATTATTTTACTGACCCATGTTTTTAAAAGTGTTCATATTTTTAGAATTGTAGAAATGTGAGAGCTGCAGTTTTCCCTTCTGAAACCGTGATTCAAATGTTTGAGGGGAGTTCACCTTACACTGTAGTGGGCATTGGCTATATTTGAAAAGCTGTCTAATGTAATATGGCAGCATTTGGTAAGGAGAAGCCCTAAGCCTAAACTAGCAGAGGTAGTTACTGTAATTACCTCATCCCCCAAAAGAAACAGTGGAGGTCATTTGTGGGGCAATTAGGAGACATCTTCACTGCAGCTGCCTGTATAATAGCTAGCCTGCGGATACAAGATGCAGCATATTTCCATCACTGCTGCTGTTTAGCTTTTATAAACTGCAAATATTTTTTCTTCACAGTAAATTTTCTAAAGGGGAAACGGTGCAAATATTTCTAATTGCAACTTAGCAATGTAAATACTTTTCTATGAACATGTAATTTAGTTATTTTACAGTTAGCTTGGAGAAAATGTTTAATTCAAAATACGTTTTCTTTGTAAATGGCTCACAGACCATCTTAATATGTCTTTATATACATAAAAATACATTTCAATTTTATATATCATGTTAAATGTTTCTGGATTCTGAAACTATATCTCAGTATACTCCATCCTTATCGTGCTGGTGAATGATCATCAGGTTTTGAATAATGATTTTCTTCAGTTGGGATGAACTGAGAAATTTCTCAGGAATAAAAGCAGACATATGACATTGTCCTGAGCAATAAGAGGGAGGAAGCATTACACTGGTTTTCAGCTTCTCCTCTTGTGTGGCTCCTTTATGCCTTTCAAACCACTTTTATGAATAGCTTCTTTTTCAGACCCTACTGGTTTTCCTGCACAGGCAATTAGTGCAGAGCTTAAATGTAAAAATGATCTTTTGTGTGCATGTGTGAGAGATGCAGTGAAGACTTCATGATGGTGTGATATAAAGGCTTTGGAGGAATTGAATATTCCTCACAAGCACACTATTATGAATTCTATGTATCTCACATATTTAACAGAAAAGCAAAAACCTGTCTAAAAATTATGATGGTTTTGAATATTTTGTTGAGACTAATTGTTGTCCCTGGTCACATGTGCAAGCAGGCTACCTTGGTAGTAAAAGGCCATCTTTACAATGATGTAGATTAGAAGGAAAGAAAAATAATACATTCTTAAATCCTCTAAAATTAACCTTAAAATAGATTTTTACATGTAAAGTGTCATAATTTAAAAGTCCAGTATCTAGGAACCATCTGGGGCTAGAACCAAGTGTTGTAAACACCTTTCCAGTGGTATAAAGCTCCTATTTCTAGACTTGCAAAGTTGCAAGATCTGACGTTGCCACTGGATTAGGATTGTCTATGTCCTGCTTTAAGAATATTTGGTTTCAGTTACGGAATATAGGTCTCGAGAAAAGGAGGAAGCATATTTGTGGCAGGTAAATTTTTAAAAGAAAATGATTGCTGCTTGGAAGTTTAAAGTGTTAGAATAACTCTCAGCAGAAACTAATTTCTGTACAGGGCATAGGAGATGTGGTCAGAGATGATGGAATTTATCATGTGGCTCTACAACATATCAGCTGCACATCACCTCCACATGTGTTCGCATACACAGTAATAAAATACTATGGATATGTGTTACAGTGGAGCCCAGTTAGGACTTGATTCGGTAAACCGCTTAAGCACATGCTTAATTTTAAGGTGAATAAAGTAAGGCTTTGTCTGCACTGCCACTTTAAGCGCTAAAACTTTTGTCGTCCAGGGGTGTGAAAAAATATCCCCCCGAGTGACACACAAGTTTTAGCGCTGAAAAGTGCCAGTATAGACAGCACTTTATTGCCGGGACCACCGCTCGTTAGGGGTGGTTTGTTTTTTTTTTATCACCAGGAGAACTCTCCCCGGCAGTAAAGCGTGTCTATACTGGAATCCTGCGTATAGTGCAATGAAGAGAAAATATGTGAATGCTTTATCAGTTCTTGCCTCCTTTTTTCAAAGACATGTAAATTATGAAGTAGGACAGTAATGAAATTGATCCGTCTGTACGAAGTGATTCAAAGGTACGAAGATTAGCTGTGGGTGCCATTTTGCCTATGGCTCCAGTAGTTCATATCCACATGTAACTGTTCCCAGGCCTGGGTGGAAGAGTCAAGATCACCAGTGACAAACTGTTTATTATGAAATATGCTCTACATTTAATGTGGGGGGAAAGGTGGTTGGAATCTCTCAGTGCCAGAAATGTACTATTTGTCATATACTGTTTATTTCTCAGAATAGCCTTTACTGGTTTTGAAAGAAGTTTGAACTGGGCCTTAAAAGACTTTTTTTTGTTTGCTTTTTGTTTTGCAATCAGTAATTAAACAGATGTTAAGTAAACAAGAGTTTATCTGAAAAAGGGTATGTTACATCTTGTACCTCTACCCAGTAATGGGGTATACAGTATGTGCAAACCTGGAGTCATCCTGACTGCTGCCAGGTATAATATGAATTGACCGAATTCATCGTTTTCCAGTGTTGCCACATCCTTTAGATACTGGGCCTTAATGTTTTAAATTACATTTATACATTTGATAGCTTGTATCATAATTTATTTTTTAAGTAATAAAAAGGTTGTTGAACAAAACCTGGTGGGGAAAGTTTTCAAGAAAGGCTCCTAAATGATTTAGGCAAAATCCTGTTTTCAATAATGAGGCAGTTTGGGGCAAGATTTTCAAAGGCATTTAGGTATCTAAAGATAGATGCTGAATGGGACTTTCAAAAGCACCCAAGGAGATTAGTTGCCTAACTCCCAAATCAATGGGAATTAGGTAGGTGCTTTTGAAAATCCCGCTAGGTACCTATCTGCATCTTTAGGTGCCTAAATACCTTTAAAAATCTGGCCCATTGGAGCCAAGGACTAATTGAAAGTCAATGGGACTTAGACTTCTGTCACGTGGGTGTTTTTGAACATTTTACTTGACATTTTATTTAAAATGTCATTCTTGTTAAATCCTGAAGTCCAGAAACATGTTTATCTTTAATTTTTGTAACCCTCCCCTCTCTAATTCAGTTTCACAGTATGAGCAGTTATTTTAAGTATCTCATCCCCCCTTTGTTAAACGTTGAGACAGTGCTGATTTAATTATTTCTTCCTGCTTAGTCAGCCTTTTAATTACATATAGGTAGGTATGGGGTGAGGCTGGAGGTTGTATTATTTTAAAAAAAAATTCCTTTGATTATGTTTGCATTGGTAACAGACTTGGTTTTTGTCATGGTTGATCATTTTTTAATGAAAGGGAGCCTGGATGCAGATTGTTTGTGGAGTGTGGGAAAGTGAGAAAAGTGGCTTATTTTCCAGATTTAACTCTCCAAAACAGCAAAGATGGTATTGAGAATGTATGTGGGAGGGGAAGAGTCCCCTTCTAAACTATATTAAAAAAACCAACAATGAGGAGTCCTTGTGGCACCTTAGTGACTAACAAATTTATTTAGGCATAAGATTTCATGGGCTATAACCCACTTCATCAGATGCATGGAGTGGAAAATACAGTAGGCAGGTATAAATATACAGGACATGAAAAGATGAGAGTTGCCTTACCAAGTGGAGGGTCAGTGCTAACGAGGCCAATTCAGTTAGAGTAGATGTGGCCCATTTTCAACAGTTGATAAGAAGGGGTGAATATCAACAGAGGGAAAATTATTTTTTGTAGTGACCCAGCCACTCCCAGTCTTTATTCAGGCCTAATTTGATGGTGTCAAACTTGCAAATTAATTCCAGTTCTGCAGTTTCTTGTTGAAGTCTAGTTTTCATATTAATGTTACCTTTTTTGTTGTTGTTTTACCAAATAAGTCAATTCTGGGTTACTTGTCTCAACTCTTCCCAAGATGTTTACCTAGGCCTGAAGGAAACTTGTCAGATATCTTAAGTTTAATTTAGTCTAGGCTCTGTGGTTTGTTTCATGGCTTTGGAGAGCTTTGAGCAGTCAGTGTGATGAATGCTGGCACACATTTTCATGACTAAATACCAGAGTCCAAGTGCAGTATACATTCTCAGTGTGTTTAATATCTGGGTTAATGTGGGGAGGGAAAGGGGCGAGTCTAAACTACAGTGTATTTCTATCATTAATATTCATAAGCATGAATCTGCATATTTGACATCAGTCCAAGACTCATGGGTAGTAGTGCCCTTCATGCTAATAAATGGAAGCCATTATAGAAACATACTCAGGGCTTGTCTTCACTACCCGCCGGATCGGCGGGTAGCAATCGATCTATCGGGGATCGATTTTTCGCGTCTTGTTTAGACGCGATTAATCGATCCCCAATCGCGCTCCCCGTCGGCTCCGGAAATCCACCTCATCGAAAGGCGGAAGCGGAGTCGACGGGGGAGCGGCAGCGATCGACTCGCCGCCGTCCTCATGGCCAGGTAAGTTGATTACGATACGCCGACTTCAGCTACGCTATTCACGTAGCTGAAGCTGCGTATCGTAGATCGACCCCCTCCCCTAGTGTAGCCCTGGGCTCAGTGTCATCGCAACACCCTTAATTCACTTTGTTCCCACTAGTCAAAGGAGATGCTGCTAGCTATTTTTTCATCCCAATGCAGGGGAATGTATCTGGCCTAATCTTAAATAAGTAGCGGGTTCTGAAGTAGTAATGCTCAACTAATGGTAATTAAAAATGGAGATTATAGTTCTCCCTTGTTAAAAGTTTATATTTTCAGTAGTAAAAACCTCATAAATTGGAGTTGAAAGTTCTCCGAATCCCATGAAATTCTGTTTTTTCATTATGGTATTTTCTCACAGGGGTTTTCCATTTCACCCTTCATTTTTCAGAGACAGTGGACTCATAGTAGTTAGTATTCAACAGAACATCTGCCTCAGGAAAAATTTGGCAGCTTTCATGCACTCACAAAAGAATTTCAGAAAAAGTATTTGTTATCCCTAAACTAGATGCTGACAGAGCTGATAATTCTAAAACCTTTCTCCTGGGGAATAGCATATAGGAACAGTCTTAATAATAAGGAAGCAAGTCAGTTTTATTTGCATTTAGAAAAGATCAAACTCTCTCCACCTGCTCTGTGAACAGAACACCTAGGTATTGTCGTCTCTCCCCCCACCCCACCCCGCGCGCAATCAGATTGCTTGCTTGTATCTTGTATCGCCACTGCAGAAGTTGTGTGATGTGCCTGGCAATCCAGGAACTTTTCTGAAGCAATTTAACAATTAGAGAACACGCATAACTCCTCCATTCCAATAGTGATTATAGAAGACCCCATAACCATTCTCTGTGCCTCTCTTTCTGCCACACCACCTAGGAAACATTTCCCTTGCCTCATGTGTGCTTCTGATTTATGTTGATAGTATAGTGTTAGCTAGTTTTTATCTTTAATAGGTTAGTTTTGACTAATCTTTATGCTGATCCAAAAGACATTTTATTTTCACATATGAATTGCTTAAAAAAACCCATATAGGGGTATTTTGCGTTTGTGGCTTTTTAAGCCAGAGCAAAACAAACATGCTAGTGATGCTTCAAGGTCATACCGTTGAAGGAGGTCATGTTCACTTAGCCTTCTCTGTCTAAGAGACCAGTGTAATTGGATCTGATGCCCTCAGATGCTCACTGGAAAAGAAGGAATGGGCCGCAGAGGATTTTTATGGGCACTTTGAGCCCTTAGTACCTCTAGAAACTTCTTTTTAAAGAAAATAATAATAATAAAAACCCCAAAGCAACATTCCAAGGCAAGTTGTCAATGAGTGTGCCTGTTCTGCAGCACCCAGCCTCAGTTTCCTTTCATCCAGGAGCACCCCAATAAGTCCACCAAGGTTCGTGTTACATACCAACACACCTTCTTGGGGACTAGCTTATTAACCTACGGGGACTAGTTTATTAACCTGTTTGCTCAAACTCAGTCTCTTTTGTTCCAGTTTCCCATTGCATACAGACCCTTCTTGCCCGAAGGTCTGTCTGTGTTGCAGATTCAAATAAAGTCTCTTTCTGAGGTATTCCACTGAGGCCTCTCCTTTCTGAGGCCTGGCTAATTTTTCACAGTCCCTTTTCTCTGAGGTCTGGTTTCAGTTTCCCCAGCTAGTACAGCATCTCAGTCCTCCCTGGCTTCTCCTAGTCTCTGGGATAGCCAGGCCACTGTTCTTGGGCTTTGCTCTCTGGAGTCTCAGGCCAAGCTGCCAGAAAGCTTCCCCCACTGATTCCCTCAGAAATCATGTTGGAGCTTGGCCCCAGCTCAAACAGCTCCCCGGCTCCTCATCTCTGTTTTCAGCAGCACTCCCCTGATGCTCCTTACTCTTTCTCACAAAAAACTCTCAATCTCCCTCTTCTCCTGTCCACTCTTCCTTGCTTTATAAAACCAGATACTTTCCTTTTCTATCAATCAGCAGCAGCCAGTTGGTCACAGGGCCTTTCCTTTCATTCTGTGACACAAATCAAGACACTGAAGCAGAGGACTTCAAGAAGTGTTCCAAATCTAGGAACACTTACAAATTTCATTATTATATAAGAGGGGCCTATTATCAAGGGGCATCAGTGTATATAGCCTCCTTGGTTCCCACGGATCCATTGATGGAGGTGGATTGTTTTTATTTCGGTATGTGACAAAATTACCTGTTTTTGTTAGGACCTCAACTTAAAACACTGGATCTATTATTATTATTATTATTATTACTTTTGTAGCACTGAGAGAGCCTGATCGAGGTCCCGTTGGGTTAGGTTAGACATAGAGAGAGCTGCCCCAGAGAGCTTATTGTCTACATGGCAGACAGTATGCAACAGGTGAACAAAACAGGCAGGCTGGGAGTGGTGGAGGTGAGAGGATGAGGTAACAATAAAATGAACAGTGTTTAGTAGAAGGCAGAAGTCCCAGCTTCTTGGGACTGAGCTATGAATAGGGAATAGCAGGACAGACCTTGTGGTGGGAAAGGAGAATGAGAAACGTCAATGGAAGAAAGTAAAGAGAGGCCAGGGAGGAGGGAGCTGAGAGAGGAAGATAAGTCATTGGTGGTGGTGATGAACGAAAAGGGGAACTCTGCAATGGAGAGACCAGAGTGAGGGGGGGAAGAGAGCAATGTTTGGTGAAGACCTAGTTGAAGTGAATGGGCAGTTTGGTGAGTGGTAGAATTTGAGGTGCGAGCAAGAAGATGAGTGTTTAGTGGTTGTCGAGGCCATCAGCATGGAAGATAAAGTCAAAGTGGATAGGTGGGAGATTATGATGAAAGGAAGGTGGTGAGCTAGGAATCAAAACCTGGTAACAGTATTGTGGGGGAAGAGGCAAAAAGAGTTGGAAGGAGTGCTGATTACAGAAGGAGTAAGAATAGGGAGAAGCTGGAAGCAGCGGAAGCAGAAGAAGCTAAGCATAACATCCCCACCACATTCCTCTGGGGATGATTCTTGGTACAGAGTGCAGGAGCAAATGAAGTTGCTCTAAGAGACTGTAGCTGCTCAGGTGGTTTCACCAGGAAGATCAAGATCTCTCTGGGAACCTGGAGATGGCCGGGGCAGGAGGTGAAGAGGTCACAGAGGGCTGTGATGCTTTTAGAGATAGGGGAAGCATTCCATGGAAGCAGGACAAGGAGAGATAAGAGGTGATGAGGGATGGTCATGAGGCTAGAAAGGGAGGGAGCAAAGGGGCAGAAGTGGTGATGGGGGGTGGAGTGGATGGGGGGCCAGGTTTGGAGCAGATGTCACGAGGTGAGGAGGAGGTGGTTGAGGAGTGTGTTTGATTTATGTGATTGGAAGAAGGAGAGGGATAGAGATGGGGAGGAGAAAAAGAATAGGTAAAGCTGGTGGGAACTATAGATGGTGAGGGTAGTGAGAAAGGGGAAACAGAGCAAGTGGTGAGTTTCAGGATCTATCTCTGCAACCGTAAAACAGATAATTGATTTCTTTACAAAACTCAAGTGGTATGCTCATCTACCTTTTTGTCTGAACTCTCTTGTCAAGATAGTGATACTACTGCAGGAGTTACTACTACTGAAGGAGGATTCAGTAACCTAACTATATTAATCATAACAAATGGACCTATGCCAGATTGCCAGGTCATTAATTGCTATTTGCTAACACGGTTTCCAAAACAAACAAACTAACCCTCAGTCGATCAGAAACCAGCTAATTTATATGTCTAGTATAACTTTAAGCGTTTTTCTTATAGATGAATAGTTATTATTTGAAGCGCCGAATAAGTCTGTTCTCAAACCAATCAGTATGCAGCTGGTCAACAGTAACATAGTGAGAAACTGTGTCAGTCTTAGGGCACCAGTATCCATCAGTACAAACGATTGATGTAGATGTAATCACTGTGTCTAATAGAAATAAAGTCACTGTAATGGAACATTGTCACAGGATCAATGTCTCCTGTTTTGAAAATAAACCCCTCAGCTTTGCCTTTTCACTTATGTACTAGCAGGAGACCATGTAATTCAATTCAATTGACACAACCTCTTAAATAGAGCTCTGAATGATCTATTGTGGGAATACCAGTAGCAACATATTTGGAAAAACAGAATATTCTTGATCATTCTCACATGCCAGATTACACAATAGGTTTTCTAGTGGGTGGAGACAGGAATAAATCAGCTGTGAGGGTACAAACCTTGTATGATCACTGTTAAATGTTTGATTGTATAGATTTCTGTAATTTTTGGATCTGGTAATCATGCAGTCACTCTGCTCGCACACCCTTCTTCTTCAGTGGTAGATTGCCACACACAGAGGACATTTGAGAGTGTTAGGCCCTTTTGAGTCCAGACAGAAGCTCTCAGTAGCATGCATTTTGCCTCCATTTCTGGTTCAGAGAGACTCATCTGTGGGTTTTGTGGGTATTTTGTTTTGTTTTTCAGTGGCAGCTGACACACTACTTCTCCAAATAAGGTCTTTTGTTTTGGGCTCTCAACCTGATTTTCCTGAATGATTTCATGGGCCAGCCCTTTGATCATCAGAGCAGCGTTCTCGTTCAGTTCTTTTCTCTGAAGACTGTGTTCTGGGGAGCTGTTCACTCTGTGAGATGAGCAATGGAATTGCAAGCACTCTCCTTACTTAACTCTTGAGTTAATTTTTCACTTAGGCCCTGATGAAGCAAAGCAGTTGAGCACATGCTCAACTTTTAATACTCAAATGGGACTATTCATATGCTTAAAGTTATGCACACATAAAATGTTGAGTTCGATTGGGTCCTAAAACAAGGTAGTCAGGGCTGATCCCAATTTTCTCCTTTCTTGCAGTTGAGGTGTCTCCCTCCACCTTCTGTGTCCAGATACCAAGAATCTTAGTGTCTTCCTACTCTGCCCCTTTTTCAGGAAAGCACCTAAACACATGTTTAAGTTGGCGTCTTTGTGTCCAGACTACAAGAGCCTTATTGAATTTAAGTAAAAAGAACAGGAGTACTTGTGGCACCTTAGAGACTAACAAATTTATTTGAGCGTAAGCTTTCGTGGGCTACAGTTAGTTCACTTCATCAGATGCATAGAATGGAACATATAGTAAGAAGATGTATATACATACAGAGAATCATGAAATCTTCTTACTATATGTTCCATTCTGTGCATCTGATGAAGTGGACTGTAGCCCACGAAAGCTTACGCTCAAATAAATTTGTTAGTCTCTAAGGTGCCACAAGTACTCCTGTTCTTTTTGCGGATACAGACTAACATGGCTGCTACTCTGAAACCTGAATTTAAGTAGGCATCCTAAAGGAGCTTTACTATGTCCAAAGGGACATTCTTCTAATGGTTTAAGGATGGAATTACAGAGGCTTACTTGGCCAAGAAAGAGTACTTCTTTTCTGAAAGCCAACTCTTAGGACAGAGAAAGCAGATCTCTCTCCACAGGATTTGTACCAAGCAAAAAGGTGGGCTTCTACACTTACTTTTGTCAGGCATTACAGGGTAGATATAGCCTCATATATGGGATTTGGGAAGTGGGTTTTGCAGGTTACCTTTCTGAGGTAATCCCACCCCTCTCTCTCTCTATTAACTGGATTGGGACAGGAGTACCGTCAAGGGGAAGTTCTTAATTTTTTGTTAATTTCATTATGCATTCCTACGACAGCCCAATTATTTCAGGGTGCTAAGGTCGACTCTTTTAATATGTTATTAGTTAAAGTATTGGTTATAGTTATTGCTGGGCAGTTCAATTAGACCTTGGGGGTGGAGTGTTCATCAGTAAAGCCCTTGGACCTTGAGTCCCTCAACTAGAATGTCCCTTCTTGGTTCCCATCACAGATATCTGACAGAGTGTCTTCTCTCCTATTTTTTGGGGATAGATGTAACTGAGTCAGAAAACTCTCACCAAGTGTTTCCTCCTCTACCCTGATTGTGCCTATGTGCACCGAGCAGCCAAAACTTGTTCTTTAAGATTTAACTAATAGCTTCTATGATAATGTTGTTTAGAATAGGAAAATGAGAATCACCAGATTAGGGAAATCAGGAGAGTAAATCCATTTTCTGTCAGGTCTCGACAATTGATATGGTGTATTGTCTGTAACAGAGTAAAAAGAATGTAAGTATATAAACAACATTGAATGACACAAAGCCCTAGTTTAAATATTTACATTTAAGTATAAAATTTAATATTTAAAGTTTAAATATTTCTGTAGTCAACTCTAGGCACTTGCGAAAGCCGTGGCCACCAAGAAGTACATTTTTAAAATACTGATAATAGCGTTTTATAACCTTCCAGCTACCCTGGATAATAGCCCCTTCCACGCCATCAAAATTCCATGGAAATATATGTAAGAGCTGTTGCCTGAGGTTTAATATTCAAGTGAAATATTCCACAGTAAGATGGTTGCACATGAAACAGATCCCTTTATAACTTAACGGTAGCTGGGTAGTCTTGAGGGACTATGCTGACTTCACATAGAACAGTATCCTGTTAACTCATAGCTCAAATAAACCATTTTAAATAAATACTGAAATATAAAGTAAGTAAAAGGTTATTTTTAGTGCATTTTAGTCTACAGATATTAAAGAAACTGCAAACAAATCCCATGTGTTTTTTTTTTTTTAAAGCAGTTAGCAGACAAATTGTTGCCATTAAATGACTGCATTTGAAATACACCAGTTTATATTTAACTAGAAGGAATTCTTAGTAAAAAGGCTCTGCTGAAGTATTGCATGTGCATATATTTAAGATGTTACCTAACTTTAAACCCCCCTAAAAACACAAGAAATGTACATTTAATAGCCAAAAGAGTTTCATTAATTTAAACAATGATAAAAATGTCAGGGGATAATGAATAATAGTAACTTCACAGTTAAGACCGACTTTTCAGCATCTAAGCTTATAATGTTCACCTTTTAAACAAATGTGGGTAGGTATAGCAGATATTAGCTATGACCATACATTTCTTTACATACATCTTCAGTGTAGGAAACAATTTCCAAGAATTGTTGTGAGAAATAAATATTCTCCTTGATTTTAAAATAAGTGACACTCACTGAAGCTGTACAATGGGGACAAAATAATTCAATTTTTTTCATTATATGATTTGTGCTGACCGTGGTAGCCGGAATTTTTCTTCCCTAAGAAAGTATGCAGCTGCTAGCCTTGCATAACTCAGAATATCTGAATGCAATTCTGAATATACTGTAACTTCTCTTTACCATAATATCTAGGGGCCCACTCTCTTGCATCACATAGCATATGAATTTGGGGAAGAGATTTGTGGTTCAATCATTAAATACTGTTTCACTCTAGGCAAAAATAAGAAACAAGCCATATCTGTGCCGTACGTTATAACAGAACTATGCTAGGTGTTTCTGGCAACTTAATGCCCAGATTTGAAGCTTGTGAGGATCTTGCTATCATTTTAGTTCGTTTTTCTTTTAGGGTTGTAATTCTCTTTCTTTAGGAAATTCCAAACTGGCTGTGTCACATTGGCATGGAAAGATGGAGACTGCAGCCATAAATTAGGTCAGTAAAGCTGAACTGTATAATACAAATATTTACTGACTAAGCTAAGGAAAAAAAAGTCAGACCGGGAAAAGAAAAATTATATTTCAGTATTTGAAAATAGAGCTGTATTATAGTGATTTAAAAGTAAGACCAAAGCATCAGAGATAAAAGAATGAAGATGTGAAAAGCAGCTCATGTTTTAGACTGCAAGGAGGAAAATAATCAAAGCATGACTATATGGGATGCAAGTAAGAGGGAGAGTTCATTAGGAAGAATTACAGGGAAATTTGTTAATGTTTTCATATTTGACATCTTTTGACTTTTGAAAGCAAAAGAATATTTTTAAATAGCAGATAAGAGATAAGTAAATTCAGAAATAGTGATACTTTTTCAGTTTGAACTATGCAAACCTTACAGCAAAGCCAGTTTTTCTTTAAAAATGTTTTCCTTTGAATTCAGAAGGTTAGAGAGACTCCCTAATAACAGCATTGTCAAAAACCATAAGAATGCTAACAAGGCCAATTTATACTGTTCCCGATGGTAGGAAAAAAGTGTCTCAAGTGAAAATGTAAAAGAACAAACAAAAATGTAAAAGAACATTTTGGGGAAGTAAGTCAATAATATCATCAAAGAAGAGACAACATTTAAAGACTTATTAGAAAATGGGAAAATGCCAATTATAATTTAAACTGATCTCTTAATAAATACATCCACAGTAAAATTTTCTCCTTGAGTTGGGCCAACTCTTTACCATAAGAAACTCTATCAACTCCAGACATGATCTTGCAGGTAAATTTTTATAAATATAGGGCACAAGCATTTTGTAAAACCTTTTCTTCGTGTTCTAGTTTTTAGGTCTGGAGAGAGGGCACTTTTTTAATACCAGTGAAATTCAGTGTTAGTGCAAAGAATGTATTGGCATTCTTGTTAAGACCTGCTATTGTGTTCTGAAGTTTTATAAGTTGCTCATAAAAATTAACTCTGAAGTTGGAACTTGGCACTGAAACTGGATATCCAAAATACTTTTAATTTGGAGTTTACTAAGAATGGGGGATCACATCAGCCACAACAAATGTTCTCAACCTCAGCCCAATCTCTGGCCTGAACCTAGCTTGAATCTGTTTAAAGGTGAAACATCACTACTTCCTAAGGCTCCCCTACCTTCCTTGATGATGCTTAAGCAGCTTCTGTATAGATGCCCAGGACCCCTGATAGCAAAGTTGTACTGCTTGCTTCATGTAGAGATACCAACGTCTAGCAGATGGGGTTCCAGAACTTATGGACCTTAAGATTAATCTGCAAAGTACTGTGAAGAATAACCTTTGGAGAAATGGTGTATTGCTGGGGAGATTCCTTTTAGAGTACATGGTGTTTATGTAAATTATGGAGAGGGGTTGAAATAAAACTTTCCAAAAGGTTGTATAAGTAAGCATCTTCTTTTCTCAGTGCTTATCTAGCTAAACAATTTACTGTCACTGGAACTTTAGCAAAGGTTGTGGTGGACTCTCCATCACTGGCAATTTTTAAATCAAGATTGATTTTTAAAAAAAGATATTCTGTAGTTCAAGAAGGTATTATTAGGGGAAGTTCTCTGGGTTGTGTAATAACAGGAGGTCCAACTAAATGATCACAATGGTCCATTCTGGCCTTGGAAAATATGAATAAACCAAGTATCTGGACCTTTTCAGATTAATTAATTCAGTTGATTTTATTTTAAAGAGAATGGCCATAAAATGATGATAATCTTAAAAAAAAAAAAAAAAAAAAAAAAGGGATTCCACCTTTGTGTGTGCGTGCTTAAAAACAAAATAGAAGTTATTTTCCAGGGTTTCTTGTAAAGTGGGGGTGGGGGGGTGGGGAAACTGACTCATGTTTGTGAATTTGTTGGAGGGGTTTAGTACATTTCGGGAATATTCATGTTGTGGTCATGGTACCATTAAGTGTGAGTAAACGCAGGAGTCTGTTTATGCGCAGTGTTTTTCAAAGGCGCGCAGTGTTTTTCAAAGGCACCCAGTGCATTGGATAGGCCCCTTTGTTGTGCAGTCTAAATCTACCAGAACGAAATAATGCCTTTGCTGCATTTTGAGAAATACTTTTTATTTACAGGGTCCAGGGTTCTGCGGTTGACCTACCTAGTTAGCAGGTGTTAGAAGCCTGCATAAAGTTGCTGAAATTTCATTCATTGTGAATGAAGGGCCGCATGAGGACTAGTGCATTGGCCCGAGGGCTGCATCACTGACCCCGCCCCCTCACTGCCCCAGCCCCGCCCCCACTCCACCCCTTCCATTAGGCCCTGCCCCTTCTCCGCCTCCTCCCCTGTGCACACGGCTTCTCGCTCCTCCCCCCTCCCTCCCAGAAACCGTGAAGCTCTTCCCATGCGGCCTGCCGGGCTCCCCGCGCCTCTCCCCCCCCCCCCTTTATTTATTTTTTTAAAACCCCAGGCAGTTCCCTGTCTGGCAGCGGGAACTGCCTGGGGGGGGGGGGGGGAAATAAATAAATATTTTTTTTAAAAAAAAAGGGGGGGGCGGGGAGCTCGGCGGGCCGCAGGGAAGAGCTTCGCGTGTTTGAGACCCCTGGCTTAGAAAATGTAACTTCTTGGCATAGATAACATTTTTCAATCTAAATTTCATAGCAGTCATAGCTCTGTTCTTATAAGTCCCGTTTTTAACAGTGACCTAGGCATTGATTTCAATATGACATAGGCTTATAGATACCTAAGTCACTTTTTTTGAAAATGGGACTTTTAGGCTTTGTTGAAAAAATTGCAGTGGTTCCCAAATATCATTGAAAAATTGTGGATTCCAGGAAAATTGTCTCTGTTTCGAGTTAATGTTGTCAGGACCAGATTTAGTATTTTCAGCAGGGCCAGACTATAATTAAATTTTTAGAATGTCAAGAGGCCTCTCTGCTGTGGGGTCAATACGTAACTGCCTAAATTTGAGAAAATATTTTCAATGGACAGTTTTCAAATTAACCTTAGGGTTTAAGGGCTGATAAGACCTTCATCTGCCACAGGATTCTGCATGAATGAATTAATGAATGAATAATGAATTTTCTCCATCTCTTCACAATGATTTAATTGAATCAAGAGTAAAGAGCAATATTAATATAATTTCAAGTGCTGAAAAGTACCAACCATCTCATTCCTTTCCCTCAAGCGTGCGCGCGCGCACACACACACAAAGTTAAGGGATTGTTAATACATTTAATTCACTGGTTTATAGACAGTAATTTTAAGTTTTTTCTCTCTCATATTTTTTCCTGTTCTTTTACTCTTTTTACTTCTGGCTCTTTCTGTCTGTCTCCATTCCACTTGCTGTAGGCCTCCTTTGTGAAGGCTGCCCCCGCCCCCAAAGAAAAAACAAAGCACCACCACCACTTTGGGCCTTGTTCTAATTCTGGGAAGAAAAAATTCAATCCATTTGTAGGTTAGCTAATTTAATGTATTTATATTCCTAATATTATTATTTTCCCTTGGCAGAAATCCTATATAGCTCTGTATGCTCCAAGAGAAAGTGATGGGGTGGCTGTGCTGAGTTGAGCACTTATTATGTATTAATCTAGCTGGCTGCTTTGGATTCAGTTGTTACCTGACAAGTCATCAGCCCCCACGTTGCCTCAAGGCTGATAGCACTTGTGTGTGTTTGTAACAGCTCCCCAGGCCATTCCAACACATGTGAACTGCTGGAGTTCTAGATCACTCCTGCCACGCCACATCCATGACCCTACGTCAGGTTGGGTGGCCAACTTTCTACTCACACAAAACTGAACCCCCTCAACCCCCCAAGTTTCCGTCTCCGCTCACTCCACACCCACCCACCTCCTACTCGCTCGCTCTCCCCACCCTCACTCACTCACTCATTTTCACTGGGCTGGCTCAGGGGATTGGAGTGTGGGAGGGGGTGAGTGCTCCGGGTGGGGGTGCGGGCTCAGGGGCGGAGCCAGAAATGAGGAGTTCAGAATGCGGGGGGGGGGGGGGGGGATCCAGGCTCAGGCAGTGGGTTGGGATGCAAATGGGGGTGAGAGCTTTGGCTGGGGGGTGTGGGCTCTGGGGTGCGGCTGGGGATGAGGGGTTTGGGGTGCAGGAATGGGTCGGGGGGGGTGGAGCCGAGGGGTTTGGAGGGCGGGAGGGGGAGCCGAGCTGGGGCAGGGGGTTGGTGCGCAGGGGGAGAGGGGAGTGATGGCTCCAGCTGGGGGTACAGGCTCTGGGGTGGGGAACCTTTTTTCTGTCACAGGCCATTGACCCACAGAAAAAAATCAATCACGGGCTACTCACCCGCCCCGGGGGGTGTGGAGGCTCAGGGCTTCTCCCTGCAGCGGGGCGAGCTGGCATTTGTGGTTCCAGCCCAGCAGGGGGGTGCCAAGACTCAGGGCTCCCCCTTCCGCCCCGCAACAGGGTGAGATGGCGCTCACGGCCCCTGTCCCGCAGGGGGGCACCGAGGGCTGGATGAAATTAACCACGGGGCCGGATCCGGCCCGCAGGCCCTAGGTTCCCCAACCCTGCCCTACACATAGGAGCTGGAGTATGGACATGCTGGGTGCTTCTTGGGAGGCATGCGGAGCGGAGGCTAGCAGGGAGCCTGCCAGCCCCGCTGTGCCACCAACTGGACAGTCAATGGCCCCGTCAGCGGTGCTGACCAGAGCCACCAGGATCCCTTTTCGACCGGGTGTTTCAGTCAAAAACCAGATGCCTGGTCACCCTAACGTCAGGGAGCATGAAAAGGGGCGACGTAGAGCTGGCTATGCTGGCCCTCCTCCTGGAGATTTCTCTGCATTGGGGTAGCTGGCTAAGCCAGCTTTGCAGCTGCTTTGCACTAGTACTCCAGTGTGAATTGCCCACGGCAGGACCCAGAATCCATCCCTTAAGGTCTCATGGAACTTTCATGAAGTAGAAGTTTGTCAAAAGGAATGTTTTAGTGCCATCTTGATTACCTTCTGTGCTTGCTTAAACATTTTCACCTGCATTGAATTTTCCTTTTAATTCTCTGTCAAAAGTTTGCCAAACTTCCTCTTTTCCCATTGTTGTACAGTGAAGTGTGTGGTGGTTCTTTGCCTGGATGTTGCTCTCTGCTCTTTACATAGAGGTCAGTGGAATTCAATAGTGAATTGTTTCTTGCATGTATAGAGCTGGGATCCCTTGGGATGAAAGGTGACAAAGATGTGTTGGAGTCAGTAGCAATTTTAAACAAGTGCTGTAGAAAATGGCTAAAACCAAGACTCTGAAAGAATTTGGAAACTTGTGCAACCGTTTTCTTGTAATGATTCTCTAATATTTTAATGTCCTCACTGGGCAGATTCTATGTTTATTTAACGCTTCCTTATTTTTCAAGCAGTGTTCAGTATTTCAAAAGTGTGTGTTACACTCTGCCACCTTTTGGCAATGAGATCTAAAACCTGTTTTCATGTGGGACAAATACCAGTTATTTCTCCTTACTTCACTGAACACCTTGCTGGAGAACACTTTGAACCAGGCCTGCAAAATGTTACTAGCTTACTTGCCTAAGGTGAATAACACTTTTGACAGACAAGTAAAATATTAGTTCTTCCTTATCTTCAATTATCAGGATAAAGAACAGGTGGCTGGTACATTTGTATCACAGTTTTGCAATTCTGCTTTGAATAGCTAGCCCTCTTGGTGGTAGTAATAATGCTATTTATTTGCTAGATATTAAATATTTGTATTCACACCTGGTTTCTTCATATTGTCTATCTCTTACTTTTCTTATGATGCATTGAAATCTGAAAAATCTATAAAATGGTAGTAGAGGCACCAAGCCAGTATTGTTGTTATGAATTTCTGCAGGGTGTATGGGTATATATAACATAAGGAGACTTTCACATTGGCCCCTAAACCTCAACCACCTTTTTTTTTTTTTTTTTTTTTTTTTTTTTTTTTTTAATAGAGGACCATTGTTTCCTCTGCCATGGAACCACCTTCTCTTTAGCTAGTGGTTTGGGGTAATAGGATAATGTACAATGTTTGACAATAAAACAGTCTGTCTAAAAAGGACTAGTGTTTGATGTTTTCTATGTTAGGTGGAGTTGCTGATACATACAACATAGGTGAAAAGGACATATATTCCCTGTGTTTAGCAACATGAGCCTTAAAAATTATATCTAAACTTGTTTTAAAATTCCAAATGATTTACAGAATTCACACATTTGTTCTAGTATTTTGCAAGGCAAAATGCCTAAACTTGCAGCAGGACAGCTCTTCAGAAATTTGTCAGCCCTAGAAATGATTAGCTATATTACCTTTTAGTTTGTGGATTTATCAAGAAAAACTACCCACTTTTTTCTTTTCATTATGAGCATGTTTGTGACTTTAAGGTAAGCTACTTAACTAAACCTCAACCGTTATTTGTAAGAAAAGGGTATCAACATACTTTTAAAATCTGGACATTGGGTCCTGCTAACTAGCAATTGTAAGTATTGTTATGCCTTCAGAAGAGAGATGAGAAAAATGCAAGTAGCATAGAAATTGCAATTTGACCTCTTTCTCATTTTAAAGAAAAAGAATGTCCTAGAAAGAATGTAAATCCTTTTAAATTTATCTAGTGACCCTGGTCTTATGGGTTTCTTTTGTTTTGTTTTGTTTTTGCTTAGCTTTTCATCACTAATTGCTGCCCTTTTAGTTCCCTCTCCTTGACCCTTAAGGCATGGCTACACTGGAAATGTCAAAGCGCTGTTGCAGGAACGCTGCCGCGGCAGCGCTTTGAAGTGCGAGGGTGGTCGCGCGTGAGCGTTGGGAGAGAGGTCTCCCAGTGCTCCTGGTAATCCACCTCCACGAGGGGATTAGCTCTGAGCACTGGGAGCACGGCTCCCAGCGCTCGGAGCCTGTCCACACTAGCGCTTTAAAGCGCTCAAACCTGCTGTGCTCAGGGGGGTAATTTTTCACACTCCTGAGCCAGCAAGTTAGAGTGCTATAAAATGTAAGTGTAGACAAGTCCTTAGTATCAAATGACCACACAACCATCCTACAAGTTACAGTAGGAGCTAGGTGAAGAAGCCAACAGGTTTTATTCCTATTTTGTGAAGTGATATTCATTTTGGACAACCCAAGAAGGCCTATTCTCTACTCTTTCCTTTTATGTTTTACTGGCGCCAGGACAATGAGGAAAATATGAGATCTTGTTGCAAAATCATGGAGGGCGGGTGGGTCTCATGTTTTCATTTTTGACTACTTTTTCAAACTCTGATACCAGTGAGGTCAGTATTGCCAACCTAAAACATTCAAAATCATCATTTCAAAAACCAAACACATACATGTTGTATC
This sequence comes from Macrochelys suwanniensis, assembly GCA_033296515.1. Taxonomy (NCBI): domain Eukaryota; kingdom Metazoa; phylum Chordata; order Testudines; family Chelydridae; genus Macrochelys; species Macrochelys suwanniensis. The sequence continues at coordinate 11,765,412 of CM065783.1, forward strand.
TTGTCTTCTGGTTTCTTGACCTTTAGGGTGCACCCAGTTCACATTTTTAAGCTTTTTTCTGCAACTATGACAGCTAGAAACTAACTTTTTTTTTTTTTTTTTTTTTTTTAAATTGGAAGCAGGGATTCTGACTCAGTCTCTTGACCCTAGCTGTCGGGGCTTTAAGAAAAACACCAAATATTGCAATAATTGGCAGCACTATGGTTGATGGTATTAAATGATTTTCTGCACCAGTAGACCTGCCTTTTTTAGGGGCCAAAATTGATTTTCTTCACCAAATCTGCAGCTTCACTTTCACTGTCTCTGATTTAATTTATTGCTGTGCGTTTACCGTTGCACCATACCTGTAGATATAGAGGAAGAGCAGGACTGTAGCAAGATCATGCCTGGTGGATTCTATAGCATAATGGGGGCTAACAGGTTTGGTTTCATAGTAGAAATGAATAACATGGACTGTGCAGTTTGACCTTATATAAGACTTGTGCTGTTCCTCCATATTGTCCCCCTCTTTCTTGTGTGAATTTCAGACTTCTTAAAGTTAGGGACTACAAGCACTTGTTAGAGGTATGTAAAGTTTAGTCAGGCCTCGAGAAAGATTTTCACAGCCTTGTAAACATACCTCAGTCTTGACTTAACACACTTCTGCTATCACAGTTCTTTCTTGAATACACACTGTCAGTCATACCAAGTTGTGTGGTAGTTTGATTACGACTGAGAATCTAGGATGAGACCACTACATTTTCACTGTGACCTAAATTGCCTCTGAAGATGTAGATTAAAATGTTAAAGGCTAGTGTGTTAACTTTTGTTATAAATATTAAGAGATTCTTTCAGATAGTTGTTTGGATTACATGCCGCAAAAATTGCCCAAAGTTTTGACAGAAACTATGTACTTGGAGTTTCTTTTTGTTGATAAATGCCACTGACAATCATTGTTACTGTGCAGATGTCAAATAAAAAAAATAAAATATATATTCAAATGTTAATTAAAAGCAGATAACGCCGTTATTAAAAGGAATGCTGTTAGGTCAAAATTGGCCCCAAATTTATATTCTGTTTAAAAAATATAATGGTTTTACAAAGCTCACAGTATTACCATGGTTTTAGTTTAACGGAAGTATGTTTTTTCCTAAACAAATATATCCCTGCAGTCTTTGCAGCCTGTACATTGCAGCATTGTGCTATTGCTTGAGAACCTGAAAATAAAATTGATTAGAAAATAAGTGTTTAAAGCAAGTATTCTAGTTTCATTGTCCAAGTGGAAAGAAGTTTAAATAGTGGAAGATAAATTCTAGTTGTTTAATGTGATTTGCTACAAACTACATTACCTGTATTGTGGTGGTGGTGGTGTTTGTTTGTTTTTTTAAATGAGACCAGTCCTTTGGCTTCTGTTAATTGAAATAGTGCCATCAAATTATGTCAATTTACATCAGTTGTGTATCTGGCTTGATTTTTAAAAGAGTGATCTTTTACAGTGATGTGAGATAAATGGCATTTTAAAGGTGGAAATTCAGACAGATTTTACATTGTGAAATAAAATTCGCATTTTTAACATTGTGAAGAAATGTCTTGTTTTTATATATCATTTGTTGAGAAACTGGTATTGGTTGTTTAAAAATGCCTATCTGACTTATGGTTCTTTGCTTTATTTTTAGGGTTATATCCTTTGTCGTGACCTCATGGTTTAAGTGGGAATAAAGATGAGTATAAGCAGTGATGAGGTTAACTTCCTGGTGTATAGATACTTGCAAGAGTCAGGTGAGTACATGAATTATGATTATCAAGTTAATATTTCTTAGTTCCTTTGATATTCAAGAAATAATTCATCTGTAATTGGCTTTGTCAGATCCATGCAATTGGGATTTATAATTTAACCAGGTGGATTCATCCACTGGATGTGAACTGCTTCTTGTTGCTTTCTCTCTATATCTGTCTCCATCATAAGGATCAATTCTGCTAAGTTGCCTCCTGCAACTTAATCGGCTTTAGTAATTTAAAATTTGGTAGCTTCTAACTAATAAGGCCTCGTTGAGTCTCTGGAAACTCATTTGCTCAGAAGAAGCTTTGATGTGCTGGATGGCCATTTTCTTCACGCTCTGGGTCGCTTGAAGAGGTCTGCTGCAGAAAAATACTCTTGTTGTATGCTTCCATTCTGGAGTCCTCCGAAAGACTCTCCTATAGGTGTTCTGGTGAGACTGGGTTTCCTGACAAAGCATGAAAATAGAACAAGCTGACATGACTCTATTTCAAACACAGAAACATCAGTGAATGAAACAATAATGAATCATAGAATTTGTCATACTGTAAATGTGGATAAATGGCTTTTTACCAGGAATGTGTTTTAGAATCTCTAAAGTAAATTCCCTTTTCTAAAGACTCTATCTGTATAGGTTTCTCACTTGTGAGTCTTTGCTCCTTAGTGCAAGACTAACAGAAGTCCCCTAGCTCTTGAGGATAGCAGGGTAGAGCAAAAGTCTAATGCTGTTGTCATACACAGAAGGAAGGGTTTTTTCCCCCAGTTGTGCCTATATGGAGCAATGACATCTGTAGTATATACTAAAGGGTAGTACCCCTTTAAATAGTTTGAGTCCTCTAATGGTGCTCCCTGTTTTCTATGTTTTAGAAACCCTCAGAAACCAGTCAGAGCAACAATATGTAGCTAGACATGCATGTTTGTGTATATTTCGTGAACACAGTTATTTGGGACCCAGCTGTGCCTATATGGTTTCTTTATGGTGTTGTCTGAAGAGCAAAAACCACCACAAAATCATTCACTGTCCTGTTGGATGCTCTAGTTAGGCTAAGTTCTTCTGTTTCTTCAAACCCATCTGTTGGAGGCTAATTTTCGTATCCCTTGTTCCTTTTGTATCCCTATCTGATTGCATCTTTGTGTCTCTTTCTGCCTGCCTGCCTTTCCTACAACAGTGTAGTTGTAGCTGTGTCGGTCCCAGGATATTAGAGAGACAGGGTGGGTGAGGTAATATCTTTTATTGGAAAGAAGTTTGTCCAATAAAAAATACTACCTCACCCACTTTGTCTTTCCTACAGCATGGCAGCCCAGAGCAGAAGCTAAAAAAAAGATCCCTCTGGCTCCCTTTACCAAAAGATGACTTCTATGTCTCTTCTCATTCAGCTTCAAGGGAATACTACTTTGGGGACTTGTTTGAAAAGAGAAACAATTTTCAAGAAGCTGTCTAACACCAAGGTTTTGTGACCGTAAGACAAGCTCAAAGGCTGGCCGTCTTCATCAATAGGCACCAACTTTCTGTGGTCCATTAATGATGGCAAATGCAATATGAAAGGAAGAAGATTTTTCTAGCATGTTAAATACATGCATTCTGTTTTAAGTTCCAGTGACAGACACTTAGACGTTGAACTTGATTATGAGGGACTTTACTGCCTTTGGACTATCTATCTATCTTCAGCATCTTTGGGAATGCTTGATAGCCTTAATAGTATTTCTCTAGTGTTTCTGGTGTAACAGATCTTTTATTGACAGCGTCATGTTAAGCATGAGGCAGAACATTTAGACTTTCTTCCTCTTTCTTTAGTTTAGCCCCTCTCAGTTGAGTAGACTAATAGTAAATGTAAGCGGGGGAATAGTCCCGCTATTGTGGGGAACTTTCCTCGTCTCTGCACTACCCCGGTGAAATGGGCTAGCGGAAGGATCTGAGTCCTCGCTCCCACCTCCTTTACCCAGAGGCCTCCCTGCCCTCGAGGACTCCCCTTGCACTCTCCTGTCTGGCAGAGTCCTCGTAACCCCAAGAAGGCTGGGCCCAGGATTCCTGGGGGGCTCAACCCCCAACCTTGCTGTGGTCACCTAGGTCAGGGGCTAGGGTGTCCCCACTCCGGGGTGTACTCTCTAAACAGGATGCTTCCCTGACCCACTGATCACTGCATACAATTCAAAGCAAAGGCAAATTATTTAATTAACAATTAATTTGTAACAGGAATAAGGAAAAATGGGAAAGGCTAATGAAAACACATCACCCCGCTCTGTGGCAGGGAACATCCCAACAGTGTCTCTGCAATGTCAGGGCAGTTCAGTCTGTTCCTTTGCAAGTCCCAGGCTCCTTCTCAGGCCTTGGCTGTGCTGCAGGGACGCTGTGGCTTGGACACTTGCTCTGGCGGTGGCCACACGCTCGCAGGCTCTGGGTGGCAGGACCCTTCTTCCCAGCGTCGCCCCCGCCCTGTCGGGGTTACGATCCCCCTGCAAGTCTGGCCTGCAGGGCCCCTTGGCTGAGGCGTCTCCCTGCGCTGGGCCCACTGCCCAGGGTTCCCCTCGCTCTCCCCAGCTGCTCCCCGCACCCGGCTCCGGACCGCTCCAGCCCCAGCTCCACCCTCTGCCTCAGCTCCAGCTCCTCTGCCTCAGCACGGCTGCTGCTGCTGCTCTGCCTCCAGCCCCCTGGGCTGCTGCCCTGGCCCCTCTGGCTGCTGCAGCTTCTCCCCCCAGGGCAGGTCTGTCTCTGGGCTGCAGCTTCTCCCCCCAGGGCAGGTCTGTCTCTGGGCTGCAGCTCTGCTCCCAGGGCAGGTCTGTGTCTCTGGGCTGCTTTTCTGGCCCCTCCAGATCTGGCCTCTCCTTAGCTCAGCCCCACTCACTCTGACTCAGGCCACTTCAGCTCACACGGAGGACGGGATTCACCCTGACCTCCTGACTCCCTGATTCGCCTGCCCGCCCTGTCAATCAGGCTGACCTGGAGCATTGGCCTCTCCCCATTGCCCCTGGGGACTGTCAGTCCCATCGACCCTTCCCCTTTTGGTACTGGGAGCTCTGAATGTTAGTAAGGGGATAACAGTCCCCTTACATTCCCCCTTGCTAAAATTCTGCCACAACCACAATGTTTACACTAATACCTCCGGACCCATTATTAACAACATATACCCACATCATATCAAACCCATTAACATCAAAAGAACATTTAACATATTAAACATTTCACATCTACTTCTTCATACTATACATAACAATATTAATTAAAACACTACATAGAACCAATCACATAATCATCTCTAAATTTAACAGGCAGTACACCCTTATTAGCCCTCTGGGACCTTCTTAAAAATGGTGGTTCATTACTCATATTTTCTATTTCCCTGTCCTCGGGTAATACTGGGTCAGCTTGAGGGATCTGGCCATTCTTGTTAGGGTTTGTGTTTGCCCCACTCTGTTCCCCTCTGTACTCAGTTTGTGGGACTAGAACCATCCCCCAATTGGTTTCCGTCTCCTCAGGGTGTGCTGATGTACGCCTCCTATGGTCCCTGACTGGACTAAGAGTGCAATGTTTTAGTTGATCCCTATGTACTAGTCTCTCAGGACCTCCTCGCTCAGGCCGGATGGTATAAACTGGTAGCTCGGGATTGTTGTGAGCAACTACAATGTGGGGATTTGACTCCCACTTGTCCTGTATTTTATTACGCCCCTGTTGTCCATAGTTACGAACTAGTACACGGTCACCAGGCCTGATGAGAGCCCCACTGGACTTGCGATCATAAGTCCTTTTCCTACTTTGGGCTGTGTCTTTAGCTGTACTGAGAGCAACTTTGCTGGTTGTCTTTAGCCTGTAATGGACACCTTTGACCCAGTCATCAAAATTGGTCACCTCATCCTTAGAAAAGGCTACTTGATGCTTCTCTGGCAACACCCTTAAGTTAGCCACCTGTGCAGGAATCAGCCCTTGGCATACCGCTTGAACTGGAACTGGCAGTCTCCCACCACATCTTTCTTGAGGAAAGGTAACTTGTTCTCCCTTCTCCCCAAATGTTATCTTCACCTGAGGGATCGCCTCCTCAGGCTGCAACTCCATAGCCTTCACGCTTGGGTTTAAAAGACTCACTGGTACTCTTCCTTTGATGGCACTAGTCAATACATTGGCTGACTGAAGTCCCTTAGGTAGGCTTGACCCAGTTGTAGGCTCTACCAGCACTCGATATTCATTGGTATTTCCTGGCATCCAGCAGCGTTCATGAAGGATCTTCTCTCTCCAAGGAGAAATAATGGTCTTCCGGTTTCTGCCAACTTTAACATTTCCAATCCACCTTGTGGGGCCCAGGGAATGACTCTGCCTCTCCGCTCGAGCCAGTACTCCACTCAGCACAGCATTCCTCTTAGAGTGCCCATGACGGTTCATCCTCCTGGTTCCTTTTACTGGCAACTGTAGCTCTTTCAGCTCACTAATGATGTTCATCCCCAGAATCCCTGGGACTCCTTCTCCTATATGGCTCCCTTCAGAGGCCTTGTCTTTCAGGATGAAGATGCATTTCCCTGGCAGTGTCTGGCCCATGTAGTCGATGTCTGCTTCGAGGCATCCCACCACTGGGATTGCCAGTCCATTAACTGCTGTTAGATGTACAAACTGTGTGTTGTGCATGGTCAGCTCCTTGTCTTTCAAGTATTTTTGAAAATGTGATTCAGTAATGGTGGTGACTTCTGAGCCAGTATCTAACAAACATCTGGTTTTTACCCCTGCTATACATACTTCAGCAGTTAGACAGTCTCCAAATGCTCGCTTACAGAAGTCGCTAGATATGCTGGTCCTGCCCATGTTCCTCCCATCACTGTATGCAGAGTGATTTTCCACGAAGGAGAGGCCTAGGAATCCTTCTGCCACTGCTTGGCCTTCTACTGTAGATGGACCACTCGCTCCTGGTGCCCCACCGATTTCGAGTGCCTGGGACTCTGGTCTCCTTCTCAGTGTACAATCTCGGCTAGTATGTCCTGGCCTTTCACAGGTGTAACAAATGTACCTCCCTAGCTCATCCTTCAGTGGAGATCTTCGGGATCCTGGAGCTCTTGGATATTTTGGCACATTAGTGGAGGTATTTCCTTTCATCACCTCAGTCATCACTTTCAGCATCTCCCCCTGTTGGACAGCCAGTTTTTGGACAGCTTCACTTAGGCTTTCCAATGTTAGCTGTGTTTGGGGCAGGGCCTTTTCCCCAGCAGCTGCATTCACTAGGCCCCCACTTTGTGTATGGGGTTTAGGCTTGGCCCTCTCTGCCCCAGGAACTTCCTCTTCTTCTGACCACATAATGGCAGCCTGCATGAGTTCATGGAACTTTTTACTGGGCTCTTCCTTAAACCTCCTTTTCATTTCACGTCGGAGGGAGTCGTCCCGGAGCCCCAACACCAACTGCTCTTTTAGAAACATATCTGGGTCTGGAACTCGTTGAGAGTCTCGCCGCTCCACTTTGCTCATTCTCTCCTGAAGGTCATATGCGTATGCCCGGATAGTTTCACCGGGCTCCTGCTTTCTCTCAAAGAACTCCTTTAGTCGAGTTCCAATAGGTACCTTGTCTCCGTACACTTCCAGGAGGAGTTCAAACACCTTTTTCACATCTTTCTTGTCTGCCATTGCCATGAACTTTACAGTGGCCTTCGCCTGGCCCTTGAGGTGTTCCTCTATGAAGTCCACATGGTCTTCCTCAGGTACTCTTAGCACACGCAGAGCCGTCTTCACAGACTTGACCCACTCCTCTACTGTAATGTCTCCTGCTCTGGTCGGGAAGCCACCAAACTCTGTGACCTTCTGCTCCCGTGGGACATAAATAGTAGGGGGTTTCTTAGCTTCTGCTGCCTGTTGGTCTATTACAGCCTTAGCCAGTGATAAGGCTTCTCTCTGTTCTGTTCTAGCTTGTTGTAATGCCTCAGCTTGGTCTGACAATCTGCGCTGAAGTTCAGCAACCTGGGCCTTTAGTTCTTCAATTCGAGCCATGGTAGGTTTCTTGACCAGGCCTGGACAGTGCTACCAGAATGCAACCAGTAAACCAGTGGGGTGGACCCTGTGGATAGGATCCTGTTCGTGACGCCAATTATGTAAGCGGGGGAATAGTCCCGCTATTGTGGGGAACTTTCCTCGTCTCTGCACTACCCCGGTGAAATGGGCTAGCGGAAGGATCTGAGTCCTCGCTCCCACCTCCTTTACCCAGAGGCCTCCCTGCCCTCGAGGACTCCCCTTGCACTCTCCTGTCTGGCAGAGTCCTCGTAACCCCAAGAAGGCTGGGCCCAGGATTCCTGGGGGGCTCAACCCCCAACCTTGCTGTGGTCACCTAGGTCAGGGGCTAGGGTGTCCCCACTCCGGGGTGTACTCTCTAAACAGGATGCTTCCCTGACCCACTGATCACTGCATACAATTCAAAGCAAAGGCAAATTATTTAATTAACAATTAATTTGTAACAGGAATAAGGAAAAATGGGAAAGGCTAATGAAAACACATCACCCCGCTCTGTGGCAGGGAACATCCCAACAGTGTCTCTGCAATGTCAGGGCAGTTCAGTCTGTTCCTTTGCAAGTCCCAGGCTCCTTCTCAGGCCTTGGCTGTGCTGCAGGGACGCTGTGGCTTGGACACTTGCTCTGGCGGTGGCCACACGCTCGCAGGCTCTGGGTGGCAGGACCCTTCTTCCCAGCGTCGCCCCCGCCCTGTCGGGGTTACGATCCCCCTGCAAGTCTGGCCTGCAGGGCCCCTTGGCTGAGGCGTCTCCCTGCGCTGGGCCCACTGCCCAGGGTCCCCCTCGCTCTCCCCAGCTGCTCCCCGCACCCGGCTCCGGACCGCTCCAGCCCCAGCTCCACCGCTCTGCCTCAGCTCCAGCTCCTCTGCCTCAGCACGGCTGCTGCTGCTGCTGCTCTGCCTCCAGCCCCCTGGGCTGCTGCCCTGGCCCCTCTGGCTGCTGCAGCTTCTCCCCCCAGGGCAGGTCTGTCTCTGGGCTGCAGCTTCTCCCCCCAGGGCAGGTCTGTCTCTGGGCTGCAGCTCTGCTCCCAGGGCAGGTCTGTGTCTCTGGGCTGCTTTTCTGGCCCCTCCAGATCTGGCCTCTCCTTAGCTCAGCCCCACTCACTCTGACTCAGGCCACTTCAGCTCACACGGAGGACGGGATTCACCCTGACCTCCTGACTCCCTGATTCGCCTGCCCGCCCTGTCAATCAGGCTGACCTGGAGCATTGGCCTCTCCCCATTGCCCCTGGGGACTGTCAGTCCCATCGACCCTTCCCCTTTTGGTACTGGGAGCTCTGAATGTTAGTAAGGGGATAACAGTCCCCTTACATAAAATTTTCAGAAATGCCTGGTGACTAAGGATCAGATTTTCAAAGGTATTTAGGTACCTAAAGATGGAGAGAGGTGTCTAGTGGGATTTTCATAAGTGCCTAAGCAGGTTAGGCACCTAACTCCCATTGATCTCTGTGCAGGTAAATTGGATTTAGGCTCCTGAAACCTAAATCACTTTTGAAAATGGGACTTAGGCTCCTAAGTCACTTACATTTGCTTGAAAATTTTTACCCTAAACTTGTGCTTTACCAGCCAGTACCTAATGTCTACTGTTCAACTGCTTTGGATCTAATCTCCATTTCACAATGAACAATTTCAAATACCAGCCTCACAATTGTGACGCTGGGAGTCAGAGTAGCCCAGTTCTGTTCCTGGTTTAGAACAGGTGTAATTTAATGTCAAGCAAAGAGGGTCCCTTCTGCTACAGCAGATGGCACAATTGTTGATCATGAAGGTACGGTAGGGAAGACGTATGTAGAGATTGGCCACAAAAGCCTGAAGTATTACTATTGGTACTAGTACGGAGGGATCACTGGATTAAAGAACACTCCGTGCAGGGATTCGGATTTGACATATATGGTCCCTTTTATTCCAGCATCTGAGTTTGTGTTTTGCTCAGTGGCTTCTAGTAATCTCCAGACATTTTGAAAACTTTAAGTTTTAGAGTATTAGCTGTCCATTAAGGTGCTCCTTTTGGAAAATCAGTGCTGTAGAAACATTTCTCTCAATTAGATCGTAGAGCAATTGTCAGGGGACTGTGTTGTTCATGTGACTGCGTGGGTCTGGGGAGAAAAGGCCAAGAATTAATTTTTTTAAAAAAGGTTATTTACTGGTTACTGGGTCACTATAATTTTTTGATCTGGGTGATTTAGTTTCATGGATTTTCATTTATTCTTCTCAAATGTCTTGTGTTTTTCAAATTGTATCTTAGCATATCTTCAGTAGCAATGAGCCGAAGATGAGCTGAATACTTTTATAAGGACAACTTATCTACCCCTTATACATTGATCAAGACATCAAATGGACTCTTGGATTTGGAAAATAATATCAGGAAACTTCATAAGGCTTGATAGATAGTTACCAATTTAGAGAGTTCCACTCACTATTCACAAAAAGAATGAGGAGTACTTGTGGCACCTTAGAGACTAACAACTTTATTCGGGCATAAGCTTTTGTGGGCTAAAGCCCACTTCATCAGATGCATAGAGTGGAACATACAGTAGGAAGGTGTGTGCATATAAATATATATAGATAGAGATAGAGATAGATATATACACACACACACACACATATACAGAGAACATGAAAGATGGGGGTTGTCAGACTAATCAATTAAGGAAAAAAATTTTGTAGTGGTAATGGGCCATCCTGATTATCACCACAAAAGTTTTTTTCCTTAATTGATTAGTGTGGCAACCCCCATCGTGTGTGTGTGTGTGTGTGTGTGTGTGGGATATCTCTCACACACAGAGTATATATATATCTTGCTACTGTATGTTCCACTCTATGCATCTGATGAAGTGGGCTTTAGCCCACGAAAGCTTATGCCCGAATAAATTTGTTAGTCTTTAAGGTGCCACAAGTACTCCTCGTTCTTTTTGCGGATACAGACTAACATGGCTACGACTCTGAAACCTGTCACTCACTATTCAGTAACCAGTAACAGGGGAGTCGCATCTTACATGCATTTAACTTACACGAATTCAACTATACGTGCTCAGCAAAAACAAAAAGAGAAAAACAACAATTTAAATACTGTACCTGTAGTGCCGGCGATTCCACACATCATTCCACTCAGTGAGAGTTTAACTATACGCTATTTTCGCCTTGCGTGCTGACTTTAGAACCTAACCCCCGCGTAAGATGCGACTCCCCTGTATTGTCATTTACTCAGTTCTAACAGAAAATCCTCCTCTTGTTCGGTTGAGTGGGATTTTGTGGTTTGATCTGTGGGCTTTTTGTTCTGAGAAGATGGAAAGTAATACAACATCTGCTCATGGACTCCTCAGGTTGAGATAGGGAGCACCAAGAAGCAGTGATGGATAAGCCTTTCTGTCCATATCTTCCAAAGAAAAAGGAATACAGTCAGTGTTCTGGATGAATTTACAGAAAACAATTATAAATTCTTGTTCCATTTGAAAATTGTTGTAACAAAAGTAGTGCTATATATAAAGCTTGAAAGTAGTTTCCCAGAAGGGAATTTTAAGGGGATAATTGTCCATAAGTGGAAGGCTAATTGTTTAAAATAAAATGTATCTGCATCATAAATTTATCTTTTCAGGACAATCAAATACATAACAGGTTAATTTTCAATACCAGTGTTGCATTGTGATAAACTTTCCACTCTTGAATCAGTGTGCAGCAAGCATGTCGTTTTAAGTGCTAGCACACACAAATAAAATGCTCTGTCATGAATTTAATTCTCTGCTACATAGACATTTTATTCTTTTTTGTATGTAATAAAAAAATCTACAAGCACAGAAAAGTAACAGGTAAATCTCAGCAGAGCCCTTTAATTGGTTTATAACCTGATCATTTGTAATCAGTTTTACTGAGGGACTATGCCGTGTTTAAGAGAAAATAAACAAAAGTGAAACAGACAAAAATAAAAGGAAAAGTATCATAAAATAGAAAAGAGAATATTAAATTCTTTTTTTTATCCTACCACATGTGTATTGCAAATACATACTAAATATAACTGAAATTTTATGTATTTGTGTTTAACTTGGTGTTTCTATTGCTTACACTTTTAAAATAAAATATAATAGAGGAGTGTTTGAGATTCCTCTTTTATATGTTTGCTATAACATTTGCCTGTCTCTGTAACCAGAAGATCTTGCAATATTTTGAGAAAGAGTTGTCAGTATATGAGTAAATCAATTCTGATAGTTTCCCCCTTGTCTTTAGGATTTTCTCATTCAGCATTTACCTTTGGTATAGAGAGCCATATCAGCCAGTCTAATATAAATGGTGCTCTGGTGCCACCAGCTGCTTTGATTTCCATCATCCAGAAAGGTCTTCAGTATGTAGAGGCTGAAGTCAGTATTAATGAGGTAAGGAGGTTTCTTGATGCCTACAAAAGCATTATGTGCTTGCTTACATTACATTTGAATACTAGTATTTTTTTGTAACTCTCTTGTGTCCTATTTATTTACTTTTACTTCAGATTCCTTACTGCTGGTGTTCACCATGACTCCACTGGTGGAACCAGAATGGAGTGACATAACTGTGTAGGGGTTCTGCCCAGTGCAGCCACACAACACCAGGCATGGTGTGCTGGCTCATTGCTTAAAGGTCCGTTATCTGTAGAGTTTTTTTCCCTAATATAATGTTGTAGTTAATCCAGAAAATACACACACTATAAAATAGTAGTACAAAAGAACAAGAATTCTTAACTTCTATTTGAAGGTTTTCGTTCCATGGTGAACTGAGATTAATGATAGGCAACATCTAAAGGTTCTGGGGCTCAGTTTGGAGAATAATCCAAAACCTTGGGGACTCATTCAAGTTCTTTAAGATTTTACTACCTCCCCTTTCAACTCAGGGGCAGTCTCCCTCTTACCATCACCTACCTACCAACAGGCCCAGAAACTTCCTTTTCTTTGAACTGTTGCTCCCTTCTCAAGCAGTGGCATCAGGATTTTCAATAAACGGCCTTGTTTGTTGGGATTTCCAAAGTATATGGTGTGTCCTTAATGAAAGTACTGGGGAAGCCCCAGTTTCAGTAGAGAGGCTCAAGAGAGGAGAGGCTACAAGGTTCCACCAACTATTGTAGCTACAGCCCCTGTTAAGGTAGGCTGGGGAGGGGAGGTTAGGAGGGAGAGGAGAAGAGCCGTAAGGCTCTGTCAGGGGCCTACCATTGGGGATGGCTCATGGAGAGAAAGGAAGGGCTCACTAAATGGAGAAAACATTTGAATTTGGTTAGGACAGGAATGATGAACGTGCCCGGGAGACTCATATTTTGCCTGAACTGGCTTATTGATCTCTAGTAGGATCTATTATACATGATGCTTCCATGATTATTCCATGTGTGTTTCCAGCAATGGAGAAAGATAGATGTCTAAAAGGTTGATCCTGTAAGGTATCAGCTTCTTGCAGTAGAGGCCTTTATATTTGTCAGTTATGGCAGACAAACAGATTTTCCATCAATTCTGGTGTCCTCACAGTCTCTCTCGGGTCTTTGAGTTGGTTTAGCTGCAGCTTCCGCAGCTTGAGTGAAAGAAATCCATTTCCTCAGGAAGGGTCATAAAAACAAAGCAATTGCCAGAACAGGAGAAGGAGAACCTCTGTTTATCATTAGGAATCCCTCTAGGTTCTAAAAATAGACCCTTGTAAGGCCTTAGCTAACGTATAAGAGACTATTTTTGACTGGGTCTTGCCCATTTCAAGATAAAATTCTTTATTTTTAAATGATGCTAACACTGTTTAAAAAGAAAAAGAAACAAAAACTACTCAAAGCTCCAGATATTGTGTTTATGGAAAATTTCATAGGACTTTATAAGCCGTAGTCTAAACTTGCAATGTATGCAGGTCTTGAAACGTATAGTTGGAGTTTTTTGCTGCAATCACTCATGTTTGAAACAATATTCATAAGTAGCTTACAAAAGGTTATTTCAAATGAAAGACATATAACTTTTGGTCCCAGAGCCTCTGTTAGAGGCCCACCTTGGCTTATTTACTCACTATATATGATGATCACTCCAACTTTTGAGTAAAATTCCAGGCCTAACCGCAGAGAAATAAATGATGACATGTTCTGTATAGCATTTCTCTCTGCATTTTTGACTGGTTTTATATTAAATTACAATTTTTGGAATGCATGGTTTTTCCTGGAATTTTTATTGTTAATGACAACTAACATTTGATGTTATCTTTTCTGTGTGTTTTTCCTCTCCCCAAATTAGGATGGTACCTTGTTTGACGGTAGGCCAATAGAGTCTCTCTCACTGATAGATGCAGTAATGCCTGATGTGGTACAAACAAGACAACAGGCCTACAGAGATAAACTTGCACAACAACAGGCAGCAGCTGCCGCTGCTGCAGCTGCCGCTAACCAACAGGGCTCTGCAAAAAATGGAGAAAATACTGCAAACGGAGAGGAGAACGGAGCGCACACTATAGCAAGTAAGTTGAGGCAGAAAAAGATCTCCATCTATATACACAATTGTGTGGCTATATCCTTGTTATATATAATAATAATACCTAGTTCTTAGATAATATTTTTCATCAGTAGATGCAGCCTCTTATTTTATATGTAGAGTACCCCTCAGATAGTAAGTGCATCCATCAGCTAAAGGGGTTTGTATCTGTAACCCCATGACTTGTAGAGAATAAGGTTATATGTGATGTTTTAATAGTCAGTTTCTCTACAGTGTGTGGGGATGGAGACTTCTAAACTCTGGACCATCAATACTGTAGGCCAGATTCTCATTTCCAACCTGGCTCCTTTGTGCCACTGTGGATTATAGCTGTAACTTGCCATCTGAGAATTCCCCCCGGGGTAGGGCAGCTCTCAGCTGGAATAAAGCTGTCAGGGATGACTCCTCTGAGAACTGCTTCTCCCCACCTTCACTCCAGCATAGGGGATAGGAAGCAGGAAGTGCATAATTCCACTCCACCAATCCTCAATTAGTTTAAGTGATAGTGCCTAGGCTACTCTGCCTCATGCCAGTGCCAGCAAAGGGTCAGACTGGCCTATTCAATCAGACACCTATAACCAGTTTCCTGGTGGCCGCACCAAGAAGATCGCAACTGCAAAGGAGAAGACTCCAGCCTTGCATGGAAATGTAATATAAATCACTTTTGATACCAAAAGATGTGTCTACGTTCTTGCAACAGTACAGCTCACGGTTTTCTTGATTCACTATTCAAAATTATTCGACACAAATTCTTATTTGACATTGTTTACTCAGTGGTTTAGAATTGGAGCTGTGCTGTTTAGTTGTGATTGGTCATATAAATCATAGTTTTGGATTAGTTTACTCTTATCAGGTTCATAGTGTGAAAGCTCACAGAAAAGAAATTTAGCTTTCTGCAAACATTAATGGAGAGGCTTGATTATGTGAACGTTTTAGTGAAAAAGAATGCAATAGGGCACAAGATCAGCCAAATAAAATTTTGACTGAATAGTCACTTAAAGCTTGTGCATTATTTGCCTAGCTTTACAGATGCATTTTATTAGTTTCTTTCTTTGTTTTTCCAGATTCATTTATTATAGATAATAAAACTGCCTCCATAAATTTTATAAATTTCAAAACTCCATAGTAATATTTCCTTTTTACTGTGAGTTGTAACCTCAAACTTTAGAACTATTCTACTAAGCTAGTGTAAAAATATGATATACCAGCAACCCCTACTGGCTGGAACACCAAATCATACTGATATTAATTCTCTTCAATCAATACAGTTTTTTATATGGTGCTCTAATAGCGTCTTCTCTTCTCTCACACACAAGCACTGACACACACACACACTGCTAAAACACCTTTACTATTACATTTAAGCAATGTATGTGCAGTGGTTTTGTTTAAACAGTGACTGCCATGGATAAATGTTTACCACTCTTCATATTCATCTTGTTTTTCTCCAAAAAAACTCTATGTAAAATAATATTTTTTAAAATAGGGAAGTATTGGTGGTAACTGGCAATAGGGCTGTTTTTTAATGATGAATTACCCGGAGTATATTTTACAGAACAATGAGGATTCAGTATGCCCTCCACATGGAAGAGCAACATGTAATCATAATTTGACACTAGGTGTCAATATAAGATAAATGTCTCGGTTATCAGTGTACCATGTATCAAGAAAACCAAATGTCTGCCTGTTAATTAAGATCATTTTTAGAAGGGGTTGAAATGTTGATTTCACACTCATTTATAGCCATTACTTTAAAGTTAAACTGCAGAAGTTTGATATTTCATGTATAGTAGAGGTAATTGATTTCACATTCATAAGATAGAAATCAGATACTCTCTTTTATTCATCCATTTAGTACAAGGCCTGACAAATAGAGCACTGATTTTTCAGAAGTGACTATTAACTTTGGCCTCAGTTTTTGGTGCCCAATATGAGACACTTCAAAGAGGCTTAAGGGAGGGCTTTTGGTGCTTTTTGTAATTCATGGTCCCTTTAAGGTTTCTCAAATTGGATATCTGAATCTGAAATCACTGATCCATTCAAAAATCTTAGCCTATAGGTTCTGTGAATTTACCCTTCCTGAATAAACCTACCAGTTAATATTCAGCAGATGAAAGATATTACCCTAAGCTGTAAAAATCCAAACTCTCTTCTGTTGTTTTCCATAATTCAGATAATCATACGGATATGATGGAAGTGGATGGAGATGTCGAAATCCCTCCTAACAAAGCAGTGGTGCTGCGTGGTCATGAATCTGAAGTATTCATCTGTGCCTGGAACCCCGTTAGCGACCTTCTGGCCTCAGGGTATGTTTTCACAAAAGGAAGCAAAAAATGGCAGTTCTCATTGCAAATGGGTATTCATATACTTTGCAAACACAGTACGCTATGCCAAATAGACAGTATCTTTTCTGCCACTGTCTTGAAGTTGCTGACATTAGACCTTTCCTACCCCTAGGGACAATTTTCCCTACAAGGTATGAGCTCTTGGCAGCATCCAGCTGCCAGAAGATTTTCAGTGCACTCTGGTGAACTTTAAATGTTATATATCCTATCTATCAAGAGAGTTGAGTGCTTGCTCCAAATACTGGGGGATGCTGTTCATCAACCATGCATCTCTGACTAGCTGGCCTTCCCCAATATGGGTGGAGAGGGGGAAAGGAAGCCAATCAGATTTTCCCCATTCTAGTACCAGTGTGGCATTCACCCCCTTTGCATTCTTTGTCCCCCTTCATTGTTCCTACCCTGGGCCTCTTCTTTTGCCTCCTGAGGGGAGCTGAATGGCAGTTTCCAATGGCTGGCTGCCTCCTTGCTTGTGGCAGAAGAAGCAGAGTTGGTTTTCCATCAGCAGTGAAAACAATGGCCTTGCATTGCAAGGGTGAGAAATACAGCAAGGACATTCAGGACAAATATAAGATACCTGAGAAGGAGGATAAAAGCTGGAGATTCTCCAGCCGAGATCAGGACTGAGACCTTGAAGAAGGCACTAACTCTTGCTGTGTCTCATCTGTAAAATGGAATAGTAACACTTTGCCCACCTCACATGAATGTTGTGAGATTAAATCATTTAATATTCAGAATGTTTTAAATAGTAAATGTAAATCTATTACTTTTCCAAAGAGGATGGATCTAGACTGTTCTCAGTGGTAGAAGATGACAGAACAAGGAATAATGGTCTCAAGTTACAGATGGGGAGGTTTAGGTTGGATATTAGGAAAACCTTTTTCACTAGTAGGGTGGTGAAGAACGGGAATGGGTTACCTAGGGAGGTGGTGGAATCTCCTTCCTTAGAGGTTTTTAAGGTCAGGCTTGACAAAGCCCTGGCTGGGATGATTTAGTTGGGGTTGGTCCTGCTTTGAGCAGGGGGTTGGACTAGATGACCTCCTGAGGTCCTTCCAACCCTGAGATTCTATGATTCTATACTTTGTACTATAGACCAGTAGTGGTTGGATTTTTTTCTAATACTAAACTGGTTCTTAAACAACCAGTTTACCTAATCATGATCTCCTTTAGAAACTCAATTATTATAGCTTCCAGTACTTGGTGTGTGATAATCTAGACATTCTGATGCTAATTTATAGGGGGCGAGAAGATAACAGTGTTAGGATTTGTTTTGGTAAATTGACAAATCTTACAGATCTGCTCTGTCAGGGAGGGGAAAGCCTGCAGAATGAAATCCTGACTAGAAATCAAACGTGTATATGAAAAGTGAGACTGCTCCTGTGAGTCTGATCGCACCAGACTATTATAACTGTCCCTGGAGTGACTGTAATTGGGACCTGCTCTCAGATCTACTAACTGACTTTTTTTTCACTGATGTGTTTTTGAATGTTTTATGGAAAATATATTAACATAACATTTTTTAAATCAAGTTTCTAAAGAGGATACCACACTATATGTCCATGCTTCTTGAAGAGGACACTGTCCCTTCCGTTGTTATGAATTAATTTGATGTTATGTTGATTGTTTAGATCTGGAGATTCAACTGCACGAATATGGAACCTCAGTGAAAACAGCACTAGCGGCTCCACGCAGCTGGTACTCCGACATTGTATACGAGAAGGAGGGCAAGACGTACCAAGCAACAAAGATGTGACATCCCTGGATTGGAATGTAAGTGGAAATTACAAGTGCTCGAAATACCCTGACAAAAAAAATGCAATTTTGCACAGTCAAATGCTAAGGGTACATCTGCCCAGGGCTGAGGTGGCATTTCCAATTTGAATAGATGAATGCATCCTAGCTTTGCTCAAGCTAACATAAATAACTGCAGCGCAGCTGCAGTGGGACAAACTAACCACCCGTACCTAGAGTCTGAGGGCTTGTCTATACATACAGAACATCGGCACAGCTGCAATGGTTTGTGAAGACGCTGTCTACGCCAACGGGAGAGCTTCTCCTGCCAACAGAGATACTCCACCTCCCTGAGAGGCAGTAGCTATGTTAACGGAAGAATGCCATCGACATAGCGCTGTCTACACCAAGAGTTCAGTTGGTATAATTGTGTTGCTCAGGGATGTGGATTTTCTGCACCCCTGAGAGACCGAGATATACCGATGTAAGCCTGTAACGTAGACCAAGCCTCAGATAGCATTGGCAGCGAGCTCACCCAGGCCACCACAGCTACACTGCTACTGTTAGCGCACTAGCTTGATCATCTATCCAAGCTAGAAATTACACCTCTGGTTGCAGCGTGACCTAAATGACAAGGGCTTTGCATCTTCTGTTACTGCTGCTGAAGTGCTTCTACTTTAGAGTCGCATCAGAATCATATTTTCGTTTTATTGTATGCATCTCTTTTTAATATACTGCAGGTTCTGGACTAAATAGCATGACCCTTATGCAAAACAGTTTCTATTTGACGTTTGCTCTGTGCCCCTTAGTTTTGAATTGTATAATAAATGTAATAACTTTTTGCTGACAGAGCGAAGGTACACTTCTAGCAACCGGGTCGTATGATGGATTTGCAAGGATATGGACTAAAGACGGTAATTGAAATGCTTTACATTTCCATTATATTTTCCTGTATAGTGCCTCACAACATGTTTTTCTCATTTCTTGAATGTAATAATTTCAATGTAAATTTTCAGGTAATCTTGCCAGCACCTTAGGGCAACATAAAGGACCTATATTTGCATTAAAATGGAACAAGAAAGGAAACTTCATTTTAAGTGCTGGAGTGGACAAGGTGAGATAATTATTGGCTAATTACAATTATTTATTTAATTATTAAATTATACGTAACAAACACTAAAATAAGAATTTGGTAAGCACTTAGAATAATAAAGTCATCGGAAGTATGGATTTATAAAGAACCAATCGTACTAGATAAACTTGATCATGTGATGTAGAGTTGGAAAATTAGCTGATGATTTGAATACAGTGGATAAAATGGGCCTGGTTCTTTTTGTTATAAAAATGTAAGTCAAAAGTAAATCCCCTGAAGTCAGTGGCATTACACCAGTGTAAAACCAATGTATCTAGGATTTATTTTCTGAGGTACAGCATCAAGTCCTTTATTATCTCGAAAAATGGAAGAATGAAAAATGGCAATGTATCTAAATGCGGGGGAGTGGCCAGGGCAGCGGTGATCATTGCTGAATCAGGTTTTAGACCACATCTTTTAAGAAAAATAAAAGAGGTAAACAATACAGCAATTAAATTCAAAGCCGTTTCTTAATTGAGAAGCTTTTCAGACAGTAGTTAGAACAGGAGGTATTGAAGAGTAGAAACATAAAGGACCGAAAGGGATTGTTTAGGGTTTTCTGGGCTAATAACTCAGAGTGGGGCATGGAATTGTGCACAGGTAAATGCAAGCTTTACTGTCAGGAAAAATTTGATTAGATCCAGTTAGACTGTGAACGATCTCCCAAAAGAGGAGTTAGAAGCCTCATTGCTTCAGTCATTTAAAACTCAACTGGAGAATGCAACTGAGAATATAGTGTACGAAAATATTCTTCATTGTCTGGGAGATGGAATACCTGACCCTTAAGTCTTTTCGTGAACTAACGTCTGTAAGAAAATATCAGGTCAGTTCATGCTTCTATTGAAGGCCCATAAGATATAATATAATTATTTTTAAAATATATTTATTTTGCCATGATAGTTGTCTTACTCAAATGAAATATTTGTGTAGCAGAAAGATGCCAGAGTATTGGCAAACTGTTCAAAGAAGAGTTTAGAAGAAAACAGAAATAATTTAGGAGCTGAAGAGTTTGATTTATGGGAATAGATTTAAAAGCTATAAATATATATAGCTTTTCTAAGTGTCAGTAGCAGAGAGCACATAATGGCCTACAAATATTTGAACTTAAAGGAATTATTTATAAGACAAGACAAAAGGGTATAATTATGAGTAATGCGATGAAGTTAAAAAGGAAAAAAATTAAGATGCAGGCAGAAACTGCTTGCTTCCTGGCAATTAAAATATATTAGGGTAGTCTTTGAAAGGAAGTGGTAGAAGACCCATTGTTTGGGACATGTGAAACTAGACTAGATAAAACACTAGAAAATGTATCTTAGTGACCAATCCTGGCCAGCAGGAAGATGGGAGTAGAGGACCTAATAGAAGTTAATGATGGAAAAGACCTATGGTTTGTAGCAATTTTACAAGTTTGTTTATTTTTTAACTCAGACCACAATTATTTGGGATGCCCATACTGGAGAAGCCAAGCAGCAGTTTCCCTTTCATTCTGGTAAGTACTTCTCTGCAGGTAACAACTCAGATTGGTCAGAAACAGAACAAAAATTTTTAAAACGTTAACGTGCTGGGCTTTTTAAAATCTAACATACCTATTTATAGCCTTTTCATTTTGATCTGACAGCACGCAAACTGTCCGAGTAATATACCTTTGAAAAACAAATTTTGTGTGTCTGCCTGCTACCATCATTGATAACCTGTATGTCAGTCTGTTATGTTGTATGTGGGAAAAACATTCAATAGACATGAATTATTGTAAACTGGCATGTCCCTCTTGCTAAATGAAACATTAATGAAAACTAACTTTTATATCATCTGTGTGGGTTTATTTAAGAACTTACACAAAATGAAGATCTGTTTGTGTTTTATATCTTTATTTATGATGATCCAGAATTAAAATAGATTTATTTAAAAATCAAAACAGACAAGTCCCTTTCATTATTTCTTTTACCCGGTGGCTTGGGAGATGGAGCAGAGGAAACAATATGTAATTTGGTACCTCTTCAGAACTCCCTCATATTTCCACCTTTTTGACTCTCCTAACTTCATGGACTTAATGGTATGGCAACAACCAGAGGGGTCACTACTGAATAATGTAAAGCATTCACGACTACGTGGGAGGAGCTGGGAGTGGTATTTACGATGAGCTTCCAGCTCCTGCCAGCTGGGGTGCAAGGACCATGATTAAGTCTCAAATTTGGATCGATGCATAGTGGCTTATTATGCTATTAGACATCAATATCTATCTTTCCTTCTGTATAATTGTTTCATTTCAGATGTGTTTCCTGTTTTGATTCATTCCTATTAAACTTATTTCCATGTGTCTACATTAAACTGCTTTTACTGGTTACATTTCCCACTGCTCGAAACAAGTTTAAAACTCTTTATTTATTCTTTCAATGTGATTTAGTCACCCCCTGTTGGCATTTGTTCCAAGTTACAAAGTGGATGCATTGAAGATCCACAAATCAAACCTTTCCAAAGTATATATCTTAACTTGAATACCTCTCCTTATTTTTCTAGCACCAGCACTAGATGTTGACTGGCAGAGTAACAACACATTTGCTTCTTGCAGCACAGATATGTGTATTCATGTCTGTAAATTAGGACAAGATAGACCCATCAAAACCTTCCAGGGTCACACAGTAAGTAGTGACTTGGTTTCTACATACTGAATGAAGTTTTAAAATCTCCTTATTACTTAATTTGTTGGAAAGTGTGTGTTTGCTATTTGTTAGCATCAGTATATTAGTAGTAGTATTAATCAGAGATCGGGGCTGTATTGTGATAGGCACTGTATGTATATATAACATTCAACCAATCCTTGGCAAGAGACAATAGGTGACTACCACAAACGGGGTACAAGGTAACAGTAAAACACTTATGAGTAATCAGCAGTCACAGCACACCAGCTGCCTTACCATTGTCAAGTGATTGTTAGGCCCCACAACACAGGTGCACTTCAAAGAGAGATTTGAAGGAGAGTAATGTGGTGGCTTTGAGATGCACCCAGGCAGAAGGCGGCACAAAGGTGCTTTGGGAAAATTTGACTATTGAGCAATAAAGGTTGGTATTGCTGATGGAGTGGAAATGGGAGCTGATAGCATTTTGAAATATAACCGTGCAAGTACTCATATTTACTGTCTAACTTTATTTTTGTAAGCTGTCATTTATAATGGAAACTTCAACTTTACTTTCATTATTAAATTTTAGAATGAAGTAAATGCAATCAAATGGGATCCGACTGGTAATCTTCTGGCATCCTGTTCTGATGACATGACTTTAAAGGTAACTGCAATTTTGGACAATAGTACATTTTCATAGTTATTGTACACTCAACCTCTGTTTGTTCGTTCGTAGAGCTCTATCATGTGCACTACTAGCCTTGCTATTTGGTAATTCAGTAATTTTACTGTCATTATTTTATTCTTTAACATTTGTCCTTTTTTAAAAACCTGACTCACATTCCTAAAATATCTCTATTAGTTAAAGACCTGACTCACATTCCTAAAATATCTCTATTAGTTAAAGACAGACTTCCATCCAAAGGGCCCAGCCCTGTGAATTTATACATTGACTTCATGGGAATTTGAGTATAATTTACTATACACATGTACCGGTTTACAGGATCGGGCCCATTAATAATTGTGCTATCACTTACACTTGTTGTTATAGAGAAAGTGCTTAGTCTTGCTCAAAGAGAAATGTTACAATCAATGTAGTGTATGGTTTATGTTGGACCAGGCTGCAGCTAGCTCCTGTGCTGGCTTTCTTCATAGCTGTCTTAATATTAGTAGTAATACTATCATAGCATGTAGCGTTCCAGGTATGGACCGGGCCCTCTTTGTGCTAAGTGCTGCAGAAATACAGAACAGAAAGGCAGCCCTGTCAAAAGAACTTTACCATTTAAGTATTAGGCAAGAGATTCATAGATTCTAGGGCTGGAAGGGACCTTGAGAGGTCATCGAGTCCAGCCCCCTGCCCTCATGGCAGGACCAATTACTGTCTAGACCATCCCTGATAGACATTTATCTAACCTACTCTTAAATATCTCCAGAGATGGAGATTCCACAACCTCCCTGGGCAGTTTATTCCA
This sequence comes from Macrochelys suwanniensis, assembly GCA_033296515.1. Taxonomy (NCBI): domain Eukaryota; kingdom Metazoa; phylum Chordata; order Testudines; family Chelydridae; genus Macrochelys; species Macrochelys suwanniensis. The sequence goes on from CM065783.1 coordinate 11,788,883, forward strand.
GTGTTTAACCACCCTGACAGTTACGAACTTTTCCTAATGTCCAACCTGAACCTCCCTTGCTGCAGTTTAAGCCCATTGCTTCTTGTTCTATCCTTAGAGGCTAAGATGAACAAGTTTTCTCCCTCCTCCTTATGACACCCTTTTAGATACCTGAAGACCGCTATCATGTCCCCTCTCAGTCTTCTCTTTTCCAAACTAAACAAACCCAATTCCTTCAGCCTTCCTTCATAGGTCATGTTCTCTAGATCCTTAATCATTCTTGTTGCTCTTCTCTGGACCCTCTCCAATTTCTCCACATCTTTCTTGAAATGCGGTGCCCAGAACTGGACACAATACTCCAGTTGAGGCCTAACCAGCGCAGAGTAGAGCGAAAGAATGACTTCTCGTGTCTTGCTCACCACACACCTGTTAATGCAGCCCAGAATCAAGTTTGCTTTTTTTGCAACAGCATCACACTGTTGACTCATATTTAGCTTGTGGTCCAATAACAGATGGAAACAGACAGAGTGATGGGGAAGTACAAGGAGGCAGTATTGATCATCGTGACTGGCAGTGGTTTCAGCACATCAGCAGCCTATCTGTTGTCAGGTTTTTCTGTAGGCACCATGGCAGAAGAGAGTTTTAAGGAGGATAACAAGTTAGTTTACGGATGTTTACAGGGACCTTCTCCCATGCACATGGGGCAATGTGGGGAAAAGCATAAAGGTGCCTGATTGGGAATTTAACAAGTGAGCAGTAGCTTCTGTCATCATGCAACCTGTCTATTCCAGGGTCTGCCTCCCATGCAAGTACCAGTAAATAGGTCTAAAAAGACATTCTCAACATGGCCACTTTTACCATATTGCTTGCTACCCAGTTTCTCTGAAAGATTGTCTGCAGTCCTCTGGCCTTGCTGACTCAACAGGATTTATGCACATGAATAATTCACAGCCGCATGACACCTTACAACACAGCTTGTGTAACTGGGGGAAATTATGGAACGAAATAGATTAGTATAAAGGGTCTGTCATTGCACTAGGAGTCAGAGCTTAGATACCACAGTGGTAGGTACCTTTAGAAAAATTAAAGATGGACTTGAATTGACTTGAATTCCCCTACCATTCTCATTTTTGAGTTGATGGTTTCCAGTATCATTTCATTTACTCACCTCATTATATTAAGCTAGTGGCAGGTGTTTTAAGAACCCATCTGCTATTACGTTCCATACACTTGGCAATACTTAGGCACAAAAGACCTGATGCTGCAAAGTATTTGAGAGTGGGCACCACCATTCTTCAGTCTCCCTGAAGGACAGATTATGATACCCTTCCTTACGTTGAAAAATATCTTACTTTACAAGGAATCCCCCTGAAGTTAGTAGAACTATTTATGGAGTTAAGATGTAGCTAAGTCAGAGTATAAGAACCTGGCCTTTAATGTTATTTTATATTTGTTGATACAGAGGTCACTGTCCCTTCAGATTCTCTCTAATACACTTTGATCATTATGGCTCTAATTGTGATGTAACTGGGATTTTGGATGTACTCTTACAACACATCAATGCTTTTTCTTTTCCTAAGACTTTATATAACAGAAATATGCAGATAGATACTGCGAACGTTTCAAACCAGAAAAACGCTGTTGTTTGTATTTTATTTATTTATTAAAAGGGCCTAGTGTGCTCTGCAGCTCATTCTCAGTGTAGAGTATTTCACCTCCAGGTTGCTGCTTCACATCTAAACCAGGTTGACAACAATCTCTTCATTTCACCATTTCACAAGCTGTTCAGTGGTCTTCCAGTGTAGTTACTATTGAATAGATATCCCCATCATTAAACCCTCCGTTGCAGTTAGCACACTTATTGGCCTTTCTCAACAGAGTCCAAGGAGTGAACGGGAAAGAAGATTGAACTACTCATGTTTAGAGGTGGTGTTTCCAGGTTATGTTTGAGGTACCTTGATACAGTGGTGAGGGGAACCTTAGACTGATGATGCCAATGTGTTTTCAAGCCAGTGGATAAAATAAAGACTTTAGTCTCTAGGGTTCTTCATACAGAAACTTTTACTGGTGCTGAATGCTCTTCACAATGAGGGAAAAGGAACTAGATTTTATTTTTTGATCCAGCCATTTTAAATCAGAAATATAATATCTTTCCTCCTTTCCCTCCCGGTGCCCGCTGTCTTTAAAGGGATTCTGATTCAGGAAAGCATCTTAAGTAAGGCATTTGATACGGTCTCGCATGATATTCTTATCAATAAACTAGGGAAATACAATTTAGATGGGGCTATTATAAGGTGGGTGTGCAACTGGCTGGATAACCGTACTCAGAGAGTAGTTATTAATGGTTCCCAATCCTGCTGGAAAGGTATAACGAGTGGGGTTCCGCAAGGGTCTGTTTTGGGACCGGCTCTGTTCAATATCTTCATCAACGACTTGGATATTGGCATAGAAAGTACGCTTATTAAGTTGCAGATGATACCAAACTGGGAGGGATTGCAACTGCTTTGGAGGATAGGGTCATAATTCAAAATGAACTGGACAAATTGGAGAAATGGTCAGAGGTAAACAGGATGAAGTTTAATAAGGACAAATGCAAAGTGCTCCACTTAGGTAGGAACAATCAGTTTCACACATACAGAATGGGAGGAGACTGTCTAGGAAGGAGTACGGCAGAAAGGGATCTAGGGGTTATAGTGGACCACAAGCTAAATATGAGTCAACAGTGTGATGCTGTTGCAAAAAAAGCAAACTTGATTCTGGGCTGCATTAACAGGTGTGTGGTGAGCAAGACACGAGAAGTCATTCTTCCGCTCTACTCTGCGCTGGTTAGGCCTCAACTGGAGTATTGTGTCCAGTTCTGGGCACCGCATTTCAAGAAAGATGTGGAGAAATTGGAGAGGGTCCAGAGAAGAGCAACAAGAATGATTAAGGATCTAGAGAACATGACCTATGAAGGAAGGCTGAAGGAATTGGGTTTGTTTAGTTTGGTAAAGAGAAGACTGAGAGGGGACATGATAGCGGTCTTCAGGTATCTAAAAGGGTGTCATAAGGAGGAGGGAGAAAACTTGTTCATCTTAGCATCTGAGGATAGAACAAGAAGCAATGGGCTTAAACTGCAGCAAGGGAGGTTTAGGTTGGACATTAGGAAAAAGTTCCTAACTGTCAGGGTGGTTAAACACTGGAATAAACTGCCCAGGGCGGTTGTGGAAGCTCCATCTCTGGAGATATTTAAGAGTAGGTTAGATAAATGTCTATCAGGGATGGTCTAGACAGTAATTGGTCCTGCCATGAGGGCAGGGGGCTGGACTCGATGACCTCTCGAGGTCCCTTCCAGCCCTAGAATCTATGAATCTATGAATTAACTTTAAACACGTTTAAGTTTTGGCCATAACAGAGATGGACTTAGGAGTATGTTTAAATGCTTTCCCAAGTCGGCTAAAGCGAGGCGCGCTAAAACAATACCAAATTAGATCTCATTAAAGGAAAAAAATTGCACTTGTACAAATAACTTGAATGAATATCAAGTTTCAAATGCATGCAAAGCTTTATGAACATTCCCAAACCTGTTTTTGTAATGAAAACACAAACCCTTAAAGGAATACTTTGTTGTTTGTTTGCTTTATTATCTGTATTATGATAACATGTAGGAGCCCTAGTCATGGCTTGGGATCTTACTGTGCTGTACAAACCCAGAACAAAAACGGAGATCCCTGCCCAGTCTATGTAAAGTCTTATTACCCCACCAAGTCGAACACCTTAACAGTTTTGCATTATGCATATATTATTCTGTTTGAAGAAGTATATTTCCCCAGTATCCTTTTCTGCACCCTATCATAGTAGCACGATGTCTATTTAAAAACAAAGCTCAGTGATAACTGTGACCATTCACACAACCTTGATACAAACACCACTATATGCTTGCCGTATCTTAGCACCTGTCCATTGACTTCAGTGGTCTTTGGATTGTACTTGCAATGAGCATGCATGCATTTGTTTAGGTAGGAAATATTGCATGTCACTCCTTTGTTTATTTTTTAACCCCATGCTGTACTGATAACACCTGTCTCCACTATAAAACAACCAGCGATGGTGTTTGATTTGGGTGGCCTAAAAAGTTGTCAGTTGGGCCTTGTTAGCTGTGAGAAAGGAAGAGGGTGGGAGAATCAGTATGTTCTAGTGTAGTGTTTAATACTCTAAACATAATCTGTTTTTTCCTTCCATTTTTACCCTAGATCTGGAGTATGAAACAAGATAGTTGTGTCCATGATTTACAAGCACACAACAAAGAAATTTATACTATCAAATGGAGTCCTACAGGACCAGGAACAAACAATCCAAATGCCAATCTTATGTTAGCAAGGTAATATTCAATCCTTTTATCATACCAGTCAAGAAGTTGACAATTCCCACTCTCCCCTCCTTCCCCCCCCTCCCCTTTTTTTGCCATCTGTAAATGTATGTTTTGCCATACATTTTAACAGCACAGAAAGGAGCACTAAGTGGACCTCTACTTTAAGAGATACTCTGGCATTAAAGAAAAGATTTTAACAACACCATCAAAATTGAATAAAATTGAAATTTAATCCATCTGTTTTTCCTTTGGCAGTGCATCCTTTGATTCTACTGTTAGGTTATGGGATGTAGACAGAGGAATTTGCATCCACACTTTAACGAAACATCAAGAACCTGTGTACAGTGTAGCTTTCAGCCCTGATGGCAGGTACCTGGCCAGTGGCTCTTTTGACAAATGTGTTCACATCTGGAATACACAGGTACGTGCTGTTTTTATATGAACCAGTTTGTTTGATTGGTGTGTTTCAGACTTATTCAATGAATCATATATTGTTCTAAAGGTGTTTCAGCCGCTGTAGCGTTGTATATTTGATATAAATAAATATTAACTATAGTATGTGAAAGTAGCTTTCTTCAGTTCAAATGGGTCTTTTTGCAAATTTTTGATAAGGTAAAACTTAGAACTTTCTGTGTAAACCACGAACTAATTCTCACAGACCTGTTTATTCAGTGTCACAACTTCAGCATAGGAATTCAACACGCACACATACACTGGGGTCTGAAAAGTATAAATATCTGACTTGTTCATACATAGTTATAGCTATTATCCAAAACAGCTACAGTCAGTGATATATGATGTTGTTGAATGTGTTGGATCCAGTTCCAGAAAGAATAACTGTGTATCCAGAATTCTGAAATGTAATTGCTGTTTTGCAAGGAGACCTCTGTACTAGGATTGTTAATACTCTGACATAGGATCACAAGGTTTGTGTCACTGAGCTAGTTTTTGGTTACAATCACTCCCACAAAAATGCTGAATTTAATTATATTGTGGTCACATAGTGTGTCTTCCATAGTAACTACTTGAACCAACTCCTATGTTTTGTATAGGAATAAGTTGAAAGTAGCTTTTCCGGTTTACTCTACAGCCACCTATTCCAAGAAGTTGTTTAAGGAGTTAAGAATTGTTTCTCTAAATCTTGTCTCACTGTGATATTTGGCCAGTTTATATGCAGGTAGCTGATGTCCCCCAATATTAATGATCTATTAGACTTTGTTGCCTCTTTGATCTTTTTCAGTATTGTGCACTCAATATGACTTTCCTGCTCCATACTAGTATACTTGAATTTTTACAACTTGCGAATCACATCCATACATATTCTACTGAATGATCTTCTTCACTCAGAAATGTTATCTCAGTAGATTCTATAGTGACTGATTCTCCTGATGGATCACTTGATGATTGCCCGTTCTGTTCATTCCCTCTGGGGCACCTGGCATTGGCCACTGTCAGAAGACAGGATACTGGGCTAGATGGACCTTTGATCTGACCCAGTATGGCCGTTCTTATATTTATGTTCTTATTTACACTCAGGCCCCTTTACACTGCCGTATAGCAAGTAATTCACTGGTATGATTATACCTGCCCTCTCCAGTTCATCTGTAATGTCGGTCATATCCTTTTTGGGGTACAGAAATATCATACAATACTTTTTATCATTGACATTTCTAGCAGATGGTAAAGCTACCCAGAAAATGAGTTGTTCACATATTTCACTACAAAGTACAAACTCAAAAATAACTCATAATTGAACTCCATTTCCTCAAAACTTTTCAAAGAAAACACACCCATTTCAAGTGAAAGATGGATGTGATATTTCATTGAATTTTGCAGAAAGGCGCAAAGCATTCTGCATGAAGTTGTCTGAAATGAGGTGTCAAAACTGTTTGCACAAAACTGCAGAAATACTTTCACCTGATTTGCACAGCTGAAAAAAGAATGCTGTATGCAAATGAAAGTACAAGGGAAACTTTTGGTAGGCAGAATGTAATTCCAGATGAAATTAAGCTAGGACATTAGGAATAGGACCCTTAATTTACAAAAAGTAGCACACGATCTTTAATAACCGAAAGTGACCATGACCATTACATGTGCCTCTCATGCAAAAGGTAGCATGGGTAGGGGTAATCTGCTGGCGGGCCGCCAGTTAGTTTGTTTACATTTGCACAGCTGCCTGCAGCTCCTAGTGGCCGCAGTTTGCCATTCCCAGCCAATTGGAGCTGCAGGAAGCAGCGGCCAGCAAATCCCTGCGGCCCACGCCACTTCCTGCAGCTCCTATTGGCCAGGAACGGGGAACCACGGCCACTGGAAGCTGCGGGCAGCCGTGCAAATGTAAACAAAATCTCTAGCGGCCTGCTAGCGGATTACCCTTACGGGCCACCGCTGGTTGCCCACCACTGGTATACAGGATAACAGAGTTTCATAAATGCTTTAACATGATGCTTACGTAGTACGTGAGATCTTACACGGATCATTTCCCCTGAGGAGACTTTAAAAGTAACAGGGAATTTCTACATACTGTACAAACTCTGCGTATTCGTGTGCATTTTATTATACTAATTGCATATCCATTTTTCCCTTGTAGACGGGTGCTTTAGTTCACAGTTATCGGGGAACAGGAGGGATTTTTGAGGTTTGCTGGAATGCAGCAGGAGACAAAGTTGGAGCAAGTGCTTCAGATGGTTCAGTAAGTATAGTAGAACAATCTCCAACATTTCTTACACATGTATATTTTTATTTTATTTTTTTTAGACAGTCGGGTAGGCTGGAGGACTGTTGACTAAACGGAGAGAAATTTTGTTTATTCTGAGGAAGAATGAGTACAAATAGCCAATTATCTAAAATTTTACTTACAAAATGTGGCATAAAGCTGCCCTTGTTTTCCACTCAAATTAACATCTGAAATTAAGGCACAGTTGAAAGTTGTCTCTCTTGGTCATAGGGGTTTTGTGAAGTGTAATCCATTTCTGTTTGTCAGGTCCTTTAAAATTGTCAGATGAAAGATGCAAGTGTGAAACGTTACAATTTTGAGCCAGGAGAGGCTATAAAACAACATGTACAATAGAAATATGTACATAATAACTGGTCTGTTCATTTCAGTATGGAAACTAGTTGTTTCTTGCAACCTGTTTCATTACAAGAGAACTGATCAGTGTAGGGTGGCATTTTTTTTATATCTGATATGAATGAAGTATCATTTGAGTTGCTATTGAGAATTAAACAAAGACGGGGTACGAATTTCTGAGCACTAATTGGTTACAAGTCCCTTTATACAAGCAACCTTCTGCTTACATTGCTTGGAGTGCCCAGGAGATGAGCTCCTAAGTTCTAATAAAGCATGAATCTGCCCTTTTTCCCCGTAGCAGTGTGACAAAGCGTGGCCTTCCAGTTCTTTTGATGTCACCCTGCAACAACACTGCATTAAAAATATTAATGTGTGACTCTGCACAGCAGCCAGGTGAACAGTGACGACTTAATGTCATGGGTTAATAAGAAAGGAGAGAGACAGAGATCAAGCCCAACACAAATCAGAAATAAGAGTGTTGGGTAAGAGCTATTATGGGCATGTACTCTGAGAGTTGGTAGCTTGAAGGAGTGCCATAAGTAAGTCAGTAAGTGAGAGAAGCTAACCTGGTACCTTCACAGTCCAGAGACTCAAATCATCTGATGGCCCACATGCCAAAGAGTCTGCATGTTCCCTCCCGCCAGCTTCTGACACACATACATAGATATAGAAGGAAAGAGCACAGCTGGGGAAAGGCAGGATTATCTCTGATTCCTTCAAGCAATGAAGTCAAGTGGCTTCCAGTTAAATCTTTCTGGGTGATAGAAAATAATCCTTTCAGACCTTTAAGAGGACATTTGATAAAGTAAATAAACTGAGGACAACTTTTGGGAAGGCCAAAATAGATTGGTTTGTTGTGGTTCAGAACAGAAAGTGGGCAGCTCTCTTGAGTACAAAAAGAAATGAAACCATATTGCAGAGACTTCATCTCAGTTAAAGAAAGTATTCATAGAGTCTGCATCATGTAAAGATGGGTAGACGGCATTTTGGTATCCCTAAGAAGGTGTCGGAAGCCCTAAATTATCAACCCAGAAAGTGTCGAGATTTGTCCTCTACTTATCCTAAAGGGGAGATAATTTGAATATATTCAGACAAAATGTACAGATATCTCCCCATTAAGTTCATTTGTCATGTGACATGTAGTTTTAATTGAACATTTAAAAAAAATGTTATTTCTACTGTCTCTGGTCTGGTTTGTTAGTAAAATGATATCTTTAAATCCACCCACAGCTTCCACGCTAATCCAGAGCTAGTTATACCATAAATTGAGTAATAATGAAACAAATGATGAATGCAAATGTAGTTTACATGTGATTTTTTTTTTTTTCTGGTAAGGTAGCCTCAATTTGTAGACATGAAGGAATTCTAGGCTCTAGCAATTGATCCATCTTCTGATTAGATTATAATAGGAAACTGTACTATTAGATGTTCTTTTCTTGGCTGGTCCAATCTGTTCTAATATTTTCACCCTCCCACAATGCAGATTTAATGAGATTTTACGGTACTTCACAAATTGGCTCCAGATAGATTCCTTGGCTTTTAACTACCACATATTAGGCAAAACAATTCACAGTATCCTTTTTTGTTTGTTTCCCATAACAAAAAAGAAACAGTTGAAGTTCCAATTAGGTCTTGTTTTGAATGACTGGGATATAACCATGTTAATCCCTTGGGGGTTTTTTAATCTGGAGAGGCAAAATTCATATAAAACCCTTCATTAACCATTGTGTGTCTTTACATGCTAATGAATTCCCCATGTGCAAAAGAAATGCAGTAGTTCGATATCATTGTCATTTATGAGCAACTTTTGCTTTTACATAGGAATGACCTGAGACTAGCTATTTTTGTCACAATATTCTGGCGAATCCCAAAGTGGTGATTATTATATGTATTAGCAAAGCATTCAGAGACCGTTAATATGGCCTTAGTGTGCTGGGAATTGTACAAACATAAAAGAAAAAAGATCGCCCTTGCTACAAAGAGCTTGCAATTTAAAGGACAAGACACAACAGTGGGGTGTAGAACACCACAGGGGTTGGGGATTGTGGAACAGAAGACGAGGGTGGCAGTACTAGGAGCACCTGGTTACACATTATTAGCATAGCACATGGCAAAAAAATTTGCCACTTTTTAACCAAATGGACAGTAGGAGAAATACACAGGGAATAACAATGTAAAGGGTAACTTTTCAATAGCACCTAAATCACATGTTAAAAAATGACTTAGGTACTTAGAAGCCTCAGTGTCCATAAAAGTCAATGGGACTTTGGCTGCTAAATCATTTAGGTACTTTTGAAAATTTTACCCAGAATCTTTTGTTTTTTTTCTATTGTATTCATAGTTTACAGATGATGCACAATGTTCATCATGTTTTGTTTTTTTCCCCTGCCAATAATAGATTTGTGGTTAATTTGCATAACCTGGTTTGTTGTTGTTATGACCTTATACTACATATAGAATTGCAATAGCTGTAAAAATGCTGTGCAGTGTGCATTTCTGTATATGTATTTCATTTTTCTTACAGGTTTGTGTATTAGACCTACGGAAATAGCGCTACTAGTTGGAAGCCATGGACCGACTATGAATGTGTACATAGCCAAAATGACTGTCCCTAACCCATGTACTGCTATAGTCCCAATTGAACCATGGCCAGTCCAGTACAGCCAAACCTAAAAGAAATATATACATATACTGTATATAAAATAAAATAACGATTACACCCTGAAGAGGATGACAGAGTTTTGTCACAGCTTGTGAATCCTGTTCACCAAGTGCTGGAATCTGCTGTGCCCCAAAATAACATTTAGAAGTTTCGCATCTGAAAAACAGAAGAGAGAGAAATATACCATACAAGAGCAGACCATACATGTACCAAATTTGGAAGATACTAATGACAGCCTTTATTTCTCCCTTTTAAATACAGAGTCACGATGGTTTGTGGTTTTGTTTCCCCTCCCTCCTTCTCAGTAGTTGAGCAGTTTGCGTGTACAGAGAAAACGGACTTGCATAAACCTGCAGCGGTATTTTGTTCTTTGCTTTTAAACATTTGGGTTTTTTTGTTTCATTTTGGTTAAGTTTACGGATGCATGAAGTAAGGGAGTGAATCAGTTCCTTGTTTATATTTTTTCACCTTTTAAACAGAGTTTCTTTTAAAATATATATATTTTAATGCATTATTTCAAGAGGTAGAGTGAACTTGATATTTGGTACATTCTGTGGCTCCGAGAGCACAATTTAGAGGGGGGTGGGAGGGTGGAGGATGGGTGACTGGGGGGAGAGAATAAAGAAACTCACCTCTGAGACATGACGTTTCATGTCCTGTTAATCTATAAAGTACGTCAGCAATGGGTATAATGCTGTGGTTTTTTTCTAACAACATGGCTGAAATGCAGTAGTTTCTTATTTGGGACATAATTCTGCCAAACTTAAGAATAGAAGGGCACAAAAAAAATACAGGGATGCAAATAAATAAATAAAAATATGCATCTTCTGTTGCTTTGAGACCATAGCTAAATTATGGTTAAATTGTGCACTATTGTGAAAAGGAGCAAAATGTAGATTTTTTTGGGGGGTGGGGTGCAGGGGTTGGTTGATTGATTGGTTTTTTGTTTTTTAAAAGATTAACATCTTTTTGGACGAGGGTTCATGCCACAACTTCTACAAGAGTTGCCCATCATTGTTTGTAGGAGCTCAGATGTCTAATGTAACCAAATTCCAGTATTAAAAGTATCTAATGTAATTTTTCTTTATACAAAAAAAAAAATCTTTGGCATATATTTGATAACACTGCCGTTATCAGGCAAAATGTTTACTACCTTAGATTTAAAAAAAAACTTAAAAACAGAGGACTTGCTTCAAGTTTATTTTAATAGCAGTGATTCAGCTTATTTAAAAGATGAATACTTGCACTAATTCCCCTGCTGCTCCAGTCCTGCAGTTTGTTGTATCTTGTGACTACATTTTTTCCAAATATAAGGTAGATGTAAGCTGCTATTTTTTTAATAATCACTACTATATTGTGTCTTTTACTCTGTTTACAATATCAAATATTTTTCTTACAGCGACATATATAAGCGGCAAACCTTTTTCTGCTCATGTGATTAAAAGTATATTGATAGTGATTTTATTTGTAAATTCTAGCATGAGGGTCGTGTTTATGCCTATATGGAGTTGAAAGGGTTTTGTCTCGCATAAAATTCCAGGCGTATAAATCTCTATAAAAAGAGGTTGTCAAATCTATGTCACAAACATTTTACTTAAGAAATGGTTTATATTATAAAGCTTTGCAAAGTTATCAGTTTTATAACACTATTTCAATCACAAATTAACTTTGTGGCTTATGATCGCTAAACTTTAACTTTCTGTAGTTAAGTATAAATTGGTTTAACCCAAATAATGCAGCTTTTACATTTTAACAGAATTGTTCTTTAGGCATTGATTTCTGCTATTGCCACAGACTAACATGACTTGAAGCAAGTCTGAGTTTGGCTAAGGTAGGGTGGCAGTTTGCCGGTGGTAAAGAGAATACATACATTCTTAATATGTACCCCAGTTATTATCAGTGGGGCAGATAATACTATAATACACCGAAATTAATAACACAACCAAACATTCATATCCATAAAGGCAGTCATCCATGATGGTTCTGTGCCAGCTATTTTTAGGGTTTTGGAACATATTACTGTTTAGGACAACTACCCTGTGAGTTACAATATGTAGGAAACCTAATATGTTGAGTGTCTGGCACTTGAAATATTGCTTTTATTGCTGGAGGTCCATGATTGTGGCTGACCTCTGTCATTATTAAGAAGAAAAAAAAAATCTGTGCAATAATTTTAAACTGTGCTCCCAGGAATAGACACAAATGTTTTGAGTATATTTAAGCTGCATTTTTCCTTTAGCAATGCATTTGTCGATTGCACTGAATTTAAATTGAAAGTCAGAGGTGATTCTTGATAGTACTTTTGTATTTTAATATGGACAGTTTATTCATTTTCATACAAGTTATTGGATGGTTGTTTCAGCGAATTAAAAAAAATGTTGTGGAATTCTGTGACATAACTGCAAAACCACAGCCATGTTTGATGGTATTGCCACGTTACTTTTTTTCAATCTTCAGCTGTTTTAGTTTTGAGTAATTCTAGTTGCTTAAGCATAATGTTAAGTATCCATAATTAGAAAATACAGAACTTCATTACCACAGGACTGTGGGTTTTCAGATGTTTGTACACACTTCAGGAATATCAGTTTCATAGGCCTGAGTGTCTCTGGATACATGAGCCAGACATCAAGCGGTGTGAATCAGCGATGCTCTGCTGCAATGGAGCTATGAGGATCTGGCCAGTATATTTTTTGCTGCTGTTCTTTATCGACATGCCACAGTACTGCTCCTGTTCTGCACAAACTTCCTCTTGTCTCATGTATTATAGAGTGTTAGCCATGTGCATGCATGATGCTTATTTCCATGTTTTATGTGCGGCACGAAGGAGCACCATGGTCATTAGATTATTTTCTAGTGCTGAGACTCATATATAGTAGAACAAAGTAGATTTTCCACACTCCTCCCTTTAAGGGGTACATGCCTAATATTATTAAGGCCCCAGTTCTGTGAAGACTTAAGCACATGTTTAACTTTACATGCTAAATGTCCCACTGAAGTCAATGGGGCTGCTCCCAGCATGCAAAGTTTTAAACGTGTATCAATCTTTGTGTATGTTTGTAAGTTAACATTTTTTCCAGCAAAGTGAATTCTTGGGAGGGAACTTTAGTTAGGGAAAACTGGGGTCACATTTATTGATGGGACGAGGCATGGGCTGCTGTCATGTTTGCAATCTTTTTTTTATCATCAACTTTGGAATTTCTTGTTTCCCATTTCTGTGAAAGGAGTTCCAGGTTTTCCTGGAGATATCCTCATTTTCTATTTTTACTTTGGCTCCTGTGATTTAAAATTGATGTAAAGATTCCCAACCCTTTGACTTTCTAGTATTGGTTACAAAATATTTAAGTCCTCATAAAAACTTTTTTTTAAAAAAAAAATTCTTTGTGGTGTTAATAATTCAGGTTGTTTGGGGAATACTTCTTTACGGGGTTAAATGGTGTGTCTGGCAGAGGACTGGAACTCTTGTATGAAATACTAAAAGTGCCTCTCTTTTTGGGTTGGGGGAGGGAAGTAATAATTATCAGAGTGTGAATGACATGACGGTTGAAACGTGTTTCTGGATTTTAGGACACTTTAGTGAATCTTAAGAGAAAGGCCAAAGATTTGTACCAACTTTAATTGTTATGTTTTGAAATGCATTCCTTTTTCCTTACACTGCTTACCTCATGTTAGGGTATTTAAGGAGACATTGCTGACTTTAAAGCATTCTCTATCTTTAGGAAGTGTAGTAGGTACAATAGGGCTGTTGTACCAGTTCGCCTTGGCTATAGAGCAATCTAACAGCTAATGAATTTAATTCTGTCACATGAAGGAACTTCATTAGAATTGCAAACATGGCTTTTCAGCTTGTAAATGAAAGGTTGTATGCTTCCTCTGTTTAGTAAAGAGAAGACATAGGGGCCAATTTTCCAGTCCTTACTCGGTCAAAAATCCCATTGACATTTTCACTTCCGGGGGAAGCTTTTGCCTAAGTTACCATTGGAGGATTGAGTCCTTCTAAGTATTGGACAATGTGACACTTAGGTATAATGGGCCAGGAAAAACTCCTATTGACTTAGTGAGAATTTTGCTTGAGCAAGCTCTGCAGGATTTAGCTCAGTATTCCATTTTCTTGGCAAGCAGTAGTCTCCTTCAGACCTCTTCTTCCGACCGAAAATGCCTGTAGAACTTGTATGAACAGAGATCTCCAGAAGTCTGCACAAAGCAGGAGCAATATTGTGGCATGTTGGAAGAAAGTTTGGGAGATGGCAGTAAATCTCCATGAAGACGCCTGGCATTTTCCCTCGTGAAGAGGAAGGTGTGATGCAGTTTTCACTCCTTCCTCTAGTGCAAGCTCTGAAATATCACGTTCAAATCACGTTCAGTAATGACTTTTTCAACATGAATATGGTTGAAGGCAGACAAAACAACAGAAAAGTGCACCATTTCTTTTTAAAAATTGCAGATTTTGTGTTACTAGTGCTTCAGCTCCGTAGTTTTGAAGAGCTACAAAATGCTCTTCTTCAGCCTTTAAGTTTCCAGGGTTGAGGCCTGATGATAACTTAGGACATTAATTACCTTTTTTCTTTTAAGTAACAAGCATTTTTATTTCATAATGGTTTCCTGGCATTAGAGGATAAATTCAAGAAAACAGTCTGCATGTTGTTGCTAGTCCAGCGTACTTTGCAATTTTGTTTCACAACAGACTGCAGTGAGCAGATCAGTAATCCTAGAATACAGAAATAATTTTTTTCTCTCTCTCCTGACATTCACACTGTAGTTGTAATGGTTTCATTTTGAAGTTACAAATCCTTTGAGTCTAATTCTGTGAGCCTTCCTATAGCACTGGATTAAAATGTCTGCATCATTTCTTCAGTTATCCAGTTAAACTACAATTGTTGTAAAAGTGTAAACCAGCCCATGACAGTTTTTTGTACTTGTTTAAAGGACTTTTATTGTTCAGTTTTCATGATTATTGTCTAAAGAAGACTGATATAGATGTTCTATACTGTCCTGGACCATGTTAATTACACTATGATGTTATTTTGGTTCTACATCACAATGATTTGTCCCCAAAACCCATATCCCTTCTAGGCACATTTTCTGTTGCAGTTTCCCTTTGCATTGTATTGCTCTGACAACTGTAATTTGAATCAGATCTGAAAGAGGTCCAGAATAAAATATATTTTGATATTATGTTGGCTGGATGGTCTGTAAAACATTTAATATAATATATTTGGTACAGGATAATGGCAAATAGTTGGCTTGGTAAAAAGAAGAGGAACGTTACAGTTGGTTTACATCTATGTTAGCACGTTTTCATTGTTCTTTATATTTAAAGTAATGTAAAGTAACACTTTGTGTAATGTTATAGGGGTAGTACTCTTAACAGGTCCATAGCAGCAGAAGTGCTTTGTGACTTTGGTTCAGCAAGGGACTTTGGCCTCCTTAGTTTTAATGGGACTGCTGCCTGCCTCTCAGGTGCTAAAAGTTACATGCACAGTTAACTACCTGGCTGAATCGCAGCCTATATGTAGAATTATACATTTGCTTTTAAAAAGCTGTTTGAAAACATGTGCAATAATAGGTGCTTATTCTTCCCATCAGGCACCCAGTGGACTTGGGAAAAGGTAGGTAGAAGATTATGAAGTTCCCTTCACAGTCCTGTTCTTGAAATAAAGGGCTGTGTCTTAAGGTTTTCTTCTCCTATTAAGCTAAAGAGTTTCACTTCACAGAGCTCCATTCTTATTCCATGGCTAAGTTTGATTATACAGAATATTTTTATGCCTGTTCTATTTTAGACATTTGGAACAATTTTTGAGATTACATATGGAATAATGTGCATCCATTTGTATATAATGAAGCTATAATTCCTTCAAGATTTAGGTGATATCATAAACCAAAAGACTTAGTTTCAATGCCAGTAGATCTCAGAAATGGAGTTATTGCTTTGTTATATAGTTGTGTTTATTTGCTATACCAAATTCAGGAAAAAGTAATGATATTCAGTCTGGTTATTTTTATGGTTGAAATTAATCTAATGTATGTTATCAAAGTGCCTCTTTATTTTAACATGTTAAAACTTCTGTTGCAAAATTTTAATTAATGTGTTCAAAGTAAAAAGCAGCTTGGGGTGGTGAAGTAGTTATTTAAATGCAAAACCAGTCTTGGCCTCCATCCATATTGGTACACGAATTCTTTATAGAACTTGTCAGTTATAGCTTGAATATTGTGAGAGGAACAACAATGAAGAACAAATCACTTTCCCTATGTCATTGGTACCACCATCTACCACAACCACCGGCTCCTCCCCAGCACTACACATAAGTCAGTCTAGATGTCTGGAGAGATCTGCAACCTTTGACCCTGGGAGGCAATTCACTATGCAGTTCTCCCAGTCATCACAAACCCAACTATCTATATTTCTAATGATTGAATCCCCTATTACAATTACCCGTCTCCCTAATAACTGGAGTTCCTTCACCTAGAGAGGTAGCCTCAGTGTGTGAGGATACCATGATATCATATGGCAGGAGGGTCCCAACTATGGGACCGTTTCCCTCCACTCCAGTTTGATGTTCTCCTTTCCAGAGACTTCCATCCTTCTCAACAGCACAGAGGCTGTCAGATTGTGGGTGGGATGATTCTACCTTGTCTCGGAAAGTCTTGTCTATGTACCTCTCTGTTTCCCTCAGGTCCTTCAGTTCAGCCACTCTGGTCTCAAGAGCCCGTACTCGGTCTCTGAAGGCCATGAGATGCTTGCACCAAGTGCACGCATACGCCACCTGCCCACAAGGCAGGTAATCGTACATGCTGCACTCAGTGCAATAAATTAGATAGACCCTACTCTGTTGCTGGACTTTTGCCTCCATTATTTTTACTCCTGCAGCATTTTTGTTTTAGGGTGTTTGTTGTTGTTTAGTTTTAAGACCCTCTTAAACAAAAGGGTCTTAAAAATGACTGACTAACAGATCAACTCAGATTATGCTCCATGAAGCCAAAACTTCCTTGTGAGGGATCAATTAAGAAGAGCCCATCAATCCTCAGGACTTTGACTGAGGAAGAGAGAACACTAAAGTACTAGAGTGGATCCAGTGAAGGGCTCTCCTAAGAGTTAAAAATAGCAAAATTGCAGGTCCAAGGTGCACCTGACACCAAGAGCCACAATTTGTAGGTTCCAAATCACTAGAGCTAGACAGAAAATAGGAATAAGGATATACAAATTTTTAGGTAAAATATACGGTGACATGGACAAATGCACTTGTGAAATATTCAAATTAGGGTTGGTAATTAATCGCAGTTAACTCACACGATTAAAAAAAATTATTTGCAATTCATCGCAGTTTTAATCGCACTGTTAAACAATAGAATACCAATTGAAATTTATTAACTATTTTTGGATGGTTTTGTATATTTTCAAATATATGTATTTAAATTACAACACAGAATGCAACGTGTACAGTGCTCACTATATATTATTTTTATTACAAATATTTGCACTGTAAAAATGATAAACAGAAGAAATAGTATTTTTTCAATTCACCTCATAAAAGTACCACAGTGCAATCTCTTCATCATGAAAGCGCAATTTACAAATGTAGGGTTATTTTGGTTACATAACTGCACTCAAAAACAAAACAATGTAAAACTTCAGTGCCTACAAGTCCACTCAGTCTTACTTCTTGTTCAGCCAATCGTTCAAACAGGTTTGTTTACATTTACGTGTGATAATGCTGGCGGCTTCTTATTTACAATGTCACCTGAAAGTGGGAACAGGCGTTCGCATGGCACTTTTGTAGCCGGCATTGCAAGGTATTTATGTGCCAGATGAGCTAAACATTCGTATGCCCCTTCATGCTTTGGCCACCATTCCAGAGGACATGCTTCCATGCTGATGACGTTCATTAAAAAGTGCGTTAATTAAATTTTGACTGAACTCCTTGAGGGAGAATAGTATGTCTCCTGCTCCGTTTTACCCTCATTCTGCCATGTATTTCATGTCATAGCAGTCTCGGATGATGACCCAGCACATGTTCGTTTTAAGAACACTTTCACAGCAGATTTGACAAAATGCAAAGAAGGTACCAGTGTGAGATTTCTGAAGATAGCTACAGCACTCGACCCCAGGTTTAAGAATCAGAAGATCCTTCCAAAATCTGGAAGGGACAAGGTGTGGAGCATGCTTTCAGAAGTCTTAAAAGAGCAACTCTCTGATGCGTAAACTACAGAACTTGAACCATCAAAAAAGAAAACCTTCCGTTGGTGGCATCTGACTCTAATGATGTAAATAAACATGCATCAGTCTGCGCTGCTTTGGATCGTTATTGAGCAGAACCTGTTATCAGCATGGACATGTCCTCTGGAATGGTGGTTGAAACATGAAGGGACATATGAATCTTTAGTGCTTCTGACACGTAAATATCTTGCAACGCCGGCTACAACAGTGCCACGCAAACATCTGTTCTCACTTTCAGGTGACATTGTGAACAAGAAGCGGGCAGCATTATGTAATGTACAAATGTAAACAAACTTCTTTGTCTGAGTGACTGGCTGAACAAGAAGTAGGGCTGGGTGGACTTGTAGGCTCTAAAGTTTTACATTGTTTTATTTTTGAATGCAGTTATTTTTTGTACATAATTCTACATTTGTAATTTTCACTTTCATGATAAAGAGATTGTACTACAGAACTTGTATAAAGTGAATTGAAAAATGCTATTTCTTTTGTTTATACAGCACAAATATTTGTAATAAAAAAATAAAGTGAGCATTGTACACTTTGTATTGTGTTGTAATTGAAATCAGTATATTTGAAAATATAGAAAACATCCAAGAATATTTAAATAAATGGTATTATTGTTTAACAGTGCAATTAATCATAATTAATTTTTTAATCGCTTGACAGCCCTAAAAATTACTCAAGATAGTCAAGTTCAAAGCAGACTATGAAGACTTAAAAAGGAACTGGGTGACTGGGCAACAAAATGGCAGATAAAATTCAGTGTTGATAAATGCAAAGTAATACACGTTGGAAAACATCCCAACTATATGTACAAAATGATGGGGTCTAAATTAGCTATCACCACTCAAGAAAGAGATCTTGTAATCATCATTGATATTTCTCTGAAAACATCCGCTCAATGTGCAGCAGCAGTCAAAAAAGCGAACAGCATTAGGAACTATGACGAAAGGGATAGAAAATATCATAATGCCATTCTATAAACCCATGGTATGCCCACACCTTGAATATGGTGTACAATTCTGGTGGCCCCATCTCAAAAAAGATACATTAGAAACAGAAAAGGAACAGAGAAAGGGCAACAAAAATGATTAGGAGTATGGAACAATTTCCATATGAAGAAGGATTTAAAAAGACTGGGACTGTTCAGCTTAGAAAAGAGATGACTATGGGGGATATGGTAGAGGTCTATAAAGTCATGAATGTCGAGGAGAAAGTGAATACAGAAGGTCTATTTACCCCTTCACGTAACACAAAAACCAGGGGTCACCCAGTGAAATTAAGAGGCAGTAAATTTAAAACAAAGTTAAGTGCTTCTTACAGCACGCAGTCAGCCTGTGGAACTCCTTGCCAGAGGATGTTGTGAATGCCAAAAGTATACCTGGCTTCAAAAAAAAATTGGGTAAGTTCATGGAGGATAGGTCCATCAATGGCTATTAGCTGGTATGGGCAGGGATGGCCCTCTTTCAAAAGCAAACGGGACCTTTAAGTTCACGCCTGCACAGTGGGGAGTTACAGCACATCACTTTGATGCGTGCTGCTATTCACACCCCTGTAATGCAAACTGCAGGACAGTAATTTGGAATGTTACAATGTAAGTAAGGCCTACCTCTGTTTAAGGTACAGCTCACTCTAGCCATGCTTTGAGCCCAACTGTGATTTCAGTTACACTTGTGTAAATTAGAAGTGTGTCTTTTGAAATCTGTGACACATACCCTGGTGCAAAGCTGATATGGGCAAGATCAGAACTAGGCCCACTGTGTGGAGCCCAGAAAATCCCAAGAGGCTCAGAACAGAGAATATGAACTACCAATAATTAGTCATGATTTCTTACCCACCTCGCATTTCCTGCCCCTTAAATTTAGGGGGGTTGGTTTCCTGTTTTAATTGGTTATCTGGAGAAGTTCACTGAGGAGCAATTTCAGGTTCTGAGCTCTTTAACAACAGGTAGCTTGATGAATTGCTCCTTTTTTACTGCAGGTTGGTGAGACCATGCTTTCTGTGCAGAATTGTAGGGAGGAATTTTCCAAAGCACTCAGTGTTGTCTGATCTCTGCTCCTGTTCAAGTTAGTGATAAAACTGCCAATGACTTCAGTGTAAACGGATTTGGACGGACACTCAGTGCTTTTGAAATCCAATGAGTAGTGTGTCAATGGGAGGAGAAGGAATTTATGACAAATATAGAGATCCCCCCCAGCCCCACATTAAAAAAACCCATACTTTTAAAAATCAGATTCCCTGAACCTGATGTAATAAAGTTTAAGATTCAAGACTTTAACTCCTTTTGGCCTTTGCTCACACTTTGGATTTTTTCTCAGCTTGAACGATGAAAACAAACTAGACATTATGCATTGTCTTTACAGAGTCAGTTTGGCCCTTCTGAGTCTTGTACACTAGCACGGAGCTGTAGAGTTTGAAGTTGCAAATGCTGCAGGAGAGGAAATGTGTGTTTGCTATTCTGTTGTAGTCTATTTCCGCTGGAATTTTAGAAGGGCAAAAATTTCTGCTGGTTTTATGATTTTGTAAACTTTTGTATTTACATATATGACTTGACATCTCCTTGTAATTACCGGTAAGTGATTAATTCTTATCTACTAAGAAATTATGGCTTCATAGCATGACGATGGTGGTGAAGAATTTCAATTATTTTAACTTAATTTCCTTTTTAAATTGCTATTTGGAAGTTTTGCAATTCTTTCATTTTCTATTGCAAGTCTCGTCTATCTTCAATTTGCTCAGATACTGTAGCATTGGAAAAAAGTCAGATAAGTTTGATGCTGATAAAAATGAATACAGACAATCTGCTTTCCACTAGTAAGTAATTTCAAGCCAGAAGCCAATTCTCTAGGCCAGGCAATATGAGTGACAGTAGTTTGTTACAAGTGCATTGTTTATAATTACATATTCAATTTAGTAGGTAACTTGAAATTTGTTAAATTAAATATTCTATCAGTTGTTTCATAAAAGACATTCTAGTTCTTGCAATTAGTTTAATAAAGCATCAGTCATTATCTAATAAACCTCATTATATTTTTACTTGAAAACAAATCCCTGGAGTTATCAAATTTTTCCATTATGTGCTTTTAAATTGCCGAAATGTGCAGTCATAAGCCCATTTAAAATGTCTTTTAAACAGAGATATGGTTTATTGTTTCTCAGACTGCAGGTATGCCTCTGAGTTTGGTTTTCAGGACTGTGATTTCTTATGAAGGCACTGAAGTGCGAAATACCTGTTGACCCATTTATTTGTCTCCTAGCTGATTATTGTTTGCTTGGCTGGATGGATTAATCAACCCAGTGGTTTCTGTCATGTGTTTTATTTATAGCAGGTAAGTTATGCTTCTCTAGTGGACTCCAAAATCTGTCCTGGCATTGGAAGGTTGATTTGAACATTAATGTGCTACATGATTTTGTTGCTGCATCATTTGCCTGTGCAGATGCAGGGTTTTTAGGGAGTCCATCGCTGAACTTGTATCAAAGGGACTTCACGTCATCCATTCTTTTTATCACCACTTAAATTTTTCATGCTGCTTCTTTTAGGAGGACTTTAAAAAAATTGATATTGGATATTTTCCATTGTTGGGTTTCCGTAATTAAATGAATAAAATCAAGTAATCGGGAAGACTAAAGTGAGTGAGCATCTTACACAGTCCACCAACACCAGCTGCTCTTCTTTTTGACAAATATTCGAATGGGGACCAAGATTAGATTCTTCTTGATAATAAATAAGGCCACTCCCATAATTAAATGAGAGAGGGGGGAAAAACACTGGGAATGAAATGATATAATCAACATGAATTGGGACTACTTTATAACTATTTATTCTACATGTTGCAGAGGCCCCACTGGAGATCAGGCCCCATTGTGCAAGGCACTGAACGCTCACGTAGAAAGAGACCATTTCTGCTCCAAAGAGCCTTACAATCTAAATAGACAATACGTACAAAAGAGTGGGTGGGAAGACAGAGGAGTGAAGTGATTTGTCTGGGTTCTCACTGCCTGTCAGCAGCAGAGCCAGAATAGAACCTAGGGCTCTTGACTGCCAGGCTGCTGCTCTACCCACTAGACCATATTGCCTTTCTACTCTACTCTATTTAGGATGATTTATTTGGTAGAGGATTATTGCCTCCTCCCCAGATGTGAGCATGGAGTAGATCCTTCCCCACTAACAGACACCACCCCATTTTGGAAAGATAGGTCCAGGGTTTTCCTGGCTCTGGGTTTTAATGCAGACGGGCACAATCTGGCCCATACGTTCTCTACGACATGACTGTTTTCTTAACATCTTCCATAAGGAGTAATATTGTGGGGGGAACACAGAAATTGTTGATGTACATGATACCTTTATAAAAGAATTGAATTGCTAAGGTGTTTCGATAGTATGGTAATGAGGTTTGGTATAAGTTCTGTGAGAGACAGAATCTCTGCCACTTTATGTTAAGCATGCTTTCAGGCGGTAGGTGTTTTCTAACATACTGAAAAATGCTTTTGATCAAATGTTGCTCCCATCTGAGGGGTGAACCAGGGAAGCCTGTATATGCCTGATTTCTAAATGCATAGGTACGTTTTCTGCCAATCAGCTTCCTTTAGAGATGCCAAAAGCCCTTAGCTTCAAAGACAACCAAGCGCATGCTACGTGGGAAGCTTTAAAAAAATCCCACTTTTGTGACACCAGTATGTAAAATAAGCATTAGATCGCCCTTAAATGGGCGAACAGCAACCAAAAAAATTACTTCTGTACTGAAGATAAACACAAGAAACTTCAATCCTAATGGAGAGCAGGGGAGGGAGGCCAGGAGCGGGAAGCTATACGCAACTGGAAGGTCACCTCTGAATTCATTCTTTATAGTAGCATCTACAAGCCCCAACCAAGATCAGGGACCCATAGGACTAGGCACTGCACATATACAGAGTCAGAGTCAGTCCCTTCCCTAAAGATATTACAATCTAAATAGACAAGAGAAGCGAAAGGTGGGAGGGGAAACAGACACACAGACAGGTGAAAGTGACTTGCCAAGGTCACACAGCAGGTTGGTGACAGGACTCGAACCCTGGTCTCCTGACTCCCCATCCAGTGCTGTATCCTATATCACACTGGATCTGGGCCTCTTAGTTGGGTGCATCCAACAGGAGATGACTATATTCACATAAAGGACAATGCAGACAGCTTGTACAATGTGAGGGAAATCTCATTGTTAAATAGCATTCCTTTATAAACATGGAAAAAAACACCTGTACTTTTCAGTGGTGGTCCATATTTTCTGAGAGATTGCAGAAGGTAGTTTTCAGCAACTGGGCACCCAAGGGTATTATGCGGCGTCGCAAGTCCAAGAATGAGAGACTTAGCCAGAAGATACGGCAGCTATTATATCGGCTCCAACTGAAGGAGAATGCTAACTATTGGTTGCTAAGGTTCACAACCTGGGCGATTTGTTAGATTCACAACTTCTGGTTATAGGAGTTGTTCTTTGAGTGCTTGCTCACGTCCATTCCATTGTAGGTGTGTGTGCTCGTCACATGCACCGGTGCCGGATGTTTTTCCCTCAGTGGTATCCATAGGGGACCAGCTCTGGTGTCCTCTGGAGTGGTGCATGTATGTGCCAGTATAAGGGGCACTGTTAGTTCCCCCTCCCTCGGTTCCCTCTTGCCGCCAGTGATGGTGTGCCCAGTCGTGAATCTCTTGTATATAGTTCTTAGTTTGTGTAGTTTTAGTTCCCTTAGTGCCTAAGATAGAAGTAGTTAGCGCCATATGGGACTTAGCCTAGGGACGGGGAATGCCCAGTCCCCAGTCTTCAAGCCTTGTGACCGGTGCAAAAAACCTATGCCAGTCAGTGAGCCACATCAAAGCTGTCTGAAGTTCTTGGAGGAAGCCCATGTGAGCAACAAGTGTTGCATTTGTAAGAGTTTCAAGCCACGAGCCAAAAAGGAGCGGGACATTTGTCTTGGAGCGCTCCTTATGGAGTCAGCCCTCATACCAGCCTTGGAGCCAGCTAGATTGGACTCTGCTCCAAGCGCTGCAGCATCGGTGCAGAGCGTGCTGCCGGCATCGACCTCTGACTCATCCCCGGTACCGACTAAAAAGCAAAGAAAAGCCGGGAGATTTGTAGTCTGGACTTCCCGCTATCAATTCACAGTGCTCCCTTTTGGCCTAGCAACGACGTCAAAGACGTTCACAAAGTGCATGTCGGTGGTGGCAGCCTACCTCAGATGTCAGGGTATCCAAATTTACCCATACCTCAATGACCAGCGACACCCCTTGTACCAGCGCATACGCACACCACTTCAGGTCACTAGAGCCAGTCCCCTACGGATACCAGTAAGGGGAAAACTTCCAGCACCGATGCATGTGGCGAGCACATACACCTACCATGTAATGGACATGAGCAACTAGGGTGACCAGATGTCCCGATTTTTCCTCCTTTGTCCCGCGTCCTGACCAATGCATGGTTGGGACGCCATTTGTCCCGATACCGGGCCTTCGGGGTTTTTTTGTTTTTTTTTTTCCTCAGAGATCTCCAGTGGGGCTCGGAGAACTCCAGCGGGGGTTTTTTTTTTTTGCTTGGAGATCTCTGGCGGGGCTCATGTTTGTTTAACGAGCTGCTTCCGGTCTCTGGTGAGAACCACGTGGCAGGAACTGCCCCACCTGCCTGGGGCTGCGCATGGGGTATGGCTGGGCTGGAGAAGACGCATGGGGAACTTCTGGGTGCTTCCAGGGTCCTGTCCCCCAGCCCAGCAGCCAGCCAAGGAGTGGGATGGGGGCACTGGTGACAGAGCAGAGCCCTGGGAATGTGGCTCTGGCGAGAGGCTGCAGCCCCTGGCCTAGGTGCAGGGACCCTCCAGCCATAGAGCAGCTGCAGCCAGGGAAGCCACGTTGTCAACAGGACTCTGCCTTGTGGCCCCCCTTGAGGCCTTAGCCTCTCTCCTGGGCTGCCAGCAAAAGGAACCATCCAGGGTGGGCGTGTGCCACAGAGCCCACTGAGCCAGCAGGTTTCCATCCCATGTGAGAAATGAAGCACAGCACAGAGCTTGGAGAACTCCAGCGAGAGGTGTTTTGTTTTTTTGCGGTTTTTTTGCTCGGTCATTTTTGGGTCCTTTCATCTGGTCACCCTATGAGGAACACAGCTCGAACAACAATTGTTACGGAAGGTTAGTAACCCTTTTTTGTTTTCATCAATAGAGCATAGCAAGAAGGATGTGTTCTTTTCCCATGGGATAAGGGCCTCAACACAATTATCCAGATCTTTGCCACCTCAGTTTGGATTACTTCAGTGAGTTCCACCTTAGACTGTTTGACAAGTCAGCTTCTAATAATTATGACTATACCTGCCCACTTACTAAGCAACATTTCATGCAGTGAGCACATGAAACATGCACTGTGTGGTCTGGCCTGGCTTCTGGGTAAATTTTAAGGTGTAGGTTTGTACTGTACCTATAATAAAGCCCTCAATGGATCAGTTCCTGACCAAATAAAAGACCCTCTCTCTTCAGAGGTCAGACTGTCACTGGATTCAGTTTAGGCATCTAAGGTACTGGCCGTTCTGGTTTGAATAGGAAGGGATGGTTGCAAGCCAATTTCAGGGATGAGTTCTCAGCTTTGAAATCTTTCACCTGCTCCCAATACCCCCCGCAAGGTTCACTTGTTTTCCAAGGCTGTTTCCACACGTCAGGGCGAGGAATTGATTGGGTTTATAGGATGGGGTTAAGAGTTTCAGGCAGCAGGTGTCTCTTTTAAGGAAGTTTTTCTGATGACCCATATGAGCCGGATTATGTGTTGGTGCGGTGTATAACTCCTAAGAAATAGGCAGAAGACATAGCATTTGAGTGGTGTGTGTAATCTGAATGAGGCCCTGAATAGGAAACAGAAATGCTTCTTAGAATCTGAGTGAACTTAGTAAGTTTCACAATATAAGTGGTGGTATTATGTCAGTTTCCTGTAAGCCAATTTGTTGTACTTCCCGCCCTCCTTCTCCACTGTACAAAACAACAGCCGGAAGAGTCATTAAAATGAAGATTGCATCCTAAAATTGTCTATAATTCAGATACTTCAGTGATAGAAAAATGTATAGTTTCAAGAGAAGCCATATGCAAGAAAGATCCTTGACCAAATTGCAGAGATTTTAGTTTGTTCAAAGCAGCCCCTCTGTGCTTTAGAGGAAACAATTTACTACTTTAGTAAATAAACACAGCTGTTAAAAAGTTCAGATTAGGCAGTCAGATTCATAGTCTGCTGAGTAAATGATAGTGTACAGCCTTTGCTATCCACAGAAGCAAAGACTCCAAAGCATCCTTAAAATCCTACTCTTCAAAGGAAGATTAAACATAGATGCAGCAAATTATACAGTGGGCCCACGATCCTTAGAGCCGATGTCTGTACAGATTGTTTCTCAGAAATGAAATCTTAACCATATATAGCGGGAGTGCACGTGTGAGAGAGAGCGTGCGTGAGTGTGTTTGGTGCTTTATGAAGAGTGCCAGTGTGTCAGCCTTGTAGAAGGAGGGGGCGAGTTTCAAAGGCACAAATGGTGGTTGGCACCTAATCCCCATTGAAAATTATGACTTTGAAAATCTCACTGTCAGATCCTCCGCTTATCTTCTTAACTGGTACAGCATGGGCAGCAGCCCCGCAAGCGTCCTCAGCTCAGTCTTAGGCCAGTATTTAAGCACCAGGCTTTAAGCAATGTCTCTATATAGTTTATTACAGACGCAACCAAGCAGGACAAGGTACAGTCATATTGCAAACAACTAGCCCCTGCCCCAAAGAGTTTACAGTCTAAATATCAGGCGTATTGCCTGCAATCAAGTAACAAGTAGTATGTGAATGTTTTGCAAACTGTACCTGTTAGGTAAGTGGAGCATCCACCGTGGGCAGAAGGAGCCTTCTCCTTTTGGACTATATACAGTTCCAGGGTGACATTTTGGCCCTATCAAGTTCAATAGCAAAACTCCCCTTGACAGTGGGACCAGGATTTCTCTCTAACTGTAGGCAGCCCCCATTTTAAATCTAGGAAGTGGATTTAGAAGCTCATCACGGTTGCTTGGTGTATGACCTGTACCCGTGTTGGTGGCTGCAGTTCTCCCCTCAAAGCTGCTGCTTTCCTATCCTTTGCCATTGGTGCTTTGCAGTAGCATTTATGTAATACCAAGGGCTTGATTCAGGTGCAGGGTGCTGAGTTAGCTGGACTCTAGGGCATTGGTGCAGGGTCGGAATGGGGCTGGGGCAGAGTGGGGCTGGGTGGAGCTCCCTCCCATGGGGGCTGACCCGGGACTCGCATCCATCCCCCCCCCCCCAACCTTCCTCCGCATCCCCCCTAGGGAGGTACTCCCCACTGCTCTAGGGCAATATGGAAAGGAGCATGTTCTAAATCTTTAACTTGGAAAAGGGAAAAATTCATCTCTCTCTGAGGGAAAGCAATGTCTAGACAGAGTAATTTTACACTGAACCATTAATTTAAGAAAATATGACATCCCATCTTCCTAGCCAGGTACCAGCTATTTTATCCCAGTCCTGATTCGTGTAGTGGACCAATGCTAGTTGTTCTCTGCACCTGCTAACTCCAGTCAGAAAAGAGTAAAATGAGTTCCTTTCACTGGATGGATGAGGCATGCATCACACATACAAGACCAACTCCAGTGGGAGCAAAGCAAGGCCCTGTATTCAGCACATTGTGGCTGTGGGCAGTCTGGCCATTTGGAGGAGGTTCTTTCCAACTATCTTTGGCCCTGGGGTGGAAAATTGAAAAGGATGACGAAGCACTGGGAAAAACTGAGGTGTGGGAAGGTGATGATGAAGGAAGGCAGAGTAAAATGGGAATGGAGCTGTGGGAGATATTGAGCAGAATACCGTAAAGTGGCCGGTTTAAGAATGGAGGGGGAAAGAGATGCCGAGGCAAGACAGAGGAAAATGGTGAGAAAGGACCAGGAAAAGGAAAAGAAATGGAATAACAAGGGGAGACCAGTAAAGAAGCAGGTACACAATTTCTGTAAATGGATATGCAAATTTCCCTCTGGCTCCTGGCAAGTTGCCAGTGTTCCCCTTAGTTCTTCGCAGGTTGGGCACTCATATGATGCAGGAACACTCTGCTTTTGTCAGCTAATTGTAATCGCTGCTTTGATTGCTATAACATTGGCTCTAGTGAAATGACAGTGTGGGTTGGAATTGTGGTGGAAGGGAAATTTGAATGAACCGCCCCAGCAAACAACGATAGTGCTCGTTTCCAGTGAGTTCTCTCTGTGAATATATGTATTGAATGGATAGAGCATCTAATCATCATCTCTGTACATAGGGTTGCCAACTTTGGTTGGATGATTTCCTGGAGGTTTCATCCCATGACATTATCTTTAATTAAAGATTAATCTTTAATTCCCGGAGACTCCAGGACAATCCTGGAGGGATGGCAACCCTATCTGTACAGCACCTTCACATTTCTAAGGAGTCTGGCTATTTGCAGGGGGAAGTGGCATTGCAGGGGAGCTGGTGCGGCATGTTAGAAGGGACACACACTGTGCTTGTCCACGGAGATTTTATTTCTCTTCTTTCTCCATTTGCCCTTATTCTAAATTAGATCATTCAGACGGAAAGAACATGGTTGCATTGTGAGTAGTGAATCATGACAGTGAGCCACTGTTTGGGGGCTGGTTTTCTCTCAGACATGTAGCAAAGCAACACACTAACCATCCTTGGGAATGGAAAGTGGAGGCTGAGATGGTACAGGCCACTAGTAAGGGCTTCTGAGCACCGGGTAACTTACTGGGCTGTGCCTAGCTTTGTGTGCCGCTACAGTAAAACAAGGGGTTATATCTTCACTACAAAAAAATACTTGTAGATCAAGATAAGTAGCCTTGTATGAGTAGCTGTCTCATTGTAAAGTCCTAGGGGAAACAAGGAACTGCATTTTTTACCTCTAGATAGCTGTCTGAGGTCAACCACAAATGTGGGGTATAGGGCAGAATATCTCAATGAAAAAAATATACCTTTTGTTCTTTTTTGGCGGGGAAGCAGGCAGTTGCTTAAAAGTCACATGTGCTATGTTTTATTTTTTAATCATTAGATAGCTAGATAGATGAGGTTATTTTTAAAAATCCTATTGGGGATGTGAAGAACTCTCTTTTTAATCATGCCTAAATATTCATTTTGCAATAATAAATTAGCGCAGTTTAAAAATTCACAAGGATAAACACCCATGAATAAAATACATTTTTTTTAAAAAAGCCGATCAAGTGATTTATCTGGGTTTTTTTTAATGATCCAAGTTCACTATTTGGGAATATGATGTTTTTCTGTCTCACTAGAAAACGTAATAATCACTTAATGTGCTTAATGGTTCTGCAGGTTAGCACCGTGTTGGTCTCGCAGCTGTTTGAAGGGAAGAGGTTCCTTGGGAGGCCGTTAGATTGTGGTTGTGTGCATGTTAATGAATCCCCAAGATTTTGGTATTCTGGCTCCAGCACTCTTGCTGCCACTTTAGCTGATTACAGTTCTGGATAATTACAACAGTGAATCTCATATTTAGTGGAAACAAAATGCATTGATGACAAACATGTTTCCTGTCAAAAGCGGAGAGGACTGATGTGAATTCAGAATGTGAAGATAAGTGTGGAGACTTGTTAGAGAAATCAAAGACCTCTTTACAATGCATTTTGTTCACAGAATCATTTCAAATGTTTGCAGGAGGACAGAAGATGAAGTTCTAGTTTCCTCCTGTCCTGGAGCCTACAATTCCAGAATCTTTTCTGGAAACTCGGGAACAGCCTCAGCCCCACCCTATGTTCATTAGCTTTAATGAGCATGAGCAGACATGCCTGAAAGCACTGGACCTGAGACCTGAGACCACAGGCTCTGTTCAAATAGGCATAAGCTTTCACTACAGTAATTCATGCAGCTCTCTTTAGCTATCTATTTCACTTACCCTACGGCAATAACGGCTCTGTATGTCTACACTTCAGCTGGGAGCGAACCCCCCAGCCCAGGTAGACAGACTCACATTTGCAGGGCTCGAGCTAGCGTGCTAAAAACAGCAGTGCGGACGTTGCAGCTCATGCTGGAGTTCGGTGCCTCAAGCCTACGGGGTTGGGTGGGTTTCAGAGCCCAAGCCACAGTGTCCACCATGTTATTTTTAGCACGCTTGCTTGAGTTTTGCTAGCTCGCTCTCTGCTGCAGTGTTGACGTACCCTTAGCATCTAAAATCTGCCTAATAGGCGATTTCCCCCTGATTTCTATACTCGCATTGTTTAAAGGAGCATTGCCAACCTACTCATCCTCAGAAAATCACTCTCGCATGCTTCATAGGGCACTCAAGTCTGCTGTCCATATGGTTTTGAAACACACACACACACACGTAACCCCCCCCCCCCCAAACTCATGCTTGTAGGTTCTGTTTAGGGAGCTGGTGTATGAAACAGTGAAATGATTGTCCCAAATACTTGTCTGTCTTGGAGCTGGCAGGGCTCAACTTGGGGAGGGTGTATGAAGGATGTAATGTCGTATTCCCTTATCTCACTGCTGCTGGTTTAAAAAAATGGATCTAAAAGCTGACCTCTCCCATTACTCCTTCCCAAACCCTGTTCAAATGCTGCTCATGTCTCGCAACTCATTCGAAGTGTGTAGTTATCTAGTCAAGCCATGCACTTCGCCACCAGTTGTCTGTGATGAGACAAAGCTACTCATTTTGGTCCATCATTTTTCGAGGATCAAAATACCTTAAAGAAGAGTCTGTTCCCATGCATTATGGGGCAGTTTGATGTCCTATTTCTGTTATAAATATAATTTAATTTCTAATGGTTACATGCAAACAAATGTCTGCTGGCAATTAAAGGAAGTAGACATATGCTAATCGAAAGCTCTGATAATTACACAATCTTCAAATTAATTAATGAGCCAAAGGCAGCCAAACATTAGCATTTAGAAAGAGCTTTTTTGCATTAACCACTAATGAGTTCATTTAAATCTATCCTGCAACCCATTTTGGAAAACATGGGCCATATTTAATCATATTCAATCATATTTAATAATGAAATCCTTAACATTGGGCATTGTTGATTGTGAAATTACCATACAATTCTAATTGTTAAATAGAAAGGGGAAATTTCTAGTGTGTGCTGTTAATTCAGTGGGACTTCTATGTGAAAATTGGTCATATATGTATGAGCAGAGGTATGAATATACTGAATAATAACTATTTGAAGGTGTATGAACTACATGTGTATTTTTATCTAGAATGATAGATTCATGGAGGATAGGTCCATCGTTGTCTACTAGCCAGGTTGGGCAGAAATGGTGTCCCTACCCTCTGTTTGCCAGAAGTTGGGAACTGGCGACGGGATGGATCACTTGATGATTACCTGTTCTGTTCATTCCCTCTGGGGAACCTGGCATTGGCCACTGTCGGAAGACAGGATACTGGGCTTGATGGACCTTTGGTCTGACCTAGTATGGGCATTCTTATGTTCTTATTCTTTCCTGAGTAGCATAAAAATTAATCTGAAAAAGAAACTTGGAAATTCCATGATCAAGAGGAAATAAATTATGTTTGGACTACGTACCACTTGCTAGCTAGGCAATTTCCTTTTAATTCTGCAGTTCATTGGCTCAGATTATGTTCTTTGTTTAATTTATGTATATCAAGAGTTTACCAACTCATCTGAAGTCAAAGGAGCTACTCTAAATTTTTCGGGGTATAACTGATAAGGGATTTTGTTTCATTGTCTCTTGTTCAGTCAAAGGATCCTCTTCGGGTCATATTGAAGTCAAGGAGTTTTGCCATTGGACTTAATTAGGGGAAGAATCCATCCTCTTATCTGAATATAATCTCACTTCCACTGAAGTTACCCCACTGTAAGCCAGTGCAATTGAGATCAGAATCAGACCCCTAGATTCTAGTATCCTGGTACAGAATCCACAGGAGGTAACAAACTACAAGACGACGACTAACAAGAGTGAGTTGTTATAAAATATTATAGTAATATCCAAGGCACTCAGGCTTGGAGCCCAATTATTCTAAGGGCTGCACTAACACATTTGAAAACATGCTTTCTAAGCTGGTGGGCAAATTCACCAGCCAGGGCAATCCAAATAGAGCTCAAACTGTTGAGTTCAGTTCCAGGTCCTTTACCTTTGGGGCTGGTTCTTTTAATAAATAGAAGATGCAAAAAGGCTCAAAGTGTAGCACACTAATGAGATTTCATGTGACTGCTGTGTTTCTGTGGCACAGTTGAACACACGCTGCCTGGCAAGGTAACATCTTGTGAGGCTGTCTCATACATTACTCAAACACATGTTAAATCAAAAGTTGGAAGAGCTCCTTGCAGTCCAATGTAATTAGATGTATGTTATCTTTTCTCTGTGTTTATTGTAAAAGTCTTAAGAGACTGCTTTAAAGTATCCACAGATATATGGAGTACAGTTCTGCTCCACCTTTAGTAGTGATCATCTCCATTAAAGTAAGTGATTTGTTGGTCCATGGAGTACTTAAGGCAGGCTTTCCTCTGTGTCCTGTCCTTCTCAGATCTTTAGTGATGTAAAAATTCAAGCTGCTCTCACAGACTGAACTATGCACATGATCAGGGCTTTTGAAAAAGTGGGCTGAGCTGTGTGAGTCCGTACAGTCCTGTCCTGTCCTATCGATCTATTGATCTATCGATCTCTATCTATCTCTATCTCTATATATCTATATCTATCGATATATAGATATAGATATATATAACATCCTGAAACGTTCTACAGCATTGGACCAAAACACTATACCAACACCCTTGTGTGTTGCTGTGCCATTAGAAAATAAATACTACAGTGCTTTGTAATCACTGTAGATGAGTTTTGACTTTGTCAGAATTATGTATCATGTTTAAAACAAAGGGTTTGAAATCTATGGAAAATCTACATTGTCTAAATGAGAAATAGGCTAGAACCAGAACCTTCAGTCTCTGCATCCAAGACCTACTGAAGTACTCAAAATTCAGATCTAGATTTTAGTGGCTCCAGCTTCATCTCTAGTTAAAAATATGACAGAACTCCTGTATTGTTTACTAGCATTGATGTCATAAATATCTCCATTAAGTAGCAATTAAGCTGCTGGGATTTGGGCTGTGTCATTTATAAGAGGTAATTATAAAAGAATTGGATTAATTAGCCACTGAATTATTTATGTAGACATAAATATTGCACATGAGATCTGTGTTAAAGAGAATATTACCACAAAAAAAAGAAAGGTAAAGATAAATTGAAATATTTTGTCTCTAGTTCTTTCCCCCAAAACTGTGAAATAGGTGAAAATTGTCAACTACCCGTTCCTTATGTCACTGCACATGCATCATCTTATCATGTTTATATATAAAAACACACATACGATAAAGTAATTCTGTGTGCTTTTGTAATCTTTCCAAACCATCACAAATAATAAGCATTGAGAGAGTTCTCTCTTGTCAATACAATGAAGTCAATCTTCTGTCTGTTGTGGTATAATTTAGAGCAGAGGGAAATGACTGATTTCACAGATATTAACTTTATCAAATGTACAAACAGATGTATTATAGGGGAAAGAATTTCTATGTGAGCAGCACAAATAACTCTAGCAATCAGCAAATCCAATCTCCTTTTGGCACTACAGCTTATCTGCAGACTAAAGCTGCTTGTCAGCTGTAAAAATAATATGATACTGGGATTTAGAGAAATGAAAACAATGCAGACTACTTGATATTGCAAACACCCAAGTGACGGGAGACATCCATCCCTGTATGAGAATAAGAAAACAGGCATTGAAGTAAAATTATTAAACTCTAGCCCAGGTTTATCAGTCCTCATTCTTCACAGCATAAACTTGATCACTAGTTGGCCTCAGGAAGAAACTTTGCCGTACTGTGTAATATTACACAGGAGTGGAAAGGTTTGGGCTCTTCCTCCCTAGGTAGGTGGGAGAGGTGAAGAAAAGCAGCAAGAACATTAATTGGTCAAGTACCTGCTCTCTGACCTCCCCAGGGAGGCTTGGAGAGCCAAAGTGGATGAGTTGTTTGGGGTCACAGGCTGCTGTTGATTTTGATTATTTTAACTCTGTGTTAGTGTTCGCCCACAGACCTTATGAATGGCACGCCTTTCTCTACCGGCCTGCTATCTTTTCTTTCTGTTCTGTAAAGCGGATGGGGGAAAGCTTCTGGTACCTTGGTGTCTGATGGTGTGAAAGAGTCAAGGCCTCAGGGTGGGAGCTTATTATTCGTGAGGCCTGATGGGATGTCTGATTTCAAGACATAAAGCCTACTCTTACCCACTGAGGCCAAGGTCTGTAGAACTTAATGAAGCCAACAGAACTCTGGACACTTATAATAGACAGACTGCGATATTCACAAAATATTGAAAGTCAGGTCCAAGCCCAAAGGGTTAACAATCTAACCAGGCAACATACAGCTGAGAGGAGAGGGCTGCAGCACAAGAAAAATTGTTAAACATGATCTTTCTCATGCTACTGTCCAGGGGACCCACTCCCTGAAGCCAGGTCCTCGTCCTGCTCTCTTCTTCTACCCAAGCTCTGGATTGGCTGTTGGGGTGGAATGTTCAAAAGTTCTCAGCGTTGGCCAAACTCTGTTCTCAGTGAGGCCAATGGCCGTTTTCCCCTTTACTTCAACGGGAGCACAGAGCAGTGCTTATTTAACATCTTGCCCTGATGTGCAGTGGCCAGAGAAGAGAGAAAAGGGGGACACATGATTTTTCAAGTAAAAGTTAGAAATACCCCTAGGATTCCTCCGAGTATGATGCAATGGCTCATTGGTTGCCCTTTGGAAACTCTGGCCAATGTCGTCTTGTGTATGCCTGAAGTTTTGTCCATTTCATCAAGATGGCGCACACATCTTAGGCAGCCTGCAATGGAGGGCAGCAAGCTGTTTTATTTCCTGACCATTGATGGAGAAGATGGGGGAGAGACAAAATTTTTGGTCCCAGCCCACAGCAGCAGGAAGGGTTAATCCAACACTTGTATGGAAGCTGCAATAGTTAAGGTACGAAAGGAATCCTGTTTTAGGAATAATGTGATATGAAGCTTTTTCAGCAACGCAGAAGAAAGCGAAGGGAACTATTAGCAGACAAGCACTAATGGAACCAGTTTATTCCTATTTTCCTCTTGATTTACAAGCCACTCAGTGAGCAATAAACAGCCTACTTTTAATTACCCATTTGCACAGCCAGGATGGTTTCATACTACTTTAGAAGCAGGGATAGCATAAATGGAACTGACCAGACATTCTCAAATGATGCATGTGCTTTGCAATTCTAATGAGACGATAATAACTATTTTATGTTCTCTTTCTCTGATGGGTGCAATTTTCTTTTGAACCATTACCAAAAAGGGATTTGGGTTTTGGGGGGAGCTATTGCTTTAACCCTTTTCTGTGGCTGTGGAAGCTCATTGTTTCTGTAGCGGTTTCCCATGGAACTTCTGGACACACAGTGGGGCAGTGCCAGCAGTGTGTGTTTTGAAGATGTGCCTGGTGATGAGTTTAAATGCACACTATTGTGCATGTCAGAGATCGTGGTAATTTCTTTAACCATAGGCCTAATCTTGTTCCCATTGACTTCAGTGTCAGAACAGGGGGATCTGAATCAAGTTCCAAATGAGTAACATAATTTTTTAAAATGTGTCTGGAGAGATTTATTTCTATGTCGTTTGTTTATATTTACCATTTACTTACATGTAGAACTTAGTGGCCTCGATTGTCTCCTGTGCCAAGATTTATTTAGTTAAGAAGATATAGGAGGAGGCTGTCAGGAAGCCATTTATTGTTTGTATCAACATTTTTCAGACTTTCTTTTCCATCAGAATTTTTGAAAATTTGGCTTTTTGTTCCAATTCAGAATTAATTGGCAAGCTGTAATTTGACTGAAGCTGAAAGCTTCCCGGTGCTTAAAGAATTCTCAGCTGGCTGCTTAAGGACCGATTCTATCAGATAGCCTCATCTGGCAAAATGGCCAAAAGGGTGTTTATGGTAAGAGGATTGGTAATCGGCACTTCTGGGTGCAACTTCTAATCCTGGCTTTGCCAGTGATTGCTGTGTGACCTTTAGATGAGTCGCTTCCCCTGCCTGTACCTCAATTTACCTATCTGTTAAATGGCAACAATACTACTTACTTAATGTACCTTATAGGGGCCTGGAGGTTAGATTAATAGTGTTTGTGTTGGAAATCCATAGATGAAAAACACAGTTGGAAGCAGGGTGGATTTAATTTAAATCAAATTGATTTAAATCACTTGTCAGGAAGACTCGATTTAATCATGGATTTCTACATAAAAGTACATTCTTGTTGGTTTTTATAACCTTAATACATATTCTTCACAACTCAGAGATAGATGTAGGTTTCATTTCATTTTTTAAGTGTTTTATTTTGAAAACTTTTCAGATTAGTTTTATGGCTATATCAGAAAATAAATGATTGACTGATTATTTTATTTACCAAAGGTAATTGAAGCAGATAGTTCACCTCCCAATGACTTCATAAATATCTCCAATTCAACAGGTTAATCATTAATATTTGGAGGAGTTTCTTGCCATGCTGTATTAGGAGGAGAACATCACCAGACAAACATTTAAATTGTTTTATTTAACTAAAACAACAACGTTATATATTCTGGACTCTTTTCTTCAACAGCAAACACAATATTTTAACAAAACAAGCATATGAATTTTTGAATTTAGTTAAACATTCAAGTTTTTTAAAATCTGGTTTGTTTTTGTTAAAATTGGTTTTTAACTAAAATAGTTAAATGAAATCTTTAAAAAAAAAATTAAATTGACTATCAGCCAGGTCAACATGAGAAACTTAAAATATTGGCTTCTGCAGCTAACTCAGTCGTCTTCACCTTCATTTTCTTGTTTGTTCATAATCTGGAAAAGAAAATCCTGCTTTTTCAGGTCTCAAACGATTTCTCAATTTGGTATGAATTAGCCCAAAGGAAGAAAATATTCTTTCTACACCAGCAGAAGAAGCTACTGCTGTTAAAAGTGAGATTATCATTTCAACAGTCTCTGAATCCAAGTGCTTAAGTGACTTCCACCAGTTCACTTGTGTGACTTCCTTTAAAACATCACCAGCAAACATATATTTCTTGAATGGTTCACCCTTAGCTCTGAAATTTATTATAGTTGGCATTATGGAGGGATGATTGCCAGATGTCAATGTCAAAGCCAACACCTCTTCATGAGCAGTTCAGGTTTGACCCTGGTACCGAGTATTGAGAATATTTGCAAGAAAATGAACTGGAGATAATGCTTGTCCCCTTTGCTTTCTAATGCTTGTAATTTAACTCTCTCATTGCATATTTCTCTTTTTAAGATCTCACTCCGTTCCTTCCAAATTTCAACAGCATCAGCAATAAAACAGCTATTCCCCTGCATTTTGTTCAAGGCTACAGAAATAGGCTTCAGGGTACTCAGCACGTGTTCAACATTTCTCTTAAGCCCAATGCTGAGAACTTTGGCTGTGACAGTGCCATCTATTTTTTCGTGGTTCTGTTCACAAACTGTCATCAGATTAGGCCAGTTCTTGAGATAGTGCTCAAAGCAGCCCACTAATGAGTTCCATCACATCTCTTGTGGGAGAGTTAACTTGGTTCCTCCCACTTTTTTCAGACCAGCTGCTGCAAAGTGGTTGTTACGGAAGTATTTTGCAATTTCAACACCATTAGCCTTTATTTCTGGAACACTGAAGTCTTTGGCTGGGAGGTGCATCAAATGAGCACTGCAAACATATGTTATTAGCTTGGGACTTTCTTCACTCTCTTCTAAATTTCTTCTAATCTTGGATACATTTGCAGCATTGTCTGAAAAAAAAATTAAAATGTCTAGTACACAGCTTGGTCACAGTTTGTTATAGGTTTTACTGCTACTTCTTGTAAGTATTCTGCTGTGTGTGCATTTCCTGATGGATGAGTTGTTTCTGTAAGGAAGACATTCCCTTCTTCTGTTCTCACACAAGCACATACAACAGGATCATTGTGGACATTGCTCCACCCATCAAGACTCAGGTTCAGTAGCTTAGGCAGGTCCGGAGCACAGGGGGAGCGGCGCTATAAAAAGGCGCCTCCCCAGGCTCCCCCTGTACTCACCCAGTGGCGCCTCTGGCGGCGCTCCGGGTCTTCGGTGGCACTTCGGCGGTGGGTCCTCACTCGCTCCGGGTCTTCGGTGGTACAAGAGTCTTCGGGTGAGTGCAAGAAGCGGCGCTTAAAAAGGCGGCTTCCTTTTTAAGGCGCCACTTCTGCTGACAAGGGGAGCGGTCGCCAGGGGCAGCTCCAGGCACCAGCGCAGCAAGTGCGTGCCTGGGGCGAAGAGCGCTGCCCCCCAGCGGCTTGCCCCCACCGGCGTCCCGGCCGGGGGAGCGGGGCCGCCCGTGGGCATGCCGCCCTCCCTGAGGTGCTCCTGCGGCCTGGAGAGGCGCTGGGGAGGGGGGTGGTTTGTTGTGGCACAACACTGGGGGGGTGTTTCTGCGGGCACTGGGGGGGGGGTTGTTTTTTTGTTTCGGTGGGGCAGCACTTGGGTTTTGTTTTGTTTTTTTGCTTGGGGCGGCAAAAATGTTAGAGCTGGCCCTGGCGGCTGCTCCCCCTGCTCCCCCACTGGCTACGCTACTGCTCAGGTTAACAATTTCACCCTCTAGACCTTTTGCACACTGCTCAATTTCTCTTTCATACACTTTATCCAGCAATTTGCCTGTGACATCTACTCTGTTGGGTGGACTGTATCCTAGTCTTAATGACTGAACCATGTTAATGAAGTGTGGGTTCTCAATCATACGGAAAGGAGAGTTTGTTGCATAAACAAACCGGGCAATCTTTTCATCAATAACCTCTTTTTGTAATCTGCTGGTTCTTATCACAAATTTATCTATTAGTTGTTTCTGGATGATGGAGATTTTGTTTTCCTTTTTGCTACAGGTGATATACTGTGGCTATGTGACATACATGATGTGACTGAAACACTATCACTGGCAGATAACTCTGAAACTATAGAAAATGATGGTGATCTTGAAGGTGGATAGTCTTCAGAATCCTGTATGTTGAGGATGGGTTCTCCTCAACAAAATGTCAATGCAGTTATTTAATTATTATTACCATACTGCTCATTTAGTATTACTCATTGCATTCACTGACACTCAGTACTACTTTAAAGGTGAAATTGCAAAAGGAAGATCTGCCTATTTCAGCTATTTATTTTTGATCACAACTGCATCTAAAATGACAGTACCATAGAGTAGCAACTATATTTTTTGCTCAAACATGAGAATTCAAGAATAGTCCAGAAGGAAGACAGGCAGTCCTTAAGAAAAAAGTAATGAAATAAAAAAGATTACCGACCTGAAGATCCTGCATGTTCAGACATGTTCCTTTCATCATCTTCAACGCAGCTTCCTCCTGTGAAGGAACACTTCTCATGATGTTGTTTCATTTGGGCAACCAGGCCTTGCATTTCTTTGTCGCACTGTTTGCATTTTGCACGTATGCCTGTCTTACCTACTGGTAGAGGAACTTCATTAAAATATTCCCAACTTGGGTCTCTTTTGTGGCCTGCTGCCATTTATAGGTTTTCCCTTCTAGTGAGAGAATGGTAGGGTAGATCTCAAATCAATGAAGGCTACACTCAGACCTCAAAACTTCT
Organism: Macrochelys suwanniensis; assembly: GCA_033296515.1. Classification (NCBI taxonomy): domain Eukaryota; kingdom Metazoa; phylum Chordata; order Testudines; family Chelydridae; genus Macrochelys; species Macrochelys suwanniensis. The sequence continues at coordinate 11,828,778 of CM065783.1, forward strand.
GGAATATGCTGCTCAAACAGTTTCACTTTTGTTTCTATTGCCTGTCCCTCCCTTCTCACATTTATCTCCAGACTTCTTCTCCTTGTCCAGATCTATTCCACCCCCAACAATCTTCTATTCCTTGAACTTTTTGAAACTTTGCACTTTTAGAGAGAGGTAAAGGATTGACTCTGTGTATACAAATTTGGCAGAGGGACAGTAGGGTTGAGGTCTGCTATTTCTCACCTCTGTATATTTATTTATTTAAAAACATTTTTGCTGGCATGTTAACAGGCATGTTATCTCTGGAGAGACAAATCCGCAGTCTGAGAACTGCAAAACTAAGCATCTCTGATGGTATCTTCTAGACTGAGCACTGAGTCCCATTGGGTAGATAGGAAGATTAACCTAAATAATCTATACAGAAGCCCCTGGAACCTCGTAAGATTGGGTCCCTAATCCATGAACTATTGGAACTCATTTACAAAACTTTTCTTATACATTACATGAATATATTGTCTCATACTATAGAATTAGAATTTATAATCCCTGTTCCATGATGAGATATCTTTGAGCTATAATGTATCTTTAGATAGGTATTTTCCTCAAAAAGCATTTTATCAAAAAAATCCGATTTAAATTTAAAAAATCGATTTTTTTTTAAATCATAGATTTTTATCCACCCTGGTTAGAAGGGCAAAGTGCTATTCTTAAAGTTAACATTTCAGAACCTTCAGAATTTGATTTGTCCCTAGCTTACTCTCTTTCCCCTGTCCTAAAGCAGTTGCACTTCAAGCTGGTGGCATCAGGGGAACTGTATGTGAACAGTATGGAATCTTGCTGTGTGGTCTGGGAACATCCGTTTCCCTTTGGCTAACAGGCTAAAACACACTCACTCTCACACTCTCTGCAGAGTAATGTAAATGTTTGTATAGAACAGCTGCAGATGCTTCTGATTAGATTTTCAAAGGTCGGTCACTCAGTGGCAATGTGGTTCAGTGCCTTGCTATGCAAATTCCCGTATCTAGTCTTCATCATCACCAGCTGGCGGAGGCAAGGAGTGCTGCAAAGGTAGCAAGTTCAGGCCCTGCCATAGGGGGTGGAAGGAAACATCGCCATATGTTCCTTCACAGCAGCCACTCTGGTTTACTTATTACTGGAACTGATAGCTCCACAAAAGGAGTCCCAGCCCATCCTCTTTACGCCCATTTTAAAGATAGGAAACTGAGGCCCAGGATGGATCAAATGACTCACCCAATGTCACAAAGGCTGAACCCAGGTCTCCTGAATCCCAGGCCTATCAAGGTGTTTGGAGTAAGGAAGGAACAATAAGGTGATCCTCAATGCATCTAGAATCAAAGGGAAGGATTGAGGGGGGACTAGGGCGGGAGGCAGAGGAAACACACACCAAATGATGTTTTCATAACATCTTATTCCATATAACAGCTCTTATCTCAGATGCCAACTAGCTTAGGGGAAGAGCATCCTTTGGAGATGGGTTCTCATTTGCTGACAATGGTATGAAGTAAAAAACTGAAATGCAAGGTGTATTCTGCAATTCCTTGCCTGATGGAACTGAGTCTCTCCTGGCACCCACAATAAATGAAAGGAAAGTAAATACTCTATATTTCATTTAACAATGACTCTGTTGTACATGAATAGGTCAAACCATTATGTCCTACAGTACTTTTACAGTAGCAGTTTGGACCATTACTATTGTCTTTTCAAAGGATTGAAATGTTACATTTTTTGCATTAAACATACCTGTGCGTTTCTAACTGTTGTGATAACGGTAGCTAAAACTAGTTGTATGTTATGCATGTGAGGCAGCATGGTTCAGAGCACTGGGGTCAGGGAACCTGGGTTCTATTCCTGCTTCTGCCACTGACGTTCTGTGTGGCCATGGGCAAGGTGCATCACCTACCTCTGCCACCCTGTCTGTCTTGTCTTCGGAGGAAGGACTGTCTGTGTATTTGTACAGTACCTAACGCCTTGAAGTCCCCACCTAGGCCACGGCCTCTATGCACTTCTTTAATAATAAAATACAGACGTGCAATTGGTGACCGGGACAGCTTCTCCATACACGTTTTTCCATTGCCCTTGTATCCAGGCCTCTGAGGAAGGACTGCCAGTCGCACCAGATGATGGTCCATGTCATGAAGCCATCACAAGGTTCACGGGGAATCTTCATTTCCACTTACAACATGACCTTGGCTTGAATCTAAATCTCCCGAGCTGACGTTTATCTTTGTCTTCCAAGCCACACAGCTCATTTTACTCACATATAATACATCAAACACTGAGATATATCTGGCTCTTCCAAAGGGAAGGACTTTAGATACCGGGGTGAAACCCTGGCTCCCTAAAAGTCAAACCTTCCGTTGACTTGAGAGGGGTCAGGATTCCATCCTGTGTGATCTTTCCTCTCAATGTGTGTAGGCTGGTTCCCTGTGCCAGCATTGTGATTGATGACATCTACTCAGCTATTTGCCACCAGAACATCCTTCAGACCTGCAGCATGTAACCGAACAAAAAGAAAACTACCAGTCAAGATCATGCTAATGACAGCTGAATGGCCCTTCAAAATGAAGTGAAATATTGTTGTGAAAAGGTAAGGGAAGAGCTAGTAAACTAATGTTATTTATCCACGTCTCAACAGTGTGATCCAAGGGTGTCCTAATTTCACCCAACACTGGGCTTTATTGGAAATTGCTCAGAAACCAGAGGGCCTCTGCTAAACAGCATAAAATGGAGCAAACGCCCTCATCTTTAAGACGGACATGAGGCACGAAGCCACTAGAGGGATAGGGTGAGTGGTCAAGTGGAGTATAACCCGGGGACTAGGTTCCATTCCCAGTTTGGCCACAGTCTTTCTTCGTGACCTTGGGTGAGTCACTCCGCCCCATGCCTCATGGCCTCACCTGTAAAGCAGGGGTAATGCTCCCCTACCTCCTGTGGGTTCTGGGAGGATAAAAGCTATTAATGTTTGGGAGGTGTTCACATAGTACAACAATAAGAGCCATGTGAGCACCTCCTGATGCATGCTGGGACCTGCAGTGTGTAGAGGTGCAATGAGCCCATCCGAGGGCTGCATTATAAAACTCCGAGGGCTACATTTGGCCTTCTGAAGTGTAATTCGGCTTCACCAGGACCACTCCTATGCTGCACAGTATAAATGACACCAGTGCAGTCCCCAGTTACCCAGGCACCATCCATGAAAGACATATTCTTTGGTCTGTGTATCGCCTCATCTCCTGAAGTTCCATGTCAGAGTCAGCCTTGGAGGCCGGGGGGAGCAACTCCTGGCACGTGCTCCCCAGCCTCTGTTCTAGAGCCGGTAACTGGCAGTGTAGGAGGTAGATCACAGCTGCCTGGGGAAGTCTTGGGGAGAGGAGCAGGGATCCTGTGAGCGGAGAAGGAGCATTGCTGCACATGTAACTCAGTGGTTCGGTTCAGAAGGCACAGGGGAACTTGGGCTTGATGATGGATAATCATCGTGAGCAGGAGGCTGGGAGTCAGCAACCATGTGGAGCTGTGCAAAGCTTTCCTAACCAGGCACGTTTTGCTTGGGTTGGGGCTTGCCTATGAAGATTAAGCTCAACTCCATTTTGCCATAAGACTGGGTCACAGACCTCAGCCCGCTTGGGCTGAGGCTGGAGACGAACCTGAAAGCTGCTCTCCTTCGTGAACAGAAGTGGGTCCAAAAATATATATATGATCTCATCCACCTTCTTTCTCCCATATCCTGGGAGCAACACGGCTACAACAACCCTGCAAAAAGCAATAATGATAACTAGTAAAGAGAACTAGTAATGTGCAGTTACAGTACAGGCATACTGTGGCCCTTGATTAGACAGATTGTTTCTCATGCGACCCAATTCTCCTCCTCCATTAAATAAAAGCAAACTGACTGATCCTTCAAGAAGCAACTGGAAGTGAAGGGCACTCAGCATCTTTCAGGAAGTGCTCTTAAATTGGAGTGTCAGCCCCTAATGCCTGATTTTTGAGGGGTGTTTAGCACCCAGAGCTCCCAGTGACTTCAACTGGAATTGTAGGTGCTTAGTCACTCTGAAAATCAGGCACTTAATGACCAAATACTAACCAAGACAAATCAACAAGTTGGGCTGTGGTGAAAATCCCACCCCAAGATCTCCAGTATGTTTTTAAGTATCAGAGGGGTAGCCGTGTTAGTCTGGATCTGTAGAAGCGACAAAGAGTCCTGTGGCACCTTATAGACTAACAGACGTATTGAAGCATAAGCTTTCATGGGTGAATACCCACTTCTTCGGATGCAAGCGAAGAAGAAGTGGGTATTCACCCATGAAAGCTTATGCTTCAATACGTCTGTTAGTCTATAAGGTGCCACAGGACCCTTTGTCGCTTCTACAGTATGTTTTTGTAGCAGGGAGAAAGGATGTTTAGTCTGCAGTACCCTGCAATATTGAAAATCCAAACAAATTACATACACTTCGTCTTAGGCTGGGCTGCAGTTTCTACAAACTACCACCAGGTGGCACTCCTGATTTATAAACATCCCAGAAATGGTATCGATTGGCAGACACTGCTTAGAAAGGTACTTCTTTGATTTTATAATACCAGGGCTTTATAAGAAAGCTAATTATCTCTGTTAAATGGGTTGGGTCTATGAAGACTTAATCAGTACAATTTGAAATACTGGTAATATGGCTGTATAATTTTCCAGCAACAGTTTGTGCAACTTTTATTGTAATGTGGGGCTAGGAGTGTGTTATTTTGAGATGTGGGTTATGGTATTTATATTCATGATGAACAATCACCAGCCATATAAAATATGTTTAGAGAAGTACAATATAACACTAAATGATATGGTCTGAGAACACACTTTTTGAATTTAGATTCTGTAGATAATTTCCAATGGGGGGGGGGGGGCAAGAGGTGGAAGGAATAGTTTGTCCCTGTTCCTAGAAACTGACATGCATGTGTTTGCAAACCAGCATTTAAGGCTTGATCCAAAGCCCTGTGAAGTCAACTGGAGCCTTTCTATAGAATTCAATGAGCTTTGAGTCAGGCCCTTACAAAGTTACTTTCTTTTAAATAATTTGAATGGATTTCACACTAGATTTAAAGAGGGGGGAAGACTAGAAATGGCCTAATGCTGCAGCTTTCCCCCCCGCCAACAGGGGAAAATGGGAACAGTTGTGGGATCGCTGTGCCCTGCAACTATCCAAGCATGCTGTTCTTCCTCTTCACCTTGCCCTAGGTTATTATACTCTATGCAGCTAGCACTCAAGAACCACTTATCTTGGGAGATCATATTTGAAAGGTGAAATCAAACATGTAAATGTTTACTGGAGGTGCCCAATTTCATGTAATTTCAGACTGAACTGCTTTTCTGTAGTAACTGCAACAGAGACTTTAAGTTAGACAGAACCTCGGGTAGTAGGTGAATGGAATTTTAAAATGTGTTCCTGATGGATTTCTGTTGTCATTGCTAAGGTTGTTTGAAGGTGCAGATGTTGTCTGCCATACAAGCAGCTAACACTTATTTCTCACTCGTTAATACATTACCACAATACATTTGCTGTGGGATTATATTTGCGTTCCTGCCAGTATTACTGTCGAATTGCAGGGTGGAATATAAAAAAGCCTGGAAAACCTTTTTATTGTATAGTTAAGAAGCTCTTAGGAAATTAGCATTCAAAAGGGGATTTGGTTTGTGTCTGTTTGAATCCACTGAATGTCTGACTTACTTTAAAGCCTGGAAACGTGGATAGTTCAGTCATTTGTGTTAAGCTGCATTTAATTTAGATGAAAAATGTTGACTTTCACAACAGCAGCAAGACTTTTATAAATTAGTGGTTTTACCTCTTAAGAGTTTCAATAGGGAAAAAGCAATAATTTCTATTATATTAGATTAGTCTTTCATTCAGAAATTCTAATTTGGTGGTGGTTACAATGAAGGATAGGGGAATTGATATGGATATAATAATTTTCCAAAAAACCCTCTCCACATGTAGGCCCCGATTCTGCTTAACTTGATGCACTGATGTGAATGGGAAAGTTAGACATGCATCAAGTCTTTGGGAGACAGTCGCCATCTTTCCTGACACCAGTTGAGAGTGGTAGCAAATTCATTCTCTGTTGGTCAGGGGGCTGTGGAAACATATAACACACACTGAGTATGTTATATTTGCAGGATCAGAGCCTGCTTTGAGGTTCTGGAAGGTTCCATTAACTAGTGGTTTGTGCCATTATTTTTTATTATATGTGTATTTCTGCATTCTTGGGTTCCTGTGGACATGGACAGCAGAATAACATTTTATTCACTTTACTACTTTGCCATTTTCTAATATTAATAATACATATTTCTTACATAGTGTTTTTCAGCCAGACATCTCAAAGTACTTTACAAAGGAGGTAAGTATTACCATCACCATTTTATAGATGGGGAAATTGAGGCACAGAGGTGAAATGACTTGCCCAAGGTCACCTAGCAAAGCAGGAGCAGAGCCAGGAATTGAACCCAGTTCTCCCAAGTTCCAGTCCAGTGCTCTATCTACTAGGAAACACTGCTTCCCCTAATCTAAGGGTATGTCCGCGTGGGGAGCTGGGGGTGTGATTCCCAGCTTGAGTAGACATACTCACGTTAGCATGTGTTGAGTTGTCATGCTGGACACAATAGTGTAGCTGCCGTAGCATGGAAAGCAGCAGCTAGCTGCCCTGAGTACAAACCCTGTGGATACATAACCAGGGCTGCTAATCTATGCCACCACTGACTGTGTTGCCATGGTTACGCTACTATTTTTAGCTCACTAGGTCAATGAGAGCTAGCACAAGCATGTCTACTCAAGCTAGGAATCTCACCTCTATCTCCCTACTAAGGATCTCAAAGCTCATTACAAGCATCAGTTCAGGAAGCCTCACAAGTAGAGCTGGGTGGGAAATGGTTTTCCTGTCCCATGAAAATTTGAGAGATTGAAACATTTTCCCATCCCAAATTAGGGCAAAAAGTAAATCTCCTAAAAAATTTTTTGTGAATTAAAAAATAAAATAAAATCCAATTTGGGTCCATTTTTGTCACTTTTTTAATTAGCTTAAATTTATGAAGAAAATGTCATTTTGAACCAGAGAATTGGTTCAAATATTTTGCTTCAGAAATGTCAAAATGAAATGTTGCAACAGTTTCAAAACTTTTTCTCCAATATTTTAAGCTGAAAAATGTATCAAAACCAATCCTTTCCTGCCCTGCCAAAAGTGTTGGTTTTGATGTAGTGGCATTTTCTGACAGGAAAAAAACAAATTTAATTTAATTTAAAAATTCCTGACCAGTTCTTTTCATAAGAGCCTTGGGAAGATGTTAAAATAATTAGCCTCATTTACACCAGGATGAAAGAGTTGCTTTTCAAATGACTTAATAGGGGAGTTAGGTGACCAGCGCCTATTGAATTTCAATGGGAGTTGGGTATCTAGCTCCTTTATGTACTTTTGAAAATTCCTCCCAAAATATGCAACAACTCGTATCCATCATGATTTGAGACAAGAGCCAACTCCCAACCACTGATGGGGGTTAGGAAGAAACTTCCCCTACGTCATGTCATTCTGTAATTGCCCATTGCTGAGGATTCTTGCACCTTCCTCTGAAGCATCTGACCACCTTCAGGGCCAGGACAATGGAGTAGATGGCCTACCTGTGTGATCTGCCATGACACTTCTCATGAGATACAGCCAGGTTAAAAGACTTGCTGAATAAGCCATGGCAAGTCAATGGAAAAGCTGAGTGTAGAACACACTAGTCAAGATTCTCAATCCCATGTTGTGACTCCTAGAAAAGTCTCTTTGTAAGTTCCAAAATTCAGTGAAAGCGGCTCTTCCTTTACTATTTCTCGCTTGCCTGGAAGAAGCAGAATGTACTAACCACCCCTGTCCATGAGACAGCCTGGTTTTATGACATTTCTAGCCCAGATTTGCCAAAGTCAAGAGGTTTGGATCGTTTGGCAAAACAGGTGAAACACGGATGCTTCCCTGAGCTAAACTTGAACCTCAAACCATCTGAGGCCATCCCCGCTTACAGCCATAGCCCTCTACTCTGTTCAACCCATGTAAAAACTTTGTAGAAGTGCAAGAAAATCGTAGAACAGCCATTTAAATACTTAACAGGCTGGCTGGCGGTAGAAATGAATCAAAATAACCCACCTTCCTCCTTTCTGGCCCAGTATATGAGCCACCGTCAGAAACAGCCGCTAAGACCGCATGGTGATGAGACACCATGCAAACTCATAATCAAAATATAATAACTGCCATCCTGGCTGTGACAGAGAATAATGTGCTGGGCCAGCAGCTCACAGCAAAATATGTTCACACGCTAGCCCGGTGCACTCCAATGCAAGGAAGAACGTTGTTTATTGCTTAAAAGAAAAAAAAAACTTTTAATAGACCATATAAAAATGAGAACCTGGCTTTGTTTTCCAAAGCCTCAAAGAAAAGAGAGTATGCCTCACTGCTTCTAAATTAGATCACAAATTTTCTGGCTGATGGCAGCATCTTAGTGCTCGCCCTGAAGGCAAAGATCTGAACAAATTACATTTTAATATCGCAGGCTCATTTATCCATGCTGAGATCACATAAGAAGCAAAGGAATGTGTGGCAATCAAATGGACTTGGGGGCTCTGATGGGAATGGGGAAGGTGCAACTGTTAAAATACAATTAAATATTTCCTCTGCTTGTGTGACAGCTAATATATGGTATGTAGCTCATGTCACCAATTTGGTGAAGTGTAATACTCCAGGGCATAAAAGGCGTGTGATTGACCCACTCCTGTAGTTCATTGCCTGGCCCTTTATTCAATCAAATGCTTTATAACCATGGAAAGCACTGATGTTGACATATGCTATCAACGGCATCGATGGATGTGCTTCTGCACCTCTTCTCTTGTCAAGAGCATTGTAGGGCTGCAAAATAATGCTGAGTGGTTTTGCTATACCCTTGAGGGGTCTAATTCTCTCCTGGATGCGTGCGTGCAGCTCCCGTTAATGTGCATGCATGAGAAGGATCAGACCCCGTAGGAAGTACGAGGTGACACATTTGACAAGAGAGGAACAGTTGCAGGCACATTTCCATTCAAAGCTCAGAACTCATCTTTGTTTCTCTAATTGATGGTTTGCTACAAATATTTACATTTTTGCAATGAAAATGTTCTCTGATCTGGAGGCAATGATGGTGGAGAAAATACCGCCTTCGTGTGCATGCCCAGGGCTATTCCCAAAGGAGTAGGCTGCCTCGAACAACAATCAAGAAGTGGGGGGAGGGGAAAGGGGAAGACTACAGGGCAGTTTGGCTTCAGATCCACGCTCTGCAAAACACAGGTGTATTTTTAATTCTAGGATCATTGATGCTCCTGTACAAATTGCTAGGGAGATGCACCCAAACTGAAAAATGCCCTGGCTGCTCTGAACAGCAGCCCCTGTTGGAGAACATTGAATGGAATTAGAAACGTTTTGGAGTCCTGCATTTGTTTGAAAAGACCTCCCACCCACTCCTATGGCCACTCTTCCCCACCCCACACACAGAGCCCCTTTCCTCAGATCTCTACCGCCTCCTCTCACTCACCAACCCCAGGATGCCCTTTTGCCCCTAGCCCTTGTCGTCACTAGGGAGAAAACTAACCTGAGGTGAGAACACGCCTAACACGAGGGAAAAACCTAGTGAGGGGAAGACACTTTGAATTTTCCAGTTCCACAGAAGTTGGCAGGTCAAGGTAAACCCTCCCCTGATACTCTTTAACAAGACCTGCAAACAAATGTGAAAACTACAGACTGTCTTATCCTCCCTCACTAGGATTTTCCCTTCCGTTAGCTAACTCGCTTTAAGAACACACTTTTTTCCCTAGTGAAGATCCACCCTGTGTGTCCTCAGAGGAGCAGCCTGCTGCCTACAACTTCCTTTCTGGCTCCTCTCCAGTATCCATCACTAGGCTGATTTCTCTTTAACTCTTCAGGGTGAACCCTGTGGATGCTGCCCCAGCTGCAACCTACAGCCGCTGCCCTCTCCAATCCATTAGGGATCACCTAGAGCTGGTGAGAGTTGGTAGGGGAGGGCTGATGTTGCCTGCTCCTCCAAACTGAAGCAGCAGGAGCTGAAAAAGATCCTGCCCAGCAGCTCTAATTTGCTCTCATTGCTCAAAGCTGAGGTGCCCCCAACTCTTTATGGGTGGCTTGTTATAGGAGCTACTAAAATGGAGAGGTTGTCTTAGAAATTGGCGTGAGGCCTCTGTCTGTAGCTAGGGAAACCTAAGGCACAGTGTGAAGGAGGCTTTGTTCAGACTTCCCCTCTTATTCCAGTGCTTCCATGAATAGGTGCTGGGTGGCCTTGTATGGCATACAAACATCTAGGAACTAGGGTTGGATGCTCAAATGCCTGTAACTCCCTATTTCATTAGCCAATGCTAGCTGAGGGATATGTTTCCACTGCTTGCATCCGAAGAAGTGGGTATTCACCCACGAAAGCTTATGCTTCAATACCTCTGTTAGTCTATAAGGTGCCACAGGACCCTTTGTCGCTTCTACAGATCCAGACTAACACGGCTACCCCTCTGATACTTGAGGGATATGATGGGCCTAAGAGCATTATGATTGTGTTATCCTGCTTTGTGGCATTGTCTGTTTAATTGCAACTGGACCGAGTATAAATAACTTGTGGTGTCCAAGCATGGTTGAAAACACACCCACCCTCTCCCGGAAACAAAGAGCCCATTCCCCTCAGAATCTACCACCCCTGGCTCTCACTCACCAAACCCTTGTCGAGTCAATGGAGCTATGACCATTCACACCAGCTGAGGATCTGCCCTCATAAAATAAAGAGAGAATCATCTTGCCCAGCACAACACTTCCAAATCCTCGGGTTGGGATTCCCCCAGATCCCTAAGGCTTTGGAATGTGACCCTAGGGGCATTTCTGGAAAATGTGTCGTAGAGACATTTGAACATCCCTGTGTAATCTCAAATGCTGTAGTTGTCTGAATTTTTCTGTGTGTGTTGTGTGGAAAAGCATGGGATTTTCACAATCAAGCTTCAAAGGTTAAGATGAGTGAAGTCAGCAGTAAAATATGTGAATTTAACCTTTGGCTGTTACTGTGTAAATGACTTCGTTTCATAATGTTTGTGCTGGAATGACTGAAGGTTTATATTTTCCAGAACACACAAAATGGGGAAAAAACAAGGCTTGTGAATGTAGCCTTTGACGTCTGTCTGCAGGGTCGTTTGGTAAGAAATGTTTTCATGACTATCTTAATACAAATAACTTAAAACTTTTCCATGGTCTCCTTTTGTGAACCATGCAGACATTCACTAGGAGTTGGAAATAGGGGTTGAGGGCCCTAGAGATGGTGCAGAAGCAAAGGGGTACTACACATTATTATTTTTTATTACCATAGCTTGTAGGAGCCCTACTTATGGACCGGGACTCCATGGTGTTAGGCATGGATGCTCTGGCCTTCTGTTGCTTCCATCTTTGCCGCATAAGAGGCAAAACTTCCATCCTTCCCAAAGAACAGCACAATTGGGCCCTGATGTCAATTGGGGGCTATCAGTGTTACTGTGCTAAAATAATGTTGACTGTTCTCATGACAGAAATAAAATGAACAGGTGCCCTCGGAGAAGGGCTAGCTCTGTGTTGCCAACTCTAGTAATTTTTTCATTACTGTTGTGATCTTTAGTGTCTGTCTCAACGCCCCAGCTGCTGGGATCTCATGATTCTACGAGAACCTCAGCTTTCGTTTAAACAAAAAATCTAGCCCCCACAGTTGCAGAGAAAAGCCTGAAACGCAAAGCAAGTATGACCTACAGGCTAAAAAACCAGCAAGGAAGTAAAAAAAGAACCCAACTATTTATTATTTTTTAAAAATCTCATGGTTTTTAAGCCAAATTCATGATTTTGTGGAGCCAGACTCATGATGTTTGACTCTTCTGGGTTGGTGATGTTGTGTAGCCCGTTATGAAAAAACCCGACTACAGCTCAGATCCTCAAAAGGTACCTAACTCCCTTTGATTTCAATAGGAGTTAGGCTCCTAAATACCTTTGCGTATCTGGGCCTAAAGAACTTGATACAACTCGTCCGTGATTGTGGTTGAAAGTTAAAACAACTGCAACCGGAAATTTAGGCCAACATGCCTAAGAAACACCCCCCAACCCACTCCCCCAGGATTTCCATTTATAGATCAAAAAGGAGCCTCAGCAAGGATTATTTAATTTTTTCTTCTGTTCTATTTACATTCTCTGCTCTGCTTAATTATCCAAAGTATTCATCATCTTACAGTGCTTAGATGCATATTATACAGTTTCTTATGAAGCGTATTTGTTATGCAAATTGTTGTAGCTCATTATGCTGGCTGTTTGTACTCATTGTCACAGGAAAGAAAGGTCCTTGTGTCTCTTTCAAAATGTAATTCCCTAAAAAGACTGTTTTTTGGTGTGAGAAAACACAATACATATATCTGTCTGAGATGAGAATTCCCTATCAACAATTAATTGTTGTTCCCTATCAGCAATTAATATCTAAGGCCATCGTTGGAAGTGACTTATCGTGTAGATCTGATTGTTGTATTGATTGGACAGAAAATGGGTGTAATTGGAGATGGCCAGTATTGCCTCGCCTGTATAATTTTCTGACCCATGAGTGATGAGCACACCCAATTCCAAAAGGTAAAGGAGCATGTGGGGAAAGGAAGAGCAGTGCAATGGATCATGAAAATAACTAAGAGCCTGGTGACCTGGGTTCTATTCCCAGTGCTGACATTAGCCTGCTATGTGACCTTTGACAAATCACTTAATTGCTATATGCTTTGGTTTCCCTATCTGAATAATGGGGATTTACTTATCTCACTGGGGTGATGTGAGACTAAATTTGCTCATATTTATAAAGCACTTTGAGATTTCTGGCTAGAAAGTGCTACATGTGTGCAAAATACTGTTGTTGCTCCTGTCAACTGTACAAGAATGGGATTTAATCAACGCAATTGAGACATTTCTTATTTTAAACTAGATTATTTTATTTTTTTATATGGGACACCAGATGAGATGATCAGCATAATAAGGAGTTTATATGATGGAAGTAGATATGTAGTAAAATGAGATACAGGCCTGGGCAAGTGGCTTGTTGTTGTGACTGGAGTTACACAAGGATGTGAGATCAGCAATCCTCTTTGTATTGCCAGTAGATTGGATGGTGAAGTGGAAAACAAAATACATCACGGTGGGCATAAAATGGGTTAGCGCAGATGAGCTACATGACCTTGACTTTGCTGAAGACATTATTTTACTAAGTATGATGTGGAATGGAATGGTGGCTCTTACGTCCGAGGTAGAACAGGAAGCAACAAAAACTAGACTGAAAGTAAATGCTGAAAAAGCCAAGATTATGAAGATAGGAAACTGAACAACAGATGCAAACATGTATATGGATGGAAAAAATTACTGAGCAGAGAGGAGTGTTCTACTATCTGGGGAGTGTGATGAGATTGGAATGTGGCTGTGATAAAAATAGTCATATGAGATTAGGAGAAGCAAACACCACTTTTGGAAGGATGAACAACACATGATCAAAGAGGTCTCCACCCAAACTAAAGGTCAGACTATATCATGTGATTGTTCTGAGTGTGCTCTTGCATGGAGTAGACACTTGATTGATGACCGTGGCTAACAAAAAGAGACTGAGGCTGCCCATCACAGATGGCTGACGACAATACTACAACTTTCATGGAAAGACAAAATAACAAACGCAAGAATGAAGGAAACTGACAGCGGTTCGAAAATATCATCAAAGAAAGAAGGCTCAAATGGTTGGAACGGGTATACCATATGGACAATGGGAAGCAAGCATTGGGTACTCGAGGAAGGAAAGAGAAAACAAGGAGGAAGGCCAAGGAAGAACTGGTAGAAAACAGTGACAGAGGCTATTGAATCAGCTGGCATCACCTGGGACAAATTACAACAAGTGAGCGACCGTAATCAGTGGAGAAACTGAACTGCCCAACATGTCATCAGCACAACAGGAATGAAGGTCTAAGCTCAGCCTGCCGCCGGCAGTGGCAACACAGTGTCTGCTTAGAAGAGAAGAGGAGGGAAGGATTTGCATTCCAGGCAAGCAGTGCATTCTAGTGAATAATCAAAATTCCTGGGTTGAGATTCTGTGCTGTGTCTATAAGAGGCACAGTAACGAACTCTCAGGTCAGGGAGAAGGAGTGCAGTACTGGTTAAAGCCACCTTTGTCTCCTCACAATTCTGGGCTGCCCCAGGGACTGCAGAGGCCCCTGGTACAACTTAGACTGGGAACCTGTCTAAATTACCAGGAGGCTCCTGGAGTCTCTCCATGGGCCACAGCATTGCCTGGAATCTCCATAGCAGTCTGTGCTGTGATCCTGCCCTGACACACCCCTCCTGCCCCCAGTTTTGCCCCTGGCATACCCCCTTGCCTGGGCTTGTGTGTGTTGGGGTGGGGTCCTCTAAGGGCATCCTTATGGCTGTCTCCTGCAGTTTCTATGTAGGGGGAAATTCTCCTCCAGTCAGAACCTGAGCTTTTTGACACCCCTTTACACAACCAGGTAAAAGGGCAGAAGTTATAAAGGGGTGAGAACTGGGCAGGAATCTCACCTCGGTGTCCTAGAATAGGTTCTGTCACTGACTCACTAGGAAAACCTGCCTTAATTCCCCATTTGTAAAATGCAGGAATATTGTGGGGCTTAAGTAAATTATGGTCTTGATCCTTTATACACTCATGCACATGCATAACTTTACTCACACGAGTAAAGAGATTGTGGACAGTCAGGGGAAGGGACTTTTTTCGTTCAGTGTGTGTACAGCGACTAGTATAACGTGTTCCCAATCCCTATCACAAAAAGATTAGTAGCAATAATTCTATGGATGTAATTGAAATCATGGGCTCAAATTCTGCTATACTTTACAATGGTGCAACTAATAGTGGAATTTGCCCCTGGCCCGCTTCTTTTGGTCCTAGCTGTGCATTTAGATTCGTGGCTCTGGGAAGTTATACTATTCAGAACGGCTGGCTTGGACAAGGACAATGATGACAGCAGTAATATTTTACATGTCTTCTGTTAACACTGTTTGTTGTTAAAGAGAAGGGGAGACCGGGGTGCTGTTCCTTTAAGCAATGCTTTTTAACTGAGGAAAAGGTGATGGAGGGTTTAATGGTAGTGAGTTAGAGTTTATTATTAATGTTGATTAGTTTTGTGATTTCAGTTTTTGGAGTGTGTGACTGAGTGATAAGGGATGTGTATGAATGTTCATGTGATTAGAGGCAAAAAGTAAGTCCAGAGGGGAGTTACTTTTGCTTGATGTTATTTAATCACCAAATAATTTCTTTGACTGTATGTGAAAGGATACCAATGTAAATCACAGATTTAAAATAATTTTCTCCCTCCAGGGGTTGTTTTCAATTATGTGATTTAAAACAAATAATAATATTGGTTTCTTTACACATTTTTCCTCAATATGAGACCGGGACTATCTCCACGCTGCCCCGGAATTTGGACTGTCAGTGTAATCCAAAGGGCTGTGCTGTATCTTCCCCCCGTGGAGGCTGCAGGCGCAAACCAAAAGGTTCCTAGTGCTCTTCAAACAGGATTATGTTAATGCAAACTAGGAACCTTTTAGTTCATGCTTGCAGTGTCCACATGAGGGAGTTACAGCGCAGCACTTTGGTGCACACTGCTATTCACACCCCTATAATAATCTGAACTGTGGGGCAGTGTAGACTTGTCCTCAGAGTGGGAAGTAGCCTCTCTTTCCAAGAAACACCTGGATCTGGCTTATTTGGAAGCTATATAGTCATTAGAAATAGCCAGTCTGGTTTGGAAAAAAATATGTAAAATTCTTCCTCCTCTGTCTTTTGAACTGATCTTGAAAAGAAAGTTTTCCCCAACTTTCAGGCCCTGATCCTGCAAACACTTGCATAGTTAAGTAATCTCCTTGAGTTCAATGGAACAACTCAGGTAGATACTGTTACTTATTGTGATACAGCATGGCCAGAAGGCAGCAGGAGAGTGATCTAGGATGAGGAGAAGCCTTATTCCCTGTAGATTAATTAAAAGCACCTGAAACCAATTAGAGCACCTGAAGCCAGTCACCTGATAAAATCCCCCTGCTTCAATCATCCAGAGGAGGAGCTGGAGCAGAGTGGTTTGGTGGTGGAGCAGAGAGCAGTTTGGAGGAGTGAAGCAGAGTGGATTGGTGGTGGAACAAAGAGCAGTTTGAAGGAAAGTGGAGGAGAGTTTTGAGAAGTGCTGCAGCAGGCTAAGAAGACCAAGATCCTAGGTAAAGGGACACCTGGCTTGTGCAGAGGGAAGGCAGGAAGCCCCACAAGCTGAAGGTCAGGAGAGGGAAGTAGCCCAGGGGAAAGAATCACTGGTACAAGTGGTTCACCTACTATCATAGGGCCCCTGGGCTGGGACCCGGAGTAGAGGGCGGGCCTGGGTCCCTCCCTCTCCACTCCCCTTCCCTGGGATACTAGTAGGATAGCTGTTACCCCAGTTCAGGGGCAAGAAATGGCACCCTGAAACCCCCCACAAGAAGAGAAAGTGCGGGACCCATCATAGTAGTGCTGGCAATTTGCCACATTATGTATGCAAGTGTTTGCAGGATTGGGATCATTGTTTGCAGCTGGGAGAAGAAAAGCAACGTCAGGTGCAGTTTTATGGGCTCAGTGGTTTGGATAGCTGGCTGGGCACGTGAACTTTGGGATGATTGCCCCTACTGAACTACTTTGAATCTTTTGAGGTTTGTACATTACCAATTATCTATTGATCCACCTATAGGTATTCCATCAAGTGAGGGTAGAAAGCTGACTCTGCAATCAGTTGAGAGTTTTGTTTGCACCACTGTTTTTTAAAAAAGTTTTAGATAGATACAAGAAAGTTGGGAAGAAGAGCAAACAGAATCGGTCCTTTGAGATCAGCTGCTTATTGTGTTAGGCTGCTGCACTGTGACTCTCGGTATTTTAGGTCCCATAACTCATTCTTCAGGAGGCACACACACAGCGCTTCCAACTTCATTGTTTCAAACTGTTAGGGGACGGAAAAGTCAATTTATGCCACCAAGTGGCTTGACCAGCTAATTTATAATTGACTTACAAGTGATTGGTTCCCCTTTATGGGAAGGGTAATGCAGGGAAATCCAGAGGCAGGGCTGGAATTTCAATCAGATGCTGTTACATGTATGTAGTTACGCTTCAGTATTACCTGATCACAGTGTAGATTGAACTCCAAAGCAGCAGGCTTAGCTTGGGTCTTGGATAACCACAAGTAGCAGCTCTGACCGTGCAAGTGAAAATCAATGTGTAGTGAACCTTTCCTAGAAGAAGCCTGGCTGCCATGAAGAGAGGGACTTCTAAATCTTTTAGCCTGCCTTGAATCTGGTGAAAATAGGAGAGTGTCAGTTATGTACTAATCTGGCATGGGTTTAGGGGGATGGGGTGGGGTTAGGGGCTCCTACTAGTTCAGTGGAAGGAGGAAAAGCAAAGACAAATCAGTATATTGTAATTTTCTATCCGATTAGTCCTCTTTTAAAAGGCTAGGCTCCACCAGCTAAAATGGAGGATGCTTCTGTTGTACTGAACTGTCCTACTTAGGGCTCCTCTAATCTTGGGCTCCATTCAGTCAGGCCCTTCCATTTTATCTTAGTCTCTTTTCCCCGCCATACCTTTTAAAAAACCCATTAAACCCTATATGTTCCCTTAACCTCCTCTGGCTAGAGTGAAGGGAGGGGCTACCGTCACCAGTGAAGAGAAGGCAGCATGGTCTCTCTAGTGCCATTGTCCCCAGACTGTAGGGTGTGGCCCCCTAGGTGGGCACAGAGGAACGTTCGGGAAGCACGCAGTGGGGCCCGGGCCAGCCCCCCCCCAGGGGGTGGGAAGGGAGCTCCATGCTTCCAGTCCTGCTCCATCCCTAGCTTCGCTCCTGCCCCAACCCTGTTCAGCCCCCAGGCCTGCTCTGCCTCCAGGCCAGATCCACCCCCAGTCCCAGCTCCACACTGCCCCCTGCTCTCTAGCCCCAGCTCCTCCCTCATTGCCAGTCCCCCCCCCACCCCCGCTGGTGAGGCAGCCTTGGCTGTGCAGTAATGGGAGGGGGGGCGCTGACAGATTCTGTTAATGGTGCGGGGGGCACGACTGGAAAAGTTTGTGCACCACTGGTCTAGTGGCTCAGACACTTAGTTAGGAGTCTGGAGACCTAGGCTCCATATTCCTGCCTCTGACACTGACCTACTCTATAACCTTCAGAAAATCTCGGTGCTTGTTTTCCCTCCTACCTTTGTTTGTCTCGTCTGTTTAGATTGTACGCTCGTTGGGGCAGGAACTGTCTCTTACTATATGTATGTACAGTGCCTGGCACAATGGGGCCCTGATCTCAGTTGGGTGTGACTATATTACAACCTACCATGTGTATGCAATTATACATCAGCAGCTCTCCCCACAGTCACTCCCATAATTCAAAATGGTGTCTCCCAAGTTAACATGGAACAGGCTTTGCCAGCTTTTCCTATGCTCCCAGTTGCAGATGCTGTTTTGCCTTTCAGAGGGATGCTTCTTCAAGGCCAGAGTGGCTTGTTTTGTGTTTCTATAGTAGGGTAGGGCAGGAGAATGGAAGAAGCCAGCACTCCAACATACAACCATGGAGAATGTATTTGGTGTTTGTTATTGCTACTTCATGCCCGGGGGTATGGCAGCACCCTTTGTACCCCTAGTTCCAGCACCCCTGCGTACATCCTGCTTCCTATGTCTCCCCTTCAGGTCTCTATCCTAGACCTCAGGGATGTGGCCTGATAAAATGGAAGTTACGCTACAGAGTAACAAATTCAGTGGATCCATCCCATTGCCGCCTGCTTAATGGCAGATTGCTTTATCATAGAGAGATGCCCAGAGTCTGTAGAGTTGAAAACTCTCTAAGACAGAGTGAAGAGGCTTCCTCAATGGGTAAAAATATAAAGATTGTGATGGACAAACTTTCATTTCAGAACCTGGTAGTGAGAGGTTCCCTCAAACCCTTAAACTCTGTGAAAATGAAAGACCTGGAAGAGCAGTTTATTGAGTCCTTTCTTGCCCCCTAAGACAGGTTATCCCACTCTCCAGGCAGCGCGCTCGCTCGCTCTCTCTCTCTCTCTCTCTCTCTCTCTATATATATATATAAAATGAACAGTTGCTAATGGAAATGAAAAATATGTATGGAAGTGGGCAGCCCAAAAATATTAGCAGGTGTAGAACAAAGCTACAGAATGTGCTAACTGGTACATCACAAGTTTGAGTTGTAATGTGTAATATTGCCAAAAATTACAAATTTGGAGGCTGGCTTAAAAATGAGTTTAGAAATAAATTTTGGGTTCGTTTGAATTCCCTTTGGGAAGGTCATATTTTCAAGCTTTCATCTGCAACTCTGTGTGTGTGTGTGGAGGGGGAGAGGGGTAAGAAACTATTCTTATTTTAATGAAAGCCAAGGGTCCCATGTTATCACATGACTCTAGGAGCTGAGGTTTTAAGAAAAACATCAACTGGCACAAGACTCAGAATAATATTGTGAAAGCTGGCAGCACTTTGACTGAGGTGAATGGTGATCACGGAAGGTGTGTGTGTGGGAATTCTGGCCCCCCTAAAGTCAATAGCAAGACTCCCATTGACGTCAGTTGGGCAAGACTTTCGTGCCAGATGTACAGGCAATTGAGTGAGAAGCAGGAGAGTGGGTGGTAACTTCACCAGGTATCCCAGCTGAATACCTGTTACGGTGCCAACTTAGACTGTCTTCACTAGAAACACTGCATCAGCGCTACAGTGTAGACACTCCCTTTGCTGTAGTTAATTCGCCTCCCCAAGAGGAGGTAGCTAGGTCAACAGAAGAATTCTATAAATTGACCTAGTGCTGTTTGCACCAGGGGTTAGATTGGCTTACCTACGTCGCTGGGGTATAGGGATTTTTCACCTCCCTGAGTGATGTAGCTGAGTCAACCTAACTCTTTAGTGTAGACCTGGCCATGGCTGCAGTTGTGCTGGTGGGAAACTAGTGGAAATGTTTTCATGGGGGAAAAAAATTGATTTTTTTCCCAAGAAAGATTTTTCAGATTTTTTGATGGGGAAAAAAGGTCATTGAGATTTTAAAATCAAAATAATATTTGGTAATTGCTGCCTGTGGGACCAGGGGAGGTTCAAACAATGAAGGAAGAGTCTGGCTATCATTCCCTGGCCCTGCTGCTATTTGGGAGGACATAGACTGGCAAAGAATTTGCTTTTCCTTTGCTCCCTGGATTGAATTGGTGGGGGGCAGATGCGGAGTTTAGGCCCATACCCGAGCCGTCAAAGCAGCACCTATGGGTCGGGTCCTCAGTTGGACCCTTTATTTCAATAGAGCTACAGAGCTATACACCAGCTGAGGAACTGGGCCTGGGTCTGTAATGCCAACTGTGTGTTAGCTGGTGTTCAAAAGAAACGTCCAAAGGGAATAGTTCTACTGAAGCAGACTGTACCGTTTCCTGTATCGAAGGTCACATCCAGTTGTGTGATGGGTGTTGAGTTATTACTCCTTTACAAGAGGGTAAGCCCTTCTACCTTACCCTTTTCCTTCTCTGTTTTCCATGCTGGTGTTACTGAAGAGCTGCAAACGTTCTGCAAATGCTCCACGTGTTTCACAAACCATGATTTGGATTCTGAGCTAACTTCTCTAGCTCAGCTGTACCAGTTACGCAATGGATTGTACAAAACTACAGGTTATCATCATTATGTCTGTCCCTGTAAAGTACTTTGCACTGTAGGAATGATTTGGCAGGGCACCGGGGATGCTTTTGCAAGAATGTCATGAGATCAAACCTTTTAATGTCCATAAAAGACAGGATGTCAGTTTAGAGCCTTGTCTGTCCCATGCATTTTAAGCAGAGAAATGATTTAGTAAGTACTGTAAATTGCAATTATTTCAGTCTTCAACACTCTGGCAGCTGTTTAAATAGCAAAACTTTCTTCCAAAAATGTGATATATGGAAGAGAGAAGTTTCAAAGAGGGAGTTTGATTTAATAGGGAAAGACTATTAGCATTAATTTACTGACAAGAGAGAGCTAGCTTCCTTTACAGGAAATGCCCCTTCCAGAGCCCTCCCACACTCACTGATAATCCAAGCACGGGTTCTCATTTTACTGATGAGAGAGGGGAAAACCCCAAATAGGGATAGGATTCTGCAGCTCTGAGAGCTATTTCAAAAAGTTGGCCACAGCAAGGGAGCTTTTTATAGTGGGTGTGCTGAAAGCCATTGAACCAAACCATAAACCCTGCATATAATGGAAACCACTTCAAGCCAGGGTGTATGGCAGCACCTCCAGCACCCCTACTTCCAGCAGCTGTGGGCACCACTGTAAATGAGTTGAGTGTTGATCAAGGCAAGGGGTAGAATTCTGGCTCGGTGGAAGCGAATGGCAAAACTTCCATTGACTTCCAGGATTTCACCCAAGAAGCACAAGCACCTGAGTGATATCCAGGAGACTGAGAAAACAAATCAGTGCTGAAGGTATCAATCTGTGACTGAAACATGCCTGGGCAAAAGGCAAAATGTAATTTTAAGTACACTGAAGTTTACCTAGACTATTGTATTCTATTTTGCCTAGAGACAGACACCATTTCCCACAATTCACATGGGAAAGAGAAATGCCAGCATGCAGAAATAGCAGTGTATGCCAGTTTTAGATTAATTAGATTGGCAGTTTTAAGAAGATAAAAGCTACGTGCGACCCACGAGATGTGGATGTGGGATTCAAGCCTCTTGGCTAGTTCATTGGTGTTATCACAAAAGCCTTTAGTTGGCTTTTGGAATACAGTAGTCAAAACAGTTTTATTTTGCATTTCCAATTTATTTCCCATTACTTCGTGGCATATTTTAAAGAGTAGATAAACAGCTATTTCATGAAATAGTTGTTTATGTACTCTTTAAAATATGCCATGAAGTAATGGGAGCTCAGTATAGCGGTCTGACTTGGTATGACTTTAACATCCGTAGCTAATTGCATCCCGATTATGAAGGAAGATATGATGAAGGACTGCATGTGGGATTTTTTCCCCCCTCACAGAAACACCTTTTGAAGTTACGGTCTTTACAGATAGATAATTGCGTTTGATACGGTCTCGCATGATATTCTTATCAATAAACTAGGGAAATACAACTTTAGATGGGGCTACTATATGGTGGGTGCACAACTGGCTGGATAACCGTACACAGAGAGTAGTTATTAATGGTTCCCAATCCTGCTGGAAAGGTATAACGAGTGGGGTTTCGCAAGGGTCTGTTTTGGGACCGGCTCTGTTCAATATCTTCATCAACGACTTGGATATTGGCATAGAAAGTACGCTTATTAAGTTTGCAGATGATACCAAACTGGGAGGGATTGTAACTGCTTTGGAGGATAGGGTCATAATTCAAAATGATCTGGACAAATTGTAGAAATGGTCAGAGGTAAACAGGATGAAGTTTAATAAGGACAAATGCAAAGTGCTCCACTTAGGTAGGAACAATCAGTTTCACACATACAGAATGGGAGGAGACTGTCTAGGAAGGAGTACGGCAGAAAGGGATCTAGGGGTTATAGTGGACCACAAGCTAAATATGAGTCAACAGTGTGATGCTGTTGCAAAAAAAGCAAACTTGATTCTGGGCTGCGTTAACAGGTGTGTGGTGAGCAAGACATGAGAAGTCATTCTTCCGTTTTACTCTGTGCTGGTTAGGCCTCAACTGGAGTATTGTGTCCAGTTCTGGGCACCGCATTTCAAGAAAGATGTGGAGAAATTGGAGAGGGTCCAGAGAAGAACAACAAGAATGATTAAGGGTCTAGAGAACATGACCTATGAAGGAAGGCTGAAGGAATTGGGTTTGTTTAGTTTGGAAAAGAGAAGACTGAGAGGGGACATGATAGCGGTCTTGAGGTATATAAAAGGGTGTCATAAGGAGGAGGGAGAAAACTTGTTCATCTTAGCCTCTGAGGATAGAACAAGAAGCAATGGGCTTAAACTGCAGCAAGGGAGGTTTAGGTTGGACATTAGGAAAAGTTCCTAACTGTCAGGGTGGTTAAACACTGGAATAAACTGCCCAGGGAGGTTGTGGAATCTCCATCTCTGGAGATATTTAAGAGTAGGTTAGATAAATGTCTATCAGGGATGGTCTAGACAGTAATTGGTCCTGCCATGAGGGCAGGGGGCTGGACTCGATCACCTCTCGTCCCTTCCAGCCCTAGAATCTATGAATCTATAATAAGAGAGGTACAAAGAAAAACGTATCTATTTGCCATCTTAGTGCCATTGGTGCCACTGAATCATCTCTGGTAATGAAGGAATTCTGTTGATTTGGTACCTACAAGGCCTCTATTGGCTTAGTATTTAAACAACTCACAATCTGTTAATGTGTTGTGAGGATAAACACCTCTGTGGGGCGGGGGACGTACCATTATTCTCCTTTTACTGCTGGGGAAGTGAGGCACAGGGAGGCTAAATGACTTGCCCAGCTCTGGTTTCAGAGTGGTAGCCGTGTCAGTCTGGATTAGCAAAAAGAGCCCACCTTAATTGACTAGTCTTGTTAGAGTTGGTATGGCAACAGCCATCTTTTCATGTTCTCGGTATATCTATCTATCTTCCTACTGTATTTTCCACTCCATGCATCTGATGAAGTGGGTTTTAGCCCATGAAAGCTTATGCCCGAATAAATTTGTTAGTCTCTAAGGTGCCACAAGTACTCCTCGTTCTTTTTGCCCTGCTCTGTGGCCCAGCAGGGAATTGAACCAAGGTCTCCCAATTCCTAGGCTGGTGCCCTAACTGCTAGCTCATCCTTCCTCTTCTTGTGTTTGCTGTGCCAAACTCTGGACAAAAACAACCAAACCCCAAACTGAACCAAAACCCTATTTCCAGGTCCTTAGTTATCAAACAATTGCTGTGGATTATGGCTCTACAGAGGAGCCTAACTGTAACATTTAGTAGAAGTGAGATGAGCCTTTTTTTTGGCTTGGGTCAGGTCAGCATATTCTAGTGTAATAACAAACACTGAGTCGAGGCTGCACCAGCTGGACAGCTGAGGCTTTGACATGCTTAAATCCTCTGCTGGCTTTAAATGTTATCCTTATTTGCACTTCTCACCCTCAGTGAATTGTGTAGTGCATTCTACTTTCCCTGCTTGGGAAAAGTGGGCGAGGGAATTAAAATCCTGCTGTTAAAATGAGCCACCGCACAAGCTACAGTCCTACTGAATACTTAACTGAAATGTGTCACCCTAATTATAAATGAGGGAACTAGAGCCACTAATGTTATTGCTTGCTAACAATGCTCACGGCATGGGCAGTTTATCAAAAACAAAAGCCTGTCTCTTTCATGCATGTAAGATTAACATTTAATTTGTTTCAAGCCAAAATCCCTATTATTGCATTATCCGTCAGGTGCAACAAGACAGGGCCACTATGATGATGCTGGAACTCAGAAAGGCCACCGACAGTGCTCTGTGAGGCACATTTTGGTTTCTATTTGCTATGACAAATAAGTTTCAGAACAAAAGCAACCTGTTCCTGGTCTGCTTCCTGTGTGGTTAAGTATCAGCTTCATAAAGCCTACTGTGGTACTGCCTTGCTTGTGTTGCGAAGGAGCGAGTTGTCACAACTACACACATGCTTTATTTAGCGTTGGTTTATCGAGGCCTTTATTAAAGAGATTGAGTTGGAAGAGAGAGGCTGATTCATGTGATCTTTCATTCCTTCAGTGCCAGTAAAAAGTTTAAGATAAGCTAGTGATGGGGATTTGGTGCATTGGAGAGGGCCTGGTCTTTCACCTCTAGGTTCAAGTTCTCAACCTGTCTCCATCAACTGTGACCAGAAACCCCTGATGGCTGTTTAGTGGAAATAAGCCTGGTGGTCTTGGTCCAGACAGGTACAACTCTGACAGGTGTGCAACCAGTTTCCTCTCAGCTTCTCTTCATCCCAAGCCTGCCTGTCCTCTGGACCCCTTTTCTTCTAGGCTTGCTGTCATGAGTCTCCCTTTAGACTTCCTCTTTCTCAGTCTAACCCCAGCTCTTTGTGTGTCTGCCCCTTTTCTCCACTTATCCTTCTCTTCCCTACGTCTGCTTGTCCCAGAATCCCCTCTTGTTTTCTAGTGACGTGAGCAAGTATATAGTATTGATTATAAGGAAAGACAAGGGAGAGACTTGAGCTGTTTTATAAGAGTTGGGACTACAGAGAGCTCTAGATGTCCTAAATTGCTAGTTGATTGGTAATTCCCTCAAAGTGGAGAATGGAGTGGGCCACGGAGACTGAAGTAATCTTTCCTTCCTGGAGACATCAGGAGCAAGGCACAATGGAAGAGGAAACTTGCATTCTGTACCTGTTTGGTGGATAACTAGAGGAGTCCAGTCTCTAAGGCTGTCAAGGCAGTTCATTTCACAAGCACTGTAGGCACATAAAAATGTTTGAAATTATTCAGTTAGTTGAAAATCAGTATCTTCTGACAGATGATTAACGGCTACCCTCAAAGGAACATCTTAACATCCATGGCTAAAATGAACATAGAACTGGAAGGGACCTGCTAGGCCACTGAGTCCAGTTGCCTGCTAACACAGGCCATGTGGTCATATAATCTTGTCATTTAATGAACATGGGCTGCTACAGGTCTCCCAGCAAAGGTTTCTCAGAACCCTTCATAACCTGGTGGTGAGATATGGCCTGGTCCCAAGGGTAAACAGGATAGGAAACTGAATCTGTCCAAGGTGGTTGGGTTTAGTGGCTGGAACACGTCAAACCTTTGTGAATTCAGTATTAGTATTATGTCTAGTTAAAATACTAATAGTGGTAAAAAATTCTCATTCAAAATGTTTTGTAGGTTATTTTGATGAAAAATGACTTTTAATCAAAACATCAGAGGGGTAGCCGTGTTAGTCTGGATCTGTAGAATACCTCTGTTAGTCTATAAGGTGCCACAGGACCCTTTGTCGCTTAATCAAAACAGAAATTTCTTTGGAAAATATTGATTTTTTGATTTTTTCGCGGGGGGGCAGGGGCAGGAGATTTCATCAACAAGTCAAAAAATTCATTTTGGAATTTTTGAGGAAAATTTTTGAGGAAAATGATTTTTTTTTCTTTTTCAATGACATTTTTCACAGGGACAAAAACCATTTCCCAACCAGCTCTCGCTGTTACTTGATGATTGTGTCATCACATAGTTGCAAATGTGTTGTGCTGCCAACCCAGACTCAGAAAAGCGCTGCATTCTGTAGGCATGCACCTCAGAACATGGCTAGAGTTTGCACAGGAGTTGAATTGTGGGGCGGGGGGCAAAGGTGGA
The DNA here is from genome assembly GCA_033296515.1 of Macrochelys suwanniensis. Taxonomy (NCBI): domain Eukaryota; kingdom Metazoa; phylum Chordata; order Testudines; family Chelydridae; genus Macrochelys; species Macrochelys suwanniensis. Next base: position 11,855,075 of record CM065783.1, read on the forward strand.
TGTGCACTCCTGTACTCCACATACAAAGTGATCTCAATTTCTGCCTTATACATCCTTCTGAATTTGGCCCAGTTCATTTAAAAAAAAAAGGTTTTTTTTAAAAACAAGGTTTTTCAAGCACAACCTGTGAAAAATGTTTGATTGGAATGTAAGGTGCCATCTTCAGAGTCTGGTAAATGAAATTCTATGGGTCAGATTCTCAGCGGTTGTACACTGATGTAGTTTTATTGACCACAGTGAGGCTACGCTAATTTACATGAGCTGAAAATCTGACACTCAGCATTTGAGTTTCACGTTAAATAAATTACCCTAGGGAAGCATTCAAACTGATCTGATTTTGAAACTTGAAAATATGACCAGTGGATTCCACTGTTGTTTTTTTTGTTTAACTGATTTATGGAGCACCTACTGATGAGTATCATTTGACCTGTACATCTTTATTATCTCAGATTCATCAGAACAACAGTGCTGCTATGTTTTTGGCTGATCTCTGTAGCAATGCCAGATTTTTAAAGAACTCGGGGCCAGATTTTGAATTGCTCAGCACCTGCAATTTTCAAAAGTGCTCCACATCCAAAAGATCCCATTTTGACACAGGCGGAGAGATTTTGAGATGATTTCAGCATGCTCGGTAAATGGGAGCTGAACTCTTGAAAATCCGATGCCAAGAAAACACCATATGGGTTTGTCATCTCACTGAAACCACAGCAGTTGTTTCAGATTCTAGAGATCTGCATATTATAAAAGTGGTCAAACTACCAAAAAGCTCTTTTGACCTGCCATTTAGTACACTTTTATGACTTATCTTCAAATATTTTTGTTTGTTCCCAGCTGTATATCTTGGATTTCTGTTTCATAGAAACAAATATGCCTTCGCCAGCCTGGTGTTGGTGATAATGTTGATAACATCTCTCTTACTATGAACTCTAAACAAACCTTTTTGAGTCTTCTGCCAAGAGACTGTGTTTTTTGGCTATTTTATTTGAGTTTATGTAATAAATTGTATCTTGAAAGTTCGTAGAATTCAATTTAATCTTACATGGACCCAGTACTGAAGAAACAGATGGATCTCTTTAACACAATGTGACTGTTTCCATCAAAACTCTTAGGAAGGAAAATGTTGTTTGATGGGAAAGACACTTTTGAAGCTATAGGAGAATTGTTGATATTGCTTATTGTGTTTTCCTTTCTCCCTTAGGATTCAAAGTCTCAAAAAGCCTTCTTTACAGCCAATGAGAATGAAGATCTTTCTACAAATGGACTAATAATGGAACAAATTCCAACACACCAGATTCTATTTACTGCCTTTTGAGCTGGGTCTTCCAGTTGCCAACATAAGAGTATTTCAGTTTTACTGTCACCAGAAGTAACTTTTCTTGGAAAATATAATAGTCAACTCAGAGACTATTTCTTGCACTTTAAATCACAGGCTGGAGGCCCAAGATCTGAAGAGATTACACATCGAAAGCCAAATATACGTATTTAAAAATGTATTTTCTTTTAGTTACGCATACAGTGTGTAAGTGATACATTGTGGACTAGACCATATATATGATGTCTGGAATTAGTGTATTGTGTAACAAATCCATAACACTCTAGTACCTTTGTGGTTGTCACTCCTTAGCAACTTGGAACCTTGCAGTGACAGCAAGGGTGAAACTCTTATCCTCTATGCTCCACAACCACAATCCTTGAATGTGAAGTCAAAGAGAACCTCTACCAGCTGCTAACAGTATAAGGCTTATGACACACAATTGAGCATGGTGCTTAGATTCCACAGTGAAAGGTGCCTGTGTAAAACTTAACAGTTAAGACTTTATGCAGGGCATCAAGTAATAGTACACACAAGCCAGTTCATTAGAATATATTTACATAGTCCGTTCTCTTTTACAGAAGTGAGAATACAACTTTCTTGATATATCGTAACTGAGAGATTATTTTATATCTGATCGGGTCATAGAATGTCCATGGCAGGAAAGTTTTGGGTGAGAGTCTAAGGGACCCAGATACATTACACTTCATTACACTTAAAGGATGTGTCCTAAATCCTCTTGTTGAAAATCTCAGCAGAGTTTCATTTCCATCCTGTGTACAGTACTGTAAGAATCATACTCTAAAAGAGACAAATTCTACCTTTGGCTGCACATGCAGCTCACAAGTTTTAGAATTGAAGCTGAACAAGATGTTTGTCTGCTTTCTAGTTGATTCCAGATTCATTCCTTGCACATGTGATATAGCCTCTACTAGGCCCTGTAAAAGCAATGCCAGGGCTGAGACTGCCTGACTTTTTGTTAATGGTAAAGTGCCAAATACATGGATTGGGAGGAACCTGGGGATTGCTGTTAGTAAAGATGAACTGTTCAAGCTTCATAGGCCAGGTGAGAGCTGCATTGCTCTTCAGTGCCGTGTGCTCACTGATTAGGAATCCTCCCATGGATTTGAATCACTGTAAACATAACAAGCTTTACACGGTTCTAGTTTTAGGGCAACCATGGATAAAACAAAAGAGAAATCAGCTATTCTCTCTGTCATTATACCGGCTCCTTTTTTGTAGGCAGACAATAACGATAGCTGAAATGGAAGAGCTGCAGGGATCAAATGAAAAATGTAAGGATAATCTCTATACCCTCCTTTTGAAAAGTAGTGTAGAAGATGATCTGCTTGGACTTTAAAATGCTGTGGCAAGAAACTGTCCTGAATCTACCTTCTAGCTACTAATGGGGCTGGTGAATGCCCTGTGCATCAGCAAGCAGTTGTCAGATCCTAATGCTGCATGCCTCTGAGTTATCTCCCAAAACTTGGCTTCAGCAACGGAAGACTATTTTGAAAATTCTTTAATGAAGCCAAGCAGGTACATTTTGGAACATACTTCACAGGGTCAAGGGCGTCTGTTTTTTGCACCTACCATGTATCAGTTTGAAAGAGAGACTGTTGGCAGCCTCTGATAAGGAGCCCTCCATTAAAGATAGATGAATCTGAGTGTAAGAGGCTTGATCCTTTTCCAAATTATTTTAATAATCAGACAAGTTGGGTAAGGAAGTCTCTTTTATTGGACCAACTTTTGTTGGTGAAAGAGACAAGCTTTCCAGCTACACAGCGCTAACAAATAAGAAACAGTGAATGAAGTAGGTTTGTGTATATGCATATAGAATATGTGGATGTTGTGGGTAACACCGAATTTCTGATCTATGGTCTTCAGTGAGGTCAGATGTTCACCTGAAGACTAGTTACTATTAAGCAATTCTGTCCAAATGAGCTTTCATCTGTTTGTGTGTTGCCTCATCACAGTTTATTCCACAATAGTGACAGCACTCCTGCCTATTTTTGTGCTGCTCATGTTTGATACGTGCACTTCACCGTGTCTTTTTTGTTCCCTTGTTTGTTGATGTAAGCAGGGCTTCAGAAGATGTGCTTTGGAGACGTGGTACCAGGCGTTCGTTATGTATTGAGTGCCCTGCATCGTGGAGTGCTGTAGGATATCAGCCCCCATGCAGTACTGATAGGAATAAGGATGTCATAAAGGTAGAATACACTGGGCCAAATTTGGGATGGACATAAATGGCGATATGAGTATTAACTTATCTGCATGTCAGAAATGAGGGTAAGTGCAAATTACTTGCTAAAGTAGCGGAACAGTACTGTCTATTCCATCTCAGTATTTACTGGCAGGCAGTGCTTGTCACCACAGTATTTGTGCATCCATAGTAATGTTATGGCTGGGTTAAATCGTGCGATGAGTTGAATTAAAACCTCATTGAAGCTGATGTGTGAACGTTCCCTTCCTTTAAGATTGCTATAAGAGGGACAGCTAAGGGGCCCCACCTAAAGTAAGGCCTAATAGTCTGCCCAGAGACTAGCACCATGTAGGCAGAAGGTATTGTTCTGATCAAGTGGGGGTGTGGGTCTATGGAAAAAGCCTAGCTAGGGGGTCAGATGAGAAACTGCGAGAGACTCAAAGGCAGCAAGAAAGCCAAGCAGCAGAGGAAGCTTTCTGGGTTGAGGGTGCTGGCCGAAAAAAAAACCTTGGGCTCTAAGCAAAGAAACTATCTCCTGGTTATGGTTCCTCCCTGTGTTTGGAGGAGCAGGACTTTGCACATTCCTTGGAAAATAGACAAGATGGCATCAAAGAAAATAATAGACTCCACCATCAAATTCTAATCCCAACTGGATCATCCCCAGGGTCCCAAAGTTTGACTAAAAGCTTGGATCAAAAAGGGGCAACAGTCAGATAAGGCTTGTCTATGGTACAATTACAGCGGTATATATGATACTGACTTGGCACTGAGTGCCTTTCAGCCAAGGATTGTGAAGGACTTTTCGAACACTACTGAGTTAAGTCTCACAGCACCCCGGCAGGAGAGATCACGACGTACTCTGGACAACGTTTCCTCTCAAGATGACTTTTCATACGCGTTGAACAAGAGGGGTGACAAGAACGATCCTTTTGGGAAGAAGAACAGTCGCATTTTGCTCTCCATTGGGACATAAGTGACTAAAACCATCCAAAGTCAACTTCCTTCTGCCCAGGCTATCCTCTGAAAATATTAACGGCACTTCATGGTCAGTGCTATCAAGGCCAACAAATTATCTGCCTTGCTATTACTAAGACAGCTCCAGAAACACCATCTGGACTATGACCAATCTTATATTGGAAGTAGATTAAGGAGACCCTAACAGTGAGAAACTGGGTGAGGCAACCTGGTTTAATGAGAAGGCTTACCTGGCCCAGAAGAGATGTCACTAGAAAATATTTTGCAGCTGTTGTGGTAGAGAACAACAACCCCTTAACCCAGATATGCACCATGGGAATGTAAAAAATAATTAAAAAAAAAAATCACCAACTCTTCTTCCTCAACACCACAATTAATGCTCCAGTCTCCCCCACACCACCCCCAAATAAATGTTTTCAGGTCACTGGTTACATCATGGTGAACTGTGATGATGACATGGTACTTTTTATTGCCTACAATACTGCAAGTGTAAAAGATTAAATCAGTACAGAATGGAGGGAGGAGGAAGCTTCCCGGAGTTGTAGAGCTGTTATTGTAGCTTAATCCGCATGAGAAGGCCTGCTCCCAAACAAGTGGAAACTATTGTTTCCATAGAAGACAATAATGTGCGTGGTGCCAATCCTCCTTATCTCATGATTATGCTGTAGGTTGGTACTCATCCCTATGGTAAATCTAGTTCATTGATTTTGCTTTCAAGAGTCAGCTCAGGTTCACATAGAAAAGGAAGATTAGTACGTTGGTTAAATGCTTCAGTGATTTACACTAGACCCTAAATAATAGGCTTTAAGCACTTCTGAGCTGCTTAATTTCAAAAGCAGTTGGAACTGAATAATTTATTCACCCTGTTGTTGTTCACATGTCAGAAACTTAGGTGACATCCAGAGTTTGCCCTTCTTCTAAAAATGAGTTTTTTGTGTTTGTTCAAAAACGTAGGAAGCTGCCAGGTTTTTGCAAGTTCCAGAAATGTATTTGTTTCAAATAGCCCTTTACTCTCTTTCATTTCAATAACTCCGTTAAATTGCTGTCAGTCAACAGTAAATGAATTCACACTCACTTTCTGCTTTCACACCACCAGATAACAAGCTTGTCTCTTTGACTTACTTTCCATCTGAGTGTAGGCTAAGGATCAGTCTAAATATGCAACCTTGGAGTCCTAGCAGCAAGTAAATGAAGAAACTGGTGCTTAAACGGAGTGTGGGAAGTCGAGGTTTGCTTCCACTCCCATGTTAAATTATGGCTTCCCCCATAAAAGCAGTGCTAGGGTCCAATTATTCCTCAGGATGATCTTCAATTTTCAAACTGCACTGGTGTGAAGTGAGGGATCTGACATATAGCCCTTTATATCTTTTGCCCCTTGACTCCCTCACTCCCAGTCTGCTGTTCTTGGCATGGCTCAAGACAGAGAAGTAATTACAGCCCCTGCCCCATTGCATACAATCTTGAGAGTCCATACACATGATTTTTATCCTTTATGTTTCAATAGTGCCTAGAGACCCCAACCAAGGTGGGGCCTCTATTGTGGTAAGTACTGTGCAATCAATTCCTGCACAGAGTTTACAACCTAACTAGACAAAACAGCCAAAGGGTTTGGTAGGGGAAATCAAGGTGCAGAGACTTGCCCAAGGACATGCAATTGATGAGTGACAGAGCTGGGCACAGAACCCAGGTCTTCTGATTCCCAGGCTAGTGCCCTGTCCACTGGCCCATGCTTGCCATACGCTCCTTTCAATAATCTACAGAGTGGCTGTCCCCAGATGACATAATGGGAATTTGAGTGGGTAGAGGGGGATATACTTGTCTCTCTCTGCATTTCCAGGCAGCAGGTTTGCTGAATCTTATACTGAGAGAATCCTCTTCCACCAGGCCATTGGAGAGAAATTTGGGGCCCTGGTATATCACGTTGGCTGGAACCCCACCCCTTCCCTTTCACTTTATTTACAGAGACATTACAGATGTTTTGGGGGCCCTTCTGAGCCCAGGGCCCCAGTACAATTATCCATATTTCCCCTCCCTCTCATGAGCCCTGCTTCCACCTTATGGAAACCATTTATCTTCTTTTCTCCATCTAAACCATTAACAACTTAAAATAACTCGTCTATTAAAAAAAATCCTCTCCCCCTCTACTTTTCTTTATTTTCATCTTTTTCTCTTATGCCATTTAAGCGAACCTATTGGCTTCTTAGCCGGGGTGCAGAGGTGTGGAGGGAATGGCTGCTGGGGTGACCCAGATGTGGTAGAATGTTTCCAAAAGCCTTTACTTTTTCATGAGTGCCCTCACCTTCTGACAAGCCCCATGAGGATTTGAGCTGCCAGTTGCAGGTGGGTGATGCATGATGATTGGCAAATTATTCACAGTGAATAATTTATCGGGTGAATTTTGACACTTACCGTGTAACTTTATATTGCAAATTCATATCTTCATAATTTGGCAAAGAACTTACTGGGTGAATGGTTCCCAGCAATTACTGAATAAATCAAACTCATGTTTTTATCATATCACCAGCTCAAGTACAGTCATATGTCAGACAAAAGTTTCACTTGCCTTTGAGAAATTCAGTGTTCAGAGCTACCCAAAATGGCCTACCTAATTCTTCAAGAAAATAGCTTCACAAGAGAGATTCTGATTCTGAAGAGAATTTCCCTTTATGGGGGGAAAAGGTCGTGAAGCTAGTCACTCCAGGGTGCTTCTGAGAGATGAGTGTGGGACCAGAGAGAAGGAAATAGTATGTGCTGTGGGGAAAAAAAAGGTCAGGAAATAATTTCTGTTTCACCAATAACAGTTCCCAAGGACTTTTAATTCCTGACTTTATTACTCCCTGTGAAGTAGGGCATTAGCACACCATGTTGTCCTAATTAGTTTACCAGACCACATATTCCTGGTAAACTATGCTTTCAGTTGGCACATTGCTCAGTTGTAATTAACATGGTATTCAGATGAGAAATTGAATGCACAGAGAGCCGTATTGCAAACCCACTAATGCCAGGGACTGGAGGCATTTCATTCGGAAGCGAGTCAAACATGAAGAATGAAGGAGTAAGCCATTCGCTCCATGGAAATTCTGGCCAAAAAAATAATCTAGCAAGGAATTGTAACTTAAAATATTAATACCGACAAAGAACTGAAGAACAACGCCACAGTTTCTTTATCTCAAGCTATTAGCTTTGATTTAGTGCAGCTATGGAACCCTTTTGGTAGCTTCCTTAGTATCTTCTCATTCTGGTTTAATAGCATTTGTTTAAATGAGGAGTGGATTCTCAAGCAATATTTCTCTTTAATGGGCAAGTTCCAGCACAAAGTAATAAGTAAACTGGGAACAATATATTTTAAAGGAAGATATCGATTCTGCCAGCACAATTTAGGGAAATATTTATTACATGTAATTTCTCAACTGTTTTCCAAGTAAGCAATATAATATGCTCCTTATGAACAGCAAAAAGGGAAGGAAAAAAGTCTGCACCATTATAGGGAGTTAAATTTACTGTGGGTCTGTTCATTGTAAGTAAAGACATTAGTTACAGAAGCCATCTCTACTGAGAGATTCAGGAACTTTGGTCATGAAGCACTATTTTTTTAATGCTCACATATTCCCATAACTGCCCACTGTCTTACTTTATACTAAAACAGCATAACTATAACTTCCAAGCCATTATGGGAAGGAAAAGGGTGCCCAGTCTCAGGGTGAGGAAAGACAGAAACCACTCTGGATATATGTACCGTTTCTTTAAAAACTGTTTTAGAAAACCACAGTTTGTGTATATGTATGTAAAGCGACCCAAAATTAGCTTTAGGGATAATACTGTTTTTCTTACCCTAGTAAAGCTCCTTGTGCAGTATTAGAAAAAAGTTACTTTCTGTGATGCTTTGACCTTGTCACCTGGCAATTTTTTTTTTCTGGTAAAGAGCTCAGCTGCCATGGTAATGATTGCAGTATAAATTCCTAAATAAGACTTCACAGTTATCACTGTGCTTCATGCTGTGGTCCTTCTGAACTTCAGACCCTGCTTCTTCAAACCCAGCTTTGACCTAAGGTAGACCCTCCCAGAGCCATCATTCATATAAGGCCTAGGATATACAACCTGATGTAAGCAAAGGGGCATGTAGTTACAGGAATCTTTCCCCCTCTCTTTCCTCACCTGCCGTTCTTTCATAATGCCTGAAAAAGCACCAGAATGCTTGAAGAACAAGCTAGAGATGTTGCTGCAGCTGTCCTCATTGCATAATATAACATCCCTTCAGGCTTCTTCTCTGTATAGTTAATGACGCTTGTATTTCCAGTCTTCTCCACATCCATATTTTCAACTTTACAGGCTGACAACTTTTCCAGTGGATACATATGGCCATTGCTGTACCAGAGCTTCCATGCTCACCTGATGCGCTTCACTAGCTCCTCCGCATATCCAGACTTTTTCTGCTGGCTATCTAATCACTGCCCAAACATTTCCAGACTTTTAATGTGATGGTGCTTGGAGGAGTGGGAGGGGAGCTGCTTTTGCTGCCCCTTTGCTCCCTTGTGAGATGGTCTTTCCTGATCTTGTTCAGTAACTTGGATACAGAAGTGTTCCTACCAACTTATTATCCCCCCAAGGCACCAGTTCCTTACAGTTTTCATTCAAACTTCCCTGTAGCTGAAATGGCCACTGGGGGTATGTTCAGAGAAATGTGGTGGCTTTCTGCAAAAACAGTCTTAAAACAGAGCCTTCCTGTACAGTAACTAAATAAATAACTTTCTACTGCTTTAAAATCACTGGATTCTTTTAACTACTAAAAACATGTCAAGCTTGTGTTGAGTTTCCAGGGGCACAATTTATCTACAGCAACAAACAAAAAACAAATCCACATGCCACACTGAAGCTGTTTATTTAAAAAAAAAAAGTTTCCAACTGGGTTTCACAAATAGATGTGAAGTAATTTAGTTTAGAGCATAACATCCCATTTAACCAATAGTTCTGCTGTGACAGAAGCCACCACCACCTTTGGAAATATTTCTTCACACAACGCACGGTCAATCTGTGGAACTCTTTGCCAGAAGATGTTGTGAAGACCAAGCCTATAACAGGGTTAAAAAAAAGAACTATATAAATTCATGGAGGGTAGGTCCATCAATGGCTATTAGCCGGGATGGGCAGGGATAGTGTCCCTAGCCTCTGTTTGCCAGAAGCTGGGAATGAGCAACAGGGAATGGATCACTTGATGATTACCTGTCCTGTTCATTCCCTCTGGGGCACCTGGCACTGGCCACTGTTGGAAGATAGAACTCTGAGCTAGATGGACCTTTAGTCTGACCCAGTATGGCCGTTCTTATGTTCACCTTTCAACTTTCACCCTCGCTGCCCATTGCTTTGAGCCCAACGATGCCTTTGCAGACCCAGCTGCAGACATTACAACTGCCTTATCAAATTAGCTTGATTTCCCTCCCCCACCCTCAAGTAAAATTATGAGTACTGTGGGAGATCCCTTCGATTTGTTCCTTTTTGTTATTTTTTGAAAGTCGTTCGTACATAATTGAACGATAGATGCTCCGTTTCTTAGAAACTTGCTCATTGGGAAATGTTTTCAGATGTTTATTTCCATACTGTTGCTCTTATCTGTAGCTTTGTGTTCTGTCCCTTTGCTAGTATAATCAAGCATCTTGTTTACTTTTTGTTTCATGAGCACTGGTTCAGGACTCTGCATTTGGGAGAAGGAATGAGGAAACATTCTGCTTTTATAGTAGGGTTTTTTTTTGTTTTGTTTTTTGTTTTTTGAAGTGAATGTTGCTCAGTGGGTTGGATAGTGGGAATCATTCTTGGGGGAGATGGAGGAGGCAGAAGACCGAAGAGGCAGCCAGAAGATGCATGATAAATGAATTGTCATATGATGTTGCAGTGTCTCATGTGAACATTGCCTCTACATGTGGTGTATGTTATCTATGTATGGCTTACAGAATCTTTCGATATATGATTTTCCACACAGTGATTGCTTGTCCATGGTCTATCTACGCCCTACTCCCAGCAGTAAGAGGTGGGCTGATGATGAATATTGTGTATCAGCCCAACCATATATGCTACTGAACTGAAGAGATTGTTTCCATAGCCCATCATTCACAGTTTTCCATGTTCCCATGATAACTAACATCTCACCAACATGACAAAATGTTCAGGTAAATTCTTAATATCACAATATCTGTCCCTTCATTATCTGTATTTGGGCATGTCTCTGCAAGGAAGTGAGCTAGGAAGTATATGCTAACTAGAAGAGTCATCCAGTAATGAACATTGACAAAAAGGACTGAGGTAGGTAGAAGTTCACAGAAAATAAATATCCAAGCCTAGCAACATCAGAAAAACAAAAAAGGTAATGGAATTTTTTTCATGAAATGAGAAATCTTTCGTTTATTCTAAATACTTAGCAAAATATACTATTTTTGAGCAGCTTTACATATTTTATAGAGTACTAGTGCCAAATTACAGGACTGTGCCAGGAAAACTGGCCCACCCCTGTGGTACTTCTCAATGGCAGTCTTCTCTTGCTAAGATGCCTGTTATTGGTCAATCCAGTACCTCTAAAGGGTGCTAGGATGGGCCAGCCTACAGCAGGGCACTGCCCATGAAAAGCATTGCTGGGAAGAATGGATATCCATGGATATCCACACACAGAGACCTAGCCAGCACAGTACCTGTTACAGCGTGATGCTGTACAAGCAGTATTCCTTATGCCATCATTTTTTTGCTATAAGAATTTATCCTAAAGCTTCTTTGTACTGAAAAGCCAGTTCCATCGGAGACTGATATCAAAGCGCTCAAATTAGGGAATACAGAGCAGGAAGTAGAAGTGATGTATCTTCTGGGGTTTTTTTTAGTAAGATAAGGAACTATATCAAACATTTATATAATAGATTTATCAAGCAAGTCACTGATAAGGGAAAAGAGAGAAAAAAACCCTACTCTTAAGGTCCCTTCCAGCGCTACATTTCTGTGACTCTTTGATTATGATTCCATAGCTCTGGAATATGGGACATACTCGTGGGCATATGATACTGTAGTAAGATGAGGCCCTGAAACATAAACCCTTGGTATCAGAGGCCCAGTTTGAGGCCTAAGGCCTGAGCTAAAGTAATGGTCAAGACTTTGCTAACATAAAGCAAAGTTAAGCTGTGAGCCAGAGGCAGGCCCTGCTCACAGGAGCTGGCAAGGAAAGGGCTGATGTTACATAAACATATTCTGTTGCACAACTATGTATTGGATACCTGAGATATAAACAAATGGCACCAGAACATTCTAATACCATCCACATAGATAACAAGGACAGGGGCAAAAGGGTAATATGATGGATAGAGTTGTTTTGTCCGAACCAACATGTACAAGGTAAGAGGCGGCACCTTACTACGTAGAAGGGGTTGTACCTTGTTACGTAGAAGGGTTGCACCTCAATACGTCAGGAGTCATGTGTAACTTGTTTGTACCTGTGTATAAGAATTTACCCCCGAGGAGTTGTCTTTGTCTGGCCTAGGGGGCAGTGGAAAGTCCCGCCACTGACTCAGCTGGTCCATTGTCAGGGAGCATAAATTCGTAGTATGCCTGGTAGAGTCTAACAGGAACTATCACTGTGCTTCGTTTGCACAGTAAACCTGGCCAGGTGCCTTCGTACCTTATCAGAGTCTGTGGCCTTTGGGGGTTCTCTCGGGGTCTACTGGGTCAGCTATCTGCGCAGAGCTGGGGCAGCACACAGAGGGAACACGCACGCAGCCGACTGACATCAACACTGAACAGAGCAGAGCACCACACCGGTAGCTGTCTGACAACAGATACGTTTTGCAAATGTGGTCCAACCACAATGAAGGTCTTATGCTACAATTAGTATATGAAGTAGTTCTCTGTTAGACGGTTACTGTATGAATGGTCTCCTACACCATTGTGTTCTCAGAGAACCTGTGGAAGGGGTGGCTAACTGATAATGTTGACATAAGTGGAGTTAGAAAAGGGAGAAACGAGAATAGGACCAAATTATATCTGAGAGAGTGAGTTTGAATATTAAACATTAACATTCCAATAGCACAGAGTTTTTTTTTTACATTGAATATAATAGAAATATACCCTTTCTTCTAAAGCCCTTAGAATCTGTTTGTATTAAGAACATGCATTACGTGCAGGTTTTGAGGTTAAAATGAAAGCATCCTATTCCTCCTTTGAGTCCCTGGCAGTCTGGTTTTCTCTTACAAGACAATAGTGTGAATAAAGCAAATGTCATCCCTGTTCATACCTATCTGTGCACACAGTGATGTACTTGAGAAAGCTGTTTAAACTTGCTCACCATTGATGTCCTACAGCATGTGATAATGGAAATATGATGAATATGGGTGGCATGGTACAGGGAATTTGAAACTTTGATGTCAAGGGTCTTCTTAAATGAGCTGACAGATGGGGGAGGGAGGGAACGTTCAGTTGCAGCAAATATTGCAGTTCAATTTGCTTGCTTTCTGAAGCAGCAGAAATAGGACTCTGGTACAGGTAAGCATCCTTTAGGAAGAATGCCTGTTTCCTTGACTGGGCTCCTGATGTTTGGAACTGATACCCTGTTCCAGTGTCATTTTTATACCTTTACAAATCCCCATGTAAGTCAGAAGCACATATTTATGCCATTCCATGAAGAAAATAGGCTTCCCAATGATTTTCAGAAGAAAAATCAAATTTCAGTGGTCTGGTTTTGAGTCACTCTTGGGCCAAAGCTGTCCACTAACTTTAGATCAATAAAATGTTAGAGGAAGGGATGTTTCTTGGCCCATATTTAGGTTGCACCATGTACCGTATAGATGTGAGTAATTAGCTTTGTCTTTTCCTCATCATTGTCCAATTCTATTATAAAGGGCAACTACGTATATAAGACATAGTTTTAAATCTTTGGGGTAGGCAATACTGCCTTTCTAGCAGATCTTCAGAATTCAGTACAAGCCTGATCCTGAAATTGTTACTCAAGCAAAATTCCCATTGATTTATATGGAACTTTTCCTGGATTAGAGACTGTAGAAATAGGCCCAAAGTCTGCTTCTGATCTGAATGATTTCCTTTTTTTGTTTAGATTAAGGACTCTTATAGTAACCATTGCTATTCGAAGCTACTTTTTAAAACAAATGCTTTCACATTACAATGGCTCTTATACTTTTGGGTGATAACAGGGTGAATCATTTTAAAGAGCTATCAACATTCACAGATATCAAATGATCATGTATGAATTTACCATACATCAGTTTTGTGATCCCAGAACTAGAAGAATTTTATAATTGCATAAGTCATGTGCAGTTTGGTTTTACTTTCTACGTGAAGTCGTGACAATGCAGCAAATTCACCATGTATTGTACTATGGGTTTGAACAGGTTTTTTTGGTCAACTTTTTAGTAATGAACAAATATCCTGAAAGAGCTCACCCTCCATTTTATAGTAGATTTAATATTTTCAGTTCCAAATTAACCCACTTTGAAAGAAGCCTAGAGATGATACTGCAAAGGTGTTATTTAAGTGTGGCAAATTAGAGTGCCAGTCCTACAGGTGACTTCAACTCATTTGACTGCATGGAAGACTCATCCTTTTGCTTCACTCACTGAATAGCAATGGTGCTTGATTCGTGATAGGCCCAATTAAATGTTGGAACTGAGATTCAAATTTGTAACCTGATGAGATGGCCAAGACACTGTATTGTACAGTTTTGTAATTTAAAATGTTAGCTCTCTGTGAGTGTCTTCTCATGTGACTCACATAGTTGCTCCGGAATTCAAAAATGCACGATCCTAAAAGGTGGAATTCATATGCAGTATAGCTTTGTGGGAAATCCTTGTGCTAGGTTTCTGTGATCTAGCTTTTAGATAGCAGCCTTGGGAATTCTTGGGGGGAGGGATAGCTCAGTGGTTTGAGCATTGGCCTGCTAAACCTAGGGTTGTGAGTTCAATTCTTGAGGGGGCCATTTAGGGATCTGGGGCAAACAATTGGGGATTGGTCCTGCTTTGAGCAGGGGGTTGGACTAGATGACCTCCTGAGGTCCCTTCCAACCCTGATATTCTATGATTCTATGAATTCTGTCTTTTGACCCTCTGAAATAAGTATCCTGGTGGGAAGCTTTGTGTCCTGGAAGCTAACTGGAATAGATTTTCATGGTCTAAATTAGGTAATGACCAGGGATGTCAAATGCACTATACTGTTCTGATAAGAAGACTGGCTGACGCACAGTATAGGTTCAGAAATAAATTTCTATAGGGAAAATACCCAATTGCTGGACTTACTGATTTAATAATAGTGTGAAACTTGGAACCAGGAGAAACCAGATCAAGAGTGACAGAGGCGTAACTTCTGTGTTAGATATTGGGTGTACTGCATTTCACACTCTCCGCTGGTAGCACTCTGCAGCAGTGGTGGCTTATTTGGGAGCATCAAATTCTCTTTTGGAAAAGTTAACTTTGGGCTTTTGGGACAGAACCTGGGATAAGGAAGGAAGGAAGGAACACACACACACACGCACGATCTGGTGTCATCCTCCTCTTGGAGCAGATTTGCTTATGAGAGTGATGGGGCTACAGCTTTCAACTGTTTCTGGTTAGATGGCGTGGCTGCTCAGCAGCAGCGTGTAGTTGGAAAGGCAACTCCTTCAAGGATTGTCATACTGAGACCCTCTTCTCAAAACTGACTATGTAAAAATGGCAGGTGAAAGTTTTGTGCTGGGTCTCCAGGAGGTGCAACACAGGCCTGGGGGAGAGAGGGCAAAGGCAACTTTATGCCATCTCTGTACCTCCAATTCCAGGCTACTCTATGGACAAAATCGCTTGCATCACTTAGGCAGGCCGCTATCCTTGGTGACAGCAGCCCTATACCCTGAGAATGCACATAGAGCTATGCCCTAGAGCGGTGCAGGACACACTTTTCCCATCTCATGAAAATTTTCAAGATTTCAAACAAGTTCCTGTTCCTCATCAGGATGAACCCGAGCTCTTTCAAACATTATCATGACAAAAGGAGAGTGAGACCCTTATCCCAGAATAGCCACTAGCCTGGTGCTTTGGGCACTCCCCTGAGGCGAGAGAGACCTGAGGTCAAGTCCTTGCTTTGTCTGATTTGGAGCATGAACTTGAACCTGGGTAGCCCACATGCTGGGCGGGTGCCCTAATCAGTGTGATATTGGCTATGCTGCGGTGAAAGGGCTTGGTCTCTCTCTGACCAGAAATTCCATTTCATCCTGAAACTAAGAAACCTTCCTGATGAAAGTTTTGTTGAAACTGACCTTCTCCTGCAGAAAGTTTTTTTATTTTGACAAAATCTGCATTTTCTAGCCAAAAAAACCCAACAACAACAAAAAAGCCACCTCCCCAAAAAAGTGTCAGGAATTTTTCAACTATTCACACCCCTATACCATGCACTCCCCAGCAACTCTTGCCCTTTTCCCCAGCCCTGATCTGCTTCAGGTACCTTGCTCACAGACAGCTAGCCCTTCTTCCTCCAGGGCTGGAGAGAGACTCCTTCTGCTCCTGGCCCCCAGCCCTTTTATAAGGGCCAGCTGGACCCTGATTGAGCTGGCCACAGCGGTGGCTGTTTCTCCAATCAGCCTAGCTTGGCTCTTTTAACCCCTGTTCTCCATGGATTGGTGGAGGCCTTGTATGGCTGCCCTACACAATGTCTGCACTGGGGGAATTTTCCATGGTTGGCACTGAGGCTTTTATGGACTTTGCATACTGCTTTAGCAGGCGATAAAATCCCAACTAGCGCTATTTTATTCAGTTTACAATATCTGTTTCCTAATCTGATCCTTCTCTCTCTTACACTGGTATTTAGTCAGGAATAATTCCACTGAAGTGTCCAATAAAAAAACCCTGCACAGTTAAGTCAACACTCAGTCTAAATCATGAAATAATTAAGGGCCAGTTTCTCATATTTACTGCAGATAGTATTGTATGTCATGAGTAGTCTGCTTGAAATCAGTGAGGCTATTTGTGAAGTAAGACACTACTCAGTGTGACTAAAAATGGCAGCCAGAATCTGTTCCTTAAAAGTCATAATTAAAGACATGACAGTGAGTTACATTTATCCTGGCAAGAATACACTGTGCTTTCAGGCTTGAATGATAGGTGGGATGCTTTGAAGTGCTCTTTTGCTCTGAATAGTGGCTCTGTAAACACGGAATCACGGGGTTCCATGATTGTGTCTCATTATCTCCAGATTAAATGTACTCCATTTGCAAGTAAAATGATATTCAATTTCTAATTGCCATCCCTGCATGCTCAAACCGGGCCCTGAGAGTCAAGCTGTGATCTTTGTCCCGCTCAGCTACACCTGGGCTAGTCAACTGTCTTAAAATTCTTCCACTAATTAACCATCTGCCACTGCATGCTTGATTCCATCCATATGAGATGAAGCAGGATTGCTGCAATTGTGCAGAGCTTTGAAAGTGTGGGGACAAGAAAATATCATCTTGCAAATATCTGCCTGCAACAGAAACACTACCATCTTCCCTGTGTATTTTAGACTGAATTAATTGCCACCTTCATCGTTCATGGGATGGAACTTGTCACTCTTTCATAGCTGACCCCATAAAAATAAAAGTCTGTAAACAAATGCATAGTCGAGCAGCAATAGGGTGGTGGTGATGGTTGTGGGAAATAAGATCTTTTAAAAAAGAAAAGAAATAGTTTGGGAGCATAAGAATGCTGGAGCACAACCTCAGTAAACTGGTGCTGGGAGGAATCAAATATGTTGCAAAGCATGCAAGAGGCAAAGGTGTTCAGGGTACTTAGACTATTGTGTAATTGTCTTAAGAGTATGTGATTTCTGTAAGGCTGAATGAAAGTCACTGCTGTAATTGTTATTCAACACTGAAGGTGGAAATGAACTTGGACTTCAAGTAGCACTACCTGGGTAGGAAACAATATGTCATCAGAGGCTGAATATTCTCTCGAATGAAACACCAGAAGTTGCAAATTCAATATTCCATTGTCACATCATCTGTTTATTTTGTGAATGTAGAATACCCTTACTTCTCAGTTAAAGAATTGTTGACCATGGCCTCAGCAAAGCATTCACTCTAAGAATCATCATGGTCTGAATGGCTGATATCAGCTGTTTAAACTACTGTGTGGTATCTAAGCTATCTGTGCACCAGTCGATTCAGTGCGGTATTACTGTTACCAATAACACAAGCTTTTTCCTTGATAGCTATACTTCTATTGTTGGAGAAATCCTCTCCATAGTAATTTGTAATAGATAGTTGGACTTCCCCCAAGTGTGAAATCTAGTAATTTATACTCTCTGGTTGTTTTGGTTCAGTCAATCTGATACATTGAATGACTAAATGCCAACATACATTTTTTAAAAATATTATATTTATATTACATCCTCTAAAAGCTGTATTAAATGGACTCTGCTTGCAAAGTCATGCACTCAAACATTAGGAAATGCCAGCATTAAGGTTGCCTGTGCAACCTTAAATCAGCCTCTTGGTTCATGTGCATTATACAATCTCCAATTATATTCGTAGATTCCCAGGCCAGAAGGGAACATTGCGATCATCTAGTCTGACCTCCTGTATAACACAGGGCATAGAACTTCCCAAAAATAATTCCTAGAGCAGATCTTTTAGAGAAACTTCTAATCTTGATCTAAAAATTGTCCATGATGGAGAATTTACCACAACACGATCACTTACTATTTTTTCCCCATAGGACCTGGTGTCATTCAGTGACTGTGTAGTTATTTAATATTTTTTTTCATCTGCCTCATTCAATGCATGGCCACAGGCCTTATTTAAGACACAACATCCAAACCCTGTACTAAATACAACTCATTGTTTTTCCCCCCCACCCCCAATGGAAGTTTCTATGGTGCTCTCAATATAGTATTCACAACCCCACCATGACATCATTCTTACTTTACACATGGGGAACTGAAGCATAGAGAGATTAAGGCCAAAACTGTCAGAAGTGCCCACTAACTTTGGGGGCCCAACTTGAGACCCCTAAGGCCTGATTTCCAGAGAACTTCATGTTTATAGCACATATAAAACATACCTTCCAACTTCTGCAACAAATAAAGCTGGGGTCCTATAGATCACAGCCTTCTTCAGTACACAGCCTCAATTATGTGGAACCCCAGCTTGGGTCATCAGCAGGGTTCAGACCTTTATATCCACTGCACAGACCTATGTCACTTGAGTGGAGAGAAGTACAGGAGATGGCTGTTATCCTTTGTGTGGACTAGCCACTAGAAGGAATAGAGAGACACTTTGCCAGTTGGTTTCACAGATATGTGGTGACATCAGCGGAATGTAGAGACTTGGGACTCCTGGTTTCCATTCCAGGTCCTGGAGAGGAGTGTGCTGCAGTGGTTCTAGACCTTCCCGCCCCTGCACCTCTAGCCCTTCACACTCTCCCTCTGCTCATATTCAACCCTGCCCCCTCCTCCTCAGCTGGGAGGAGCAATTGCAGGGAAAATCCTGCTCAGTACCTTGGCTGAAGCATGCTCAGTTGCTCTGTGAGGGATGGTGATGTGCAGTCCAATCAGCACACAGGAGCTGTAAGGGGATGGAGCATGTTCAGTACAGATGTAATCTTCAGAGAATTTAGCTGCCAAACTCTAACAAACCTGTACTGAGCAGGTGTAATATTTTTCAGAGGCTTTTGCAGATACTCCAGATGCAGTTGACATCTGGACAACAGACATCCTGCCTTCAAGGCTGGTGTTTGCAACAATCTCTAGTGGGGGAAACGATTGATATTTATTTGAAGTCCCTTTACTTCTGGGGGGAGGTGGGGAAGAGAAAGAAATCGCATGCAAATTGGGTAACTCTTTCCTTGGTACTTTCCTTTCTTAATATTATTTAAGTAGAGGTCTTTGTAGCTCTCCTCTGTGCTAGGTGTTATGCATACAGAGTCATAGGTAGTTCCGGCTCTCAAGAACTTCCATTGTAAGTGGAAAAGAGAGAGGATGGGAGGGGAAATGGAGGCACAGAGACATGGAGTGACTTGATCAAGGTCACATAGTGCATTGTCAGCAGAGTTGAGGATAGAATTAAGATCTCCTGACTCCCACTACACTGCCATGTCTATTGGACCAAACAGATCAAAGTTTTCATCCAACAATTCCTTGAATAACTTTCTCTTTTGCATCCTAAAGCATCTTTACAGACATGGAGAGCAGTATAGCATTGCCATTCATTCCTGGCCATGTCTTGCTCCTCCATTCAGCCTAGCCTGGTTATGTCCCTGCAACATGATATCCCACCATCTGTTAGGTGGTTGGCCTCTAGATGAGACTGACCTTGTTTGTGTTTGCATTAATTTATTTGGCATCCTCTCATCCATTTCTCTTCTGCAGTGTTCCCGCCATTGTAATCTTTTTGATTATAGACAACCCCGTCCTCTGATTTCACTTCCTACTCTCCTTGTAATGTCTTCATTTATCTTAACATCATTCCACTTTACACCTGCTACTTTTCAAAGAACTCTCATCTCCACTGCCTCCAGCATTCTGATGTCTGTTTCATTTAATTCTGCTGCTTCCAGACTGTAGAGTAATGCTGCCAATTCACTGGTTTGATACATTTTCACTTCGGTACCAAATTTAACATGTTTATCTGTCCATAATTTCATCAATTTCTGTGCAACACTTGTGGCTAAGGCACATCTCCTTTTAACCTCATCCGTGATAGAATCATCGGCATTGATCAAGCTTTCTAGATGCACATTGGATTCTATTTGTTCCACAACTTCATGCAGCACATTTCAACAATTTATATACTGTCCCTTTCCCAAGATGCAACTACTTTGTGCCTTCTTGTCATTTACTGTAGGTCCAAGTTGACTACACCTATTTTCCATTGTAGTGAAGGATATCACCATTAATTCAAATGTGTCTGCCACTGTATGAAGTTGTCTGGATAAGCTAAGGAGCTTAACTCTAGATCATCTAATGTCATACCTTCCACCTTGATTGATTTCAATGGGGCCAAGTTTCCATGTGTTGGGTTTATTTCTCTAGTCTCCAATCTGCAGTGCAATGTGGTGTTATTTTGCATTAAATTTGCTTCAGTTCCAGAACTTTTGAGTCCAATTTGCTCTTTTAAAAACAGATTTAATTTTTTCTCCATTAGTTCCACAGATGTTTGTAAATTCTGAATGTAATGAAAAACTATTTCCATTTTATAAATTGTTGATGCAAAGTATTTAATATCTTCCTCTCCTGATTCCAGAGAAACAAAACCTACATAAGCTGTGTGTGTGTGTGTGTGTGTGTGTGTTGGGGGAAGAACATCCTTGAAGGTACCAGCCTCCATGGATTTCCTACTTTTCTTGCTAACTTTAAGCTGCTTACATCTGGTTCTGTGGCTTCATTTTCTCAGGGGATCTATGTTATTTGGTTCTATGCTGTCTGGATGAAGTTTCCCTCCAAAAAATCAAAGCAAAAACATAGCAACAGTAACAACAAAGAAAATGGAGTCATCCCAATAGCTTAAAAAGACAAACATTTCCTTAACTAATGCCATAGAGAGCCAGAACAATTTACCAGCCTTAAATCCACTTACATTATCATCTACTTGAAGCTAAGCTTTAACCTGTTTTCGAAGGGACAAGACAAAAGAATTACTGTAATAACAGTATCAAAGTTAGTTATCAAAAATCCTTGGAAGAGTGTCTAAAATACTATTTTTATTTGTATTGTATTAGCATTGCACCTAGGAGTCCTAAGTCATGGACCAGGACCCCATCGTGCCAGGTGCTGTACAAACACAAAACAAAAAGATGGTCCTTGTCCCCGAGAAGCTGACAGTCTTAAATGTAAGACAAGACAAGAAATAACAGATGGAATAAATTCTGCCCGTCTGAATCCTAGTGTAATCCTGTTTTAACTCTCCTCCCTCAGCAGGTGATGTCATCTGGGGAGGCGGTGGGGCAGCAAAAGCAACCGTTCTTTGAGTGGTAGGTTTAAATTACTTTTTTAAAATGTCAGAAGGTGTTGTGTGCAAACATAGTGCATAGAATATCTACTGGGCTTTAATTATTATCATTTTTTTGTCAGTTTCCCTCCCGCTAGTTTTAACAATATCTAAATGCAGGGCAGAGTATGGCTGAGAAGCCGTGTGTAACTAAACATGACTAATTATTATTATTATCGTCCCTTTTACAAAACAACCCAACAAAAAATCACAGACCAAAGCACACTATGATCACTTGTGGATATGGTACTATTTGAACCAATTCTGTAGCACTTTTGAATTAGAAGAGCTGGGGAGACACTTGGGAGGAGGCCCAACTTAATCCCCTGCTTAGCTTCAGTCTTCCCGTGTGACCTTGAACAAGTCAGCCAGGCTACCTGTGCCTCGCTTCCTCATCTGTAAAATAGGATAATATCACTTTTGAGAAGATACAATAGAGATGGGCGGGGGGGGGCATAGAAATACCAGAGAGAGAGAATGGGATTATTAACATTCTTAAAGTTACGTGTGCTTCAGTACTCTGTGGAATTGGGGCCTTATTTCTTGTGCAGAACTTTTCTCCCTTTTCAGTTCTAAAGAACTTGGGCCTGATTCTCCCCCCACCCCCAATTTTCATTCTACAGTAAGTTTGACTCTGTAGTTGTTAGATGGTGAGTCAATGAACCTTGCATGGAGAGAGGAGTAAATCAGTCACTCCTTGTGCTTTGCTGTGGGCTGTCCCCAAAGGAATAATGTAAAGCTGTCAAGAGAATGACAGTTTACTCTGCCTCCACTAATACTACTATTTTAAAAGATCAAGTGCTATAAAGTCTAGAAATCTCTGTAATATTCAAAAATCCGCTTTGATTTTATTTGCCTTTTCCTGGGAGATGAACTTTACTGCTGCATCAGGGGACTAATGATGCCCCAATGAGACAATGGACCCTCTATGAACTGTGGGCCAGATGTTTAAAGGAGCTCAGCATCCAACAAATCCCATTGTTCTCTGACTTCTTGGTACTTTAGGCCCTGATTCAAGAAAACATCTAAGCATGTGCTCAATTTAAGCATGTGAAATAGGACTTAAGCACTTGCTTAACGTTAAGCAGATATTAAAGTGTATTCCTGAATCAGGATCATACATTGTATTGAAGTTTTATGTTCGTGGATTGCATTGCACCATTACATCCGCCGACGGTAGCAATTTTCACCCTTGAGGATCCCAAAAAGGCTTGCAAGCTATTAACTACTAAATCACCTACTTTGAGTTGGAGGATGTTGGCCGTGTGGGTACACAGCAGTGTGAGAAGAGAGGGAATATTGGCCACTAACCCTACTGTTAAAAAAAAAAAAAAAAGTGCCATAGGATCTTTAATGTCTACAATGAAGGGATAAGACTTAGGGGTTCAAGATCTCATCCAAAATATGAGTACTACACAATAAGTTGCATTTTTACTTACCGGAAAAGGTACACTTTTCACTTTCTAGAGGACATGCTTGACAAGCTGAAACTTAGAGTTATAAAACTCCTCGCCTAAATTGTGCTTTCACATTATTTCTTCTTTGTATTTTGAACACAGATATAAATCCAGTACTAAGTAAATAGCATCTAGCTTTCTCTGTACTGTAAATACAATGCTACAGAAAATGGAATTTTATTTTCTGCCTAATATCTTTTGTGGCTCCCAAGTCATATTTCTGAAACTCCCTCAGTTGCCTTGACACTGTGACATCAGCACTTTAAAAAAAAGTCTGCATTAGTTTGCTTAGAAGAAATGCAGTTGATCTGATACTTTGATGGTTTCAATGGTAAAAGATGGTTGGGAACATACAGTCCAGAGTGCCTTAGTAAACAGGTGGCAGTCTATACAGCTAAAACATCGTCATTTCAGTGTTCTGATAAATATACATGAAAAATACTGAAGAGACTTGGGCTGAGAATAGTGGCTATGGATCAAATATGCATGGGTTTTAATGTATACATATTTGTTTATTGCTATCTATTGTTCTATTAAGATAATGCCTAGAGGGCCCCAGCCAAGATTGGGGCTCTACCATGCTAGGTACTGCACCTATCACATAGCAAGAGACAGTTCCTGATATCAATAATTTACAATCCAAACAGAGAAGGGGTGGAAGGAAGGGAGCACTATTATTTTCATCTTACAGATGGGGAACTATGGCACACAAAGATTAAATGACATGCCTAAAGTCACAGAGTAAACCTGGGACAGACTTGGAAAGTGACCCCAGATCTCTTGCATCCTAATAGAGTGCCTTACCCAAAAAACCATCTACCCTTTCATTCGGCTTGGGATCTTCATTTAATCAGGTGCTGATTGTATATTGCATGTTTGACATCAAAGCCAGTAATGGGTATAAGGGTTGCGGTACATGATCTTGAAAGAGATCATATTCATATAGCCTAAAATGACAACATAGAGAGATTAATTTTTAAAAAATCCTTTCATGGTCAGTCATGTCCATTAGGTAACAGAATTCCCCATTAAACTGATTTTTAAAAAAGCTCTTTGCAAAAGTAAAAATGGAACAAAATTATACCATGTTGTTAGCAGCAATCAAGAGCCACATCCCCCTAGTCTTTTCATGGCAAAACTGTGACTGAAGTCAATGAAGTTTTCACCAAATAAGGACCGATGCTCAGATTTTTAAAGGTATGGAGGCATTGCTCCACTCAGTGTTGCAACCCTGAAGTTTTAATTTCAAAAGTGGCTAAGACACTAAAGAGCCTAATTCTCACTGACCACCTGGGATTTTGGTTCCTAGGTTCCTAAACCCCTTTTTGAAAATGAAACCTAGGCTCCTAAATCGGTTAGGCATTGCAATGCTGAGCACAGCAATGCCTCAATATCTTTTACAATCTGAGTTTTGGCCCCCTGTAATTTTAAATGAATGCTATATGTGCCCCAAATAAGCGTCACACGAGGATTTGAAATATGATTAAACCGCAAAATATCCCCTTTCGTTGTTTACAATGGTGCCTATTTCAGAAAGGAAAAAAAAAAGATTTTTTTAGCATTAAGTTATGGCTGCTCCAGTGTGGGTGACTAAGGGCTGGTCTACACTACCCGCCGAATCGGCGGGTAACGATCGATCTTCCGGGGATCGATTTATCACATCTAGTGTAGACGCGATAAATCGATCCCCGATCGCTCTGCTGTTGACGCCGATAATCCACCCCGGCGAGAGGTGGAAATGGAGTCGACGGGGGAGCGGTGGCAGTCGACATTGCGGCGTCCTCACGGCACGGTAAGTCGAGCGAGGTATGTCGACTTCAGCTACGTTATTCAAAGAGGAGATTATTTTGACTCCTCTTTGGGAGGGAGCATAAAAGGTAAAGCAAATAGTTTATTGTTTTAATTCAAAGATGTTTAGGGATACCCCACCCTGGGAATGATACTGAATAGAAAATAACTGTATCTGACATAGTGTAAGTGTCCTGCATATACTGTTGAGGATTTATATTTGGGAAAGTTAAATTGAAAGAGTTCGGGGGGGACTACTCGTGAGACTTGCGCAGTTCTAAAATTTTGTTTAAAATTGAACTTGGATAAACAAAATGGGATAAAAGGAATAACTCTGGATTTACAGTGATGTAAATGAGCCTGATTCTCGCCTCACTTACACTGGTATAAATCCATTGAGTTATTCCTGATTTACTCCAGTAAAAACAAGAGGAAAATCAGACCCGCTGTCTATTTCAGCTAGATCCTGAATATTGTTACAAATAGACAGACCTGTACAGGAAAAGTATTTTAATGATTAATCACAATGCTTACAAATCACCCAGCTCTCTTGACTCTGAAATTAGTCATTCATTTACTGTTGCGTAGTTGTTGTAGAACCCGTTGGAGCAGCACAGGAGCAGGTTGTCTTATCATTGTGGTGTAAAATACAATTTTCCACCTTCAGCAGATCTTGCATAATTCATTGGTGCTGAAACAAAGCTTCCTATTAGATCTAGGGATACAGCACCCTGTGTGACAATAAAAATAATCGAAGCTCATTGCACTCAAGCAAACCCTGCTTTGGCAGAGGTCCTAGAGGTAGTGAGCTGAGCAAGATCTGTTTTGTTGAAGGACCAAATGGACTCAGCAATATTTAACATGAATCATGCTCTTTGCTGTCATTCCTATTAAAGTCTTAGAGCTTTTAAAACTCCACCTGCCCGTTAGGGGACATCCTCCTTGCAAGATGCGTTCCATTCAGGAACACAGAGTTCCTCTTCAAAACAATACACAAAAAAGCCAGGTCTGGCAGGTTAGATGAAATGTTTAAAGATTCAGCTGCACATTGAAAGTAAGTGGGTGGAAAATAATAATCGGAGTGTAAAACAGCAGCTAGTTCCTGGAGTGGAGAATGATTCTTGCTGTTTGTGAAAGGGAGATAAGTCCTAGTTAAGAGGCTGTCTCCATGGTATTCTTCAAGTAGTCTCTGGTTTAGCATTAAGCATAAGTGGTCTATGTTAAAGTGGGAATCCTTAGATCAAGCTGTTTGGAATCCTAAGCTGCTCTGGCATGGAGAGCTCATTCATTAAAGCTACAAAGGAAGAAACAAAAGCGTAGCTATGTTTGTCTATTGTTGCATGTGTTAATGAATATTGCGCAAGGTGGGTGAAAAATGCCTCATAACAATATACCAGCTGCCCAGGCAATGCACAACATTTAGGAGACAATCATTTAGAATCAATTTCTAGGAAGTTTTCAGCACATGGCAATAGCAGATGATCAGTAAGGAACACCCCGCCCCCCCCCACAAAGCCTATATACCAGCAGTTCTCAAACTGGGGTCTGTGGACCCCCAGGGTACTCCAGGGGGTCCATGAGTCATGTCCGGGGCCACTGGCCCCACTGATCAAATCCTCATCCTCCTCCCTCCCAGTGCCTCCTGCATGCTGTGGAACAGCTGTTCAGTGGCATGCAGGGGGAGCGGGAGGAGCAGGGATGGGGTGTGCTTGGGGGAGGGGTCAAGAAAGAGGCAGGGAAGAGGAGGGGCAAGGGTGGGGCAAGAAGGGGTGAGGCCTTGAGGGAAGGGTGGAGTGGAGGCGGGGCCCGAGGCTGAGCAGGGGTTGAGCACCCTGGGAAAAATTAAAAGCTGGCTTTGGGGTCCACAAAATTTTTAAAATGAAAATGGGGGTCCTTGGGTTGTTTAAAGTTTGAGAGTGGCTGCTACATACTGTTAATGATTTAATTTTCAATCACTTGTGTCTTTGACAATGCTGTTGGGAAGCATTGCTGGATTGTTAGTAGGAGTTACAACTTTCTGTAAGGTGCATGTGAATTGCTTGCCATGGATAAGCTTAAGAAGTGGAGAACAGATACCAACCATTGACTGCATCAGAGGAGCTGGTCAAATGAGGGGAGATGATGTTCGTAACAGAAACACTGAGGGTTTTCTCTTGATAGGTAGAGTCAAGAAGGAACTTGAGCTGAGGGGAAGAGTTGCTGAATTTGTGAGGAGGAACACATTATTTGAGGTCATGCTTCTGGTTGTAGAGCTAAATAACAGTGGTACCAGCAAGTATTGGAAAGCGTGTCCAGCTAGCTCGCATTAGAAAAGGCAAAACAACAAATATCGTCACTGAAGTCAAAGGTGTTACTCTGGCAGTAAAGGAGGCCCCAGGTTCCATTATCTGAATATGTGGAAAAAAAGTGAAGAAAGAATTAGAAAACCAGCAGGAAATGATTTGGGACGTTGCCTGGCTTCTTTTATAGTATGAAGTTCCGGCGGTAAGTCATGCTGAGGAACACTTTTTATTTTCAAATGAAGAATTCTCAATAGGCAGTGCAAGGTTTCAGTGAAGAGGTGATGACAGAGTAGGGGCTGGAGTTAATAATGGAAGCACTTACACAACCTTAAATTCAGCGCTAGCTGATGCTTTCATGATACCTATTTCATGCGTTGGCTTCACTGTTAGTGAAAGAGAATTAAACTTTTTTTTTTTTTTTTTTTGCTGGGTGCAATGAGAATCTTTCAGTAGCTTTCACCTTTCAGTTAGTTTTATGCGTGGAACGTCTGCATAGAATGGTGCTCGCTTAAAGAGCTCAGCATTGTTCCGTGGATGCAATACTGAATGAACAAGAAAGGCTTGAGCCTTTAAAAATAGGGCCTAACGTCCATGGTCAAAATTCTTAAACTCGGGTGCCCATAGTTCGGACCCCAAATCCCTATTCAGGCACTTACGTTAGAAGTGAGCTGATTTTCAAAGATGCTAAGCATCTCTATCTAGACTTCCGTGGGATTTGTGGGTGCAAGAGACTCTGAAAATCAAGCCACTTCGGTTCCTAAATACGGGTTTGAAAGCTTAACTTTAAGGCAACCAGGTTTGAACATTTTGTCCATGTGCAAAAACATGAGCACTTTTGAATGCCCATTGTCAGCATGTGAGTGCTGTGAAGGGAGTTGTTATATCTGTCTGTACTTGGGGACCACAATATGCAATGGCTCCCATAACAATGCATAGAAAGCATCCCCTGGTTTTCTCCAGGCCTACTGGCACTTCAGTGTTCATAGCTATATCCCTTTGAGGCATGGAGCACTGCAGAGTTTGCTGGTTGACCTCTCTCCTAGTCTCCTTGTTCTTCCTAGTGCTCTGTAGCAGGATTCTGGCTGCCTCTTGCATAGGTGTGCTGCTGGTGGAGGAGACGCTTCGTTCCCACTCCTCTCTCGAACATCTGCTCAGGGCCAGTCATAAATTAGCCCCTAGTCAGCAGATGCGGCCTTTAAGTTTCCATGCAATCATGGAAGAAGGGTGGAATTTAGGTTGCTCAGTAGTTCATACCTAAATGGAGCAGGACCTCATTGTACTAAGCACTGTACAAACACAGAACTAAAAGGCAGTAGTCTCTGCCCCAAAGAGTTCACAATCTCCATATAAAACAAAAAACAACAGATGGAGATAGATAGATGGCGGGAGCACCAGGAAATGAAGCAATCTAGGTTGGTATGATAGGCATTGGTCTCAGCACAGCAGCTACTTATATGGCTGTCATCACTGTAGTATCTGAATGAATAAATGTTCATTGCAATCAGAATTTGAAATGGAAGCGGTTTATTAAGTCCCTACCCACCCATCCCATCAGCTAACACGGGCATGTTTTCTGTCATATATATTTTCTAGTGTGATGTCCAATTTCATATTTAAATATCTCAAGTTTCGTGGCTTTTCCTAATTCCCTTGGGAGGCTATTTCACAGTCTAATACATCTTACTGTCAAAAAGCCTTTCCCCTTCCTAGTACTTAGCAAAATATTCCCTTTCTTAATTTCATCCTATTACTCTGTTTATATTTAGTTATAATTGTGATTCATTCTTCCAGTTAAGAAAATGTCATTTTTCTGGGCTGTTGGGTTTTTTCCAGGGGGGAAAGAGAGGGGACTTTTACTTAATTGCCACACATACTTGTGTTTCATTTGAATGAAGTAGCATGTAAGTGGTACTGAAAACAGACGTTTTTTTTTTTTAATTGTGTAAAAATTTACCGAGGAAAATCTGATGAATCACAAGCTTTTCATAGCTAATTACTGGGTGGGTTTTTAACATCTGTATGGAAATAGACTCCTTATATGAAAACTCCAAAAACAGCCTGAAAATGGCTAGGAACGAAAATGTTTACATGTCTGTTATTACCATCATTTATACAATCAACTTCCAAAGGGCTGTGCCCAGCACTCTATACATTTCAATTATATTATTAGCAATAGCTCTTCACTGAAGTAATTGGTACACTCACTTTATCTAATGGAGTATTTTTCATCTAATTGACTTCAAATTTATCATATAAATGTCAAAGCCAAATTTTCCTATAATAACCTATTATCTCTGCTGTTCTAGCTCGCTGCACTCACAAGAAACAGAGTAATAATCATCTTTGGGATAATGAAGGACAGCAACTTAATTCACAAAGTGCTGAGGAGAATGACAGCTACTTTTCCCTTATCAGAAGCAGAAACCTTTAATATATTCATTTAATTAGGCTGCAGGTCCCATTTGCAAGATATTTTCCCTCCCCACTCTCCTTTGTAACACAAAGATGAATCTATCTTTCACGAAAAAATGAGACCATCCCGTAGTTCCTTGATGGGCCTTCCTGTGAACATGTCTTTAGATAAGCATTTCCATTATACTGAGGGTTTTCAACTTTCTTTCCTTACTCTGTGTAGAGTAATCAATTGTAGCATAAGAAATAGGCAATTGTATCATGACACAGAAATGGCAATGGGACAATGGAAGAGGCTTTTTAATGTGTAAATGAATTTTTGAGAATAAATATGGGGGAAAAATATATGGTGCAAGTGTAACCATCAATCCTAGAGATTTTATACGGGACGGGCCTAAATGAGACAGAACTACTCTAGCAGGTTCTATATTGAAGATATATTGTTATTTTCTGTTGAATGGCTGAGCGTTGTGCATTACACTGTTTTTCTGTACTGGGATCAGAGCCGTAACTCGAAATTCCTAGGGGCTTACCCTCCGCCGAAGCCGCAGCACCGGCAGACCTCCCACAGGCAAGCGGAAGCGGCTTCATCGGCAGTTCAGAGGAGGGTATTTTTAGCCGCCGCCGAAGCCGCTTCTTCTGTGGGAGGTCCGCAGGTGCCGTGGCTTCAGCAGCAATTCGGCGGAGGGGGCCTTCTGCGCACACACTCGCGGACCTCCCGCAGGTAAGCTAGGGCGGCTTCGGCGGTGGGGGAGGACGGGCGCCCCTGCCAGCAGTGCGCCCCGAGGCGAGTGCCTCACTCGCCTCGCCCTCGTTACGGCCCTGACTGGGATGGTGATAGCATTTAAGGCCAGGTTTTATGGGGCTTCTAATTTTATCTCCTATCTTTTAAGGCTCATAAATGTTTGGATAACTTTTAAAGACTTTTGTTCTATCAGTTCATGTGTCTTTGTTCCTTCTTCTGGTTCTAGCTACAATCAAAAAGGGTAAAATGCCAGGGGTTGAATGATGCCCCAAAAGGCAGGGCAAAGAGGGATGGTGCTTTGGCAGCTGTGCCCGAGAGCACTGTGCTTGAGTAAAGCATTGCTCCTCCAGTGGTGCTGGGTACCATGGATCTTGCTATGCCTTTAATAAAGCATGCTCCTCATGTGCCCCAGCATCCCTCCCTTGCTTGCCAGAATTTGGGGACAGGCATGGGTCCAACTACCTCCTCCCCAGACACATCCCTTTCCGGGTCCAATTAGTATTGCTGGCAACACTTGTCTGCCCTGGCAGAGAAATGGCTTCTTCTGGTCCCTTCCCCATCCACCTTCTAGTGTATCTGGACAGGCCTCGTCCTCATTTGAGATTTTTCTCCTGAGATTTTTCAGCCCATTTTTTGCTTGCACAATTCTCAAAGGCAAATCCCTGAACCTTTTCGGGTTCACACATTACAAATTGCAGCTACATCTCTAGGGAAAAACTCACTTTCCAAAAAAATGAATTTATATTACTGAGACCAGATCCTCATTTTGCATACGGCACTCAACAAAGAAGTCACTACAGTTTTTTTAATGTTGCAATTATGTATGTCTTTTCAACTTGCACTTTGGGCTGACAACAGGATTTGATGCTGAAACACTCTCAGCTAAAAGCATAATGCTCTACTGATCTTTGGTCATAGAAAATGGTCACTCAAAAGTTCAGGGATTTGACACATCTTTTCTAAATGACATTGATGGGGGGTGGGGCAGGGAGAAGAACGGTCTTACTATGTTTTTGAATGAGATGTTGTGGCCATTTCAAACTAAGTTTAGATATTTAAACTTAGTTTGTATCAAAGCATGTACTCCCCTCAAAACTGGTATTGAGGAGCGCCGGCGGGGGGAGAGCACGGCATGCCCCGCTTACCCCCAGCCGGAGGAGTGCTGGTGGGGAGAGAGCGCGGTATGCCCCGCTCTCCCCTGGCCGGAGGAGTGCCGCAGGGAGGGTGGCATGCCCACCTGCGGCCCCGCTCTCCCCCGGCGGGAGGAGCGGGTGGGCGGGGGTGGGGGGATCGCCGAGTGGGCAGGCAGTGGGGGGGGCAGGCAGGGCGAGCAGTGAGCCATCAGGGGTTCTAGGGGCGGGCATGGGGGTTTCTGGTAGGGGAGGGAGGAGGCAAGAGGAGGCGGGTGGTGGGTGGGGGACTGACTAGGAGGGATGCAGCAAGCCAGCAGGGGGCTAGGGGGTGAAGAGTGGTGTGATGGTGGGGCCGAGCGGGGAGGGGGCAGGCAGGGGAGGGGCCGAGCGGGAAAGGGGCAGCGCTGGGGGTATTTCCGTGGGGCCGGAGGGTTTCGGCCCTCAGCTGCTTTCTTTGGGGTAATATTGCCCTCGCCGCTTTACGAGTTGTGCAGGCCTGCACTAGAGAGAGAGAGAAAGATCCACCACTCTCCTTCTGTGGGCTACACACACACTGAAGGCAGTGCAGGAGCAGTATTCATAGAATCATAGAATCTCAGGGTTGGAAGGGACGTCAGGAGGCCATCTAGTCCAACCCCCTGCTCAAAGCAGGACCAACCCCAACTAAATCATCCCAGCCAGGGCTTTGTCAAGCCTGACCTTAAAAACCTCTAAGGAAGGAGATTCCACCACCTCCCTAGGTAACCCATTCCAGTGCTTCACCACCCTACTAGTGAAAACGTTTTTCCTAATATCCAACCTAAACCTCCCCCTCTGCAACTTCAGACCATTACTCCTTGTTCTGTCATCTTCTACCACTGAGAACAGTCTAGATCCATCCTCTTTGGAACCCCCTTTCAGGTAGTTGAAAGCAGCTATCAAATCCCCCCTCATTCTTCTCTTCTGCAGGCTAAACAATCCCAGTTCCCTCAGCCTCTCCTCATAAGTCATGTGCTCCAGCCCCCTAATCATTTTTGTTGCCCTCCGCTGGACTCTTTCCAATTTATCCACATCCTTCTTGTAGTGTGAGGCCCAAAACTGGACACAGTACTCCAAATGAGGCCTCACCAGTGCCGAATTACGAATTACGCATACACTGGAGATGGGGGACTCTATCCTGGGAAGCAGTGACTGAAAAATGTTGGGGGTAGTGATGGATAATCAGCTGAATATGAACTCTCTGCACTGTGGCCAAAAGGGTTAATGTATTCTGTGGACGCATAAACAGGAGAATCTCAAGTAGGTTAGATGAAGAGTCCTGTGGCACCTTATAGACTAACAGACGTATTGGAGCATAAGCTTTCGTGGGTGAATACCCACTTCTTCAAGTAGGTTATTTTACCTCTGTATTGGCACTGATGCAACCACCGCTGGAATACTATGTCCAGTTATGGTGTTCTCAATTCAAGAAGGATGTTGAGTAATTGGAGAGGGTTCAGAGACGAGCCAGGATAATGGTTAAAGTATTAGAAAATGAGCCTTGTTGATTCAAGAGGCTCAATCTATTTAGCTTAACAAAGAGAAGATTAAGGGGTGACTTGATTAGTCTATGAACATCTTCATGGGGAACAAATATTCAATAATGGGCTTTTCAATCTAGCCGAGAAAAGGTAGAGCACAATCCAATGGCTGGAAGTTGAAGATAGACAAATATGGTGTGCAATTTTAATGAGGGGATTGTTCCAATAATTAACCATTGGAACAATTTACCAACGGTCGTGTTGGAGTCTCCATCACTGTGAATTTTTAAATCAAGATTGGCTATTTTTCTAAAAAGTCTGCTTTAGGAATTATTTTGGGGAAGTTCTATGATCTGTGTTATAGAGGAGGTCCGATTAGATCAGGGGTGGCCAACCTGAGCCTGAGATGTGCCAAAATTTACCAATGTGCATTGCCAAAGAGCCACAGGAACACATCAGCAGCTCCCCACCCCCAGTGTCTCCCACTCGCCAGCAGCACCGCCGATCAGCACCTAACCCTCCATCCCTGTGCCTCCCACCGGCTGTGATCAGCTGTTTTGTGGTGTGCTTGAGGCTCGGGGGGAGGAGGAGGAGCAAGGGCATGGCCAACTCAGGGGAACAGGTGGGGGCCTTGGGGGAAGGAGTGGAGTGGGGCTGGGGCCTGGGGCAGAGCCAGCGGTTGAGCAGTGAGCACCCTGTAGCACATTGGAAAGTTGGCACCTGTAGCTCCAGCCCTGGAGTTGGCGCCTATGCAAGGAGCCGCGTATTAACCTCTGAAGAGCCGCATGTGGCTCCAGAGCCACAGGTTGGCCACCCCTGGATTAGATGATCACAGTGGGTCCATTCTAGCCTTGGAATCTATGAAAGGGGTTGAGGGAGAAAGGCGGTTGTATAGTGGACTCCAATCCTCTGTTAATGTTCTGGCGCCAAGCTGCTACCGCTTGGTGGCAGCAGTGTGATCCAAGAGGGGGACTATATAGCTAAATCCACCATTCGTATGAGGAGGTAGGCCCACACTCTGGGCCTTTCTTACTATATTTCCTTTCCAGTAAGGGAACCAGTGCGCACGGCATACGGAACTACTGCTTATCGAGGACCTTTGTGTCTGGAACTTAACCCTGTATGTGCTCATGCTGTAGCTTTTGGATAGCATGTCATGCAAGGACGTGCAGGAACCATCACCTTCCTGTGGTAAACTTTTATCTTTTTCGGAGGGAAAATCCCGCCTCTTCCCCCCACCCCCAGCTCTGCTTCACATACTGGTTGTTGCACACAATCTTTAAAGGCAGCAGAGCGACCATAGTATGGCCGCACGAGGCCGTGCTGGTGGGGAACAGGCTATAGGGAAGCTGCATATAGAGGCTGCTCTCGGCTGTAGAATGGGGACCGTTGAGAATCTGCCACGGCTTTGTGGTCCCAAAGGCCAAAGCAGCAGCTGCTATTGTTGCCTGGGCAGCTGCACTGGTGCTTTACTGCGTGAGGTAGGGATCTAACCCTTTCAAAAATCTCCGCGCGTTTCGTTTATTTGAGCTAAGTTCAGGGGACCAAGAATTTGTGATGGTGGGAGAGTCTGTGCTCAATTTAGCCCTGTGAATCTCATTAAAGTCAATAGCAGCCGTGTTCATGAGAGTTGTGCAGTGTGGCACTGAAGGAAGAATAAAGCCACCGTTTAAAATGCTCTCCATTAAAAAAAAGCAACCCACAATGTGCTGTCAAGTAGCAGGTCAAGCTAGCCAAGTCTTCGCTTCAGTGGAGCATATTGGAAGCTAATGTTAGTCACAACATATCGCTTTATTCAGTGGCTTCATTAAGAGCGGGCTGCACGACGCAGCATGTATCTTTTCCTTTCATGCTTTGTTGCCAGTAAGTCTATTCTGCCCTTTGTCCTTTACATTTCCAAAAGTGAATATTTATATTTCAAGGAGTTTTAATTCTTCTCTCCTTAAAATACCGCTCCAAATAGGTGGCCAAAATGACAGAAATAATTAGTTAAAAATAGAGGCCTCAGGAACCATAACAGACCTGAGATTCATTGGGCCTACGCCAAATATTTCAGAAGCTATATTTTCCTATACTCCCATCATTTTACTACATAACTACAGCACTGTCACTCTGACAGGTCATTATAATACATCTGCACAATACTGGTGGAAGAGACGCATTAACCAATTTTAGGGGAAGCACTAGTCATCCCAATTGCTTCCTTTTTAAAACCAAAAGGAAGTGAAAATTTGTTTTAAAAAGGTACATGTTGCTAATATTTCCAAAGTGCTTGAAGATACAGACAGAATGGGGTCAATGCAATTGATGTGCTAACAGCTAAAGGTTCCGACATTTTGTTCAATTGGGACAAGTCCTAAAATGTTAAGTTGCTAATGGAAAGTTTGTCTGAAACTTGTGATGTCTTCGCTACTTGCCTTTTCTTGGTCCCGGCTCTTTCTCTGACTTTTTCTTTCTCCGGTTTTGTCTTTTACCCTTTACACAACAAAAAAACCCAACAATATGAGAAACCACATGGGTACAGCTGGTCCCAAATAACTGTTTTTACTAAATATACCCAAATGTGCAAGGCCTAGCCCCACACATACTGCTTCTCTGACAGGGAGGAGGTGGTTCTACATCATAGAAGGCCGTATATATCAGGAGGACTCATACTGTTTAAAAAGATACTGCCCTATTCCTATATACTACATCTGACCATCTTCTTGATCAGCTCCCTAACTCTAGTCCTCGTCCCATAGTACAACTAACTTTCTGGAGGATGTAACACTTTCCTTTCCACAGCGAACCTGATTCTGTCCTTGCTGCCTTTTCCTTCCGATACAAGTATACTTCTCTTTTTCCTCCCTCCCAGAGACACAAAGGCAAGGTCTGTTTTATTATCCCAGACAGTTCTATGGTGGCCATATTGTGCTAGCAAGTCCAACACAAGTCTGTTGGGTGACTTAATTCTCAAACATGGCTTCCCCAGGTCAGAGCGGGGCACAAGAGAACATCCCGGGTTGCTTTTTTTTCTCCGGGTGGAATATTTTGGCATGCACAAGATTTCAGCAGTCAACCCCGCAATGGCAATCAGAGAAGTTGAAACCTGGATGGAATTGATGGATAGCAACAAATGTATGGGAACATTCAATGGGCCAGATCTGAATTTGGATGGTATAGATGAGGTGCTTAACCGAGCTCACCTGAAGCTGCCAAAATGTACATGTTGCTTGTTATTCATGTTGAGGTTCAAAACAGTTGTATCAGTCATCTATAGCATGCATATTCACACCTGTGCCTTTGAGACAAAAATTAATTTCAGCACACTGCTAAAAAAATGTGGGTTTGGCAATGTTGCCATGCTGAAATATTTGTGGGATTCTTTTAAATTGCTCATACAATATAATGGGTTGAATGCTACTCATATTTTTACTCATGGAACTGCATTGCAGGCAGTAGGGTTGCACAGTTGAAACTGAGGGCAGCATATGGTCCAGTTATTTTTGTGATCTATAGTGTTACAAAATGACTCAAAGTGCAACTCCAGGTAAAGTGTGAGGAAGGTTTGCAAGGAAGCATTTAAAGAGAGGAAGTGGCGCAGGGGAATGGGTGATGTGCCATGGTGCCATTTTGTGCATCTATGTAATAGGAAGTGCTGAGATGAGAGGAAGTAGGCATGGGAGAGACATAGAGTATGGGACAGAGTGAGAAACGAAACCCATTTTTGATGTAGTAATTTAATAAAAGCAGTTTACTGAAATCGGAGTCTCCCTGATTCCTCAAGAATATTGCAGAGGGGAAGAATACTCCAAATATACGGGGCAACACAAGGGAAGGAATGATGCTCCTTGTGCAAAAACACAGGGAGAAGACACAATGGCGTCCCAGGTTGGAGGCATGGGATGTTGAAGTTCACCCCTTTGCAGAGAAGCTCTAGAAAGCCCTTGTGTTGCTTAAGTAACTGAAAAAGGGTGTAAGTGGAACTGCATTTGGCTATAGACCATGTGCTGCTGGCATCTGTAAAGGGGTGAATTTCACTTGCCTTGTGGGTGGAGGAGGCAGTGGTATGGGATCAGAGGGGTATATAGTAGGGCAAGGCCATGGCAAGTTCTGAATACCAGGAGGGCAACTCTTGAATCAAATTCAGTGATGGATAAGGAGTCAGTAAAGAAGTTGGGCTGACATGGTCCTGCTTCTTGGGAGATCACTCTTGATCTCCCTGGGGTTTAGAGGATAGAGAAATCTAGCAGCCATGGAAAAGTGATGAGGTCAGAGACTGTGAAGTAGAAGGCAAAAATGGGCAAGGAATGAGACCACGGAGAGAGTAGGAAACAAGAAGGAAAAGAGGAATACCAGTTTTGAAGAGAGTTTGTATCAAAGCACGTACTAAGTTTAAATATCTAAGCTTAGTTTGAAATGGCCACAACATCCCATTCAAAAGCAGTAATAGCAAAAACATAGTAAGACCGTTCTTCTCCCTGCCCCCCAATCAATGTCATTTAGAAAAGATGTGTCAAATCCCTAAGCTTTTGAGTGACCATTTTCTATGACCAAAGATCATATATTTTTAATGGCCAACATGGAGGAAGACACACTAATTCATGCATATAGAAAGGTTTCCTTGTATAGTAATGATCATGGTGTCCTATAATTTTCTCTGGACTCCTCTATTTGCTGACTTCTTTGATTTTTTTGTTTTGTTTTTACTCAAGATGGTGAGTTATAAGAAATTCATGATTTACTGTGAATGGCTGTAATGTTGCTGGCACTTTTCTTAGGTACTTCTACAGCCCACATCATGTGCCTCACTTTATGTATTTATCCCTCTTTAATGCATTTATCCTCACACCAGCCTTGTGATGTAGGGAAGTGCTGTTATTCCCATTTTGCAGGTGGGGAAACTAAGCCACAGAGAGATTTAGTATGTCTGTATTGCCATTGGTGGTGTCATCGCATCTTGGGCAAGCAGACCTGTACTAGGTTTACTTTAGCTAGCATAGCTATAAAGAACTGTGAAGATGCAGCAGCATGGACATCCGTGTGAGTTATATGACCCAGTCGAGAACCCTGGACACATACTTCAGTTGCTAGCCTGTGTGCACCAGGGTCGGTGTCTGGACTGGTATTTTTAGTCACACTCAATAGATTAAAGCTGGGACTGGTATGTCTATCCAATCTGCAATCCCACTTGAGTTGCAGTATAGATGTACCCTAAGGGCCAGCTTTGAAAAGGTATTTAGGCATCTAAAGATGCAGATGGGAGCCCAGCAGGATTTGAGAAGCACTTAACTCCCATTGAAATATTTTGAGTATTTGCATCTTTAGGCACCTGAATACCTTTAAAAGTGACTGGGCCAGGGTCACACAGGAAGTTTGTAGTGGAGCAGGAACTGAAGCTGAACATCCTGAGTCCCATGCTAGCACCCTAACCACTCATAGAATCATAGAATATCAGGGTTGGAAGGGACCTTAGGAGGTCATCTAGTCCAACCCCCTGCTCAAAGCAGGACCAATCCCCAATTCTTGCCCCAGATCCCTAAATGGCCCCCTCAAGGATTGAACTCACAACCCTGGGTTTAGCAGGCCAATGGTCAAACCACTGAACCATCCTACTCTCTTTTCAGGCTCTTGCTTGTTAAACCTTTGTATGCATCACAGTTGCTGAAGTTGACTTGACAAATAGAAAAGATTCTTTGACAATCAAATGAAGTGGGGGAAATGTAATCCTGCTAAGAATTTAATTCCAGCAATAGGCCTACACAGAACATCCATAAAGTATAGCAAGTCAATATGAAACACATGTATGGCTCCATTTCTCCTTTATGATTTGTGGCAAGTATACCCAGTTACCTGGTAGACAAAAGTACAGGCTATATAATCTTATCTGTTAAATACGTCCTCATAGTGCTAGTCAAATTGAAAGATACGTAATGATGGCAACAGCTACCTTCATGTTTATTAAACAGAATTGACATAGCAATTGTGAATATTGGCCACAGGGTCAGGTATTAACTCAGGATATTTCCTTTGTAGAAGAAAAATTGTAACAGCTTGAGCATAATTACTGCGATGTGCACAAGGGACAGAAAACCTATGTAGAGCTCTCACAAGACAATGAAGCAAAGCTGGCTAAGGGGAGTCCTGGATTTCCCAGATTTGTTACTATCACAATGGTAGCTGTATGTCTAAATCCTGTAGATGGTTTTCAAAACTCTCAACCATCTTTTATTCTCATTTTGCTGGAGTATCAAATTGTTTCTGTCACCGCAAGGAGGATTGTGTTCCTGATTGGAAAAAAGAACTTTGAACTGACCTTTGCCTCTCTTCAGAGCATTCCCCATTTAAAATAATTGCCTGTTTCTTTAAGGAAAAATCCCATAGTTCATAGACAGAGAGAAATAAGAATTTCAGTACCACCTTTCAGTTTACAAGATCTATGGTGAGAAAGTGAAGACTATTTGGAGAACTATCAATACAATTATAGATAAACTTGCTGTTTACCATGCAGGTAAGGATGGTACAAATGATCATAAGCACAGCCAACCTTTTCAATAAGGGTCAAAGGACATGAAGCAATTATTACTGTACTTCTGGCAGAGTGAGCATTGCACTGAGTACATAACAAATGGTAACCATTTGTTGTACTGATGTACTGTGCATTGATCTTACTTTTCATGGCAGGGAGTTTCTCAAGAGTGAAGATGCTCTCCCATACTATGTTAAACCCAGTGCACGTGTTGGGGGACATAAAGACTACAATTCAGTGGCGAAACTAGATTTAAGTCTTGGTGTTAAAAGCTCTTTGGTCCATCTTCTTGCAATCTACTTTTGTATAAATTAAATTTAGGCCTGAATTGAATGGCTACAGGCACCTCCCTATTTGGAAACCTTTGCAAAGGATGAAGACGTCAGGGGAAAAAAGTGCCTAAGTCCAACCTTCTATATTCCCCCTCTTCTCCCTCCCCCATCCCTGCAGAAATGTCAATTTTTGAAAATGTGACTTACGAACTTAAGGTGCTTTCAAAAATGTCACCCCATTTTTACCATGTTACCCCTAATTCATGCATCAGATTCTATCCCTCAGTAGTTTTATGCTGCTTACCGCAATTCTGGTTTTAACTGTATATACTTTTTAATTGGATACAGTGGCCAGATTCTCTGGTCCATTAGAAGCTGGCAGATTGGGGTCTGGTGGGATTCCCTCTAGTTAGGGGAAGCCTTGGGTACCTACACCAACCTCCATCCTGCACCTCGATATAGGGAGCAGGTCCAGGGAAAAGGAGTGGTCAGGGCACCCCAGCATTTGTCTGGTCCCCAACTGTCTGAATGGCCCATGGCACAATTTCGGGCAGTCTTCAAACTACTCTGATTTGTGCTGTGAGACTGGACTGTCATTGATCCCGTAGAGGATCAGAGGGGTGGACTGAAGAACCTGGCCCAGTATTCTTTCCTTGTTCCTATCTTAGAGCCTGACCCTGCAGATACTTACGTGTGTGAGTAACTTTCTGTACATAAACTTAACCTGAGGTAGAGTTACTTATGTGTAAATCGTTGCCAGATCAAGCCTAAAAACTATACTGTAATTTTGCTGTGTGTTTTTATACTGCCACATTTCACCCTAGAGGAGGTTGCATTTCAGTAATGAGTGCATACACCTTGTGTATTAAAAGCCTGAATGCAGCACTTTACTCATGCAAGTAGACCCACTGAGTATAATGGTATACTAATATATTTAAAGTTACTCACCTATGTGAGTTCTAAGTCTGTAAACACCTAAGGAAGGAAAGGATTATGATGATTAGTAGTGGTTTTTTAAAAAGGTTTTCAAAGAAAAAACCGAAAAGGAAAATGTACTAGGTAAATTAAGTAGAAGCAACAAAGAGTCCTGTGTCACCTTATAGACTAACAGACGTCGGATGCATCTGAAGAAGTGGGTATTCACCCACGAAAGCTTATGCTCCAATACGTCTGTTAGTCTATAAGGTGCCACAGGACTGTTTGTTGCTTCTACAGATCCAGACTAACATGGCTACCCCTCTGATACTAGGTAAATTAAGTTATAACGTTACTTTTTAACTGATTCATACAAATATTGTATTGGCTGAAAGGTGTTGATTCTGAAAGAGCATTTGCTACCTTTGTCCAATTAAAGCAATGAGCAATAAGAGACCTTGTTCAGGGAGATGTGTCAGAACTGTGATAATGACGTTGGCACTGGACCATTTCTTCATCTGTGACATTTATCATGGAGCAATAGTGAGCATCTTGATAGTGAGTTCCTGCTGTGAAATACAATGAATGTAATATCTAGAAAACAAGAGAGAACAGATGTAGCTAGGTTGTATAATCCAGTGTGACATTCATTATCCTTTTGAATGGTGTAACTACTGATCTTGAAACATAGGAAATAAATGCAGCAGAGATGGTCAAAACTCTGTCTGGGTTAAAAGAAATGTATAATTTCAACTACCTGTGAACAGTCATTATGAAGTAGGTTGTCATTACTCCAGTTTTTCATACACACAAGAATCTCTTGCAATATGCCATAAAACCTGTCTAATTTCTCTGGAGATGTTTAATTCCACTGAAATTACCTCTTGCCAAGAAACAGAGGCTGCACAACATAGTGGTAAGGAAATGCTTTCCCATGAAAAATGACTGTCCTGCTTGTATTCCAGGACTTGAAAAGTGGAGAATAGCATGAGCTCTAGCTACTTAAACAGGACTGAAAGGAAACTGTCGAGAATAAAAATAACGTACGTTTTAAAAAATGCACTGCCATCACCTTACAATATTAAAATTGAATTTTTAAATATTGGGGCCTCTTTCACCATTCTGCACTTTGCATAGACCATTTGTACCAGTTCAAAATGGATGCAAAATGTTGCCGTTCTGACTGAGTAGCATTTAACTCCCATTTTGCACTGCAGGGCAACAGTGACTCCCCCATTTATTCTATTTTGGTTTCCTGGGTCACTTCACTCGAAGCAAATAAAGTATAAAAATGGATGGTGAAAGAAGGCTGATCCATTTTGTCATCTATTTATAGCCAGTTTCACTTTCTGACTCTTACACACTAGCATGCTAGTGTGTTGGCTGCGCTACTGATTGCAACTGCAAGGTCCGGAGCGCAAGGGGAGCGGCGCTATAAAAAGGCGCCTCCCCCTGTACTCACCCGGCGGCGCTCCGGGTCTTCAGCGGCACTTTGGCGGCTCACTCTGGGTCTTCGGTGGTACCCGCCACCGAAGACCCGGAGCGCCGCCGGAGTGTAAGAAGCGGCGCTTAAAAAGAAGCGGCGCCTTTTTTTAGTGCTGCTAGAAAAAGATGCCGCTTCCACTGCTTCTGCTCAAGGGGGAGCGGCCGCTCCCCCTGCTCCCCCCTGGCTACGCTACTGGTTGCAATTGGAGGTTTGATTTCCAGCATGTGTAGACATAGTTGCGCTCATTTTAATCTAGCAAGTGTGGGAACCAATAGCAGTGAAGCTGTGGCAGCACAAGCTTCAGCACAGGGTGTATAGGTCTGGCCAGAGCCCTGGGCACTTACTTGAGCACTAGCTTATGCTGAAATCCAGGCTACTGTGGCTTCACGGTTCTTGGTACCCATGGTAGATGTGTATGGATTCCAAAAACTGGTGGGGGGTGTGTTTCACACCCCAAATTCATAGAGACATTTATATTTAGCTATTGCT
The DNA here is from genome assembly GCA_033296515.1 of Macrochelys suwanniensis. NCBI lineage: Eukaryota > Metazoa > Chordata > Testudines > Chelydridae > Macrochelys > Macrochelys suwanniensis. Next base: position 11,897,514 of record CM065783.1, read on the forward strand.
TTAAGTGTCGTTGCCATCTAGTGCAGGGGTTTTCAAACTGGGGGTCGGGACCCCTCATGGGGTCGTGAGGTTAGTACATGGGGGGGGGGGGTTGTGAGCTGTCATCTTCCCCCCCACCCCAAACCCCGCATTGCCTCCAGCATTTATAATGGTGTTAAATCTATAAAAAGTATTTTAATGGGGGGTCACACTCAGAGGCTTGTTATGTGAAAGAGGCCACCAGTAAAAAAAGTTTGAGAGCCACTGGTCTAGTGCTTAGCTCACAAAGAGGCTCTGGCTTACTGTTGTAGCCTATAGGAATTTTCTTTTAGTATAGGTAGCAGAGGCCTGCAGTATTGGAGCAGAAAGACTCTGGTTTTAGTCCTGGTTTCTGAAGGGCACACATGCATTAGCATGAGATTTATGGTAGTAATTGTGTCTGGGGTACATTTTCTTTACAGACTGTAAAGAATGTATAGGGATTTGAACTCCAGTGGACCTCAAGAAAAGCTTCTACTAAACATCTAACCAGGGCTGAGTATGATTTCATAAAACCAGTGATCATAAAGAAAAGACCACTGAATTCTGGAACTGGAACCACTTAAGTATCCAGCAAGCCAAGAATAGCTTTCAAAGAGAGATGGGTCTAAAACACAACCTTTGGATCCAAGTTCACAACTTTACACTTTCCTTATAATGTATGAGTGTGAGCTTTCTGACATTTGGGAAAATTAAAATACAGATCTGGGGTTTTAACTCCCATGTTCATGAGGGCGTAGATCAGAGGGCATAAAGTTAGGGGGGTAAAAACTGATCTCATTTACACCAGCATGAGTCCAGACTTGTGTAAATCCAGAGTAACTAATGATGTTAATAGACAAGTGTAATGGTGATCAGAATCTGGCTCATTCCGGTATGTTTCTATCTTTAGGCTGTGTTTGTTTGACTTCATTCAGCTGGTGTTAACATCGTAAGCAGACATGGACAAAGATCAACATTTCATTTTGTGACAACTTTAGATGTCTTGAAATTGGCTTATATTTGGAACAAAAACAAAAGCTTTTGAACATTTTTGCAAAACAGAATTGCGTAGAAACATCAGTTTTCAGATTAAAATGCTCAGGTGTTTTGATTCTGGTTTCTCCTTTTCTGAGACCAGAGAGTCCATCCTGAACCTCAGAAACCTTCCAGTTGAAAGTTTTTTCAAAATCAATGTTTCCCCGAAAGTTTAGGCATTGATGAAACAGCATATTTTGAAGAAAAGAGAGGAAAAAAAACCCACTGAATATTCCGATCAGCCCTAATGATAAAGTTTACAATATTAGAGGAATCACAAAATTGTGGTTTATTGCACAGGGAAGTGGGTTAAATCAGCATATTCTGCCTAGATGTCTAATGAGGTTCTACATTGGTTTAAAAAACAGAAACTCAAGACTGTAATGTATGTATGATCAACAATATATTGAAAAACTGCATGTGTGTTATATCTGCACTACTGTAATTATTTGTAGTCACAAATGAGTGTGTGTGTGTGTGGGTGCTACATACACTTAACATTCCTTAAACTTCTTTAAACTTAACCTAAAACCATCCCCTGATAAAGACAAAACAATAACAAAGGAACAAGCTTCAGGAGTAAAAAGAGAATGCAGGCAGAAGTCCAGCAACAGCGTGGAGGCTACCCAGTTTATTGCACCCAGTGCAGCATGTATGATTACCTGCCCTATGGGCAGGTGGCATATGTGTGCATTTGGTGCAAAGAGCTCCTGGCCCTCAGAGACCATGTACGGGCTTTGGAGACCAGGGTGACTGAGCTGGAGGAGCTAAGGGAGACAGAGAGGTACACAGATGAGACTTTCTGGGACACAGTAGAACAATCCCACCCCCCGTCTGACAGCCTCTGTGCTGTTGAGGTGGATGAAAGCCTCAGGGAAGGAGAACATTCAACTGGAGCAGAGGGAAATGATCCCATAGTTGGGACCCTCCTTCCAGATGATGTCGTGGTATCCTCTCGCACTGAGGATACTTCTCCGGGGGAGGGAACTTCAGCTATTAGGAAGAGACAGGTTTTAGTACCTGTCGGGGGGAGGGATAGCTCAGTGGTTTGAGCATTGGCCTGCTAAACCCAGGGTTATGGGTTCAATCCTTGAGGGGGCCATTTAGGGATCTGGGGCAAAAAGATCTGTCAGGGGACAGTACTTGGTCCTGCTAATGAAGGCAGGGGACTGGACTCGATGACCTTTCAAGGTCCTTCTAGTTCTATGAGATAGGCATATCTCCATATTAGGGGGAGGGATAGCTCAGTGGTTTGAGCATTGGCCTGCTAAACCCAGGGTTGTGAGTTCAGTCCTTGAGGGGGCCATTTAGGAATCTGGGACAAAAATTGGGGATTGGTCCTGCTTTGAGCAGGGGGTTGGACTAGATGACCTCCTAAGGTCCCTTCCAACCCTGATATTCTATGATTAGTAATGAGCGATTTGATCATTAGAAACCTAGATAGCTGGGTATGCAGTGACTGGGAGAATTGCATGGTGACTTGCCTGTCTGGTGCGAAGGTTGCAGATCTCTCGAGACATCTAGATAGGCTGATGTGCAGTGCTGGGGAGGAGCCAGTGATTGTGGTATATGTAAGTACCAATGACATAGGGAAGGATAGGAGAGAGGTCCTAGAGACCAAATTAAGGCTGCTAGGTATGAGATAGAGGCCCTGGACTTCAATGGTAGCCTTCTCTGAAATGCTTCCACTTCCACATGCAGGGCCAGTTAGACAGGCAGAACTGCAGGGTCTCAATGCGTTGATGAGACAATGGTGTAGGGATGAGGGGTTTAGATTTATTAGGAACTGGGGAAACCTTTGGGAAAGGGGGAGCCTATACAGGAAGGATGGGAACCAGATTGCTGGTGCTTAAAATTAAAAAGGTCGTAGAGCAGTTTTAAAACTAAGGGCTGGGGAAAGCTGGCAGGTGCGGAGGAGCATGTGGTTCAGACATTCCTTAGGGAAGGATCTGTAAATAGAGATTCCCTATGTCCTAATGAGGAGGAGAGGATGGAAGATAAAATACAGGTAGGATCTGATGAGAAACAGTCAAAAGAAAAAAAGTCCCATTAAATTACATTATGTAATGGCAAACAGCTAAAAAGTGACAAGTTTTTAAAGTTCTTATATATATACCAATGCTAGAAGTCTAAATAATAAGATGGGTGAACCAGAGTGCCTCATATTAAATGAGGATATTGATATAATAGGCATCACAGAAACTTGGATGAATGAGGATAATCAATGGGACACAGCAATACCAGGGTCCAAAATATATCAGAAGGACAGAACAGGTCATGCTGGTTCGGGAGTGGCACTATATGTGAAAGAAAGCGTAGAATCAAATGAAGTAAAAATCTTAAATGAGCCAAACTGTACCATAGAATCTCTATGGATAGTAATTCCATGCTTGAATATTAAGAATATAGCAGTAGGGATATATTACCGACCACCTGATCAGGATGGTGATAGTGACTGTGAAATGCTCAGGGAGATTAGAGAGGATATTAAAATAAAAAACTCAATAATGGGGAATTTCAACTATCCCCATATTGACTGGGTACATGTCATCTCAGGAAGGGATGCAGAGATAAAATTTCTTGAAACCTTAAATGACTGCTGCTTGGAGCAGCTAGTCCTGGAACTCGCAAGAAGAGAGGCAATTAGAAGAGAGGTACTAGTGCAGAGAGTGGAATGAATGATACATCTGAGGGAACAGAGCAGAAGGAGACTCCACTGATTGGAAGGCATGAGATGCACCGTCCTAGGGATGGGGGTTCCATGACCACCACTCCCAAGAGGAGGAGGAGGGTGGTGGTGGTCGGGGACTCTCTCCTCACGGGGACTGAGTCATCTATCTGCCGCCCTGACCGGGAAAACCGAGAGGTGTGCTGCTTGCCAGGGGCTAGGATTCGTGATGTGACGGAGAGACTGCCGAGACTCATCAAGCCCTCAGATCGCTACCCCTTCCTGCTTCTCCACGTGGGCACCAATGATACTGCCAAGAATGACCTTGAGGATATTACTGCAGACTACGTGGCTCTGGGAAGAAGGATAAAGGAGTTTGAGGCGCAAGTGGTGTTCTCGTCCATTCTCCCTGTGGCAGGAAAAGGCCGGGGTAGAGACTGTCGAATCGTGGAAGTCAACGAATGGCTACGCAGATGGTGTCGAAGAGAAGGGTTTGGATTCTCTGACCATGGGATGGTGTTCCAAGAAGAAGGAGTGCTAGGCAGAGATGGGCTCCACCTGATGAAGAGAGGGAAGAGCATCTTTGGAAGCAGGCTGGCTAACCTAGTGAGGAGGGCTTTAAACTAGGTTCACCGGGGGAAGGAGACCAAAGCCCCGAGGTAAGTGGGGAAGTGGGATACCGGGAGGAAGCACAAGTAGGTGAGTGCAAGAGGGGAGGGCTCCTGCCCCATACTGGGACAGCAGGACGATCGGTGAGTTATCTTAAATGCCTATACACAAATGCAAGAAGCCTGGGGAACAAGCAGGGAGAACTGGAAGTCCTGGCACAGTCAAGCAATTATGATGTAATTGGAATAACAGAGACTTGGTGGGATAACTCACATGATTGGAGTACTGTCATGGATGGATATAAACTGTTCAGGAAGGATAGGCAGGGCAGAAAAGGTGGGGGAGTTGCGTTGTATGTAAGAGAGCAGTATGACTGCTCAGAGCTCCAGTATGAAACTGCAGAAAAACCTGAGAGTCTCTGGATTAAATTTAGAAGTGTGAGCAACAAGGGTAACGTCGTGGTGGGAGTCTGCTACAGACCACCAGACCAGGGGGATGAGGTGGACGAGGCTTTCTTCCAGCAACTAACAGAAGTTACTAGATCACAGGCCCTGGTTCTCATGGGTGACTTTAATCACCCCGACATCTGCTGGGAGAGCAATACAGCGGTCCACAGACAATCCAGGAAGTTTTTGGAAAGTGCTGGGGACAATTTCCTGGTGCAAGTGCTGGAGGAACCAACTAGGGGAAAAGCTCTTCTTGACCTGCTGCTCACAAACAGGGAAGAAATAGTAGAGGAAGCAATAGTGGATGGGAACCTGGGAGGCAGTGACCATAAGATGGTCGAGTTCAGGATCCTGACACAAGGAAGAAAGGAGAGCAGTAGAATACAGAGCCTGGACTTCAGAAAAGCAGACTTTGACTCCCTCAGGGAACTGATGGGCAAGGTCCCCTGGGAGAATAACATGACGGGGAAAGGAGTCGAGGAAAGCTGGCTGTATTTTAAAGAATCCTTATTGAGGTTGCAGGAACAAACCATCCTGATGTGTAGAAAGAAAAGTAAATATGGCAGGTGACCAGCTTGGCTTAACAGTGAAATCCTTGCTCGTCTTAAACACAAAAAAGCAGCTTACAAGAATTGACCAGGGAGGAGTATATAAATATTGTTCAGGCATGCAGGAGTGAAATTAGGAAGGCCAAATCACACTTGGAGTTGCAGCTAGCCGGAGATGTTAGGAGTAACAAGAAGGGTTTCTTCAGGTATGTGAGCAACAAGAAGAAAGTCAAGGAAAGTGTGGGCCCCTTGCTGAATGAGGGAGGGAACCTAGTGACAGAGGATGTGGAGAAAGCTAGTGTACTCAATGCTTTTTTTGCCTCTGTCTTCACAGACAAGGTCAGCTCCCAGGTGGCTGCACTCCGCAGCACGGTATGGGGAGGAGGTGACCAGCCCTCTGTGGAGAAAGAAGTAGTTTGGGACTATTTAGAAAAGCTGGACGAGCACAAGTCCATGGGGCCGGATGCACTGCATCCGAGGGTGCTAAAGGAGTTGGCCAATGTGATTGCAGAGCCATTGGCCATTATCTTTGACAAATCATGGCAATTGGGGGAGGTCCCGGATGACTGGAAAAAAGCTAATGTAGTGCCCATCTTTAAAAACGGGAAGAAGGAAGATCCGGGGAACTACAGGCCAGTCAGTCTCACCTCAGTCCCTGGAAAAATCATGGAACAGATCCTCAAGGAATCAATTCTGAACCACTTAAAGGAGGGGAAAGTGATCAGGAACAGTCAGCATGGATTCACCAAGGGCAAGTCATGCCTGACTAACCTAATTGCCTTCTATGATGAGATAACTGGCTCTGTGGATGAGGGGAAAGCAGTGGATGTGCTATTTCTTGACTTTAGCAAAGCTTTTGATACAGTCTCCCACAGTATTCTTGCCAGCAAGTTAAAGAAGTATGGGCTGGATGAATGGACGGTAAGGTGGATAGAAAACTGGCTGGATGGTCGTGCTCAATGTGATCAATGGCTCCATGTCTAGTTGGCAGCCGGTATCAAGTGGAGTGCCTCAAGGGTCGGTGCTGGGGCCGGTTTTGTTCAATATCTTCATCAACGATCTGGAGGATGGTGTGGACTGCACCCTTAGCAAGTTTGCAGATGACACTAAATTGGGAGGAGTGGTTGATACGCTGGAGGGTAGGGATAGGATACAGAGGGACCTAGACAAATTAGAGGATTGGGCCAAAAGAAATCTGATGAGGTTCAACAAGGACAAGTGCAGAGTCCTGCACTTAGGACGGAAGAATCCCATGCACTGCTACAGACTAGGGACCGAATGGCTGGGCAGCAGTTCTGCAGAAAAGGACCTAGGGGTTACGGTGGACGAAAAGCTGAATATGAGTCAACAGTGTGCCCTTGTTGCCAAGAAGGCTAACGGCATTTTGGGCTGTATAAGTAGGGGCATTTCCAGCAGATCGAGGGACATGATTATTCCCCTCTATTCGGCACTGGTGAGGCCTCATTTGGAGTACTGTGTCCAGTTTTGGGCCTCACACTACAAGAAGGATGTGGATAAATTGGAAAGAGTCCAACGGAGGGCAACAAAAATGAGTAGGGGGCTGGAGCACATGACTTATGAGGAGAGGCTGAGGGAACTGGGATTGTTTAGCCTGCAGAAGAGAAGAATGAGGGGGGATTTGATAGCTGCTTTCAACTACCTAAAAGGGGGTTCCAAAGAGGATGGATCTAGACTGTTCTCAGTGGTAGAAGATGACAGAACAAGGAGTAATGGTCTCAAGTTGCAGAGGGGGAGGTTTAGGTTGGATATTAGGAAAAACTTTTTCACTAGTAGGGTGGTGAAGCACTGGAATAGGTTACCTAGGGAGGTGGTGGAATCTCCTTCCTTAGAGGTTTTTAAGGTCAGGCTTGACAAAGCCCTGGCTGGGATGATTTAGTTGGGGTTGGTCCTGCTTTGAGCAGGGGGTTGGACTAGATGACCTCCTGAGGTCCCTTCCAACCCTGAGATTCTATGATTCTATGAATTCTTGATTTAGTCCTAAGTGGAGCACAGGATCAGGTCCAAGAGGTGAATATAGCTGGACCGCTTGGTAATAGTGACCATAATATAATGAAATGTACCATCCCTGTGGCAGAAAAAACACCACAGTGGCCCAATACTGTAACATTTAATTTCAGAAAGGGGAACTACACAAAAATGAGGCGGTTAGTTAAACTGAAATTAAAAGGTACAGCACCAAAAGTAAAATCCCTGAAAACTGCATGGAAACTTTTTAAAGACACCATAATAGAGGCTCAACTTAAATGTACACTCCAAATTAAAAAAACACTGTAAGAGAACCAAAAAAGAGCCAACATGGCTAAATAACAAAGTAAAAGAAGCAGAGAGAGTCAAAAAGGCATCCTTTAAAAAGTGGAAGTTAAATCCTAATGAGGAAAAAAGAAAGGCGCATAAACTCTGGCAAATGAAGTGTAAAAATATAGTCAGGAAGTCCAAAAATGTTTTTGAAGTACAGCTAGCCAAAGATTCAAAGTAATAGCAAACATTTTTTTAAGTACATCAGAAGCAGGAAGCCTGCTAAACAACCAGTGGGGCCACTGGACGATCGAGATGCTAAAGGAGCACCCAAGGATGATTAGGCCATTGCAGAAAAACAAAATGAATTCTTTGCATTGATCTTCATGGTTGAGGATGTGAGGGAGATTCCAAAACCTGAGCCATTCTTTTTAGGTGACAAATCTGAGGAACTGTTCCAGATTGAGGTGTCATTATAGGAGGTTTTGGAACAAATTGATAAACTAAACAGTAATAAGTCACCAGGACCAAATGGTATTCACCCAAGAGTTCTGAAGGAAGTCCCATATGAAATTGCAGCACTAGTAACTGTTGTCTGTCATCTATCATTTAAATCAGCTTTTGTACCAAATGACTGGATGATAGCTAATGTGACGCCAATTTTTAAAAAGGGCTCCAGAGGTGACCCCAGCAATTATAGCCGGTAAACCTGATTTCAATACTGGGCAAACTGGTTGAAACTATAGTAAAGAACAAAATTGTCAGACACATAGATGAATGTAATTTATTGGGGAAGAGTCAACATGGTTTTTGTAAAGGGAAATCATGCCTCACTAATCTACTAGAATTCTTTGAGGGGGTCAACAAGCATGTGGACAAGGAAGAGCCAGTGGATATAGTGTATTCAGATTTTCAGAAAGCCTTTGACAAGGTCCCTCACCAGAGGCTCTTAAGCAAAGTAATCAGTCATGGGATAAGAGGGAAGGTTCTCTCACGGATTGGTAACTGGTTAAAAGATAGGAAGCAAAGGGTAGGAATAAATGGTCAGTTTTCAGAATAGAGAGAGGTAAATAGTGGTGTCTCCCAGGGGTCTGTACTGGGCCCAGTCCTATACTGCCCCTTTTCCCAGATCATTTATGAATATGTTAACAGTGAGGTGGCAACATTTGCAGATGATACAAAACTACTCAAGATAGTTAAGTCTCAGGCAGACTGCGAGGAGCTACAAAAGGATGTCTCAAAACTGGGTGAATGGGCAACAAAATGGGCAGAAATTCAGTGTTGATAAATGCGAAGTAATGCACATTGCAAAAAATAATCCCAACTATACATATAGAATGATGGGGTCTAAATTAGCTGTTGACACTCAAGAAAGAGATCTTGGAGTCATTGTGGATAGGTCTCTGAAAACATCCACTCAATGTGCAGCGGCAGTCAAAAAAGCAAATAGAATGTTGGGAATCATGAAGAAAGCAATAAGACAGAAAATATCATATTGCTGCTATAAAAATCAATGATACACCCACATCTTGAATACTGCATTTAGATGTGGTTGCCCCATCTTAAACAAGATATATTGGACTTGGAAAAGGTTTAGAAAAGGGCAACAAAAATGATTAGAGGTATGGCACGGCTGCCGTATGAGGAGAGATTAATAAGACTGGGACTTTTCAGCTTGGAAAAGAGATGACAAAGGGGGAATATGATAGAGGTCTATAAAATTATAACTGAAAGTTAATAAGGAAGTGTTATTTACTCCTTGTCATAACATAAGAACTAAGGGTCACCGAATGAAATTAATAGACGGCAGGTTTAAAACAAACAAAGGGAAGTATTTTTTCACACAACGCACAGTCAACCTGTCAATCCTTGCCAGAGGATGTTAAGGCCAAAACTATAACAGAGTTAAAAAAAGAACTAGATAAATTCATGGAGGATAGGTCTATCAATGGCTATTAGGCAGGATGGGCAGGGATGTTGTCCCTAGCCTCTTTGCCAGAAGCTGGGAATGGCGATGGGATGGATCACTTGATCGTTACCTGTCTGTTCATTCCCTCTGGGGCACCTGGCATTGACCACTGTTGGAAGACAGGATACTGGGCTAGATGGACATTTGGTCTGACCCAGTATGGCCATTCTTATGTTCTTATTTTCCTCAATTTTTTGCCTAGTAATCTACTAGTATGCAATCTATCAGCTGATGTATTTATGCCATATTAGACATTGCTCCCAACTGTGATACATACTGATACTGGGAGTTGAAGTTAGTGGTGATGTTTCTTCTGAAAATAGGAATTAGACATTCAACTTTCATTGAATGTCCAGGAAATTGAGCACCTAACTTATGTAGCCTTATCTGAAAATCCCAGTCCTTGTGTAGGTGTTGGGTCTCTATGGGAGAACTGTGTGTCACACATCTGCTAGAACTGAATGACAAACTTTCAGGAATCTGTAATGACTCAGTAAATGTATGTCAAAGGTGAGGAAGGAGGAAACATTTGTAAGACTTGGAAAACACACACACAGAAATTAGAGGAGAAATTGAGGAAAAGCTACAGGAATTAATTCCAAAGCAATTTGTCTGGTGGCAAGGGAGAAAGGCCAACAGAGAGCAAGATGAATCAGTTAGATGTGGAAGTCTGGTTTATTTTCTGAGAAATAATACTGCTAACAGTGACAGAGGCATGTAGAAACTGACAGCCTAAAAGGTTGGCTGGTTCCATCCAGAGCATCAGGGTGAATTGGTGCAAAAACTAGTCCCTACTGGCACAAATCCTAATCTGTTTCTGATGTTAATTCTGGTTACCCCCACTCCTCCCAAGTGTTTAATAATTTCAAAGGGAGTTGGCTTTAAAAATGTAGGTAAGTTTGGGGATGTTTTTATTTTGTGCTTACTGGTACATTCATCCCTAATGAGAAATGCTTCAAGGGCTCAATCCCACACCCACTAGAGTCAATGGCAAAACTGATATTTACTTCTATGGGGCAGGAGCAGGTCTCGCATAGACATGTAGATGGTATCACACCACTGAAATCTAGGGAATGGGAGTCCCACTGTAATTGTTTTTAACATCTATCACTGAACAAAATCTTTTAGTAGCATTTTCCATTGATATGCCTTAGTCCTATATGGGCAACTTCAGTTGATGATAATCAAACTAGAACTATGTATTTGAAATATGTGTGCCCCTAACTAGATATTTAAAGTTTTATACTGATGGAAACAGAACCAAGGGAAGAGTTTCCAGATGCTGAAATACGCTGCATAATTCAATAAAGTACTCCTGTATATTAGCATCGTCAACTGTTATGAGCGTGAACAAATTCCATCTTTCATTGCCCATTGTGCTTCAGTATGTTGACTTAATGATCTCCATCCTAGAGAGAACTCTATTAGCACTTGCAGATGTCAGTATAAATGTGTATGTGGGAAAGCTTTAGAATGTGAAATATTCACCCTATATACTGCCAATCTCTTGCTGTTAGTGAAGTCTTTGAGAATCTCAAATTGGTTTCTTTTGAATGAATACCAAATTCTGAATTCCTACTGCTTACATTTCCCTGTCACTCATTTAATAAGGCATATGGTGGGGCAACCATAATTCATATTCAAGAAACTTCTATATTTAGAGAGAGTGTTTTGCATCACATAATGACAGTATAGTGAGAGCACTGAAATGATACTAAATCTCTTGCAAAACTTGATCAATAATGCACTGTTCCTTAACTGATATATCTAAAGACCTATCTTTAATGCTGTTCTCTGTAGATCTGGGTTTATTAACAACAAATACCTTATTTTATGTTCTATACCAGTTTCTTATTTTTTCCATAGATCTACAATTCTGAATACAAAAATCCATTGTTTCCTCTGACCTCATAACTGACTGTTTCTTCTCCTGTGAATGGACTGCATTAATGCAACAATGATGTTCAAGGTCAGAATGTTGTAAATAGTCATTCAGTGCTTCGCAGTGTCCCAGATGTCTCGGTGTAATAAGGTACAAGAAAACTCCACTGATGACATTTTGCCCAAGCAATCTGCTCAATTCCTCTGCTGTATCAGAAACTTTTGATGCTTTTGCAATGTCATCTAAAGTTTCCAGCATTGTTTTTGGAGGTTTTTTGAGCATTTCAATTATGGCTTTTATTCAGCAACACCATTTAATTCCTGACAGTTACTTCACTTTGACAATCTCTGATTTAGCTGTTATCTATTTTGCAGCGGTGTCAAGAGCAGCATGATAAAGTGGGCTACTTTGATTGAATATAAACAGAATCTGGACAGTCCAATACAACTTCCTTGCATGCTTAATTTTTATCTGTCACCATATCAGCAAGAAGCCTACAAGAAGATTTAAGCTGATCTTGGTTCACTTCCTTTAGTGCACCATGATGCAATTCATTAATGGATTTGTGTTTTGTGCATATTAATTGAGCCGCATGCTCTGCTTATATTCTAAAACAAATAGTTGGGGGAAAACTATTTTTTTGCATTGGGTCTCCCATGTAGAGGACCAACAAAATGTCTACATACCACTGAAATCCTATTTATGCCCTCAGAATTAAAACAAATGGCTGAGATCCATATTATGCTAATCAGCCCAAGTACTTGAGGAGATGCAAAATAAACCTGTCGCCTACATTTAATATATTACAATATTTTAGATTTTAAGGTGGAAAAAACCTCTCTGGGTCATTTCCCCCTCTAATTAGTGAGGGGGGTTCTCCTCTCCCTTACACTGGTGTTACTCTGATTTTTAACCAGTGTAAATGATCGGATAATCAGGCCCAACATATGGCATGACAAGTAGATGGTGAATTCGTAGATGGATTTTGATTTTCACTAAGATGCACTAACTTGCACATATAAAATATGTAGTTGTGCATGTGCAAAATGACTAATTGAGCGCACACTGATAGACAGGGATTCTCACAGCTCAGGTACTGTTTCTACCAGGTCTTGTGGATCAGATATTTTAAAATAATTTTTTTGGTGTTTCGTGTACGTTGTTTCCAGCTGCCACTAAAGCCATCACACAAACGCCTATGCAGAAATGCCCTTGTATCTATAATTTGTGCATTTTCATAATTAATCTTCTCCATTGCTCTCATGCCTCTCAGTGAATGCTTGCACCTTTAAAATGAGAAAATAATTTCTAACTAAACTACTATCCTGAACTTCTGATGTCTCCCCATTCTTTCCTAATTGCTGCTACTTAGAGTTGATTACATAGTTTTTCATCAAATAAAAAAAGCAGTGAATTTTGTCTTTGTGGAGCATTCATAAACCAGTGTTCGTGAAATTATTCAGTATGTGAACATTTTAAGTTATCGCTGGTGAACATAATGGCTGTGAAGGGATGACTGACCTGATCCAAATGTTTTTGTTCTAAATAAATAATATTTTGCGTTCAGAAGGCTATTTTGGTCACTGATTGCCACCGGCATTGCCCTCTTGGGAACAGAATCGCAGAGGCTGAGCATAAGTTCAGACCTGCTGAGGTAAATCATGGTTGATATACCGGTACTGCAACTCAGGACCTGGTCTGAGTGGAAAAACCGTGTGATTCCACCCTGAGAGGTAGGTCAGAGACATAGGGTGGGCGCCTTTGGACAGACCAGGAAGGGGGTCAGAGGTGCAGTTTGCCTGATAACTGACAAAAATGGCTTATTATCCTTGTTACCTAGTCATCTGTTCAGCAGACACACACATGTAACCCACACACCACCTGGGTGTGGTGTTCTATCCATGTAGTGACACCGAGACCATTTAGTGATTACTGAGTCTGCTACAGCCTTCGCTAACGGCCATGTGGCTTTTAGCTCATGCAGTAGAGGCTCATGCATTTAGCTCCAGAGGTCCCAGGTTTAATCCTGCCCACCGACAACCGGGGTCTGCCGGTGTTACACATACACAGCTTTGTTGTTTGTCTGAGCCACCTGTTGTTGTTTTTTGTATTTTTAAACAGTGAGGTCTTCCAGGCAGGCATGGTCATTGACTAGGGGTGAGATAGCACCAATAACAAAAACGAGTTAGGCATCCAACTTGCATTAACTATCAGTGGGAGTTGGATACCTACCTGCCCTTTGTGCCTTTGAAAATCTCCCCCTATATGCTTATACAGCACCTCGCACTATGGGGCCCTGAAAGAGTTGAGGTCTCTAGGTGCTGTCCCAGTATCCGTGTTTAACCAAACAAATAATAATGTATTTATTTGACTAATCAGGTGAACAAATTTCAACGCTTCATGAATTCCCTACTATTAAAGTGCTTGAATTTGGTAGAATTGGACAGAAGCAATAGTATTTGTAAAACTATTTGTATGCCTGTGTTTAATCAGCTCAGTAATTAATGCAACCACCAAAATTTCCAGTTTGTTGAAAGTACATTTGAAAAGTGGGTTTTCAGATTAGAGCTTTTTCAGGTATGTCCAAACCAAACTAAAGTATTTTTCTTTCTCTCCTGAGTTTTGGCGGCAACAGAAAGGTGGTTATTAAAGGTCAGCTTGCTGCAAAAATAATGAAGTTTCTCTGCCGAAATGTTCAATTTCTAGCGGGCAGGAGAGGAGGAAGAATATTGTCATTTTTCACCGTGAAAAGCGGTGTTAGAAAATGGATAGTTAAGCATAGCTTTAATAATGACATTGTCCTCAAGGCAACTCCGTAAGTAAATAGCTGAAATGTGTCATAGTAACAAATGCATCGAAGAAATATTCTTAATGGAGAGGAGTCGGTCACATCCAACAGCAGCTAGGTTATCCAGGAAAGATCAGCTGGTTGTCATTAAGTTTCTGCAATTTAGTTTATAATAAATATTACGGGTTTGATTGTGATCTCATCGCTTTTGCACTGGTGTAACTCTATTGACTTGAATTGATTTACACCAATGTATGGCGAGAATAGGGCCCATTATTCTTTAACTGAACAATGGAAAGCTCATTGTATGTCATGCAGTAATGGGTGAAACTCAAAAAAATTGGAGGTTCAGGCAGCCATAAGTTTGGGGACTTATCTAAACTGTTTTTATCTATTGGGATGGTAAAATTGGGTTGTAAATGTTGTGAGAATTCTGCTATTTCAGGCTTCTAGGCTGGAGGTGGGGTAGGGAGAAGAGAAGGGAAAATAGCCTTTCCTGTAATATTTATCCACTTCTGCCTGCCTGCCTTGGTCAGGTAACACTCCCATTCTTCACTCTTTCCAGTTTATCAGCTTCTCTCTAGAGCTGAGAAGCTCAGTACAGAATGCATAGTCTACATTTGTGGGGCAGTCAGTGGCATGGTGGTAATATACTATCATTGCTTTTGTTTTCAGTGGCAATTAATGAAATATGGTGCTGTGAAACAAGATCCTGGCAGTACAGAATCTTGATCCTGATTTTGCAAAGTTCGTTTGGGTGCCTGACTTGAGATACTTTAGCAGGCCTCGTTTTCAAGAAGTGCTGAGCACCCTTGAAAAATCAATCCTGGTTAAGTTTAAATTGGACACCCCAGAAATTGAGACATCCACAATCATTGGCTGCTTTTGAAAATCTTGGCTGAGCTGTTTCAGGAAGAATCCTGACCAGATGTCTGATCAAGCCTCAGGACCACTTTGTACATAAAGCACTTCTGACTGCTGCTGTGGTCTGTTCTTGACATGCCACACATCACTGTTGCTCCGTTCAAGCGTTTCTGGTCATTGCCTACTTCCCACAAAGAACCAAAACCTTTATAGTAGCATCAACCTGCCAATGAGAGCACCAGCGAGAAATTCCAGCAAGGTAGCTCCATAATAGTAGCTGGCGTGAGAGAAGCCAGACTTGACAAAGATGCAGATATTGTTTTGTACATTCTTTTTTCTTCAATTCAGCTGCAGCATAAGACTTCTGATTTACATTAGCAACAGCAGGGAGTGTGTGAGAGAGAATGAGATCATGCATAATGAAGGGATAAGTGGGACTGGGTATTTTAAAATGTTTGGTGTTGCATAGAGTTTCCCAAGTTGTAGGTCACAAAGCACCTGTAAGTTGTAGGAGGTTTCCACTGGGTTACAGCCAAACAAAGTGCTCATGTACTGAACATGATGTGCAATACACCCACTCCTAAAATTGCCTCTACAGCACTCTAGCAAAGGGTTTATGAAAAACAAACAAACAGAAAAGCAATAAGGTCCCTGGGGATGAAGTTTGCTAACTTTTTCTGGTGACAAAATGCTGTCAAAAGGAGTTCTTGTAGAAAACTTCAGAGACCAGGAGAGAATGGGGCATCATGCCACTTACTATATAATAGGGAGGAGGGCTGTGAACATCACCTATTAATAAGATTGTTGACAATTCCCATTACAAGAGCCTGTTTTCATCTGCTTATCACATTGCCAAAATTTAACCATTTGGGCTGAACTTTTCCATGCCAAGTGACTGCTTCAGGCGGAATTGTTTTGGAGAATTTCAGCCCAAACTGTTCTGCCAACAAGGCTAGGGAAAACTTCGTTGTTTTGACCATGTTAAAAGAAACTTCTAGTGACCTTTTCTTTGAAATGCTTTAATTCCTCCCACGTTTTAGAGCAGGGGCTTGAAATTTAGTAGGGGGACTGCCTTTGTGTCAGGGATGGGCCTCTTGCTGGTGAAATTTGGGCAGATTTTCAGGGGGGCAAATAAAATGCCTCTGAAAAATTGCAGTTTGCACTTGCTCAGTGGAGTTTTGCTAGACCTTAACAGCTACAATCTCAAAGATTCTGTCCTCACTGAGCACGCTCAATACCCTTGCAGCATCTGTGTGTATGCAACATCCCCACAGAATGACTGAACATGCTCCAGCCCAGAGCCATGGAGGCTCAGAATGACTTTCTATGTAATGGGTGCTCCCAGATGCTCCAGGGCAGGGTCAGACTGTGCATCAGACCTGAGAGCAGGGAGACTTCATGGAGAAGGAAGCCATCTGATATGAATGCAGAGTGGACAAGAACTGGATTAGACGGGAGGGAAAGGAGTAGATTGGGACAAAGATTTATGTGAGACTGGGGATGGGGGAGGGGAACTGAGGGTTGGAGAGTAAGATTGGGAGCCAGTTAGGGAAATGGGGGAAGGGAAAAGGGAGAATTGGGAGCTTGTTGGCTGGAGGTAGTGGTGTTGCCGAGACTGGACAAGAAGCTGGACGGAATGGGAGACTGGGGCTGGATGGGTAAAGAGACTGGGAATAGGAGTCAGGGAAAGAAGATGGGTGGGGGGGGAGAAGACTGAGATTGGATGAGGACCCCAGGGAGGGAGACTGGGATTGGGAGCCAGAGTGTGTACAGGAGAGACAAATCAGATGAGAAACTGGGGGGTGGGGAGAATTGGGACTGGCTGGATGAGGGGAGAAGCCTGAGGAGTAGAGGCTGGGAATGGGTAGGCAAGGAGAATGGTTCTGGGACAAGGGTGGGGAAGAGACAGGACTGGGACAGGATGGGTTGGAGGAGACAGGGCAGAAGGGGCCAACATTGGGGGAAACTGGCAGAAGAGTCTGTGCCCACTAGAGAACACTCCCCTCCAAAGCCTGGAATGGACCCCAAGCTTCCTGAGGGTCTCCATTCCTCTGCTGTCAGGAAATATATGTGAAACTGGCAAAGTGTTGGTCTGATCACCCTCTAGTGCTGGTCCATATAGAGGATGACAACCTACTATTGCTATTAGTTAATCTGTTAGCTCAAGTGGCAGAGGTCTGTGCGGTGACTCCAAATGTTCCAACTCTGTTGATGAACGATGTAAGTATCAATATATACCCCCACATGATGGAATATCTGTTTTTTTTCCCAGTTTTCTTTTGAAAAAAACCTAGGAAATTAAACACCAAAAGTTACATTGAAAGAACATTATAAAGGTTGCAATGTCAAACCCTCAAACGTTAGGAAATATCAGCATTAAAGTTTTCTGTGCAACCTTAATTCATCCTCTTGTGCATATTCATTTAATTACATGATCACATACTATTTTTTTTCCAAAGGACCCCCAATTTTCTTTTTCCTCCATCTTATTCTGCGTAATATTCTGCAAACCTTGCCTATGACAACTAGTCCTTTATCCAAGGTCTGATCTTGGAAGGACCTGAACACCTTCAGCTCCTACTGAATTCTCGAAGTGGGGAGTACTCAGCACCTCTCAGGATTGGACCCTCAGTGAATAGCTGCAATGAAATTAGTTGAACTACTTAGTTGAATTAGGTACTACTCCTAAGCATGGGTGGCAGAATCTGGCATTTTGCTTTTGAAGCCATATTACTGCATGCATCATTGATACTGCCTTCCAGCAGGATAGAGTAGATATGGGATCAGAGAAAAGAACAAATTCTTTCTGCATTTTCCCATTCACAGAGGTTTGAGGCTAACTCACTCTTCGTCTGTCTGCTTATCTAGTAGTGTGTGTCCATAATTTTCAAAGAATTCGGTGTGGAAATGCATCACGAGTAACTCAAACTAACATAAGAACGGCCATACTGGGTCAGACAAATGGTCCATCTAGCCAAGTATCCTGTCTCTGGCCGTGGCCAGTGCCAGATGCTATAGAGGGAATAAACAAAACAGTGCAATTAGAGAGATCTATCCCATTGTCCAGTACCAACTTCCAGGGCTTGGAGGTTTAGGGGCACCTGGAGTATAGGGTTGCATCCCTGACCATCTTGGCTAACACACAGAGATGGACCTCTCATCTATGAACTAATCTAATTCTTTTTTAAAACCAGTTATTTTTTTTTGTCTTCACAACATCCCCTGGCAATGAGTTCCATCGGTTCAGTGTGATTTGTGTGAAGAAGTACTTCCTTTTGGTTTTTTTTTTTTAAACCTGCTACCTATTAATTTCCTCGGGAGACCCTTAGTTCTTGCGTTATGTGAAGGGATAAACAACACTATCACTTTCTCCTCACCATTCATGATTTTATAGACATATATCAGATCTCTCCCCACCCCCCTTAGTCATCTCTTTTCTAAGTTGAAAAGTCCCCCTTCTCTCAAGACTTTTTCAGACATAGCCCTTTGACAATTCTGGGGCTATATAATAGCCTATGGATATATAGCCACAGAGTTGAAGCATTCCTAGAAAAGTGGGGGAAAGGATCCCCAGGGAAAGTAGTCAGATTGAAAGGCTCCCCATATGCCATTTTAATCTATATGCTTCTCTAACTACATCACGTAAACTTTAATGAGGCAAAATGCCTATCAAACTTTGCAACTTAAAGAGAAATGATTATGGGTTCAGAACAGGAATGGTATCAAGGGTGCTCAGTTATTTTATTTTATTTTTAACCTACTGTAGTAAGGCTGAATTTTTTAAAAATAGAACCTTACTGTGTGCACTTCTCAGTATAACCCTTCTTGAATCCCAGGGGGGAAAAAAACCCTGTGATAAAATTTTAAAGTAGAATGTTTTCAGAAACTGCGGGGGAGTAATAATAGGGGGAGGGAAGTGATGTGAGATTTCTTTTGACAAGAAGATGACAGGAGGATAGACCGAAAAGATTTATGCAACTCATGGAGCAAAAACCTAAACTGATACATTTGATAGCTGACCTGGGATGAGTCACTCACTTTTTATTTTCAGTAAAAAGCTACTTTAATGATTTTAACATTTATGTATTAAAATTTTCTGCTTGATCTATAATTCAAAACTCTATATCAATCCTTTGAAGGTTAGGACAGACATTTCTTTTAGTATGAAAGCAGATTGCTAGATTTTCCAGCATACACGGTGGAAAAAAAGTCTGTCCCACAGTACTTCCGGCAGAAGATTTTAAAATAGTGACCTCTGATGCTGACTCAGTGTTGCTGGCAGTGCTATTCATAATAGGCAAGACGAACATTGTACTTGCCACATGGGATCAGGCTAGGCAGTCCAATATCCTGCTTCTGGTAGTGGGCATTACTTGATATTGTTATGGCAGGGGTCACTGGAGTGTGCTCTTACAAATTCCTTTTTGATCATGCACAAGCAAGATTTTAGCCTCTGAAGAAATACTGTGTTGTTTTTTTTATTGCAGTTTTTGAGGGGAGCTGTGGTGGGTTTTTTTGGAGTTTGCTCTCTGCCTTAATCTCCCTAACTAGAGTTAATTCTTGGGGCAGAGTTGTTCTCTGGGACCAGGACATTGGTGTTTAGCTGAGAGCTCTGAAAGAGAAGATTGCCTGCGTGCTGGTTGTGATCACTTATATTCACCAAACTCCGAGCCACTGATTTCTCTTCCAGTGGAAATCGGATTTGCAAGGCCCTAGACATCATAGAATAATAGAATATCAGGGTTGGAAGGGACCTTAGGAGGTCATCTAGTCCAACCCCCTGCTCAAAGCAGGACCAATCCCCAATTTTTGCCCCAGATCCCTAAATGGCCCCCTCAAGGATTGAACTCACAAGCCTGGGTTTAGTAGGCCAATGCTCAAACCACTGAGCTATCCCTCTCCCCCTAAAAAACAAAAACATCGGCTACCACTCATCAGAACAGTAATAATATTTTACAGAGAGGAAAAAAGGTGATACTGGTGCATGTCCCAAATTAATTGTGAAATGCAATATAGGAGAAAGGAGGTTCCTTTTTGGCACCAGCAGATGAGTAACTTGCATCATACTGCATTAAATTTTGAACATAACCAATATTTTAGCTGACCAGGAAATTGGAGAAAAATCGAAAATATTGGTGGCTTAATCCTGCAGGCTGAAAATATAGAGACCCAAAGATTTCCAACATTGCTATGGCACAGGGGATTACATTTTATAGCCATTTTTGGGTTTTCAATTATCCTGCTGCCAACTAGGATGAATGGTTTGTACATGGGGGCTTCAGTCCAGCTTTGTACATGGACCTCCCAACTAGCTGCATCAGAAGAAGTTGAGAGCTCTCTGGGTGTGTCTAGACTAAAGTGCTGGGCTAAACTATGACGAGGAATAAATATTTGTGGTATATCCATACTCACATTTACACTAACGTTAGCAATCAAATAACCTGAGTTACAACCCCACCAAAAACTCTCGTCTATGCAGCAAGTATGTATAGGATCTTGGGCAAGACTCCTTACCTGTGTAAAATAGGTACAATAACTGAGTGGCTTTCCCTTTATTTGTAATCAAAGTCATGAACTCTCTCAACTCTTCAAAACCCTGTGGTATAAGAGGCTTTTAAAATGGGACATTTTGTTACATTGTTTATGCTTGTGTAGTTGTAGAGGGCATGGCACCAGAAGAGAGAATGAAAGTAACATCTCATTACAAGATTTACACATCAGCTAAAAGTGGACACTGGTGTTCCGTCTGTGATGCAGACGGAACTTTCAAACCATGTAATCTTGGCACCGAATTAACTGAACACTTCCTGGGTGCTGCAAATAACAGAATAACAAATAACTCTGAATGTTAAATTAGTTTAGTTCAAGGGTGTGTTTGAACTAAAGAAGTTCAAGGGTGTGTTGGAACTTGGTCAGTTAAACTGTCTTTCCGGATAAATGTCTCTGCAATACATCTTCATGGATTTACCATGTCCAGCAAACTTTTACTTATAGCAGTCAAAAACTGACAACATTTCTGTGTTGTCTGTACTGTCAGAACTTATTATCCACATGCCTTCAACAAATCTGGCCTCCTCTGTATCTGACACTGTTACCCATTTTTACACTTCGCTCCAGTCTTCCCAATGTCTTCACCTTGCCTTCTTGAGGAAGAGTTATCTTTCTCGCCCCTTCTTTTCTACTACTGTGCATTTCTAGATTTCCCATCACAGTAATAGTTAGGTGCCAATTATAGAAAAGCATAACAATTAGTCCATAGGAGGTCCTGCTCTCATACCCATTGATTCAGCCACTATTTTTAATTAGATTACTTGAGAATTAGCAAATGTAACAGTCTATCATTTTTTCAAGATGATTTAAACTGATGTAGAATGTATTCAGGCAATAGTGAGTAAAGCTAAATTATATTAAAAAGTGCATGGGAGTAGGGATGCTGTTTTCTACCTCATTTAAATAAAATTGTTAAATGCTATTTTGGTAAATTAAAAAAGATCAATTTATTCTTACACTGAGATAAGATAAGAGGGATATATTTTAATTTCAGGGATTTACTTTTCCCCCATTTTAAAACAGGGCTCCCTTCTTTGCTGCTATTCTAAATATCTATGCACAATTTGCTTAGGACACCATATGTATTATGGAGGGCTTCAGCATCATGCTATCATTGGACATGAATGAATCTAGCTGCCATGTCTTTCAGAAATCAGTTGAGGGAAAACCTATTAAAATGAAGTTAACTGAATTAGGATTTTATGATGTTTGGAGAAAGCTGCCAACTAGAGATAAAGAATTCACATTTTATTGTGAATAGGCACAATATGTATCGCAGGACAAGATATAATTACCTCAGTAAAATACAGGTGAATATAGCTGGGGATGGGAAATTGAAAATATCAGCATTTCTGATCATGCTGTTGTCTCATTACCCTTACTCATTAGTGATAGACAACATCCTGATTCTAATTGAGAAAACATCTATTTCCCCCTGCAAAAGTAAGAACACGTAGACTGTCTGCATGAAATTATCGTTATAAGAATACTTCAGTGCTAATGACAATAAGGAAAGCAGCTATTCAGCATTGTAGGATGCAGCTGAGGCAACATTGACATAAGGGCAGATAATTAGCACTTTTGCTTCTATTAGAATAAGAAAAAAATCAAATCGATTCACTGGATCAAAAGGATTTTTGAAATTGCAAAGAGGCCTTATTTATACTGTGAATCCAGCTGAACAATAATAAATGACCTAATCAATATGATGGGTAAATTCTATTAATCTCAGCTACATGCAAGAACCCTGACTGAATAATTAAACTACTGGAAAGAAAAGTAATATTTTTGAGAAAGGAAACAGAGCTTACAGGGTGAGCTGGTCAGCAAAACCGGGTTACATTTCTTCAACTCCCTCTGGCCTCCCCCAAAATAATCATCTCTAGCTGTTCAGCCCCATTCCCATGGCCCAGAAGAGAGAGAGAGGGGTCTGGAAAACACCTCCTGGGGCATTAAGTCCAGTCTCCTGCTGTTGTAGGCCACTCTGTCATATAAATCCTGTACATGGAGCTTGATAATTTTATCTTAAAAGTGGGTAAGCTGTTGGGTCCACTACTTCTGTTGAAAAGCTGTTCCAGAACCTCACTCCTCTGATGGTTAGAAACTGTTTCTAAATATCCAGCCTAAATTTATTCATGGCTTGTTCAAACCCATTTGTTCTTGTGCCAATGTTGTCCTTTAGCTTAAATAGCTCTTCTTCCTCTTTGGTGTTTGCATAAGAAAATGGGAAGAGAGAAATGAATCCATTTGTTTGAACACCAAAAATTGTTTGATTCAGCTCAAGTTTGGGGGAAATCTCAGGACAGGTTTGCCGATCCTTAATGAGTGATTAATTCTAATATAGAATAGACCACAGAGAGCCAAATTTTTCCTTGGTGAAACACCACTGAAATTCAGGAAGTTACACCAGCAATAAATTTGGCTCAAACTCTTAACAGACTATGTATGGAATCAGCAAACTGTTATTTTTTTCAAGCGTCAGATAATGTTGCCATTAAGGAAATAATTGCTTTCTCTTTTTTCTCAATAAATATTATTTTGTCCCACACTTTGTAGGATCGGATAAAGCATTCTACAGACATCCATGACATAGGTTGAAATTTAATGGCGTCTTTTGAGCCCCTCTTCTAGGCAGGAACAGTCACTTGTTCTGTGAGTAGCATAATGGGGCCCTGATCTCGACTGGGGCCTCTAGTGGCTAGTGTATTACACTTGATCTTAACCAAAAGTCTGTGAAATGGTTGACTAGTACATTACAAATAAATAATACAGGGAATAAAAGCATTGGGTTTCCTCACTCATCCATTTTGTACATGTGACTGAGCAACTGACACAGGTGATTAGGACTAGCTTTGGCTCCAAGTCTGTGCAACCTAGGATTGAATGGGTTGGAGCTTTCAATTGGAAGCTTAACAGGAATAATGGAAGGTAGAATTTGTCCTTACCATATTAACATTTGAAGAGCGAGACTAAGCAGTAGGCATAGTCTCCTACTGCATGACTGACTTTCTCACTGCAATCAAGTAAAGTGAGGAGTTTAGCCCTGTGTCAGGATGGAAATTAATTTACATAAATTGTAAACCTACTCGCTTTCTGAGAACACTAAGGAATAGCTGTCTCTGTATTTCTCTTTTTAAATGGAATCCCAGATGGGGAAAAAAATCTGATACTTCAGCATAAATATTGCATTATATTTAACTGATTTATATTTATAAAGCTAATTTCCACTTCTTAATGCAATTCAAACAAAAAATGTATCTGAGGGCAGGCTGTTTTAAAGTTGGATGGAGAATGTCAACATAATCAAAATGAACTGATTTCCCTGGCTTGATAGCCTAATTTTTATGAGGCCTCTTCCCGTTCTCTCGTGTTATTTTTCTCAGTTTAGTAAAGTAGATTAGTGAATTTCCTCTTGGCTAGGAAAATAACTGTGTGAAACATACACATCTGAGGTGACAGCTTTTCCTGACCTTCATGCATATTATATTATGGAGTTGGCCAGCTAAGAACTCCAGGGTCTGGGAGATTTTGTCCTTCACATTGCTACTCTATTGAGATGGAAACACATCGAGATTGAGGGCTTTTTGCAGTATAACATAAATTGCCTGCACAATGAGGTACGTTGTGCGGAGTCAGCCCGGTGCTAGGTTATATTATATGGGGTCAGATTCTTCCCTTGTTATAATCTGAAGTGAGTGAAGTTACAACAGGGATCAGTGAAGCCCTATGAGGGTTTATTTTTTCATTATTTCTTCCATTCCTAAATGGAACTTTTAACACATTAGTTTCCTGTGATTAAACTTTGGGAATCGACAACTGACCCATGTTGTGTTTGGAGTAGTTGTTGAGTATGGAGGTGAATTAGAAGAGTCCCAGCACTCATAAAGAGTTTCCCTCAGCTATCTGAGCTGAAATCCTCCTCAAGATGGGGAGAAAGCTAGTTCAGACTAATTTGACAGAGACTGTATCCTTACCTGTGTGATGCAGGAACATGTTCGTGCCAAATGGCAGAGGGTGGAGGAGACTCACTGAGTTTTACAGGGACCTCCTGTTACTGCTAAATACATATAAATTCAACACAGGGTGGCATGGAAGGTCTCTACTGAGAGCCAGTAGCCTGCTGGTCATCACAATCATTGAGAAATGTATGAATGGATAATATTTAATACATCAGCGCATGTATGTAGCTATACTGAAAATGATATTCTTAAGGTAAGGCAGGTCACCAGGAAGTGACATGCCTCAGACTGTTCCTTCTAGGTGGGGGGTAACAGACGCTTCTCTCTGTCTGGTTATGTGTGTATTGTACATTGTATCATCTTGTGATGGATGCCTATTTGCATACAAAGCCAAACAACAGGCATAAGATTGCAAAATCTACAAGAGAGAAATCCAGTTTAAGTAAAATCAAGGGATTAGTCTGGTGTATCAGGTGATGCAAGGAAACTCACAGCATCTTCACCTAGGAGACAGGCGGACAGTGTGTTTGTCTTATGCAAAAGGGATCACAGCATTGAGAGAGAAGCAGTTCAGACCATTCATTTCAGATTAATCATATTGTATATGCAGATGTCACTGTGTTGCAAAACACCGCACAAAAGTTTCATTACAAAACCTTGAAAGCAGGCTAAACTGTAGTTCTTCCTTGGTCTGGTATGAAGAATGAGAAACAGTCAATGGGAGCAGCAGGTGTTCAATGCCTCTGGAAATCATGCCGTTGACCTCTATGTACTACAGTTTACTCACATATACAATTATGATATTACCTACTTCATAAAGGTGCTGAATGCATTAATGTTTGTAAAGCAGCTGTGATCCTCAGATGTAAAGGCACTATAGATATGCAAAACATCATTGATCAAGGGAAAGTGTGGAAAGCCATTTGAATTGGCGAATGAGTATTCTCAAATACAAGAAATGCCGGTCAATTCAGGATTCCCAAGGTTTTCCTAACGGTGTGGTATGCATCTTAGCAGACAGGTTGTTCTGCAAACCCCTTCCTTCCTATTCTGTCATGTGGGTCTCTTTTCTTGCTCATGATCACACAGCATCCCTGAGGTTAACCCAGCAATTGATCACATGGAAAAGTGACAGTAGGAAAGTATTTCTGTATGTTCAGCTTCTCTAAGATGATGCATCAGCTGGTTACCATATGACAAACAAGCTCTCATGTGACCACTAGTAAGGGTTCCATAGACCATGATATTCTGTGGTATTGTATTGTCATCATTTAGGTTTACTATAGAGCTAGCTACTATATTAAGACAATCTTTCAGTGTGATTGGGGCAGTTCCGTTTTTTCTCTTTTATAGGTTAAGAAAAAGAGAAAAAATGTCATTTCTTGAGAACAGAATACAAGGGTGTGTGAAAACAATTCAAGCATGTTTTAACCAGGTCAGAATGGAGTTTTGTGAACTGGTTACAAAAACACAGCTGTACTTGCAGCATAGCTGGGCCCAAACAGACACTGAATCCAATTTAAATTGTTTAAACATAGCTATGTTGTTAGAGTGAATTATAAGATAAGGGATAGCTGAGCAAAAACATTCTACAGATTAATATTGCTAAAAATGTTGAGGCAGACAAGAACCTTTTGTTACAAAGTAGGCGACAGTTCCTATGGACTTTGCAAGAAGAGGAGTTTTATTTGGCTCGCCACTTGTAGACTCCCTTTTGTCTCCATCCAGGATTGTCCTTTTGCTCATCATTTTAGGATGACTCTGATCCCAACAAGAGCTTTAGTGCTTAAAATGAAAACCTTGTGCCTTTCTGTTCTCCCAAATTAACTCATTTCCCTTCTCAAGTTCCAAAGGAGTTCAATTTTACGTTATATAATATGTCCAGACCAGTTTTGCATGCCCCTCCTTTTTCCCATCATCCCATAGGAATGGATCATAACTAGACCTGGGTGAAATTTTTTTGGATGAATATTTTATTCACTGAAAAATGCAGTTTCAGGGCAATGAATCTATTTGCAAATTTGTGTAAAATTCAGCAAATAGTTTTGGATGGAAAAAAATGTTTTTGAAAATGAAACATTTTCATTTTTCATTCAGAAACAATATTTCATTTGCAAATGTGCCTAAATACAATTTTCAAAAATGGTTTTAAAAAACCCAGTGCTGAAATGAAATGTCTCATTTTGGGTTGAATGAAAGGTTTTAGTTGACCTGAAACAATTTTTTGTTGGTTTGGATAGAGAATTGAAAAATCAATTAGTTACACAGCTCTAATAACACATCTCACCTTGGATTACCCACTTCCCCTCCAGTATACAGAGCCATTTACCTTAGCTATCATTCAGTAGCACAGGGCCAGCCATTTGTTTTACCTAATAATTCCCATTACATCTGTGGGATTACTACTGCCTATGATGATTAGTTTCTCCCAAATGTGCTTCCCCCAATGCCCGGTATTAGTTATTCGTACAGACATTTACATAAAAGTTCACAAGTGGACTACAAAGTCATAAATCACCTATTCAGGAATAGTTACCTATCACAGCTTTGACTACTGTAATTTTAGTTTGTGTGGTTTTTCTGCCAGAGGTCACAATAGTCATTGACTTTTGCACATAACATTCTAGCAACCTTAGCATCATTGAAACTTATGACCTATAGGACCAGACTAGATGCAACAGTACATTTTCAATGACATCATACCTCCTCTACTTCATTTGAACTGTAATATCTGCTTCATAGTTCACAGAATCCAATCTATAGTAAACCAGAAGGATTCAGCATTAATGGGAGACTTTTAGTGAGAAAGAAGCCAATAGGCAGTCTAGTGTGCCCACTTTGAGGGGGATAGTAAAGTGCAGACGATGTCTGGAGAATCCAGAGTTTGGATTAGAGAAAAACAGTGCCACCTTGAATTCCATGTTGTCTAGGTGGTTTGTATTTAGAGCCTGCTTGGGATATTCCACAGAGAAATGCTATTAAACAAAACAGGGAGGAAGTAGGCTGGAGCCTCTGGCTTTGGCCAAGTTGCTGATATCTGGCCAGAGGCTGCGATCACATTGCCTATCATTTTGGGGACATGGTGCGCAATGCACAGCTTTTTGGGATGGAGTCAAATAAACATTTGGTACTGTAGTGGCTGTTCAGTGTATTGTATGCATCTTACATTCCTGAGGCATGTAACTTAAAAACACTCCATGGACTTGCTCCTGCCTACCTCATAGATCTTATCTCTTCTTCCGTTTCACCTCCCTTTCCTGTTCCAAGTCACTTAACTAGAACTACCTTCCTCTCTGTCTGTGCAGTTTTGCCACTATTAGTGTGGGAACCTTCACCCCTTAAGCATGCGCCACCTGAAATGGTGTCTTTCCAGCTCATCAGTGTTTTTTATAGGAAATCTCACCTACAAATATTTGTTTTTATAGCTTAGTTTTTATCTTTCTCTCTGTTAAATCTATTATCTGTATAATTGTACTCTTTCACTTGTGTAAAGCATTTTGGAAGGCTGCTTGTGTGATATGACAATAGATGTGCTGTGTTTCAATAGCATTTTAAAAACAATTTAAATGAATGGATCTGAATCAATTCTGTAGTCCACAAAATATTTTCAAAACTTCAACAAATGCATTGCCAACCTCAGTAGAGTTGAGGGAAGCTTTAACTGCTTCAAAATCAATGTGTGCCTTTTTAACTATTTCGCTGTGCTGTGGTGCTTGGGCTAATTCTTTAGATCACTTGTAGTTCCAAAGATCAAGTGAGGAAAGTTGGACTTGTGGTTAAGGCACTGAACTGGGGGGGAAGGTGATCTGGTTTAAATTTCCAAGTTTGCTGTAGTCATCCTGTATGCCATTGGCCAAGTCACTTAATCTCTCTCTACCTCATTTCCCTATGAGGATAAGAGAATTATTATTAGTGTTGACTGGAAAACAAAAATCCCATTTAGTGAACAATGTTGAGGTTTCAAAATTTGTTTTTGTTCTGATGCAGAAAGAAATAAAACTTTTTCTGGTTTTAGGAGGAGTGAGACACTACCCACCTAGAATAACCAACAGCTCAGTGGGATGTGAGATAACCGAGGTTCAAGTCTCTTCTCTGCTCGATTTGAGCCAGGAACTTGAACCTAATTCTCCCATGTCTCATGTGAGCACACCAACCTGCAGGATATTGGCTGTTCCAGGTAGGTCTTTCTCTCTGGGTTTGCCCAGAAATTCCATCCTGTCCACAAGAAACCTTCCTGGTCAAAGCTTAGTTGAAATAGACTAAATGTTTCTGTGAAAAGTTTTTCAGCAAATCAGCATTTTCCTGCAAAAATTTTGCTGAAAAGTTCACAACCAGCTTCAACTATTATCTTGTCTATTTAGACTGAAAGCTTCTCAGGGCATGGATTGTCTCTTAGTGCGTGTTTTGCACAGTACCCAGAACAATGGAGTCTCAATATCTTGGGACATTAGGCATATAAATAATAGGAAAATGCTGCAGAAAATGCAGCTAACAAAGCAAGGTTGAAATTGAAATGTAAATACTGAAGCTGAGGGAATAACTCACAATGAACAATTTTTAAAAAGTCACCCTTATTTTTAATCCATAAATTATCCATTAAATTATTTCAAAATGCTCAAAAGTATTTTTCATAATTCTTTAACATCAGCAAATATTTTTAGTCTACAGGTGGTTCATGAACAGTTAGTTACCCCAATCATGTGGTTATATTTTCTGTTCCCCAAATGGATAACCGATGTAATTAATAAACATATTATGAATCACAAATATTACAATGGGATATACAATTTAACATTACTTTAAAGCAACTATTCCAATTTAATATTTGCTTTTAATGAGCATTTGTGACAGTAATGAAGTATTGTCAACTCTCACAATTTTATTACAGCACTAATAATTTTGGGGTTGGATTTTTGTACTTGTTTTATGAAAACATAATGGAAGGCAGCAGCTCTTGCATTTTCCCTTATTCAGAATGGCCACCGTCTCCTATTACTGTCAATGGGCCTGAAGTTAGCAAGATGGCCACCATTTCCCTACAGTCTATCTACATCTGGAAGTGAGGCTGCCCTTAATAAAGTGGGGTGACACCTCCTGTTGTTTTCATTGATATTGAACCCATGTGCACAGTCAAAATGGCTGCCATTCTCTGGTTCAGGGGGTTGGACAGGCCATGACACAGGGACTGTGAGGAGCAGAAAAGACACTGTGAAATGTGAATGAGGAGAGTGAGAGGGAACAGGGCCATGGGGAGGAGGCAGGAGGCAGATTCAGAGGATGTGGGCGGCTGAGGGGGTGCAGTGGACAGTGATGGAGATAGGAGATGGAGGGATCGAATGGCAGTTTTGCCAGCTTGGGAGTAATGATGAAGAAGGGGAGTCCTTACCAAGCAGTCCGGAAGTGTTGCCAACTCCCATGAACTGATTGCAAGTCACAGGAATTTGGCTCCTGTAGGAGGAGTTGTCATGGATGATGTGAGAAAATCCTCCAATCCCTGGCTTTTTAGGGATGGGCATGTGGGCAAAACTGTGTCCTGCCACTGAGCCCTGACTTTATATATGACCCTAGTGCAGAAAATGGGTCCTGGGGTGGTGAGAGGCAGCAGAGGAGGAAGTTGTGGAAGTGGTGACAGAGAGTCCCAGGTAGAGAAGTCCCGGGGCAGCAGGAGGTGGAGAAATGCTGCTGCTGAGTAAAGCCAGTAATAGGAAATGTCTGGCATTTCCCCTCTCTCAGGGATGAGGTGATAAGTGGACTCTCCATCTGAGCAGCCAGAGAGACTGGTGCATTTCTGCGTGCATTGGAGGTTGACTTTTCAGCTGGAAATTATTCCATGTGTATTGGCTGAGGAATAGAGGGGAATTAAAAAGTCAAAAGGCCAACTGGAAAGCATTATTTGATCCTTTTAAAAATCTCATGTTTTGGGGCCCATCTCTTGAGGGGGTCTGACTTGACATTTTTATCTCTTGTGGTTGGCAATACTGTAAATGTCAAGCACTCAGATGTTTATACAGGGTAATTTAAAGGGTCCCAAACATAGTCAAATTAAAAATTACTTTCAAATTCAATCAGTATTCTCCAGACATATTTCTTTAGTTTATTTAGTTACAATAAAAGCCCACCAGCTGAAAAAATTGTTCCTACTATCACAGCTTCTGGAGGTAATGACCTGGGTTGCAAGAACTGTTTCAAAACCCATGTCTGAATAGTCACTTTCTGCTTTTTTGTATTTTCAGTAATGTAGTTCCTGACACTATCATGGTTGCAGCTGGTGTAGTGACAAATGTCATCACCGCAGCAGCTCCCAATGCTCCGTATTATAGAAGGGTATCCTCTGACCGAATGTCTGTCAAATTCTTGGGTACAATAGACATAAGGTCTCTCTGCAGTATTGTTCTGTGGAACCTGGGATATTACAACAGCTGCTTGAAAACCTTACAAACTCAAAAGGAGCAAGGGTAGGTGCCAGAGACATTTATCAACTTCTGTCCTCCTGAACATCTTTGAAAATGTTAGTGATGATGTATGCTAGGACGTCAGCTGCTGACTTTAAATGCTGAGCAGCCTCAGCTCCATCTGAAAAGTCCGCTTAGTAGTCTGTGTCTCAGACTGCTTACTTGTCTGATGACTTCCCTTCACTCCTGGCTATTGCACTGTTTTTGTCAGTGGCATGAGCTTTTCCATCTCATTTGTTTGTCTCAACGACAACTGTGTGGAGCTATCACAAAGAAACCTGAAGCCAGAACACCCCTCTGTAATGAACAGAGTCTTGGTTTCCCCTCCATTCCATTTCAAATCCATAGGTCTAGTGGATCCAGGGTTTCTAGGCATGAATTAAAGTGGCATAATCCACCCAATGGCTCTGACAACTAATAATGAGCCATCTTGCTTTGTAAACATTCAGGTTTATTACTAGTCTCCAAAGTATATAAAATGCTTTTGTCTTAAATTTCAGATTCCCTTCACATTTGATTCCTGCTGATTCCCCGTCCCTCAATATTTTACTTGGATTCACAGAACAATAATTTCTTATCAATTCCCTACTCTATCTTCCCTTAAATTAAACTCACATCTCTCTTGTCTGGCACCAAAGGTCACACTTTTGATCTGATTATCTAATTGGAATTATCACCCCCTGACATCTCTCTTTTCCCCAAAATACTTACTG
Source organism: Macrochelys suwanniensis (assembly GCA_033296515.1). NCBI lineage: Eukaryota > Metazoa > Chordata > Testudines > Chelydridae > Macrochelys > Macrochelys suwanniensis. The sequence continues at coordinate 11,929,253 of CM065783.1, forward strand.
ATCACTCTTTAATTTCTTCCACTCAGTCTCTTTCAAAGTAAAAAACTCCACTTCAATAGTGTCTCATTACACCAATCATTGTTGCATGTTGATGACTTTTTAAGCCCAGCTAGAACAGTCCATGATTTCTCTCATGTTTTTACTCACTCAACAGTGCACTTAACTCCGATTACACTTTTTCACACACTAATGCTTGTTTACATAGTGGAATGCTAAATACTCTGAGGTTCATTGCAGGGTTCACGCCAGAATGGCAAAATCTCTAAATAAGTTCTTGCCATGTTAAAAATCAATGACTGACAACAGGCCTGTTTCCTTTTCAAGCTTTGTAAAACCAACAATATTTTTTCCACTGACATTTAATTTCTATTTATTTTTCCTATGACCACCTAAGGTTATATATATATGTTGAAAAGTGAATGTGTGTGTGTGTGTGTGTGTGTGTGTATGTATATGTATATATATATATATGTATATATATATATATACATATGTATATATTCACTTTTCAACATTTAAGGCCTTCTCAATGATACTAACTTTGTACAGATTTTTAATCCTTCATAAAGAGAAAGTGGTCAGACTCTGTAATAATCTTCTTTTAATTTCTTGCACTCTCATTAGTGCATCCTAATGGTTAGAGCAGCAGACTAGGACTCAGGTGATCTGGGTTCTAAGCCTGGCTCTGCAATTGGCCTACTGGATGACATTGGGCAAGTCCCATTGCCTCAGTTTCCCAAACTGTAAATTGGGAATAACAATACTGACCTCGTTGGAAAGCGCTTTGAGATCAGCTGATGAAGAGCTGGATATTGTTACTATACCAGTAATCTTCATCATTGATAATTGGACACCCTCTGAGTGCCTCCAATATTAAAATTAGTGCTATTATAATGTAGCACTTATTTAACACTTAGATGAGGAAACTGAGCCACAGAGATTGGGTTGCTTACCTGAGTCATACAGCAGTGTAATGGAAGTAAACCATCCCTTGGACCATGGTACCTCCGAATTTGTCTCATATCATACTGCAAGAGTATAAATCTTATTCTCGTTAATTTGTTTTCACTGCTTTCCTTAGACTAGGACAGGGGACAATTTAGAACAAACTCAGAACTGCAAGTGTACACCTAGCCTTCGGCAGAGGAGATGTGTGGGTAGGTCTGTGTTTTTCAAAATCTGAACAGTGTTTGCAATCTTGAATATTGTCTATCTGAGAAAATCCTTTCCCTTCCTGCCCTCCAGAATAGTACATTTAGAGATGACATCACAGTTTTCACCAATAATGATCTCTCACATAATCACTTTTTTTAAGAAGCAGTAATTTAGAGAATGATCTGAAAATTATAGTCTCTATTGTACCCTGGGCAGATCATTTGTGAACAAAATTTTGGGGCAATATTTTCAGTGGCTGGGTGGAATATGTATTTCACTAATTCACATGACTGATGTGAAGTTCATAAAGGTTTAATGCTGGCTACCATGTTTTTCTATTTCCTTTCTATTACACCAATCATAATACACTCATGATTTAATACAGTAATTAAACCATGTGAATCCCAATTTTCAAACCCTGGAACCTACATTAGCACACCAAATTATTATGAATATTTATTATTCTTTTGCGGCACTCAAAAAGTATTAGATGCTTTAAAAATAAGATGTGATCTACCTTGAAGAGCAAGAATTCAGTGTCTCATTTTGGACCACTGACCATTTCTAAAGTTTGGTGCCTAAATGCTGAATTAAGTTCCCAAATACATACTTGTATGCTCAGACTTAGCTGCCCAGATTTGAAAATTGGGTCCACATAGGCATCTACTTGTGGGCTCTAGTTTCAATGGGTCTACTCATGTGCTTGCAAGTCTAACTTCTTAAGTGCCTTGTTGAAACATGGTTTTAGCAAGGATACTGCTTTGTAAGGATCAATGTATTATAGCATCTAATTTTCTTGATTTCATTGTAGAATATACAAACAATCACTCCATGGAGAATGTCAGTGTTTCACTGATCCATTTCTGTAACAATGTAATGAGTTCACCTTCGAAGTCTTAAGTTCGTTATTACATTTTTATTTTTTCACAATTGACACCCAGGTTTACCTGATCTATCTGTTGGCCTCTTCCTTTCTTCCTTCCACCAAAGATGGTGAAACAAAGCATGTTCAGAAAATATAATATGCTACGTGAGGTGGTTCTCATACCTCGACCCCTTTCTCCATACCAGGACCCCATTCTCATCTACCTGAATACCCCCACCCATTCAGCAATATCAGAACGGTGAAGTGGTCATGAACCCTTCTGCCTCACTAATGAATATCTGTCTTCTACACCTTTGAAATTAAGGCCCAGATACAACAGAGAATTCTTGCAGTCCAAAAATATCCTTAATGACATTTGCATTTCTTCAGTTTCTTTACGGGCTCTTAAATAAATAATAGCGACCCAGGAGTCACATTTGACTTCATTTAATATACTTCTCTCAACCATGTCAAATAAAAGTCTTGAGACAGACAAATAATATCCTTGTTATGGGCCCTAGTCTGCATCCTGATTCAGCAAGGTACTTAAGCACATGCTTAACTTTAAGCACCCTAGGCTTGATCCTGCAAGGTTCTGAGCACTCTGGCGCCATTCCAGCAAAGCACTTAAGTATGTGTTTAATTTCAAGTATTTGCATAGCCCCATTGAAGCCAATGGGATTATGCATATACTTAAAATTAAGCGCATGCATACATGCTTTGCTGGATTGATGGCCAGAGTGTTCAGCATCAAGCCCATTATGCACGTGAGAACCTTGCTGATCTCACGAACCATGGCTGGTTCACCCCCACATCAGCATGAAGCTCCTTCCATAAAATCCTTAGCTTTGTTAAAAGCTGAGAAGGTAGATGCAGATTGAGTATGACTTTTTTGGAATCTTCTGTTAAACAAAATAAAATTAAAATTTCTATATGAAAAGTTGGGTATATAACTGATGCCAATTTATGATGAGCAATTAAATCGGAAACACCTTGTTTTAACATGCTACCTTCTTCTCTGCACCCACCTCCCCAAAATATATTTCCACTACATTAAAGGAAGCCCCTCTGCTTTATAACTCACTGCAATGAAAAAACTGGGAGCACTAGGCATTAGCAGTTGGTTTAACATAATATTTTTGTTGGTGAGCCATAATATTACTGGATAATTTTGTAAAATGACACAGTTTGTCAGGCTGATCGAACAGGGCTAATTTTGGACACTTTTCAACTTCAGTGGTTTCTTTTTCTTTGATTGAAACGTTAGACTTTAAATAATAGAGAATGTGTGTATTGTATGGCCTCTAGATGGCATTGTTACACTGGTATAAAAATGAGTGGAAGCCACATATTCCAATATTAAACAGTCAAGAAGGGCATCAATACCAAATCAAAATTCAGTTTCTGAAAATATGGTGCAGGTAAATATCTAAAATGCAGTGTTTATATTAAAAAGTGGGTATGGTTACGGAATATATTGTATCACTGATATTTGCTCTTGAGTAAGCTCATTGAGGAAAACGTTTATTATTTCTGCTACGGCTTTCTCACATTAGGCTCAACAGCAACAAACAATTGGGTTAAATTCAGATCAGGTGTGAGCAAGTGCTATTCCATTGAAGGTTTAACTCCATTCCGGATAACTTTAGTATTCTAGTTCAGTGGAGTTGCACACTTTAGGACCAGCTATTAATTTGGGTTGGTAATAAATCTGTTTTCATGTGAAGGTACCAGAATACTAAGATTCTACTGAGGAAAGTAAGGCAAATTATGCAAAGAGAGTATTCATAAAAATTCAAACAAAACCACACATTCACTTCATTGCATTTTCAATCCCATGTACTTGCTTTTTATGAACATTCTGTGCAAAGTAATTTATATTTGCAGAGACAGTTTCATAAATACTCATGGGTATAGGACCATATCTTCAAAGGTATTCAGATGCCTGACTCCCATTGATTTCAATGGAAGTTAGGCACCTAAATAGCTTTTGAGGGTCTGGACCCTAGGCTCTGATCCAGCAAAGCACTGAAACATGTGTGTAATTTTAAACAAGTGAATAGTCTCATTGGCGTGAATGGAACCACTCACATGCTTAAAGTTATGCACCCACTTAAGTTCTTTGCTGAACTGGGGACATAGAGCCTGATCCAAAGTCCATTAAGGTCAGTTGGAATCTTTCCATTGACTTCAGTGGGCTTTAATTAGGCAGTTATATATTTACATGCATATTTGCACCATAAGTTTGCATGCAGTAATAGCACTCTGTGGGCTTGGGAACCATTTAATCAGGCAACAAAAACAATGCTATGTGACTTAAGAGTGCAATCACAAAGCAGCCATGGCAAGTACTTGAAGCAACAGTCATGGAAATGCTTTGTGAGCAGTCTTTAGTTTGCAATATATTTGAATAAACATCTGTTCAATAACTTCAAATAATGAACACAGTGGTTAAAGAACAGGCATTTCAGGGGAGGTTAGTGCACCCAAAAGGAGGAAATGTTCACCCAGTTCTGCAAATATAGAACTGAAAATAAACGTATTGAGGCCAACGGTCTGAAAATTTCATGTAAATTAGCTACCAAATTTTTGTGACCATTGTCATGGTGGGACCTTAATTGCAGGCCTAAATAATACAATTGTGACATCTAATTATTTAGTTTGGAGGCAGGAACATCATTTTGCTCCTGAAAACCAGGTATCTAAATGTGAAAATTTATATTTATTGTGGCTACAAATGATTACAGGCACTAATTTTGACTCTGAATTGGTGCCGCTAAAAACTTAATTCACAGAATGTCTACCTTGAAGTGAAATCTATACTTCAGTAGGGAATCCCCTTTCTTAAGTGACCTTTTAAAAGTATCCCCAAGGTTTCCATTGCAATTTTGTTTGACTGTTAAAGACAGTCTTCTAAGCAAATGGTGTTTTTTAGAGTGACCAAGTAAGCAGTCATGGGATAAGAGGGAAGATCCTCTCATGGATGAGTAACCGGTTAAAAGATAGGAAACAAAGGGTAGGAATAAATGGTCAGTTTTCACAGAGGAGAAAGTTAAATAGCAGAGTCCCCCCAAGAATCTGTACTGGGACCGGTGCTGTTCAATATAGTCAAATGATCTGGGAAAAGGGGTAAATAGTGAGATGGCAACATTTACAGAGAATACAAAATTACTCAAAATAATTAATTTCAAAGCTGACTGAAGAGGTACAAAGTAATCTGACAAAACTGAAACAAGAAAATGGCAGATGAAATTCAATGTTGCTAATGGCAAAGTAATGCACATTGGAAAACAATCCCAACTATACCTACAAAATGATGGGGTCTAAATTAGCTGTTACCACTCGCGAAAGAGACCTCGGAGTCATCATGGATAGTTCTCTGAAAACATCTGCTCAATGTGCGGTAGCAGTCAAAAAAGCTAACAATGTTATAAATTATTAGGAAAGGGATAGATAATAAGACAGGAATATCATAATGCCACTATATAAATCCATGGTACACCCACACCTTGAATACGGCGTGCAATTCTAGTTGCCCCATCTCAAAAAAGATACATTAAAAATAGAAAAGGTACAGAAAAGGGTGACAAAAATTATTAGGGGGATATGGTACAGCTTCCATATGAGAAGAGATTAAAAACACTGGGACTGGTCATCTTTGGGTAGGTCTACACTTACCCGCCACGTCGGAGGAGTCCAATCGATCTTCTGGGTTCGATTTATCGCGTCTTTTCTAGACGCGATAAATCGAACCAGGAAGTGCTCCCCCGTCGACGCCGGTAATCCTGCTCCACGAACGGAGCAGGAGGAGTCGATGGGGGAGCCTGCGCGCCGCCATGTGGACCAGCGGTGAGTACTTTGAAGTTCGAAATAAGATACTTCGACTTCAGCTACGTTATCCACGTAGCTGAAGTCGCGTATCTTAGTTCGAACTTGGGGGGTAGTGTGGACCAGCCCTTAGAAAAGAGACAACTAAGTGGGGTGGAGGAGAGATATAATAGAGGTCTATAAAATCATGAGTGGTGTGGAGAAAGTGAATAAGGAAGTGTTATTTACCCCTTTACATAACACAAGAGCCAGGAGTCACCCAATGAAATTAATAGGCAGCAGGCTTAAAACAAACAAAAGGAAGTACTCCTTCACACAATGCACACTCAACCTGAGGATCTTGCTGCCAGGGGATGTTGTGAAGGTCAGAAATATAACTAGGTTCAACAAAGAATTAGATATGTTCTTGGAAGATAGAGCTATCAATGGTATTCACCAAGATGGTCTGGGATGCAACCCTATGCTCTGGGCATCCCAAAACCTCTCTCTGCCAGAAACTGGGATTGGATGATGTGGGGTGGATCACTTAAGAAATTGCTCTGTTTTGTTCATTCCCTCTGAATCATCTGGTACCTGCCACGGTCAGAAGACTGGATACTGAGCTAGATGGACCACTGGTCTGACCCAGCATGGGCATTCATATGTTCCTATCACTTCAGAGAGGTTTCATTGGAAAAGGTTTTTAAAAGGAAATAATTGTTGAAAAAGAATGTGGCTGTGTGAAGAAATGAGTAACAAACACTTTTGTGACTCATCTGTTCTGCAGTACATTATAACCATTTATTTCAGTCTATCAAGAACAAAACAGTGAGTAATTGGGTATAGTAGACACAGAGCTAACTGCTAACCTGGATGGGTGAAGAGAATGGGAATTCTCTCAGCTGTCTCACAGAATGTACAATGGGAAACTTAGCAAACAAACACAAAAATGTCTTACAATAGGATGGCTGGGGAGACAAGGAGAAGTAACATCTTTGTCTTCCCCACTGGGCATTACATTTGTTTCCATGACAGCCCTGCAAGTGAAACAACTCCATAGTACATGCAGATATTACCACTACAAACACAAACCTGGACAAATGAACCTGATGGGTCTGACAGTTGGAATGGAAAGTAAATCTATTGAATATTCAGCAGCCAAGATCGGGAAAAAATTGTGGAGTCTAAAGTTAAAAATAAAAATAAAAAAATCAAAGGTATTTTCTGAGATTAGTTGGTGAGAACTAACCTGTAATGTATAGGCACAGGGAAGCCCCAGGGAATTCAAAGTGTAAGAATTGGAACAGTGGGAGAAAAGGTCCCTGTGACTGGGTGTAGACAGCCTACACAGGATTAGCTGGGAGAGATTTAACAATCTCCACAGACAGAGAAATACCTGTTGACTTGAATTTATAGGGTTAGTTTATTACGGCTTGCCAATGATCTGACCAGAAGATATTTAGGTTCTTGTTCCAAATTCAGGCGATAGAATTGGGGCACATGGGAAGTTCAATGTCTTGTGCGAGACCATTGGGATGTGTGGCAAGGACACTCAGACTGAGGATAAAAGCAAAATTTCAAGACCTTTTTTAAGATAAATGAGAGAGTAGTCAAAGCTATAAACCACAGAGTCATCAAGAAGTAACACAGTTCTATGGTCATTGGTGATAACATCCCTTTTTTAAAAGGCTACTCAAACTAGCATATTCACACCCTTCCTTGGAGACCTGGTAGTGGGAGACAGAGGACCAGCCAATTAAAAGTAAAATACACCTTATATTCCAATGTAATGCCTGTACCTATTGAAATAAATGTAATTGCTGTAAAAATGTTATTTAAACATTCCCATTGGCGGAATTATTGGCAAGTTGCTAGGCAGAAGGTGTGTAAAGTCATGGTTACCATCCACCACGCGTCTAATGAAATTAGACAAGTAATTAAGAGGGTTAGCAGAGATTCGGAACACAATTGATGAAAGACATTGTTGGGATGGTCCCCCACAGCATTGGGAATTTTCAGTTTGGCCTTACATCCAATTGTGGTGATTCTCATGCTTCAGATGGCATTGGTTGTTGTGTTCTTAGCACTGACATGCTGGATAAGGAGAAAAAATGATCAGTTGCAAAGCCAGCAATTTTACAAACCATGGGTACTTCCCAAAAATAAGTACATAATGTCTGGTCTTTAGCGAGGTAAAGTCAGGGGTGAAACTGAAGAGTGCCAACGAAAAAAGGAGGGGAATGTTGCCCTGGATTTGAGAGGTGTATATACCCCAGAATGTGATTCAAGCTAATTGCAACCATATTATATGCACTCAGCCACTATGAATTAATGAAATAGTACACCACATAGTTAAGGGTTAATTTGGAGACAGGCTTTCAGAAGCAAGGTCATAACTACTGGCAGTTATGCTAATCAGTATGGGAGAAGGGGAGAAAAAAGTAAATAACAGAGAATGGAAGAAGATATGTGGATGGACAGCCTTGAGTCTAGATGCCTCTGATAGTAAAAGTTTATTGAAAGTTAGGAAAAGTGATGATCCAGTGGGGGTCGTCATGACCTATGTGTTTTGTAGAAGTTAGTTATAAAAAGATTAGATCAGGGGTTGGCAACCTTTCAGAAGTGGTGTGCCAAGTCTTCATTTATTCACTCTAATTTAAGGTTTTGTGTGCCAGTAATAAATTTTAACGTTTTTAGGTCTTTTTCTATAAGTCTTTAATATATAACTAAACTATTGTTGTATGTAAAGTAAATAAGGTTTTTAAAATGTTTAACAAGCTTCATTTAAAATTAAATTGAAATGCAGAGCCCCCCGGACCGGTGGCCAGGACCCGGGCAGTGTGAGTGCCACTGAAAATCAGCTCACATGCTGCCTTTGGCACGCGTGCCATAGGTTGCCTACCCCTGGTTTAGATCATAGAGTGTACTTGGCAGCAGTCCTTGGGAGCTATCCTGGGAGAGATATTTTCCTGACATCTTTACTTCCCGGCAGGGAGGCGTTTGGCCAGCGTTGACTTGTTGATTACTCAATACCATCTCAGAATATAGATAAATATCTGAGATGTTCTAAACCTATTGCTTATGTTTGTGTGTGCTTATATCTAATAAACTGCACTGTTAGACAAAAGCATGCTAACTTGCATGTAATCCTTGATCAGACAGAATCACTGAGTTCCTGTTGATTTATTCCTTACACCGCCTGGAGTGAAATAGTTAAGTTGCCCCTGTTGGAGGTTCTGACAACTCTGGGTAACAGCACTGCCCTGAATATTCATGTCAATGCCCAACCTTCCATGTCCAAATCTTATTTCCTCACTCAGATAAATCTTTGGGTACACTTACTCTATAGGCTAACGTATTATGACACATTACTACCATATTCATAGATATTAATATTGATTATCTCACCCTCTAAACTGTTACCTTTGGCTTAAATCATTACTTCCATGTTCTGTGCTGTACCTTGTGGCTACCGGTATGTTCCAATGGTAAACACATTCAGTTCTCTGTTCATTTTTCCATTCAGTTCCCCAAAATTAAAAGGGGAACCGGTAGGCCATTTATCTATGCCAAAGGTTGCAAATGCTTATGCTAACTTGCCCTAGCTAACCATACAGGATACAGGCCTGTAGGTTCCTTACGTTACAGCCAGGTATAATGAAGTAATGTGTACTGGAATTATTCAGTATAAAACATAATCAAACCACTGAAGAAAACAAATTATATGATATAGCAAGCTAGCAGGCTAGCCACATGGGCTTCATACCACAGGTGCAATCTGTAGATGCGGGTGTTATCAAGGTAATAGAGCTAAGCCAGCAATATTAAATTCAGGAATTTTCCCTAGCCTATTATGACATTATCCAACTCCAGTTAAATCAATGGAAAGACTCCCAGGGCCAGATTCTCATTTATATTAAGACCACTTTACACCACTCTAGCAGTATGAATGGGCCTAGAGCAGTAGCAAATTTACTCCCAAGTTTATGTCAGAGTGACACGAAGGGGCTTTTAAAGTAAATGAGATTCTGGTTTTCAGTGTGAGTTGAATTAGACCCTATAAAAGGTATGTGCTTTGAAGTGCCAGGGAAGCCTGCATTAGAATATAGACTTTCCTTGAAGAGCAATATAAATTAGCTAGAAACCCTCTCTCTTTGGTGGACTCACACCTTGATTGTTCAGTCATCCTTTAGTTACTTAGCTAAGTTCATGTTCAAGTTTTGAAAGAAGCCTTTTCAAATAGTAACCTGTGCATATAAATCAGTTGGAAATGGAGATCGTGCAGTCTTGGGCCTGCAACTTAAAAATGATTTTCCAGACCTGTCACATTCTTGAAGCTTTCAGCATCCCTTGAACTTTAATATTGAGGAGGATCATATCTATGCAAAGAAAGCCTATTGAATTCCCGTTACCCAAATAACTGCACAGCAAATAACTCTTCACAGCAAGTACACTGGATATTTATAGTCTCTGATATAGATGATAAAGACAGGACAAATGCAACAGTGCCTATGTAAAAGAGAAGGGTTTGAAATCGGTTGCTTACCTCTTTCAGTAATGTACAAAGTTATGCCCAGAGTCACTTCCCAGCAGTAGGTAAAGATAGTATTTTATCTGTTTCAAAACAGGGTAGGCTTAGCTTACCCAGCTTACACTCAGGAGCCTAGAAAGATAAAAGGATTTCCTTTTAACCCAATATGAACACAGCCACATTTTCAACACTGAGTGAGTTAATCTCACTCTTTTGTAACCTGCACAACCAAGTGTTAGACATGAAAATAAAAAATGTTTGGAGACTTGGTGGCAGCCGAAAAGTTAGTGCCAAAGTTAACAGCAGTAGTAGCATTTGCATGAGTACACTTGGGTATGTGCTCATGGTGACTGATTACCTTAATGATAGAATTTGGAGTTACTTTGGGAATATAAATTTTGTACCATGACAAAAGTGTGCCACTTCCATTAGGCCTTCTCCTTCCCCCTCCCCCAAAATCCTATGTGTGGCACAATTACATCACGTAATTATATTACATTACATCATGTAATTATAGCCCACGAAAGCTTATGCGCAAATAAATTGGTTAGTCCTAAGGTGCCACAAGGACTCCTCGTTTTTATCATGTAACCTGAAAGTCTCAAATACTGAAAAGTAGCCTCTGAGTTTGGGTATTTCCATCCTCTGGGTGGCTACCTTGAGACAAATTGAATCAGATTTTCAGAGGTGATCAGTGCCTAGAACTCCAGTGGGAGCTCTTGTTTGTGCAGCACCTTTGAAAATTGGCCCAAATGGTTTTTATTCTGAATGCCAAGGACTGGAAGCAATTAGTTTCTAAATGTTAATGAATGCCTTGTGTCTTGAAGAACTCTCCTCCCACCCTGGGGCTGCAGAGGGACTGGGCACAATTGAGGTCTCTGTTCTCTCCTTGCTAGCACTCTGGGGGTAGGAGGTAAATTACCATCAAAGAGCACTGTACAGCAACTACTGAAGCTGGCTAGCCACATGAGGAAAGCTATACCCCCTCCCGCTGAGGGGAGATGCTTGGGAGTTTGAGGTACCTTCTGTTGATGCCACTTGGTGTGGCGGGGAGGGATAGCTCAGTGATTTGAACATTGGCCTGCTAAACCCAGGGTTGTGAGTTCAATCCTTGAGGGGGCCATTTAGGGATCAGGGCAAAAATCTGTCAGGGGACAGTACTTGGTCCTGCTAGTGAAGGCAGGGGACTGGAATCAATGACCTTTCAAGGTTCTTCCAGTTCTATGAGATAGGCATATCTCCATCTATTATATTATAACACCACCCCTGATATAGTGCTATGGCTGAAAGCTGTCTAGTCCTTCATCCAACCATAATACATTATGCCAGTCAGAACAGTTCACTAAAAAAGAGAGCCCCAAAAAGAAATGAAAGGCAAAGAAAGAAGCTACCCTTTGTCCCCCACTCAACTATTGACTGACAATCGCATATAAAGCACTAGGAAGAATTTCGTATGATGGAAGAGCCAGCATTTGAACTGCTGCCTCTACATTGAGCGCTAAGGACACCCATTTCTGGAAAACTATATTTTTAAGATTTCTTTGTCTTTGACGTGAATTTCCAATTAAGGATCACAGAAAAACCTAGTCCCATAATGCTTGTGGCACAGCTGGTGAGTCTGTGATTAAAAACTGGATTCCAGATATAATTAAACATCTCCTCTTTTCTCGGTTCTAAGTAGTTTCTGAAAGGATCCACCAAAGCTGAAAGGCATTTTTCAACTGTAAACTTTGAGGCGGATTCCCCCCCCCCTCTCTCTCTCTCTGAAGCTGGCTTTACACTGTTTTATCTTAATTGGCCTAAGAGGATTTACTCCTGATTTACACCAGTATATGCCAGAGCAGAATTTGGCCTCTTTTCTTTCCCCTCACTGCATCCTGTATTGTTCTCATGGAAATATGTTACTATTAGAAACATATAGACAATTTACAGTGTGTAGTTTCTGCTTAGGATAATTCTTTTCTTTTCTTTTGATTTGGTTGTATATTCTCACATGCTTCAGTGGCGTGACTGGTAAGCAAAACCTACCAAATTATTATTTTTTTTCCAAAAATCCACTAAACATTGCTTAGTTCTCTGCTGTGCCCTGACCATTATTATTACTAGTGTGTCTTTTCAGTATAGCTCACAATGTGAAAACAAAAAGGCACATCCTTGCTCGCATTTCAACAAAACAGACAGACAAAGGGTAGAGTAAAGGTTATGGTGTCCAGTATTAATCAGTGTTTAAGGGGCTTGCAAGAGCTCTGCTTTATTGTGTCCAGTTCCAAGTGGCTTTGTATAACCCAAACTTCACAGTGGCCTCCTCACACTCTGTCTGGGATGCTCAATCCTTAAAGGCACAGTCCCCAATACCTCATCTTCCCTTCCAAGTGAAAACTACATAACACTTTAAAAACTAAAATTACTTTAACATACAATTACAAATATTTATAAATAACCTAAGAATGATTGTAGAAGCGACAAAGGGTCCTGTGGCACCTTATAGACTAACAGAGGTATTGGAGCATAAGCTTTCGTGGGTGAATACCCACTTCTTGCATCCGAAGAAGTGGGTGTTCACCCACGAAAGCTTATGCTCCAATACCTCTGTTAGTCTATAAGGTGCCACAGGACCCTTTGTCGCTTCTACAAATCCAGACTAACACGGCTACCCCTCTGATACCTAAGAATGATTAACAATGTTGAATTAGTCTTTGAAATGCCCTGTGCTGTGGCCTGGACCTGCAGGGCTCCCTGAAACATCATTCTTCTGTTGTCAGGAGGCAGCAGGTCCACTTGTTCTGGGATCTGTTCTCACAACCTGCTGTGGTTGTTGCCTGTCTGAGACCCTCTCCCAGACAATGGCTGACTCAATGCCTCTTATCTCCCTCTGTTCTGGGATTTGTAGGTGTCTTTCAGAGCTGACAACCGCAGGGCAACCACTTGTGAACCACTGCTGTTTGCAACCATTGTTTCCCTCCATAGAGACGCACAGCATCATTTTCATGAACTTGTGGCAACTCCTGTGGCCCCAAACCATATTGATTTTTGTGTTGTTTTGCCTTATCTGTCTCTTTGTCTCCCCAGTGATTCTGACATCAGTTTCTGACAGAGCAGGCATTCTTGCTTCCAGTTTTCTGTTGAACAAAATGTCAGCAGGTGACAGCCCATGTTTCATTTGTGCTCGTTTGTAATTTAACAGTGCTAAATATAGATTGGAGTCTAACGCTGCTGCCTTTTTCAGTAGGCAGTTTATTATTTTGCCACCATTTCCCACCACGTTGGATTGAGGATAATGGGGACTAGCTGTTACTTGCCTAAACCTCTACGTCGCTGCAAATTGCTTAAACTCATGCCCGCTAAACTGTGGCCCATTGTCAGACATTACTATGTCAAGTATACCATGTCTAGCAAAAATAGATTTGATATGCACAATCACCTGTTTAGCTGTAGTATCTTCTATTAAGGCTATCTCAGCAAACTGAGAATAATAGTCTAAGACACGTACATAATTCCCCACCCCCAGCCAGTGTAAACCGCTCTATGCCTACTTTGCTCCAGGGTGGCAATTTTTCCTGTGCCTGCAACATGGGTTCCATCACGTGATTTGGCTTGTACTTTTGGCATATGTGACAAGACTCAACAACTTCCTCAATGTCACTGTTCATTTGAGGCCAGTATAAAATGTTCCTGGGCTTTCTCTTAGATTTTTTTGTTTTTAATCCCTAAATGACCATTACATATCCCTTTAAACATTTTTTTCTGCAGTATTTTGGGAATCACCATCCTGATGCCTTTAAACAAAATCCCATCTTTTACTGAGAGCTCGTGCCTTAAATGGATAAGGGCTGACCTGGCAACTCTTAATTACTTTCTGTAGGATCTTCTCCTGAGTAGTAGCTCTGGCAATCACAGTCCACATTTCATCTGAGATTGGACAGGTTTCTTTTTTCTTTTTCCACATTGACATTTACAAAATCTGGCTCTGGACTTTGCCCTGCTGCACTTTTATCAAATGCTCTGGAGAGTGTATCTGCAGCCACCAAATCTCTCCCAGGTTTGTCATCAATTTGCAAATCATGCATTTGTAGATGAAAAAAATAATCTCTATATTCTCAGGGGTGTTTGCCAGGCCCTTTATAGCAATGGCAATCAGTGGTTTATGGTCAATTCAGCTAACAAAAGCCTCCCATAAATTAAAGTCATGGAACTTTTCATGCTGATAGACTGAGGCTATCTCTGCACTACCCCTTATGTTGGTCTAACTTGTGTTGCTTAGGGGTATGAATAAGCCACCCTCCTTCTGAGCGACATAAGTTACACCAACCTAAACGCTGGTGTGGACAGCGCTATGTCAGTGGGAGAGCTTCTCCCGCCAACATAACTGCAGTCACGCATTGGGGATGGATTAAGTCGACAGGAGAGTTCTCTCCCGTCGGCTTAGAGCAGCTACACTAGAGAGCTTACAGCGACACAACACAGTGCATTGGTGCAGCTGTGCCACTTCTAGTAGCCATAGTCTGACTCCAAAACCTCCTTCTCTGTCTGGTTGTATTGACACTCAGCTTTTGTTAGAGCTAGTGATGCATAAGCTACTGGTCTCCAGTTTTGATCATACTGTTGTAAGCAGACTGCACCAGTACATTCTTGTGGACAACTTAATTTGCATTTACTGTCATAGTATCTCAGGACTGGAGCCTATTTACCTCCTTCTGTTGCTCAAACTCTATTAAGATTTGAATCTCATTTGCATTAAGATGTTCATTGGATATCTTTGCCCAGTAACTCTCTCAGGTGGCTGATTCAGGCAGTTCAATAGGCACAAATTTCTCTACATAGTTTGCCGTTCCTTGTCTGTTTGCCGTTCCTTGTCTGTTGGGGCAGCATGTGGATGTTGGCTTCAGCCTTACCATTCTCTATCTCTACACCTTGTTGTGTTAACTTCTCTCCGTGGTATATTATCTCCATTACACAGAATTTATTTTGTTTAGCTTTAGCCCAGCAGCTGTGGTTCTTTCCAAAGCTGCTTCGAGCCTTTAGTCATGCTCTTCTACTCTTTTTCCCCAGATAAAAATGTCATCTATGTAGGCCTCTTTATACCATCAAAAATGCATTTTCTGCTGAAAGGCAACAAGAATAGAAAAAATATATTTGGCATTAGCTATCTCCTCAAATTTCTCTCCCCTTTTACACATGTATTTAATTCTTTTGGGTCTGTGCATAAGTGAAGGGATCCCTCTGTTTTTTTCTATAATGTTCCATGAGTTCATCCAGTCTGTTAATTCTTCTACTTACTCTAAAAGTCCCATTTGCTTACAAGTTGATAGTCCAATCATCTTCTGCTGCTACATTGTCCATTCTTCCTATGAAGAATTAATTTGCGAGAGCAGTGCTGTTGTCATCCTCTTGATCCACGCTATGCATATTCTGTTGGTGAGTGCAAACCGTTGCATAGTGAAGTAATCCATTACATTTCTTGCAACTTTTCCCATATGCCCAGCTTTATCTTGGCTAGTATTGGTTGTCACGGTTTATGCAGCACCATATGCTGTTTTGGCTGGACTGCGCTTTTGAGCTCTGCATGCATTTCTACCTCAGGTCTCTTTTCTTGTAGTATTTTGGAGTCTCTATCATGTATTGATTGTCAGAGAACTATCCACCCTCCATAAACTTTATTCTGGACTGGGCAACTTCTGTAGCATGGCAAATTCTAATTCTTTGTCAACAGCTAATTATGGGTCTTCCAGTAGTCCCTCTCTGAGTTTTTTGTTCCAGATCTCAAACATAGAATCACAGAAATGTAGGGCTAGAAGACACCTCAAGAAGTCATTATGTGCAATCCTCTGCGCTGAGTCAGGACCAAGTAAACCTAGACCACTGCTGACAGTTGTTTGTCCAACCTGTTCTTAAAAACCTCCAGTGACGAGGATTCCACAACCTCCCTTGTGAACCTATTCCAGAACTTAACTATCTTTATAGTTAGGAAGTTTTTCCTAATATCTAATCTAAATCTCCCTTGCTGAAGATTTAGCCCATTACTTCTTGCCCTACCTTCAGTGGACATGGAGAACTATTGATCCCCCTCCTCTTTATAACAGCCCTTAACATATTTGAAGACTTATCAGGTCCCCCATCACATCATTCTGGGGGTGCAATTCAGGCCAGTAAGATTTGTGTCACCACTTGCCCTGCAAGTCTGGGTGCCTTACAATGCTTCGCTGCTGTAGCTCCCAGCCAGGAATGCTCCCAGCCAGCCTATAAGCTTGCAGGTCACACCATGAGTGTCTGTGTGCTAGATAGACTGCTTGGATCAGAGCTACTGGAACAGGGTTATCTACAGCCCCACTCTAGCTTCCACCAGTCTTGGTTACAATCAGCAAGGTGACCCCAATGTACTATCAGTCCCTAATTTCCCCAGAACTGTGTGCTCTGAAGTATCCAGTCCTCTCCTGGACAGCTCAGAGAAGTAATAAGGTTTGTTGCCCTTTTAAAGATACAAAAGCACATTACAGCTTATTAACTTAACTGGGGTAAATACACTCTTTCCTTCAAACACAGCACTGGGTTGGTGTATAGTAAAAACTAAAACAAATTTATTAACAGTAGGACATAAATTAAGTGATGCAAAGTAAAAGAAAATTATATAAAAACCAATAAAAGTGAAAACACACATTTAAAAGTCTAAAACTTCATCTAACTAGGTACAGGCTTTGTTCAAGATGGTTTCTCTCACCAATAATTTGCTACAAAGCTGCACATCTATAGAACCAAAGTTATACCAACTCTATCACATGGAAGTGAAATACAGGTTCGGAGAAAGACTGAAGAATGCTGCATTGAGGTTTTCTATTCTTGTCATCTTTTCATCTTCTCCAGATCAAGTGGCAGGACAAAATTAGAAGCGAGGATAGTTAAAGCTGAACTCAGCAATTGCCTCCATCAACACTGGTTACGTATCAGTGGTTTTCTTGGTATGGACGTATTGCTAGAATGGAAGACCAATGAATTCCGAAGCAGGAGTGCCAAGGGATTCTGCTACATGGCTGGTGATCATGTGGGCATCAAAAGCTTTGTGGTGCAAGAAAATTGCCCGTGATGGACATAAAATGAATGTACAACTAGACCACTTTGAGCACCTTTTCTGAAATTGATCCAGGTAGTGCTTCAGATTTGCAAAGAGTCTCTTTGGTATTTGCCATGATGATAATGGAAAAACTTGTTAGTAATTAATTATTCTCATTTACCACACATTGCACAAAGGTGTGCTAGGTGCCACACAGCACAGATTGGATCTTTAGTTTGGGGAGATTTGTGCTATACAGACCATCAGACTAGATTATCACAATGATCCCTTCTGACCTTAGAATCTATGAATAAACTGAACCTATGACAAATGGACATGGGGGATCAAACCCCAAGCATAGTATGTTACTGTATCATGGGGTGGGTCATACTCATGACTTAAAGACACTTGATAGTAGGGGGGGTCTATTTTTTTATTACACTTTGGCCTACTTGTATAGATTGTCAGGCCAGCAAGGTCCCACTCAATCAAACGGATCATTGGAGCTTAAAATTTAAGACCTTGATCCTCCCACTGAGCTTTGCTCAGTGTACCCCAGCATGGAGTCCCATTGAATTCAATGTGAGGACAGAGGTCCATCTGGATTGAGCATGGTCTAATGGGGGTCGGGGGAACAGTGGGGAGAAGATGGAGAAAAAAAATAAGCAGGGGTTGCAGAAGTACTCTTGCACAGCTAGGCTATAGTTATATGACAGTGTTTTATATTCAACAAACTTTTAAAATATAGTTTTGATGAAAATATTTATTAGAAAAAACACCTTCATTTATTTATTCAGACATTAAAAACCACCCACACAAAAGCTCTAGGCATGCTAACAATTGATTTAAACTTACAATAACCTAATAGCAACCATCCAGCAGCTCTAAACAATGAAATAACGAATTAACTCAGCCAGCCACTAAATCAGAGCAACAGAAAAGCCTTTTGAGCCCCGAGCTTAGCCTCAGGAATGCACCCTCAATCTTCCCCCTAAATCATGCACAGCAACTTTCTTCTTTTGGCTCTCTGATCCAATTTAGTCTTAAGCAGGGTTTGAATGAGGGGAGGTTAGAGGCCCAGCATATCAGTTCAGGGAGGGCATTCCGCTGTGGGAATTTCTGGGAGTTCTTTTCAGAGTCACATATGCTGATTTCCAAAGCACTTAAGTTATTGGGAGCACAAATTTCATTGAAAGTAAGCAGAACTTGTGTTCCAAAGTCACTTTTGAAAATGCCACCGTCACTTCAGCAATGAATGCAATAGTACAAAGCTTTGGAGAATGGCACTGCATATTATGCTGAGGGGTAGAAGTATGACTGTATTATTCTTTGCAGAGCTTGGATATCTTCAGAAAGAAATTTGACATCCTATGAGTAACAACTGTACCACTGAGGAATGAAATAAATGCACATCCTGTCTAATTTACTAGTAATGACTGAAATAATCATGTTCTTAAAACTAGGGTGTATTCTCTTCCGCATCCTGTATGTCCTCTGCGGAAGCTAAGAAATTATCCACGAATTACTGGAACTATTTTAAAGAAAGGGTGCAATGGACCAAATTTAGATCTGATGTAAAAAGGTGTAATTCCATAGGACTTCCCCACCTCAAAAAACAGAACAAAACAAACACCACCTCCAAACATACAAACTCCATAGAATTCATTTTATTCATGTGTTTGAATAATAGCAAAAGAATGTGATGGTATTTAATTTATAAAGAATGAGTTTTGTTGTTTATTATCTGGCCAGAAAGACTTGTGTTAAGAAATGCTAGCACTGAGACAGAAAGAACTCAAGATTTATTTTTAAAGGGGCTGATGGGTTGAGTTCATCCAGATTTAATTATGAACCTTGTGCTAATAATAATAATAATAATAAAAGAAAGTTCTCTCCCAACTACAATGCCCTGGGTAGATTTAGGGAAACTTCCATTATGGTAGACAGCAGTGTTAAATCTGTAAGTACAGGATTTTTTCCTTTCAAGAATATTAAGTGTATTTTAACCTTCATTGTATTATTTAATCATTTCTGATCTTCTTGAATTACTGTATCTTTTCAAACACATCAAATACCCTTCAGGGGCAGACTTCTTTTCATGCTAAACAGAATAAAGAAAAAAAAATAGAATAATTCAGATGTAATATGCAAAGTCATTCTACCATGCTACACATCACATATCAATTGTGGTGATGTTTTTGGCAGGGGATGACAGGGAGGGTACACTGACATAATGTTATAGTTTGATTACAAAAAACAGCAATGAAATCAGGAAATAGGCCTGGTTAAACAGAGCAAAAGAAATTTATTTCTCTTAAACTAACTCTTTGCAGTTATATTTAATGTACAAGTACATTGCAACTAAGATAATTGCAATGTTGCAACTAAGATAATTAAGGTGTAAAAGACTGGCTGGTTCCTTGACTGAATATGCTAATTAGATGCAAAAACATAATCACATGGCATACTATTTGGCATTGTTACTGCGCAAGAAAAACTATGCTTATGAGAGCCCCTGATCTTCCACATCCCCTTGAAAAACACTTCCTCCACAAACGTTTAAACCCTACTTCTCCTCATCCTCCTCTCTAAGAAGTGTCAACCAAATAATAAAATACAAACAAAACCCATGGAATTAACAGGATACATCTTGTTACTCTATTGTTTGCTTTGTGTTGCATCCCCTTCCCTTTCTTTTGTCAATATAGACTGTGAGCTCTGTAGAACAGGCACCTTGGCCCAGATCCACAAAAGGACGTAGGTGCCTAAATCCCAGATTATAGGCACTATTGCAGTTCACAAACCCTCCTTCCCCCTCCCCCGGTGCTGCTGCCTAAATCCGTAGGCACCTAACCTGACTCAATGTTTAAATGTTCACTGTAAAAGTTTTCTAGGCATCGACGTTTCTGCCTCTGGGCATGTATACTGCTGCCGCAGGCAGGTGCCTGGACACATATCTGACACTTTCACACCTAAGACCCAGTGCTATCCTCACAGCAGGTAGAGGTAGGTGTCACCCTGCAGGCCTAATCCAGTAGGCATGCTCAGAGCACGTCTAACTCCCTCCAAAACAGCTTTTCGCCCAGTTATAAGTCATTCACCTAGACTACAGGACACCCTAGTTCAATTTCCTGCTCTGCCTGTTGTGGCAAAGGGATTTAAACAGGGGTTTCCTACATCTCAGGTGAGTGCCTGAGCCAGTAGGCTATGGGCTATTCGGATGTGGGTCTCTCTTGGTGAAGCCCTTCCACTTTGAATAAATAATTAAATATACATTGGGCCACAGAGAGTGGGAATGACTCAATAGTCCAGTGGTACTGCATGCCAAGAGAGGGGTCTTGGCTG
The DNA here is from genome assembly GCA_033296515.1 of Macrochelys suwanniensis. Taxonomy (NCBI): domain Eukaryota; kingdom Metazoa; phylum Chordata; order Testudines; family Chelydridae; genus Macrochelys; species Macrochelys suwanniensis. The sequence continues at coordinate 11,950,001 of CM065783.1, forward strand.
GGGGACAGAGAGAGGCACAAGCAGAGATAGACCCCTCTCTCCAGCCCAGGTTTTGGTGCCTGACTCTGTGAGACAGGGAGGGCTTAGGACAAACCCCTCCTATCAGCATCTCCCATTGGCTAGTTTAGGCAGCTCCCTGCCTAGCACGTTGGCTTTTACAGATCTCATTCTTAGTGTAACAAAGAGAAGGTCAAGGAATGATTTAATTACAGTCTGAAAGTACCTACACTTCGGACAAATATTTGATAATGGGCTCCTCAATCTAGCAGAGAAAGGTACACCACCATCCAATGACTGGAAGTTGAAGCTAGACAAATTCAGACTGGAAATAAGGCATACGTTTTTAATAGTTAGGGTAATTAACCATTGGGACAATTTATTAAGGGTTGTGGTGGATTCTCCATCACTGGCAATTTTTAAATCGAGGTTAGATTTTTTTCTAAAGGATCTGCTCTAGTAATTATTTTGTGGGGAGAGGGTAGGTAGTTCTATAGCCCTGTGTTATACAAGAACTAAGACTATATGATCAAAATGGTCCTATTTCGCCTTGGAATCTATTAATCTCTCCCCATGCATTGTAGAGGGACCCTAATCCAGTGATTTTCAAGGTGCCTAAAAGTTGCAACTCCTATGTCCCTTGTCCTTATACTTCTCTGTAAAACACTTGGCCTACTTTTGACACTACAGAAACAGAAAAAAAAATGCAATTTAGAACTTATCACAGGGATACCAATTACTTAGACTTGTCATCAATGGCAAGCAGTTAGACTACTTTCAGGGAATTAAGAAGCATGGTACTGCATCTTCATAGGCTTAGTCAAGTCTTTTGGTTTCCTGAGAGCAGGCATCCTTGTTTATAGAAGCATGTGGTCATTAGTTCCTCACTCTCCAGTTTGTGTAGGTCTGTGGGGAAGCAGCTGAAGCTTGTCAGAGTGACCTCTCTTATCTTGATGAGCCAATTAAGGGAACCTATAAAAGAGTCCAGCCTGGGTTTGCTTGTGTGAAAGACTGATGGGTTCTAAGAGGGGTCTGGATGATCAAGGAGTGAGTCATAGCATGTCTAGTACTGACTGTAAAACCAAAATCTGTATTATGTATTATGATGTAATGTAGCATTAGTACTGTTAGGGCTCTGAAAGCAAACACTTCACACAGGAGATTCAAAAAGCTAAAGGTGTTCCAGTCATGTTAGCTCAGCTACAATTGCACATTTTATACCATACATGACCTAAAAGTAATACAGCAAGGTTTACAAATAACAAGGGGATTTGGAAATGAAATGAGCCTAATGTGATGGAATTAGCATTCCCAGAGCAATCTTAACTGTAGGCATTTCATAACTTTCAAGTGCTGGGCTTTACACCCTTAACACTGTCTTGTTTTTTTTCTTTTCCAAACTTTAACTGTAACTATGGCAAGAATGTTTTTGTGGGTTTTTTGCATTTAAATTTCCTTGGCTGTCTTCTTCAAAGGGGGAAAAGGTCTGAGTAAAATCTGGAGGCAATTAGTGCCATTTATGATCTCTGCTTCAAAAGAGTATATGTATGTTGGTCTATTTTCCATCAGATATATTAACTTGCATTTTTAAAGCTGAATCTCGCTATATTTTCTTTCTGCATTTACAATCCTCCTCCGTTCCTTTGCATGTTTGCTCTTTCCTCACTGATATTTGCAAATCGTCCCAATTTAGAAACATTAGTAGCTATCCTTAATTTGCTGTTAACTCTTACTTCCAATGTTAAATGAAATTGGTTCTGATACCAATCTTTGCAATAACCCACTAGATGCTTCTTCCATTGCTGAATATTGTCTTTTTTTAAAATTGGGTTTTAAAAGCTTGTTTTCAATCCACATCAATGTTCTTATCAAAGGCTATTTGAACTCTGTATGAGAACTGGGTGCTGCAGCTGTTGTTTTTGTCTGGCTGTCTCTTTAGCTAGCCTTATCCTAAGCCTTTGATGCTTCTCCCCACAGCTCTGACCTGCAATTCCTCCTGTTACCCCAGTTTTGCTCATCTCCTCAGGAAAGAGTAACACCTAATTGATTTTGTTTTGGGGTGTGCACAAATGTAGACTTGCGCAATGCCACCAAACCTATTTTATGAGCTTCCAAACCCATGTGTCCAGGTGTAGTTAGCTAATTCACTCTGCCACCTTGTCCCCAGAGTAGAGGCAAGGTGCCTTTGGTCAGGGAAACTAGAACCAACATTCAAGTAATTAAACAGTAATTTATGCAAATAAAAAGTACATTTTGCACCAAATAGGCTCCAAATGTCTTTAAATACAATTTTTTTTCTGTGAATTCATAGTTATGCACGAGCATAAAAAAAACCCTGAAGGGATTAAATGTGTATGGTGACCATATCAAGTAAGCTTACTAAGGATTCAGAATCATTGTCCTGCATGCAGACCAGTCACATACATAAATCATGTGAAAATTTAATATCCGTTAGGCTGGAGTAGAGTGAATAATTTGCAACAAATAATTTATACAACAAACTTAGTCTTTTTTCTGCCCACTGAATGTGTAAGAAGATACAATTTGTTCATTTGAAATTCTTCAACCTTTTTTTTTTTTTTTGCTTTGCTTTTTTTTAACTCTGTGCAGGATAGTGTTCAATGCCACTGAGCCGCAATGATGATTTAATGACTGCCTCTGTATAGCTCCTCTGAATTTGACCCATTGATACACTCATCAACTGGAGATTGACTGATTTCAATGTAGTTGCATCTGCTTACCCCAGGACTGAATTAAGCCCTCAGAAGCATTTTATTCTTGCAATGGTGCTATAATGCATATTCTTATAAAAATGTAGTCCTTTGGAACACTAGGCATACAGTTTGCCAACGTTGTGCATGTCAAGTATAGATAGAACTATTTGGCAGTTGTAATAAATCTATAATACTTTTTTTGTAATAGCTGTTACTTAAATATGTGTGGTGGCAACATTCAGTGGCACCAATTTTAGTTTTCTCTCACCTAAATAAGAATCTAATTAATTAGCAACAACTGGAAAGCTATGAAATCTATATTTTAAAAAATCCAGCTGGGTGAAATCTTTCAGCACTGTAAGTTAGGGTAAGCACATAAAAGGAAAGATAGATGAGCAGTAAAGTATTCGGCAAAAAAGACAAGATCTGAATAATAGATATGGCTCATCTTGGGCCAGCTATTATTGCTAGTTTTAATTTTTGGCTTGTTTGTTTTGACTGTGATCTGCTGAAATACTGCATGTATTTTTAATTCAAAGGTTATCTGAGGATAGTTGAATCCCACTGCTGAGAGAAGACCGGCATTGGATATTTGGTGGACTTTCTGCATGACTTTGCCTGTGTACGGTAGGAATCTAAACATCCCTTTTAAAAAAAGTTAGTCTGGATTTTTGTTTTGTTTTGTCTCTGGTTCTGATGCCTGAAGGCCTGATCCAAAGCTCATTGAAGTCAGTGGTAGCCTTTCTGTTGGCTTCAGTGGCCTTTGGCTCGGGCGTCCAATCCCTTTCTCCTCTTTTTTCCTCTTTCCTTTTGCCCCCATATCTTAGCTTGCTTCATGGGGAACAGCCAGCTTTCTCTTTGAGTCTGTACTGCAGGAACAGTAAGGCTGAAATATAGTGAGACTGGCCTCTTTCTGAGAATTCTGGCCTAGACACAAACTAGAAGGGTGGGTTTTGATACAAGAGCTAAATGCAGTTCCATTTTGTCTGAACCCTCATCCTTCCTAATGTTCAGAGGGAGACAGAATTTGAGGATTTTGTCTTAGTACTGTTTGTAAAGTCCTCCTAATAGACAAAAACTGTTGGACTATAACCCCTTTCTTGTATTGACTTTTGCTATTTTCCGGTTGGCAAACAATCTGAAGCTTGAGTAAATGCTGCCTATGGCTGCTGTGGTCATTGTGTTTACACAGTTCTTTTTAAAAAAAAAAAAAAAAGAAAAAAAATTATTGCACCTTGCAATTTAGAACCTGACAGATGGTATACCTGTATTTTGAAAAGCTGTTGCACACTAAGTATTTGAGTGTGCAAAAATGTATCAATAGAATATTTATATGTATAGGAAATGGGGATTAGAAGCCCTCAGAGCTTTACCAAAAAACTTGTGTGATGGGAGTCACAGGTCTGATGCTCTGGAACTGCTCTGTATGAAGCCAGCCAGGACTCTGGGGTAGCATGACTCCCTTCAGGGCATGCTGTCCAGGGCAAAAAAAACCCTCCTCGGGTTCAGCCTTCCTGGTCTGACCTCGGAGCATTCAGCATCCCTGTTCACACCGCACACTTCCCCTTGGTGGGGAAAACCAGAGGGCCCACTCCGCAGTCAGGCGTGACTGTCCGCCAGCATTGTAAAGCAGAAGGGTTTCTTGGTCAACAGGTACATAGCATAGACCAGAGCTTGTTAGCACAGAAGTCCGTGACTTTCAGCGAAGTCCATCTTGGGGAATCCCAGGCCAGACAGCCTGAACTTCAGCCCTCTTCCAGTCCCCCACAGCAGACTGGTCTGGATCCCCCAGCCTGGCCTCCAACGTGGCCGTTGCTCCTCCTCTGTTCTTTTTCCTGCTTTCCTGCAAATTATCACCTGGTCGCATCCCCCTTCTGGTTCTCAGGTTACAAAGGGCATCGGCCATCACCTACATGCAGACTGCTGAGCAGCCTCACCTCACACACCCAATTCCCACCACCTAGGCATTGGTGTGGTACACAGGGAAACGGAGGTACACACAGTATTAATATATCAGAGGGGTAGCCGTGTTAGTCTGGATCTGTAGAAGCGACAAAGGGTCCTGTGGCACCTTATAGACTAACAGAGGTATTGAAGCATAAGCTTTCGTGGGTGAATACCCACTTCTTCGGATGCAAGCAGTGGAAATGTCCAGAGGCAGATATAAAAGTGCAGGGAAGATTCAGGCTAGAGATAACGAGGTAAGCTTAATCAGGGAGGGTGAGGCCCTCTTCTAGCAGTTGAGGTGTGAACACCAAGGGAGGAGAAACTGCTTTTGTAGTTGGCTAGCCATTCATAGTCTTTGTTTAGTCCTGAGCTGATGGTGTCAAATTTGCAAATGAACTGAAGCTCTACAGTTTCTCTTTGGAGTCTGGTCCTGAAGTTTTTTTGCTGCAGGATGGCTACCTTTAGGTCTGCAATTGTGTGTCCAGGGAGGTTGAAGTGTTCCCCTACAGGCTTTTGTATATTGCCGTTCCTTATATCTGATTTGTGTCCATTTATCCTTTTGCGTAAGGACTGTCCAGTTTGACCGATGTACATAGCAGAGGGGCATTGCTGGCATATTATGGCATATATTACATTGGTGGATGTGCAGGTGAATGAACCGGTGATGGTGTGGCTGATCTGGTTAGGTCCTGTGATGGTGTTCCTGGTGTAGATATGTGGGCAAAGTTGGCATCGAGGTTTGTTGCATGGATTGGTTCCTGAGTTAGAGTTATTATGGTGTGGTGTGTAGTTGCTGGTGAGAACATGCTTCAGGTTGGCGGGCTGTCTGTGGGCGAGGACTGGCCTGCCTCCCAAGGCCTGTGAAAGTGAGGGATCGTTGTTCAGGATGGGTTGTAGATCACTGATGATCCGTTGGAGAGGTTTTAGCTGAGGACTGTAAGTGATGGCCAGAGGAGTTCTGTTGGTTTCTTTCTTTGGTTTGTCTTGCAGCAGGAGGCTTCTGGGTACACATCTGGCCCTGTTGATCTGTTTTCTTATTTCGTCATGTGGGTAGCGTAGTTTTGAGAATGCTTGGTGAAGATCTTGTAGGTGTTGGTCTCTGTCAAAGGGGTTGGAGCAAATACGGTTGTACCTCAGTGCTTGGCTGTAGACAATGGATCGTGTGGTGTGTCCGGGATGGAAGCTGGAGGCGTGTAGGTAGGCATAGAGGTCAGTGGGTTTTCGGTATAGGGTGGTGTTAATGTGACCATCACTTATTTGCACCGTGGTGTCTAGGAAGTGGACTTCCCGTGTCGACTGGACCAGGCTAAGGTTGATGGTGGGGTGGAAGCTGTTGAAATCGTGGTGGAATTCTTCCAGAGTTTCTTTCCCATGGGTCCAGATGATGAAGATGTCATCAATGTAGCGTAGATAGAGAAGGGGCATGAGTGGATGAGTAAGACTCAGATGCAACATTACAAGGTGAATAAAACCCCACTTCATCACAACTTGAACCTAAAATAATCACAGGAATAATTATCCATGACTACAGTACAGAACTTGGAAGTTATGATGCCCTTGGGAGAGACAGATTCTGGAAGAAAAACCTAGCTAGTAAAGGAACCAGCTGTCTGACAAAATAAGGCTATTTAAATGCCAACAAAAATCCTGACTAAACCTCGAGACTTCGTTTTCTTCAGTTCTGCTAATTATCAGTGTACTGGAGGAGAGGATAAATATTGTCTTTAGAAGAAAAAACGGCAACATACAAAGACTTCCCACTTCAGCTTTTTTTTTTTTTTTTCATTTAAAAACAATCAAACCATTTTGCATGTGGATGTCTAATTTCCACTCCTTCTTTGCACTGGCTAGAAGGTGATTTGGGTGTCCTTTTTTGTCAGTGTATGTTGCTAGCAAATAAGTCTGAACTGGCTTAAAAAGCAGCAGACCATACTGTAACAAAGGGTACAGTACACACAGGTGTACTGGTGAGAGACAGCCCCAGAGTCATATCAACAGGGATCAGGGTTTTAAGAGAAAACTCTTGACACAGTCACTTCCTCTTATATTTTATCTGAAGTGTTCTGTTTGGCCACTGTGGTAGATCTGCTACCTGGAGCCTGTATTTGCTGCTTCTGATGTTCTTCAATACTGGTAACTGGATAGGTCTGTTCTACTTCTGTTGGAGCATTTTGAGTGGTCTCAAGAAGCACAGAGCCAGTGTCTGCTTCGGTTTTGGAAAATATGTCACCTCCTTGTCCTAGGAGTAACCTTTTGTGGTAGTTATGGTGTGTGACATTTGATGGGTTGAGGGTATAGCTATTGTCTGGATAGGTTGCTATCCACTTCCTATCTCAAATCCAAGATTCTCTCCTGATTGCAATGGTGGTAACTCTTTGGCAGTTCTGTCATGCGTTTCTTCTGTTCTAGTTTTCTCACATTAAATTCTCAATGTTAATTGTCGCTGTTTTAGAATCTGGATCTTAGGCTTTGCACAAGCTTCTCAGCTCGAGAAAGAGCTCTTTGAGTCTGAAGGGGATCGGCTGCTGCGAGCTGGATTGCCTTGGAGGAAGCTGTGTGCTGAAGGGAATGGTTTTGGGGAGAGCTTTTGTTTAGATTCCGCATCTAAATTAAGGGTTCTTTTTACTACCAGAATAGTATTTATTCTACCTTCTTTACCGCATGTATCATTTGAGGTTCTGAACACTTCAACCTCTCTGGTCACTCAGTAACAGATTTAAAGGTGGCAATTTTGCAGCAAAAAAGCTTCAAAAATAGATTCCAATGTGAAACTGCCAAATTGGAATGAATTTGCAAACTATATACCATTAATTTAGGTTTAAATAGAGACTGGGAATGGCTGGGTCATTACACAAATTGAATCTATTTTCCCATCTTAAGTATTCTCACACCTTCTTGTCAACTGGCTGTCTGAAATGGGCCATCCTGATTATCACTACAAAAGTTTTTTCCCTCCTGCTGATAATAGCTCTCCTTAATGAATTATCCTTTTAGAGTTGGTATGGCAAAGTCCACCTTTTCATGATTCTCTGTATGTCGTCTTACTATATTTTCCATTCTATGCATCTGATGAAGTGAACTGTAGCCCACGAAAGCTTATGCTCAAATAAATTTGTTAGTCTCTAAGGTGCCACAAGTACTCCTGTTCTTTTTGCAGATACAGACTAACACGGCTGCTATTCTGAAACCTTACACTATTGTGCGTCTTGAACCCAGAATGGTCCCTCAAATTTTAAATCTATAGAACAGCTCACAGTTCTGATTTTTTTTTTTATTGTAACTGGCATTCTGTATTATCTCAGTAAAAGCCCGAAGAAAACAATCAAAACCTGTGGCTTTAAATTCCATTATATTGCTGTATTATCATAGCTTTTTTCCTGATGGTTTCCAGGGTAAAATATTTATTGAGAGAAAAGCAAAACATTCCATAAAGACACACTGTCAACACTTATGTCAAACCAATTATGTCATGCTGACTAACTGTCTTGAAGACTCTCTTCCCATTGAGTTTTAAAATCTACCGGGTATTTTTCATCACTAAACCTTTCCACTCCATGCAATGTCGTTCAGCACCTTCTACCTTTAGCTAATTCACCATGGTTTTTCGTCACCTGTCTCTGCGCCATAAAATACATGTTTTCTGGACCAATCTTCAGAATCTTTGATATTTACCTCATAGGAACAGCTTTTATTACTGAAGCCCTTCGGCAGGCCTGCACAACATGCAGCCTGCGTGGGCTCACTGTGTGGCCTGCAAGGGGTGGGGAGTGAGTAGGTGGGCTCACTGTGCGGCCCAAAATCTGGGACTGTGTCCGTTGGTCCTTTTTGCTGCTTGTCTCTGGGCTGGGGGTTGTCCCAATGCTGCAAAGAGGGGGTTCCCAAAGGAAGGTGCTTGCTTCTAACCCCCGAGGCCATCAGTATGTCTGCTCTTCTCTAGTCGGCCCACTTGACAAGTTTGATTGTCCTTGGTCTGGTTCCCATCCCCTCGCCAAGGGTTGCAGCTGTCTGGAGGTGCCTGCCTTCCTCATTCACACCTCATTCATTCAACAGGACAATTGAATACAAAGTGGGGGGAAGATCTTATTCTACTTCTAGCCAAAAGACATTTTTCTTTTACCTTAATTATACTACCTTAGGGGTCCGCTATAACATATTACCAAGGTTCAATACAAAATCATATACAAGTTATACAAAAATGCATAATGCAGAGACTTATCTACAACTGCATCGATTGACTGTTGTGTGCAGTAATATAGTGACCCCTGGGGGTGGTGAAGAGGGGTGTGATGGTGGGGCCGAGTGGGGAGGGAGCGGGTCCTATTTTACTGCTGTGATCTGGTCACCCTATGCGCGCTGTTTCTTTCCCCCTCTACAGGCTTCCACACCCCATCGCTTGGGAAGGAGGGAGTTTTTTCGCGGGGCAGGCGGTGCTGGGAGGGGGGTGTTTCCGCAGGGCCGGGGGGTTTCGGCCCTCAGCTGTTTTCTTTGGAGTAATATGGCCCTCGCTGCTTTACGAGTTGTGCAGGCCTGCCCTTCGGTCTCAGCAAAACTATCCTGGCAACTAAATCCTCGAGCCTACAACTTTTTTATACTTCCCAGGTACCTAATGGCACTTGAAAACCTTGAACATCCCTATAAAGGCACTACATAAATAACAAGGCAGTTGAAAGATTTGGGAAATGTGAGTAACATGAACCAAAGCCCACTGAAGTGAATGAGAACCTTTCTATTGGCTTTAGACCAGGTCCTTTCTCTGCCTGGCGATAGATTTCCAACTGCTTGTTTGCCTTTGTTGGGTCTCTTTGAAATGCAAAGAGTTTTCTTGATTGGTCCTGTATTTGATAGCATTAAAAGATAAATGTGAAGACTTGTGCTTTTTAGCACATTAGCTACATATTCATTCAACAAATTGAAGTTATTGCTCCATTTTAAGTTTTAACGGGAACCACGGCCAATGGGAGCTCCGGGGATGGTGCCTGAGGATGGGGCAGCGCGCAGAGCCACCTGACCGCACCTCCGCATAGGAGTGGGGACATGCTGTTTTTTCTGGGAGTTGCCTGAGGTGAGCACCACCTTTAGCCTGCACCCCCTCCTGTGCCCCAACCCCCTGCCCCAGCCCTGATCCTCCTCCCACTAGCCAAACCCCTCGGTCGCAGCCCGGAGCACCCTCCTGAACCCCAGAGCCCTCATCCTCACCCCAGAGCCCACACCCCCAGATGGAGCCTTCACACACACCCTGTGCCCATGCCCCAGCTCTGATTATCTTGTAATGCCCTCAGAACTCCTTGGTACCAGCCCCGGAGCACCCTTCTGTACCCTCAGCTGGAGCCTTCACCCCCTCCACACCCCAACCCCCTGCCCCAGCCCTGATCCCCCTCCTGCACTCTGAACCTCTCAGCCCCATCCTGGAGCCCCCTTCTGCACCCCAAATCCCTCATCCCTGGCCCCACATCAGAGCCTGCGCCCCCATCCAGAGGCCTCATCCCAACCCCCTGCCCCAGTCTGGAGCCCCCTCCTGCACTCTGAACCCCTCATTTCTGGCCCCACCCCAGAACCCTCCTCTCCAGTCCAGAGCCTGTACCCCGTCCCACACCCAACCCCTTGCCTCAGCCTGGAGCCCCCTCTGATACTCCAAACCCCTCAGCCCCAGCCCAGAGCCCCCTTCTGCACCCTAAACCCTTCGGCCCCACCCCCCAGCCTGGAACCCCCTCCTGCACCTTGAACCCCTAGGCCCCAGCCCAGAGCCCTCACTGTCTCCTGCACACCAACCCCCTGAGCAAGCCTGGTGAAAATGAGTGAGTAAGGGTGGGGCGAAAGAGCAACAGAAGGAGGGGGTATGAAGTGAGTGGGGGTGGGGCCGCGGAGAAGAGGCAGGTCAAGGGTGTTCGGTTTTGTGTGCGTAAAAAGTTGGCAACCCTAATGTGATGTGAACTCACAAAAGTTTCTAGACACTTAAAAACATTTACTTTTGACTTTGTGATTATCAGATTGGCATGGGATTCTAACCCAGTTCTTCTCATCCACAAAGACTCTACTGCTAATCATCACAACATGCTAGCTAGTGTATACTCAGTTTGATAGGTCCTGCATCTTTTTGGTATGATGTGGTATGAAGGTTAAAGCACAGCCCCCAATATTCATTCAGATAATCCTGGGGGGTGAAGTGCAGAAAGTCTTCCATGGACCAAGCTTACATTGACTTCCATGGCAATTTTATGAGTGGAGAGTTTTAAAATAGGTAGTAAAACCAGAAAAGAGAGAATTCCTTCAGAAGCTCCTCCTCCTCCAGACAATGAAATCTTTTTTTTTTTTAAATAATTTCTGTTAAATGTGAAATAGAAATGTCTGGTATTGTTTTCATTCTTCCCTTCCTGAGAGGATGATCAATGTCACATGGATATTCTCAAATGTATTACAATTGTAGGCAAGGCATTTTTCTCTGTATGACTTTTCCATTGCCCTTTAACTTATTGGTATAACTTGTGGGTTTTAATAGGTTTCTGGGATAACTGTTAGCCATTGTTCACATTAATAACTGAAAGATTGTGCACTGTTTTTGAAGACTGATTAATTGTGGCTGGATGCACAGGAACTTGATTGATAAAGGGAGATGCACCTGAAACCTTCATCATCAGGCATTACCCCTTTCCACCTATGGAATACATATGGGTCAATTGCAGAGAGACATGCACGTACAGTTAAAGGTACAAAATACCTTGTCCTAAAATAGCCAGTGCAATTGGGCCTCTTGATTTTTCTGAAGCCAATTTCCTTTTGTCCAAACTGTCCTCCTTAAAAATGGTTTACAGCCCTAAACATTACATAAGATTATTTTGTTATATTTGCATCTCCATCTATTACGCTTTTCTTTGTGGCCTCTGTTCTTCACAAGCTTCTATCTCACTATGCTGTACCCAAATCATTTCCCTCATTCTAATTAACCCCAGTGCATTATGCATTTTCTCTATTATTCTTGCTTCCTTTTTTTCCAGTAGCCTAGGTAAATGAATAGCTTTCATTCAATCCTGCATTTATACCAGCGCCTCAGGGTAGCTGGTTACTTGCCATTATTCCTGCTTATTCTCAGATTTCTTCTTTCTCATAGTTGACCAAGCAATAATTTGGCACTTTTCATTTTTCCTCACCAACTTATTCTAATCCCTTTTCACTTAGATGTCAAGATGTTAGTCAAAATGCAGAAAACAATTCCTGCTCATCTTTTCAGCACTTACACCTGAATACAATAGAAACTTGAGAAATGGGAAATCAGTTGAAATAAAAAATGGTACTTTTTCCTCTGTTATCAGTTCTACTACTTAAAAAGCTTTTCTGTGTGTGTATCTGCACATAGGAAGTGCATTCACTTGACAGTTCCAGGTTAGTTTTCTATTTGTATTTAACCTTAGGGTTCACTAGGAGGTTAATCTCTGTCTATCCAGGCTTTCATTTAAAAGGGATTCACTGTATTTCTTCACATGCTTTTTGTCTACCGATGTGGAAAAGATAGCTCTTCAAAGGTTTCTACTATTGACACTGGTTTTATGAGGGTTCCAATGTACAACCAAACATTTAGATCCCTTCAGTTCAAAGATTGCATTAATTTGTTTTTAAATGATATTGATATTTTGCATTTCCAAAGGACACTGCAGCCCTGGATCTCACAGCACTTTACTGACATTAAACCTTAGAATGACTTGGATTACACACTGGTGATGCAGAGGAAGAGTTCCTCTTACACATATATTACCCAGGTCTTGAGTTCAGTCATGCCAATGTAGCAGCTCCCATGTATTTCCCATATAGATAAGGTAGGCAGGGGTGGGCAAGGAAGAGACGGAGCCACAGACTGTAAGCTGAGTGATACTGGCGGGATGCAGTTACATGCAGACACTCAGGACCACCTGCATGCTGGTGGCTGTTTGTGAGTGATCTAGGTTGGGGACTACAGCAGTAAGGCATTTCAGGGCAGGTGATGAGACAGCCCCTGACTGGTCTGGATAACACCCTGGAATGTCAAACCTAGTGGTTACTCACCTATAAAACGTGGGAGACCCAAAATCAAGTCTCTGCTCCAATGACTATAAAAATGTGGAGAGCTTGAAAGCTCTATACCAGAGTATCCCATAGGCCAGTTGCAAGGTTACTTTCCCACAGTGTAGGAGATGCAAGATCAAATCCCTTTTTATCATGTGGAGGGGGGAATTGAACGTGGGTCTTCCATATTCCAGGTGAGTACCCTAATTGCGATGCTAAGGTAATAAAAGAGCTCTTCCCTCTCCCTCTGGTGTTTGTGAATGTAGTCCTCTTTTTGCTTTTGTGGGAATGCCTGATATCAAAACAAAGTGCTGGATTGAAATGAAACCTTTCATTTCACCTGACTCAATTTTTTTAGATTTTTTTCAACTTGCTGAAAATTTCCACTTTTGGTTCAACCCAAAACAAAAGATTTTTTTAATTTTTGGAATTGCTAGTGAACCAAAAAATTCACGGTTCAGCCAGCTCTAGTCCTGATTTCTCTGCCACCGACTCACTGTTGTTTACCTTTTTATTCAGTCTATTCTGAAAATTGAAGGATGTTCGAGCTGCCTGTAATGTTTTGTGACTCTATGATCAAACTGCTTGATGGTGGTTGTGGTGTTTGCTATATGATTTCCAAGGGGTTAAATTGCACATGGATATACTGGCAGGACGGGTATTCTGACTGTGCTGAATTTAAAACGCTGACTTGGCACAGGGGAGGGGAAATCCAAGTGGGAAACTGAAACATAGAACTCTGGAGTGGATAAAACCTGAGCCCCTGAGCTCACAAGAGAGGGAGAGACTGCTTGGTGCAGACTGGCCCCAAAAGCCAGGGGTGGGGGTATTTGGAATAAGCTAGACCTACCTAAGCTTTAGGTAAGATAGAGGCGTGTAGATTGTAACTCTTTTCTGTTATGCTGGGTTCCATCTGCTGAGATTAAGCAATACTTTGTTTTGAAAAGGCTGGTTTGGGTCACCATGTTCAAGTTGGTCTCATCCCCCGAAAGGAAGTCTTGTAGAGCAGCCTCCTCCAGTTGGGCCTCCTGAGCAATCACAGTTGGTAAACAGGGAGTTGCACCCGGGAGAATTGGACTAAAGAGTGGAAGACTCATGGGATTCTACTCCAGAAAGGAGAAGGCTCAGGGTCTTGGAGAGAGATTGAGCAGGATCAAAGGTTTAGATAGCCCTGACCCATAATGCTGAGCTACCTACCTCTCAGAGGTTCTGTGAGGATTAATTCTGGTAATGTCTGCAGGGTGCTTTGAACATATAAAATACTAAGTGTTAGTACCATAAAACACTGAGGCAGACCAGCTCTGAATACAAACTCTCAGGCCTTGGGAGGCCCCATCTCTAAATATTGCATTCATGTAGGAGGGGAATGTGTCAAATATGTACAGGTGTTCTCCCCAAACATTGTAAAATGGCAGGTGCTTCATACAACGTGAAACAAAATCTGTGTGACAGAGATGGGAATTAGAATGAATAATCTCTCCAACATGTAGGTGGCAAACGGTACAAAATTACTGTATATAGTACAATCTGAAAATAAAACTAGTAATGGTGTCTTTCTTGAAGCCTTCATGTATGGTTGAGTGAACAGGGCCCTGCACTTGATTTAAGAAACTTGGCTTTTATTCCTGGCTCTACCATAGACCTGCTGTGGCCAAGTCACTTTACTTCTCTGTGCCTGTTTCCTCTTCCATCCTTCTGTCTGCCTGGTCTATTTAGATCATAAGCTTTTTTTTTTTGAACTGGGATTACCTCTTAATGTATGTACTGCTGCTACCGCAATGGGCCCTCAAACTCATTAGGACTTATAGAAGCTACCACAATGCATAGTGGGTGTAGACTGATTTATAATGGAAATGATATAGATAGCCCTCTTGCTTTTCAAGCTTACTTCGGAAGAAGGCCTTATTACTAAAGGGGTTTTATTGCATTTAAGGCAACTTTTGCTGACTCTCTCAACATTTTTTTTTCATTCCCTATCTCATCTCCTCACTGCTTTCTTATTTCTTCCCTGCTGCTAGCTTTATTTTCCCATTTGAAATGGTGTGTTCATTTTCCAAGAGGTACAGATCTTAAAATCATGATCAGAATTTTTTGAACATTTTTTTTTAAAAAACCCCAAAGTTAGAAATATGCTGGTTTTTTTTTATTATTTTTTTTTTTTTTTTTTTTTAGAAAAAGTCATGCATTCTAAAGCAAAATACAAATGCTGCCTCCCCACAATCACCCAATAAAATTTTTTGCACTGGTATATTAAGAAAATTCTTGTATCAAAGAACTTCATGGAGATCTAGATTACTTTCCTATGCAGGTGTCCATCCCTGAGCAAATTATTACTGAACACTATAAAAGTTAAATTAATTAACAGTTTGTATAGTTCTTTGGGTTCCTGGAGCTCCAGTAATGACTTGATTTTTATAGAACTGTGCCTGTTACATGTATTAGACAAGCCTGGACATACTGACTGTGTAGTTCCTTGGCACTTATTACTATTATCAATGCCCACTGTCCAGTTTCTTCAGTAACTGCAGAGAAACCAGATGCTGGGATTGTAAGTCTAAGGCTGACTTCCCAGAAGGTCTTATGGTTTCAACCCCTTTATACCAATTTTCAAGTGACCCACACAAATTAAATTTATGTTGCTTACAAAATAAATAATGGATGAGACACCATAGTTAAGGCTGCATTGAGATTTGCAGGGGTAAAATCTATTTCTCACTTTAATGTTTGGAAATTAGTTTCCAGCTTTGGCACCCTAACTCTGCAGAGAACTATTCAACTTTCCATATTTCTTCATAAAACTAGTTTTGCAGAGGAAACATTTTAAAAGGCATCTTTAAAAAAATTTCCTTATCAATCCCATGTGTAGGATTTTCATTTTTCCTCTTGTTAAATGGCTTGAGTCCCTTCAAACTCTTCACATCTCTTAGAACCTTTAGGTAACTGAGATCTTTCCTTGGATGCCAAGAAAAGCCCGCAGACCTCTATTTGCTGATACTACAAGGCACAACTACCTCTTGTACTAAAACTTCAATACCCCAGTCTGACAAAACTCTCTCCCACACCAGCCCCCTTTTATTCCAGGATTGCCAAGTGTTGTGCATCTCATGTGACACTCGTGGACATACAGCTCTATGCCAGCCTCTGTAAGTAACAGGCCAAGAAAGGGGGAACAGCTGAAATCCCACTTGTGTATCAGACCTGGAGCTTGCTTCTCTGCACTGGTTAAGTCTCAGCTGGAGTAGTGTGTCCAATTTTTGGTCACCAATGTATAGAAAGGATGTGGAGAAACTGGAAAGGGTCCAAAGGTGAGTGACACAAATGATGAAAGGGATGGAATGCAAGCCATCAGAGCAAAGGCTGAAGGAACTGGATATGTTTAGTTTGGAAAAGAGGAGATTAAGTGGGGAGGACATGATAGAGGCCTTCAAATACTTAAAAGGCTGCCATAAAAAAGATGGAAAAAAGTTTTCTCTTGCCACAGAGGGCAGGACAAGAGGCAATGGGCTCAAACTACATACTCCTGAGGGATTTCTGTGCCTAAAAATTCTGCATGCAATATTTTAAAATTCTACATATTTTATTTGTCAAAATAACACACTATAATTATGCCGGTTTCAATTATTTTGGTAATTTATTTCAAAATCAAGTATGTCAACAAAAAAGATTCCCCCAGGAGTAGAGTTTTAAAGAAACCCCTACGGCAACCAAGTTCCAGGTGAGGGGTGCTGGAGAGGGCGGTGTGCCCCCCCCCCCCACCCGCACAGCTCAGACACCTGTGCCCCCTTCTCCCCAGAGCCCAGTCATGGGGCCAGACATATGCCTCCCTCCACCTAGAGCCCAGTTGCAGGCTCCACTTTGTGCAGCTTTGTCCCACCAGGGGATATGGTGCAGCCCTGCCCTTCCTCACCCGTTGCCAGATCTGGGTCTCCTTGGCCCGCTCCCATTCTCAGGAGGCTGAGGATAGAGCTCTGCAGCCAGTGTGGGCAAAACCTCCATCCATGTTGGGCTGGGAGCTCAGCTCACTGCAAGCTGGAGAGTTGGGCTCTGCAGAGTGAAGGCCCCCTTCCTGAGGCTTACCAAGTGTGAAGGGGAAGGGATATATGCAGTGGAGCCATGGGTAAGGCAAGGGAGCACAGATGCTGGTAATGGGCCTATGGAGCAGAGCTGGGTTGAGCAATGACACTCCTGACTGATTTCCTTGGCCAATGCTGCCCATTGCTCCTCTGCCCTACTACTGAGCCCCATGACCTGGACCCAATGGGCAGCTTGTTTGCTTACTGCCATAGGATAATCTTTCCCTTCCCTGCCAGCTGCCATTGGCTTGGCTGTACCACCCCACTTTGCAGGGATTGTTTGGGTAAATTCATTGTTTCCCCTACGTCTAAAAAAGGGATGATCATATTTTTTTCTGTAAAGTGTCCTAAGTGCTGTGTAAGAACTAGGTGATATTAACATCTCTGCGGTGGTCAGATACTTATATGGCCCTTGTCACCATAGTATCTGGATAGGTAGATAGAAACACAGAAAACAAGACAAGGTAGATGGAACTGTAAGTTCCATTGGCTTTAATAGGAACTTTATTTTAAAATGGCAGGATCGAGCCCATTACTATAGTGTAAATGATCCCCTGCTTTATTGGTTGCATTTTACCTTCGACTCAAGGGGCTCTGGTTTAATTGCAGTGCAGATGTTTTAGCTTGGGCTGCAGCCCAAACTCTGGGATCCTCCCACCTTGCAGTGTCCTAGAGCCCAGGCTCCAGCCCCAAGCCTGAACGTCTAAACCACAACTAACCAGTCCCTGAGCCAGAGTCAGCTGCCCAGCCACAGACCCTTGGCTATAAATTTCCTCGCTCATCAACTTCCTTGCTGCTCCGGATTAAATTACTTCTTGCTAGCATGAATCCGATTACAGTTAAACACAGGCAAGCTGAGGCAAACTCCTACAATTGTCTAGAAACTGAATACAACGTGCACACTTGTCCTAGAATTTACTTTTCCTTTTTACTCCAGATTTGGCACTAGGCAGAATGTTGTACAAAAAAAGTTGCCGCTTTTTGTACTTTTCATCTAAAATGCATCAGATAACTTCCTATGCGTTGGTTAGAATATTAATAACAAGAGTTTAGGCAATGTAATCCTCTGCAGAAATGATACGCAGAATATAATTTATACTATAAAATTAAGATTTTTGTATCTAATTGGCTCCACATCTTCCTGTTTCCTGTCCTTTCAGACTCCCAACAGCCAGTGCTCCCAGTTCTAATAATTACAAGCAACATCTAAACACCACACTTTGGTCACTGAGGGTACGTCTACACTTCAATTAAACACCCATGGCTGACCCATGTCAACTGCAGCAATCTGCTTTTAACAAAGAAAACAATAAACTAAGCTATCCTTCTTGGTACATCTGGTGACCCCATTGCTTCTCATCCTGACAGGAGATAATGTATACCCTAAGCTTTGCAGTCTTTTAATGCTTGCAGACCCTTACACCCCATTGCCTTCATGTGGTGCTCAATGGAGGCTCAGGGGTCTGCTGGTGCTGACCCAATTGCAAGATTGGGGAATGAAGCAACATTTGCTATGATTTTCTAGGCACAATAAAACTGAAGAACAAGGAAGCTAAAAATGTTCTGACTAAAATGGGATAACTTTCAATAGCTGACACCTAAATTACATGCCCAAAAAAGGTGTAAGAGCCAATCTATCACATTTGTTAATTGCAGTGTTGTAGCCTTGTTGGTCTCCGGATATGAGGCATAAAGTTGATGAGGTAATATATTTTATTGGACCAACTTCTGTTGGTGGAAGAGAGACACTTGCGAGCTTCATGGAGCTTTTCTTCAGGTTAATGGCACGCATACCAGTTGCTGGTCACAGTCAGCCAGTTTGCTAGCACAAGTACCTTTTTGTGTATACAGAAAAGTGTACTTAATTTTTTTTTTCCAGCTGCACTTTAGGTGCTGCTCTTTGAGGACATCCCACTGTTCTAAATTGTCTCTTGACACAAGAAAGGTCAGACCAGATGATCTGATAATCTCTTCTGACCTTAACATCTATGAAAGGGGAACTGGCTCTCTTCCAGGGGAAAAACAACAACATACTTGACCGTTTTGTGCATGTTGGTCATAATTTTTTTTCACATAGGAAAATTATCTCCTATGTCATTTGCGGCAGCTGATTGTTGTGTAATTTTCATTAACGCACACTTGCAAAACAATATTCATACCAATGGGAGTCCACCTTTATCGCCATGGTTTCCTGCCTAAACTGGGAATCTGGAACAGAGAAGTGGTTGCAGCAAGAAAATAAGGATCTGAAGGGAGAATATAGAGTGAGGGCTCTGTACATAAACACCGATTTTAAGATTTCCCCCCTCAAATTCTGTAAAACTAAAACTGGCTCCAGGCTGCTTTACCATCTGAGATTATTTACACATTATGGGCCCAATCCTGCTCTCATTGAAGTTGATATTTTCCTATGGACTTCAGAGGAAGGAATACTGAACCCAATATTCAGATATTGATACCCTTCATGAGCGAATTCTCTGCAGCTGAGTTGGTTTTCAAGCAGTCTCTCTAAAGCGGGCACAACTAGGTTTCACGTCATCAGTGACGCTCAAATTCTTTGCTTTCTCCCCCATATATTTAATGAGTTGAATGCAAGAAAAAATTCTAGTGTCTGACTCCTGACATTAAGTTTCTTTACATTCTTCTTCTGGTGTTAGATTATAGAATCTTGTTACAAAAAACTGGTAATTTTTGTAGAATTCTTCATGAAGGCTGCAATTTAGCTTCAGATTTAGTCATTAGGAAGAGAAGAGAAAACTGGTTTTTAAAAAAAGAAGCAAGCCATTGGCCAAGACTCAAACTGATCTGAAAATAAGCCTGTTGTTTGACTCTCCTTCCCTCCCACCCCAACCAGAATGTCACCAAATACTGTGGGGATCAGACATTACAGTGATGAAGGCCACAAAAGTATCTGAATGTAGGTCTTACTACAAAGTGCTGCTCCTAGGGGGAGATGAGTGTGTCTGGAATGTCTTCTCTCCCTCTCCCTCCGCAAGTTGTCTCCTATGGGGAAGCCACATGTCCTGGGGTCTTTTGTTTGCGTGGGGATGCTCCCAGCGTTGGCCCTTTCTTTAAGGAGGTGTCTGGGTCCCACTCCAGTCTCATCCTTAGTGGGTGGCCACTAGAGCAGCTTCCCCCCAAATTATACCTTAGGGGACACTGCTGGATTTATAAAATATTTATGCGTAAAATCTCTCTTCCCACCCCGCAGTGAGTGCTTTGGGATTTGATCAGCCTGTTGGGCACTCTACTGCAGCAGTAGTATGCAACCCCCCTGGTATTTGAAAAGCAGACAGAGTAGGTGACCCAGTGTAGCATTTACTTTGTGTAATTGCATGGTAATGATCTGCACCTGAAAGAGTCCAACAGCAGATGAGGCTGCTCTCAGAGAGTAACACATCAGGAAGGGTGGGGCAGGAATGTGCAAGGCCTACAACTTTTTAGATTAGTATCCATATTTTGGATCCATCCTCTAGCCCTTCTCTCATTCTTAATGCAAGCTATTTTCTTGAACAGGTATTTCTGTCTCGTGGGCAAATATCCATTCCTCATCCTGTCATGGCTGGATTCTAAAGCATGCATCATTGTTGCATTGCCTGGGAGTACGAGTGGCACAGGATATTAAAATCTGTTTATAAATATGCTCAGAACTGTAGCACAATTCCCATCAAAAGCAGGAACTTATCAAATATCGGGAAGGGAAGGGGCACTAGTTTGCAGCAGATGATGCTGAGGCAACAATTCGCATCATACGCAATGTGAGACTCTTCCCTTGTCTTTAATGAGTGCTGGGGTCTGGCCCTATGGTTTTAATCTGTGTATCCAGGCATTTAGGTTCTGCTTATCACTGTGGTATCTGAGTGCCTATGGCATGCTGACAATCAAAGTCTTATAAAAGGAACTGGATAAGTTCATGGAGGATAGGCCCATCAATGGCTATTAGCCAGGATAGGCAGGGATGGTGTCCTGCGTGGGGTTTTTTGCCAGAAGCTGGGAATAAGCAACAGGGGATGGATCACTTGATTACCTGTTCTGTTCATTGCCTCTGGGGAACCTGGCATTGGCCACTGTCAGAAGACAGGATACTGGGCAAGATGAGCCTTTGGTCTGACCCAGTATGGCCATTCTTATGTTCTTCTGAGTACAGTACTTTATCGCAACAAATTCACTGCGATGGTCAACAAAACTGTGCCCATATTTGAAATGTTCAGTTTGGCAACTGTCGTCTGTAAGATAAAAGCAATCTCTAGCCTACTGTGGACGTTTTTTAAAACTAAATATCGCACAGCTGAAAAGCCCAGAGTGCCTCACATGAACAAAATGAGGAGAAAAGAGAGGAAAACACACAGAGATGTAAATCCATTCTTTGAGTAGAGGGCCCTAGGTGTCCAATCCTCCATGCAGCCTTGTGTACAAGCTGCTT
Source organism: Macrochelys suwanniensis (assembly GCA_033296515.1). Classification (NCBI taxonomy): domain Eukaryota; kingdom Metazoa; phylum Chordata; order Testudines; family Chelydridae; genus Macrochelys; species Macrochelys suwanniensis. The sequence goes on from CM065783.1 coordinate 11,971,189, forward strand.
AAGTGAAGTTCTCCAGGAACTTTCCAGGGGTTCTGTTGCTAAGGAAACATTTTCTTTTAACTGAATGTGCTGGGAATAGGTAGCTCTATATAGTCTGTTTCTTAGGCAACTCTGGCAGCTAAAGGGGAACAGAAACCTCTAAGAAGCCACTTTGAAGTTTTACATATCTGTGTTTTCTCTAACACAAACAAACAATAAGCAAGAAAATCCAAAGCCTATTTTAAAGCAGCATTATGGTAGGGAATGTTCGTGGGTGGAGGTGAGGCAATTCGGTATTGAGGTTGCAAAGCTAACCAGTCAAATCAGGAAATGCAAAAATTAGCACCTCTGTGTCAGAGACAAGGAATGTTAGGACCACTGGATGTGAGCTACCCTGCCCACCCCCGTAGGCACTGGTCTATGTCAGTATGTCTACTCAGCATTTTGAACTGAACAGGAGTGAGCCTCCCAGCCTGGGTTGACAGACTTGGGCTAGCACGGCTCATGCTACTACTCTAAAAATAGCTGTGTAGTCAGTGCTTTGAAGTTGCAACTGGGGCTTTGAAGCCCACCACTCTCCCTTTACTTCAGTGCCATGAGCTGCAACTTTGAAGTGCTGTCCATACAGCTACTTTTAGAGCACTAGCATGAGCCCTGCTAGCCCACGTTTGTCTACCTTGGCTGAGAGGCTCGCTCCAAAATGCTGTGTAGGCTTACCCCATGAGAACAGCATGAAGGGCTCTTGAGTGGTTCATAGAGCTATCCATATGTAATCCATGCCAATGTAGTGTGGCTCTTTGTCCCCCGCTAATGCCTAGACAACTTAGAGAAACTTGAGTCTATTACTGCTTGCTAATGGCCATGCTCATTTAGCTCAGGCAGTATAAGCTCATTCTTTCAGCTCCGGAGGTCCATTCCTTGTAGATGACTCAGTTGGGGTGCTGTCAAACAGGAACCCTTACACAACCATTTTGCCTGCTGCCGTGCCGTTCAATCCCTACATAGGACTTAAGTGTTGCAGTGGGCCTTGTGTTGGCCTTCCATGCTGTCAGTGAATCTCCCCCTGAGGATGTAGGTTGGGTATTGCACAGGGAAGGAGGCCTGGGTATGTAGACAATGACACAGGAGTCCTGTGAAGTCCTGCCTTATTCTAGGCCAATATTCTGTTTGCAGTTGTCAACAGAGTAAATCCAGGGTAACGTCATAGTCCAAACTAACACATCTGTTACAAAGAGTAAAACTTGGTCCTAAGTGGCCAGTCTGGATGCTACATGATGAATGAGTCACTTGGGATGTACAATGTGGATTTTTTCCTCTTGTCCTGTCCACTTGAAGGATCTTGTGATGGTGGTTAGGCTCCTGGTCAGTCTTCTGGATTTTATTCTTCAACCCTAATCTACTCGACTGAGTGCGTTGTTTCTACTATTAAACGCTTTGCCCTGTACTTCGTGAGCTGCATTATCCTGGAAGACTGTAGCTGTCTTTCTGGGTTATGAATGGAAAGGGGCTGCTGATGTAGCCAAGTTCCATCTTATTGATGGCCTCCAACATTAGTACTAAAACCTCCAAATGGCTTAATAGATCAGGAGAGCTTCAGGCCTTTCTTCCATAGCTCAGGTCCGACTTGCTCCACAACAGCTCTCTAGAGTATCAGGTGTTCTCCTTTGGTTCACTTGTATTCATAGTTTCATTGTGAAGTGCAGTGCAGAACTGGAAATGTCCCAAAATGAGTATACCCAGTATCCTTAGGTTTTCTCCAAATTAAATACTTCATTTTGTCCTCCTACTGTGCACTTAAACTGCCTACTATTATAGGGTTCCTTTGTTGTCTTCTCTTATCTCCTGTCATATCCAGTGCTAGTAGTCCAGACTGAGCTACCAATGGTGCCAAGCCAAAAAACATCCAGAGGTCTCCAGTTCAGTGTGACTGCAGCAGACATACATGAAAGCGGTGTGGATATTTATGAGATGACTTATTTATTTAGTAGCTCAGAACTGCGATGAGTATTCCTGCCTCTGACTGTTATCATCCATCATCTCATCTGTTGCCTTAGGCAAAGATGCTCTAAGCTTGTTACTAATTTTAGAGTGTTCAGTTTTGTCTCTAGTTTGGTATCATTACTTGTTTCATTAATTCATTGTGACTAAAAGGTAACAATCACAAGACGCTGAAGTTTGTTTTCTGCTGTGGTGGCATCTTGCAATGCTTGAAGTGTCAGCTAACAATTCATTTTTCAGTTATTGCATTCATAATTACACCTGGCTGCAAGAACCTAGGACTCAGCATTTTCTCCTAGTTTGCATTTATTATTCTATAACTTCCCGAGTGGCTTTAAAACTTGCTGCTTTTGGTTAGATCACATGATCTTTCCTTTCTGAGAGGAATGTCCTCTGATGCTTTGCACACTGGTATCTATGTTAGCATCCTGTGATATTCTTTTGGTAAATGTTGGGGAATTTCATTTTATTGCAGAAAGTCCTGGGATGGTGCGTTGGGTCCTGCCCCCAAGAGGAGTGGGAGGCCCTGGGGGTGTTGCAGAATGAACTTGCTTCACCAGGGCCAGCTTTAGTGGGTGCGGGGCCCCATGCGAAGAACGACGGCGGGGCCCACACCCTCCTGCCGAGCAAAAAAAACAAACCTCCTGCGGCCGATTCATTCGGCCAAGCAAAAAAACAACCACCCTGGCGCGTGGGGCCCGATTCCAGGGAATCAGTGCAATCAGCTTAAAGCCGGCCCTGTGCTTCACACTCACCCCACTCCTGCCCAGTAGGATGGGCCCAGTTCCCCACTCTGGGTGTTGTTACCTGGTGAACAGGATTGCAGCACTATTTAGGTTTGGCCCAGCCACATCTCCATCATGATGCAGGGGTGACTGGGCCAAATTTGAGTAAGTGGCATTGCAACCCGGTGCACTAAGTCATGATGCCTGAAGTGGGGAGCCAGCCCCGTGGGACAGGAGCTGCAAGACCCACCACGGTGGAGGAAATTTTTCATGTTTATAGGGGTTTTTGTCTTGTTTTGCATTTGCAAAATAACAAACAAAAAAACCCACAGTGCTCTCTCCATCTCTCTTGTTTTGGTTTTTAAATTCCATACCAGTTTGAAATGTGGAAAGAGATGTTAGACTGATTAATTGTACCCAGAGTTTGATGTTCTGGAATAATTTTAACCCCACTGTTACCTGGGTTTGCAGAACCCAAAGCAGTGGTAACTTAACTGTTTCACTCCAGGCGGTGTCAGAAATAAATGAATGGGAACACAGCAATTTCCATCTGAAGAAAGATTAATACAAGTACATGTGCTTTTATCTAAAACTACAGTTTATTAGATATTAAGCACACACAGACATAAGCAATAGGTTTAGGACACCCCAGATGTAGTTACCCACAGTTTGAGATGGTTTTGAGTAATCATCGACTGGACTTTCAGGGGCCCTCTTTCTGTCCAGCTGATGGGGAGTTTAGATGTAAGCTCCTTTCCCGAAGAAAAGCTCCCTTCGACTGCTCTGAGGTATTTACTTTTACCTAATCTTTTATAGCTAACTCTAACAAAACACATAACCCATAGTGACTATTTGTGGTTCAGCATAATAACCTCTACTGGGCCACCAGTTCTCCTAATTTCATCAAACTACTTGGTATCTCAAAACATTTCTAATATTTATAGCCATAACAACAACATGTCAAGGGTACCTAAAAAAAAGGTTGCTATCCAGTCACTCTCTTCCATAACTGTTTCTCCCATCCTCCCATTCTGATTAACAAACTGCAAGTATACAGCTGTCTGACCTTGTCTCACAAAGGCCTAAGATTATTCCTAGCTCTGTGATGTTTGGTTTTCATCGGGCAGTGGCTGAACATACAAAATCACTGACTGCAACACTGTCAAGTTCTGGGGTACATGCAGGAATGTCAATTTTTTGGGGAAACCCACCTTCATCTTGCATATGGAGAGCAGGATGCAGGACTGCTCACATTATTTTGTGGGGCAGTTCTCTCTTTCACATTAGTGCCATATAATCAGATACCACAGTGATGATTACATTAAGAAAACCTGAACAGGGAAAACAAGAGCAGCAGTGTGGTGTAGGGGATAGGAGAGTGGGCTGGGACTCAGGAAGCCTGGATTCTTATGCCCCTGGTTTGCTATGGTGATAGTTCTGTGGCTCTAGCTACACATTTAGGGTGATGTAGTAGGGTCAAATCTTGAAGTCCTTGTGCAGTTTTTACTTACCACTTAGGCAAAATTCTCACGGATTTCAGTAGAAGACGGAGTAAGGGCTTAAAGATTTAACCCTTTGTTACTGCAATGTCAGGTTTTTAAGAAAGTATTGCATCTCACCCAGAGACCTTTATTCAACTAAAATGAATCACTTTTTTTAGAGACTCTTAATGAGTTGTTTCTACTTACAGAAAATAAGCCTCTTAAATCTGGTTTCAGAGTAGCAGCTGTGTTAGTCTGTGTCAGCAAAAAGAACAGGAGTACTTGTGGTGCCTCTTAAATCAGTTCATGACATCACTATAATGTACAAATAGGGTTATGTGAGGACCTATGAATTACCCAGATAGGAAAAAGAGTGCAGCTTTATAAGTGAACATAAGATGATCTTATGTTATGCAAGACTTTACTGAGCTGAGATTTGCATTGCTAGGCAGGCACATTGGGCAGCCTGACAAGTTAGGAAATGTGAAAAAAAGAAACATCATTTAATATGAGAGAGTCACTTTTACTGACGATACTTTAAAAGAGCCTCTCCCATCCTGATTGCTGGCCGTGTTTTTTCAGAGTGTAATTTCTCAAGGATCCCAACAAGAATGATGGGTTGTTCTATTTGTTGTCTTACAATACCTGCCCTTCACTCATTTTGTGTGTATCCCTAGAAGTAAACCACATAGGATTGTTATCTGTTTATCCACTGCTGGGTACAAATGGGAAGAGGATGGATTGACAGGTGAAAGTTCCAGCTAGGTATGCAAGAACTGGTTTAGAAAATGGAAAAACGTCCCCAAACTACTGCCAGAGGCCAAGCTGAATCTTTGAAGGATATGAAATATTGAGAATAAAAATAATGAAATAAAATTAACTTCATGCAGTGCCCTCTGCCCTTGCAGGTTCACAGTGGGTACAAGAGGAAAAGTATCCAAATACTACGAAAATGGCAGTGGTTGTGGGTATTCCTGGTTGGACTGGAAGCAGTTTTTAGTTTCTAATGAGATCTCCAGCCAGATTCCCAAGCCTCAGATGATTCAGATAGTTTGGATAATTTTCAGATATACAGCCAAACGTTGGTGCTTACCTGAATCTTCTGGCTGCTATTAGTTCTAATTTGAACGTACATGATACATTTCTATTTATTTATTTTCATTTAGAGAAATAAAAAGATGCCTGGCACACCATGAACAATTCAGTTAAATCTAGGCAGCAGTAAATGATCAATTTATCAGGAACTCAGCTAGCTAACCACCTACAAAGTCTCTTTTCTACCCCTTCAAGATAATGGGGAGAACACTTTTGCTTCATATAATGGCATTGCTCCCTAGGCAGGACTTTTATTTTCTGTTATTTAACATTCCTTTAAATATATTTAAATACCATTCCAAAATATTTGTAAAACCATTTTTCTGCACCATTTATAGAATTCCATGATCAAGGCGATGTGTTATAAAACTGTCATTGGCACTGGTTTGCAATAAACTACTTCACTCACTCATAACTTCACCACTCAGGAATAATGCAGCCATCCCAAACTAATGCTGATTAAACTCTCATGGTGTGATATAAATCGCTTTGTATGTTTTTACGAATATACACAGGGCCTGCACTTACAATGGGACGATTCTAGCATTTTGAAAGATTTTATCAGTTCCTGAAATTGGCAGACAGTTCTGATGGAACTGGTAGAATCTTTCAGAATGGTTCCAAGTTTTCACCCAGGAGAATGTGTATATAATATTTCATGAGAATAATAGTGTGCGGATGACAATTTATTTGCTCAAGAAAGGCTTTCCATTACATAATCTCTTAATACTTAATTACACATAATTATACTATTACTTTGCCCTTGCATATCCTATCCCCTTTCATGCAATCTTCTGGAAGTGATTTCAAATGAAGCATTATTATCCTCACTTTCCAGACAGGGAAGCTAAGGCATTTTACGTGGAGTTGGTGACAGAGCTGGAGAAAATCAGTCCCCCCAGATCTAACCATTAGATATACTCTCCTTTAACAATGCCTAATGGTGCAGATGTGTTACCTTATGAAAAATTAATGCCTTAGCTTAAAAAAAATATTACTAATGTATACCCAATGTATAACTGGGTAGTTATTTAAAATCTTAGTTACAGACTAATGGGTTTCTTTACTGATTATTTTTTTTTCCTAGTTTACCATGATTTTTCTAAATGCTTCTATTTAGCACAAAACAAATATTTGCATAATGTTGCACATTGGGTCTGATTCTCTGGTCAATTACAGCCATTTCCCATGGGTGTAATTTTGCTGAAATCAATGGAATTATTTCCAAATTACAACTCTGATAGGAGAACCAAGCCTGTTATCTGTTTTGCTGTTAAAATGCAATACATTAGTGCCCCTTTTAACCTGTGCCATTTCAAGAATTGAGGCAGTAAATGGGAACATCTTACCATGAAAATATGGAGGATATCTGATTATTATTAAGCTTTTGTGGCTGATGAGCCGTAAATCATATTATGAAAAATATATTGTCTGGAAATCATGCTACTGAATATTTTATTTTTACTGGCAATGTGCTGCAAAAGAATTTTAATCTTTAATCAAGTATATTATGGAACATGCTCTTGGTTGTAATAAATAGTCGGGATGAGGGAGGGGTGCAATATATGAACTTCCTGGCTGCCGGCAGAGAACAATAATTGGTTATTCAATAAAATCAAATAGAGCAGCTCAAATTTTGTATGTTTTATAAACTGCTCCTCTTACCCTCCCCCCCCCCCCAAAGTATGACTACATAGGAGAAGTTATATCTCAACACAGCATGCAGCACTCCTCTGAGTACAGGAGAAGACAGCAGTATGATGGAAAGAGTGGGCCAAATGAATGCCTCAAAGTTTTTAGCTTTTCCTTAAATGGCTTTTTTCTGCTTGCTTTTACATGGGGAATACAAGTTCTCATTTCACTTTTCCCTCGCTAATGGTGGCAAAAAGCAAAAGTTCCAGCCAAGATTAGTTTTGGGTGGCATCGTTATTTAGGTCCTCCAGAGATTTTGCAAAAGACCTCCAATAATTTTTTTTTTAGAGAGCCTGATATTTCTAATGCAGAAAATAGGGGCATGGGAGGGCAACCATTAAAACATTGATGGGTCTTCATAAATTAGAGAGAAACAAAATGAAAGGTTTTAAAAGACCCTACTACATTTCCTATCCCCCCTAGCTTCTAGTGCAGAATTATTCCTTACTTGACATTCATAACTTTAAAGGTCAGAAGGGGCCATTCTCATCTAGTCTGACTTCCTGAGTAACAGAGACCAGAGAATTTCACCCAGTAATTCCTGCATCAAGCCCATAACTCTGAACTTAAATGTTTTCTAGTCACTTGTAAATTTTTTAAAATGCCCTTAGCATAGTGTCTTTCAACACTTTCTTTGTTACTTGAAAATGGTGAGCCTCCTGTAGGGAACCGCGGAAGATTGTGTTACGGCCTAGCTAGGGTATTTTCACTTTCTCGGCGGCCAATCGCTGTAGGACACGGTATGCCCGTTAAACCTGCCTTGCACTGGTTTGCACTACTTCGCATGGCTTTTTGCCAAGGGGCGGACACGGCCTGTGGCACGCCCCTATTTACATATGTATGAGTTGTTTTTTGGGTTTTTATATATATCTGCGTGGGCGTGGGCCCGGGCCCCGCCCCGCCTTTGGACTCCATACCAGGCCGAGCTTCGGTGCGCTGGGCTCCCCGCCTCTGTGACAGCAACGCCAGGAGTCCCCGTTGCGGGTGTGTCATTTTTACCTTCAATAAAGCCAATAACGCACAGTGAGTATGTGCCTCGTTGTTGCAGAACACTCTGGGTAGGCCCGTAGCCCACGAACCATACACCTCCATTTTCTAATTGAGGTTAATAGAGTTACTCATTCATGCAAGTGAGATCAGAATCAGGCCCCAAGTCTTATAAATTTGCTTTTTCCGTGGTACATCCTCTATTTGAGTTTTATTAGATAAAGTCTTATATTAGTCTAGCTCCATCTCTATTTTGTATAATCTACATCGCCTTTCCATGGTAATTCTGTTGCACTCTAATGATATCACTTTTAAAGATTCATGGAGAAATAATTAAATAAATACAACCAAGTCCCTTTTTTATAGCTCCTTTTATTGTTTTTGTAAACATATCTGGTTTCAAAAGGAGAAATGCCTGGATGAAATCCCTGGGAAGCATTAGAGAATAGGTTTGTATCAGCTATTCACCAAAGAGACCTGAAACTTTCAACTCTTTCCATGTTGAGAATTGCTAGTGGAGAAGATCAGGGGGCGCTACTGATCTCCCACACTCTCAATGGGAGCTGTTCAAAGGGCTCAGTGCTTCAGAAGAAGCCAACGGAGTGACTTTTTAAGCATAGATCTAGGATTTTCTCCTCTTGAGCACAATGCAAATGCATCCTTTAATCGAATAGAATGGCATGGGCAAACTGCGGGCCACACCTGGCCCACACGCCCGTCCTATCCAGCCCCTGAGCTCCCGGCCGGAATAGAAGCAGGATCAGACCTTAATACCCAAACTAAAACTTGATCTTTTAGTGATTTATTTATTTATTTATTTTGGGTAATCTGTTGGGTTAAAGCATGTCTCTGAACATCCTGATATTAAACAGATACACTTTGGGGAGCTAACTAAGCCTTGACTGAAGTGCACAGGAGTTGGATAAGACTCTGCCTAATGATAGTGCTGTTTTGTAATACTTATTTCTCACATGTACAGCCCTCAGCATCATGTGTCTATTGCAGGGAGATCTGGGTTCATTTCTCTTATTATGCTGCCCAGCGAGATGCATGCATGTCATGTGGTAAGGCATAACCTGATGCAACCCAGTGCAATGCAGAAATATAAAGCAATCAGACTTTCCTATGCAGGCCAAAAAAGACCTTCAGGCATCTATGGCAGATGTTATCCCCTGATTTTTCTGGCCTCATTTTCACCATGGAATTAAATGAAATCTGCTTTGCTGCTCTGCTGCCTTTTTAGACTAGTTGAGTGAGCCGGCTCGTCAAACAAAGCGTTGATGCAGCAAATAAGGTTATTCAGGCAGGCTGTGCTGTGTATAATACAGGAGCCCTATTGGAAAAGGTTAAGCTTTCTAGCTACATTCAAATGTGCAAAGGCAAATGGGGACACCATGTAGTCTAGTGCAGATAGTGCAAGGGATCAGATGTTAGCAGACTCCTGGGGTCTAACTTGGACTCTGACTCAGGGAGTGGCTTTGAGTGAATCACTTTACCTTGTTGCATCTTTCTCAGCTCAACCACACAATGGGCAGAACTTCACTGAAAAAAAAGCAGATGCTGCCTCTGAATTGCCCTCTTTTCAGTAAATAAACCAGCATGTATCTTTTTATGGAAAGATCCAGAGTTTACAATACAAATACCACCTAAAATGTCAGGACAATCTTAGCCTGGAGGAAAGACAAATGACTGTACTTAAATATAATGGATATTTTAATAGGGAGAGGAAAAAATATTTTCTTAAAGAAATCCACTAGTAAAGAAATAAAAACGGGCCATGTCTTCAGCTGGCATAAATCAACATAGCTTCATTAAAATTAACAGTTATACTAGCTGAGGGTCTGGATCAGGAACTTCAGTAAAAACGAAATGTGAAGTCTTTTGCAATAACAATATAGGTACAGGGTGCATATGTACAAAATAATTGCAAATGTGTCACACATTGTCAAATGCATTGTTATAAATATTGTAGATGTGTCCCAAATATTGCTGGGGGAGCCTAGCTATGAACTTTTATGAGACCATGTTGTGATGAGGTATCATTGTCTCCATATACAGAGACGATCATTTTAAAAAGTGTGCTTTTGTCATCACTCACATAACAGCTGCATCTGAAATACCACAATGTTTCCCTATACATGGTAAGCATTGATAGTTTCTCCACATTAAGAAAAGACTATTATTACTGGATGAGGGCCTATAATTAAGGAAAAAGGCAGCAATTCTTAAGATGTGTATATTCTAAGTATGGGGAAATAAGTGCATTTATCTCAGACAACATTGCTGGTTACCTGATATAGTGATGACTCAATTATCCTATCATTACATATGTTCCCTCTACAGATGGTTGGCTCTTCTTTGTGCTTTTTGAATACCTTTTCTAAACACTACTGAGGATGATACCTCATGGAGCAGTTGTTCAAATTGTAGATGTTGTGACCAGATTTTCAGCTGGTCTAAACTGGCATAGTTCTGTTAAAATCAGTGGAACTATGCCAATTTTTTTTAGCACAAGCAAGGTTGTTTCAGGTAACTAATGAGGACCACAGGCAATGTACCACCTCCTCCTAGAATTATAGAATTTCAGAGTTGGAAAGGACCTCAGGAGGTCATCTAGTCCAACCCCCTGCTCAAAGCAGGACCAATCCCCAACTAAATCTTGTGGTGCGGATGGGTGAAATCCAGTCCGCTTGTTGGTTTATTTGTTTTTATTCAGTACCACAGCTTGATAAGAACCTAGACAAGAGGATAGATGGTAATAAAAGGCACTTCGAATTAACACAAAATGTTTAAATCTGGTCCTAGGTTTGAGAATAGCTATTGGGCTGAACACTGACCTGGTGTTCCTGTAAATTGTATAAGTCCTCATAGATAATCAATTCCAGTTATAGGGATAGACAGTAGACTGGCTTTAGTATTTTCTTCCTTCTAATTTAAAAACATTTAAGAGTTAAGGGGTTATTTATTTATTATAAGAAAAGGGACACCCAATCAAGAAATTCCCTTTTGAAAGAGGATATTGTCACAGGTAGGGAAGTAATCATTTTTCAGGACTTCTTGAGTGATAAAGTTAAGTTAATATCACTAGAGAAAAGGACCTCACATTTATGAAACTTCACAATGCCTTCTATTTACTCCTGAAATCCTTTTAACAGGATATTAGTATAGAATATTGTAGTTGCTTTTCCATAGTGAATAGTAAAATAATAGATCTCTTACTTTCAGGAAAATTTAATTGCCATCAGTACTCTTTCCTATATAATATTACACAGATTTTCTTTCTACTCTTCGAATGAAATCCTGGACTCATTGAAGTCAATGGGAGTTTTGCCACTGACTTCAATGAGTCCAGAATTTTACCCATCATACACTTCACTTTCATGCGAAAGCTGGATGGAACATCATGATAATACTGATGAACTAGACTCTGGAGTTGCTGAGCAAGAACTTCAACCCAAACTCTAGAAAAAGCTCTCACCATGTATGTGTTCTGGAATGAATGTCCCTTCTTTAAAAAAAAAAAATCTGATTCTTCCTGGAATATTTGAGAGAAAATTCAGCTTGTGCAGGTACACTGATGTTAGGCCATACATAAAACCCTAAGACAGATAGAAATAGACAACTTGTGCATTTATTTTGCTTTTAATTATAAGGAATATTTGGCTTTTGTAATTTCTTATATATTCAGTAGTTCCTGCAGTGGACTTTGGGACTTGCTTATATATATAAAATGTTGCTTATAAAGCCCTAAGTGGGTCTGGTACCTGCTTATATGAGACATCTCTTCTTGACCTGTGAAATCCACCACATTTGTGGTCATTGGAAGTGCTTGAACTGGAAACCCCCTCACTAAGAGAATGGCGGGAGCTGCCTGCAGGCAAGTTCTGAGAGAAGCTCACAACTTTTGAAATGAATTCCAACCTTTTGTCCAAAATGGCCAGAATTGTTAACCTTTAGGGTATGTTGCCAAGGCTCATCTTCTCTTCTGGGTTAGAAGGAAATAAGTGAAATAAGGGATAGCATTTGTGGCGTTGAGTTTGATTTTTAGCTGTATTCTCCAAAAAACAGAGGAGACTGCCAGGTTTTCAGATGTTATGTCAAAGATGCCTAGTGTCTGGGATAGGTACATTCTCCTTCCAAATCTAGCTAAATCAATAAATTATTAAAGAAACCAGTGACAGCTAGAAAGGGGGGAAAATAACCCTCTGCAGAAGTTTCTCAGTTGGTGTCCCTAGCCTCTGTTTGCCAGAAGCTGGGAATGATGATTACCTGTTCTGTTCATTCCCTTTGGGGCACCTGGCACTGGCCATTCTCATGTTCTTACGGTGGGTGGGTGGGGAATCTCAGCAGATTTTGAAAAACTCCCTGTATGGGTCTGCAGTTCCTGCCGATGGTGGTTTATGACTTTTCCCTCTGGATCAGAGTCCTGTGATGTGCTCGTACTCACTCTGCACTATGATTCCACCTGCTTGAAGAATCCTCTGAGAGAAGCTTTTTTTCACAGTAGCTTACCATGCCACTGAAGTCCATTACGTGCAGTATTTCTCCCTTCGTAACACACTTCACTTTAAGAAGATTTCTATATGATTGCTGGGAAGAGGAGGAAATGCAGACTGAAAAGTGGGAGGGGTCTGTCATAATCTCAGCTGAAATAAATTTGTATGCACTTGGTACAGAGAATTCACAATTTTATGTGCATGTTTATTGCATAATCACACTGAGTTTTAACTCATGTAATTACATATACCTATTTGTTTTAAAATGAGGAGAGTTAGGCACCAGAACTTCCATTGAGGCAGTAACTAGCTTTGATTTTTATTAAAATTTCAACACTGTCCTTTGCTAACAGTGGTGATTTTCCGGCCAAACTTTTCATAAAGGTCTGATCCAGTTTTTTTCTGGGTCTCTGACCCTTTGCAATCCTGCGTACTATAAGCACTGAGGAAATGGTATCCCAGCAGTTCAAAGCTCCAAAAGTTGAAGCTCCTCTAATGCTCTAAATTAGTACCTGTATTTATACTGGGTAAAAGGGCTACCTAATCTGAATGGATACGTTGTAACAATAATAAACAGAATTGGCTTCATACTGCCGCATGAATCACCATGCTGTCACAAGCCATTGAGCACCACAGCTTTGAAATGGACAAAACTCCGGAAATCTGATTTGGAAAAGTGATATAATCTTGAAGCGAGGGAAACAATTATTCTTGTCTTGATGTAAAAACATCTCAGAAATTCCCTTCTATAGGCCGGATATAAGGAGCGTTTAACAAAAATGGGGGAAGAAACCAGTTTTTGGAAGGTGCACTATAAATTCCATACTAGTAGATAAGAAATATGACTTATTAATATTTCACTTGCCATGATCAGTGACAGGAATTCCCAGATTCGCATCAGGTCTCTTTGAGTACTTTATTCCAAGAGCACTTATCAACAACTGCTATCTATAAAATGTATTACATGCATCTGTTAAGTTCTCTGACAGTTAATAAATTCTCAATTGCTTCAGGAATTGGCAGTGTTTGCTGCTGCTTGGAGATACAGTATAGTAAATTTATCAAAAAACAAAACACGCCCCCCCCCAATTTATTCCAATTCCCAAACAAAAATCTCCATTAATGTTAAGTATTTTAATTTTAATGATTTACTGACCAAAAAAAATCTTTACAGAATGTTTAGTTAAACCTTTTACCATGCAAGATTTTGGACCCTCTCAATTATGGTGGCCAAGTTTTCAGTAAGCAAGTCAAAATGTAGGAGCCCTAATTTAGGGCTTGTTTGTGACTCAGACTTTGTACCTACGTAAGAGAGTAAGAGGGGGTAAGAACTTCCTTTATGCTCCTACATGCGTGGACTGCCTGGCCCTTGAGTCTGGGGACACAGGAATAAGCAGGCCTACTTGTCGACTACAATCTCTGAAATAATGGGTGGAGAGGATGAATTGACAGATCCTTGACTTCACTTCACTTACCCGGTCATTGGTCTGAGTATCAGAGCCACCACAGGCAGGCTATGATCTTCTGGTATAGCAATGGAGGAACTGTGACTGACTCAGGTCATGTCTACACTACAAACTTTGGATGACGCAAGTTGCATTGTCATATAGCCACCGAAGTTTGTAATCGCTTGGGCGTGTGGAATACCTGTCTGCTTGCATCAGTGCTGTGCATACGCACCATGAGTGCTTGCATGGCTGTAAAATGCATTGCAGCATGGGTAGGTATTCCAGTGTGCCATGTGTCCCTGTACAGCACAGTGCCTTGTGGGACACTTTTGCAATGTGTTGTGGTATAGTAACGATTTGCCCAGGGATTTCTGGGAGCTAGGTGTCAAGTTCCCAGCATACAACTTTCTCCATCCCATAATACATTCTACATCCCCTAAATTTTGCCCCATTTTATTGTGAAAATCTCACAAACCCACACAGTACTTTTTGGTCTCTGCCATCTCTGACAGAAGCATGGAGCCAGCAGAGCTCAGCACTAGTTCTCATGAACATTGCAAACACAGGATGCAGGAGTCTCTTGTCCTTGCAATGCTTCCTGAAGGTCTGCAACAACATGGATCACAATGAGGAGGAGGAGGATATCTTTGAGGGGAGTTTGTTGATGGGCATAGCTGGGGAGGGGGGAATTCGAGGTTCCATGGAGCAGCTGCAGGCAGTGGAATGCCACTTCTGGGCCTGAGGAATGAGCACTAAGTCTTGGGATCATGTCATAATGCAGGCTTGGGACAATGAGCAGTGGCTCCAGAACCTCTGGATGCAACAGGCCACGTTCCTGGATTTGTGTGCCCAACTCACCCCAGTCCTCCAGGGTAGGGACAGGAGAATGGAACCTACATTGACACTGGAGAAGTGAGTGGTGCTCATGCCCTGGAAGCTTGCAAAGCCGGATTGCTACTGGTCAGTGGGGAAATAATTTTGGAGCTGAAAAATCCACCATGGGGGGCTGTTGTGATGGAAATGTGTAGAGCCATTAATCGTCTCCTGCTATGCAGGACTGTGACTCTTGGCAATGTACAAGAAATAATGGCTGGATTTACAGCAATGGTGTTCCTGAACTGTGATGGGATGATAGATGGAATGCATATCCCTATTTTGGCAGCAACCCACCTTACAACTGAATACATGAGCAGAAACGGCTACTTTTCCATGCTTATGTAATTATTTATCCAGTTAAGTATCCAATGTGTATCCAATGTGGACTGGTCAGGGAAGGTGCATGACACAAGCATCTTTAAAAACACAGGACTGTTCAAAAGCTGCGCACAGGGATATTCTTTCCTAAGTAGTGGATTACTACTTGCAATGTGGAAATGCCAACAGTGATTCTGGGTGACCCAACCTAGCTCTTTCTCCCTTTCCTCATGAAGCCATACACTGGCCACCTTGACAATGCCAGGGAAAAATTCATCTATTGGATCAGTACATGCAGAATGACTGTGGAACCATACGTTTGGTAGATTAAAGGTCACTGGTATTGTCTATTCACTAGATTAGATCTCAGTAAGTAAAATCCCTATGGTTCTAGATCCATACTGGATATTTCATAATGTGTGGGAGGCAAAGGGAGAAAAGCTACTACCAGGGTGGAGGGGCAAAGTGGAGTGACTGCTGAATTCGAACAGTCAGACTCCAGAGCTATTATAAGAGCCCAACTTGGAGCTACAAAGGGTCCTGTGGCACCTTATAGACTAACAAAGGTATTGGAGCATAAGCTTTTGTGGGTGAATACCCACTTCTTCGGATGCAAGCAGCGGAAATGTCCAGGGGCAGATATAAAACTTGGAGCTGTGTGTTTGAGAGGGGTCTGGTCTACACTGAAATTTTACAGTGGCATCAGCTACGTCTCTTAGGGGTATGCTGGCCTAACCCCACTGTGTAGACAGCACTAAGTTGACCAAAGAATTTGTCCATCAAATTAGCTCTCTCGTCTCAGGGAAGTGGATTAACTACAGCGCAGGAAGGAACCCTCCAGTCACTGTAGTGAGTATTTACATGGAAGCACTACTGCGGTGTAGCTGTGCCACTGTCGCTTTTTAAGTGTAGACATACCCAGAGGCTTTAAAGGTTCATTTTCATAATCCTCCATGGTAATGTTCTGTCTCGAAATACACAAGAAAGACGTTATGTACTATTTTTGCCTGCTGGTATCTGTTCTGTTATGCCTGCTGCAAATTTGAAATACTGCTGGGTCTGGGGCTTTTCCTGCCACTACAAACTCTATGTGGTGTTTGCTGTACTTCTGTAAATATGGCTGGATGTTTTCCTGAGGCTATGACTTCTGAATTGGTTGGTGTGCATTTAGAAGTAGTGTTTGATTTCTTGACTGCCATTATGTGTTCTGTATTATCTAACAAAAAATTTTTTTTATCTAAAAACCAAACATTGAGTGCAAAAAGCCAGTGTATAAGATCAAAGTGCAAACAAACACATGCAATGTCATACAAACGTCAAACATAACTTAGGGCAAAACTTTTACAAAGTTTCCTATCAGAAAGGAAGTAAACACTTACGTCTGTGTAACCTAGCCCTGAGGCGTGGCTGCAGCCTTCTCCTTTTTTCACCTCAGAGCAGTAGCGCAGCCAGGTCCGGAGCGCAGGGGGAGCGGCGCTATAAAAGGTGCCTCCCCCTGTACTCACCAGGCGGCACTTCGGCGGCTCACTCCGGGTCTTTGGTGGTACCCCGCGCCGGGTGAGTGCAAGAAGCGGTGCTTAAAAAGAAGTGGCGCCTTTTTTTTAGTGCTGCTAAAAAAAAAGGCGCCACTTCTGCTCAAGGGGGAGCGACAGCTCCCCGTACTCCCCCCCTGGCTACGCTACTGCCTCAGAGGTCTTTGTCCTGGGTTCACCTAAAAAGATGTCTGGTGCCTCCACCCAAGGAAACACCCTCCTAGTGGCAAGAACGCAGAGGGCCTGTCCCTTGGGAAAAAATACAATACCCACCTGCATCTAGAGGAGAGCCAGAGTACACAAAAATAAAATAGTGCTCACAATTCCCAGAGTAATAAAACAGTATCCAGGCCTTCATTAGGTATGGGGAGCTCAGGATGGGGGACAATGGAAAAAGGGAAAAGATAAGACAAAATTACTACATAAACTTAACCCCTTCCAACACTTAGAGCCAATACATACCACCCTGTTTCCTCCCAGTACCTGCGTAGGCAAATGGTCAGTTTAGACTCAGTTTTTGATGGGTGGTACAGCGCTGAAATCTGTTGCCGGCTTAAAACACGATATCAAAATAAACAAACAAGGGTGTTTGTAAAAGCATCCACACCAAATGGCGGCTCATGACTTTTTTTTGACAGGTGAGGTACAAATCCCAATATAGTCATTTGCACCCCCTCCCAATGTATAATTGAATAGCTTTTAAAAGCTTACCTTAGGTATAGTGAAGTAGCAACAGGTGGACCTGGGAGCTGGATCTGCCACCTCTCCTGCCCTGGACCAGCATGGGGGATGGAGCATGAGGCGGGCCCGGGGTTGTTGGTGGCTCCTCACACTCAGGGCCTGTTCTGGAGGGGAAGGAGCCAGGGATGCACACCTGTAAACCTCCTGTAGCCTGGGCTTCACTGCCACAATCATATGTGGAGTCGCCAAGCTATGGTTACCACAGCAAGCTCCTAATAAAGTGACTCCTGGGTATGGTAAATTGCCATGGAAGCTGCTTGAATCATTATTAGCTATACCAAGATTTGAGCCTCATGCAGCACTACATTCTTTGAACTTTCTGGTGATGTTTTGCTTCTGGGGAGAACGAGTTGTGACATTTATATCAAAACACAATTTGTCCTTAAATCTGCATATATTGATCAATTCAATAAAACCGAATATGCCAAATGTATTTTGTAGCTTCTGGGAATTCTTGGTTAGGCTCACTTGCCTGGGCTCATGAACTGCCCCAACAAGGATAGTAAGATTTGCTGTTGTGGCTCTGTGGTCTGGATTCAAATGTTCAGTCAGGCTGGCTCTTGGTGGCTTGACCATGCCTCTGTCCTCAGCCTTCTGGTCTCTGCTGAAATGACACTGTTCAGTGTCCCAGAAATCCCCAAAGGGCTCTCTAGTATAGGCCAGGCCTCAGAGGCACCTCTGAGTCTCTCCAGCCAGTTGTGGTCCTGGAAATATAGCAAACTGAGGAATGCAGGCACAACTCTCCCTTCCGTTTTCCACAGGAGGTACAATCCATTCAGTGCCAGAGCACATGCAAAGCTTTTCCCTTTTTCCTTATAGCACAAAAATAAAGAGATGGACATTGTAATCCATTAAAACCTGTTCAAGAAATAAAGGACATTCCTAACCCAAGAATAATGTTGTTGATTTTTAAGGGCTAGGTTGTGACATTAAGCACAGCCATGAGCAAGGGGAGGTACATAAGCTGGTACCACTCCAAGAATAGCATTAGGAGGCATTGTGACCCAGGGTCTGTCTACACTGCAATAAAAGACCCACAACACATCTGTGGCTGGCCTGGATCAGCTGACCCGGGTCATGGGGCTCAGTTTGCAGGACTGTAAAATTGCAGTGTAGATGTTTGGGCTTGGGCTGGAGCTCAGAGACCCCACGATGGGGAGGGTCTCAGAGCCCAGGCCCAAGCCCCAATGTCTACACTGCAATTTTATAGCCCCACAGTTTGAGCCCCTTTAAATTGGAGTCAGCTGACCCAGACTCTGAGACTCGGTGCAGTGAGGTTTTTTTATTGCGGTGTAGATATATCCCCAGATACAACTGAGCCCCAGTGCTTCTCCTGCTGCTTCTTGCTCCTGGGAAAGGAGGAAATTAGTAAGTCAAGCCTTGAGATTTCTACATGTCCCTTTATCTTACAAGACTCCTTTATTCCCCTACCCTCAAGCTTCTTGAGTCTTCTGACACACATGCACCTCCTTTAAATGAAGGCGAAGACCTTTTTTTACTACTTTTGAAAGGCTTCGGTAATAGTTCAGCCACCAAGTGGAAGTGAATTGTGTAGCTCAAAACCCCCACTTAGAGCCACATTCTCCCCAAGGTGCCTGCAAAAGGCATTCTAGACATGCCTCCCAGACCTTGTCTGTACTAGCCGCCCTTCTCTCATAGACTCGGGGTGGGAGGTCATAGGGATTGGAGGAATATTGTATGATCCAAGACCAAGCCTGAGAGTTTTCAGGAAAAGGGAGGAAGGCTTAAAAGAAGACCCTGGTTGGTTCTTAACTGGGTGTGCCATTTAAAAATGGTAGTTATTCAACATGAAGGGTGAAAGATGAAAATTTTGAGTCTCATCCCATTGTCTCTATGTTTGCTATGTAACTTACCTGTCCTCCTGTTACTTTGCATGTTTTATTCTGGTAAACAATCCGTACTTTACGTGTTTGTAATAAAATTCTGAGGACATCAAAGATTAAAGAGGGAAAATTGTGCACAATGTAGTGTAATTTAATTACCAAACTACCCTTTAATGTGTTGTTCTATATGTTGTTTTGTAGTGTTGCCTGGGGCCAAACCTTGGAACACTTCTTGTTCAAATGAGTATGTATCTTCAAAGGGACTGGCATAAAATAAGAACTGTCTCAAGCTTCCAACCACAACTCATTCGATTCTGTCCACTGCCAGAAGTGGATACTCAGAGATAATTCCTGTTGGCTTCCAGTTAATCCAGCAAGACCCTAACAGCACTGGAAATCTAATGAGAGCATGTCCTGAAATTTTCATCCCAGTTTGCAGACTCAGATGGTTTGGATAAGTTTCTGATAAGCATCAACAATATTTACGTGATTGCTTTAGCCATACATAAGTTCTCTTCAAGATTGTCCATCTCTAATCTTCACTGTCTGTCTATCTTCTTCTGCCTCCTCCTCCTCCTGTCTTTTTTTTTCCACCCTCCATTTACTTTTAGATGCAGCAGCAGATATGAATGACCTTCCCTTCCCTCATTCCAAACTCTCCCCCTGGTCCCTCTGCATTCCTTTCTCATCTCTGATTTGACTTACTGTTGCTTTCAGTCCCTGATCTTCCAATGTCCCTTTCCCTTGTCCACTGCTTCTTCCGTCATGCATTAAATTCCTGTCATAGAGCTAGTAGGTAAAGTGAGAAATAATTTCACTCATCTCTGGCTGTTAAATGAAATGGTACTAAAACTGAGTTTACTCATTATCCACTGACAAGTTTATGGTCTTTTAAAATTAAGTGTATGGAAGTTAAACCTGGGAGGCATTCATTTTATTTAGAAATCTGAAATCTTATGGCATTTAGTGATACATTTATGTGTATAATTATATTGTTCATCCTTATATTTTGTTATCAAAATGATTTTTTTCTTTCAACTGTAAGACATTTACTTTGTTTCCTTTTGTCCTTCTACCTAGGAGTCCTCATTTCAGAAAGCTACTGTACTTAAAAACAGCTACCAGTATTCTAAAATTGCCTGTTGCCTTGGTAATACGAATGCATGGGTACTTGCTGATTATCTGTGTTTGAGAGTTGCATTGTGCGCAGTGCGCCGCCTCTGCTATGTTTAATCTGAGATAATGGCAGCCTGAAAAATGCCTTTTGTTCAAGGCTTTGCCATTTTGTTCAGAAGAGCTTTTTAGGTCAGCAACTTTTACAATAAACTGAACTTCTGTGCAGGTGGCTATTACTTTTGACCCCACTTCTGCCAACCCAAATGACCTCCAGAGAATGAATTAGAAGTTTGCAATTGAGACTGGTGGGATGGAACACCCACGGCCCCCCCTACCCCCCCCCCTCTCTGAATAAGAGAGGGAGAGTCCTAGTTATGGGCCACACAAAATATACAATTCACAACAATGGATGGCTTTTGGGCACTGCTTATAATATGTATATCTGGTATTGTGAGTAACGAATTTACGTCCAAATAGATGGGTGCCATCACCTCGAATATTGTCATTATCGGAAGTACCGCTCCACAAAGCCCACACTTTCCACAGTTTTATTTATGTACTTTCATTTTTCGATGTTTAATATGTGCACATGAGTGCAAGACCTGGACATACAAAAATGCACTATTTTAAACACTAATTGAGCAATATAGACTCACGGTAATAATCACCTGTCCCATCACTTGTGATAAAAATTAATTATCCAGACTGGCTTTGCGTCATGCCCTGAAGTTTAATAAATAAGGGGTAGGTCAGACCAACATGGCTAGAAAGTTCAAAACCAAAGATTGTACTTTAGAACTGGTGAGAAAATTCCATTTTGAGGAAACCAGCATTTGTTGTGAGTTTGTTTTGAAATTCACTTTGTTTTGATTTAGACCACATATATAATCGTTTTGATTATTTTCCCCCTTGAACCTTGTTTCATGAAAATGTTTGGCCTGATCTCAATTCTCCTTTCCCCACCCCCAAATCCTTTCATCTCAGGATGGAAAATCTGTTTTCTGACCAACGGTACTGTACACAGTACTCCCTGTACCCAGACTTGGAACTCTGAAGACTGATAGGTAAGATCAGCTGATTACCTCTTGCTATGTCAAAACCCAGGAGGAGAGAGAGTCTCTTACTTATCTAGGGCAGCAAGGCATCCCTGAATATTCACCAATACTCACTTAAAATTCAGTGTTTCCACAAACAGTCCTGCCAATAGACCAATTTGCTGGAATATTTGCTGAAAGTGAATCAAATAGGGCCCAAACTCAGTTTTTTGTTTGAGCAAATAATGACAGTTTTTGAAATATTATTCCAGTATAATTTATATAATATTTAGGTTCAGGAATTGACAAAAATTGTGGCTACACCCCAACTCTTTTGAGTTTTCCCATCTTTGTTGAATAGCCTCAGTTTATCCAATCGTTGACTATAAGACGAATCTACACTACAGAATTAAGTCAACCTAAGCCACTCCAGTAATTTAATTGGTTTTACATGTCCACACTACCCTCCTTGTGTCGGTAATGTGCATTCTCACCAGAAGCGCTTGCACTAATTTAACTGCCAGTGCGGGGCATTGTGGGATCGTTTCTGAAAAGCAGCAAGAGTCGATGTAAGCACTGCAGTGTCTACGCTGATGCTGCATCACCCTAACTTCATCGACTTAAGCACTATACCTCTCGCCGAGGTAGAGTTATTACGTCGGGGTAATGGGTGAGTTACATTGGTGGGAGCTATATCTTAGTGTAGACACTTACAGAATTAGGTTGATGTAAGCGGCCTTACATTGACCTAACTCTGTAGTGTAGACCAGGCCATAGTAATTGTTTTCTATAAACTACAGAACGTAACCTGGACAGAGAATATGTTTCATTGTTTGCACAAGGGAAGATACAGCACATGGAATTTTGACTTTTGGGAGTGGGGAAAAAATAGGTTTATTATTAATTCATTTGTTTTTCTTGAAAATTGTAAAAAGAGTGGTGTGATGGGTTGTACCCCATGTTGCAGTCTGGAACTGGGGTATCACTGAGCTCTCTGACTCACCAGCCTAGGCTCCCTCTCACTCTATTCTGATGTGACAAGCTGCAGATGGCTCAGTGGTTTGAGCATTGGCCTGCTAAACCCAGGGTTGTGAGTTCAGTCCTTGAGGGGGCCATTTAGGGATCTGAGGCAAAAATCTGTCAGGGTACAGTACTTGGTCCTGCTAGTGAAGGCAGGGGACTAGACTCAACCTTTCAAGATCCTTCCAGTTCTATGAGAGAGGCATATCTCCATATATTTATTTAAAGGCCAGGGGAGGCTTAGCCTCCCCTTAACCAGGCCATGGCCCTGCCATGCTCTGCCCTGAGGCTCTGCCCTCGCTCCCCCTCTCCCCTGAAACTGGCAGGGGCTCAGCTCTAGTCAGCGGCCTGGAAACAGGGCTCAGGCCAGGGGCTGGAATGGGCAGGGGCAGCTCTGG
This sequence comes from Macrochelys suwanniensis, assembly GCA_033296515.1. Classification (NCBI taxonomy): domain Eukaryota; kingdom Metazoa; phylum Chordata; order Testudines; family Chelydridae; genus Macrochelys; species Macrochelys suwanniensis. The sequence goes on from CM065783.1 coordinate 11,993,969, forward strand.
GATCAGGCAAGCTTGGGTGGCTCGGGCCAGCCCAGCTCCTCTGGCCGTGGGGGGAAGGGGCAGGGCCTTAGGGGTGGGGCCGGGGCTAGCCTCCCCGAAGGGGGGTTTCACCCACTGCCCATGGTCACGAAAATAAAACTATAGGGTTCTAGCCTCATCTGAATATCACATGTTGTTTTCCTCTTGTTCACTGAAATAACAGATTTTGCTAAAAATGAAACATCCACAGGTAAACAACATTTGTGTGGGAAGCCAAGGCTTAAAGTAGACTGGATCCAAGAGGGTCATGGCCATCGTTGCCTCCCTCAACCATAGAGTCATAGATTAGAGTAATAAACTTTAAGGTCAGAAGGGACCACTATGATCAGCCAGTCTGACCTCCTGCACAACGCAAGCCACAGAATCTCACCCACCCTCTCCTGTAATAAATCCCTAACCTATGTCTGAGCTATTGAAGTCCTCAAATCATGGTTTAAAGACTTCAAGGTGCAGAGAATCCTCTAGCAAGTGACCCGTGCCCCACGCTGCAGAGGAAGGCGAAAAAACCCCAGGGCCAGCATGAGCTCAGCTATATTAAATCTGACAGATTCTATTCTCGGGGCATTATGTTTGGTTCCATGATTGCTTTCAGTTTACATGGGTTTACATTTACTTGAACTTTACTTCACTTCACATATGTTGTAAGAATAAAATCAAATTTAATCAAAGCCTACTTCTGTTTTCCCTGCATAAAATCAAAATATGAAACAGAGAATTTCTGGGTGAAACAGCTTGCATTAAAGTTGTAGCCTGTACTAGAACTGAAAGGAGAGACACATTTTTGGAACTGGGTTTTTATAAATATTTGACCATCTCTAGTTACTTGCCTTTTATTGTCTTGTCTGTTGACAGTTGAAACTTAACCAGGAACAAGTGTTTATAGATCAGCTGGGCTAACATTTACCAATTGCATGTGTTCACTCAAGTTAATTGGCAATTAATTCAATTTACAACCCAATCAAAATTTCTAGACAGACCTTTACTCTGGCATCTTTTTGGTGTCTCTTGCGCTTCTGCATTCCTGTTTCCTCCTTTTCCCCATTCACCCTTAGTCTTTTCTATAATTCTCAAAATCCAAACAACCGAGACACATCAGTGTTTAATTCTGTGCAGTCCTTTCCCATCACACTCCAGGGTAGAAGGGGTTTTATTTTATTTTATAATAATCGTTTACATTTTTTTCTGCTGAGGGACAATACAATCCATTGCTTACCAGCATCCATCTGTTGCAGAGCATACAGCACCTGACATTGGGGCGGGTTTATGAATAGAGCACTGAGAGCAATTAGCATTTGAATTAAAGCTACCTGTGGATAACAACAGGTGATTACCCTATTTAACAGCTGCTAAGTGGTGTTATTTGCCAGCGATAGACTACAGGCTGAGTGAATTGTATGCATACAAATGGGAGTTACTGTGCATACAAATAGAGCAAAATTAACTGGATATTTTTTTAAATTGTAATTATGATATATGGGCATTAATTCTAAACATGCAGTCACTGGAAGCGTGTTAGGTATATGAGGTATTTGGGGAATAACATATTCAATGTTAAAGTTTTTAAACATTTTGCAATCTAGCGTTTTGTTCTTCACGTCAAAGCTTGATGTCAACAATCATTTTAAAGGTTTCAGTGTAGTAGCCGTGTTAGTCTGTGTCAGCAAAACGAAAATAAGAAAATAAGAAAGAGCTCGAGCTCTGTGTAAGTTTTCCAGTCCTGAAGAAGAGTTCTGTGTAAGCTCGAAAGCTTGTCTCTCTCCCCAGCAGAAGTTGGTCCAATAAAAATGCCAGCCTTGTCTTTTTAATAATATGTGATGTCTCTTATTAAAGGGTGTACCCTACTCCATGTCTGAGAAAAACTGAAATTAAATGCTAGTCAATCTTTAAAGTATCAGCTGTAGCCACGCAAATTTATGCTGTAAATATGTAGTAAGTTAAGACTGATGATTAATGAATTGGAGATAGGGTGACCAGATGTCCCAATTTTATAGGGACAGTCCCGATTTTTGGGTCTTTTTCTTATATAGGCTCCTATTACCCCCCCCCACACACACACACCCCTGTCCCGATTTTTCACATTTGCTGTCTGGTCACCCTAATTGGAGATAGTGGTGGAATGGTTCTGAACCCACACAAATTTAAGGGGTACACAATAGTTTAAAGGATCTTAAACTTAGGGAAAAGTCCTTTTTATTTACTGACAGTTGTATTACAGAAGACTTCCAGTCCCATGCACATGGCCACTTAGGCGTAACAGCAAGTTTTCAATGCATGGAAGGGGCAATGGTGCTGGGAAGAGGGATTTAGGTTTATTAGGAACTTGGGAACCTTCTGGGAAAGGAGGAGCCTTTCCTGTAAGGTTGGGCTCCACTTAAACCAAAAAGAAACCAGATTGCTGGCAGGGAAAATCGAAAAGGTTTAGAAGAGTTTTTAAATTAAAGGCTGGGGGAATGGGTGTGGAGGAGCACATGGTTCAGACAGACACATCCCTTTGGGGAGGATCTATTATCTTAGTAAAGAGAAGAGGATAGAAATTGAGAAAGAAAGTGCAGGTAAGAACTGAGGAGAAACAGTCTAACAAAAGAGTCCAGTTACATCACATGAAGGCAGACAACTCTATATTGACAAATTTTATAAGTGCTTGTATACAATGCTAGAAGTCTAAATTCTAAGATGGGTGAACTTGAGTTCCTGGTATTAAATAAAGATATTGATGCACTTGGCATCACAAAAACTGGATTCGACCATGATAATCAATGGGACATGGTAATACCAGGGTATAAAATATATAGGAATGATACAGTAGGTCATGCTTGTGGGGGAGTGGCACTATATGTGAAAGAAAGCAGAGAATCAACTAGAATCAAAATCTTAAATGAATCAAACTGTAGCATACAATCTCTATGGATAGAAATTCCATTCTTGAACTATAAGCGTATAGCAGTAGGAATATACTACTGACCACCTGATTAGAATGGTGATACTGATTGTGAAATGCTCAGGGAGATTAGAGAGGCTACAAAAACAAAAAAACCAATAATAATGGGGGATTTCAACTATCCCATTATTGACTGGGTACATATCACCTCATAATGGGATGCAGAAATAACATTTCTGGACACCATTAATGACTGCTGCTTTGAGCAGCTAGTCCTAGAGGTAATTCTTGATATATTTTTAAGTGGAGGACAGGATCTGGTCCAAGAAATGAATGTAGCTGAATTGCTCAGTAATAGCGACAATAATCTAATTAAATTTAACATCCTATTGGGGGGAATACTTGAAGAAACCCACAACAGTAGCATTTAACTTCAAAAATGGGAGCAAAACAAAAATTAGGAAGCAATTTAAACAGAAATTTAAAAGGAACAATCACACATGGGTGGCACGTGAGCAACCCCTTCGGGGACGCTAGTCAAGCAGTCCCGCCCCTTCTCCCAAGGCCCCACTTCTACCTCCCCTGTGTCCAGACGAGCCCCGGCTGAACTGTGCTGGGCTTCTGGCCAGCCCCAGCACTAGGTCGCTGGCCTCCAGCCGGAGCTGAGTTCCAGCCAACTTGGGCGCTGGCTTGAGGGAGAGGGCTAAGCATGGGAATTTGAAGAGTAACTAGCAAAAGACACAAAAATTAATAGCATTTTTTTTAAGTACATCAGAAGTAGGAAGCCTGCCCCACAGGCAGGACAGTCAGGGTATTGAAGTAGCATTCAAGCAAGACAAGGCTATTGTGGAGAAGATAACTGCATTTTTTTGCATCTGTCTTCACTGCAGACGATGTGAGGGAGATTCTCGCATCTGAGCCATTTTTTTTTTTTTAGGTGACAAATCTGAAGAACTGTCCCAAAATAAAATGTCAATAGAGAATGTTGTGGAACAAATTGATAAATTAAACAGTAATAAGTCACCAGGACCCGATGGTATTCACCCAAGAATTCTGAAGGAACTCAAATATGAAATTGCATAATTACTAACTGCAGGATGTAACCTATTGCTTGAAACAGCTTCTGTACCAGATGACTGGAGGATAGCTAGTGTAATGACAATTCTCACACACCCACACACACACACACACACCCCACCCCGAGGCGATCCTGGCAATTGCAGGCCAGTGAATCTAACTGCAGTACCAGGAAAACTGGTTGAAATTATAAAGAACAGAATTGTCAGACACCTAGAAGTTGATAGGGGTTATTACACTATATATAATCTTATGTGGACTTTCAGGAAGCCTTTGACAAGGTCCCACACCACAGACTCTTAAGCAAGGTAATCCGTCATGGGATAGGAGGGAAGGTTCTGTCATGGATCAGTAACTGGTTAAAAAATAAGAAACAAAGGGTAAGAATAAATGGTCAGCTTTCAAAATGGAGAAAGGTAAATAGAGGGGTCCACCGAGGATCTGCACTGGGACCAGTGCTGTTCAACATATTCATAAATGATCTGGGAAAAGGGGTAAACAGTGAGGTGGCAAAGTTTGCAGAAAATACAAAATTACCTAAGATAGTTAAGTCCAAAGCTGACTGCAAATAATTACAAAGAGATCTCACAAAACTAGGTGACTGGGCAAGAAAATGGTAGATTAAATTCAATGTTGATAAGTGGAAAGTGATAGATAGTTCTCTGAAAAAATGTGCTCAATGTGCAGAAGCAGTCAAAAAAGCTAGGAACCATTAGGAAAGTGATAGCTAAAACAGAAAATATCATAATGCCACTGTATAAATCCATGGTATGTATACAATGGATTTATACAGTGGCATTATGATGTTTTCTGTCTTCCCACCTCAAAAAAGGTACACTAGAAACAGAAAAGGTGCAGAGAAGGGCAACAAAAATGGTTAAGGGTATGGAGCAGCTTCCATCTGAGGAGAGATTAAAAAGACTGGGACTGTTCAGTTTAGAAAAGAGGTGACTAAGGGAGGATATGATAGAGGTCTATCAAATCAGGCATGGTGTGGAGAAACTGAATAGGGAAGTGTTATTTATCCCTTCACATAACACAAGAATCAGGGGTCACCCAATGAAATTAATATGCAGCAGCTTAAAACTAACATAAGGAAGTACTACTTCACACAATGCACAACAAGGGATGTTGTGAAGGTCAAAGATACAATTCGGTTCCAAAAAGAACTAGATAAGTTCATGGAGGATAGGTCCATCAATAGCTATTAGCCAAGATGGTCAGGGATGCAATTCAGTGCTCTGACTGTCAAACTGGGACTGGATAACAAGGGGATGGCTCACTTGATAATTGCCCCATTCTGTTCATTCCCTCTGAAGCATCTGGCACTGGCCACTGTGGGAATACAGGATACTGGGTTAGATGGATTATTGGTCTGACCCAGTATGGTCGTTCTTATGACATCCACATTAAAACATGAAGAAAAATGTAATACATTTCATTTATCTTCTACCTTTGATCAACTTGTGTACATTCTATCTGCTAATTCATCTCTGCAGGACTATTTCTTATTTCAACCCCATTCCTCAACAGCTGCCTTTTTAAAAAAAAAACTAGCCAGGGAAATATTTTCTTCTTCCTCCCTTCCCTACTCAGCCAGAAAAAGCTGGTTTGATTTTCTGTAAGAACAATATTCTGTTCTTGACCAGTGACACATTTCAGGTCCAATATTTCACCAATCACCAGGACTTGACATAAGTAATTTAAATGTTATTAGAGATCCTAGTCTGTCTTCTTTCTAGGAGGATAAGGCATTTGTTTATACAGAGATTGAGATACTGAAACTTTAAATTCACTATATCTTAGAGAACCTATTTCAGATCATTCTTAGGTGTATATATGTGACTTTAATACTGTGAATATTAATAGCTCTTCTGGAGATTGTAGTTCATATGAACCATGTCTTCATGTGAACTACAAACATGCATTTGATATTTGATTCACAAGCTTACATTTTACTTAATCATTACAATATACAATAACCTGCTGTGCAGTTTAATGCCAATATTTTGAGTTGCTTGGCAGTTTGTTTTTTTGCAGTGAAATACTGATGCATCATAAATAGATCTTTAAAAATGCAAATACATCCTTATTAGAGTTACTAACATATTAATACATGAAAAATATGGCATTTTGACGCTTTATTAGTGCGGCAGCTCATTTTTGTGTTTGTTGTGGCATGAAACCCTAACAAAGCATTAATAGCAACTTCCCTGATTCAATTAAGCTCCTGTACTGTAATGCCAGACCTATTGATTGAATAGCCATTTAATAACACTGTCATGAACATTCAACTGTCACAGCTTTGGAAGGTTTAATGTGGTGGTTTAAAACAGCATTATTTTTCTCATAATTGTTCTTGAGCTATATTTAATACCAGTCTCACTTCTGCATACCTGTATCTAACACTAAAGGGAGAAGAATACAAAAGCTTTCCTTATTTAAAATGCAAAACAGTCGTGTTAAAATACAACAATCCGCCTCCCTAAGTAAAAAGTAATAAGCCTTCAAACTGCATTTTTCACACAATACAGCTACAGAAGAATTAATGCTGAAACTCAACTAAAGGTTAATTACGTACAGCAAATGCATCATGCTAAAGAAATAAGACAGGTTCCTTTTAGAGCAGGGCCAGACTAAAACAACTGACCTGTTTGGATACACCTGGGTATCTGATCTGATTATGTGGATTATGCAAAAGTATTAGACCACGAATTTCTGTTATAGTAAAACTTCCCCATGTGGGACACCAATTATCAATATATATGGTTACACATTATATCTCAAATCTAAGGACATAGAGGAAATAAGACAAAATATGGGCCAACCAAATGCTGGGACAACCAAAGAAAGCTCTCTAGAATAAATCAGCTTTTTACTGAGAGAGACATTTAAACAAAAAGTGGGGAGAAGATTAGGACCTGAACTGGGAAACAGCATAATAACTGTTATATGGAAGAATAAAAAACCGTGCCATAAATGTAATGCATAGATATCTTGTATTTCATAGCTTACCCTGAAAATATATAGGGTTTCTGATTTTAGGTTTTAAGTGATAACCCTAAATGCAAACAAACAATAAACACAGTGTTTATCCATAAACACTGGACACATTCACTAAGTTCATTTGGACTTCACTACTTTGGCAGTGTGATGTCCCTTCTCCCTGGTTTGTATCTAAGGGCTTGTCTACATGGAGCAGTAATGGGGACCCGGTGGTGTGATTTCTGAAGAGCACGAATGTCTTGCACATTTATTGGTCCATGTAGACCCTGCTGGTGACTTGAAGGGGCCCTAGTGCACTTAACATAGTGCTGTTTTGAAACCGTACTATGTGTGTAATACAAAGAGAGAGCCCTGAAAACTCCTGATTTTTGGACATCTACATAGCACTCAAAAAATTGCTAAAAATAAATCCTGAAAAAATGAAGCTAATAAATCCTCCAAAACCGAAGCCCTAAATATATACAACCCCATGCATGTTATTCCCATATCAATCACTTGTGAACCCCAACTGCCAAAATGGTAAAGGCCAAAAAATTCCATAGAACTTTCGTATAAGTGCTGTGTGTGTGTAACATACATGTGAAGGCCAGAAAAGAAGGGTATATCAGGAAAAAATACTTAAACAAGGCTGTAAGAAAGTAAGGGTGTCTGACATCCAATAAGCCTTGTAATTTACACCTCTTACACATCACCTCAAAATTTGGGTCTGTATATGTTTCTACAGTGTAGATCTGTATCTTTGAGTGTGTACACACATGAAATGGGCTTATTATCAAATAGACCTACGGTTAATAACATTCCAAATGTACGTATTTATTTTTACTATGCTGACCATTTTAATTTATATAGTGAATATATCAGGGATTGGCTACCTTGGGCACGCGGCCCATCAGGGAAATCCACTGGCGGGCCAGGACGGTTTGTTTACCTGCAGCATCTGCAGGTTTGGCTGATCACAGCTCCCACTGGCTGAGGTTCGCCATTCCAGGCCAATGCGGGGCTGCGATCGGCCAAACCTGCGGATGCCGCAGGTAAACAAATCATCCCAGCCTGCCAGGAGATTTCCCTGATGGGCCTCGTGCCAAAGGTTGCCAATCCCTAGAATACACCTTACATTTCAGGTTCTCATTACCCGGCTGTGGACTGTGCTTAACACATCCTCAATCTTAGTGGTCTCATGACATGGTGTTCTTGCTATGGATTCCCATCAAATGGAACAGTTTAATCTGTGTAGTCCCTATATGTTTTTGTGTGTGGAGGTGTCTGGGTATTTTCTGTTGGCTGTCCATCTAGAATGTCTCCAGTTCTTGTTACGTGGGTCAATTTCTGTTTCTCATTCAAGCTTGTCAAATTTGTTTCGGAAAGTAGCTCTTGGATAATATTTGCATCCTGCTGCTCTTTGGTCATACTACTGCAAGTGCTTTTGAAAGTATGTCCACTATACACTTGTTCCTGCAAGGTGCTGAGCTCATGGAGCCTGATTCAGCAGAACAATTAACTTTAATGACTGCAGGGGGATTACTCATGTTCGTATTTACCCACGTGCTTTAGTCTTTTGCTGCATCGGGCTCAGTGTGTTCAGCACCGTCCAGGATTGAGCCCTGTGGGTACTCAAATACTACAGTGACGAGAGTTAATATAGAACCTTTTGATAAGCTAAGCTCATTACTGAGCTTGTTTCACAGTTAACTAGGCTTCTTGTGATCGCTTGATCATTTCCCACTGCAGGATTGAAGTAAATGGATCAATAACCATAGGAAGCCAGTGACAAAGCTCCTAGTGACCTTGATGATGCAGGATCAGAACCGCAATAATTAAAGTCTTAGTTTATTAAACTAATTTGGCCTTACCTCATTTTGTCAGCTACCTACGAAACATTTCCTGTTGGTACTCCTGCATAACTCAATTTTAATTATACATGGACATCGGTGGGACAACGCAGTGCTGTAAACCAAACATAAATATTTAAGGTTGGGGGCATAAACAAATGCTGGATCAACCATCCTGTGATCAGCATATTTCAAAAATACAATTATACCGTGATGGGGTTTATAAAGCCCACGCTGGACAAAACATTAATGAAAGCTTGTGGGCTCAATCAGCCCTGCCCTGCTACACCTGCAATAGGTGTCAGGCCTGGAGGAAGGCATTAAAATGGAAAAATGGGCTCAGTTAGTGGCTCACTGAGGAAAGCAGATCTTTAGCTCTCATTTGGTGAGAAAAGCCTGGCTAGAGGTAGGAAGCTGACTTGGGCTGCTGCTGGTCAAGGCCTCCCTGAGGGAAAGCGGCCTGAAGTGAGATGATCATTTGAGTTCATTTGTAATGCCTCATCTGTTGGTGCTGAGGAGAACTGGTGCCTGTCAGAAACTCCTTGACGGAAGATTGTCCTGTAGCAAGGACCCCAGATGAGCATTAGAAAAGACAGACTTGCAGTAGGAAGGCAGTGTCTAGCTGTGGATTGGGATGGAGGACTCTCATTTTTGATTTTGTTATATTTGTTTTGGAACTTTGATACTCCAGAAGGTATAGAACCTTGGTGTGATTTAGCCAGAGGACTTAGTCACCTCAGCAGTAGACCATGTTGGAGATGGTTGAACACTTTGAGGGAAACTGAAGTAGGGTAAGTGTCATGGTTGGCGAGAAAGGGTGCTGTGGAGGCCAACCCCGCTACATATACAAAAATCATTAACATCAGTTGTAATTATTTTCTGACTTGTATGAATTGGCCTTGTTCACATGCAGTATGAGTTTTTCTTGGTTAACACTATCGTTGAGGACGGAGTGAGGGGGGGCCTTTGTACACAGAACTTTGACACTTGAACTCCTCAGAGTCCACTGTTTTGATCAAATCTAATCCAAACTGCGCACATATCTGGTACACGTAGTGTTCACAGTTGAAACCTCCCAGCATCCTTAAACCTGCAGATTTGTGGTTCACTGACTACCTGAATGAATTATTTTCAATTAATTTGGCACATCTTCAGAGGAACAGATGGCTTCATGTTTATTGCAAAAACAGTAACAAATAAACAAAAACAAAAAATCATCCATGAATCTCCCTGGAAACTCTTCAAATATAAGAGAGATCTTGATGATTGCCTTACAGTTCCTACTGAATTATCTTAAGAAAAGGAGTGTTTAACAAGAAAATAACATGTATCATTTACTAAGCAAAGTATCATATACATGGAGCAGTTGGCTGCATAATAAAGCTGTTGTGCATGAAGTTTCTAATAGGACTTCCCTTAGAGTCTAGCAGCTGGGAAGAGAGAAATTAGGGAAATGTGATGTTGAGTGACTTGAGGAAAGAAAAGCTTAAAAAATAAACAAACAGTAAAGAAACAGAACACAAGGAGAAAAAAATAGCTAAGCTCAGAGAATACCCAAGTAATGTGATTGGGAGCACGCATCAGAAGGTTTATATGTTTAATCGTCAAAGTTCAAATATGGAAACAAAATGTACCCAAACTACTACTGATCAAAACTGTTTCCACTGAAATGTTGTTTTCTGTAGAAAATGACTCTTACAGCTGCCACATGCTAGTAGCATTTGTTATAGTTGGGTTTTTTATTTTTTTCTTAGTATATCTTTGGGAAGGTATACTATTGAAGTTGCTGTTTAATTGTTAATATTTTAGTGAAGAGAAACAGAATGTTGATGGTACAAATTATTTTCTCATTTAAGCAATAAAAAAGGAGGATTTTAGATATACAAGAGAAATGAGAATTGGAGTCAAAGCAATAAACATTATGCATAACATTTATGCATAACAGTGTAACACTGTTCTGCAAGTTATATCTGGTTTATATCACACAGGTAACATTTACGGTTGAGAGAGAGAGACCTCCGCCTCCCCCTTCCCCCAGATACGCTGTTACAATGAGAGGGCAATGTAAGCTTGGCATTGCTCCTAGAGGATTTCTGTTGTGGACAGTATATGAGAGAGTGATAATTTTTACTTCCTCTAGGAAGCTTTTCAATGATACCTCTCCAAATACAGGAGCCAACTCCAACTGTCCTTACTTAGTCAAAGTCCCTTGACTCTATTTGATTTCCTCCCCACCCCCAAAGTAAGGACTGTGTAAAGGCCCCAGGATTTGGAGTCATATCTGGGGAATAGAAAATTCTTATGGAAGTGCAGCTGCTCAGATAATTTCCTACTTAGATATCTTCTGTAAGAGCAGTGCCAAGTTCAATTTTCCATCTTCTCTTAACACTGATTTATTTACTGTTGAAGTGACAAAGGGTCCTGTGGCACCTTATAGACTAACAGAGGTATTGAAGCATAAGCTTTCGGGGGTGAATACCCACTTCTTCGGATGCAAGCAGTGGACTGTTGTGACTGTGGTCTATGAAAGTGATGTCTGCATATGGAAATAGTTAATAGATGAGGTGCCAGTAAATGGTGTTCAAAAATATGCAGTGTACTTCCTGGTTTTGGACCTACAAAACCCACTTGGTGCTGTGAATGTCTTCTCGTCAGTAGTTCTTTATATGGAGCTCATAGTCAATTGTGTCACAGATCATACTCAATGTTATGGAGAGTAGGGTGAATAGACAGCAAATATAAAAAATCGGGACGGGGTGGGGGGTAATAGGAGCCTATATAAGAAAAAGACCCAAAAATCGGGACTGTCCCTATAAAATCGGGACATCTGGTCACCCTAATGGAGAGTTAAGCAGTGAACATCACTGTCAGAAGGTGAGCTGGGCCTGTAAGTTTCCGTTCTGACCTGTGCTTGAATCAGGTGACCAAAAGACAAGTGACAGAAATCTGGATGAGGCCCCTGCTATATGAGGGGCTGACTATTCTTTTCCACAGGGGGAGACAGACCAGGGTGTGGTCTCTCCATGGTACCCTGCAGCTGGGCAGCTAACTTCTGGGGAAAAGCAGTCGCCCGGGGGAGCCAAAACAACTGTTGGGATTAAGCAGAAATAAGCTGTGGAAGAAATGAGAAAAGTCTGTGAACCTGAAAAGCCAGGTAGCAAATAGGTACAGGACGGATAGAAGAGAGGAAGTAGATGGCCACTCCTCTGTATAGGGCCTGGAACTTGAACACAGGATTGAGGTATCAACAGTGCTCCCCTATATATCATCAGTGCCAACAGGAGGTGGGGTAAAGCTTTTGAGCCCCAGAGGCAGAAAAGATTGAGATTGATGGGGTGGAGAAGATAGACTGTGTGGGAAGCTCTGTTGCAAGAGGAAGGAACAACACAAAATGGGGGTGAAGTGGCAGACTAAGATGTGTAGTGTTTAGCAGTTTGCCATGTCTCCATCGAGACAGTGGTCTTATTTCCTATGGGTATAAACCCTAAAGGAAAGGAGATAATGACACCAGCCCTCGTAAAGTGCCTTGAGAACTACTGATGGAAAGCACTATATAAGAGTGAGGTATTATTAATTATTACTACTGCTGCTACAGTGGTATAAAACCAGTTTGAGCAAGAGCAGCATCAAGTCCAATGTGAAAAATGTCAGCACCCTGTTTTGCTGCCTCTGATACAACTATTGGACTGCTGTAACAATGCTGTTTCAGAGTGAGCGTACACATTGAATCAATCCAACCAGGGTACTGCAAGCTGTGCACGTGTGTGTTGTGTTGAGTGAGTCCGGCATTAAGAACATCTTTTATCTGAAGTACTGCCAGGAGGTGAGGCTAGTGCTTAAAATTAAAACCATAGTGAAGAATGTCATTCTAATAGTGCCCACAACTGCTTGTGTTTTAATGTTGTGTCAGCATTTTCATAATAAACTCATATTTTCAGCGATTTATAACTCAATCATAAAAATTTGCGGTGGGCTGAATTTTGGCAAGCAAGGCTGTTTACTGAAAACCGAAGGGCTCCCACAGTTCAGGGGGATGCAGTCACAGGCTATTTATTCCAATGAGGAAATCATTCTAAAGTAGTGCTGGGCGCATAACTGATCTCTTGATTTGGTGGCTGAACCAAACCGTGCCCCTCCAACCCCAAATGAAAAGTTTCAATCAACTCACAATGACATTTGACCAGAAATGAAACTGTTGGTGGTTTTCTGTTAAATCTAGCTACATTTCAAAGCAAAATGTCATTTCAAAACAAAGTCAAAATGTTTCATTTAGAAAATGTCAAAATGAAGCATTTTAGTTTTGGAAAATATATTTTTTTGGCCAAAACTATTAGCCAGATTTCCCCCATATTCCCCAGCAGCTTCGTTGACCCCAAAATTGCTATTTTTGTTAAATAGTTTATTCACTGAAAAAGTTTTGCCCACTTCTATTCTAAAGCAATATTGGTTATTTGGCCAGTGACCTTGTATAATACAGGAGGAGGTTATGAGTCAGATCTTGATCTTCTGACTCACACCAAGTAGAGCTTTTTCTCTAGGAGCCATCCCACTGAGATCAGTGAAGCACCTGAATTCAGAATTTGCATGTTGGTTTGTCTCTGATGCTTATGGTCCTGTAACGGGATGACCTGCCCCTTTAAAGGCCTGAGGCAAGCCAGCCCTGTTAATTATCAGAGCCAGGTGAAAAAAAGCCAACCAGTCTCAGTTGAGAGTGGAGTGAAGAGTCAAGCTGTGGGAAGGGAGAGTTTCCTGCTGTGGGTCTTTAGCGGGGTGCCTACCCTGCTCCTGCCCTAAAAGGGTTAAAGCAGCCCAGGAGAGGGCTGCTAAGGGGAAGAGCAGGCTGATTGGGAAAGCAGCCACAGCTGTGGCCAGCTTAATCAGGGCCCAGCTGGCCCTTATACGAGGGCAGTGGGCCAGGAGCAAAAGTCTCTCTCTCTCTGTTTTTAGAGGGAGAAGTGCCTGGCTGCTGGGGAGCTAAAGAGGGACCTGAGGTGGGCAGTGCCAGGGGAAGGCAAGGGGAGCTGGGAAGCTCCTGCCTGGAAACCCCCTGGCTGCAGGGCCTAAGCAGGTTCTGGGGCTGCAAAGGGGCAGCCCGGGGCTAGGTAAAGGCAGCAGGCCCGAACCTCCCTGGCCTATGACTGGCTATTACAGACTGCAGTCTGCCTCAGTGAACGGGGGCTTGATGATGACTGGCAGTAGTTCATAGGCTGAGGCAAGGTGGGGATAGAGGGTGGGGGATCCCCTGGGAGGGGAGACCCAGACTGAGGGGGTACTGCGGGGGCAGAACCCCAGGGTAAAGGGCACTGGGGTCTGGGACCCTAACAAGGGCTGGGGGTAATATTGGTACCATCAGGTAAGTCAATGAAGTCTCTGATGGAGGGATCTTGCATTCCAAGGCCCTGATCTTGCGCTGTGGTCCACCTGCATGGATCACAATGTATATTCAGGGCTTAGGAGGATAAGTGATATCTCTGGGGTGAATATATGCAGCTGCAGTTAAAAACAGTTATGGAATGATAACTTGGTGTCAGCTATCTCCATGGAAAGGAAATAGTTAAAATCAAAGAGGGAGGGGTGGAAATGTAACTGATTTTATTTTAAAGAATGCAGTGTAGTACATTCTTTGCATGAGTAATGTGATTTTATTGATCACTGTTTTACTATGAAATAAACTAGAAAAAGTAGATACCCTCTAATGGAGAAACAAGGAAGATGGAATTCAATAATACAGTCATCCACTTCCCATTCTTCCTCTTCTACAGCTCCTTGCTCTTATCTGACTGATTATTGGAATGTCTTCCATGGGGAGATTAGTTTCATGACAACTGTTTTGTTGTAATACCTCATAGTTTGGTAAGAGTTGCCTTTCAATTAACCATTCATTCCCTGGAAGATGCATGCATGTAATTTAAAAAGTAAGATTATAATTTCTAAAAAACAAACACCTCACCCCATTGATTAATAATAGGAAATGAAATCCAGTTTTGTAAGGATAAATTAGGGTGTAATTTCTCCCCCATTCCCTGCCTCCTTAAAGATATAAGTAGACTGTGTATGTCTTTGTAATGTGATGCAGTGGTTGCCATGGAAATATTTTTTAAGTTTAGTGAAAAGCCATGCAGTCAAAGGCATAAATAGCCAGAAAGGCAAGCAAGGCAACTTGGACAATGGCATTTCTGAATAAATTTTCATGGGTTTTTTTTTTTTAATGTGGACTCTAGACACCATTCATTCTTCATGAGAAAAAGCATTTCGTTTTCATTACAGGTGGGTAACTATAATATTGTAACTGCTTCAGCTAAGAGGTGATTTTGTGTTAGGCTGTCCTTCATGTTTTCATAGGCTATGGCTCCTTGAAAGACAATGATCCAGGCTTTTCTGTGGGAGCCCCAGTGAAGCTAGCCTACGTGAAATACTTTCTGTACCTGTTCTATCTTTCAATGGCTTCTTTTTACTCTCTCCCCCACTTTTGCCTTCATGCTTTATGCCATACTTTTCCCACTTAGTTTGGCACATTAAGGATTCTTGTTTTGAAAAAAAACCCTACGGTTCTTACATGCTGGAATAATGGAAGGAATTAGATCAAAACCCAAATGGGACCAAATAGCTTTGAACTCATGTTTTGTCTGCACTAAATGGAATCTGAACATCAAAAATAGGGTGTTCTGTTCTGAAACCTAGAATATATTCTACACCTGACAATTCAGAGATTTTTTTGTCAGGTTAGAAGAAATCATTATGATCACTCTCTGACCTCCTGTGTAACACAGGCCTTATCCATGAATTTCTGCATCCCGCCCATAACGTCTGTTAAGCTCAACAGTTAGTTTCTTTCTTTAAAATTGTGCTTGCTTTTAAGGATTTTTGTTGTTGGTTGACTGGTTTTAAGAGCTGCGAGAATGTGGATTGTTTGACTTGAGGAAGTTCGCTTTAAGGATACAAAGTTTCCAAGAATAGGAGGAGATGGACCATTTTTAACCCATTCACTGCTATTCTCCACTACCTCTGCTGTGCTACCATATTCAGCGACACAGCAGGTGCACTTTACCTAAGAGATCCAGGAATGCAGAGGTCATGTGGCTAATGGACAAAGAACGCTGAGACCATTGGGCTGAGAGAGCCTACCTCAAAGAAAGTGACAGAAAGCCAGACACCTGCATCCCACTCCTAATCCAATGATATAACCTGGTGTTGTGCTATTGAAATTGATGGAACTATGCCAGTTTACATCAGCTGAGAATTTGGCCCCTTGAAAATATGGTGAAGGGGTGTAGGCTGGACTAAATGTCCATCTTGAAAACTCGTGTTTCTGTGCAAGCCATTTAAACTGATCAGTGTGCAGTTTGCTTTCTGCCCTCCCTGTCAGTTGTAAGAGAAGTGTCTTCAGGGGAAGGGGAAATAAACAAATAAATCCACTGTTTATCTCACCACTTTACCACAATCCATGAGCAAGCTAACACCTTCCTTACAATTGTCCATAGCCATTTATAAACTGTTATGATCCTAGGTTGCTGGGTTTTTATTATTTCTATTTACGATCAGAATAAAATTAAGCTCATTTGAGAGAGAACACTCATCTGCTCCGAAGCTTCAGAACAAGTGATATGTATTTGCCAGACCATAACTGTCTTTATTTTTCTTACCCTGTTTCTTTTTTTAAAGTTTTATTTTTTTTTAATATTAGCCTTTCAATTACGCGTTAATCTTCATGGCACTAAACAACATTAAAAGGACCTTTAGGTGTTGCTCTGGTAGCAAGGAGGAAAAGGAAAACTCCCTTATCTATTTATGCACCTACTTGCACTGTAACATCCAGCTTGCTCTGGTCTTCAATCTGCTCATTTTTTTTTTTGCTTCGGCACTTCGGTCGGCGGCCATATTTTTTTGCTTGGGGCAGCCGAAAAGCTGGAGTCGGCCCCGCTTACTTGTATAACAGCAGTGCCTAGAGGCCTTCACTGAGAGTTCAGTGCGTTCGGTGCTGTACAAACACATAGCAAGAGATGGTCTTTGCCCCCAAGAGATTAATTACAGTCTAAGAGAGAGAATGGGAAGGGGACCAGGCACAGAAAGGTAAAGCTGGACAGGTTTTTCAGGTGAATAGTTTGTTTGACACAAAATGCAGTTTCTGTTGACCAGAAACTATTCACAGACTTGACTTGATTATTTCAGCCATTCTCAAAACAGCAGCAGGAGGAGGAAGTGGAGCTCCTAATGCTGCTTCCTTTTGCCCTTTTATAACTTTGAGCCCAGTAGTTAGGACACTCAGCTGGGACCTGAGAGACCCAGATTCAAATTCCCACTCTGGAACAGACCCAGAACAGACTTCTTCCATTTACTGAGATTCTCAAACTTTTCAGATTCGGTTTGACCTGAACCAATTTTTTTTCTGAGCTCCCACTGAACTTGAAAAATCAGTTATTTCCCCGGCTTTACAAAGAGGTGATCTGACCTGCCCCAGGTCACGTAACACAGTCTGTGACCAAACTGGGAATAGCAGCCAGATCTCCTGACTCCTGGCCAGTTACCTACCTACTAGTCCACACTGCCTCCTAACTATGTAACAGCCACTCAAGCACTTTACTTCCTGAGTAAATATTTATATTTTTCCCATTATTAATCTGATCCTGCACATTACAAAGATTTTTAGATGGCAGAGATGCTGTTTTCATATTGAAGAAAGCTAGAACATTCTAACCTCACCTAGGCTGGTGTAAATATGGAACAATTCAATATCAGGCAATGAGTTACTGTGAGTAATTTAGACTATAATCTGATCTCCTATATGCAGTAGCACACAGCAAGGAAGGTAAAAGGGAGACATTGTGAAGAACATGGGCTCCGAGGATTGGTAATGAATGGGATACAGATTCTTCTACTTCTAGGAGGTCACTTGATATTTATATAAGTGCAGGTAACTAATGATCAAAGTTTTTGCCATTTGTGTTCTGTTTGGTGATCTACATAATTACAACATGGTTCCCACCCCCTCTTATGTCTTCCAAGTTTTGCTGTTTTTAAATGAGGAGTTTTCAAAACATTATTAGTAATGATACTTTGCATTTACACAGCAATTTTCATGCACTGATCCCTAAGTATTCATTAACTGATTCTCAAAACATCCCTGTAAGGACAGTGTTATATTTAGCTACATCCTCGTAGATAGTTTATACAAAGAAAGCCATCTACATATATTCATACACACAAAAAGATATAGTTGTAACTCCTGTAACAATCAGGTCTTGCTGACTGCATACAATTGAAGCCAACAGACTATCAACCGCATATAGAAAAACAGAACCAAATAAATAGAAGGACAAAAAAAATGCAAGCACTCTGGGATACCTCTTTGTAAGAATTTTCATGGGAGATTTACTAATTACTAGGCCATATTTACTAATTGGCCTAATTAGTTACTTCAGTCAAATAGTCCTCTTAAGTAAAATAACATGTTTGTTGATTAACTAAAGCACTGCATGGAATAAGTGTCTGCCGTGACTCATCAAACCACCTTGTGGCACTCTGGCGTTTAGTCATAAAACATACGTCATAAGCTTGGTACGTAATGCTCAGGCTCAGGAAACATTTAAAGAACTAGTCTGTCATAGGGATATGTGAAACATCCAGCTGCATATAGTGTCTGATTCACTGCTTATTGATGTCAATGGAAAGATTCCCATTTATGTCAGAGGACATTGGGTCAGGTCCATAATACACCCTTCAGTAGATGAAGTTCTGAGGCTTGGAGTGGCAACAATTAAGTATGACTTTGCTACTTTTAAAAGGAAGAAAGTGGTGGAAAATGGGAGAGGCTGATGGTGGAAAGAATGATGGGAAAGGCAAGAGACCTATGGAAGTGAATAGGAGGCAACTCATAAGGCTAAAAGATGGAGTGGTGGAAAAGGATAAAGAAACATGCCCTCTATGTTAATTCAACACACCTCTGCTCAAAATATCCATGTCATAATACCTAGCACGAATATGTAGCATTTTCAAAGCACGGCATACACATTAGTACTCCTGCAAGATAGGAGTATCCTCATGTTAAACACTGGAAAGGTGACACATAATGTGACACTCTCCAAATTGTACCAATGTAATTAGGAACAAAATTTAGACCAAGGAAGTTATGGAGCACTAGATGGGGAGGACTCTGTGGGTGCTCCGGGGCTGGAGCACCCACAGACTGAGCACCCACCGGCAGCTCCCCGCCAGCCCCCCTGCGCCCAGCTCACCTCAGCTTCCGAGTTCTGCTTCCGGAGGCACGCCTGCGAAGCCGCTTTTTAAACTTTTTTTAGTTCACAGGCAGGCCTGCCGCCCGTCAGCTGTGCGGTGGGTGGCAAGTGGTGGGGGAGGGAGCACCGCGGCGGCGGCGCCTTGGGGGAGGGGTATGGGGAGGAGGCGGAGACTTTTTCTTTTGGGGGCTTTTTCTTATATAGGCACCTATTACCCCTCACCCCCGTCCCAATTTTTTACACTTGCTATCTGGTCACCCTAGTTACAGCTGAGGTTAGAACCCAAAACCAATAGCCAATCTGATATGAAGGACCCAAATATTGTGTATTGTGCTACAGCAGTGCTAGGAGCTAACCGAGACCAACTCTTCAGAGCTGTAGTGAGTTTGATGGCATTACACCAACCAGGATATATATTAAACAGAGCCTTGTTTACTTCTGCTGCATAAGAATCACAGGGGAAACTGGAATCAATGTTTTCCAAATGGAAAAGAGCAAAGCCATTAGGGAAAGAAATGGTATTTTAAAGCTTCTTTGAAAGGTAACACAAACAATGCAGAGGGGGGGGAAATCTTAAAAATAAATTAAAAAAGCACTTGCCCGTGTTCTTCTCGCTCTAAATTTAGCTTGCTTTTCAGGCTTTCAGACACTGTAGACCCTTAGCATTATTTTAAGAGTGTTTTTGTGTATGTGTGACTAAATATACTTTTGAAATGGTTTTGTATTGAATTGCAAGATACACAAAGCAACTTTATATCTCAACAGCTACAGAAGGTGCTTAGGTTTCACAGAAGGACAAGGAGATGACACCGGGAGTGCATGATACAATGGTGTAATGAAACAGAGATCAATGTTAAAACGAATGTAGCACCACAGAGGAGTACACACAGATCAATACTCTTGTAAGCCATAGAGTATAATCCTGCTATATAGGTCTTGTTAGATAGTACAGTCAATTCTACTAAGACACATTTTTCTACATTTGCCGAATGCACCCTTGACTTATTTGTCCCAGAGGCTGTATTAAAATGTCCTCCTTTTGGAATTTAAAGGTTCAGAGCTCTGTCTGCTCCTCTATAAGATGAGGTATGCATCGCAAAATATGCAGTCTGCAATGGTAAATTCTCAGTCCTCAGGCATATAGAATGGGAGGATGGAGGGGAAAGTCAAAGATGGCTGGATTTTCATTAAGACTTTGGAAATGTTACCTTCCTTTCTTGTTTGTTTGTAGAAACACATATTCAATAGAGCTGGCAGGAAATTTTTTTGTTGAAACATAGTTTTGATCAAAGATACCGTTTTAACTGAAAGTGAAATGTTTGGAAATATGTTTCATCTTTGACAAAATTTCCTTTTCGGGGTGGGGAGAATGAGCATTTTGATGTTGAAATGTCAACACAATGAAAAATCCAAATGAAAATTAGTTTAGAATCCATCAAAATGTTTCATTTTTGTTGACCCAATTTTTTTTTTTTTGGAGTGGGTGTGTGTGTGGGGTGTCATTTTGCAGGAAATGTTTGGGTTTCATAGAAATGTAGGGCTGGAAGAGACCTTGAAAAATCATCAAGTCCCAGCCCCTTGCACTGTGGCAGGACCAAGAAAACCTAGATCATCTCTGATAGGTATTTGTCCAACCTGTTTTTAAAAGCGTCCAGTGATGGATACTCCGTGACCTCCCTTAGAAACCTATTCCAGAGTTTAACTACCTTTACAAGTTAGAAAGTTTTTCCTAACCTCTAACCTAAATCTCCCTTACTGGAGATTAAGCACTTTACTTCTTGTCCTACTGTCAGTGAACACGGAGAACAATTGATCACCATCCTCTTTATAAGAGCCTGTTATAAAAAGACTTATGATCTTTGGCCCCTTTCTCAGAACTAAACATGCCCAGTTTTTTTAACCTTTCCACATAGGTCAGGTTTTCTAAATCTTCTATCATTTTTGTTGCTCTCCTCTGGACTCTTCCAATTTGTGCACATCTTTCCTAAAGTGTGGTGCCCAGAATCGGAAACAGTACTCTAGATGGGACCTCACCAGTCTCGAGTAGAGCATGACGATTACCTCCAGTATCTTACATACAACACTCCTGTCAATAAACCTGAGAATCATATTAGCCTTTTCTGCAGCTCCATCACATTGATGACTCGTATTCAGTTGGTGGTCCACTATAACTCCAAATCGTTTTCACCTAGACAGTTATTCCCCATTTTGTAGGTGTGCATTTTATTTTTTTCCCTTCCTGTGTGACTTGTCTTTATTGAATTTAATCTTACTGAATTCAGACCAATTCTCCAATTTGTCAAGTTCATTTTTAATTTTAAATCTGTTCTCTAAAGTGCTTGCCAACCCCTCTGAGTCTGGAGTCAACTGCAAATTTTATAAACATGCCCTCTACTCAATTATCCAAGTCATTAACGAAAATATTGAATATTACCAGACCTAGGACTAATCCCTGCATGACTACACTAGATATGCCTTCCCAATTTGACATCAGAACATTGATAACTACTCTTTGAGTATGGTCTTTCAAGCAGTTGTCCACCCACCTTCTAGTAATTTCATCTAGACCACATCTCCCTAGTTTTCTTATGAGAATGTCATGCAGAACTGTGTCAAAACCCTTACTAAAACCAAGGTATTTCATGTCTACTTCCCCCTCATCCACTAGGTCAAGAATCCTATCAAAAAATGGCTTGGCATTATTTGTTTTGACAAATCCATGACAAATCCATGACTATTCCTTATAATTCTATTGTCCCCCTGGTGCTTACAAACTGATTGTTTAATAGTCAATTTTGGAATGGAATAAAACAGAAAATTTGGTTTCCACCTCAGCTCTAATGTTTAAGCACGATCACTAATGCAATATGAGGGCTCAAATCTTACAGAACTTGCCTGAATTGTGCTCAGAGCTGGCTTTGGGGTGTTACCCATTCCTGGTATTTTAAAGCTTATGAACGTCCATTTAAAAAGCTCAGCAAGCTTCCATCTCTTTTTAATGAATAGATAGCCTTGAAACTATAAGCTGGTTGCTAGTGTTGAAGGATTTTTCTATGTCCCCCCACCATTAAAGAACTCAGGTTTTCCATATTTCTCCTGCTGCATCCCCACCCCGATTGCCCCCCTTCCAATCTGATGGCTGGTCTTTGGGGTTTGTGAAACCTAGTCATTGTTCTCTCATTTTTGTAGTGATATACCAAGACACACCTTGCAGGATTTGGTGACAGCACAGTGCTGCTAATGGCTCTAGCAACTCCAAAGCAACCTGCTTCCTGAGGGACACCGTTAAGGTGCAGGTCCCTGCTTTACGTGTTCTCTTTGAATATGACTTAGCAATGGGGGAAGTGCCAATTAAAGAATCCGTAATCTGCTCCAATTTGGCTTTTTTGTAATGGCATCAATATCCACAGGCTGAAAGGCTGGCAAGATCATGGGCATAGCTCAGCAAAGTACACCAATGAACACACTTGTTCCTCATGCAATCACAGGTGTACTCACCAAGTGCTATGCTGCCTGTTAACCTGGGGGTTGGCAACTGTGTGAGCACAATGTCCAGCATCTGCTGTGCAGCGGTGGTTAACCTTAGTGCTCATTGCTACTGTCTAGCATGCTCCTGTTGCTGGATGTATAAGCTTCAGCAGCCACCCCTTTAGTCCCTGTGTCCTAAAAGTTACTCCATCACGTGTCCAGATGGATGGAGGTTCTGCTTTATTGTCTTCTGTACTGCTTTTCAGAGAGCTTGGGAACTTCAGCGCAGTTTGCTACCCTGTGCTAGCACTTCTTCCCCCAGCATGTACACCAACAGCTGATTCAATTACTGCATTGGCTGTAGGTCGACCTAAATTAAGTAAACCTAATTTTGTAGTGTGGACCAGCCCTGATAGTTACATCTGCTGCTTTTCCTAGCTTTTAAGGCCAGAAGAGACTATTGTGATCATAAGATCTGACCTACTGCATAATTCAGGCCATCGAATTTTACTTAGTAACTTCTGCATCAGGCCCATAACTTCTTGTTGAGTTATGAGGCGTCTTTCAATCCAGACTCAAAGTGTGTCGAAAAGGCTTTGTATAGTGATGGTGAATCCAGCACATGCCTTGGCAAACTGTTCAGTGGTTACCCCAGCTATTAAACTGTGCACTTTATTTCCAGTCTGAGTTTGTATAGCTTCTTGTATTTGAAATTCCTAGTCTTTCGGGTGCAAGTGGGGTGCTGCATTGCTGTGAAGGACCCACACAGCCTCAGTAGAGCCTCTTGTGACATTTTTCATTATTGTTGGCAACCCTTCAAGACCTTGTTCTTACATTTTATGCCATGCCATTCCTTTCCTCCCAGGCCCCTATGCGCTTCAGCTTCACTCAGCATTAGTTCTGCTGTCTCTACCAATTCTGATATTACCAGCTCACTATGATAACTCTCAGTTCCACTGACACTTACCCATACTTATCCTTCCGTTCCTCTTCCAAGGCCATGATTGAACCTGTCTGCTACAATTGGGCTAGCTGGGTGGTGAAATGGAGGAAAGGAATTGAATTGTCACTATCATCAACACCACTCTTTGGGAGATGGCTTCCCTAATGGAACTCTAACTTCCAAAGGTGCAGTGTTGTTTGAAAACCTTAAATCCACATTCCTTCCAGAATTCTTTCCTTCTTCCCCAATGCAAAACCAGAAAAACTGTTAGGGGATCACTTCCTTATAGTACTAACCTGACATTTGTGCTGATGATATGGTAGACGACGAGCAACTGCAAGTAGTAAGACTTTTGGGGCGGGGGCTATAGAAAGAAGCAGTGCAAAGTAATACACAAAGTAAAATGTTAGCGGCATCGTTTGTTAGTCTAATCTGTCACTCCTGGCTGAACTTCTGTGGGAATTATTGCAAGTTAGATAGCATTCCTCTCTGTGTACTGATTTGATTGAAAGGGTAATTTATCAAGGCTCAGCACCACATTGAATGTAGCACTTTGGTCTGGAGGGTAATGAGTTGTACCCACATCTCACCCTCCTTTCTCGTGTGACCATGAGAGAGCATAAGATGAGGTGAGCCTTTGACATCTCACGCAGAGACAGCTCCCCCAGCTGCTCAGAGAGGGACCCTTCATAACAACTTCAGAATCAGCCAGATCATTTCACCCTCCCAGGAAGACGCGGAATGCATTAATCAGGAGCTCTCAGAAAGCTGCAGAAAGACAATGGGAGTAAAGATGGTGAGAGAGGAAAAGGGAGGAGGAGAAAAAGAGAGACTAGAAAATGGGGGGAAGAAGAGGAAAGATAGCAA
This sequence comes from Macrochelys suwanniensis, assembly GCA_033296515.1. Lineage (NCBI taxonomy): Eukaryota > Metazoa > Chordata > Testudines > Chelydridae > Macrochelys > Macrochelys suwanniensis. The sequence goes on from CM065783.1 coordinate 12,018,308, forward strand.
TATGCTAAGAAAGCACAAAGGACTTTGTTAATATTATTCATCATTCTCAAAAAATAGATACTTCAAAGATGGATTATTGTTGCTGTTATCCATGCCATCAGCTTCATTATGTGGCTCAAAGCCACCTGTCATTATCTTCGCTGACTACAGTAGGCCATCCCTGTGTCTGTCTCTCTTTTATCATAATACATTGCAAACTAATACCATCTCCCTGGGTTTCCCTTTTATGAAACAGCCCTGGTATTAGTTTCAATCACAAGAATGTCCATCATATCACCTTAATTTAAGAAATCATAATAAACAGTATTTCTGTTCGGCTTAAAGGGAACATTGGAACACATGCCACTATGTATCAACTGTAATGTATTTTTATAAAGGTCTTATGTGAGCAAAGAATTAAAATGCAATGATGGTCTCACAATAAATACCTAAATCCTTTATTGCCTATTTATGGGGTAATCTCTACATTTGTGCAATATATGGCTGTTTAGAAAAGGCTTCAGAATGCAGTTATATGGTTTATTTACCAGAAGATGGCAATGGTGATCTACTACAGTATTCACCTGTATCCACAGGATCCATATAATTCTGGTGCAACACACCAGACCCAAGTATGAATGAACTGGAGTGTTCCAGAACTGTTTTCCATTCCATTCCTTGTTTTTGAATTGTTTGAGTTGTTGCTAATCATAAGACTTACATTCAGCTTTCTGGATGTATCTAAACAATCATTCCCAGCATTCTGGAAGCCAGGGGGTTTAAAAAAACAGAGGAGTAATACTGTTGAATTAAGCATGTGTGGCAAATTGCTGGCACTACTATGAGGGTCCTGCACTTTCTCTTCTTGTGGGGGGTTTTCAGGGCGCCATTTCTTGCCCCTGAACTGGGGTATCAGCTGTCCCACTAGTGTCCAAGAGAAGGGGAATGGAGAGGGAGGGACCCAGGCCCGCCCTCTACTCTGGGTCCCAGCCCAGGGGCCCTAGGTTAGTGGGTAAACCACTTGTACTAGTGATACTTTCCCCTGGGCTCCTTCCCTCTCCTGCTTGTGGGGCTTCCTGCCTTCCCTCTGCACAAGCCAGGTGTCCCTTTACCTAGGGTCTTGGTCTTCTTAGCCCGCCACAGCACTTCTCCAAACTCTCCTCTGCTTTCCTCCAAACTGCTCTCTGCTCCACCACCAAAACACTCTGCTCCAACTCCTTCCTCCTTCTCCCCTGTCTGCCTGAAGCAGGGGGTTTTATTAGGTTCCTGAGAGGCCTTAATTGACTGCAGGTGCTCCAATTAACCTGTAGCCACCCTCCCTAGTCTCCAGGGAGCCACGCCTTAATTAGCCTAGGGCTTATATATTTCCCCTCTCACACTCTACTACTGCAGCTCCCTGGCCCTCCTGTATCACATATCCCCCTCCCCGCTCAACACCATGGGGTTGGGCTACTTGGGACAAGAGACAGTGTTGTCGTGACAGGCTGTCCGCGTTGCCGTGTTGGCTTCCGGCTCTATGCTGTATCCGGAAGTGGAAAGGTTGTAGTGATAGAAACCATCTAGTCACTCGTGCATTTCTTTCCTTGTTTGTGTGCATCCATTGGAGTGGGGCGTGGTCTGTCACAAGGGTAAACTTCCGCCCAAGCAGGTAGTACCGTAGAATCTCCATGGCCCATTTAACCGCTAGGCATTCCTTTTCTACTATGGCGTACCGTTGCTCCCTGGGCAGGAGCTTTTGGCTAAGGTAAAGGATAGGGTGCTCCTCATCCCCCACCATCTGTGAAAGGACGGCCCCAAGTCCTACCTCTGAGGCATCCGTTTGTAGGATGAATTCCTTTTTGAAATCTGGGGCTATGAGCACCGGATGGCTGCAAAGGGCTGTCCTTAGGTCTGTGAAAGCTTCCTCTGCCGCCTCAGTCCATTTAACTATCTCCGGCCCCCCGAGCTCTTATCAGGTCTGTCAGAGGCGCTGCCCTTGTGGCAAAGTGAGGGATGAACCGGCGATAGTACCCCACTATCCCTAAGAAGGCTCTGACTTGCTTCTTGCGGATCGGGCGAGGCCATTCCTGTATTGCCTTCACTTTGTTCCATTGGGGCTGCACCAGGCCCCTTCCGACTACATACCCGAGGTATCTGGCCTCGGCTAACCCTATTGCACATTTGGACGGGTTAGCGGTGAGGCCAGCCTGCCTAAGAGTATCCAGTACTGCTTCTACTTTCCCCAGGTGTGTCTCCCAGTCAGGGCTATGGATTACCACATCATCTAAATAGGCGGCAGCATACTTGGCATGGGGTCGAAGTAATCTGTCCATTAAACGCTGGAAAGTCGCGGGGGCCCCATGGAGCCCAAAAGGGAGGACGGTATATTGGAAAAGGCCATCGGGTGTGGAGAAAGCTGTTTTTTCCTTGGCGTCCTCAGCCAATGGGATCTGCCAGTAGCCTTTTGTCAAGTCCAAAGTGGTCAAGTATCGGGCCTTGCCTAACTGATCCACCAGCTCATCAATACGTGGTATTGGGTAGGCATCGAATTGGGATACCTCGTTTAACTTCCGGAAGTCATTACAAAATCTTAGGCTGCCATCAGGCTTCGGGACCAATACAATAGGGCTGGACCACTGGCTGTGTGATTCCTCAGTCACCCCAATTTCCAGCATCTTCCTTACTTCTGCCCTAATTTCTTCTCTTTTTGCCTCTGGTATACGGTATGGTTTTATCGTCACTCTTGCTCCAGGACAGGTGACGATGTGGTGTTGGATCAGCGTCGTACGGCCTGGTTGTATAGAGAACACATCTTGGTTCCGCTGGATCATTTCAATGACCTCTGTTCATTGTTCTGGGGCTAATTCGGGGGATATCTTTACCTGCCCTTGTGGGCCATCTGCCTGGGATGGAGCCGGCAGGACGGCCAGGCATGTCTCCCGATCGAACCAGGGTTTCAGTAAGTTAACATGATATATCTGCTCTGGCCTTTGGCGGCCTGGCTGCTTCACCTTATAATTCACCTCCCCAACGGCTTCCACGATCTCATAGGGTCCACGCCAACTGGCCAGGTGCTTACTTTCTGTTGCTGGTACCAATACCAGCACCTGTTCTCCTGGTTGAAATTTCCGTGTTTTTGCCCGACGATTGTAGTAGGTTCGTTGGGCCTCTTGTGCTTTCTCCAAATGCTCTCGTACTATGGGAATCACTTGGGCTATTCATTCTCTCATCTGGGCTACGTGTGCAATGACGTTCTTCCCTGGGTTAGGTTGTTCCTCCCATTCCTCCTTTGCGATGTCTAATATGCCACGTGGGTGGCGTCCATACAGTAGCTCGAAGGGGGAGAAACCAGTAGATGCTTGGGGAACTTCTCATACTGCAAACATCAGGTATGGTAGGAGGGTATCCCAGTCTTTTCCATCTTGGGCCACCACCTTTCGGATCATGCTCTTGAGAGTGCGGTTAAATCGCTCAACCAGACTATCGGATGATAGACCGAGGTCCGCAAGGCTTGGATGTGGAGCAGGGTACATAAGTCTTTCATTACTCTCGACATAAAGGGAGTCCCTTGGTCTGTCAGGATCTCCTTAGGGATGCCTACCCTAGCAAAAACCTGCACCAGTTCTTTTGCAATTGCCTTGGATGTGGGGTTTCTTAAAGGAATGGCTTCGGGGTACCGTGTAGCGTAGTCCAGGATTACAAGTATACTTTGGTGGCCCCGGGCTGTTCTTTCTAGTGGGCCCACTAGATCCATTGCTATCCTTTCAAAAGGGACTTCAATTATTGGCAAGGGTACCAATGGGGCCCTTAACTGAGGTCGGGGGCTATGCAGCTGGCACTCTGGGCAAGAGGTGCAATAGCGCTGGACTTCTGCCCGTACTCCCGGCCAGTAGAACCTCCTTAGGACTCTATCCAGGGTCTTGTCTGCTCCTAAATGTCCCCCAAACAGATGACTGTGAGCTAATTCTAATACAGCCTTTGTGTGCTTCTGTGGCACCAAGAGCTGTTCTACTACTTCCCCCTGTATTGGCACTACCCGGTACAACAGATCCTGCTTGAGTATATAGTATGGCCCTGGGCCTTTGGTTTTCCCTTCTACTGGCACACCATTTACCTCTACTACCTCCTCCCTCACATTCGCATACAGTGGGTCATTGGCTTGGTCCTGCCCAAAATATTCACGTGCGGGACCGATCTGGCCTGATTCCATTGGATTGGGCTCCCCTCCTTCTCTAGGGGTGCTTCTGCTTGTGCTGGGAGCTGTCTCTGGGTCTCCACGGGACCTCCTCCCAACCAGGGCAGCTCTCTGGTTTGCCGCCAAAATCCTGGTTCCTAATCTTTTGTCTGCCCTCCTTTCTCGTTTGGATTTCCGGGACTTCCCAGGGCTTGAAAATAACTCTGGGGAAAACCCAGCAAAAATTGTGGTAGGGTCCTCCATGGGCACCTCAAACTCTGCTCGGGGTTTACTTCCCTCCCCTAACCTGATGGGGGGGAGTAGGCTCTCGAACCCAGGAAAGTCCCTGCCAATTAAGACCGGGTAGGGGAGCTTGGGGACCACCCCTGCAGTCATCTTGGTAGTGTTTCCCTGGATCTCAATCCATACTGGAATTGTGGGGTAGAAATTTACTGTGCCGTGGACACATGTCACTCCGGTACTCTTGGCCCGGCTCAGTTGGTCTTGCCCTACTAACTTCCCTGAGACTAATGTGACAGCACTCCCAGAGTCTACCAAAGCTATGGTCTGGATGCCATTCATCTTTACCGGCCTGGTGTACTCATGTGGGTCCATCATGACCCCCACCAGGCTGATTAGGCCACATTGGTCTCCGGGATCCCCCAGATTACATTGCATGGGCTCCTCCCTGTTGGGGCATTGTGCTGCTATATGCCCCAACTCCCCACACTCATAACAGCAATATCTCATTCCGGAGATTTCCCTCGGTCTTGGGCCCTCTAACTCGCTCCTCCAACCCTCTCCCCCAGGACCCATAGGGCCCTTTGGGGCCTCAGGCCGCTCCTTGGTGCCTGTTCTTCCAGCTATGGCTTTCCTGGAGTTCTTGATGATCCGAGTCCTCGGGGTTGGGACTGGTTTCCTGAAACACCATGTTCCATCTCCCGGGGTTTCAGACAATTCACGGGCTGCCAGTTGTCTCTCCACAAGGGTGACCAGTTCGTCATAGGTGGAGGGGTCATTCTGGCCTAACCAGGCTCGGAGGCCTGAGGGTAGTGCCCTTGTATAGTGGTCCAGCACAAGGAGCTCCATCATTTTCTCTGAGCTGAGAGCCTCCGGGCGTAACCACTTCCGGGCTAGGTGAATTAGGTCAAATAGTTGTGATAGTGGTGTCTTGTCTTCACAGAACTGCCAATCATGGAACCTCCGGGCTCGCAAGGCCGTCGTTACCCCTGCCCTGGCCAGGATTTCCGCCTTCAGTGGGGGGTAATCTGCCGCCTCCTCTGCGGTCATATCATAGTAGGCCTTCTGAGCCTCCCCACACAAAAATGGGGCGAGGATGCCTGACCACTGATCTCGGGGCCAAGCCTCCCGCAGGGCTGTCCTCTCGAAGGCAAGGAGATATGCCTCCACATCATCCTCCCGGGTCATTTTCTGCAGACAGTAGCTGGCCCGTATGGTCCGTGTCCCGTCATACCCGCGGCTCAGCTCCGTAAGGGCCTTCACCTGGTTCACTAGTTCCTGCAGCATGGCCCGATCTTGGGCAGCCTGGGTCATCAGCAGGCGATTGGTCTCTTGCTGCAGCCGCATGGCCTCCTGTTGGGTAGCTGCCTGGATCCGGGTAGCCTCCTGCTGAGCGGCGGTGGATTGTATTAGGGCCTTGATCACGTCATCCATCTTAAGGACTGGATTGTTTTGGCTAACCCTGGTTTAAGTCCCCAGCGCGGTAATCCCACCCGTGACACCACGTGTGGCAAATTGCTGGCACTACTATGAGGCTCCCACACTTTCTCTTCTTGTGGGGGGTTTTCAGGGTGCCATTTCTTGCCCCTAACTGGGGTATCAGCTGTCCCACTAGTATCCAAGAGAAGGGGAATGGAGAGGGAGGGACCCAGGCCCGCCCTCTACTCTGGGTCCCAGCCCAGGGGCCCTAGGTTAGTGGGTAAACCACTTGTACTAGTGATACTTTCCCCTGGGCTCCTTCCCTCTCCTGCTTGTGGGGCTTCCTGCCTTCCCTCTGCACAAGCCAGGTGTCCCTTTACCTAGGGTCTTGGTCTTCTTAGCCCGCCACAGCACTTCTCCAAACTCTCCTCTGCTTTCCTCCAAACTGCTCTCTGCTCCACCACCAAAACACTCTGCTCCAACTCCTTCCTCCTCCTCCCCTGTCTGCCTGAAGCAGGGGGTTTTATTAGGTTCCTGAGAGGCCTTAATTGACTGCAGGTGCTCCAATTAACCTGTAGCCACCCTCCCTAGTCTCCAGGGAGCCAAGCCTTAATTAGCCTAGGGCTTATATATTTCCCCTCTCACACTCTACTACTGCTGCTCCCTGGCCCTCCTGTATCACACATGCTAAATATCAGAAAAATCAAATGATCTCTGGAAGCGGAATGATAAAAGAACATGTTTAGTTTGCTAGTATTGAATCTGAACTTCACTAGTTAATGAATGGAGAGTATATTTGGGGTAAACTATTAAGTCATGTTATCTTTGTCAATAAACTGGTTTGAAATATCCCCAAAGTGTATACACAGTAACCGTTATAGCATCTGAAATGGATCATGGCCTTCAATACAGTCTGAACTGTCATGTTCAATAAGTTTTCAAACTCTTAAATCAGCAGGAATCTTGGCTTTGTAAGGGCTGCAGCCCTGAGCCTTAAGAAATGTGCATAGAGTAGTGCTGTGTGCTCTAATTCAGTAGGGGAGGAAAAAACTTCTGTGAATATCCTCTGTAATGTTGAAAGGCCGAATTGTTATCCCCTTATTTTATTGATGAGCAGAGACTTGTCTGAATAGTACTATTGTCTTTATTGGGATGAGTCCTGCAAGTCATTGATCACCATGGGGATTCAGAAATTCACAATCTGGTCCTAAATTAATTTGCTGCAGCCATGTTCAAACACTTCTTGCTTTCTGAGAACATCAGAGCAATCAAGTGAATCTCTCCATATACTCAGAGAGAGCGACAGTATTTCAAGCTTTCATGAACACTTGAACAACCAAATTAGGACCCATATCCTACAAAGACTTACGCATGTGCTTAACTTTATGTAATGTGTGTAGTGCCATTGAAGTTGGTTATATGCTATGCATAGAGCACTGAAGTCAGTGGCACTTCTCACAGTATGTAAAATTAAGCCTGTGTGTAAATCTTTGTAGGAGTAGGGCTTTAAAAAGTTTCACATGTGGATATTTGTACTTGGAAGTGTTTGAGTGTTCATCAGGGAACTATGCCATGTTACTTTTCCAGCACATCCCAGCTAACTAACATTGCTCAAATAGTAAATAATGAATATTCATGGCTCTTTTTCATCAATTCAGAGTTTTTCTAAAAGTTGCGGCAGAATTTGAATAACTTCAGATTATAAATACATTTCAAAAAATCATCAGGTGCTTGTGGTTTTCCCACAAGCAGCTAGAGACTAAATCCATGTAATTACTGTTTTCTATTAATCATTTATTCAACATTAGTGCAGATATGCACCACTATTGAAATGTAGCATCTTCTGGGTTAGGATGTGACATCTACTTAATGGTGTATAGCAACACTGCAGAAATGGAAGTGAATTAGATAATTATCCAATAGAAATTTCAGGGAGAATTTTAGGGAAGGCAAATACAGTTACCCAACCCGGCATCTGGCCCAAACATAAGGTCTAACTACCTCAGGACTTGTCTGCCCTTTGAACGCTTCGGTGGTGCTGGTATAGCTCTTCAGTGAATATACTACCTATGCCAACAGGAGGAGGTCAAGTATCAGAGGAGTAGCCATGTCAGTCTGGATCTGCAAGAGCAACAAAGAGTCTTGTAGCACCTTATAGACTAACAGATATATTGGAGCATAAGCTTTCGTGGGCGAAGACCCACTTCATCAGATGCATGTGGTGGACATTTTCAGAGGCAGGTAGGGAGTGGGGTTTCTCATTGGCATAGATACTCCATCTCCCCAAGAGATGATAGCTAGGTTGACGGGAGAATTCTCCCATCAACCTAGTGCAGTCTACACTGTGGGTTACATCTGTTTAACTGGATTTTTCACACCCCCGAGCAATATGGTTACAGCAACCTTATTTCCTAGTGTAAACCGGGACTCAGGCTCCCACCCTGAACCTACTGAAGACAGAAGCAAGTGTACTGTTAACTTCACTGGGAGAAGTGCCAAGCCTTTAGGCCTGGTGTATGCTAGAAAATTAGCTTGTTTTAACTATGTAAATCAGGGATGTGAAAAATCCACACCCCTTGAGCAGCGTAATTAATCCAACTTAAGTCCTGCTGTAGACAGCACTAGGTCAATGGAAGAATTCTTCCACCGACCTAGCTACCACCTCTCGGGTAGATGGATAACCTATGCCAACAGGAGAATCCCTCCCATTGAAGTAGGTAGTGTCTACACTTGAAGCACTACAGCAATGCTGCTGCAGAAGCTCAGCTGTGCTACTGTAGCATTTTAAGCATAGATAAGCATGCAAGACGGTGGTTCTACATCTCCTATAAAGAAGAGAGACAGGATAAATGCATTTGTTTTACCTGATTCTTTTTTAAAAAAACAGATGGCAGTCTCTTTGTCACCAATTGTAAAAAGAGTTCAGAGTGGGTTCTGATTGGTCACACAAAAAATTCACAGACAAACTGTTCCCCTTCCTCCCCCACCCCGGTTAGTTTACTGTGTAGCAAATGAAGCAATGTGCCATACAACCACGCTACCTTTAAAAAAACCTTTTCTATTATATAGAAAGCTAGATCTTTAAAGCTAGATTTGCTGCACCTTCTGCTCTTGATCTCCTTCTTCTAGTCTAGGGGGTAGCTGGCTGGAGAAAAGCAGCAATAGACAGAGTGGCAATAATCTTGCTGCTCAGAAGTCCCAAGGCAACACTTCCCCAAAGTGTGGGGTGTGCTTCTTTGAAGGGAGGCAAATGACTGTTGTTGTAGTAATTATTCCTCAGGGTGTCTGTTTGCCTTTTTTTTTTTAATAAAGAAAATAGGTCTCTCAAACTCTCATGGTTGCAAAGAAAATCTTCAAAGTCTGAATGGAGTGTAACAAAAGCAGATATACCTGCCTGCCTTTTCAGAAAGCCTGAAACAATAGCTCTAAGCTGTTAACTATCCCATTCATTTCAAGGGCTGCTAACTTGGATGACAACAATGTTGGCATTTAAAGTATCATCATTGACTACTTCATTGTTTATCAAAGCATGCAGGAATGGATACTATTATGAAGATCCTTAGTGTAGATGTGGAAGGTTTATTTGGAGGAAAAAAATGAAACCCTTAAGATGTGTATTCCTTTAACAGTACCTGGGAGGATTACAAGGGGTGTGTGTGATTGGTTTCTTTTCCCCAAGTAAAGGCTTGGCTTTCAAAGAGTTATGAAACATTTCCCTAACATATCTAGTCTTTTAAAGTTCTCCTTCATTAATCCTATCTATAGGATACTCATCTGCTCTCTGTAACATACTACTAACATGATGTAAAATGCCCCTATGGAGTAGGAAGGTATTTTCATTTTATCGATGGAGAATTGAGGCATACAGAGACTAAGGCCTTGGCTACACTTACTAGTTACAGCGCAATAAAACTGCCTGCAGCACTGTAACTCACTAACTGGCTACACTCGCAAGGCACGTGCAGCGCTGCATCTCCTCATTTACAGCGCTGCATGTACTCCACCTCCCCGAGAGGAATAACATTTGTTGCGCTGCTGCTGGTGCACTGCGACTACAGTGTGGCCACCCAATGCGCTGTTATTGGCCTCCAGAAGTATTTGGAAGTATCCCACAATGCCTGTTCTAGCCACTCTGGTCATCAATTAGAACTCTACTGCCCTGGCCTCAGGTGACCAACCGCCACTCTGACCCTTTAACTTCCCTTGGAATTTTAAATATCCCCTTCCTGTTTGCTCAGCCAGGCGTGGAGTGCTCTCAGCGCATCTTTCCAGATAACCATGCCTCCACGTGCCAGACGAGCCCCAGTATGGAGCAATGGCGAGTTGCTGGACCTCATCGCTGTTTGGGGGGAGGAAGCTGTCCAGTCCCAGCTGCGATCCAGCCGGAGGAATTTCGATACTTTCGGCCAGATATCAAGGGCCATGATTGAAAGGGGCCATGACCGGGACGCAATGCAGTGCAGGATAAAAGTAAAGGAGCTGCGGAGTGCGTACTGCAAAGCCCGTGAGGCAAACAGCCGCTCGGGTGCTCCCCCCAAAACCTGACGATTCTACAAAGAGCTGGATGCAATACTTGGGGGTGACCCCACTACTGTTCCGAGCACCACCGTGGACACGGGAGAGCGGGATGAGGAGGAGGAGGAGGGGGTTGAGGAAAACAGAACCGAGGGTTCTGTGGCTGGGGGAGACACCCCTGACTCCCTGGGTGCATGCAGCCAGGAGCTCTTCTCAAGCCAGGAGGAAGGGAGCCAGTCGCAGTGGCCGGTACGCGTTGTGAGAGAAAGAGAAGAGCAGGTTCGCGGTAAGCAGCTTTTATATTTGGGAAGGAGTTTTTTCGGTGTGGGGTCCTTGGGCGAGGAGGGTTTGGGCTGCATGCATGCCTAGATGCAGAAGAGCGCATTGATGTGGTCTATCACATCGGAGAAATCGGCCACTGTAATCTCTTCGAAAGTCTCAGCCAGAACGTGGGCAATGCGCTTGCGCAGGTTTATTGGGAGAGCTGCCGTGGTCCTTGTCCCATTCAGGGTAACGTGTCCGCGCCACTGTGCCGTGAGGGGCGGGGGGACCATTGCTGCACACAGTCAAGCTGAACATGGGCCAGGGCGGAAGCCGCATTGCAGTAGAAGACCCTCCCTTGCTTCCCCGGACACCCTCAGCAGCGAGATATCTTCCAGGACGAACTCCTGTGGAAAATGTGCGGATAGTGTTCAGTGTAGGTTCCCCCTGCAGCTGTTGGCTCTCCCCAAGGCACAGAAACCCGTCGGACAGTACATCCGTGAAACAATCAGTCCCCCTTTACCCTGTGCTTACTCACCATTTTGGGGCTCCCGTGGGTTCTGTGCGCTCTGTTTGGGATGGGAAAACTGTGCTGTTTTGGAGACTGTGTGCGCCCTCCTTAAGTGTGGGGGAATCATTGCTCTGTCTGGCATAAAACAATGATGCCTCTGTTAAATGTTGCATTTTGCCTTCAAGATGCAACCTTGAGATCTCCGCCGTCCATCTTATCACCGGCTGAGAGACTCCAAAGGCTCAGGAAGAGGCCCAGAAGAACGAAAGAAGACATGCTGCAGGAAGTTATGAAACAGTCTCTTAAAGAGAATCAAAAGGCTCGGGAGTGGAGGGAGAGTGAAAGCAGGCTCTGCCAGGAAAACGCAGCGCAGCGGCAGCAAAGCATGCAGCTCCGGCACAAAAGCACAAAGGAACTGATTAGCATCTTGACGCGCCAAGCGGACTCTATCCAAGCGCTCGTCGCCATGCAGGCGGAGCAGTACCGCACCCGCCCCCCCGCAGCCAGTGTCCCAAAACACTTGTGCCCCCATGTCACCACCTGCCCACTTCACCCAACATCCAGGTTCTTATCGCCCACACCAGATGCCCCCAACACCTGTAGCTTCACCAAACAGCCCTGGAAACTATGACCCTTACCCACTGCACTCAACTCCCCTCCTGAATTATAGACATTCTGAAGTGCAGCACTCACTGCACAGCACTCCAGACAGGAAGCCCGAGTATGAAAGCAGAACATACCATACCCTGTGATTGAACCCTTCCCCAAACCACCCACCACCCCCTTGCCCTTTCTGTCTCACAAGCAGTTGTGTTTCTTTTTAATACATGTATTTTCTCTGTAATAAACGGATTCTTTGGATGTGCAAACAGTCTTTATTATTGCATAAGGAAAAAAGATACCTTAGCCCAGGAAAGAAACAGGCAACGCAAGTAAGCTGAGCAAACACAAATCAGCTTAGCAAAGACAGATAACTGATAACATTGGAACCACTTCACTTCAGGGTCGCGCAGGGCAGCACACATTACTGGTGGTTTTCAGCCTCAAATTTCTCCCTCAAGGCATCCCTAATGCTTGCAGCCCCACGCTGGGCCCCTGTAATAGCCCTGCTCTCTGGCTGTGCAAATTCAGCCTCCAGGTGTTGAACCTCTGAGGTCCATGCCTGAGTGAACATTTCACCCTTCCCTTCACAAATATTATGGAGGGTACAGCATGCGGATATAACCGCGGGGATGCTGTGTTCGGCCAAGTCCAGCTTCCCATATAGAGATCGCCAGCGGCCCTTCAAACGGCCAAAAGCACACTCCACAGTCATTCTGCACTGGCTCAGCCTGTAGTTGAACCGTTCCTTGCTAGTGTCAAGGCTCCCTGTGTAGGGTTTCATGAGCCACGGCATTAAAGGGTACGCGGGCTCTCCAAGGATCACAGTGGGCGTTTCAATTTCCCCTACCGTGATCTTCCGGTCTGGGAAAAAAGTCCCGGACTGCATCTTCCGGAACAGGGCAGTGTTCCGAAAGATGCGTGCGTCATGCACCTTTCCGGGCCAGCCTGCGTTGATGTCAATGAAACGCCCACGGTGATCCACAAGCGCCTGGAGAACCGTGGAGAAATACCCCTTCCGATTAATGTACTCGGATGCTAGGTGGGGTGGTGCCAGAATAGGAATATGCGTCCCATCTATCGCTCCTCCGCAGTTAGGGAAACCCATTTGTTCAAAGCCAGCCACAATGTCCTGCACATTACCCAGAGTCACGGTTCTTCTGAGCAGGATGTGATTAATGGCCTTGCAAACTTGCATCAGCACGATTCCAACGGTCGACTTTCCCACTCCAAACTGGTTCGCTACTGATCGATAGCAGTCTGGAGTTGCCAGCTTCCAGACTGCACTAGCCACCCGCTTCTCCACTGTCAGGGCAGCTCTCAATCTCATGTCCTTGCGCCACAGGGCGGGGGCGAGCTCCTCACACAGTCCCATGAAAGTTGCTTTTCTCATCCGAAAGTTCTGCACCCACTGCTCGTCATCCCAGACATGCATGACAATGTGATCCCACCACTCTGTGCTGGTTTCCCGAGCCCAAAAGCGGCGTTCCACGGTGCATAGCATGTCCGTGAATGCCACAAGCAAGTTCGTGTCGTACGCGTTTTGCGTGACAATTTCATCGTCGGACTCCTCGCTGTCACTGTGGATCTTAAGGAAGAGCTCGACTGCCAAACGTGACGTGCTGGCGAGACTCGTCAGTATTTTGCTCAACAGGTCGGGATCCATTTTCCCGCTGACCGAAACGGAGCACAGATCGCGCTACAAAGAAACTGTTGAAAGATGGCGCCAAATGTGTCCGGAAACACAGGGATTGCTGGGATGCGAAGCGATGCATCACGGGGCATTGGGACAGGACCCAAAATGCACCATACCCCACGCCCCCTTCCCACAACCCACGGCGCCAGAATTGGAAGAGGTGTTCTGTGGGATACCTGCCCATAATGCACCTCTCCCAAAACCGCTGCAAGTGCTGCAAATGTAGCCACGTTAGTGCTCGTTACTGCGCTGGCGGCTGCCAGTGTGGCCAGGCTGCAGCGCTTTCCCTACTCCGCTGTACGAAGACGGGTTTAACTCACAGCGCTGTACATCTGCAAGTGTAGCCAAGGCCTAAGTGACTTGCCTAAGGTCACGCAGGTAGTTGCTTGGGGGTGTGGAATTTTCACTCATACATATGATATGAGTCTGTATTGTAGACCTGGCCTTAAAACCATACTCTCTCTGGCTGCATCTGAAGAAGTGGGTATTCACCCACGAAAGCTTATGCTCCAATACGTCTGTTAATCTCTAAGGTGCCACAGAACTCTTTGTCGCTTCTACAGATCCAGACTAACACGGCTACCCCTCTGATACTCTCTCTGGCTGTGGGTTATAACATTATCCTGCTCAGGCATGGCTAAAATGTTGTTACCTATTAAAATATCACCAGGAAGCTAAATCCTAATGCCTACGATGACCTCGTGCTTCGAGGTGGACCTTAGCCAGAGGCACAATTACAGAGAACTCAGCCAAAGCCCTTACCAAATGTTCCGTAACCAAAGTGACTTGGGACGCTGTGTCCCTCTAGCCCTCTAGCCCTTAAAATCTGTGCCATTTACATTCGCATCCTTAATAAACTCTTCACTGCCTTCCCAAGACTCAGCCCTACCATAGTTTACTCGGTCTTTCATCTCCTCTACTGCTGCCACTGGGGCAATGATAGTGGCACTCACATTGGGGTTTGTGGGTGCAGATCATGAGGTGACCTTCAGTTTTGGAAATTTGCTTTTATGTGGCCAGGAGCCCCACAGTGATCACAGAACTACCTGCCCTCCCTTAGTGTAGAGGGTTTTAAAACCTGGACTCCCTTGGTGTTTTGTTTTTATATCAAAGTTGGGGTTAGGTTTATTTCCACACCTCTCCTCCCTCTTTGTCTTGGGAACAAGGGGATTGGTCCCCACTGCCATGAGCCCTTGATTCAACATATTCATCAGCAAATTCTGCAGCTTCCAAAACTGTGGAAGTTGTTTTGTCACAGATGGCTGCCTTCACCTTATCTGTAGCTACCCATAACAAGTGCTCCTGGGCCGTCAGATCAGTTTTTCATCACCACGTTCAGCCCCTGGCCCCATTATCCATTTTCTCATCAAATTACACATTTTATTCACATATTCAACATGAGTGATATTGTCAAACTTTTTAAAATTCTATACTTCAATCAGTAGGACTCAGGTGTACTCTTAACCTTTTTAATACATTTCCATATCACTAAGAACTTGTCTCGCATTGCTAGTTAATCTGGTCAAGAGGATAGGCATCCACTTATCCTCTGGGATCTTTGGGATTCCACATAGTCTCTCAAAGGTGGACAGGAAATCTTCTACACAATCAGTCTCTTTTATAAATTGGGCAGACTTTCTCCCACTCCTTGGTGGAGTGTGCTCACTGACTGAGGATACTCTAGTACTTTCAGCTGCAATGTGTGAGCTCTCTCCTCCACTTCTAGTTGTTTGATGCCTCTCTGGTAGGCTTCTTCATCAGTTTCAGCATTGGCTTTGACCGCTGCCATATGTTCCATGTGTCTTTGGTGGGCTCTCTCCTCAGCTTCCTCATTGGCTTTGACTGCTGGGTAGGATGCCTCATTCTGTCACACTCACATTCTTCTTGGGCTTTCGGGTACTCCAATCGGGTCAGTTGCATTGCAGTGTCTGGGACAGCAAGGCCATTGCTGCCTGGACAAAGCTTATGAGAAAAACTCTCAGTGCCTGATCTGAGGCTTTCTTTTTTATGGGATATTCCCCTATCTTTGAGTAATGTATCAAGGTCTTTTGTGTGAAGACACTCCTCTGACTTTTTCTGTCCCTTTTTCTAAACACTGGACACAATACTTGATGACATAAAGAAACCTGTCATATTCCACCAGAATCCAATGTAATGCAAGTTGGTACATCACACTTCCCTCCCTCCAGACCCCTACAGCCATGGGTTTCCCCTTGCAGGGAGGCTTCACCTACAGTTTCAACACTTGAAAAGTTTGTGAATATCTTTGGTGCGGACCTCAAAGCATTAAGATCATCAAAGCATTTCTCCGGGGAAAGGCAAAGAGGTGCTCACGCTAGCAGTTTCACTCCCAAAGTGTCTTTCCCTCTCTGCTAGAGCTGGGCAGGAATTTTTCGGTTAAAAGATTTTTTTTGTTTTTTGCCAAAAAAAATACTGATTCGTCAAAACTGAAACTGTTGGTTGGAAAGGGTCGGTTTTGACAAATTTCCTGACAAATTTGGTTTCTTTTAATTTTCAGCACATCCCATTTGACGTTTTCAGAATGAAGAGTTGTGGGTTTTCAGTTGAAAATGACTTTTTGTTTAGAAGTCCAACTTACCAAAAAAAAAAAAAAAAAAAAGTAGGAGGGATAGGAAGATCAAAACCAAAATGTTTTGATTGAGCTGAACCAATTTTTTTTCCTGTTTGGAATCTCAATTTTTTTTTGCAAACTATCTTGTTACATATCTGAAAAATCAGGAGAGAGAGGGAAACCATTTCCTACTCGAGCCTGTTGAATTTGGTGCTCCGATTGCAGCACTCATCTCAGGTAGGGTGACCAGACGTCCCGATAAAATTGGGACCGTCCCGCTTTTTCTTATTTTGTTCCGCGTCCTGACCGATTCATGGTCGGGACGCCATTTGTCCTGATATCTGGGCTTCTGTTCCGGTGGGAACGTTGTTTTTTTGTTTGTTTGTTTGTTTGTTGTTTTTTCTCTTCTCTCAACAAGTCCGGCGGCGGGAGAGGCTTTTTGGCTTTTTTTTTTTTCAACAAGTCCGGCGGCGGGAGAGGGTTTTTGTTGTTGTTTTTTTCTCAACAAGTCCGGTGGGAGGGGATAAGTCCCAATTTTTGGGTCCTCGCATCTGGTCACCCTAATCTCAGGTGTAAGGAGGAATCATAAGAGATAAAGATAAGGACCATCAATGCTGTTTTGCGGATTAACCAGCAGAAGGCATTCATGCAGAAATCAGGTTTTTCCCACCTGTCATCTGTTTCCCTTTCCAAACGTATCCATCTTGTCTGTATACTTGTTGGGACAGGGATTGTCTCTTGCTCTGTTTTTTACAGTGCCTTGCACAATGGAACCCCAAACTGGAGGAGTTGTAAAAAAGTTTATAAAGTTGTAAAAAAGATTCAAAGGGAACCAAAGGGCATCCTCAGCCACTCTTTGGTAGTAAATACATAAATAGATGTTGTAGGAGTATCATAAAAACCAGACACAAGCCTGAAAAATTCATTAGTTCCTGCCACAACTAAAATAAGCTCTATGAAAACTACTTTGCAATGGTAATGTAAAGCTATTGAGAAATTTCAAAAATTCAAATTCGTCACGGTGAACAATGTTTTTGATTATAACCACATCAAATTTCTTGTTCCTCCCAAACATTATTTTATTTTATGGTTTTCCCAGTAATTATGAAATCAGCAGAATCCTAGCTAGCATTACCAAAGTCTGGCTAAATATATATATAAAATGATATAAACGGCTGCATAATTTCATTTTCCCTGTAATGTTAACTTCCTATGCCTGAAGACAAAACTTTTTTTTGAGAGAGAGAGATTGAATTTGATGATGATAAGATGTATTGTAATCCAAAAGGGACTCTGAAGTAATTTACAATCAAAAGTTGACCTGCAACACCTTACATACTGTCATTTGATGGAAAGAGCCTTCTATTTGCCATAGACTTTAAAAATAATTATAATAATAATAGTACCTAGCTCTTGTATAGTTCTTTTCATCAGTAGATCTCAGAGTGCTTTACAAAAGGGTACCATTGTCCTCATGTAACAGATGGGGAAACTGAGGCACAGACTGATTACGTGATTTGCTCTAGGTCACCCAGCAGGCCCCTTGTAGATTATAACCCAGCTCTCCTGAGGCCCAGTCCAGTACTCTCTCCACTAGAAAACACTGCCTCCCATATAGGGTGACCAGATGAGAGAGAAAAAATATCGGGACACTCACCCAGCACGTCCCGGTCTTCGGCAGCACTTCGGCGGGAGGTCCTTCAGTTGCTGACGGTTGTTGGCAGCACGGTGGTGGCGGGTAATATGAAGTACCTGCTGCTGAAGACTGTCAGCGACTGAAGAACTCGCTGCCGAAATGCCACTGAAGACCGGGACATGCTGGGTGAGTTCCCACCGATGAAGGGGGGGGGCGGGGAAAGGTCCCGAAACAAAATGGCGTCCCGAACGTATTTCGGTCGGGACGCGGGACAAACTCCTCAAAATCGGGACGGTCCCGATTTTATCGGGGCGTCTGGTCACCCTACTCCCATATAGCATAATGAACATAAGGATGAGGGGCTGAGCCGCTTGTTTCCAACCCCAAGTTTTATAATCAGATGTTGGTAGTTTCTGATTACTCTGACCACTATCACAAAGCAGGTGTTCACAAATAGTAATTCAATAAAAGCCATCAATATGCTTTGATAATATTCACAGCTCTTTTTATTACTGTTTTTATTATATGTCTTTCCTATGAGCATTTGTTTAAGTGATTTATCTAATTCACAAGAGTGTTCTTGGAAAGTGAAAGTATGCTGAATACGGCTTGTAAATAATGTCTTAAAATCTATTATTCTCTCTCTGTTTATTTAAAAAAAAAAATCAGACATCCAATCCAACTAGGAAGTTGAAACAATACAATGTAATTTACGTGGCCGGTGATGCAACAAAAATAATGAATAAAGAATAGTAAATAATCATGGTCATAATCAAAGTGAATGGGTCACAATCCATAGGCTGAAATGTGTGCAAATGAAATGTGTGTACAACTTTGAATAATTTTTAAAAATCAGCTGGAATTTCTGAAAGCTCTTTGTTGACCAAACCATGCTGCTGTTGAAGATATTGAGAGTTGTACTATTGACTTCAATTAGGGCTTTTGAAAATTCCACCTTTTGCTGATAATTCAGAAACAGAAAAGAGGCTAAACTCATTGAACAAATCATTTGCTAGGATTACTTCACCCAGCTGTACTGCTAGACAGGAATGTTTCTTCCTTTCATTTAATGTTTTGTTTAATTTCCGTGTGACCTTGTTCGTTCTTTATTGATAACATTGTGACTGAAGTGTAGTTTGCTGGCAAATTGAATGTTAACCATTTTAGTAATTCGGTTCCATAATTCATACTTTTGTTCAGGTATTTGAAAATGAGACAAATGCAAAGAGAATTCTATTGGGTCCAGAGGTCAGATAATTTCATTACAGTAATAGTAATTTCTAGAGCTGGCTGGAGGATGACAATTCCATTTAATAAAGGACTGCAAGATGGTGAAATTTGTCTTTATTCCAAATTGGAATCAAACCCTCAAATTTTAAAAATTAGCCCAAAAAAAAAAAAAAAGAATTATCCAGGAAAAAAAATCCAGAAAAACTTTAGTTTGGGTATAACTGAAAAGTTTCATTTAGACTTTGACATTTTATATTAACATAAAATTTAAAGAAAGCCTTGAAAAAACCACTGCTTCAAAACCAAACTTCAGAAAAATATTTTGATATTGTTGAATCTTTTTGTCAAATTCCAGTTTTTCCAATTCTGTGAAATTGATGTGATTTGGCAAAGTGCTTTGATGTCAACAGAACTGCATTTTCTGACTGGGAAAATGGCTCAGTGGAAGTTTTTTCCAAGCAACTATCCTAGTAATATTACCACTAATACCTAGTTTTTATATAATATCACTCTTCATCTATAGAAATTTACAGAGGATGTAAGTATCACCCCCATTTTACAGATAAACACTTTTGGTTCTTAAAGCAAGTAGAATTAAATAATAAAAATGATCTTCAAAAGTTCCTACTCTTTCTGAATGGGATTTTCAAAAGTGTTTAGTATTGGCCGAGTCTGTAGTTTTATACTTGTCTTTCCAAATTCCTACCACAATTTCAAATGCCTCAGCAAATTCTCAATACAATCAGGGAATCTGATCCAACAAACCCAAAAATATTGAAGAAAGTCTGTGGAAAAGATTTGGGCAGTAGAAAACCTGAGGTTTTCTTCCACTCACCATAAGCAACAAGGTGGATGAGGTAATATCTTTTATTGGACTAATTTCTATTGGTAAGGGAGACAAGTTTCCAAGCTTACGCAGAGCTCTTCTTCAGATCTGGGAAGTGTAGAAACATTTTTCTCAAACACTGGATCAGTGAAAACAAATCTAGCGGGTCTGAGGATCTGGCTCCCCAGACTCTAAGCTTCATGTTGAATGAATAATGTCAGTAGACAGCAAAGGGTCCGTCCACCGGTTACTGCTACTGATACCCTGAACTTGAACTGTCTGTTTCCCTTTCCAAACTTGAACTTTGTCAGTTTATATAAATTGACAATGAATATTTTAAACCAAGAGTGTGGAAAGCATAACTCTATCTTGTCATGAATTCATTTAAGCTATTCTCTTTTTGAAAGGGACATTATTTACCCTGAACCCATAGCATCCCCTTTCCACCCCCCTTGAACCAACAAGGCTCCAATACTTAAGCTTCTCAATGTTACAAATAAGATTTTTATACAAACTGATTAAAGTTCTTAGTCTGATTTATATCTCTAAGTGAAAATAGTCTGGTAGTTTGCCTTGAAGTTAAAAGAAAAAACATACTCCTGTCAAATCCTATATATTCCTTTTTATGTATTTTGTCATTTCCCCTCTATTAACTCTGTCCTAAGGTTGGAAAGAAGACTGCACTCTAGCTTCTATTTACATACTGTACTTCAGCTTTGATTTTTTGGTTGCAGCCTGTTAAATTTATTGACTGTAAATCCCTTGAGCTATTTAAGAGTATATGGCTTACATTGTATATCTTTTGAAAGATGCTGCTGGTAGCCTATCTTAATGTGTTTATACTTTCTCCTATTTTGTGTACCAGATACAATTTGTCTTACATATTCATTGTTTTGTTTAGTACCAAGAAACCATTTCTTCATTGTAACTATTGTGGGCAATTTTTACTGCATACATTAAGGTTAAGGTTTTTCATTGATACCTAAGGGATTTGGATGACAAGTAAAAAAAATTAATGGGAGTTGGATATCTAAATCCCTTAAGCAAATCCATTCACCTAATAGTGAAAGAAAAATAATTTGAGACAGCATTAGAGAGACATTCAATTTGCGCTGTACAATATACTGATTACCTCAAATAGCCTCACAAAATTAGTGAGGAATCCAGACCTTCCCCATCCTTTGATACAGAATTGTGGTCTTGAGTCTGTTTTATGCTTTAAATATCTTTCCCCCCTGCCCGTCCCTCTCATGGTTGTGAACATAACCTTGAAAATGTGTGTCAAATGTAAACCAATGCAGTGTTGTCTATCTGAAACAATAGCCCTCTTACTGGAGCATACTGTCTTTCATTTCAATGGAATGTAAATGCTGAAATTTAAATATATCAAGTTGAAGATTCAGATTCTTAACAACTTACTAACAATCATTTTAGTAGATACATCCAGTTTCTCTGCATATCCCACAATCTCAACCATTCTCACTAGATGACAAAAGTCCCAGATGTCCTCAACCCGGCTGCCAAGACATCTCTTCCCTTTGAAAGCTTCTACAATGAAATTATGCATTTTTAGTAAAACAAAAAAAAATGTAAATATCTTTTATTTTTGATTGTTTTATTCATTTTCATTCTTGGTTAACTAAACAAATGCAAGAGTCTAAATTTAATGAAGTGCCGTGGTATCCAGGGACTTTGTTGAAAAATTTAGGTCTATCTTGCTTGGTGCTTTGAATATACTGCACAATGGGAATTCACCAAAGGCTGTAAATATGTCTTGATTCTGTTTTACTGTAATCTGCCACAATGGAACAGGACACAAGTGATCTTCTGACTCGGTTCTATGTGTAATATTTACTTTCTAAATGAAAAGTTTCTGGGCTTGCAGGGTACAAAATATAATATGGGAGATAAATCCATTCATCCCTAAATTCATTTTGTTGATGAGAAGCTCAGAATTGGTCTGTTGAAACTAAGATTCTGTGTGAAATCCTGGGAGTTTTTTCATTGTCCTCAGTAGAGCCAGGACTTCACCATCTGACTTCAATGAGCATTAGATCAAGACTAATATTTGCAGTTTATGGTTGGATGTTAATTCATACTTAAAGCTCACCTCCTCCCCACCATAAATAAGCAATCAATTCATAGCTCATCATTTCTTATATTGATTTAGCCTTGTTTTCATATATAGCAACACACTTAAAGACAATGGAGTTTGAGTTTGGGTCTATACTGTATTGAAGGGGCCAATCCAATGCCTATGGAAGTCAATGAGAAGCCAGACAATCATTTTTACAGGTTTGAGTTATTTACTTTGGTCTTATTTTTATTTTGGGGACTTGTCCTGAAGCACTCTTAATGGATTTCATCCTGACCCCTATATATTTTTAAAGTGATGCATAATGTTCAGGAAGGAAATGTACCTGGCAAAACAAAAATTATATCGATTTTATCCCTTTCATGGATCCATCCTAAAACTTCAGGAAAAATAATTGCCTTAGATGTATTGTAAATCAATTTATTTTTTCTTTAGCTGCCTCTTGTAACAGAAATTGTGACAGAGCAATTTAACTTTATATGTGTAAAGATTAATTTGGACCTCCTGCATCTTCCATGTAAAGTATATACACGTTTGTATGTAGAATATATTAGATATTTGATCAAATTCAAGATGACACCTCTAAACTTCAAAAGCAAGATATCCATTATTAATAACAGTCAGCATCACCATAGTGTCTGAGATCCTCACAAAGAATGATAAAATTATCCTTACCTGCTATAAGGTAGGTGTGGGTATGGCAGTAGTATAACCTCCATTTTATAGATGGGAACTGACGCAGAAAGAGATTAAGAACCAGATTTTCAAAGGTATTTTGGCACCTAACGATGTAGAAAAGCTTGTTAGGTGCCTAAACTCCTATTGATTTCAATTGGAAATAAGGTGACTAATATGTGTAGGTGTTTTTGAAAATCCCACCAGATGTCTATTCCCAGCCTTAGGTGCCTAAATACCCCTGAAAATCCGGCCGTAAGCAACTTGCCCAATGTCACTTAAGAAGGATGTGGTAGAACTCGGAACTAAACTCAAATCTTCTGCATCCATGCCCTGTGCCTTAACTATGAGACTCTCTCTCATACATACCAAAGGATAGATTCTTACCTCAGTGAACCCCATGATCAGGAAGCCAGAAAACTCCATGAGATGAACCTCGCCTGCTTGTAGTGAGTGAAGCCTCCAAGCACTGTGAATCCAAGTTCTATGGAGACTAGAGTGATCTCTTTGGATTGTACTTGTCTTCGTGCTGCTCTGCTTGGCCACTTCTACCTACCTACTATCTATCAGCACAGCTTCTTAGGAACCATTTTTCTAAGAGTTGGGCACCTCTCTGTCCCTCACAAACAGGGAAGAAGGAAAATAATTCAGGGGAAGTTTAACATAGACATGAGACAATCCAGGGAGTCGATTGGCTATTGCCGCCAGAAATGGCTAGTCTCCTGATCCCCATAGGTGCTGACTCCATGGGTGCTCTGGGGCTGGAGCACCCACGGGGAAAAATTGGTGGGTGCTCAGCACCCACCGGCAGCTCCCTGCCAGCCCCGTTACCGGAGCACTTACCTTCGCCCCCGACGCTGGCCGACGTTGCGGGGCCGACGGAAGTCGGCTCCTATGCTGATCCCTATTTTTAAGTCCCAGACCACATCAAGTCCCAGCCTAGGTACAGGGAGATCCTTGAATGGTGGGTGCCCTCTTCATACATGGATTCTAGGGGGATGATCCAGACTTAATCAACTATCAATAACTGTGGTTAGTGCTTCAGACAAATATAGCTGAAAGACCTTATCATAGCCAATAGCATAAAAACTATTCATGAAATAATATGGATTTAAGTTATATCAGTCTCTGATGATTTAGGGGTGGTTTGGGTTTATGTTGTACTTGTCAAAGAAATATAATTCTCTCTCTCTCTCTCAGTATTTATGGCCCCATCAACATAATTAGCTTAAGTGAAGCTTTATTTAGTTTGACGATAGCTTCAATTTGCTACAACCTAAATCACTGAAATAAATCAATAATTTACAACCTAGCAAACACTGCAGACTTGCACAAAACCCCCATCATGCTTGGGAATTGCCAAATGCAGCACAACCACTTGCTTAGCTTCTTCAAGAGCGTTGTGACAATTTTGGATACCAGATATTTTCATTTGCTCAAGCTGAAGACGTAAAACCGCACAAATAATGACACTAAACGAGGCTTTGATTAGGAGGCAGTGACATGATCCTGTTAAAATATTAGTGTTTGGTGTGTTTTACATGTTTCACATTTTAAATGATTCAAGCAAGTTACACTGACAAGATTTTTGGTATTGAGGGAAGCACACTTTATTAAAGAAGGGAGCTTGTCAGGGCTTGGTGCCAATCAGCTTCGATCAGCTATGTTGCAAACACATCGGATGCCCTCATTCTGAGATGCAAGAGGGAACATGTTTGATATTTTCCACTTTCCTGCTCTATTCTCCTGTGAATTCATATGAGGCAAGTGCTAATTCTCTCTTGGTTCCTACAGTGTATTACTTAAAAATAAAAGAAACATGCCCATTCTTTTTTTCCTGGTATAAGCAAATCATAGACCTATATTTTTTAAAAAGTCTCCACTAATTTTGGATGCCTCAGTAAGATGAGACGTGACAGTGGTGCACAAAATAATGAAAAGGATAGAGAGGGGGCTAAATTGGGTGTTCATATTTATCCTTTTGCATACTGCAAGAACAAGGTGAGATTCAATGAATTTGAAAGATGGCAAGTTAAAAACTAATGAAAGGAAATGCCTTTCTCAAATATGCCTCATTAACCTGTGGACCAGGCTTTAAGCAGTCATTTGATAAGAAAAGAGGTCATTTTATGGATCAGTAACTAGTTAAAAAACAGGACACAAAGGGTAGGAATAAATACTCAGTTTTCAGACTGGAGAGAGGTGAATGGTGGTGTCCCCCAGGGATCAGTACTGGGACTAGTGCTGTTCATCATATTCATAAATAATCTGGAAAAAGGGGTAAATGGTGAGTTGATAATGTTTGCAGCTGACACAAAATTACTCAAGGTAGTTAAGTCCAAAAGTAGACTACAAAGAGTAACAGAGATCTCACAAAACTGGGTGTTTTGGCAAGAAAGTGGCAGATGAAATTCAGTGTTGATAAATGCAAAGTAATGCATTTTGGAAAAAATAATTCCAACTATACATAGAAAATTATGAAGTCTAAAATAGCTGTTACCACTCAAGAAAAAGTTCTTGGAATGACTGTGGATAGTTCTCTGAAAACATCGGCTCAATGTGCAGCAGAAGTAAAAAAAAAAAAAGAAGCTGATAGAATGTTTGGAACCATTAAGAAGGGAATATCTAGAAAGACAGTAAATATCATCATGTCATGTATATAAACACATAGTATACCCACATCTTGCATACTGTGTGCCATTCTGATCACCCCACTCCAAAATATATATAAGAATTGGAAAAAGTACGGAGAAGGACAACAAAAATGTTTAAGGGTATGGAACAGCTTCTATATGAGGAGAGATTAAAAAGACTTGGACTGTTCCACTTGGAAAAGAGACGACTAAGGAGGAATGTGATAGAGGTCTACAAAACCATGAATGGTGTGGAGAAGGTGGAAAGGAAGTATTATTTACTTCTCCTCATAACACAAGAACTAGGGGTCACCCAATGAAATTAATAGGCAGCAGGTTTAAATCAAACAAAAGGAAATACTTCTTCACACCTTGCACTGTCAGCCTGTAGAATTTATTGCCAAGGGATGTTGTGAAGGCCATAACTGGGTTCAAAAAAGAATTAGAGAAGTTCATGAAGGATACGTCCATCAATGGCTACTAGTCAAGATGATCAGGGATACAGTCCAAAGATGTGGGTGTCCCTAAGCCTCTGTGTGCCGGAAGCTGGGACTGGATGACAGGGGATGAATGACTTCATAATTGATCTGTTCTGTTCATTCCCTTTGAAGCATCTGGCATTGGCCACAGTTGGAAGACAGGATACTGGGCTAGATGGACCATAGGTCTGAGCCAGTATGGCCATTCATATCTTCTTACCTCATTGACACAGGATATCATTGAGAGCAACCACCAGAGCTGGATGGGAAACAGTTTTCCCATTCCATGAATATTTTCAAAAGCAACACTTTTTCCCATCTCAAATTGGGATTGGGTTCCTTTTCATGAATTGAAAAATTGACTTTTTTTTCATCCTAGGTCAGTTGAGATGTTTTATTTTGATAATTTTGAAATGTTTCATTTTGATTTAGACCTTTTTTCTGTCTAATGGTTTAAATTTTGAAACAAAAAGTTGTTTTGAACAGAAAACCAGAATTTTTCATTTAAAAAGTGTAAAAACAAAACCTTTTCACAATTTCAGAACTTTTTTTCTGGACATTTTTTTGAGTTGGCAAATTCATTGAACCTGACAGTTTTATTAAGAGCATTGGTTCTAAGAGAGGTAGGAAATCAGGCAGACAGGGTGGCCAGCCATCCTGTTTACCTGCAAAAAGATTTGACACAACACTTTCCAGTGGGATGTGTCAATTCCATTGAATCAGCATTTCCCAACAGAAAATTGTTTCACTGGAAAAATTTTCAATCAGCAACTGAAAACAGGGGCTTATAATGGGAAGAGTTTGACAACCTTAATAGTGGTGCTACCAGCCCTGGCTATAATAACAGTGGTAACAGCGTCAAATTTTTTTGTGGTGGCAACCTCATTAAACTTTCCATGTATTTCATTAGAAGTTTGCAGAATCTGTGTCATTCCCATACTCAGCTGGATACAGCGGTGTGATGTGGCACGTTCTGTTATAATTTTCTCAATACTGTCATGATTGTTCCTTCTCCTGACATATGTTCCAGTGGAATCAAGTCAGCAGAAGCAAACATTGCACGCTGTGTCAGTCTAGCTGGGAAGGTACTGGGCATCAGTGCCATGTTCAAGTCTGGTAAAGACTGGGCATTTTACTGGAGTTGCCTCGGTAGTTGTGCAGGAGGAAGCCTTTGTATTGTTGGATGCAAATTTGCTGCAGATTATAGCATGTGGCTGTAGATCAATTTATACTCATGCCTGCTGTCAGCAGCATCAACGTGTTGTGTGCAAGTGGAGCTAACTTGGTAAACATACACTCCAGTAACAGAAAATAACTGAGTGTTGTTGCTAGGATTAATTAATTAGTGAATGTTTGTAAAGCACTTTAAAGATGAAAAGCAGCATATTAGCATTCAGGGTACAGGAGCCTGTGCTTCCTGCCATAACAGAGAGCCTGTGATTAATAACAAAGTCTTCCTCCTCTCCTGGGCTGTTGGAATTATTTACCTGAACAAAACACAAGACACACTAAAGACATTGCTACCTAAAGTCCCAGCTCAAGTGCCTCCTCCACACTCCACATCACTAAACTGTATTAAGTGAACAAGAGGAAACAATTCCAGATCCTTAGCAGGTGTAAAGCGGCAGCGCTACGCTGACTTCAGTAGAACCAAACTGATTGACACCAGCACACAGAATCCGAACCACATGCATCTCCCTATCTATCTGGAGCAAAGTCCTTACTACAGGCTCTCTGGTTATCACCATGATCTTTTAGGGGCTCTGCCCCAGAGAAGATCAGGAGGCTATGTACTTTCTGCTGGGTTAACTGGCAGAGTAACAGCGGCTACATGCCACGCAAACACAGTTGATTAACCTTTGCTTGTCCTGGATAAAGATCCACAGTAGATACACGTGCATAGTGGGTTTTCATAGTAGGGATCAGCATGAGGCATGGTGGTGTTGGTCCAATATACTTCAACAACTGACACGCAAAGGGCCAGTGCACCCCCTCACAAGTATTGGCAAGGCAATGTATTATAGAGAGGAGACACACCTTTTCATAATTAAGGTTGTAACCAGCTTTCCTTTATAAAAGTCTGACTTTTTCTTGTTGTGGTGGGGGTTTTTTTGTTCCCCCTCTAATAGCCTAAAAGCAAAACAAAACTTTCTGCTTCACATTTTGCTTTAGTAGTACATATACACGTAGAGACCTTTTTTGTGCCAAAATTTATCATGAATTGGACATGGCATTTCTGAGAGATCGGATCTAGAAAAACTACATGTATATCATGATTGGCAAATTATTCTTTTCTTTTCTTTTTTCTTTTTCTTTTCTTATAGCTCCAAATTAGCTTAGTGAAGAGAGCTCAGAGTTGGAGCAATCAATAGTCTGTTGAAAGATTTAGAGCCCAGGGCTGTATCTGAGAAATTAGACTGAGTTATAAAGTATACCTTTTGGACAGAGTTTGGAAACTTCTAAAATGGTGTGGAGGACATTTGCATTGTGCTGGACTCTCTCCAGGCAAAATAATGACTCTTCCTAAACCCTCATGCAGGCATCTGCAGACACACAACTGCCAACTCACACAAACGCAGGACCCATCAACAGTCCACTCTTCCCACACACACACACACACACACACACACAACACATGCGAATACAAGTGCTAATGCATTCACTTTTGCACAGTTTTTAATTACCATACAGACTTCTGAGGTGCTCATAATCCATGCAACCGGTTGAGTACCTTCTAAACTCCTTGTGGGGTTATCTGGACTTTCTAAGACCTATATAGACTCCAGTAAAATGGACTATAACAAAGACTCGTGTTTCTACCAACCCATCCATATTTGATTTCTCTCTTCTCCCCTACACACACTAACATTTTCCACCCTTGTAGTTCTGAACAGAACAGTCCCGTATAAAGTGTTTAACCTGACTGCCCTCTGTTATTGGCAGAACTGGCCAGATTAAAGAATTTAAGGTAGCCATCAGTTTTGTCTCCATAGAATTAGTGAAGGTAGAGTCCAGAATTTAATTCGTTTAAGTTAAAGACTTTAAGACTGTGACATAGGTTTGAAGAAACTATGGTACAGTTCTACAGATCGCAAGTCAAGGGCGAATAACACATTGTCATGCAGGATATATTTTAAATAATCTATTTGGCAGAGATATAATTACCATGATTTGTAGGTTCATAGATTTTAAATCCAGAAGGGACAATTATGATTATCTAGTCAGACCTCCTGCATAACACAGGCCCAATAACTTCAACCAGTAATTACTGCATCAAGCCCCAAACTTCTGTGTGAGCTATAGCTTAGCTTTTAGAAAGATATTCAGTCTTGATTTAAAGACTTCAAGGTATGCAGAATCCACCTCATCCCTCGGTAAGTTGTTTCAGTAGTTAATTACCCTGATGATTCAAAAATGTGCACCTTATTTCTATTTATGATGTTTATATGAGTACTTCCATGAGACATTTTTCATTGACAGCTTTATCAAAAAATTAAAACCACCCAGGCACAAACTTCATTATGCTGGAGTTAATAAATACATATTTTAGAATAAGTGGGAAAACCCTCAAGGATCACTGAAGTTTTGCCCTCCACTTCTCTCCCTCCCCCGCCCCCCATCATCATCCCCTCAAAAAGCACTGGAAAGCCATATCTATCTAAATCTCCAGACTGGCCCTATGCCTATTCAGAGTGATAGTGGCTAGGAATCTGTTACGTTTGAGGTGAGGAAGGTAGCAAAATACAGTTTTGCAAACCTGCCCAAAAATAATGCAGCCATCTCTGATGATACAAAAGAGCTATAGAATGTTTTTTTTCCCCCTTTGTTGTATAACACCCCCTCTTCCCCTTTCTTCTCTGGCCTTCCAGTATTCATCCTGAGCCTGAATCTGAGTTTTGGGGGCTTTAAGGGGGCCACTAGGCAGGGCCGCCCAGAGGGGGGGGCAAGTGGGGTAATTTGCCCTGGTCCCCACATGGCCCCCCCCCTCGAGAATCCCGAGGGGGGCCCTGCAACGTCCGGCGCTCCAGCGGCACTTCCGCATTTGACCACTACCGCCGCCTTCTTGGGCGTCGTTTCGGCGGCTGCTCAAGCGTGGGCGCCGCTTTCGGCGGCATTTTGGCGGAGGGGCCCCCTGAATGGTGCTTTCCCCCAGGCCCCCCGAATCCTCTGGGCGGCCCTGCCACTAGGTGGATAAGGAGAACCTATACAGAAGCAACGAGGGAGTGGCATGTCTTTTAGGGTATGTCTACACTGCAATAAAAGATGCATGGCCCAGCTGCAGTAGGCTCAAGTCAAGGGCTTGTGGGGCTCAGGCTGCAGGGCCAGAATGGCAGAGTCGACGTTCAGGCTCAGGCTGCAGCCCGGGCTCTGAAATTCCACAAAGGGAGTGGGGGTCTCAGCTTCTGAGTCTCGGTGCCACAGGATTTTTATTGCAGTGTAGATGTACATTGCCTTCTGAAGCGACTCTTTACGTACTACCCCTTAATCATGACCATGCGTACAAAACCTAGCCCAGAATAAGGGCCAAATTCTTTCACCCTCTGCTATTTTGGATAGTACTTGTGGAATAAAAGTACTACACAATGAGCCAGGTTAGTTTCTAAATAAATAAGTGAAAGAGCATGCTCAAATTTATATATACAACAAAAACAAGCTGATGTGATTAAACAGTTAGTCTCCCAATAACTTGGCCCTGTTCTCTTCTCTATCTGACAGGCAAGCAATCAGACTAAATTTATGCCGTGTGTTTATTTTCCTTGTAACAATATGAGTTTTGTTTATATTTCTAGTCACTATGAGGTACTTAACAACCTTGCAAAATATATTTATTCACATTTTTAAAAATGAGGACTTAGCAGAAACCCCACAAAGTGTTACCCAAGACACAGTATATTATTTAAGGGAAATAGCAGTTAAAAAGAAAAAGACAAAAGCAAGCTCAATTACAATCCTTAAAGAAAATTAAATTTATAGTTCATCTTCTGAGTTTTTTTGAGCTACCAGTAGTTTCCTGGAAGTCACTACCTGAAATGAGTTTTGGGAAATCAAGTTAGTATTGACTTAGTCCATAATGGTTGGCTGTTGCATTTTTGATGTTGTTTATTGTTTGTTGTTGTAGAAGATTGATTAAATTATTTTGAACAAGTTCCAAGTCTACGTCCTTATCTGAGGTCGTCTGTGAATAGACCACTAACACACTCTCTAAAAAAGAATTTCAGAGAGTAAATAATCCCTGAAGCCCAAAGCATGTTTTTGTGCTCATTATAAATGACAAATACATTGAATTTGGTTCCTGGTCTTTAATATACATCTTTTCTTTGTTTATACCAGCCACTTTCCTGGGCCAAATGGATAGTTGTTCGGATTTCTGTAAAGTACAATAAAAGGTAATTTTGGCTGTAGTTTAATGAAAGAAATGGTTAGGGATAAATCGAGAGTAATGAGTATTGGGCAACTGTGCTTCAGAGGTTGATTTCAGCATTCATCTTCTGCCCCTCTACCTGACTGACTCATCTTATTTATTATTTGTACTACAGTAAGCACTTCGAGGCCACAAGTAAGACCAGGGCCATGCACATTGTGCCATGCACTGTACAAACAAATAGCAAAGGACAGTCCCTGCTGCCAAAGAGCTCACAGGAAAAATGGACAAGACAGGGAAAGAGTGAGAGAGGAAACATGGAGGTGAAGAGACTTGGGCAAGGTCACCCAGTCGGGCAGTGACAGAGCTGGGAATAGAACCCAATTCTCCTTAGTCTCAGTCCAGTGCCTCAGTGGACCATGCTGCCTCTTGATTAGTTGACTTGCTGTAGCTCTCAAAAGCCCCAATCTGAATCTGGTCCCCATGGTGCGAGCTGTTGTACAAGCACATAGGGAGATATGGGCCATTCCCCAAGGATTTTATGATCTAACAAGGCAATTAGCAAAGAGGGTACAAAATACAAGCAAAGCAACCTGGGCAATGATGGGTATACATCTTATCAGCACCATTTCTTTTTATTAATTAAGGAGAGAAGGGTGAGGGACTGGCAAGAGAGGGTGAGCGAATAGGAGCCAAGGGGAAGGGGGACACTGAGACGGAGGGACAGAAAGGGAATGGAAATAGGAGCGAAGAGGGAGAGGAGTAAGGATGGAGAGAGGTCACAAGGATCGGGCAAGGAGAAAAAGTGAGGCTGGTAGCAGAGGGAGGATGTTGGTACGAACAACCAGACAGAAAAGCAACCCATCTTCAAATTGTGACGAGCATTCTGCTACCACCGTGAAGGGACAAGAACGTCCCAACTGGTCCCCTCTTGGCCTTGCCACTGCTGCTTCCAACTTCTGCTGTGGGAAGTCCCTACTACTCCTGGGGCCTGGCTCCACCCCTGAGAGATCCTGCTCTGCTTCCATGTGGCTGGGGAGATAGGGTCTGTGAAGTCTGGTGTTTTATGCCACATGGAGAAGGGAGATTTCCCTTCTGGAGTCTAGATCTCTGGGAGATGGGGTTCCTAGCTGTGCCTCACTCTACAATACTGTTGCTGCTCCCATCAGTTAGGGAATCTATACCTATGACTGGGGCTGGTGTCATGCTTAGGAGGCTATGCTCTGCTTCGTCCGCTTGTGAGACATGGGCAGGGTTGGGGGAGGTTGCCAGGAACTGATGGCCTCTGAGGTTGTGATTTGGTTCTTCCTATTCTAATTGACCTTTGATCATACCATATTGGGCATACCAAGTCCATATAGAGACTTAGGGGTTTTAATTAAACAGGAACCCCATAGGGCTCAGGTTAAATATGTAATGGGAGGATACCATAGCTATGCTATACTTGTACCCATGAATGCACTACATTCAGTGCCTATTGCTCTAGTCTTGTTTTAGTGCAACCCAAAGAGGAGGGGAAATTTTGTTTCCTAACATTTTCAGCTTTGTAGATGATCCTCTTTAGATCTTTAAGTTAGAGGCAAATCCTCCCGAGTCTGCTTCCAAAGCTGATTGAAGCATAAGGAGCAATTTAGTTGAGTTAATATGGGGAAAACAGCAAACCTGTATCAGGTTTTCTGTTGAACTTTTTATTTATTTATCTTAAGGTTCTGACTCAGGTAGAGAGAAAATCATGTAATTTAGTGCCTTAAATTTTACCTGTAATGTTACTTTTTTTGAATTATGCAGTTTTTTTAACTTGCATAAGGAGGAGGAATATTTTCATGGTGAGTGTGTTGATGTTCTCTGTATTAATCTGAATATATTATCAACAAACTGAATGTAGTGCCATCTCACAAACAAGGTGGATACGGACTTTTCTCTCTTTTTCCGAAGGCAGCTTGGAACACGGGGTTAAATGTAAACGGAATCTCAGTGCAAGGAACAAAGGATATTTCAGTTCATTAAAAGTTACCTTCCACACATCTCTTCCTACCTTCCACACATCATTTGATTGATCTTGGGATCGATACAGCTCACATAGCGACAGTAGCTTCCCTGAAGAGCTTACAGTTTAAATAGACAAGATAGACAAAGGGTAGGAGAAAGGGATGGTACATACAAGCAGATGATTGGGAACAGGGGCGCATGGAAATAATGAATTAATTTGCCGTCTTCAGAGCTCATGTGCTTAAAGTTAAGCATGTGCTCAGGGCCGACAAAACCTTTACCACAGACTCCCTTTCGGGACCTTGGATGAGTTGAAAACGGAACCCTGATCTCCCGTGTCCCTGTCTAGTGCCTTAATCCCAACCCGGTCTTTACTCCATCCTTCCACACTACCCTTTGCAGTAGTGGAAACAGTGAGGCAGCAGTTTCAAGAGGTGGATTTTGAGAACTCTTCATTCACAGCTGAGTGAGCATGCATTAAAGCAAAAATAATTCCTTATGCTTTAGGTATAAATACAATTTCACTACCTGTACTAAGGGTGAAGTGTGGTCAATAAATAGCCTAATTTCCTTGCCTTCCATATTGTGCAGTGGTTGTTTTTGTACATATACAGTGAAGTTTTATGGCTCTGTGGATTGTATAATGGTAAATATCTATGCCACAGTGGTTGCACAGTTGCTTTCCCTGATTTAACTTTATTTTGCCCTTGATAGTGTGGAAACCTCATCGTTTTCGGTTCTTTGGCTTCATTTTCCTTTCACAAGGTTCTGATTTAATTAGAATCATTGAGCAGAACTGAGGCACATATTTTCTATGGGAAAAGCTACAGGAGGAGAATGAATTTCCATTTACTGGTCTCTCTCAATATCTACATGCCACCAGGAGATGAAACTGGAGACCAAAATGGGGAGGATTAAGAATGCAGGATGCAAGAACTTTCACATATGCTGAGCCTACTCACGAGGTTAGAACGGCCTTAGGCCTCCCTGCATTCAGAACTAAATGCAAAACCCATTTCTTAGCTTTCTCCCAATGATTTCTTCTCATACACACAGAGATACAACACCCCCATTCACTCACAGAGAAAGCAAACCATAGGGCCAGTTCAAAATTTTCTGTTGAAACTATTTTTGATGGAAAACTGGGTTTTTAAATGAATTGTTGTTGCAAAAAATTGCTACTATTTTTAAAAAAATGTGTTTTGTCCAAATTTTCTGGGGTAGAGGGTGGGAAAGACACCCTATGTTCCAACAAACTGTACTATAACATGTTCTCACTGGGAACACAGGAAAAATGATTGTTTTAATTTTTAATATTTTATAACTTGTAGGTGCTCAGATATTATGGGATGGGGGGAGGGGGGGTTCATACATTCCCACCAAAAAAATTTTGATTGTATTTTGGAATGTTGGTGGCCATATAAGTACCCAAATAGATGTATGGAAACAACTTCATACGCAGTATTCCTTTTTCATTACCTGATGTCTGACAACTGCGTGCTCTGCATTATACAAACCATACAGGAAGAAACAACCGTACCTCAAAGGAGCTTAAGACCCAAGGTTCTGATTGTCTGCCTATATGATGAGTAATCCTTATTCATGTAAGGTTTTCCTGAGACTTCAGTCACTCCAGTAGTTCTTCTCTCTGGAAATAGATATTTATCCCTTCCTTACTCCATCAGGGCTACTCCAGAAAGCAACAGTTTGCCAGATCAGACCCTTTCAAGGTGGTTGCTTACCATCTAAACAACCTAC
Organism: Macrochelys suwanniensis; assembly: GCA_033296515.1. Taxonomy (NCBI): domain Eukaryota; kingdom Metazoa; phylum Chordata; order Testudines; family Chelydridae; genus Macrochelys; species Macrochelys suwanniensis. Next base: position 12,052,937 of record CM065783.1, read on the forward strand.
CACTTTTACTGACAAGTCTCTTGTTGGTGATGGATGTTTTTGTCATCTGTAAAAGATAAATAATTACGCATTGTTTCAAGTGTAAGTGAAATCTCTCTCTTAGAGTTCTATTATTCCAGGAGGGGACCAGTGAGGCAAAAGGATTGGAAAGAGCTTTGGGAGCATGAGGGAAGGGGAGAAAGGAGAACCCACACACAGTAGGTAGGAAATATACAGAAAACATCCCGTTCTTTAAGGATTCCCACCACTATTTGCATCCCCAAGGACTCTGGAGAAGATTTCCATACATGTCCAAACTGTACAGGGACTCCTTTTGTGATTTGCCAACTCTGACGCCTAACCACTTGGCACCCATCCCACTCTTTAGTTCTCACCAAATACAGACATCAGACTCTTGTATATCCAATGAACCATTAATCTGAGAAGGGACCACAGGTTCCCAGGTAATATACGAAATAGCTCATATTTTACTGTCTCTGGAAGTGCCCAGTTGTGAGCTTGTAACACTGATATAACACACCGAGCATAAAACACCAACATGTACTACAGAAATACCACTTGGACCTCTTGATACAAGCAGGATATAAAAGATGATAGTTTAGTTTCTGGTAAAGCTACAGCCTTTTCCTGAGCAGAAAAAGAGAGCGAGTATATTTCAAATGACAAATGCATACCGTGCTGGTGCTCTCTCTTGCTATTTAGTGATTCATTCTGTGACCTTTCCCCATAGCATCTTACTGTTTTATTTCCCCAGACTAAAACCTCTGATCATAGCCAAAGCTATTCCTTAGCCTTCTTTCTTCCCTTATCATTTTTCCTTTCCCTGGGGGAAGGCTTCGCTAGTCTGTCTTCTTTTTTTTATTTTATAACCAACAACAGGCCAGGTTCTTGCAGCTAGAGCTGGGCAAATTCTTTGTTGCAAGTAATACTTCAGATTTAGCTGACATTCAAAAACAAAGCTGTGTGTTTGTGTGATGCCCCCTATTCTCGTGAAGGGCAATTAACAAAGGGCATGACAAACTTGTCTGAACCAACCAGCATTTCTGAACCTGGACAAATGGTCACAAAAGCTATTTTGCAGTATTTAACGCCAGAAGGGACCCTGGCAGCCATTTTGTCTGCCTCCCACATAACACAGGCCACAGAACTTCAGCCAGTGACTCCTGACCTCAGCTTGTGGCTGTGCTACAATATATCTTTGAGAAAGTCATCCAGTCTTGAACGCCAACCCACGCTACTTGAAAGGCGGTTTGTGATGGGATAACCCCAACTCCAGTTGCCAAGGGTTTAAATAGTCAGATTACAATGCTTATATTTTATCAATATTTTCTGAATGGAAAAGCACTTATAAAGTCAACATCTGAATTTTTTTAACCCCCTATTCATGCGACTGCATCACATCTTCAGTATAGTACGAAACAGAAAAAGGCCTTTAAAAATCCTTGGTGAATTTAAAGGAGGTGGTGAAGTTGACTCTGTTTTGTTTAATTTTGGTGGTTAATGTGCCACCCAGAAAATCTGGGAAATGATTTTGCTCCTTTTTTCCCCCTAAATAAAAAAGGCATCGTACATGAATTTCAATGACATTGCCATATGTGGCTCTTTACATGACCACTGAATTTGCTACATTAAAAATCAGGGTGATCTAATTGAAAATCTGTTTATTGATCAAGATGAGAGAGTGATTATATTATTATATATTTTAAGCCTGAGGTTTTCCAAGGGGCATAAGGAATCAAAACTACCCAAGGCAGGATTTTAAAAAGTGCTTAAGGGAGCTAGACATTGGAGAGAAGATTTTCAAAGGCACACACTTAGGCACTGAACTCCCGTTGACTTTCATTGAGAGTTAGGCACCTAACTGCCAGATGTGCCTTTGAAATTCTCCCCCCTTAACTCTTGTTGACTATGGCCAAAATTTTGAAAAATACTAGTCTTGTGTTAGGCTCCTAAATCATTTTTAGGTGACAAAGGGGCTTGTGCTTCTAAACCACTTAAGCACTTTTGAAAATCCCACATTTAGGTGCCACAACATGGATTTTTGGAAAATGAAAAACATGAAAATTTTGCTCTAAGCATCTTTGAAAAGCTCCCCATAGGTGCCTAAACCCTTTAGGCTGCTTTGAAAATTCCAGCCTTAAAATAGATGCCAGTACAATCAGCATCTCATCACGTCTAATAAAATTCAATGGGATTTCAGCAGCGAACTCTCTCAGGCCCTTTGAGAAATCCCAGTTTATAACCTTTGTCGGAGGTGTAAGATTGACTAGACTGAATCATGTGGCTCTTCTCAATGAAGTAGGCTGGGTGCTTGTATTATAGGATGTCAGTAATACCTTATGTCTTGTCCTTCGCAATAAAGAAAGGGACTTTGTAGACTGACTCTTGAAAGAAGAAAAATAGACTTTATTTGATTGTTATGGCAAGTGTCAAACCTATTGAATAATGCAGATAATTGTGTAGGCATTTGAAGTAGAAAATAATGTATGATTAATGGCAACTCTACTCGTTAGCTTTTTTGTCTCTCTGTCTGCAGGGTTTCTCTTAGTTGAGAGCGCTTCAAGTGCTATTCTGTCTTTAGAACTAAAACTGGTCCAAAAATACAAGTCTTCCACAAGCACTGGAGGACATTTTTATCCCACCTTAATTTTTTTAAAAAGCCTACGTTACTGAATTCTAAACAATTTAAACCCTTTACAGACTGCAGTCTCTTTGGGGCAGGGACTGTCTCTTAAGTGTTTGTACAGTGTCTAACACTACGGGGATTCAGTCTCAGTTGGGGCCTTTAGACATCATTGTAATATAAAATAATGAATAGTTCTGCTATACTTCCCTCCTCTCAGATCGCTTTGTCCTTTGCAACTATCTGACCCTTCCTCAGCATTATTTGTAAGGCGTGAGCCTAAGGTTACTGGTCCCAGTTGCACCTTTGGAACCTGGGGATAACAGAAACAAGAGTGTTTCAAATCATGGAATGCTTTTGTTCCAGGCTGTCAGCCCTAATTGTTGTATAAAACAGTGAGAACTGGGAAGAGGAGCTAGTGTGAGGCTCGGTGGGTTTGAGGCAGTCTCCAGGCAGCCTGTGCATACTGACTGCCACTTGGCAGCTTGCTAATAACTAGTGGGCCGAGTGGCTAATGGAACCCTAGCCCCACCAGAAGCACCACCAATGTTTGTCCTGACTGGGTGTGTTCCCAGTCTCACTGATTGGCCCAGGTATGTTATTTAAGCCAGAAAGACAAATTTCAGTGCCTCTAAGCAAAGGGGAGAATTCCTGTCAGGCTGCTATTTTGGACCCTACTTTCTCGTGGACATGTCTCTGGTTCCTGCTTTGCTCCTAATCCCAGTCCCTGCTCGCTGATTTTGGTTTCGACTCTGATGCTTGACTCGATTCCTGACTCTGTCCGTCTCAGACCACAAGGTCTGACAACCCAAGCCCTGGTCATGACAGCCAGGACTTGAGGATTTCATTAGAGTCTGTCACCAACTGTGTAAATATGAACAAGTAGCAACCTCTCAGTTTACCTGTCCACAAAATGGGGCTACCATAGACCTCCCTCACACAAGTATAATGAGGCTTAGTTTGGTTTTTTGGAATGTGTTTTAAGTTCCTCAGCTGAAGACACTTTGGATTTTTAATATTTGATTGTATCTGTTTTGTGTCTTTTAAAACGGTATTTTAATTGCTTATTCAGTTCCATCAACATCAGCATGGGGGAGGAAGTTATAATTAACATGTGCAAAGTATTAGCACGAGGCTATAATCCCAAATTTGCTTCTCTCCCCATCATGCCATGAAGGAGGGAGAGTGAAGCCATATGGGAAATGGTATCATTTGGACCGGGACCAGGTGTTGGCTGGCATCATGACTGCACCAGCACCATCACCACATGACTGCTAATAAGCCTTTCCATTGTGACAAAATGTATGAAGGGGAAGAGGGAGAATTTATGAGGCTTCCTTCTATACAAACTGCCATTGTTCTGGCAGCAAATTGTTAATCTCGATAGCATTAACTGCACCTCAGAGGGGAAGCTGAGCAAAGCCATAGTATGGAATAAGTTCCAACGGTTAGCCAGCTGTGCTATTTGGGAGGGCTGGAAGAATTACATTAGTGAATGCAGATATCTGTGGGGCAGAAGACAGATATTCCCATCTACCCGTAGGCTCTGAGTAGATAATATACCAGGCCTGTGCCCTTTATGCATGGCCCTATTCCCATGACAGTAAATTATTAAACATATTTTCTGCATGCTGAAATACAGTGAGTTGTAGATATAAGCTTTCTCCTTCCACAGAAGGGGAAGGACATATATCTTACTCTGGGAGTGTATACAACCCAAGCATGTCAGTATATGCCTTTAGATTACACATGCTCTCACACACAGACCTCTAGAATTGTTTTCAGTTCAAAAAACTACCAACCTGTTTCCCACAGAACCTTCTATTTAAAGTACTTGCATTTGGTTTATAAACACAGACAATAATAATCATAAACATGTTTTGAGATGAAGTGACACTGAAGAAAACCCTGGGTATCTTAACAAATCCTGTGTCAGCATTGACATTCTAACATATCATTCAAATATGAATTAATTGGTGCATCTAGTTATGTCACACATTTGTTTATTCTGTCTTACAAAGTAAAGCTTTTCAATGGTTTGAAGATAAGATCCAGAAGTTAAATTGGGAGGAAAAAGAGAAAGATCTAATGTAATATTACCTGGGTATATTATGGGAATTATATTAAATCAGAATGACACTACTAATTCTCTAAGTGATTATATTAAATACTCCAGCACCAAACAGTCATAATAGGAGCTCTTAGGGAAATAAAAACATGTTTATTCCAGGGGAAATTATATGCCAGGGAAACAGCGACTGCTTTTTTGTACAGATAATAAAATAGCCAAACTGTGTGGTTTTTGTTTTACTACACAGGATTTTATTTTAAGCAAGAAAATATTATTCTTTTCAAAAGCTAACGCAGTGCATTTCATTTAGAGATGTAGGCCATAGCCTCAATTGGTATAAATTGGTGTAGTTCCATTGAAGACCATGGAACAATGCGGATTTATCAGTGGAGACTCAAAGGATTTTCAAGTATCAGGGGGTAGCCATGTTAGTCTTTATCCACAAAAACAACAAGGAGTCCGATGGCACTTTAAAGACTAACAGATATCTATTAAGTATCAGAGGGGTAGCCGTGTTAGTCTGGATCTGTAGAAGCGACAGAGTCCTGTGGCACCTTATAGACTAACAGACGAATTGGAGCATAAGCTTTCGTGGGTGAATACCCACTTCTTCAGATATCTGTTAGTGTCTTTAAGGTGCCACCGGATTCCAAAGGATTTTCAGAATGTATGATGAATCTCTAACCATATTTCAGGAGGAGATTGTAGTGTTTCTGCCAAATTAGGGCTGGCAGTCCTTACTCAGGCAAAACTTTTGTTGAAATTAACCAACTTTTGCATCAGTACTAAGGCTGATGGGATTTAGGCCAAGATCCTCCAATGAAATCTGATTTACAGGCCCTTCATCTTTGGGATTTGGATAAAATACTGAGTCTGGTGCGTCAGCTGCTCCCCCTAGTTCCCAGAATCCACTACAGTATTAGGTCTCCAGTGACCATCCTTATCTAAGGAACAGAGCTGCTTCTGTCACTACAGTTAAGCATCGTAGGACTTAAAGATGGAAAAGTAGTATCGGCAATCCCAAGCATTCAAACGTCAGGAGTCAGGCCCCCAAAATTATGATATTGCTTTAAAAATCATGCTATTCTTAAAATTGAGTTATTTGCCTTCTGGCTGTTGTGCCTAATTTGTGCTAGGGCTTGCCAGGTGTGGCAGTTCATAGCCCCAACACCTCTTTCATTATAAAATAATCACTGGTTTGTGGGTATGAGCTTTTCTCCAAACCATGGGGCTAGAACCCTACTTTTTAATTATTTAATTAAAGCTAGGCTTCTCCTATAGTCACATGACTCCAGGAACTGGGTCTTCAGAAAAGCACACCAAATATTGTGTGCGTTATTTATTATGTTTGTATTGCAGTAGTACATAAAGGCCCCTGCCATGGTGCAGGACCCCACTGTGCTGTGCAAACACCAGAAGAACAACAACAGAAATTCTCTGTCCCAAATTTGGCAACATTAGAAAAGTCCTGCACATATTTATGACATTCATTTAGTGGATCTCCCTGCTAATGCAAACTTGTACATTTTCTAGTGTTTTTGATAGAGGAAAACACTATATTTTTCTAGTGTTTTTGTCCACTTTTAAATGTCGCAATCAATTAGCAAATAAAACGGTTTCCGAAGAGATTAAATAAGTGAGACTGTTTTGGCTGTTTCATAATGAGAAAAGGCTTCAGCTGAAGCACTATTTCCCCTCTTTTTGCCCTTTATATGTTAATTCATTGTCTAGCTTTTCCTAATACCAATTACTTTCCAAAGCTGCCTTCAATAATACAAAAGGTATTAAGGGAAGTTTTTTCCCCTTTTTCTCCTGAACATGTGATGAGAAACTGAATACCACCTTAAGGAAACAAATGTCAGAAAGACCTTTTGAGGGGCAGGAAATATCAAAACAACTGCTGAGTCATTGCTCATTTTAGGAGCCTTCAGTAACCCAAAAAGCTTGTCAAAGTCAAGACAGTAGCTCTGCCGCCTAGGCGATCATCAGAACGCTTCCTGACACATCTTTTTGGGGGAAACAAGACAATTAAGAAACTGACTTTAGACTGCGAGCTGTTAACTTGAGCACTGAGCACAGAAGAGCAGGTAAGTTGTAAATGTCACACTCAAACCAGATATTTATTAGTTTAAAGTGAGACACTTCAGCTTCCCAGTAAGTAGTGAGAAAATATTCCCAGTCGCTCGAGATGTTTAAAACTGCAGTAAATTGGACAGCACACTAGAAAATGTATTCTCTAGTTAATTCTCCTGCACAGGCAAAAGGAGAGAGGAAATGAAGTATTCTGTTCCCCGCCCCCATCGCTGTGCTGCTATCATTCCTATTTTACAGTTAACTCAGTTTGTGGAAGGCTAGAGAATAATTGGCCAAACCGACTTGTCCAGTACTGTATATACAGGAATGATGCTCTAGTGGTAGGGTGTCGGCCTTGGGTTTAGGAGACCTAAGTTTAATTGCCCGCTCTGCCTCAGACATTCTGCATGACCTTGGGTAAGTCATTTAATCTCTCTGCGCCTCTGTTCCCCATCAGTAAAACATACTTCCCTCCCTCACAAGGGGTTTGTATTTATCCTCGCACTAAAGTTTGTGTCACGCTCAGATACTACAGTGTGAGGGGCTGTAAGTATTTATCTAAATAGTTAGCAAAAGCACAGATTATAGACGAGAGCCTGAGTTGGTGTAAATTGGCATGACTCCATTTACTTCTGCTGATTTACACCACCTGGGGGTGCAGCCCTGCATAACTGCTGCTCAGACCTCAATATGAATGCAGAGAGTTTCACCAAACACAAGAAATAGTGGGTTCTTAATTGAAATGGTGGCCATGGCCATTCCCCTTCTTTCGTTCATTTTGTTGGTGAGTGTGAGTTTTGTAACTCTTTTTCATTATATTGTGCTGTGAGCCAGGAGCCTGCCCCAGGGATCTGAGGAGATGAAAATTCACTGACACACAACGCTCTCTTACAGGCAGAGAAATAAGATCGTATAGCACAGGGGTCTCAAACTCAAATTACCACGAGGGCCGCATGAGGACTAATGCATTGGCCCGAGGGCCGCATCACTGACCCCGCCCCCTCACTGCTCCCGGCCCCGCCCCACTCCACCCCTTCCATTAGGCCCCGCCCCTTCCCCCGCACCTTCTCCGCCTCCTCTCCTGTGCGCGTGGCTTCCTGCTCCTCCCCCCTCCCTCCCAGAAACCGCGAAGCCGCCAGACAGCTGTTCTGGTGGCGGGAACTGCCTGGGGGTAAAAAAAAATTTTTTTAAAGTGGGGGGGCAGCGTGTTTGAGACCCCCTGGTATAGCACCATGTTTGTGTTGATAACTTCTCTTTGTGGTAGTTAATGTTGTCAGGTTTGCTGGATGTGAAACAGTGAAAATGAAATGCGAATAAGAAGCACAGAACTTTCAAACACTCCTTTCCCCTTTGACTTAATGTTCAGGATATGTGACTTGGCCCTGATTCAACATATGCGCAGGCATGTGCCTACCTTGAAGCTGGTGAGAAGTTCACTGACTGCTCATCTGCCTACAATTAGATATGTGCTAAAGTACCTTGACCTTTAGTTTTATCATCGCTCAGGAGGGAGGGAGGGAGAAAAATGAAATGTGACGCACCGTCTACCCAGAAATAAAGTACTTTTCAAGAACAAAGGTGAAGTTTCTTCTTAGTTTAATAACTACAGAATGTGTATCAAGGGAATAGGAGGAGTCAGAGAATGATTCATAGTCTCTAGAGAGGAAAAAGACTCACGGGTCATTTGTCAGTGGTCTGATCTATGGCTCTTTATTAGAAAAACACCTATGCATCTGTATAGAAAATCTCATTCAAAGGAAACAATTAAACATAAAGACAAAATCGACCTACCACAACCACAGCTATGATCTTTGGACTAAGGTGCTGCTCCTGGACCATATATAGAGCTCCCATTAGTTATCAGCAGGAGTTGCCTACACAGATTTCAGTAGGATTTACATCAGGTCCTAATTTCAGACCAAAGTGAAATTAAGAAGCAAACCCACTCAGAACAAAACCATAAAATGCCAGGGTTACGGATTATTTTTGAATCTCCTCTTTAGTTTTAGTATTAGTTTGGAATCACCTATCTTTTTTCATTTTAGCCAACATCTTTTTTTTTTTTTTTTAAATGGAGATATGCAAATCTCCTAGAACTGGAAAGACCTTGAAAGGTCATCAAGTCCAGTCCCCTGCCTACACTAGCAGGACCAAGTAGTGTCCCCTGACAGGTTTTTTTTTTTTTTTTTTTGATGATGTTGTTTTTAATGGAATTTCATGAACCAAGTTCTCAAATATTGTGGCCTTAATAGAACCCCTAACCCTGTCTTTGGATGCTGATAGAGGCATGTGGGCAAGCTTAATAAAAGTATTTACATTTTTAAGAGATAATATAGGTATGCTGTGTATTCTACTAAAGTCCCTTGTTTGAAAATTGGCTCTCTGTGTGAATATGACTTATGCTCCATAAAATAATGTCTTACAGTTTTCTTTTTAGTCTGCATAAGCACTGTAGGGCAATCTCTCTGTGTGTCCTCTCAATCAGTGACATTTCTTGATCTCAATGCTTATCTCACAAGCGAAAATGAAGTGAGAATTTTTGGTTCCTGAAGAAAGCAGATCTTTTGTAGAGGAGAGTGAGTCTCAAAAGTTTTATAGCTTCAGCTGGTTCTAGATAGGCACAAAGAAGCTTGGAGGCTTGTTCAAAGCTATTCTGTTACGTAAAACTGGGCTGAAGATGTCACAAAAATAGGTTTGTTCCTTGTACTTACTGTTTCTGGATAGGCTGGAAACAACCCCAGAGCAACTTCTTGTCGTTTTTGGTACATGTGTGTACAGCATCTAACACAATGGGGTTCTGATCCTTGTTTAGGGTTCCTAGATCCTACCCTAATAATTATCCTTTTTTTAGCATTTCTGCTGCTAATCCTGAGTGGAACCGCTGAAAGATGAGGCATGTGAAAATGGGAAAGAGAAGCTTTTTTAAAAATCATCAATCTTTTCTCAACAACAAAAAAAGACTTGCTTAGTGGGGCAGGGCAAGATTTGGTTTTGTGTCCTTCAAGCTATCTCATCCATCCTTAATCTGAAATTGCTTTCATATCTGAGCCTTCAAAGGAATCCAAAGAGAGACTGGAGGGAGCACACTGTAACCAGTACATTCTTCAGCAAAACACTTTCCCACATGTTGAGTGCAGAGAGCTGACCCAGAAGTATGCTGCATTTTGTTCACTGTGAGGCATGAACACAGGAAATGAATCACAGGAAAACAGCTATTATCCCCAAATAATCTTCAACTAAATTGATATGTCCAAGAAATAATTTTGAAAACCTTTGGGAATTTAACACCTTAACCTCTGCCCACCAAATTGCTAGATCAGAAAAGAAATGTGCATAACTACTCTTTAAAGTCCATCTGCCCATAAAAACAGTGCTATAAAATGTGTGGTATATGGCAATCTGAGGCTGGATTATTGTGTGACCGAACCGTTATGTGAACAAAAGAGAGAAAAAATTGCACAACAGTTCCATAAATTCCATCTATCCATGAAATAACTATTGTATTCATATTTGCATTTCCATTATACGGAATAGTCTACCTTCTGAATTACCAAACCAATGGTATTTTATTTATTTAAGCTGAATGTTTTGTTTTTTATTGTATGAACAGCTAGGGGAAAAATAGGATCCAGTAATATGGACATTTCACAGTAAATAAATTGCACTAATACAAAAATATAAAAGGAGTGCTCAGCAACTTTTCTAGGACAAGTTCTGTTCTAGAACTATGCACCCAGCCTTTTAAACTCTCATGAAACAATAAAAGTTATATTTTCTTAAATGAAATAATACAAAAATCTTACAAGATTTCCACTTAGGGTTTTATATACTCACTTATCCCCAGGGGAAAGGGTTACATGCTGTTCGCCTGCAGAATAGTTCTATTGTTCTGTTTCATGCAGATACTCAGCAGTGCAACCCCCAAATTGTAAAGTGTTTCTGGGGCTCAAGACTAGGGTTTGAATAAAGAAACAAAACTGCATGCAAATCATATACACTTGGAGGGAAAGAAATGTGGACAAAGGTAAAAAGCCTTCTCTGCAGTAAGGTTTTGCAAAGTCTGCAGCTCCTTGTGGAATATTCCATTGTGTAGGCCCTCTAAAACTCTGTAGAGTCTGCTGGAGTTCTTAGCAAGGGCTTAGCCTCTTTTGTTTACAGTGGAGGCTACAGTATTGGTCCCATATTGATAGCCACAGTTAAAACTAATCCCTGTTCAGATGCAATGGAGGACCATGAAAGTTATTTCTAGTGGAAGGAGCTGGGAGTTGCTCCCTCCCCATTCATGTTGGCTGCCTCCTCCAAGTTGCAAACTTGAGCTGTAAGCACTGAGAAGGCAGAACTGGCTCTTCAGTCTCTCACCAGCATGGGGTGGAGTGCTGCTGTCTTTCTGTGCATCACACAGCTGACTTCTACCTGCCTTTCTCACTGTCGACTCCCATATCCCTTCTCTCTATATGTGATTCAGATAATAGAGATAAGACAATAAGCTGCTTCTGCACCACCACTGGCAGCAGCAGACATCATCTCCCACCACCAGCACCCCCTTTTAAAGCACTGGTGATATTGGGAGATAAAGGGTGAAGGCCATGACAAGATCCTCTTAAGACAGAGGTGGGAAAACTACAGCCCATGGGCCACATCTGGCCCGCGGGACCGTCCTGCCTGGCCCTTGAGCTCCTGGTCGGGGAGGCTAGCCCTGGCCTCTTCCCTGTCCCCCCCCCCCCCGCCCCCCCCCCCCGCAGCCTCAGCTTGCCATGCCATCAGCGCTCTGGCCCGCCAAGGGGCTACGAGCTCCTGCAACTCTGAGCAGCATGGTAAGATGGTAAGAGGGCTGGGAGCCGGGGGGGGGGGGGCCGTTTGGATAAGGGGCAGGGGGTCCCGGGGGACAGGCAGGGGGCAGGGGGCTATTGGATCGGCGTGGGAGTCCCGTCAGGGGGTGGGGGTGTGGATAGGGGGCGGGGCAGTCAGGGGACAGGGAGTAGGGGGGGTTGGATAGGGGGTGGGGGGTCCTGGGAAGGGGTGGTCAGGGGACAAGGAGCAGGGGAGGTTGGATGTGTTGGGAGTTCTGAGGGGGGCAAGGAATGGGAGGGCGCGGGGGCCAGGCTGTTTGTCACAGTCTTCCCTACCCTGCCCTCCATACAGTTTTGCAACCCTAATGTGGCCCTCAGGCTAAAAAGTTTGCCCACCCCTGTCTTAAGACATGGGAAGAGACTGAAAACCCAAGGAGGAGAAAGAGACTCTAAATAGGCAATTGGGTGGTGAGGAAGAGAGACGGGAAAAGGAGGGAGATATGGGCCAAACCAATAGGGGACATTCCAATGGTCCCAGGGGAGACATTCTAGAGGGTGAAAGAGTCCAAGAGGAGAAGAAAGAGACTCAAGGAGTGAAATCCTGCCTTCTGTGAACCCCAGAAGTTGGGAGGTAGTCTTACCCTTAAAAGCATATTCCAGAAAGCTGTTTTGGTTCAGATAAATTACTTGGAACCCTTTTATTTCTACAGCGAGGATTCATTTACACTACATTGGTCTCACTGCATTGGTAACCACCATTATATTGTGTTTTCATTCACTTAGAGGTGATCCAAGTAGATCGTGCACAAAACACTCATTCCTTCTCTTGAAGGTAAAGTATTATGCTTGACCTGGAAAGTTGTCAGAAAATCAAATTCTACCTTGAAATTTGCTGCTGCTTTGCTTCCAAGAAGTATGTAGCTCTGATTTCCTCCTCCCCTCATCTTATCAGTCTAATTGGCAGCACACACTACAATTGTGTGTGTGAACCAGCAGACTATGATGCAATTTTTCTATTGCTCAAACTTCATAGAAATACAAGTGTCAATTCACACCTAAAGGCATATTATTTGTATTCAGAAGTAAGCCTCTATAGTAGAGCAGAATTCTTTTGTCATTATACCTGCTATGGATAAAGTAGCATTAGTTGCATGGTGATACTGATCCAACCGTTTAATGACAGGGTTCATGGACAGATGATAGCTTTCAGCAGTATTTTCAGACTGTACCATGATAAGCGTTTATTACTGTAGTAAACATATTTACAATAGAAGAATGATCTGTACCTAATTTATGAGGAAAAAATCTCAAAGCTGTCTTAGAACATTGAGGGAAACAATGTGAAATAATGACCTGCCACAGTACATCATGTTATCACCTCTGTGTGATTGTCATCTTAAGGCCCTAGTCCTACCAACACTGGAGTAGTTCCATTTGGCTCCTTTACTCATATGCCTAAGGGTTTGCAGGATTGGGGCCTTAAACTCTGCATGGATTTGTATATGACATATGACCCCCAACCCAAACCAATAAGCAAACAGTGGTGAACAAAATGTTTGCAATGGAATCCTAAACAAAGCTAACCTGATTTTAGATTTAGTTACAAACTCAAAATTCATACCATGCTGGTGGAACATTTTACCACGTTTTGCGAACCTGGGCTGGATTTTGAGGAAGCCCAGGTTAATTTAAGATTTAGCATTGAAATCATACAAAGTTCATCATTTCAGATGGCTTCCAACAAGAAAACTGTGTGAAGTGCCATGTTTCAACTGGGCATTGCTTTGAGAACTTTGAAGTTTGTGGGTTCATTTGAAGTGGAATTTCAAAGCATATCTTAGGGGAATTCAAACCTCTGCAAGAGTAAAACCATCAAAAATGTTTGTAAGAATTCCAGCAAAGTATAGCAGCTAAGTTTTGCACTGCTATGGTTTGGTATCCTTCTTATGTTTTTGCTGTTTCACAGCTTTTGCTGTTTTGTGCCAAGATTGGCCAGTGTGCTCTTCAATACTTTTTGTTGCATGCAGAGGGAATCATGTGTGGGGCAGAGAACCATGTGGATTTATCAAAGGACATTTTTTCCCTTCTGTGGGTTTCGTAAGTGGAAGTGGATGATATGGGATTTGGGCCTTTAGTATCATTTGAATGTATGTCTTTTGTTCAGTTCTTTGTAATTATTAAAATTTGCCCCTGGAATGCAATGATATATGGTCTAAGGCTCCCTGGGCAGACTGGGCCCAATTCTGCTCAGACTTTCACCTGAGCAACCTCACTGGAATCACTTTATAGTGTACTTCTGAGCAAAAATAGCTCTAAAAATCACTTGGAAGTTGCAAATCTTGATTGTCATTTTAGGCCAGTGGTAGGCGACCCCCGGGCCGCACGCGGCCTGTCAGGGTAATCCGCTGGCGGGCCGTGAGACAGTTTGTTTACATCAATTGTCTGCAATTCCCAGTGGCTGTGGTTTGCCGTTCCTGGCCAATGGGAGCTGCGGGAAGCAGCGCTGGTCGGCCGCTGCTTCCCGCAGTTCCCATTGGCTGGGAACAGTGAGCTGCGAACAGTCAATGTAAACAAACTGTTTTGCGGTCCGCCAGAGGATTACACTGTTGGGCCGGGTGCGGCCTGTGGGCCGCAGGTTGCCCATCACTGTTTTAGGCCTTGTGTCAGATTTCACCTACAGTGATTTTCCCCCTTTACTCACAAAATCATGCTCTCTGGGCAGACTGTAGAGTAGTCGGAGAGGTCAGTTTCAGCCCCAAGCCCTGGACCACAATGCAGGAGTGTTGCACACACCCCGTCTCCTCTTCCCCTCTGTAAATGCTGCTTCAGTATGTGGGCTGCGAGACAGGCTCCAATGGCTCCACAGACACCAGATCTATATAAACATGAATTTACAGCCCCTCCTTTGGCCTACCTTGGTCAGGCCCCCATTGTGGTGTCCCATATGACCTATGTGGGATTGGCAAGGAGACTTTTCCCACGGGTTGTATGGAATGCTATGGTACCTCTCTGTTACCAGCCAAGCCCCTCATGCAGTCCTTGTGCAAGGTGTAGAGGTCTTTTCAGTAGCCCTCTGCTCCATGGATAAATTTCATCCCCAGCGATCAGATTTTTATAAAGAGCTATAAACATCTTCAAATAATGGGCCAGATCCTCAGCTGGTGGAAATTAGCATAGCTCCTTTGCCTTAACAGAAGCTATGTGGATTTACACCAGCTGAGATTCCAGTTCATTGTTGGTAAATTGACTCTTAATTTGGTGCAAAGGGCCACTCTTTATAAGATGGCCCTTTGTTTTAATTAATATCTTCCTTAAATTAATAAATCCAATGAAGTTCTTCCACTCCTCGAGATCAGAGATGGCTGCCTCACCACCCCCAGGGCACAGTTTAATAACACTCAACACCATCCAGTCACTTGTTGTATTTTGTTGTTAATAAATACCTTCTGTGCACAACCCAAACTAGTCAACAATGATTATCATAAGTGAGATCCTGTGCATTCTTCTGTTGGCCCTCAAACTTATTTGGCCTTCACAAGATAATGACTTTTTTAATGTACTGCTTACAGAATTCTATTAGCATTTTGTTTAGGCTTAATAGAAATACTAGATGTTCTCAATATGAATGGAAATTCATTGTTGAAGGAAAGAACACAGTGAGGTCGTGTCTGACTTGGAAGGGTAGCGGAAACTGAATGAAAATAAAAACACTCGCCTGCTTTTAATGCTCTCAATTGTCCTCTCTCTCCTTGACTTCTTTGTAACACTACAATCTTTGTATTTCAAATTCACTTATGAAAAAGCCGTCTAGAAAAGGCAAAGCTTGAATATGGATGTACAGTAAGCACCTATTTTCCTTCTTACATTATTTATATATTTAAGTGGTTCTAAAAGTATCTCTGATATTAATTTGTTTTACAAGCAAGTGTTTTTAACTCTTTTTTTACAATTTGATATTGCAAAACATGCTTTTTACTGGACACGGCTGGATACTGGAGTCAGGTGCAGGAACCAGTGATTTCCCTACACCCCCCCTAGGGGGGGTGTACACCCCCCCTGAATTTTCCCAACACCCCCCCCCCCCAGTTTTGTGAACTAGTTACATGTAGTGTTGCCACTTTAGTGATTGTTTCGGAATTTGAATTGAAATTGAAACATTAATACACACTTTAAAAGCATATAAAGTGTATGATAAAACATAGACTAGCTTCCTTATACAGCTTTTGATTTTTGTGACTGTCAGTGCATTCATTTCGGTGATGTTGGCCAACCTAATAATTTCAAATGATGATTTGTAAGCAAAGTCTAAATGAGCTCTCCCTGACAGCTAGTGATGAGCTGAGGCTGGGGGGAAAGGCTTCAGGACCAGATTGTATTTACATTCACACCTAATCTACCTAGGTATCCAGCAAACAGAGCTGTGTTGCCCCAGTGAGGGATTTTGGCTGGGGTTGGGTTACAAATCACTTGAATGCGGGGGGTGGGGAGGGGGTAATGAAATGTTGTTTTTATTGTATGAGTAAAGGGCAGTAGAACTGTCCTTAGCCTGTGCTGATTGAGGGCATCAAGAGAGAGGGTGGGGACAGGTGTTTTGCTTGATGGTCTGCCTGAGTCACAAGTACTATTTGACCTGCGCCTCTCCACTGTTTAAAGACAGAGCTGATTAGGCTTCATAGAAAGTCTTTTGGGTTGTTAAGTGACCACTAGAGCTGAAATCTCTGATAATCAGGTCTTAGTGCTTAGACCTGCTGTGGGACAGTGTTTCTGTGGAAGAGATGCCCCAGTCTGCACTAGCACCGAGGTTCCTCCCACCCCGAAGAGCTGAAATCACTGAGAGTCGGGTGGAACCGCGAGAGACCGACTCACAGAGGTCACAGTGGCAGGTGGCAGCAGAAGATGACAGTGTAGGGCTATTGGGGCAGAGCAATAGAGTGAATGGTGGCATGACAAACAACAGCGACCAGAGCATTGGATTTAGGGTGACCAGATGTCCCGATTTTATAGGGACAGTCCCAATTTTTGGGTCTTTTTCTTATATAGGCTCCTATTACTCCCCACCCCCGTCCCGATTTTTCACACTTGCTTTCTGGTCACCCTAATTGGACTATGCTTTAGTGAGCTTTCTCCAGAAGCTATATTTGTGACTGGGAAACTTATATAAATATATGTTTCCTAGTAGGCCAAGATTTTAAAAATGCATTATTTGCCAAGATCATTATCTCACATCATCGCTATCTCAAGAGGTCATTACCTTGGGGAGTTTCTGTACTAAACTTCTTTATTATTATAATTATTTTTTATGTAAGAATGGCTATATTGGGTCAGATCAATGGTCCATCTATCCCAGTATCCTGTCTTCCGACAGTGACTGTTCCAGGTGCTTCAGAGGGAATGAACAGAACAGGGAATCATAGATTGATCCATCCCCTGTCGTCCACTCCCAGCTTCTGGCGAACAGAGGCTAGGAACATTCAGATCATGATGTTGTATCCCTGCCCATCCTGGCTAATCTTCCATGAACTTACCTAGTTCTTTTTTGAACCCTGTTATAATTTTGGCCTTCACAACATCCCTGGCAAAAAGTTCCATGGGTGACTGTGCGTTGTGTGAAGAAATACTTCCTTTAAAACGTGATGCAATAGCAATTTTTGTTTTAAACTTACTGCCTATTAATTTCATTGGGTGATCCCTGGTTCTTGTGTTAAGTGAAGGGATAAATAACACTTCCTTATTCATTTTCTCCTCACCAATCAAGATTTTATAAGACTCTATCATATCCACTCTTAGTCGTCTCTTTTCCAAGCTGAAAAGGCCCAGTCTTCTCTCCTCATATGGAATCTGCTCCATACCCCAATCATTTTTGTTGCCCTTCTCTGTACCTTTTTCAATTCCAATATATCTTTTTTGAGATGATGTGACCAGAACGACACGCAGTATTTAAGATGTGGGCATGTCATGGATTTATATAGTAAAAGTGGAGGAGCTTGGTTTGCCAGACTGATCAGCTAAGCCAATTCTGACAACCTATGTGAAAAGGCTGCAAAACACCATGCTTCTGGACTGCATCAATATGCAGAAAGTCTTATAAGCCAGTCACTGTCAAAGCCAATTTTAGAAGAACTTAATGAGGCTGTTAAGAATGCTGGAGACACAACTCAGTTTATGTGAACCAACACTGCTATTGCATCACACTTTCTATTTAAGCAAGAGATACCACACACTACAAACTAGAGGCCTATGTTATGTGCATTGTCACTTGTTAATCCTGAAGGTGGACATTGGTTCCAAACAAGACTGGCAAATGCTCACTATCTTTCTGCAAAAAACTCAGCTGACTCTCTTGAAACATGTGGTGCAACAGTGAAAGACTCAAGAGTTGAAAAAGTGAAGAATTCTCTCACTATATTAAAAATCCATGTGCATACATGGCCGACAAATGCACCAGTGCAAATAGGCATCAAGTATTAAGTCATTACGTATGTTATCTTGATGTCCATGGTAGGCCAGTAGATGCATTCTAGATTTTCAGGTTATAGAAGACACATCAGCTGCATCTGTGACATCTTAGAAGAGTTAAATGCTTGTAAATTGAACACCAAACAGTTGGCTACTTGTGCATTTGATGGAGGTACAAACTTCTCTGGAAGACATAGTGGAGTACAAGCTTTGCTCAGAGAAAAGTGTAACCCTAATCTTTCCTATACACACTGTAGAGGCCATCTACTCCAGCTAGCACTAGTACAAGCTGCAGAATCTTCAAAAGACATTAAAAAGCCATACATTTAATGGCTTTTTATACTCTTTTTCAGCAAGAGTCCAAAGATACACTGGGATTGAAGTTAAAATGAGTCCAACCTGGGAAAACCTGCTGGCTTTCTCATGAGTGATTCTTGGCAGTTGTCTTAAAATTACTGCAACCGTTATTACTGGCTTTAGAAAGTATCCACCAAGATAGGACAGATCTAAGTAGTGAGGCTGGTGGACTACTTTTGTTACTAAGTTCAGAGAAGACTATCGCCATTCTCTCTCTTGTAAATCTACTGTTGAAACCACTTGGGTCATTAAACAATGTAATCCAGGCATCTGCTACAACAGTAGTAGATCTTTGTTCAGAAATAGAAGCTATCCTTGGATCAATCAGAGATATCCATTGAAAATGTACTGGAAGAAGCAAAGACTTCAGTCCAGAAGCTGACTAATGAAGGTACTTATATTGACTCCATAAGTGAAGAGGACAAGAAGTGTTTGTTAAGCCAGCTGAAAAAGTACAAAGACTTGATTCTTACAAATCTACAATAGAGATTTTGGGATTCTATTCAACCTCCATGTAGCTTTTACAGATGCCTGTCTTATAAAACACCTACAGTTGAGTGGAGTGAGGCACTACCAGCAATGGGGCTGCCATGTGCTCACGGCAGAATAGAGAATTTTGAACACAGCGTGGAATATCACACGATGAACGAATGAAGATTTAACTTCAACTTCTTTATCATTACTAATGGGTCGACCCAATCTTTGTTCTATGTTTCCTGGGATGAAAGTAAGAATTCATCTCTTGCTAATCCCGGTCAAAACAGCTACATTTGAACATATTTTTTCCTCATTGAATAGAATTTTGTGTTCTGAAAGAAGTCGCCTTCTGCCTGATCATGGGCATATCATGAAGGACTGGAAGTAATGGACACACAAGAAGACATCAAAGAGTGCAAAATTACAACAAGAAACCAAGACTGATGTAGATGTACTGCTTCATAGTAGGCTTGAGTAGCCAACTTTAATTTTTGTGATGGTTTTAAAACATGAGTTAAATCTAATAATAGTTTTTACTATGGTGCCATACAGCCCACCTTCACCCTCAGTCTCACCCCTCATCGGCCCTGACACCCCCCCTGTAAATTGGAACACCCCCCCTAATTTCAATTCCTGGGGAAACTACTGGCAGGAACTATGGGTGCTGCCGTACCCCCTGGCATGAAGTGGTTTCCATCATATACCAGGTTTACAGTTTGGTTCAATGGCTCTCAGCACCCACACTTTAAAAATTGTTCCAGCACCCCCGCCTGGAGTATTCGTGGTCTGATAAATTAGGAGGTATTACCCAGAGACTTCAGAGGAATGGCTGCTTTCCAGCCTCCTAGATGACTGCAGCAGAAACATTTAATAGCTTTAGCAGATGTATTGGGCTTAGGGAAGGGGTTGCAAAGACATTTCAGTGTCTACAAGTTTAGAGTTAAAATTCACATCTCAATGACATTTTCTCACAGTTGCCTATTTTCAGGTTCACTATTGAAAAAAACAGTGTGATTTTTTAAAAGTAGCTTTACATTTTATTTCATATAGAAAATTCCAAGATTAGTTTGGATGCACACTCAGACTTCATCTGAACTATGAGGCTGCAAAACTGGGAATAAAATCTCACAAGTACAGAACTGAAGTGTACATTCAGGTATGTCAGGCTTTCGGCGAGACCAGGAATACTATAAAGATAGCCATGATTATATTACACAATTTTGTCACTTCAGCATCCTGAATATAAAGGAACAGGAAGTGGGTAAGAACAACAAGCTATAATTCAATAGAATTCAGTCAATTTTTTTGTTTGTTTTAAACTTCAAAATGAAGAATTGGTTTGAGCTTTGATCTAAAGTTTAGATCATTTCCAGTGTTATCAACTCTCAATTTTTATCATGTTGTTGTTGTTGGCGTCCGTTAGTCTCGAGAGACGATGGATATGCGCCCATGGGGAATATTTAGTTGATGGTTGTGCAGCGTCTGTTGTGGCTGTAGAGCCCCACACGAGAGTGGCAGTCTCGACTGCATTTGCTGCATTTGAAGGCGGTGCCAGCTGTGGGTTGGAGCCGCTGCTTCCTTTTTCGTTGAACCCGCTTTTCCTCTGCAAGCTGCCGCAGCTTGTCTTCACCAGTTTTCAATCCAGTGGTCAGAGCGTGTCTCCATCTGCATCTGTCCTGGGCGAGCTCTTCCCGGTGTTCTACTTAAAGCCCTACCTCCTGGATTCATGTGACTGTGAGAATCTGTTTTCATTTTTTAAAAAGGTAAACCTTATGGTTACAGAGAAAAGCTTGTGAGTGTGATCTGAATGTGTCCAAAAGGTCCAAAACCCAGAAAGGTGGGAAAAGCAAAAACAAACAAAAAACCACCAAATGTATTTTTTTTAAATCTCATGATGTTTTGGTACCTTGCTCATGATTTTTGAACACTTGTTGGCAATGCTGAAATCCTCATACATAGTTACTGCTGATAGGTACATGTTATACCTAACTGAAATAACTAAGATAGATTTTTGTCTAACAATTTCATCCATCCCTGGTCTAAGCTCTTGTTGTTTAGTTACAGATATAGAAACTCTTCCTATATCTTGCTTTTCTTCTTCACTGATTATGCTAGTATTAAATGTTACCTGATTCTTTTGTGGCACTACTTGTTATGACTGAATATGTAAAAAACAAGAAAAATCTGTTTCAACCAAGCCTTTCATATTTTATTTTACTTTGAGAATATTCTTCCACATGGCTGTTTGATGTCTGAAGTACAGAACACTATATCATAACATACTACTCCATAACATAAAATATTGATAGAAGAGCATTTGTAGGTTAGTTCTGAACACCATTAGCATTCATTATAAACATATACATTTCTATATCACATAGATGCTGATTATCTCCCAGGAGCAATCTTTTAGAAGGGATGATTGTATTTAGTACATCCAGTGTGTGTGTGTGTGTGTGTGTGTGTATAACAGTATTATATCTATCTATCTATATAGTGTGCATTCAGGTATCTATTATAGATAGATAGATATAATACTGTTACTGTATTTATATCTATCCATATGAAGACAGCACCAAGCCTGCATTCTCTACTGATTTACAATTAATCTGAAAGGATAGGAATTATAACAACAACATTTTCCAGCACATCATGTCAGAGCTCAGAATTGTTTGTAGTCTAAGAAATAATTGTCCTCAACATCCAAACACTATTGTAAAAGCTTGAAATAATTAAATGTAATGCAGAGTCTGTCAGTTACTTTTCATTTGAAGGAATTGCTAAATTGTTACTGATGTGGTTTCATTAGGTGATGGTGCTTTTTTTTTTCTTTTTAAAGAGAATGAAGCATTTAATTCATTAGATTTAATCTTAAATGATCCATTTTAAATAGACTTATAGAAGTATATTCATCCCTTCTTCAGGGGTGAAATTCAGAGAACTTTGCAGCATTATCCATGTGGCGCTGTGCATCCCTTAAGACAAATGTGAATAGAGACTTGTATAGATCCCCTGAGCTATGGAGTGCATTTCACCAGAAGGTCAGATCTTTGCTGATTCATACCAGGTATATTGAATTCATTAAATTCAGTGAAACTATGCTGATTATCATCAATGGAGGATCTGGCTCTTAAATATTTAGCAGGAGGTAACTACAGTGTTGTGAAGATTCTCAGCGAATTCACTCTGGGAACCTGAGGTCTATTTCAACAAGCACACATTCCCCTGTCACCCTATTACATTGATCCTACAGCTTAATGGCTCTTCTACTGACAGTCAACTAAATATTGAATGTCCCTTCTAGTGCTTTGTCTTTTTATTTCTGAGCTTTTCAAGGAAACTGATTAAGTGCCTAATTATTTGAATAATCAAGGCAATGGATATTTGATTGCTACCATCAAAGAGGGAGCCATAATTTCTTAACTGAAATATGTGGTTAATATTGCATTATTTATAATGCAAAGAAAATGATAATTTCCTAATACATGCTTTTGTTAATGGTGCTTTTGCTTTGGTACACTGGCTCTTTGAATATGTTGCAATGGATGAATTTTGAACATAGTGCCATACCTGGGATGAATTTGGGCCTATATATTTCGTTATCTAAAGCTTATCATTATCGTGTCTGAAAAGCTGTGGGGTAGCCTCTCTGAAATGGTCTGTCTCACTGTGGAATTTTCCATATCACATGAAGTAACCCCACAATTGGCCATATTGGTTGACAGTGTCAGTAAAGAAGCCAAAGTCTGAATATGCATTGAGATTGGGCTGGCCTCTGCATTGGCATGGAGATTGAATTATCTGTCACCACTGGATGTGGTCTCCTCAGGTCAGGGTCGAGACACGTTGGCAAGCCGAATGGGATATGCGCATTGCCACCACCTATATTATTCCCATTTTGACTAACCTTATGCCCCTTTGCCCCATGCCCAACAGGACACATACCAATCTAGGAGCATGATGCCCGCCCTCCCTCCTCCCCCACCAATCACACCCATCATTCACCATTACTGGTGTTAAGATTGGCTCAGGTTACTCTAAAAGAAGTTCTTTGAGTCTGAATTGATCTGATGCTATTAGAATTCAGGGAAAAGGGGACCACAATCTTCACAGTTCAGACAAACCCTAGGCGGATAAGGGACTTTCCATCAAGAGCAGGTGCTCTCTGAAGAGATATTGTCAAGTTTATGAAACCGGTAAAAGTACCTTCCCTTGCAGTTGTCCATGTAAAGAAAGAACCTTCAAGATTTCATGCATTTGTGTTTGTCTATATATCTCAAATTAACAATTGCTACTGTTCAAGATATACGATGTAGGAAAGGCGGGCATGTGAACTTTAGTCTCAGATGACTTGGTACATGTGTGCTATGTAAGGAGAACAGAGACATGTAGCAGCTTATATGTCACCAACAAACTGCTTGTAAATATCTATCAAAAGGTCCATGGCCCCCATTTATGTAGTATCTGCGTGCCTCATAATCTTTAATGTATTTTTCCTAACAGCACCTCTATGAGGTAGGGAAGTGCCATTATCTCTGTTTTACACATCAGGAATTGACGCACAGAGAGGCTAAGTGACTTGCCCAAGGTCACACAGGAAGTCTGTAATAGAGCAAAGACTTGAACCCAGGTCTCCCAAGTCCTAGGCTAGAACCTGTCACTGGCCCATACTTCCTGTCTATGTATAAAACACATTTACAAAGACTGAATCGGTATGAAAACATCAGTACTGGACAACTGTCAAGGTAGACAACCATTTAGATCTAAAAACCATGGCAGCTTCCTCTGAGCATAAAACTCAGAAGATACTTGACAAACATTGGTCCAGATCTTTGCCTGTGTTGCCCTACACCCTGCCAAAGCTGAGCTAGTAGTCTAGAGAGGATAGTCCCTGCATAAGGGTGATCCTGATATGGCATACAGGCAACACAGAAACTCGTATGCCACACCCCTTTTTTGCTGTTGGTGTGGCAGTGAAGGGAGAAGTGTGATCTCAATGTCACAAGCCAGCTCTTGGTTTTTGGCCTCTTTGCAGTCACTAATTTACAACAGTCCTCAGACAGTTTTAACACAATGGCTGGTAGAAGGCACATACTGAGCACCACAAGGGTCAGGGCAGTACATTACATCAGCTTTGCACACCTTTATCTGACTGGAGTTGTGGCAGTACCCAGAGATCTGTACTCTTAACTGTGTAGAAATTAAGCAGGCTTATATCAGGATTTTCCAGTATCTCTTATACATTCGCTTAGGTGGAAAAATCGTTGTTATCTATTTGGATGCATTTACTGAAAACATACCCAGAGGGGACATCAGTGCTTCATCATGTATTAGTGTTGGTCAAACAAACAAACAAAAAAGGTGGAAAAAATTGCAGGAATTATTTTTACTTTTTTTAAAATTTCAAACAATATTGAAATTTTAAAATTTGAACAACATGTTTTTATTATAAGACACTTCCAACCAGCTGGAAAGATGGGTCAAAACCTGCATGTTTTCATCATAGAAATTAGGTATTTCCCATCAAAAACTGAATTTGCAATGATATTTTGCTAACAATGTGAAAATCAGAAAACTCTATCCATCTCTAATATTTATAACTCTCCTGGATGGATTTCATCCACAGAAATTTCTCATAAATGTACAGACCGCCTGAGATAGCTACTAAGCAAAGAAATTACAGAACAATTAAAAGCACTGCCAAGAGCATGGCAGTACTGTTCAGAGAGGGAAAGGCTTTCCCCGTCTTAAGGCTAAAAAGGGAATAAAAGGAAGAAGTCTGTGCTACATCTAACCCATCTTCTATTACAAATCCTAAATCATCATATTTATTCTCCTTTGTAATTGTACCTACAGGACATAAATGGTCCAGAAGTAAAGCTACAGAAATTAAGTAGGGAAGACTCCAAGTCAAAGGGCTCCCCTAATTATTAATGATAAAGTGTTTCAAGTCACTGTAATATTAAAAACAATCATGGTCCTGCAGTCAGGTGGGAAATAATCTGAACTACGGAAATAATCTGAAATTCAATGGGAAGAAGAAACCTGTAAAAAAATAACACTGACAGAGCCCTACGGGTAATAGTGCACAGAACATGATTTTTCTTATTTGCATTGCACTAGTGCCTAGGGACCACAATCAGGGATCAGGCCCCATTGTGCTAGGCATTGTATCCACATGTAACAAAAAGCCAACCATTGCCCTGAACAGACGACGGTCTATAATGAGGGGTGACAGGTGGATATATTAGCCAGTGAGTAAGCGCAATGTAATGGTGAGACCATTATAATTAGCATAATAAGACATGAATTTGCCATGTGGCAGGTCAACTAAAATGCAAATGCCATCATAGGCTGCATACCCAATAGATGTTTCATTGAAGATTAGGAGGCTGCAGTAAAAGACTACATTCCTAGAGCTATATTGTTGCACTCCTTTGGACTCCCTACATTTCAACAAAAATGACCAGGGCCTGGAAGAACTTGACTTATGAGAGGAAATAAAAAAAGAAAGCTATTTAGGCGTGGCTTGGCTACGAGATTGCTTAGGGTAGACGTAGCAGCCTACAGATATTTGACAAGCATAGATAACAAGGATGAAGAAGAATGATTTAGGGTGATGTTTCATTGTGTAAGTAAGAATAATTGGTTGAAATAAATAAAAGAAAGAATCATCACATTATAGGATAATCTCCAAGGGTACATCTATGCAGCAAAAAAAAAAAACAACCAACAAAACTCTCCATGGCAGCAATTCTCAGAGCCCAAGTCAGCTTACTTGGGCTCTCGGACTTGTGCTATGGGCTAAAAATATCAATGTAGACATTCCCACTCAGACTGAAGCCCAGGTTCTGAAACCCAGTAAGGGTGTGGGTCTCAGTGCCCAGGCTCTAGCCTGAGAGGGGAGGTCTACATGGCTATTTTTAGCCCTGTAGTGTGAGCCTGAGTCAGTTGACCTGAGCTCTGAGACTCGCTACTGTTTTCTGCAGTGTAGACGTATGTCAAGATGAATTGGGGAAATTTGCATCACAGGGGACATTTAAAACTAGACTGGACAAAACACTATAAAATATGCTGTGAGTAATATGCACTGGCAGGGAGATGGAGCCAGTGAGCTAAATCTTTTCCATCTCTACTTTCTTTGGTTCTCATCCTGATGGCTCACTGGGACTCCTCTTTCTGCAAACTTATATAAGATTGATGGGACACCAAATATTGCCATAATTCCCAGTTATGCAGAACTTCTAAGAAGGCTATCACCACATTAGTCTATCAGTGCTGTTGAATACTGTAATTCAAGTCCCGAAGCACTGCTAGTCAAAATTAAGGTGGCCACATCCTCTGGTCCTGCTGTAGATAGCTAGAAATTAGCTGTGCTACCAATGGGTAAGAAAACACCATCTGCTCTTCAGAAGTGAAGCTATGATATGTTTTCCTTTTTTATGTTCAGGTTTCATAACTGAACAGGAAGGTTCCCTTTAACTTTGTAGACAGGAAATTATTTAGTTCATGCTGCTAATGATAATGCTAAATGTCTTTTTTAGGAGTCCTCAAAATGACAAACATCTGTCTAATTATTAACATACAGGAACAGGTTTTCATTATGGAAGATAACAACAGAATGATGATTTGTGGTGTTCTCTACCGATCTTGAAAGGGATGGGAATAGTAAAAGAAACACATAATTGACATTGTAATATCCCAAGATTACTGTCTCTTAATAAGTCTGAGACTTGAAGAATGAGATTGAAGCATAAATCCCCGGAAGAGACTTTCAGGAGAATAACTGACGATTATTGGGACGGAGTTTCAGCTTCAAGTTTTAAGATGTTGGGGGGAAGGGACATAAGCTCAACTCGGTAGGCAGCAGAGTCACTCACCACCTGGCTGATTACTTTTTCTATAGCGGAAAGTTGCCATAGCTGGTCTAGTTCTAAACAACAGATCTCACATATAGCCTTTGTTTTAAATTGCATTTCTGCCCCACCACAATCTGACTCGTTTCCCTCCAAGTCTACAAGATTGAAAAGGGCACAGCAGACTATGTAAGACTTACAGAAATTGCTGCTGCCAATCTCAGGGGGAAATGTTGGATAATTCCTCACTTATAGATTAATTACACTGAGGTGATTATGCCACAAATAGCAAGATAGCACTAGGGTGAGGGAAATAAGTGAAACAGATTTTCTGAGCGTGGCACACAGCAGCAGTGATTGATAAGAAACGGCCGATTTCTAACTGCAGGACACTTTTTTTTCATCTTTTCCGATTTACTGGTGCATAAAGTTCATTAGTGTTTAGCACTGTTAAGAAGCCCAGGAACTCTAGTATCTGTCTTCTCATTGATCTTCTTTCTCTTTACGTTGGACCCTGCTTTCCCATTTGTTCCTGCTAGAGTATTGCTTTTAAACAATGGCCTGATCCAAAGCCTGGTTAAATCCATGAGTGTCATTCCAGAGACTTCATTTGACTTTGGATCAGGCTCTATAACTCTCTTACCCTGTTCTTAGAATAGGACGGAGCTAAAGCTATGCCTACACTTATGGCAGGATGTAGAGTATATACCCGGGGTGGCCAAACTTACTGACCCTTTGAGCCGCATACGACGATCTTCAAAAGTTCAAGAGCTGGGGCAGGAGGCACCTGCTGGTGCTTGAGCCCCGCTCCCGCTGAAGCCCCAAGACCCTCTTTCCCGCTGGGCAGAAGCCCCTACCCCACCACCCTGCTGCAAGGGCCTGATTTTAGACTCTGATTCTTGGCTGAATTGGGGCACATTTACACTACCTTCTCTGAAATAAAGTGCCCATGTAGCCAGCCATGGGAGGATCATCTGGAAGATTGTGTCCAGTTCTGGTGTCCACAATTCAAGAAGGACATTTATAAATTAGAGATGGTTCAGAGAAGAGCCACAAGAATGATTATAGGATTAGAAAACATGTTTTATAGTGATAGACTCAAGGATCTCAAGCTATTTAGCTTAACAAAGAGAAGATTAAGGGGTGATTTAATTACAGTCTGTAAGTACCTAGATGGGGTGCAAATATTTGATAATGAGCTCTTCAGTTTTGCAAAGAAAGGAATAACACGATGTGATGGCTTAAAGTTGATGCGAGACAAATTCAGACTGGAATAAGGCATATATGTTTTAACAGTGAGAGTAATTAACCACTGGAACAATTTACCAAAAGTCGTGATATATTCTCCATTATTGACAATTTTTAAATTGAAATTGGATGTTTTCCTAAAATTTATGCTCTAGGAATTACTTTGGGGACGTTTTATGGCCAGTGTTGTACAGACTGTATATCAGACTGTATACGATCACAGTGGACCCTTCTGGCCTTGTAATCTAGGAATCTATGGATAAAATGAAATCTCCATGTGGATCGTCCAGAGGCACACAACTAGCATAACTGCTCCTGTACCACCTTCCTTCCTGCTGATAGCTTGTGAGGTGTGGCTGGGAAAAAGAGGCATGGTCAGGGGATTAGTGCACCCTATTGATGCCTCGCTGCTATATTGGTCCCCTTTAGTGTAATTTAGAGTAGCCATCGGGTTATTCTAAATTAATCCAGGTGAGTGGAACTATGGCAAAAATGGCTCAGGATTAGGGAGCACAAAGGTGCCTTTAACTCCCCCTCTTGAGTTGTGTCCTTTATTGAGAATCAAATCCTTGTTCTTTCAGACTCCCATTGACTTCTGTGGACTTTTGATGGCAACTTAAATTGTGACTGTATTAACATTTATGTTGATGAGCAGTAATTCTGAGGAGGGGTTTGAACAAATGAGAAGTAAACTTACCAACTTACACTGATGGAAAGTACCTGAAAAGTATTTCAACATTTTTGAAACCAGGGACAGGTTTTCTGCCTTCCTAAACTGTGTCAGGGAGATCTCAGGGACCAGCAACAGTCCATGGACCGGTCGTTGAGAAACACTGCTCTAGATACCGTTTTTTTAAACCTATAAATCTGCCCATTTTTTCATCCCGTCGACCTGAGTGACTGTCTATCTCTTCCTGTGGTATTCTAATAGATGTGCACGGGGCTAGAACTATAAATGAAAGGGTGCTATCAGCAATGTGTGTTTGGTAATGGGTCCTTGGCTATGAAACTCACTTCCTGCCTTGGTAAACCAGAACCTTGTCTGATGACCTGTTCCTACTAGTCTCAGCTGTTATAATGGGTAGGATTGAAGTGGGTTTAAATGATAACTGAGAGGAGACCAAGAAAATATTCTGGATGGAGATTGAAATGGATGATATGTGAGGGTATTGGAAAGGTTTCCTGAAGGATTTTTTTAAAGATAAATTTAATCTATTTGTTGAAAATTATTGGGTCAGATCCTCCAGCCAGGACAAATTGGCATACCTCAGTTGAATCCAATAGTTTCATGCTAATTTAAACCAGGTTCTGGCCCTCTATTTGTTTTTTTAACTTGTGATGCACTTACAAAATGAGAGAAACCCAGAAAAAGTCTAAATAAATACACCTGGCCAGATACTTGTGGGCTGCTTTGGTGACTAGTGTTTTTTTTGTCAAGCACTGTATGAAAATGAAATCTGAGTAAAATATCCAGGTTTGTTGATGAAGGATACCAATAGTGGAAATTAAATAAATAAAATTTTACTTCAGCTGGTAAATCTTCTTATAGTCAAGCGGACATCTCATCAGCAACACTTATTGTAACTACCTTTCCTGCTTTTTTCTTGCTGGGATAATTCTGCTCAGGGAATATTTCTGGGTGATATCTCTTTCAGTGACAGATGTTTGCACTGATACTTCACATGATAAGAGCAAAAATAGACACCACATCAAATTAACGTGCAATGAAAACATAGTAGCATGAATGGAAGAGGCACAGAACCATTTTATTTTCCCTGCTATCTTCAGACAGTAATTTTGTGGCCCTAAGTACAGTTACAAAGGAGTAATTGCTTTTACATTACATACAAACATAGTCTAATTCAGCATTAATGTCTGACAATCAAGCTGTCATCTTTCCAAAAGTACTTGCTATCTAGAAGAACTAGAAGGAGAGATTCTGCTCAGGGGCATTTTGACATGGTGATATCTGTTGGAGTGACAGATGTTTATGCTGAAACTGTCTGATGTTTTTAAGGTTTATGCACATTTCATTAAATAAGTGCTAAATGATTTCCTGTATCCTTAAAGTTCAGGTTAGAAGGTCTCCCTGGTAGAAATATGTCAATGCCACACAAAAATAAGAGTACTATTTTCGTGCCAGGATTTTCAAAGCAGAAGAAGCCATAGGGATCCAGCACCAATGCTTATGTATGTGATAGACATGGGGATTGCACGAAATACATGGAGCTGCCATTCTCTGATAACTTTTCATTTCCCCAGAACAATGCTTTATTAGGATGGGGAAAGTATTCCTAAGAATATAAGGGATTTTACTATGTGAAGTGGCATGATGGTCCCCATTGACCCAACTTTGATTTGCAAGCTGATGGTGAAATTACTTTGGCTTTTGGTATAAACACAATTAACTTCGCTGGAAAGGTGGTGATGTGATGTCTTGGAGTGAAATTCACTCTTGTGCAAAGGACCAGCATAAGGCCTATGCATAATTTAAGCCTTCAATAGGCTTACATGGAATGTAAGTGGTGCATATGTTTCATGCTGGCCCTCTAGACAGGGCTGAATTTCATCCTTGGAGGATAAATTATAGAATTTCTTTCCCATCAGAATGACTCTTGACTGTAATGTGGTGCAGGAGTTTAATTCTTCATTCAGACAATATGCAATGGTCCAAACGAGGAGGAGGAGGAGGAGGATTACATGGATTGAACAATGTTTTGTATTCTTTGTGTACAAAGTCTTGTTAACCTGTCACTGCTAAAT
Organism: Macrochelys suwanniensis; assembly: GCA_033296515.1. Lineage (NCBI taxonomy): Eukaryota > Metazoa > Chordata > Testudines > Chelydridae > Macrochelys > Macrochelys suwanniensis. Next base: position 12,083,651 of record CM065783.1, read on the forward strand.
GAATGATGTTTTGTCTCTGTGTGTACTTCAGGCTGTGCCATATTTTAAGAAACAGAACTTGGGTAAACTATTTGAGCTCCAAAACTACTAATTAGGGAAGATGTGTAGCAATATATTTTTTCTTTTTTTAAAATCAGGAAAGCACTTATGATTGAATAGATACAGAAAAAAGAAAGTGAGACTACAGATAGGAGAACTTGCAGATTTCTTAGTATCTTTTAAAGCCAGCAACAGAAATTCAGTCATTTTTTCTAGTCTCACATAACTAATACAACAGAAACCTGAGGCCCCAAGTCTGGAAGCCGTTACTCACACAAGCTCAATTGGACCACTTGCATGAGCAAACCTCATTTACAATCAGAAACACAATACTCCTGATCATACACGAGAGAAGTAAAATCAGGAAATTAAAACAGAAAAGCGGGAGAGGGGGAGGAGTTTAAATAACATATGAAGAAGAAAGGACTTACAATTTATTGGTGTGAAGCTATGTTATAGGCCCTGATCCGCTAAGTGGCTCTGTGCAGACAGATCTTGGGTCTGTGTAGCACCCCACTGATTTCAGTGCAGCTCCCTGCTGACAAAAAGGTCCACACAATGCAATAGCATATAGTTTCATAGGTCCTCAATTCAACAGCCCATCCTTATTCTGCAAAACACTTAAGCACATGTTTAATTTTAGGCAGTTGGGAGAATAAGCACAGGGTTGTTTCATGTTGATCTATGTACACAGGGAGTCCTGGGATCTGATGTACCTTTTCCTGGACTCTTCTGCTGCCTAGTTAGCAGCTGTAAAGGAAACCCAGCCAATGGTGGCTGTTCGAGGCGCCTGTCTATACACCTACAGGGTACGTCTAAGCTGCCCTTAAAAAACCCAAGTCTCAGAGACAGGGTCAGCTGATTTGGGCTTATAGGTTTCAGGTTGAGGGCTATAGAATTATAGTGTAGATGTTTGGGCTCAGGCTGGAGCCTGGGCTCTGAGACCCCGCGAGCCCGAATCAGCGTGAGCCTGAACATCTAGATTGCTACTTTTATCCCCAATGCCCGAGCCCCACAAACCCGAATCAGGTTCTGAGACTCGGTGCCATGGGTTTTATATCACAGTGTTGTCATACCAACAGTGACCTCCATAGATCTCTCTGAGAGATGGCTTGTGTCTCCCCAGAGACGGTATGGCATGTCCTTTCACATCCCCCGATGACCTTGCTGCCGGTCTTAAATATGCCTGTCTTTTTGGAAAATAAGGTGGTTTATTATTTTTTTTTAGCAATTTAACAAACACCTCAAAAATGATGAATCAAGTAACTTATAGTTATTGCTTATAGTCAACTGGTGAATGATGTGTAATTTTTAAAAAGGCTATATTCACTCTAATAAACAAATATAACATGCTTCCAAATGAAATTATATCAAGTTGAAGGTCAACAATGGTTCAAATTTGAGATAAAATATTATCTAAAAATGTCTGAGTTGATAATGAATATGCTTTTATGGTGTTACATGATTCTATATGATTTAATGCATAATTTTGTCTATATTTAAAGTAGAGAGGCAGCATGGCGTCGCTGACAGGTCATTGGACTAGCAGTCAGGAGGCCTGACTATTCCTTGGCAAGTCTATTTCCCACTCTGCCACTGACCAGCTGTGTGACTTTCTATTCCTTTCTTTCCCTTTTATTTGTCTGTCTTTTCTCTCTTGTCTCTTTGGGGCAGGGATTGTCTCCTATTATGTGTTTGTGGCCCCACTGTACAATCTCAGCTGAAACCTCTAAGCACGACTGTAATAATAATAATATTAACAATCTGATGCATTATATAATCTTGCAACTAGAGCAATAGTAACATTCTGAGAGAACAATTGCTTTTCAGTTTCTTTAGGGTGATGTAGTAAATGGAGCGTGTTAAAGAATTTGGTAGCGTGTGGTGATTTTCTGAAGTTCAGCCTCTCTCTTTTTTGTTAAGATAGAAATTGGAATGCAGGCACTTTAGCCTTGCAGGAATTTTAAATAGTCAAAGACAGGTATGCTTTCTTTTGGTATTTTCTCTGACTTCAGCACAAAACACACCTTACAGTCTGCCTTTTTCTTTTTCTTCTTCCTCCTTTCAGATTATTTGTCTGCCTTACAGGTTGTTTGAAGACTTTTAATGTATGAGTTTTACTAAGAATTTTTACCTCTGAAAATATAAGGTATTAGAGGAATGGCAGATTGTTCCAAGGAAGAAAAAATATTAGACCAGGTTCTTCACATAACATGGATAGCTGGAAGCTGATAAAAAACAGTGTATGGGAGATTAAAACATACATTCCAAAGAGAAATGCCAGTCACTATGCAAGGGTTTAGGTTATAGAAGTAGACTCTGATCCTGACATTATCTACAATATTACTTAAGGAAAGATCCATGAGAAATTCACCAGTCCCAGATGGAATATTGGAACTCGATGCCAAGTTCTGGACCAGGGGTAGGCAACCTATGGCACGCATGCCAAAAGCGGCACACAAGCTGATTTTCAGTGGCACTCAAACTGCCCAGGTCCTGGCCACCAGTCCGGGGGGGGGCTCTGCATTTTAATTTAATTTTAAATGAAACTTTTAAAACATTTTTAAAACCTTATTTACTTTACATACAACAATATTTGTGTTACATATTATAGACTTATAGAAAGAGATCTTCTAAAAACATTAAAATGTATTACTGGCACGCAAAACCTTAAATTAGAGTGAATAAATGAAGACTCGGCACACCACTTCTGAAAGGTTGCCGACCCCTATTCTGGACCATACTGGGGCAATAAAAGCCCATCTATATGTTTGAAGAAAAGTGAGTGACTCCATGTGGTTTTTAGGCAAAATGCTCTTTTCAGCCATGAGATGAGAGTAAATTATGGTGTGTTCTGTTTGCATTAACTGATAGCTTCTTAAGCCTTTTAATAGTGTAACTAAATTGGATTAAATGGTGAATCTGAATCTCTTCTCACCTATGCTGGTGTAAATAAGGAGTAAGATTTCACAGAAATCAATGACGTTACAACAGGGTGAAACTACCATAAGGGAGAGGCGAATCAAGCCCCAGTCCATCCACTATTGTGACTTGTTCTGTTGTTCTTTACTGTAAATTGGAGGGTACATGGTCTTTCTTTGTTAGTGAAAGAATTAACCTAACTTCAAAAAGGTGCTCATTGTGCCATTCTGCTTAATACATATTTTTACTTTCCTTCTCCTTCGTGTGTCAGTAAATCTGGCAGAATGAACACTCTAAAGGAATGGGAATGGCAGTAGCCTAATAATTATTATTCTCAATTATTTCCCTACTTAAATAATAAGTAATACATTTTATCTAATCAAGCTGAGATTTCAATTCAACATCCTTATCTCAATGTACTGAGCCTTCATGACAGCACTAGTTCTTTCTCCCTCTTTCCCTTAGGGGACCCCCTTCCTTGAATTCTGGGAGGGGGAGATTAAACTGACAGATGGTATCAGTAAAAGAGTGATTATGAGTTTTCAAAAGCTGATATTATGGCTAGTGCATTGGCTTAAATGCAGATACTGAAATGGATATTAGCTTTCAATTAAGAATGCATGAAACTATGTCCTGATGTGATACATTACACTACAGTAATTTAATGTTCTACTGAAAACAATAAGAAAGGCTGAAATGAAAGGGATAAAATCAGTGATGTACTTGCCACTTCTGCTGATGTTTTTCTTCCAGGTACTATGAATGAGCGGCAGTTTGGCAGTGTATCTTTTTAAATTATCCCCTTACTTCAGCTGGCAGAGTGGTTGCTGGTTCTTTTTTGTCTACTGCCCTACTAAAAGGATCAACATACTTTAATTAGCAATATAAAACATTATAGTGATCTTTTCTGGTCTTAAAATAGATGCATCTTTAAAATTACTTTAGCATAAACATAGATAGGTAGAATGATGGACCTGGATAGATAATAGGATACAGAGTTTTTCACCCCTAGGTGAATGGATCCCAAGCCCATAGAAATCTAAAAGCTGGATCCTCTGCTGATATAAATCACTGTAAGTCTATTGACATCAGTGGAGCTCTATGAATTTACACCAGCTAAAGATTGTCATGCAAAAGTAGAATGGCTGCTTGGTGGTTTATGTGAAATGAGTTTTCTGGCTTCAGTCTTGTTTCCAGCATAGAAAGGCCAAAGACTGAGCTGCAAATTATCTCTTATCTATAGAGGGGTTTCCATCCCAGTCAGGTTGGAGGAACACTGGTGAGTCTGTAAAGTGAAAATTGGGGTTGGTTTAGAGTGTTCTATTGATATTGCATATTGATGACAAATTGTGCTTTTGACTAAACAGAGTTTTCATTAAAGTTGTCTGCTTACAGGGGAGAAATCCAATGTTTACTTAAACAAAAATCAATTGCCCTAAAACTGAAAAGGTTTCGGACACAAACAACATTTATTTTGAAATACTGGCTGCAACACCTCATGAGAAATGTAGTATGGGTGCCACGTGCCTCAATTCTTCTCTATGGACCAGTTTCCCCAGTGGGACTGTGTCTCCCACAATATGGATTGGGGTTCCTATGATACACTACAGTGGTTCAGCAAGAGGGGTGCATCATGGGAGATGTAGTCCAGCTAGAAAGACCAGTCCATTGAGGAGAATAGGAGCATAAGGCATTTGAATTACAACTCCCATGAGGCACCACAACTGCATTTCTGAAGTGAAATTTTTGGTTTCCAAGATTTTCACCAAAAAATTAGAAACCCCTATAGAAAATTTCAATGAAAATGATATTTTTCATAAAGATTTGGTGTTCCTTCCCCATTTGGTATTTATTAAGAACGCATTATTTTAGAATTCTCTGTGACCTCATACTAGAAAAGAAACTCCCTTTAGCATGATGTGATTTCAATAGGATCTACAGCTGTGATAAGCCAGCAAGCAATAACAGTTCTTTTCAAACGGCAGCAGGATATTTTAACAATACATTGATGTAACCTGAAAACCTGTTGAATTCCTTTTTTGTATTCTTCACTTTCAGGTTACTCTTATAGGTGTGGATACTTTCTGAATGTTAGCAAATTAAGTAGAACAGAATTCAGATAAAATTCTGTTTGGCTTCTTTGCAGCATAAACCCCATAAATCTTAGCCTAATGTGGTCAGGAACCTAATGGAGAACTTTTATTGATTTAGATGCATAGACTCTGATCCAGCACTTCAACATGTATTTAACTTTAAGCATCTGAATAGTCCCACTGACTCCAGGGGAACTACTACGGTGTTTAAAATTAAATGACATAATGGTTTGGGACTATAGTAAGTGAATCCTTCAATACCATGTTTCCACAAGCAATATGTACAATGCATAATGATTCGGGTAGACATTTTGGCTGGCATTTTCAAAAGCACTCTGCATAGGTCTTATTGCTCCCATTGAAGTCAATGGTAAAGCTCCCTTTGACATCAGTGGGCCAGAGTTAGGCCAGGACTGCGCACTTATGAAAATCCCACTGTCCGCTTGCAGAACTGCATGCATTCTCATAAGGGTAAAACCTGGCCACAGACTGTTTCCTCCCATGTTAAATCTGAGACTGATTCTCCCCTTCCTTGCACCCTGTTTAGTCATTAACACTTGTGCGAAGTGGGTGTAAAATGCTGCCATATCAGAATTTTCCACATGCTAAAATTAGTGGTAGCACTTTACACTGGTGTACATAAATGCATAAAGTACATGACTATAGACATTTAGACCCTCTTTTTCTACACCTCCATTTTCCCTCTTTCTCCTTGTGGAGAATGGCCTTAGGGGACAGGACTAGGTACTAGAAGACCTAAATTCTATTTTCTACTCTGCCGCAGATTTTCCATGCACACCTGAGCAAGTCACTTGATCTATCTGTACCTAAGTTTCCTCCTCTGTAATATGGGATCATAATTAGAGCTAGTCAGAAAATGTTTTTTCCATCCTGTGAACATTTTTGAGATTTTGAAAAATCATCCTGTTTGGAGTTGGAACAAAAAGTCAATCTTGAAAATGTTCACCAAACTAAAATCTGGGGAAAAAATGGTCCTGGTCAACGGAAATATTTTGTTTTGATCATTTCAGACTCCTTCATTTTGATTTTGACCATTTTTTCTATTTTTAAAATATTGCTTTACTCCAATTAGCTTACATTTCCAAATGAAAAGTCATTTCAAAACAGAAAATCAGAATTTTTCATTTAAAAAATGTCAACATGGAATGTATTGAGAATTTTTTTTGGGGGGGGGGATTTAAAAAAATGTTGAAGTAAGAATAATTGGTCAAATAAGACTTTTCATGCAACCTGTTCTGGTTTTAATAACACTGGCATTTTCTGACAAAAAAAAATTTAGTCAAAAAATTCCAGACCAGCTCTAATCATAATTACTTACATCACTTGGAGATCATTGGATAAGTAAAAATATGAATATCCTTTCCATCTCTGCATATTTATAAGACGTGTAGTAAGCAAAAACAAGCAGGACGCAGTACAAATTACTGTGCTACTTTCACGAAAAATGTTCTTTTAGGTTATTTGGCTATGAAATAGGTCAACTCCCACCCTCCACCTCCCAAATAACAACCTGCCTATGAAGACAGGAAGGAGAAAATATAAACAACATTTGGATTATATTTTGTTGTCATCCAAACCATTTTGCAGAGGATGCTAGTATTTCATGTAGATTATCAGGATGTCTTATGTTCAGAGGTATCAAAATCTCTTGTGGGTAATTCATCACATCCCTAATCCTATTAGCACCAATGGACAACAGCCAAGCTATTTTCAGCAGATTTTTATTACTTCTCTTTAAATTCATATAGTATCTAAGATTAAAGAGTAACCTTAGTTAAAGAACAGATACTGTCTGTTAATTGACCAAAACACCTCAAACTTGAATTAAAGTACCCTTTAAGGGTCCTTCTGGGTCACAAAACACAAGGGCAATGGAATATCAGAATTAAAGTTTTGTTGGGGGACTTCTAAACCTATTCATTTTTGTCTCAGTGCATGGCTCATTAACAAAGTTGTAATCTATACCAGTGCTACCCAGGCAAGTTTCTCAGGGACTCCTTGAAGCCATTACAATAGGAGTTATTCATTAGTCTATGATGTAAGTGCTTATCTACCAACCTTTTAATCTGTGGGGGCATGGGTATAATTGTCAATAGGAATGCTGATATTTTGCATACAAGCCTCCTAAAGCTTTCAAAGAATGGCTCAAGTTTTTATGGTAATTACATGTAGCAGACTAAGGCCTAGAAGCATCCAATGGCTGGATGCAAAATCTAGACAAATTTAGACTGGAAACAAGGCACACATTTCTGAAAGTGTGGGTAATTAAGCACTGGAACAATTTACTTGGGGATGTGGTGGATTCTCCATCACTTGAAGTCTTTAAATCAAGATTAGATCCGTTTCCAGAAGATATGCTCTAGCTCAATCAGAAGCTGATTGTCTTGATGCAGGAACTGCGTGGTGAAATTCTATGGCTTCTGTAATGCAAGAGGTCAGATTAGATGATCAGAATGGTCCCTTCTGGCTTTAAAATCTAAGAATATATGGAAGATGTCAAAATATATGATTCACAGACTCTGATGTTTAAATAATTTAGATGCACTGCTATGTGCACAAATGTATTAGTCCTGTATTACCGAAGTCAACGGGAATTTTGCAATTGTAAGGGGTGAAAGACTGAGCTCAAAATTAGAGCTGAGTGAAAATCAGAATTTCTGTCAAACAGGAAATTCTAATATTTAGACTTTTTTTGTCCCAAATTTAGTGTAAAACCTGAAATATTGAAATTTTCCATAGCATTAACAGTTCTGAGCTATCTCAATTCTGAATTCTCTAAATATTGTGTTTTTCATATTTGTGATTGAAACAAAACATTTAGCTGCTTCTTAAAATGAAATGTTCATTACGGTTTGAACATTAAACTGCATTTCCTTATAGTGCCACACTGCCTCATGGGAACTGTAGTTCTGGGTGTGTCATAGGGGCCTGGCTCCCTGGCCAGACTCTCTCTCTGATGATGCTCTGCAGCCACAAGACTCCCATGATGCACCAGTAGGGTCATTCAGATGGAGGTTATGGGGTATATGATGGGAGGTGTAATCTAGCCACAGAGCCTGGCCCATAGGGAAGAATGAAGCACCTGGAACTACAGCTATTATGGGGCAATGCACCACAATCAGAAAATGCAATTTAATATTAAAATGCCTTGAAACAAAATATTCCAGGTCAGTTTGACAAACCTAAAATATTTCAGTGTGAGTCAACGTGATCTGAAACAAAATATTTTCTGTGAAATCAAAACTTTTCAGCTGAACATTTTGATTTTAGCGGAAGCTGCATTTTCTATCAAAAAATCATTTTGACAGGATATTCCGAACCAGCTCTACTCAAAATGCTGTTGCAGTTCCATGCTTTTGTTTGTAACTTGTGTATTCAACCAAATGAGCTAATTGAATATGCAAATGGTTAATTAGGGTAACTTGTTAACACATTACAACCCACATAGCCAAGCAAAATTGCCCAGAGAAATACAGTTCGCTAGTGGACACCCTATTAGTTTCAAAATCATGTCACTGGTGCCTTTTTTTCTGGACTACTGATTCATTGTTGTATGCAAAGAGGACTTTGTTAATTCGTCTTGATATGGTTATGGCTGACTGTGTGTGGAGGCATAAGTAGCAGGGGGCAGTGGGCAAGCAGCCACAGTGCAGTTAGAGATTAGAGTGTCCGATCATCAGTAGTGTCACCTTTATACTCCGCAAAGGGGCAAGCATGGTGATAAATATCTTTCCAGTAGCAGGAGTTATCATGTGATTATTATGTATAGGAATGTAGATGGCTCTACTTTCAGGAAGTGCTTGATGAGAGAGGACAGTATATTGGAGAAAGGTATAAAGCCTGACTGTTGCCCTTTCTTGGCTCGCTTTGTTTGCTTGAACATTGAATAACAAGGAAGGGTAGAGCCATGGTGCCACATCCTGCAGTAGTAAGCTGGCACACACTGTGCACCCATTTAAAGTGAAGAAGAAGTGTCACTGCACTGTGCACTCCCTACAAAACCAGGGATTCTGGCTACAACAGCACAATCCCTGTACCCTCTTATCCACCCCAAATATAAGTTTGTGCACGATCTAAGTGATTTCCTTGTTCTTTGTAGGCTTGTCCTGCAAGGTGCAGGATCAGTGGAGCTTCTCATGAGCTTGAAGTTAAGGAAGTGCTTTGCTGGATTGTCCCAGAGAGCTGAGACCCTTGCAGGATCAAAGTGTGGGTGATGAGACAAAGGCTTTTAGGGGTGCTCTGCTCACAGATGTGCCTGCCTATTTACCCTGCACTCTATGCCAGCAAACTAAACATGAGGGATCTTACATGGAAGCATAATCAGACTAATGATCTGCAGAAATTCTGGCGTTAATGTTATCACTGTATATTAAAAGAATACTTTCCCACTAAATGATTTTTTTGTTCTTTTCATGACCACCTAAATGACTAAAGGGTGATAATAACACTCTCATTATTTTAGGAGCACATTTGCATCCCTAATGAAAGAGCTCCTAACGGGCACAAAAAACAGAGGCAAGTGTCTGAATTAATTCAATGGTTTGGTTGATTAGATAAAAATGCAAACACAAACCACACACAAAGTTAAGATTTTCTTTTATCTTCATTTGAAATTTTTTTTTAAAGTGCCATAAGCTTTTTGGTTTTTCCCTGTAACAATGGAACATCAGAACACACAAAAATGTTAGTATAATCTATGCTACAGTAAATTCTGAAGAAGAAAACTATAGGATAGCTTCTTGGCCAACAACCTGTTGAGAATAGTTTACTTATGTATAGGTTTCATTAGCAAACCCACAGTGTTTCCTTTTCCAGTAAATATGATCTGGCAAAATGATGACTGTGACTATCAACTGCCTAGTATCTGTAGCTAACAGCAGCCTGGAAATACTAGTGTGCTTACAAACTGAACTTTTTCTAATTTCAACACAAGTTTTCCCTGACATTTCAACAGCATAAAGAAAAAAATGTGTGAAGATTTTTTTCACATTTTTGACCACCTCTGTTACAAGTAGCCAACAGCTGCCGCATGATGTAATTCTAAGGGGCATTAATTTCATCCTGTGAAAGATATATCGTTTGATGAATCCTGTTAGTGTACTCGGTCATGTAGAAAACATCAAAGTTTCTTCCCAAAAGGGCATACAGTCTAAATTAAACAATGTCTTTTAAACACACAATAAATTTGATTACCAAAGATGGTCTAATCTCAAGGCAGGACAGATTGTATATAATTCTTACATATGTGCATATGTACACACACTTCTTAGCTCACTGATGTTGTAGAACTTCATGGGAGAAGAGTGTTTTAAGGCAGAATTTAAATTGTGTGGTCCTTTGCATGTTTTTAATGTATGTTTTAAATGCTGCAATAGATTAATGGCCAAATTCTGCTTTTGGAGTCTCATGGACTTTCATGGACTTTCAATGAAGTCAATAACATGGGTTTTTCAAAGGTCTCAGTAGAGGAATGAAGGCTAAATTCTGCCTTCAAATGTCCTTTATTTATATTGTCTTTTGAATGTAGTAAAATACAGAAAAGGAAGGGTGGGGATGAAACTTTAAGATCAATTTAATAGGATGCAGAATGATAAAATGTACCAGCCTCTGCTCTAAGGCACCCACAGCGCTAGCACAGTGAACATACATTCATGTTCAGTGATAATAGGCACATTTGCAATAACCTTGCCAAAATATTGGTTCATCACTGATTTAGATATTTAGATGTTCTTTTGGCGAATGAGTCAAATATGGGTCAGCTTTATCATCTACATAGAACCACGTTTTTTAAACAATAAATAAATGTCAAACTACTGCTTTTATAACTCAGGAGGTGTTTTGTTTTGTTTTGTTTCTGGGGTTTTTTTTGGAAAAAGGTATAATTAAGTTTCATTTGTCCTGCATGTTTTGTCTGAATTCTGTCTGCATAACATAGCTGGTCTGTATGGGCCAATGGTTTGGAGTGATATGGCAAGTCTTATGGTCCCGTAAAGCCAAGATGCTAGGTGCCAAGAATCACTAAGTTGTCTACAAACATTGTGGAGGTTGTAATGATGCTATCAAAGTTTGAATTCATATCGAGGTGACGGATGCCCTTATTAGAAAAATAATTCCGTTGGCTTGGTGGGGGAAGATGATGAACACTGAAATCTGTTTATGCTCCTATTCAGAATCATTATGCTAGTACGTCAAAACAAAATCAGCTGAGGACAATTTGTCTACTTCGGCATTACTGGTTATTGTGCATGGTTTTGAGTATGTATCCCCCCCACTTTAGGTGCCAAGGTACCGCAGGGCAGCACTATAGAGAGAAACTGCATGCATTTAGGTGCCAGAGTACATGTATACCAAACACGGGTTTGGATAATGCTTTCTGAGTGGGAGGCTAAAAAAACCCCAAAATGTTGTGTATCCAAATTTGGATTTAGCCTTTATTTAAAATGAAAATACCAAAAGGTGACCTGCCAAGCAGTCTTGGAAAGTGTACATTAAAACTATCTACTCTTGTCTGGTGTTTTGGATAAATCCATGTGAGTTGTTTTTAACTGAATCCCTGGTGTCATTTGTCAGTATTACAAAGTACCAAAGAACGAATGTTCAATCAGCCATATCACTCAGAGTGCTGAATGTTCTGTATATCTGTTTCCCCAAAAGGACTGTGCAGTACAAGGGCCATACACAGATCATGGTCACTGTGAGGGGGAGAATAACTGTTTGAAAATGAACTCAATCTCCTGACTCGTAGTCCCTTGCTCTATTCACTGACTCATGCTGCCAAAGCCAATCTGGCCTGCCTTTCCCCTGGCCCAGAACCCCTCTCCTTCTCTTTGCAGCTTCTCCGCCTTCCCTCCTGCCGGATCCTTCTCTCTGTTATCACCTGTGAAGCAGCAGATATCCAGCAGGGGCCAGGGATAGGATCAACCATGTCCACTTAAAAGTGGTCTGAATCCCCCATTGCAACACATTTACCAGCTTTGCCACCAATGCTGTATCGAGACAAATCCATTTAAGCAGCCAAAACCTGATGGTGACAGTGTGATCTTTGCCTGTGTCCATCAAATGAAGTGTGTCATTTTTACTGAGTATTTTTACTGCTAAAGAGAGAATATTTTTAATGAATGACCATCTCTGTGCCTTTGTCACTGTAACGATGAAAAGCTCCCACCTGGCAGTGGAAAGTGAGTGGGTAAACGTCAGACTTAATTATTTATTATATTTGTCCATTTTAAAAAATGCAGCTATCCAGAGCTCTAGGTGCATGGAGAATTTATTATTTTATAATGAGACTGTATTTATTCAGCACCCACAGTATGCCAAGTCCACAGACAAATTGTCCTGAAAAAAGAAATAGAAATATTCAAATTGTATAAATATTCAGGATAAAACCCATTCCAATTCCCTTTCACACATGTCCCAATCCCACTCAAACATTCCCTAAGAACAGGACAAAAGCCTGAGAAAATAGGTTTTGAAGTGTCACTTGAAGTATTTAGTCATGCTCCTGTGGTCATGACAAGAGATGTAGCCATAATTTTTCAAAGCACACATGAAGGTATGGGTCAATGTGACCCTTTAGTGGATTGTTGCTCATTTTTGGGTACCACTATATGTGGTATGACTCTTCTCTTGCTACCCTCAGATATGGTAAATGGGAATTTTTTTGGGTGTGTGTGTGTGAACCTTTTCCCCAGCTGCAATTAATTGGGACAGAAGAGACATTGAGAGCAATCAGTACACACAAAAGTATTGGAGAGATTATATGTATAGTGGTGCTCATTAAACTCAATGCAAATATTTTTCCTCACCCCTAGAGTCAGAAAGTTTTATCTACCAAGGGATTTATTTTTAAAATGCTGAATGAGGATTTTCTACACCCTTTTCTGCATCACTTACTTAGAGAAGTTGCTGGATAATAAACTATATAATGATGTTGACTTCAGTGGGAGTGTAAAGAGTTCATCTCCTTTCTGGAGTTAAAGAACTTATTACCTCTGGACACCTGAGTACAGATCTGGCATATGTCCAAATAAAACAAAACTTGTGTTTTTAATTTAGCCCCAATCTATATTGCCTCCATAGTGTCTAGTATAACTTGACACTCCTTGTCTGGTAAATAGCCATTTGGCCTCATCACAAAGCCATTAAGAAGTCATTTCACAAATGGATTTATTTCAGCATAATGGACAGTTTCCACTGAAGAGATGGCTATTTCTGGATGACCGTAGCAGGGATGTTCTATGTTAGATGGTAGATGTATGGAGATGCCTGCAAAGGATCATTTCAGCCGTATCAAGCAATTGCTGATAGTTCTTTACTTGTATGGATTCAAAATTTCATCCCAAAATAAAATAAAGGGAATAAATACAATCAGTATGTGCTATATTTCTAAAAGTCTCACCTGGCATTTGGTGCTACTCTGTGTGTGCGCCTAGATATATAGACAGACAGACAGATAAATATAAAACTTTAGAGCTACAAGAGTTAAAGTAAGAAATGAAAAGGTCATTTAATATTAAAAGCAACTCCTTATTGTGGGGGCTGTATTGGAGGAACCCATGGATCAAATGACCCCAGATTTGAACCACTAACTCTACCCTGGCAAGGGATTAGAGTATGCATGTGGATTTTAGAGTAGTTCGAAATACTGGCTCTTAAACCAGAAGCTTTGTTTTCAGGGCAAAACTTCTGAAAGGGGGCACCTGCAGAAGGCAGGCAGAGAACAATTGATAATCACATAATCTGACATAATGTGAATAAAAAGGCATCTGGGATAATGAAGAAAAAACAACATGATCTTGATAAATATGAGCCCTTGTAAAATCTAATTGAAATGCATTCAGTAATGAAAGGCATAAATATACACAATAACTATTTCAGTTCTGGGTAATGACCTTCTTAGATTGCTATTATAACAAAACTAGTAAAGCAACACAGGAACATAGGCTAATACATTTACAGAAATCTCTTTGAATCAAACACAATACCAATGTGATGTACCAAACTTGCATACATTTGCATTAAAAAAAATTAAAATAAAAACAAAGACCTGTGTTTGAACTATTCTTCTTCAAAAAGGCTTCAGATCTCACAAGCATGATGCCACAGAAATATAATTCACAACAGAGAATTGCCTATAATTCGTTCCCTTACTTGCTGTAGCATGATTTAAAAGCTTATTGGTTTGTCATTCATGCGCATCAATTAAGTTTTAGTCCTTTCAGGAATCTGACCTGGTTATTGAGCTGGTCAGTATGATAAATGTCTAAAATATAACTTCCTTAGTATGGTTATTTTGATGAGGCGTTCTCATTTTATAAGTTCTGCTTTTCAAAATCTGCTTAAATGAAATCTTTAGAAGGAAAAGAAAATCTCACTACAATTTGTATACTACCAAGATTCATTTAAGTATTAGTTTAATTTGGCAAATAAACACGCACATACTGAATAACTAGTCATTTAATTGCCAAGTAATTAAACATGTTAGAATTAACTAGTAGTCTAGTTGCCAAATACCTAAACATATGCCACAGTATATTACCTCAAGGGTGGATGATAATCACTGTGGGATAATGTTTCTCTTCTCGTCTGACTCTTGGGAATGGGCAACAGGGAATGGATCACTTGATAATTACCTGTTCTGTTCATTCCCTCTGGGGCATTTGTCATTGACCACTGTCGGAAGACAGGATACTGGGCTACATGGGCCATTGGTCTGATCCAGTATGGCCGTTCTTATGTTTTTATGTTCTTGTGACTAGATTAGATCTTTGGTTATTTGCCTGGCTGCCATCCTACATTCAAGGCATAGTTGTAAATTGTATTTCAGTGGTGGGTGAAATGATTCCAGTTTATGTTGTAAATTGTTTTGAGAGAATTTGAGATGAAAGGCACTATTTAAATGCAAAATTGTTATTACAGCAGGGTTGAATAGCCACTAGGAAATACACAGGAGAAATTGTGGAGCAGGGCAGGAGAGAGATGTATAAAGGATTATTTGGTCAGGATCAGTGAGATGATATACTAGTCCCATATAAGTAAAAACAAGGGCTGAAATCCTGGCCCCATTGAAGTCAATGGCAAAACTCCCATTGATTTCAATGGGGTCAGGATTTCACCCAAGGAGAATATATATGAATTTACTTAAGCAACAGGCAATTAAGGCCCTAATACCATAGATAATCTCTATTCAGCAAAGCAGTTACATTTCATTTGGAAATTGACTTCAATTAGACTTAAAAATGTGTTTAGGGAATAGTTGACCACCCTCCCATAGTAAGAAGACAAATAAAGCAAATCCTGTTCAACTGAAAATATACAGGCAAGCTCCTGCTATTGTCCCGAAAAACTTTTCACTTCTTGATTGTTGTAGCTTTCCCTTCTTGATGTTTTAAGGTTCCATGAAATCTGTTGCAATATGTCATCTTCTTAAATGAGAAGAATGAAAGAAACTGGAAACAATTAACAACATTTATTGACTATTTTGTTTTCATTGCGGCTTATGATCCATGATGATCTTCATTTTTGTTTTCATTACCTGGATGAAAGATAGACATTTTACAATGTCTTCCGTTGGCTTCATGCTGTTTGCAACATTTTACAGTACAGCGTAGATTGTATTTTCTTTGTGATCAAACTCCTCCACTGTTTTGCCTTTGTGTGTTTAGCATCAGAACTGTTCTTTAAGATTTCTTACTAAAATTAAATCTGGATAACCATATACTGGACTGGACTGGCTGGTGTGTACATTATACCATTAACTTCTGCAAGATGGACTCAGAACTGCTTCAAAGCTTGCTCTGAATACTGCTAACACTGCCTCAGTTTCCCCATTGGTAAACTGTGGATAATATTTATTCAGCCCTATTGCATAGTGTTGTTGTGAGAATTAATTAAAGAATGGATTTAAAGTGCTTTAAATATGAAAAGCACTAACGTTCTATGAGTGCTAATTATTATTACAGTTGCCCAATTGGAACTTTTTATTAGCCTTATTCACCAGTCCTAGAACAGAGATGGTCAAACACCATGCAGGTCAACTAACTAAAACTAACAACATACACTGTGTCTTCCTGAACTTTTGCCTACACGCAAAGAAAAATAACTTGAAGACTATATGTAACAGTGAAACCTGACATAACAGTTATTTTAGGATTTGAGCCAGTGGAAAGCTTCCCATTGGGGGTTCCAAAGAGGATGGAGCTCGGCTGTTCTCAGTGGTGGCAGATGACAGAACAAGGAGCAATGGTCTCAAGCTGCAGTGGGGGAGGTCTAGGTTGGATATTAGGAAACACTATTTCACTAGAAGGGTTGTGAAGCCCTGGAATGGGTTACCTAGGGAGATTGTGGCATCTCCATCCTTAGAGGTTTTTAAGGCCCAGCATGACAAAGCTCTGGCTGGGATGATTTAGTTGGTGTTGGTCCTGTTTTGAGCAGGGGGTTGGACTAGATGGCCTCCTGAGGTCTCTTCCAACCCTAATCTTGTATGATTCTATGATTGTCTTCAATGGGTTTTGGGGTCAGGCCCCATCCTATTTGAGAAATTTAACCTCTGTGTCTGTTTTCCTATCTGTAAAATTAGCTTGATAACAATATTAACTAGCTCACATGGTTGTGTGGACCAGCTAGTAAATGTTTGTAGAATTCTTTGAAGAAGGAAAATACTAAGCAAATACAAAAGACCAAATTCTGCTCTTAGTTAGATTACTTTAATGGTGTTACTTCAGATTTACCCTGGTGTAACTCAAACCAGAATTAGGCCTTAAATAGTTTTATATTGTTCTTTGACTAAATCTTGCTGTACTATATCACAACTCTCTTTAGTTGAAGCTCCATGCAAACATCCCAGGGAAGAATTGGGTCCTATGTTGCAAAAGAAGACTAGATAGATGATTGTTATGTCCCAGATGCTGTATATGCTGTGCAATATGTCACTATTTGAAAAAAAATGTCATATTGGAATCCGTTGTATTTGAATCCATTTCGGATTTCTTCTCTCCTTCTTTGAAGTTATGCTTTATGTTTTTTCAGTTGGAATCATTATGCTAAATTCTCTCTGGCACAAGGAAAACTAGCATCTTTTCACAAGTCTATTGGCTGCTTTACCGCTGCATCCTTGTGTTTGGAAAACCACAGCTGGTGAAAACTGTCACATCATGGAAAAACACAAAAGCAAATAAGAAATGTAAACTACTAAAAGGAGGACTAGGGACAACAATGGAGAAACCCATCAAACAAAAGTCTGTATGCAAAAATAATGCTGTAGCAATTGTGCAGTCTCTGGAGATTTTCAAGACTGCTGGCACTCTGCATTCTATTTTAAAACACTCATAAAACAGTTTGAAATACAGTCACATCTGCAGAAGGGTCTTAAGATGTGACACCTTAGCATTCATTGACAGTGTTCCAGCTTCATCATGCAACTAAATGCACTGTGAAGGTTCCAGGATGTTTCTGGTTTATGTAGCAGAGTTGTGAGCAGCTAGTTAGTAATTTTTGTTCTTGTAACACTAGAATATCCTAGCAAGTGGTATTTAGCATCTACATTTAATGGACTAAGGTGTGATGGAAAAGCGTTATTGAATTACCATTGGGATATGTGTACTCCTTTTAAAAATTCTTAGCAGGACGCACAGCAGCGGGGCTGGGCAAGTTCTGGGCAGCTGAATCAAAGGAATTGGTAGCAGTAATACTGTTTTCCTGAGACAGTAGAGTACCTTGATCAAAGTTAGAAGAGAGCAACAATTTCTGCAGTTCTCTACAATTGTCTCATTGTCACAAATACATTTGGGGCTAGATCTGCACAGGTGCCCGAGAGCTGAAAAGTGAATGCGTTTTTGCCTTTGTAACCCTGAAAATGGGTTACTCACAATCCCAGTCCTTGTTCATCCAAACATGGTAGTGATGTGCACAAGCCTTCCCAAAGGAACTGTTGGGCAGAGGCCATGCCCCCTTCAGCGCTGTCTGGTGAAACTGGGCTGGTGGGGCGCCTGTGCATGGTGTAGGAAAGCCAACTCTGGCCTGATCTCCCCCATTGCTCCTGAAACCATTATGCCTGAATCAGGACCACTGCCTCTGGAAGTTGCAACTCATATCCCTCCCTTCTGTGGGCAGTGACCGAAGAGCCACCCTTTAGTTCATTATTGTCACAGCAATTATTGCAAGATTATAATGGTATAATAATGAACTTCAATATATTCCATATAATGAATATAGGGGGTGTCCAAGTGCTCATACCCAAGGAGCTGTTGGTTCTTTAAAACATATGCTGCTAAAAGCATTATCACAGAAAGGGAAAGTATCACAAAAGGGGAAATATGCCTACTTAAAGATGAGATCCGGAGCAAAACATATCTAAGTATTCCCCTTGGCATGTGCAGACAACCCAACAGTAAACAAGATAGTCTAAAAAGGAAAGAGAAAAGGCTTGAGGCCTGTCCTGAAGGATGCCATAGATGTGGTGAGGAGGTATAAAAATAAGATAAATAATAATGTTGAAACTTTTATAATATCACCGTATCAGTCCATGGTATGCCCTCAGCTAGAATATTGTGTTTGTATCTGGTCTCATTCTATTGCAAAAATCTCTAAAGGAAGTAGAGGGTTTCCAGAGGCAGGTGAGAAGTGATTAGAAGCAAAAAAGGCTTTTGTATGAAGAGAGATTAAAAAAGATTGGGAGTGTTTAGATTGAAGAGAAAATGAAAAAGAGGGCAAATGATAAAGGTCTACAAATTAATGAATGGCACAGGGAAGGTAAGCCAGATGGTCCTATTTACCCTCTCTCATACTACAAGAACTAGGCAATAAAACTGAAAGGCAACCAATTTAGGGCCTGAAGTCAATAGGCGT
Source organism: Macrochelys suwanniensis (assembly GCA_033296515.1). Lineage (NCBI taxonomy): Eukaryota > Metazoa > Chordata > Testudines > Chelydridae > Macrochelys > Macrochelys suwanniensis. The sequence goes on from CM065783.1 coordinate 12,102,571, forward strand.
TCTTTTATTGTCTTTCAATGGGCTTTAGATCAGGCTCCTAAAAGAGACAGAAAGAAATACATTTTTACACTATGAATAATTAACCAGTGAAACAAAATATCATTGAGGCTAAGACAGTAGATGGATTAGATCTTTATATGAATATAGAGAGCATCCACAGTTAAGATGGATACCTTAAAAAATTCATATACATCTACATGCTTCAGGTCATAAGGCAACCACTAACTAATGTGAGTTAGCAAGCAGTTGCCACAAGAGGCATTTTCTTCCTTAAGTATCTATTACTGGGCTTCTTGCATCTTCCCTTGAAACAACTCGTGCAGGCCTGTGTCAGAGCTAGGATACTGGAGTAGAGGGACCACTTGTCTGTTCTAGTCTAATAATTTCTTTCTTCCTGTTTGTTACAAACTCTTCCCCCAAAAGTAATTCTGTTAAGTTTGAGAGAGACCAGGTGGATTTTAACTATTTATTGAAAACTACAATACAGTCCAAGCATGTGATCCTAGGCTACAATACAGCAAGTAAAGAAAACAATCTCACTCCTTGCTCGATAGTCCGGCGAGGCGTGCCAGTTGTGGGCATATGAACTTTCCTCTCTGTGCAGAGTCTGTCACCACACCACCACACAGAGACGCTCTTAACACAGCCCTATATATCCTAAGTAACGTATGCGCCTTGTGATGGTCACGTGTACATACACAGCATGTCCAGACATGCCCAACTACAGCTCCCCCTAGTGCCCTAAAATGTGAAATGCATGCTAAGAAGATAAACAGTAACACAAAAAGGGCAAAGGTATCTAACCCCAGGAACACAGGAGTATCTAAGGGTGCACCCTGTATGGGGGCTCTCCAGTCCCCTCACATGTTGAACAGGCAGAGTATTCCAACGATGCAGGCGTTGAATGGAAAAGGTCCAGGAAATCATGTAGGTTTGTATAGTCCATTCATTTTAGAAAAGTTAATCATAGCTGATCCTTCTGCAGTGAATATGAAATAAGAGTTGTTGTTAATAATGAATAATAAGAGTAGATTATAATGGTTTGTTTATTAGGATATCAATTATTAACAGTGACTTGGCATTTATTGTGAAGTACCATTGCTGTTTCTGTTGCAGATTTCATGGCATAATTTACATGGTAATTTTATAGGCAACAGCACCAATTACAGCACGACTACTACAAGAGAGAACAAATGATGACTTGGTTTTGTTAGCTTTTCAGTTTTACCCAGTATTAGTTTAGTGTGCATAGTAAACAATGCCATGAAAGGAATAAAGCAGGGGAGAAGAGGTTCTCTGCTATTCTCCGTTACTGCTCTTGAGGGTATTACTACTTATCCCATAGGTAATCATACAGTATTTGGGGGGATGATCAGGGCTGGGAGGCAATGGAAATAATTCCTCAAGCACTGGATGGAGCCAGGTCCATCTCCTGAAAGTGTCGGAGGGCGGGGGTTGGAGGAGGAGGGAGAGTAGCAGGCCAACAATCCTACCAGAGAACACCACCAGGCAGATGTGGAGAGGAACTGTAGGGGGAAAGATTGTTGTATAGTTTCATGGGGTCCTACATAGCTTCAGATAGTTTGGATAAGCATACAAACTCAGGTCTCACCATGAGTAGATATATAATATCTGGGCTATGTAGAGGATACTTTGCCGCATGCTTTTACATACAGTTTATTTTAATGCTGGGGTTTGCACATGTTTAATTTAATTCCCCATGCAGTCACAGTTCAGAGGTCACTAAAGAGACAGTAATGTTTTGAGGTCCAGGTGGTGGGGACAGCCTTGCTTATCTGCACCCAAGCCAGAACCACAGTCATCACCATGTTGTCAGCCTTAAACCTACGTGTCCAGAATTCCAGTCTAAAGTCACATGGCTAATACACTGGTTCCCATCTTGGCAGCTTCTTCTATTCCCATGGCCTGGAATGGGTAGAGAGGAGAAGCAGCTTCCAAGGGCAGAATCGGTAATAGGGCAATACACAGGTCTTTGGTTGTAGGAATGGGTCTTCCTCTCTTGCTGATTATCCAGAGTTCCTGGTCATCCAGGGGCTGCTCACAGTCCTTCTATGTCTGGTGATGCTGAGGGAGAACAGTCCCAAAGCAATTGGAGATGACGTTCATGTGTATGATCTGGCAGCCTCCACCCCTTTGTAGCTGCTGGTGCTTTAGGGCTATAGCTTGGCTCCCTACCTCTAAACTTCTGGGACTTTGGGAGCAAAGAACTCACTGCAGATCCTGGCACTAGTTCTAATGGAAAAACCCAAGTGTGTGAAATGTCATGTTAAGATTTTCCACCAATTTCTCCCAGCCTATTGAATGTGAAGAAAACAGTGAGTGAATAACCACTTTCAGCTCTACCATTTTGTTTGGGTGCGTCGACAGCAAAACTCATATTGACTTCTATGGTGTTATGTGAACGGCCTCAGGCCAATTCCTGTGTTTCCTGTATACCAGCACACTCTCCTATTTCAGTGGCAGTACTGGGTATGCAAGGGAGGCAGGGAAAAGCAGACACCTGCTGTATACCACCTCCTGGAGTTCCCATCCACTTGCTTTTGGGCAAAGCAACATCTTCTTTATAGAATTCCCTTGGCTTTATGCAGGTGACATGGATTGGCTAGACACCAACTGGGGCTGTCCCAGAAGAGACAGGAAGGATTCTCTACCTGGGAAATCAGTCTTTACACCATGATAGCAGGCTTCAGTACTCCTTACAATGAAACCCATAGTAATACCTGTCCACTAAAGTGTACACAGTCTTGGTCTTTGTCCTGCTCTAGAGGCTGGCCTACATACGCTGATTGTCTACTACAGATGATAGCTAATGAGCTACTCCGTTAGTTGAAATAGTTGAGACTCATACTTTTAACACTGAAGATTCTGGATTTAAACCCCACTGATAACCTAACCATATGGGAGAAATGTATACACGGGGACCCAACATAATGCACAAAAACAGTAAAAACACAGAAGGTGGACAGTCCATCCTCAATCATTTTATTTAAAATTACAGAGACTAAAAGAAACTGATTTAAAGGCTCTGACTGATGTAGAATTTTACCATATACATTGGTAACCTATTCAAATGGTTAATACCCTCACTATTAAGGATTTGTAATCAATGTCACAAGGAGGAATATGTTTGATAAATATTCTAAGTATAATACTTTCCATGAATTAGATTACGTGTACATGGTAAAAATGAGAAGGCAGAACCCAAATGATCCAATCCACCTACAACTAATTCTGAATTTTCCCATGTACTATTTATAGAAAAAGTACATAAAGTTTTACCAACTTAATTTTATCAAAGATAATTGATTATTTTAGGAAACACAAACCCATCCTTAAAAACAAAACAAAACAAAACCCTAAAACCATTCCACAGCCTTGCCAGAACCTGTCACTTTGATATTAATTTATCAGTATCTTCAGAACTGCAGTAGCTGAACTTGAATGACACACAGATGGAAAGTCATTTACAAGAGAAAAATTAGAACTGGACAATATATGGATCCCTTGGGGGGTGCCATGACCCATTAGCAGAGGAAAGAAGACCTTTTCTGAATAATAATTGGGACTTATTACTAAGATAATTACAAAACCAATTCACTGCCAGAAGGCCTAGACCTTAGTTCCTCAATTTAGAAAGCAACAGCTCTTGATCTGCAAAGAAAAAGTGCTCAGGGTTCACAAACACCATAACCTCAACATCTGCCTGTCATCTAAAGATAATGATTTGGTATTAATTAATTTGAGCAGTGCAGTCACTACAGAGTTAGACTGCATCAGAAATTACACTTAACTTCACTCATTGTGTTAGTTACCGTCCAGCTTGAACTAATAGTCAGAAATATTTTAAGGTAAGTTGTTGAGACAAGAGCAAGTCACGTCACTGGGATGAATTTATTTAATTTTAAAAGAACAGGATTACTTGTGGCACCTTAGAGACTAACAAATTTATTTCAGTATAAGCTTTCATGGGTTAGAACCCACTTCATCAGACGCATGGAATGGAACATACAGTAAGCAGATATTTATACATTCAGAGAAACATGAAAAGGTGAAAGTGCCTATATCAACTTTAAGAGGCTAATTAATTAAGAGGAACTATATCAGCAGGGGAAAAAAACTTTTGAAGTGATAATCAAGATGGCCCATTGCGGACAGTTGACACAAAGGTGTGAGTGAGGATAGTTAACTTAAGGGAAATAGATTAAATTCTGCTTCTCATAGCGCGTCTTTAATTTAAGAAAGATTATCATTATAACTCTGTGATGATTATGTTGTACTTGCAAACATTATACCATAATTAGTACTCTTAGACTGCAGCTTTGCAAAATGAATGTATTTCAACGCTTTGCATAACTTCAACATGTGTAAGCAAGTTTGTCACATTTTTTTGAATGGGGCCGATTTGATGGAGACTTCTCAATGAAGAATTGTGAATAGCACTAGCAGTGTTAGATGCTGCCAGCACTTCTGAGGTGAAATTCTGGTCCTATTGAAGTCAAACCTCCTATTATCTTCCATGATCCCAGGATTTCATCCCTGATGTCTACTGCCTTTTGATCCCAGAAGTGCTGCTGGAGTATAATATTTGTTACTGTTGCAGTTTCCAACATTAAATGTTAAGGCAATGGTTTGGGTTATTTTGAAAGCGGCCTATGAATTTGGGTGCCCTAAATTTTGGGTGCCAGACTTCAGACACCTTCGACTTGATATTCAAAATGCTGAGCACCCAATACCTCCAGTTGGTATCAGTGGAAATGGCAGAGCCCCAGGACCTTATCCCCAAAATCAGGGTACTTGCTCAGGTAGGGCCCCTAAAATTTGAGGCATCCAAAATTACTGGCCACTTCTGAAAATGTTGCCTTCATCTATTACTAGCAATGTTGGCATCAGCAATGGTTGGAGTGAAGTTTTCAGATAAGTTGTGAAAAGAGCAAGAGAACTGCTAAAACTGACAAGAAGGCTGTTCCAGATAACAGGAGTTGTAATGGAGAAGACTCTTGAACTAACAGTGGCTATATGGTGGGACAGGGCTGTAGGTCTGGCGGAGAAGGCTCAAGGTATGTCTGTAATGGAAGACCAGATCCATGAGCTTCGATTAGAAAAAATCCATAGAGAATTTTTAAAAAACAATTACACTCCTCCCTCCCCCGGCCTCCATGAGCATCCAGTCTCTCGTTGGCATAGTGATGTAGACCATCCCTGACCTATACGCTGCACCTGAGGTCTCCAAGCTGAGTATGCCCACAAAAGGGGGCGGGGGAGTTCAGGCTGGGAGGGATGAGATCAGGCTGGCCACATGTGCTGATTCATTTAAAATTTTGCCCTGCTGGAGAACCTCTGTAGAAAGTATAAAGGTAGTGCTGCCTCTCACCCAATGGGGCAGCTTCCACCTGCTTCTGCTGGGAGAGATGGAATCTGGAAGGATAGTTTTAAATAGGACCCTGAAATGAACAAGGGCCATGGGGGAGGTATTTGAAGATGAGGCTGGTGCATAGGAGAAGCCAGGCAGCTGCATTCTGCATATGCTCGAGTCTGGAAAGCTAAGAGCAATGCTTTCCTAGCCCGTCATGACAGCTGAATCAGGAATGACCTGTTTGGTACTGGTTTGGTTTAATAGGAAAAAGGCTGTAGTGACAGCATCGTTTGCACAAAAATGCCATGATAACTTACTTTACAGATCAAACTGCAGTCTCAGTAATTTATTACAGGATTTACTGCACTGCTTATTATTTCCCCGAGGGGCTGATAAATGCTAAAACTTGAGAAATTTCAGAACAGAGAATAAGATAAAATACTGAACAATGATGTCTTTTGGGGGGAAAAAATTGCCAGCAATAAGAAATGGAAATAAGATAAATACGAAATGAGAGAGAGAGTGAAGCAAAACATGTGGGAAAGAGCAAATGAGACAAAGAACTGGAGCCAAAAACAATACTGGTAGTAAGAACTGAAGAAGATAAATACTGTAAGCGATACCAAGGAAGAATGGGGATTAGCACAAGGCTGATATAATAGAGCTCTAATGCACGTTGCTATGTCAAGTCTGTTTGGCAACAGCGCATTGACGCTTCTAGTGTGACATAAACTTCTCATTCAAGTTCTCTTGTAATGTGTTTTAGACTCAGTTGACTAAGCAGTTAATACCCCACCACTAATGCCCGTGGAATGCTCTGGATGAAGCAGATCTGGTGTAGTTTGGCTGCATGACAAGTAGTCTCACATGAGGAGTATGGAGGCTCTCAATCATAGATCTACTCAGGGTCTTTGAAAGCCAGTGTACAGATGAGCTTAGGGGCTGGGGCCGCTGAAGCTGTGATTGTCAGGTGGATCATCCTGATGCACTCTGTCCCTTTGATGGGCAGCATGAACACAGCAACTTCAGGGAGACACAGGGGTATGCAGGCAATAATTCTGGTGCGGCTCCAATGGCCTCTCTCCCCAGTCCCCCATCACTCATTTTCCAGCAGAAATCTCCTTTCCATAGTCTGTTTACTTGGTCTTGGCTCAGGGGAGAGAATTTTCATTTTAGGATGGAATTTATACAGGTATGGGCGCTCAGATTCCAGTGAGAGAGAGAAACACAATTGTATGCTGCTCTGTCATCCTTGACTGTGTTCCTGGTACTAATCATCAGATGGAAATCACACATTTGGATAGATTTGTGCAAATATAGTTGTGTGACAATTCAGTAAGCAGTAAAGAGAGTTGTTTTGCATTCTTTAGTGATGCTACCTGGCAAGGGATGAAAACTTTCTTCCAACTCTGAAAGAAAGCCAGCTTGATATATATGCCAACGCTGTATGCCAATAGTGTAAAAGAAATAATTGAGACATAGAGTTTAAGGCCAGAAGGGATCATTAAATCATCTACTCTGACCTACTGTCGGTAAGGCCCTTAAATTTCACTCAGTTACCCTTCTATTGAGCCAAATAAATTCTTTGGCTAAAGCATACCTTCCAGAAAGGCATCCAGCTTTGATTTAAAGAAATCAAGAAACAGGGACTCCACCACTTCCCGTGGCTGTTTGTTCCAAGGTTTAATCACTCACTGTTAAAAATGTGTGCCTTATTTCTAATTTGAATTGGAATTCAGCTGTTGGTTCTCGTGGAGGTGAGGGGGGGCGGGGGGGGGTAGAGGTAGCTGCTGGAGGTGCAGCAGGCAGCCACTGGAAGTGACAGCTCCTCAGCATGTCTCAGCCTGGTTATGTGCAGGGAGCAGGCCTGGCTGTCTGGGTATGGGGCAAGGGGTCTTGCCGGGGCCTCGAGTCCAAATGCAGTTGGACCCACCCCACTTGGGCAGCCAGGGCCCAGCTCCAGGAATCTTGGTCCCAGGACTTCCCCTCCCCAGAAGCACCTGAGTTGCACAGGGCGGGGGAGCCAGACAGAGCCCCACTTTGGAGACCTACAAAGGAGGGTAAGCCATGGGGCCATGATTCCTGAAGCTGGGCAGTTGTGGGGCTGGGAGGCCCCATGATGGCTGCAGCCAGGCTCTGGCTAGGGGAGGCACCCTGCCCCTGCACTATGCTGGGCTTGGATGCCACAAGGGCCTGTCACTTTCAGGGGCAGTAGAACTGGTGGGGGCTAGAGGCCCCATCACGGAAAATTGTGGGGGCCTGATCTATGTTTCCACGCCTGTATGGGGGCTGAAGTGAGCATGGGATCAGAGGGTCTGGCACATCTGCTGCAGAGCCCAGTAGCACATAGGAACACTTGACTTGGGCCCCTTCTCAGTAAATTCGGGTTGCCCCTGGGTACCTTGTATTTTCTTTCCCTGAAGGTACTAAGACACTGTAATCAAGTCACCCTTCAATCTTATTAAACAGCTAAACAGATCGCGCTGTCTAAGTCTCTCACTGCCCGGCATTTTCTCCAGCCCTCAAATCATTTTTTGTGTCTCCTCAGCCTCTGCAATTTTTCAACCTTCTTTTTAAAATGTGGGCACCAGAACTGTGTTCCAAGATTAGTGTCACCAATACCGTATACATGGCTAAAATCACCTCCCTTTTTCTCCCAACTCCCCTGTTTATACATCCAAATCTTGGGTGGAATCCTAGCCCCACTGACATCAATGGGAGTTCTGCCAGTGACTCAAGTGAGGCCAGGATTTCATGTGTGTTAGCATATGTAATAAGGAAAACAAAGAGCGTGGGTCTGCACTACAGTGATAGTGTACTAGAACAGAGGGCAGACAAACGCAGCAAACAGGGCAAGCTTTTTGAGCAGCCCACAAATTACTAAATGATTTGCACAGTCGGAGCAGAGTATGGGTTCCATTTGCAAAATCCAAATCTGGATTTCAAAGAACTCACATTTCTGAAGCAGCTGGGGGCAGGAATTTCAGTTCATCTTCCTAATATAAAGATGGAACCATTCACAAAATGTTGATCCAGTTCCAAGTTCATTTTTCAAACACCCTCACACAGGCAGGTGAATCACTGAGCAAATAATGCGTTGCCCAGTGGCCTAGTCCAGATCCTGTGATGGAATAGGTTTAACTGAAAGCAGAACTGGGCCAGTCTGCGATCTCCCCAACATTGGATGGATGTGAGTCCGAGGATGGTACTGTATCCAGACCCCAGCCAAAATTCAAAATGGATTTCTTCACCACTGCAACTTGCTGTCATCAGTCACCTATTTTGCTTGTGTAAGTGCATGCCCTGCCCTCTCAGTTATATGTCTGGGAGATTTTGTGGGCGCAGCTTAGATTCCTACTAGATATCAGAACAGCTGGAAGCAGTTAAAGATGGGGAATGGAATGCCTAGCAACACCTGAGTTACTGTCTGAAATATACATTTTCATTTTAAGGTAATAAACTTGTTTTCAGGAAGACGAGTTCAGAAAAAATGTGTAGCTGAAAAGGCAGCAGCAGCCTAGGCAATGTCAGGTTACTGTGTGTAGGTTTAATTCCTTCATTTCTTAAAGTATTCAATAAAAAACATAATCACCATGCCAGCCCTTAGGCAACTGCCTCTTGTTGTTCATACGGTTCTTTGGAGAAAGCTAGTGCTTCCTTGAAGACACGGCAACTCTATATGTCATTTGAATTTTTATGCTGTTACAGTATTAAAATACTGAAATATTGTATTTGTTTGCATGGCAACCTGAGGGTTTTGTAATCAGTCTTTTCTGGGGAAACAAATGACAGTTTTCCCTAGTGGGCATATTAAATTTCACATTCCTAAATCAATCTGAGCTGAAATCCTGCTCACGTGCTAATGGTTGTGAATAAAATTTTCACACTCTCACTTCTCTTTCTACTCTGACATTAGGAAGGGAAAAAATGAAGTGAAACCATATCAGCAAATCCCTTAAGGCCATTTTCCACATTACATTGGCCTCTAAAAGCCCTTAACATTTTTCTAAAGCATTAGAAGGACCAGCTTGCAGAAGTTCAACCAGTAGGAGCTGAGAACCATTTCACATGGAGTAACTGTACATCTGAAAAATCTATTTTATCAACAATATCAAGAGAAGGCAACTTGAAGCTACCACACTTAGCAACTGGTCTCTTTTGTATATGTAATGATTCAATTACTGTGATATCTACAGACCTGGGACCAAATCCTTTGCATAATAGCCAGACCCTGAAAGAACTCTGTATGCCACCTACTTCCTGAAGCAGGGAGCATGGTCAGTGAAATGTGCAACCATTGCGGACGTAAGAAAATGGTGCATCCAATGGTCTAGCAGTTCCACAAAGCCAGAATGCAACATGCGCCTACTCCTCTCCAACTTACCACACCCCAATGAGCTCCCTGTATCCGAGCACAGCACGCTGAGTGGTGTAAGAGCTGGCTACACCACCACACCAGGGGGACTCTCCAGCTAAGAAGATGCAGGTAGTCCCTGCTTCCTTTGTGTCACCTGAATGGTACCAAGGGCATTGAGTGGAATAGTTCTGCCCCGTTTATAGATCTAATTTAAAAGAGATGGTGGTTTGATCTTGTAGGTTGCCTGTGGTTAATCATATTTCAATAACTAGGCCTTATTGGGTTTCTGACTAATGGAGTGATTTTTCGCAATGGCACCCACTTCTGCAGCTTCTGGGCATGAAATCAAAGATGTTAGCCAACATAAAATTCATTTATTATGAAGACCTTTGTAACAACCCTCCACCCTCATAACCTACTGCTAAAATGAATCCAACAGTAAGTTAAACATTTAACAGAAATAATAGGTCATGTGCTGGCTCTCCAAACTCTGATTCTGGCACATCACCAGCAGGAGTGCATTCCAAAGTTGGGCATACTTTCCTGAAAATGCTCTGCTGCTGAGCCTGAATAGTTCATCCCCAGGAACCAACAGGAAATATGACCCTGTCGATAAAATACCGTCGTGATGGCACATAGGGCAGAAGGAAAGCTCTCGGAGACTCCTGGTCGCTAGGAAACAGTTGACATTTACGGTTTGAAAGCAATTTGTCTTTAGTATAATACTCAATTAGAAAGTAAGTGTAGAGAATTGAAGTGTGCTAACTACTTTCAAATGAGAGATGTCAGTACTTTAACAGTGACCATTTTAGGTTATTTGTAATTGGGAAGGCCTAGCATTACCAAAATGATAGCCTAGCTATTTCCACGCTAGTGTAAAAACAATATTAATTCTTGGTAAGGAGGCTGATTTCAGTACAGATCCTCAGATAATAAATCTGCCTAGCTTCATCGACTTCATTGAATCTATTCCAATTTACCCGAGCTGAGGATCTGGCCCATAATTTTTAATAAGCTCTGACATGCAAGATGACTAGAATGGAAGCACAACTCACGTTAACCTCACAAATACCCCACTATTTTAGAGTCTGCTTAGACTCCTGGAAACTTTTTGTTTACACTGAGCATGCTCAGAGACTCAGCAAAAGTATTAGTGTAGTAACTTTACATTATTATATTTGAACAGGGGTCGGCAACCTTTTAAAAGTGGTGTGCCGAGTCTTCATTTATTCACTCTAATTTAAGGTATCATGTGCCAGTAATATATTTTAACATTTTTAGAAAGGCTCTTTCTATAAGCCTATAATATATAACTAAACTGTTGTTGTATGTAAAGTAAATAAGGTTTTTAAAATGTTTAAGAAGCTTCATTTAAAATTAAATTAAAATGCAGAGCCCCCAATCCTGGTGACCAGGACCCGGGCAGTGTGAGTGCCACTGAAAATCAGCTCACGTGCCGCCTTTGACACTCATGCCATAGGTTGCCTACCCCTGTATTTGAACATTCACTCCCATACTAGTAAACTGGTACCTGTCTTTAGAGCTGGCAGCTCAGAACTGAGGGGTGATACTTTGTATTGTGGAGCACCTAGGTGCCCCAGGACCAGACCAGCACTCTACTGTGGTAGGCTCTGTACAAACACAGAAAAAATAGATGGTCCCTGCCCCGAAGAGTTTGCTATTTATTTAATCAGCAGTAGATTGAGGCTAAGAGAAAAATCAAGAGGGAAAGATGGGTAGGATGATTAATGGAATACCAAGGCTCCCTTTGAATAAGTGGGTGGATGGATGCGGTGTTGGCAGTAGGACGTTTGGACACTATGAACTGTAGAGTTAAGGGACAGTATTGGGTCATACATTTTTCAAGACAGCGTGTGAATATGAAGGCTTTCTTGTTTTTATACAAATAATGATAGCTTGCTCTTTTGTATTTCTCTCCTTTTGTGGACTGAATTTGGTGTGATACTTTTACATGAATAATTCAGTATAGTAAAATTGATGGCACAGTTCTTTTGTTAAAGCAGTTATGAAATGAGAAAACAAATTCTACAAGGAAAAGTTATGAAAAAACAACATTTCTCTAACAATAAAAAGATGAAGTTGCCTGGCCATTTACATTTATCTCCTGTGTCCTGAATATTAGATCAGATTTTTTATCCATTAATAGTTCCATAAGGCAACTCATTTTTGATAAGCTGTGTCGGGACTGTTGTAAATATATAAAGATTTATGAATTAATTTTCATACTTAAATGACAAAATCCTCTGGTATGTTTGAGGTATCTGCCTAGCAGTTAGCATCCATATATATTTAGCATTCACATCACTCTTTGTTTTTTTGGTTTAGAACATAGAGTAATGAGAAATACTTCTTTCTGTTGGAAAGAGAACTGAAATCATCATCATAATGATTGGGCTTGTGGGCATATTTAAAGAATAAAATAGACTCCTTCATTGTTTAAAAATAGTGTTGGGGTTAGGGTATAACTTTCAATTTTTTAACCCTCTTGGTTTTCTACTGTTAAATGTTTTCACTGTACTGCATATATGTTATTAATCATAAACTACCATTGAGATGCTGTAAAAATGCAGTACCCAGACAGTTTTTTCTTTTAAACCTCTTAGTATTATTATTATTTATTATTTGTATTGTGGGCATGCCTAGCAGCCCAGTCATAGGCAGGACCCCTTCGTGGTAGGCAAATAAAGAACAAAAAGATGGTCCTTACTGTAAAGAACCCGCAATCTAAGGTATCATCTATGTTCTATGCAAGTTTCGGGCAAATTGTATGCAACCCTGTGTGTTCGTGTGCAGCCCAAAGTACAACAGAAATTCTTCATTTCTGCTGCATGGGTTGGTGGTCATAGACAGTGGAGATCACTCAGAGGCACACCTTTCCCATCTCCATCCCGTTACTCATGGAGGAAGGACTGGAATGAACATGCTGGAGGTGTGGTTGAGATATAGCAAGCGAGTGCATTGTATGGGCCCATGGGAGAAACCAGCAGGCTGCAGCCACAACTCCCTTAATTTCCTATATACCACACAAGCAACTATAGTTCCACTGCTTACCAGTTAGTGCAGGTTGGAAGTAAAGAATATCTCCCTTGACTCCTGTACCTTTCGAGCACATTGTTTTTTCCCCCAAATAAGCACATGGTTCTGTTGTGTGGTGTTTCCCAGGATTTGGCTTTTAGTGACTGGTTACTGAAGTGCAGGCTCCGGGTGGGTAGAGATAAGTGAATAAATGCAGTATGTTGGCTATAAATGGACTATTTTTGCCCGCTAAGATAATTAATTTATGGTTAAGGCTTTCGGGACAAATGAACAGGTTCAGAAAAAATAAACGCATATGTAATGTATGTAATATGTGCAATATATTTGGATTTTACTAAAGCATATGAAACTGTCACTAAACCTTATTTTAAAAAAGTGGCTTGGGTAAGAATCAACTGCAAACTGGCAGAAGGACCAATAACAAATAATACCTAGCTCTCATCTCTAGATCTCAAAGCACTTACCCATTCTTTTTTTTTTTTTTTTTTTTTTTTTGGTATCGTTATTCTCATTTTGCGGCTGGGAAGACTGAAACACAAAAGGTGAAGAGTTTTGCTTAAGGAAGAATAACAATCTACTGTCTTGGGCTAGGGCCTCAGCTGGAATAAACTGATGTAGCTCCATTGACATCAAGCTGTTCTTGATGTCCGTGTTCTGTCCATTGATATCCAAGACACAGCAGGGGTACGCATATAAAGTACCCAGTTCATTGCTAAGTGGCTAGGCAGGCAGGCATTGCACTGCTTGAAGTTTGGATCTTCTTTATACTGGTACATATCACAACAACACAGCAACAGATTCACTCCAAAAACAGGCTACAAAGAGAAGGCTACAAACAGGCTACAAAGCCTCGAATTGATATGCAAACTAGATTGCATCACCTCAGGATTAAATAGGGACTTGGAATGGCTTGGCCATTACGTTAATTGAATCTATTTCCCTTAAGTTAACGATCCTCATTCACACCTGTGTGGCCATCTTGTTTATCACTTCAAAGGTTTTTCTTCCCCTGCTGTTATGGTTCCTCTCAATTAATTAGCCTCTTAAGGTTGGTCTATGCACCTCCACCTTATCATGTTTCTCTGACTGTATAAATATCTGTCTACTGTATGTTTCATTCCATGCATCCAATGAAGTGGGTTCTAACCCACGAAAGCTTATGCTGAAATAAATTTGTTAGTCTCTAAGGTGCTACAAGTTTTTCTTTCTTATTTTCGTATAGCTACCATTGGTCACCTATCGTTTGTTCCCTCTCATATCCTCTCCCCTGGGGATAACTGCATGTTCAGTGTAGTGTTTTGTTTTGGTAGGGTTTTGTTTTTTATATATGCACTGATCTTTTGCTTGTTAGAGAAGGCATGTTGAAAAATTCCACCTTGTTCTTAGAGCGCCAGGTAACATTTGAGATGGTCCTTATTTGCTGTGGGAGTTTATTCTAAGATTTCAAACTGTCCCCCAAGAAAATTCTGTCTTCTGCACAGATGAGCTTTACCCATATGGTAGAAAATGTCATTGTCCCTGAAGAACAGAGCTGCCCACCACATTCCATACTCATTATTGTGTTGTGCTTCTTGATCAGCAGTATGTTAGTTATGTGCTGCTTGTCAAAATGAAAAAAATAAAAGGCACCTTGCATATTATTTTAGAAGTATAACCAACCTACAGGAGAAAAATTTAAGGAAGGTAAAATAATATTCCTCCATTATCTCTGGCATGTTAATCATAAGGACATACATACAGAAAATTGATGGCTGGCAAGACAAGTAATATTTATATTGAAAGTGGAGTTGAAATTTTTAAAAATCTTTTGTTGTGACTCATGCAGTTACCTGGACTTTCAATGTCAAACTAAAGTGGCGTTGCATTTTACTGGAATATGCCACAAATGTTTCTTCTGCCCCCAATCTAACAGAGTTCATGTCTTAAAAAGTTAATATACGTATTGACTAAACGTGACGCATATATGTTTTAGTAGTATATTGATAGTACTTGTGCTATCTTACTTAAGCAAAGGTAGCACGACAATTTGGTAGAAAGGTGATTCTTAACCAAGAGATGTACAGGAAATAATACAACTGAATGTTTTACGTGGTGCCCCAAAACCATTTCTGTACCTGGTACCCCTATTCTATCACACTAAAAGAAACATTGCTGGCCAAATACTGCAGTGCTAACTCAGACAAAACCCATTTTATTTGTAGGTAGACTTTTTTCTTTGATTCTCATCACCATAGTAAACTGAAGTCCAATGGGATTCTTGTATTCAAAAGGACTGCAGGATAGACATCATGCTTAAGAATTTACTTAAAAGGGCAAACGAATCAAAGTATAGAAAGAAATAACTGACCTACACCTTTGCCCAAAACTGTAATGAGTCATTTCTGAGATTCAAAAAAGTTTGGTAGCATTCTCATACACTTCTACACTAGCTGGATTTGATTATTTCCTGGAGCTAGGCTATATATCTATCACTATAATACTGATATAATTTATAATTTGTATTACAGGAGGTTGAGATCAGGCCTCCATTATGCTAGGCATTGTAGACACAGAGTAACTGACAATCCCTGTCCTGAAGAGCATACAGCTGAAATGGACAGGGCAGGGGGGAAAAAAGAGGGTGGGAGGGGAAACAGAAGTACAGAGATGGGAAGTGATTAAACTAACATCACACAGCAGGTCACTGGTAGATCTGGGAACTGAAAGCAGGTGTCCAGAGTCCCAGTCCAGTGTCCTATTTGTGGTATTTTTCTGGGTGGTAATAGTCTATATTCTCATATAGTTATTACTTAGAACTCTACCCTTAGTGATAATACTCCATTCAAGTGTAATTTAATATTCTTCTGATCTGAAGTTTGAGAGTTTGTTTTCTCTTAGTGGCAGAACATTCTTTACTGACAGCATAAATCCTCAGTTTATTTTCTTCTTTTATAACACAGTTCAATCACCATTAATTCAAAACCCATTGAAACTATCCTCCCATCAAAAATGACTCTTTCGGCAGTTGCAGTTGTTGTTTGAGGAAAATGGATAATATAAAGCTAGTTCAATTCAAGAAATTCCAACAACATAAGAGAATATTAAATGATAGATGTTATGTCAACTTGATTGCTAGATCAAGACCGCAATGTTTTCAGAATCCTGACAGGATTAATAAGAAACAAAGATTTTTAGAAGGAATGATGACAAATTCACACTGATTCAACTTGTTTGCACCACTGTATTTTATCCTATAAATTTATAAGCAGAAGGATTACTCTGACAAAACTTAAAGGAATCCATAAACCTGCATTTCAATAGCATTAAGATTATTGTAATAAAGATGTGGTTATTGTGACTAGCAAAGCAGTGCCCACCTGGGGTCCTGTTGAACTAGGCACTGAGCAAACACCTAGTGAGAGACAGTCCTTTCCCTGAAGAGTTTACAGTCTAAGCAGACACGAAAGACAATGGTAGGAGGGAAAACAGAGGTAGAAAGAAGTGCTGTGACTTCCCAGGGTCACACAGCAGGCCAGTGGTAGAGCCTGGAATAACACCCACATCTCCTGAGTCCCAGTCCAGTGCCCTATCCACTAGTTTAATATTTTAGGCCCATGCCTGACCCTGAGAGGTGTCTTCTGCATCTAGCATTATGGTGTCTTCTGCATCTTCCTATGTTGTTCTTTTTCTGACAGCCATTTTGTTTCTCCTTTGGTACTTTAAACACCCTGGCAACAAAGTGATGTGTTGCTATAAATTGTCACTCATAAAGTGTAATCTTTCCCTCCAATTTACAAATTTGATAGTTTACTGTTTGTTTTAACGAAACCTCAACCCATTTTTGTTTCTCAGCTGTCCTGTCTTCCTCAGAAACCTATCAAGTCACATTATTTGGATTAATTAACACTTCCCAAACTTAAACTATATGAAGCTTTGTCTACATTTAAAAGATTTGCCAATATAGTTATACATGCAAGTCCTCTGAGTTTAAACGTAGTTTATACTGGTAAAAAAGTCCTTTTGTTAGTATAGCATGTATAGGTTACCTACGTGAAATAAGCTACCCCAGCAAAAGGCCTTTTTTTTGGCTAGGATAGCTATGTCAGCATAAAATCACATCCCTAACTGACATAGCTATGCAAACAAAACTTCTCAGTGTAGACCAGGCCTTAGACTAAAACAGGGATAGATGAAGATGTAGTATGGGGAAAACAGGGCTGAATTCTAATATACCTAATATACTTACACCAGGGTAAATCTTTTGAAGTAAATTAGGTTACTTTGCAATGACACTGGTGTAAATTCAATCAGAATTTGGTCCACAATTAATTTCCATACACACATATGACAAAACAAAGCACAGGTGATTACAATTGTTATGTTCAAATGTCCGAATGGTATGATATCAGGTACAAGTGACATCTGTGAAAATGGTTGGATAGGAGGGAAAACCAAGTTCAGGGAAGATTTCTGGGAAATTCAGAGAGTAGAGGAGCATTCACTTTAACCACTTAAATAAAGCAAATATTATCATCCAGTATTTTAGAACAATGTTAAGAAATAGGGAACATAAATCCAGAAAAAAAATTTCTATTCTCATACGAACATAGAACTGCATTGGCGGGGAGGGTGAAAGAGGTCTGAGTGAGTGAGAACTCTTGTATTAACCTATTAACTTGCATCCCCTTGAGGGCTTATTCATCATGGTGTCTATCAAAGTGTCAGCCTTTCTATTACCTTTTCACACAGAAGATGTCTGTCTATCATTGTCACACTCTTCTAGGAAGATTATCCATCATTTTGGGTGAAGCCAAACCATTCATTCTCATGACTGTCTATGTTAGTGAACCAAAAAAAAAAAAAGGTGTTTTATTCAATAAAGGAAAAATGATTGAATTGCACTCTTAATCATTTTCTTTTATTACTTAATCCAAAAGGCTGGGATGAGGCTATGCAATTTATTACAACAGCAGCCGCCAGCAGCAGCATTATAACCTAAGATATAACTGTACTTCCTGCTTTTCAGTAGTTTATAAATTTGGCTAGAAACATTTATTCAGACTAGAGTTTGTCATACAGGCCTATGGTTCCTCAGGAGTGAATGATTTAATTTGTTTGTAATCAAAAATTGATTCAGAGACTGGTTGACACAGTGGATTAGTATTATGGAGCCTTCCAGTTGTAGCTAGCCAGTTTGAATGTAGCTTAGGCTGATGGTGACTAAAGGTATGTAGATTATGTTCTGTTGGTCCCTAAACCACTACATTCAGTGTGGTCTTGGCAGAGAGGCTAAGAAATGAATGGGCATGTGGATTAAACTACACTTTTACCTCTTCCAGTGGAACCAATATATCACTGCTGAGGCCCATTAGCTAAGCAATGTGGGGTAGCTGATAACTAGGGACCCAACAAATTCAGAGTCCATTTTAGTCAATGTCACAGTTATAGGATTTTTATAATAGTTAATTTGACGGGTTCTGATGTTTACATCTGAAATTTCACAGTATTGTAACCAAGGGGGTTCTGACCCAAAAGGGGGTTGTGTGATTGCCACCCTTACTTCTGCGCTGCTGTTGGCGGGGGTGCTGCTTTCAGAGGTGAGTGGCTGGAGAGCAGCAGCTGTTGGCCTGGCACCCAGCTCTGAAGCCACCGCTGCCAGCAGCAGCAGTGCACAAGTGAGGGTCACAGGGTTTGAGGGTGTTGTCACTTGGGCGGGGGAGGGCGGGCCCGGCCTTATGGGTGGGCAACCACCCTGGGACCCATGGTCAGGCCATGGTTCCCCCCTCTCATGCACAGCCAACCCAAGGCCTCTTTAACCCCCAAGCACTGGGCCCAGGGATGGGCAGGGCTGGGGGCACCTCAGCCGGGGGCTTCTACTGTGTGCCAGGCTCCAGCTGCTAGTTCCGGTGGGGCTGGAGAGGGGTGGGACTTCCACTCCTGAGGCTGGGTCAGACCCACCTCCAGGGACCTCCCATGGCTGCAGAAAGCTCCACAGATGTGCTGCCTTCAGAAGTGGGTCTGCTCCAGCTCCAGCAGCAGCCCCTGCAGGGAAGAGGAAGTCCCATCCCTTCCCAACGTGGAAGGATCTCACCTCCCATACACGAGCCAGATTTCCTGGGGGAGATCAGATTTCATGGTCTGTGATGCGTTTTTCATGGCCATGAATTTGATAGGGCCCTAGTTATAACACATCATTACTCAAGCAGTGATATAGATAAAGGCAGTCCCTGCCCCAAAGAACATTCACTTTTAGTGCCTGAACCTGCAAACATTTAGTATTAGGGATAGTGCTTCCTATTCTGAGAAGCCAATGTGACTATTCATAGTGCATTTTGCTTGTGAATGTTTACAGGATTGGTCCCAAAAAGACATACAAAGGAAGATGATATACACTGAGATTTCAGAAGAAGGGAATAACTAAAAGATTTTTTTTTAAATTGTGTGCATGATGAGGCAGTTTTTGGATTGGTTTGTTTGGTTTTAGGTTTTTTTAATACAAAAGACCTAATTCAATGCCTATTGAAATCAATGGAAAGACTTCTGTGGGAAATGGAGCAGACCGCAAGGTTTTGATTCAGTCATATATTCATTTGGACAGAATTTTTTAAAAAGCTGAATAGATTAATGTGCTTTAATTTTCTTTATAATTTAAAAAAAGCCTGACTTGGGAATAATAAAATGTAGTGACATGGAATTAAATTAAATATACTGTAGACTAGTTTTCTTCTTTTAAAAAGATAACATTAAAATGGCAGATGTCACTTGGAAAAGTAATTTCTACAATTATACTTTACTTTTAATACAAAGCTTTGCTACTCACTTTAATGGTCCAGTTCTGCAAACACTTACTACCTAACCTTGGCTTTCTATGGAACCCCAATCATGAAACTACATCTGTGACATCTGTGAGAGCAGGCCCCTGTGTCTGTGTGGAGCCCATCCAACTGTCATTGTGCAATGAGTTCCATAAGTAGTCCCATTGATTTTAATGGGAATACTCATGGGAGAGAGCTAGGTAGCCAGTGTTTCAGACCCCGATCCTGCAAAGACTTACACACAGGCTTAATTTTAAGCACATGAACTAGTCCCATTGAGTATGATTATTATTGTAGATTGTGTAGCTTAGAATTGAAGAAGGGGATTTGGGAATTGTGAGGGACATGGAGAAAAACCTGGTTATGAGGGGTGAGGGAAGAGAGAATAATGGAACATACAGAAAGAGAAAAGGGAGCTATGAAAAGGTTTAGTTAAGCTTTGGATCGGGTTAGGGAGTTATCTGTACTAAATTGTCAAACATTTTGAGGGCCCCCCCCTCATTATTTAATAGCAAGAAGTAAGAATAAAAGAGTTCTGAAAATTCTTTGAATAGTTGTTATTGGAAGATTCACTAGATTTTAGCCACTGTTATGAAAGTGTTCAGAACAATATATTTAATAATAATTATTACATCCAATTTCCTGCCAGACTATAATAGTGACTGATCTTTCATTTCACTGCTGGAAACCAAACTGATGATACCTTTAACCTTCACATCCACTTCAACAATGTGAAACTATACAGTAAAATGAATGCAGCAATGTTAGATGGATTTTTTTTAGGAGTTTGGACATAAAATAGTTGATTTTGATGTTTTAAGATCTTAACAAGAGTTCTCACAATTTCCATATAAAATAATATTTCTCACAAGAATTTTCATAATTGTCAGGTGCAAAAAATCCCTACTGTGTGTTAATGCCTTGTTAAGGTTTTGATTATAATTGTGCAAAAGTCAAACAATTGCTAGGTCTTGACAAATGATCAAGAAAAATGGCAAAGGGCCAAACCCTGAGTTCTATATTTTAAAGATTCAAACTTTAGTATGGGGTAAAGCTCCAATGGCAGGAGGTTGAAGTTAGATGCATTCTGATTGGAAATCAGATGAAATATTGTAACAGTGAGGATAATTATCTTTTGCAAGTTTACCTTGGCAGGGATAAACTCATCATTTGGAGACTGTATAGGGCAATGCAATGTCTTTCTGAAATATGTGCTGTATTATTTGGGCAAATGCTCTTTCAGAATATGGTCCATGGGGCCTGATCTGAAGCCCGTTGAAGTCTGTGAGGCTTCAGGATTCAATACAGACAAGGAAGAGGTTGTGTCACTACTTGCCCTCACAACTTTGGTTGCCTTAAATGCTATGATTCTGTGGCTCACAGCCCTGACACCAACAGCCAGTGTACAAGTATGCAGGTCACACCCTGGCTTTCACCACCCACTTACTGTTTGCAGAGTGACCCCAGCACTCTCCCAGTCTCACATTTTCCCCAAACTGTCTGCCCAAATTTCCTCAAACACTATGTTTTAATCAAAGCACTGGACTGGTTTCTAGTAAAAGTAAAACAAGTTTATTAAACAAAAAGTCGTGCGTTTCAGTAAGACCAGGAATAAGGCATAAAGATAGAAGGGGTTACAAGCAAACCAAAGTAAAAATATGCTTCTAAGGCTAAAACCTGATTTAGCAAACTTGAGTCTTTTGTTCAAAGAAGGGTTTCTCACCAAGTCTCTTTTCCAGCATGACTGACGAGACGCTCTGGCCAGGACGCTTCACCTGAGGAGACAAAGGAACTGGGCAGTCTGAGCTCTGTTAACCCCGGGGGAGGGATAGCTCAGTGGTTTGAACATTGGACTGCTAAACCCAGGGTTGTGAGTTCAATCCTTGAGGGGGCCATTTAGGGATCTGGGGCAAAAATTGGGGATTGGTCCTGCTTTGAGCAGGGGGTTGGACTAAATGACCTCCTAAGGTCCCTTCCAACCCTGATATTCTATGATTCAGATAAGGTGGTAAGCCACTGGTACTGTCTCTTTAACGGACCAGCAAACGTCACGTGTGCAACTGTTCAGCGAGGGGGCTGGTGGCTACAGGGCAGACGCAGATGGTTTGTGGGAAATTCAGGACTGGGAGGCTGTTGGGGTCACCCTGCAAAAAAATAGCTGGCTGGTAGAGGCTAGTGTGTGACCTCCATGCTTGTGCGCTGGCTGTTGGTGACAGGGCAGTGAGCCACAGCTGCATAGCGTCTAAGGCACCCAGAGTTACAGGGAAGGCAGTGTCACAATCCCTTCCTGGAGGCTGAACCCCCAAAGCATCACTGCTTAATGGACTTTAGTTCAGGCCTATAGTAGTTCAGATATTGTTGAGCATTGATGATCAAGGCACACTTCACTAAAAATGGAACATGTGAAAACTGAACTACTAAATATTTATAGAGCTCTAGACTTCAAGAAATAATTACTTGGCTAATTTTGGATAGCCTGGGAGATGATGTCTTTGTATTGTACAACCTCAGTTGCCCGATAAATGCTGAAGAAAACCCTTCAGAAGTGTTGAGTGCCTTCTCACAATCATACTCCCAAGACCCTTATTTTTCAGTGATGTGTCTCAAGTGGTTTCAGGATAATTGTGCTAACCTAATAATAGAGCAAGTCAAATTCCATAGAAATCTTGAATAACAATTGGATTTTGTTTAAATGCAAAATGTGACTCTTCACGCATATACTTCTCCCTTTAAATTGTTAAGGGTTTTCTTGAAAAGCATGAACATTCAGTAACAACCAGTTGTTCCCTTTTAGGGCAACATTAAATATGTACAATAATACTAATGATGATAAAAGTTATCTTGCAATCTTAGCCCAAATTCTTCCCTTTTGGTATGAAGGGGAGTACCCTTTTATCCAGTGGGAACCTACATGCACTTTTTATCGAACCCTATTGAGTATCATGAATTCCCCCATGATAAGTATAGGGAAATTTCCATAGGAATGGCCTTTGTTTTCTTTCTTTCATACACTTTGTTTTTTGTCTTCTCCTGCTGTAAGAACTGCATATTGTCACTGTAAGTGGAGACTTGGAATATGGTCATTTTAGTTTGGATCAGCTCCTAGTTAGCTTTCTGCTCCAGAGCATGCTTTGGCCTTTCAGTATGAATATGGTTTGCTCTTTATATTCAGTGAAATAATTCTAAGTAGCCATTCCCCCAACCTGCCCCCCACCCGCCGCAAAAAACGTAATCATGTCACTTTCTTCCTCCCCATTCATGAATCCCCAAAGTGTCCAGAATCTGAAGTGGACTTGATTCTCCATGATCTCCCTTTTGCTCCCAATGACTTGGTTTCCTTTAGATAGACCACTGAAAAGTTTTGACTGTTTCCTTTGAGTCTCCTTACACTTTGTTATGCTCAGCTTTACTTTTAACCACCTGGCTTTCAATAGTGTCCACGCAAGCCAAGATTTGATCAAATTTGTTATCCAAGTCTGTTACAGAATTCTGGTCTCATCAGAGCTTTTATTGATTTAATCCAGCCTGGCAAGAATGTAATCTGTGCATGTTATGCTTTGCCTCATGCTGTTTTCTAGCCCCAGTCTTGTTTTTTCTCTCATTCGGAATTCTAATCTTTTATTGTGAGCCCTTTCTGCATCGTGACTCCCATATATAGCAGGGGGTTAGAGGGAGATGTTGCTATAGATTTGGGATCCAGATGGTTCCCCAAAGACTCACAAGGGAAGGGTGAGCTATGAAGTGGACATTGTGGTTTCAGGTGTTTCTTTTGTATGCTCTGTACTCTCTCATGCTTTATAAGATTATGGATAAAATAGCATGAAGGTGTTAGACTCTGTGCAAAGTGTGTGTGTGTTGACTACCCAGTCCCCCTGAGAGAGAGAGAAACTGTAAACCAGAAGCTTCATATCTTGTGGATGGAGTTCTTGGAGAGGAGTGTGTTTAAGTAACGGGGATATCTTGAGGGACAGCAGTAGTTCTTGGGTCTAGGGAAAAGGAGTAACTGATTGAGAGTCAGTGCCCAGGGAATATGCCAGATAAGCCAAGGGAGGAACCAGTGATGCAGCCTGCTGAGGCTCTAGGGATTGAAACATCCAAAGGATCCAGAGCAGAGAGGCTTGGATTCCCCTGACAGAAGTACTAATGTGTGGCCAGGAGGTCACTAGGATCTGTGCCATGATAGTTGCCTCTATGGTATCTAAGTGGTTGTATGTGAAGCTTTTTAAAGACACTGTTACAAAGATTTACATTTTTGCTCTTAAATTAAAAGCTGGGAGCAGATGTGTTTATTTGTCTGAGATAAAGCTAGTTAGCAAGCATGAATTTCAAACAGCTCATGAACGAGCAGCATCTGACCCGATGTGCACTGCTTGGTCTGGGTGCTGACAATCAGAAGAAACTGGAGCTTGCTGTCACAGTTTCAAAGTAACCCCCCCTCCCGCCGCGTGGTCTGCTCCAGGAGTGCACAGTCAGGTCTCACGTTCTCAAGCTGTCACCTGTCTTTGGGCAGGCACCCTTGTCCCACTGCCTTCTGATTTGGGGTTTTGAAGTGCCCTGTCTTACACTGTGATATCCTCAGCAAGTCAGTCTGTTTAATGGCCAGCACCCATGTGGTGCTTTCTCCCCGAGGGCTATGAACAGTGTACTGCCCCTGGTTGCCAGTTACCACCCAGCTCTTCCTAAGCAAGCATATTTATTCTTAAGGTAAAAGTATTACAGAAAAAAGGTATAAAACAATAAAAGTTCCTATGGCATACTAAAAATTTAGCAGCGGTCACCCCTCAGTCTTATGGGGGCCTAGTACGCCAAAGCTTTTCCAACCCATCCACAAGGACTGGGTTCTTACTGTGGCGAAAAGGTAATGTCTGTTTGTTGGATCAGAAAGAAGGCCTTGAGTCAGTTTAAGCATCGTCTTTTTATGCCAAAAGCTTTTTCTTTGGGTGTTGGTCTCTGAAAACCCAGTTCAAACCAATAAATACAAACCTCCATGGGGTAGTACGTTTTTAGAGGTGATGACAACCTGAGTAATTCACCTTAATCAACTCCTCTCTGTTTTCAGTCAAGTCATGCCGATGGACCCAGGAGGAAGGCCATAAGGGTATTCCTGATCAGGAGCTATCAGGCAAACAGATTTGTGTAAGATGAATTCTGTTGCCTTGCCCATGGCCTAAGTCAATGTGGACATGAGGATGTCCTGGGATTCTGACGGTGAGAATGTGTGAAGTTTATTTTTGTATGTTATTTTGTGTAATGTTGTAACAGGGTTAAACCATGAGGGCTCATGTGCAAACTCACCATGGCCAGACTCAGGCTGGGGGGAGGGGGGACAAACTCGCTGTCTACCCTCACCAGAGAAACTAAGTCACTGCTGAGTGTGTCTGTGGTAAGAGTTTTTCTGGGCGCAGTGAGACCTGGCACAGCTAGGAGGTGCTGTGAGATAGAACTCCAGCTACCCAGTAGGACTGCTCTGAGGGGCATCCAACCCTCTGCTGCTCTGGATCTCTGGGGTGTTTCAAGCTGCTGGATCTTGAACCCAGTGTCCCCAATCTGAGGGTCCCGAGGCGCACTCTCAAGGTGCAGACCTTCTCTCTGGAATCCCCTCTGAGTGGGGGAACCCACTGTCCAGCTGCCTAACCTGTCTCAGCTCAGCACTGACCCTTCAGACTCCCCAGTACTTAAATACACCCCTCTGCCAAAACTCCACCCAAACATTATAAAGCTTCTGGTTTACAGTTTAACTCTCTGAGGGGCAACACGAAAGCTTAACACAGACTGGTGAACAGGCTTTGCACCAAGTCTAGCACCATTGCTCTTTACTTAACAGACAAAGCACAGAGAGTGCAAATCCTATAGAAAACAATAAAACATCCCAAATGCAATGTCCCTCACTAGATTACCTGTCCTTTGGGAGTCCTTGAGGGACTATCTGTGCACAGGCAGTGTCCTCTGCCCTTCCCTGCCACTGTAATAGCCTCCCTCATCTTAATCTGGTGTAAGATTACTCTCGCCCCCTGTTCCCTCCTGGCAATCCCTTTATAGACTCCTGCTGGGGTCACCTCCTTTTTTTATTCCGTCTTTTGGTGAATTTCCACTGCTCCTAAACCCTACTCCCTTCAGACAAGAGGAGGCAATGTCTTCTACCAACTAGAGCAAACACATTGTCCCAAGATGTTTTACTTTGAATAGACAATTCCTGAGTGCTGATCCCATGCCATTGTCTCTGGCCTGATCGAGATGTGGCACAACCCTGCTGACTTGTGGTAGAGCCACATACATACAACTTTCCTGACACAGCAATTTCATGATACAATTCTATAAAATCAGCCACCGTTCAGAAGTGGTACAGACAGAACCCCCAAATAGTCACATGTACAGACATTTGTAATGGGACCTAACAATTACTAGTCATCAAAGCCCCCATCATTGCCCCTGCCACTGCTCTGGTCCTTATAATGAATGGAAGTCTGGGGGAGGTGTGGAAGAGCCATAGCTGGAAGAAAGCAACTGGAGGCATTTCCACAGAGAACTGTGAAACGTTTCAAGTTGCTCCATCCCAAGATTAATGTATAGTTTTGCTATGTTGGCACTGGTTTGCTGCAACTTTGCAGTGATGAGGCTGGTTTGCTAATTGGGCATCATCGCAACCTGGCCCCAAAATGGCAAGTGTGTTGTGAAACTGATTTTTCTTTCCCTCCTGCCTATTAAATATCTGAAGCCCATTAATCTTCTTAATGATGTTATCAATATAATAAAAAGAAGGGTACATCAGAATGTTATATAGGAATTTGTCAGCTGCAGTTAGTGTCCAGCCCCTACCATATGAGAAAAGATGGTGCAGCTACCACTAAATATGAAATACTTCGGGCATTTAGCATAAGTTTATTTTTATGTTATGTGTAATAACAGAAATGAAAGAAACATAAAAAAGAAGGATTAGAAGAAAACAAGTATAGTAATATGGATACAAATTATACAGTTCATAATTTTCAAGAATTTTCAATTTTCATCTAGGAGCTCCTGTAGCCTAGAAAAGCTCTCCACAGTCATAGATTCCAAGACCAGAAAGGACCATTGTGATCATCTAGGCTGAACTCCTGACCTTAGAACTTCCCCAAAATAATTCGTAGAACATATCTTTTAGAAAAACATCCAATTTTGATTAAAAAGTTGTCAGTGATGGAGAATCCGCCACGACTCTCAGTAAATTGTTCCAGTGGTTACAGACTCTCACCGTTAAAAATGTACACGTTCATGACTACTCTCAATATTGTCTCATCCTTTAAAGAAAACCAGTATCTTTTATCTAGTGCCCATAAAAGATGAGGGACTAAAATGCATTCATTCATCACTGAAGTCAGTGGATTTACATCAGGGATGAATTTAGCCTGAGGTGTCTAATTAATTTAAATTTAAATAAAAACAAAAAGGAAAAAAAAACCCAAACTGTAAGACATTGTTTCCCCTAAACAGAAGGATACAATTATTTTAATCTAGGATGTCCTTTATAAAAAGAGTAGATTTTAAGTAAAGTTCATTAACAATAGATGGCCTAACAAGCAAGTAAACATATTTAATCATATGCACAAACTCAATGCCAGCACATGATTATAATCTCAGGCACCGAACATCAAAGCAAGTACATTTTTCTCCTTGTTTTGTGAATGATGTTAATGAAGGTTGCAGAATTTGTTAGCTAGTGTTGCCTATACACTGAGTTTTCTCCCAGGACTCACATTATAGGCCTGATCCAAAGCCCGTTGAAGTCAATGGGAGTCTAACACACACAGGGTTAGATTCAAAACTGATATTAATGGGAGCAGTAGCCTGGGCTACACCCTGGCCCCTTTTGACTATTTGGTGGCCCTGGTCATGATCCTTTACCCCAAAGAGCATAAGCACCACTATTCTGACTACTTCTGACTACTTCCTATATAGACATGCTAGTGGGGGAGAAACGTTTTCTCCTATCTTTTGTAACACTTTAACACAATTTACACACCCATGGCAGTCAGAATCTAGCTCCGATACAGGTAAACAGCTGGCATTTCTGTAGAAGCAGGGGATGATTATAGAATCAGTTGTTACATCTCTCTGAAAGCACAACCATCCAGTTAAATGTTTGGTCTGGATACAGTATACAGGATGCAGTATCTCTATAGGGAATTTCTTATCAGTGCATACTAGAGCAACCATTCATTCAAATTTAGTAACTTTTCTGTCTGTAACCAACAGTGACATCTGAATTAGTCATTGTGACTGTGGGTGGCAATATAAAATTATATATGTGGGAACAACGCCTTTTTGAGTAGAATGTGAAAAGAGGTATATAAAAGTTACAGAGAACAAAGAGTATATAGAGTTTGTTGCAAAGCCCTTTAAATCCATGGACATACCTTCTTGTTATATGTCTACACTGAAATAAAACGCCCACAGCTGGCTCTGGTCTGCTGACTCAGACTTGGGCTGAAGGGCTATAAAATTGCAACATAGCTGTTTAGGCTCGCTCTGGAGCCTGGGATATGAGATCCCAGAGCCCAGGTTCCAGACAAAGCCCCAGCAGCTGCCCAGCAATTTTATATTCCTCGAAGCCCGAGCCCCATGAGTCCCAGTCAGCTGACCCCGGGCCAGCAGCAGGCGTTTTACTGCAGTGTAGACATACCTGGGTTGACTCCAAGGGGCTCTGCATCATGCTCTTCGATTGCGTTGTTACACCTTGTGCTAGTCTCAGAATGGATGTAACTTTTCAAAGTAGGCTCCGAATGTTTGCCTTTGAAAGTGAAAATGCAGACGTCTGTGTTGGATGATTTTCAGCCAAATCCTTGTCATTCTACCATCCTCCTGAATCTCATGCTCTATTTTCTCCTTAAAGGAACCTGGCCTTTACTACTTTTACTGCAGTTTGATATTGGATTAGCTCCCTGTTTTCTAAATTATCTTTCCTGACTATTCCCAGCCATATTTTACTGTCAGACCTTTTAAAATTTTTACTGTATCATTTGACTCTCTAGGAAATCATCTTATCCGATACATGCTACATTACAGTTATATCCTCATAGTTTACATTGTTCCTCTGTATTTTGCATTCTGCCTCATCTCCTGTAGCTAGAGTGTCATATAGAAATGTGCTTAGGGTCTCATCCAGGTCCTAATGAAAAGACTCCCATTGACTTCAGTGGACGTTGGATAGCATCCTTATTGTTGGACATGGGTTTTGGGTAGGATATTTCAGTCTGCCATTGTTTACCCATGAAAACTGCTCTCAAACACATGATTTGATTTCTTTCTTTATCTGTTTATTTTTGTGGTGGTGGGAACATGGGAATGACAACAGGAAATTATATATATAAATGTATAATATGTGTGTGTGTGTATATACACGCATACACACACACACACACATTTTTGTAACCCACCAGTAAGTATATGGACTTGTCTATATGGTCCTGCAGTTTGGACTGCTGGGTTGTGAATTGCAGCACACACAAGCCTGCTGCACTGTAACTCTTCCATGTGTATGCTTCTGGTGCAAACTAAAAGGTACTTAGTTCACATGAATGTAGATTTCTTTCAAACAGGACTAAGTTAATGCAAACTAGGTACCTTTTAGTTCATGCCAGCAGCATCCATATGCCCTGTAGTCACAACCCTGTAGTGTGAATTGCAGGCCCATGTAGTCATAGCCTGTGTTATGGGTCCCCCCACCCCCCGTGCCCAATCTGCAAAGGATATGATTCTGTTACAACACCAGCTACCGAGGCTTTTTTACTCAAGTTGTAGTAGCTCATGGTTTTAGCTCCAGTGGTATCTGGTTCAGTCCCTGGTGTGTCAGTCAGGATGCTAAGGTTGATGTTATCTTTCTGTCTTAACAGAGGAAAAATTTCCCATTCACTTCAAAGAGAGTTTTGCCTAAGGAGTGCAGGATTTGTCCAATGGTACATGAAACTAACTCACTATACGTGATCCTGGCCTTGCAGGCTGATCCGTGCCAGCAGGCCTCTGTTTCCATGCTGAGCCCCAGTGGCTTCAATGGGACTCGGTGGACATAAAGGCCCACCGGCATGAATCAGCTGGCAGAATTTGTATTCTTAAATCATGAGTTGATGTTTGAGGCTAAACGTGCATCAAGAAATTTCACCAAGGAAGCTTTTGTCTTTTAAACCACAAATGAAAGATCTTTATTTGCTATGCCCCCAGTCCTGCTGTCTAGAATACACGGGCAGATGGTGATACCCGTTCAGAGCCCTGCTAAAGTCAAGGTGGCTCCACACAAGCCCAGAAGTCCTAGTTTGATAGTTTCATAGATTTTAAAGCCAGAAGAAGGCGCATTAGATCATCTAGTCTGACTTCCTGTATAACACAGGCTATAGAATTTCATCTAGTTACTTCTTGTCTAGTTACTACTTGTCTATATGGCCCTGACGTTTGAGACCAATAACTTGTTGCTGACTAAAACAAATGTTCAAGAAAGGTATCTAGACTTAGTGGCCTGTGCAAAATGTTAGCTGCATGTTTGGAGTCTTTTCTGGTTCTTTGGGGGCAACTGGTATTCACATTTGCAAGGTTTATCATTACTATTATTATTCAGTATCCTTTGCCAGATCTACACGTGCTCGTATAGCAAGGAGATATTGGTCTGACCAGATTAATCTGTCTGTTACCCTTGTTACAACTCTGAATATGTATGTGGTGGTGTTGTAGCTGCGTTGGTCCTAGGATATTAGAGATACAAGGTGGGTGAGGTAATATCTTTTGTTGGACCAACTTTTGTTGTTGAGAGAGACAAGTTTTTGAGATTACACAGCGCATTTTCCAGACCAGAAGAAGAGCACTGTGTAATCTCGAAAGCTTGTCTCTCTCACTAACAAAAGTTGGTCCAATAAAAGATATATTTCCTCACCCACCTACACAACTGGATAATTAGTTACAGCGATAATTTAATTCTTGTCATGAGTTAATGTGACAGGAATAATACACATTACCATGAACACAAGTAAATATTTCCCATAGAAGCAACATCTTGCTAGATTATGACCTGCCACAAGATCTGTTAGATGTATTAGAAATTTTATGTTAATCTCAAACTAATTAAGATGGTGCTACTTTCTTTTTTCACTTGCTTACTGGAATTTTTTTGTTTTATTGAAGCTAAAATTATTTGCAATATAAAGAAAATGCAGTAAACAGACTCATAACGAGTCATTTCTGTGGCCAGCTTGCTATAATTTGTGCCTTTTGCTGTTGCTATATATATATATTTGAAATACCCACAGGAGGAGCAGAAAAATATCCCTTATTTTAAAGAATATCAGACCTTTTACAAATCTTCTTCCCTGAATAAAAGTATGATTTGCAGCTAAGAACATAGTCTGAACTGTCAGACTTCAACCTGGGAGCTATTTTCTACCACTGAGAATTTGACTTTTAGTCACCTGCTGTGCTTTTCAGGGGGCCACTAAAGAAAGATGGGACAGGAGGAAAGACAGGTCATTGCTCTTGCAAGAAAAGTTGCTTTCATCATCCTAATAGTCCTAGGAGGCACTTAGCCCCTTCCACGCCCATAGCAGCCAATGCCTCATTGCAATTAAAAAATGGTGTTGGTTGTACCAGTGCTACCCCAAAACTGAACATGGCATACAAACGCACTGGTGTGTGCACCTGTTGTGTGGTGACAAGTCTGTAGGCAAGGGGCATGGCAAATGCAAATTCAAGTAATGAGCTGCAGCATGTGGGCTCTTCGTTAAGGGACTGCACCGTTAGCACAACAGAAACAAAACCAGGAAGTAGGAACTAACCACAGCATAATCATAGAGTTTCATGCACTGTATTGTTTGAATGTTGTCTGGGTCTAGACTATTCACACAAGGGTGGGGGTTGGTATGGGGCCTGGGAATAAAGAGCCTACGAGCTGGTGCAATGTCCCCAGGCCTTGGGAGCGCCACCACTTAGAACTACTACACATAGATGGACAGACAAGACACGATGAACCCACTGAGCTGACAACATAGGGCATAAAAGATGTTGCTGCTGGCTGAGCCTAGCTTTTTTGCCACCCCAGCCACTGAGGACCGCACACTCCTCCACAACGGTTCAAGTCTCATGCACAATCTGTGTAGGAGTCACTGTGCTATGAAGCGACCCCCACTTCATTCAGTAATGCATCCTAACATGCACAGTGGCTTGGTGCTACTGCTACTGGAACTGGCACTTTAACCCTTGTAACACCCTACACTAGGGGCACAGCAAGTGGATCCACAAACAGGTATAGCTGAGCTCCACACATGCATGGCCTCTCCAAATCCTGCCCCTTGCACCAGGGCCCTCCAGCACAGAGGAGGGCAGGTTTTGCCCTTTAATCCCAATGGGCTGGACTGTGATACATTTACTCATATTCGGTAGTACCTTCCACCCTGCAAAGTACCACTGAAGTCAATGGGACTACTTATGGAGCAAGGTGGGAGGGATAGCTCAGTGGCTTGAGCATTGGCCTGCTAAACCCAGGGTTGTGAGTTCAATCCTTGAGGGGGCCATTTAGGGATCTGGGGCAAAAATTGGGGATTGGTCCTGCATTGAGCAGGGGGTTGGACTAGATGACCTCCTAAGGTCCCTTCCAACCCTATGATTCAAGACATTACTCAGTGTGACTCTGAATATTGCCATCAGGCAAAATGCATCTGATAAGCATTGCAAGACTGTGCCGTAGCCAAGAAACCAAACACAAAATACTGCAAAGGAAAAAATAAAATGTTAAAAATCAAAGTCAAGACCTTATGCCTTGGACAAATGATACAGATAAAAAACAGCATATTTTATTCCAGATAATAAATAACCCAATGCTTTCATTAACCTTTATTCTTTTTCTATTAGCAGTCTTGGCACCGTGACTCTGAGCTGAGCCCAGCAGGCTGCCCGTGCAATGACATTTCAGAGATTGGCAAAGCAGTGCACTCAGTGTCAGCGAAACACTATCTTGAGTTTTTGTCATTCACAGTGGGAGGAAAGCTGGACAGTTCCTTTTGTCCTTTTGAAAGGAAGCTCAAGGGGGAAAAAAAGAGAGAGAGAGAGCTGCAAGAACTTTATTAACTGGTAGAAAACAGACTGAACGAATATGCCCAAGATTTAATGGACATTTTTTATAAACTGGGAGGTGGACACATCAGTTCAGGTAAGACAATACAAAAGTAGAGAAGAGAAAAAGATCGCTATGTAATCTAATCAATATCTAAAATGGGCACTGAAAAGACAGGAAATGGCCCTTTAAGGGATGCTTGAAATGGCGAATCTTTCCCCTTTATAAAGAACATAAGAAAGGACTTTGGCCTGTATTGGCCTTTAGATAGCCTGCTTATCTACTTGATGGAGGGTTCTTTCCAGTGAACATACCATGTGAAATATTCCAATGAGTTCTAAGCATTCATGCTAATTTACCAGAATCCCAGTAGTTGACAAAGCCAAAATGAGACATCTGGAAAATAAGAATCCAGGAAAATTAGAATGATATGTGATCCATTAAAAAAAATTATTTATAAGCTCAGTTCCAGGATTTGGCACTTCTGAGAATAATGTAAAATTTGTATTTTAGTAGCACCTGGAGGCCCCAATTAAGATTGTGGCTCTATTATCCTGCGCTGTATAGACATATCATAAGAGATCATTCTTGCCTCTAAGACCTTACAATCAAGACAAGACAAAGTGTGAGAGAAAGGGAATAGTATTATACCCATTTTATAGATGGCAAACTGAGGCATATAGAGACCAAAGCAATTTGCTGAGTGTCACACAGGGAGTCTGTGGCAGAGACAAGAACTGAAGTCAGATCTCTGAGGGCAGGTCTACACTACGCAATTTGAGTTACGTTAGTAGCATAACTCAAGTCGACATAATTTAGATCTACTTCCTGCGGGGTCCACACTACGCTATGTTGACAGGAGATGCTCTCCCGTCGACTACCCTTACTCTTCTCATTCCGGTGGAGTACTGGAATCAAGGGGAAAGCGATCTGCAGTTGATTTAGTGGATCTTCATTAGACCCGCTAAATCGACCCCCGGTGGATCGATCGCCGCAGCGTCAATCCACCAGTAAGTGGAGACAAGGCCTCAGTCCCAGTCCTTCTTGTCTAAAAGTGACTATAACTAGCTGAAGGTTTGTATGGGGATCTCCTGTATAACAAGGGAAGCTGGGCTGCTATGATTGGACACCTTCTGCAATGCTTATTGATGCATATGCATCAAGAGAGTTTATAGTGCAGCTACTTCAAAGCTCCTACTGGTACATTACCTTGACTTAGCTCTCTTAATATTCTTTAGCAATTTTCCATTCTGTCATGCAGAGTGGAGCCAAAGCCTGTAGGTCTTTGGAGAAGAGTCAGTTTCTTCATTCAGATCCAACAATCTATTAAAAAAGATTCTTTTCCCTAAAGGTACTATTTAAGGTTCACCATGACTGGAAAAACAAAACAAAAAA
The DNA here is from genome assembly GCA_033296515.1 of Macrochelys suwanniensis. Taxonomy (NCBI): domain Eukaryota; kingdom Metazoa; phylum Chordata; order Testudines; family Chelydridae; genus Macrochelys; species Macrochelys suwanniensis. Next base: position 12,136,614 of record CM065783.1, read on the forward strand.
ACAGACTATTTGTTGAAAAGCCACTAGATAGGGGAAATTATCAAGTGAGATAGGGAAATATAGTATCAGAAAATATAGTATCAAGAATCTATGCAGAATTTAGATGATTATTATTTATTCATACAGGAATAGACAGACTTGAAAGACTGAATTTAAAAAGTCATTCACCTAGCATATCAGACCTGGCAGACTGAGGGAACAAATACATCTTAATATAACATATCAAACTCAACAGCTCTATCTTCAGTGCAAAGTAAGTGATTGCTTTTAATAGAATTAATTGTGTTCCATTGCATGTTTTCATTTTAATTGATAGGCCAATAATGTGTCTGCTTTCCTCCTTTCTCATAATAGGATTGCTTAAGCAGACACAAGTTATGCTCTGTTCTTTCGATTAGCAAAAGCTGTTGCCTCTAGCATTAATTAATTGCTTCCTTGTAAAGTTGAGAAGAACTGTTTCTTTCATGTAAATATTCTAGTTTAGTTACTTCATGTTGTAAGTGAATTTTTTTAGGCTTGTTTGTCAGAAGGTGCTAAAGAAATTAGATGTTCTCTGTCCATTGTGTTTCAGGAATATTTTTGAAGGTTTATTTTTAAGGAGATTCCATATAACTTCTGTTACGTTTACTACCTATATGAAGCTATTATGTGAATCCCAGTTAATTGAGTCCACTCAGGACAGTGGCTGTAATAAGGGAGGGATAGAAATTTTAGACCAACATTCTTCAAACGTGGGTGCTGAAGGTTAAGCACCAAAATCCATATTTATGCATCTAGATAACTGTCTTGATTTTTTCAGAGGCTCATTGACTCCAGTGACTTCTGAATGATAATGATAAGCCCATTGTAAAGACATGTAGATAAGAAGCCCTTAGCTATGACAGTGGTGAGTACTATTCAAAGCCTTGAGAGAGGGAGTTACACTGTGCTAACATGAGTTGACAGAGCCTGACTGGTGTGTAGCTTAATAGAGATTCTGCTTACATTTAATACACTGAGCATGAAAGAGGATGAAATTAACATATTCTTAATCCACATCACACTGTATTTTATGTAATCTTGGCCCTGATATACTTTCCTTGCCAGGCATCAAACAAATTTAGGATTGCGCAAACAGATTTGGATCAGAATAGCAGTCCTATTAAGCCTGTTTGTTCTGAATTATGATGTGTCAAGCTCTCTGTTGAAGGAGCAGAATTAAAATGCCCTCCCAGTGTTGCTCTGTTTACCATGGGATCTGCCACTGTTTTTTCTTGTGAGGAAAAGGGATGGAAGAGCAGTAAGTTTACTTGCAACGCCCTCTAATAAAGGCATAAATGTACACTGCTTTAGTTCCATGCCAACCAATTAGATATTCGTTCTTCTGGAGAGTTTTTGAATTTGGCTGAAGTATCCATCTCAGCCATCTCCAGTTTTCTATTGTCCTTTATCCTTCAGATAGGTTTCTTGTTAAGATTCCTTTGCAGTTCAATGAGAACTACTCTTTGTACCAAAAAGGACTGCTGAACCCATGGGGGGACTGACCACTCAGGAGGGTAATTGATGATTTCTCCCCTTGCCTTCTCCTTGAGGGTTCAGACGGAAACACAGCTTTTGTTCATGCTGGGGGCTCCATCCACAGTGGATGATGCAGTGGGGATGTATTGATTTAGCACATCTCCTAGCTGCCCAGAACATCCCAGCAACTGCTTTGTATTTTCCAGGCTCTAATAACCATATAGGGACCCCATACTAGAAGAGCTGTGTGACAACCTTTTCTTCTGTGGGCTGTATAAGACTCATCATGTAGCAGCCAAATGGGAATCAGTGTCCAAAGAGATCATTAACACTGTTTTCAAGAGGCAGCTAGCCCCGTTAGGCTGCTGGTGTGCTGAAGGCAGTGCCTATCATGCTGACCAATATTGTTTTGTTGTTTACTTGTACTCACCTGTCAGTCTTATTGTTTTAACTTAGATTGTTAGCTCTTTGGGACAGGGAGACAGGGGCCACCTTTTTGTTCTGTTTGTACAGCACCTAGCACATATGGGGTCCTGGTCCCTGTCTTGGGCTCCTAAACACTACGGTAATACAAATAAATAGTAATATTATGCAGGTAAACCATAGCCATTTTGGACTATAGAATAGACAAATCCCATAGAGAATAGACTGATTTGAGCATGAATGAAGAACTCCGGGTTTCAAGTCGGTGGCACTTTCAACATGAAGGCACTTGTGCAAACCACAGAGCCTTGAGAGGAATTCAAGTGACCACAGTTAAGAAATGAAGCCAACACTTAAACCTTGATCCAAACTCCACTGAAGTCAATGGAAATATTTGTATTGACATTAATAGGCTTTGGATCAGGGTTGGATACATCTGGAGATCCTATCAGAAGAAGCAGATGGTATTCCTGAATGTAGCTGAATAACTTTGCAACTACCTGAAAATTAACATCATCAATTAGTAACAATAGATTGTAGAGTTTATGAAATAATACACACTTGCATACAGACTCTTCTCAGTCCTTACAGACTTTAAGACCAGAAGGAAGCATCATGATTATCTAGTCTGACCTCCTACACATTGCAGGCCACCAAGCCCTGTCCACCCACTTCTGTAATAGACCCATAACCTCTAGGTGAGTTTCTGAAGTCCTCAAATAATAACTTAAAGCTTGGTTTTCAGCCTGTTTTCATTTGTGGACCCCTAAAAAATGGCAAATGAAGGTGCAGACCCCTTTGGAAATCTTAGACGTAGTCTGTGGACCCCCAGTGGTCCGCAGAGCACAGGTTGAAAACCACTGACTTAAAGACTTCAAGTTACAGAGAATCCACAATTTAAACTAGTTTAAACCTGTAAATGACCAATGCCCCATGCTGCAAAGGAAGGTAAAAAACCCCTAAGGTCTCTGCCAATCTGACCCAGAAGAAAATTTTTTCCTGACCCCAAATATGGTGATCAGTTGGACCCTGAGCATTTTGGCAAGACCTACCCTACTATCAGTCACAGATCAGGAAGATACTGTTGTAGGCAGTTTCTTCATACCATCTCCATCATAAACTTATCAAGCTCAGTCTTGAAGCCAGTTAGGTTTTTGCCTCCACTTCTCTTCTTTAAAGGCTGTTCCAGAACTTCACTCCTCTGATGGATAGATACCTTCATTTAATTTCAAGCCTAAACTTGTTGATGGCCAGTTTATATCCATTTGTTCTTGTGTCCACATTGCTGCTTAACTTAAATAAGTCTTTTCCCTCTCAGATATTTATTACTCTGGTGTATTTATAGAGAGCAATCATATCTCCCTTTGTTTGGGTAGGCTAAACGAGCCAAGCTCTTTGAGTCTCCTCTCCTAAGGTAGGTTTTCCATTCCTCTGATCATCCTAGTATCCCTTCTCTGAACCTGTTCCAGTTTGAATTCATCTTTCTTATACATGAGAGACCAGAACTGGACACAATATTTCAGATGAGGTCTCACCAGTGCCCTGTATAATGGTACTAACTCCTCCCTATTTCTACTGGAAATACCTTGCGTGGTGCATCATGCATCCTAAGATTGCATTAGCCTTTTTCATAGCCGCATCACATTGGCAGCTCATAGTCATCACTTCTTCTTTCCTTGTTTTCTTTTTATTTAAATGGCTATAGAACCTGTTACTAGGGGGGTTAATTTCCTTTGCGAGGTCCAACTCTGCTTTGCTTTTGACAGTTCTCACTCTTTCCTCTACACTTTCTGACCTCCAAGAGGGAGCATTCCTTGCTGATCCATCCCATCTTCCATTCCTGGTAGACTTTTTGCATCCTCTTAATCACCTGTTTGAGATGCTTGTTCATCCAGCTTGGTCTGTAACCCTTCTCTATGAATTTTTCCCCTGGCTTGGGATGCAGGCTTCAGATAATTTCTCCATCCTTGACTCAAAGTAATCTCAAGCCTTCTCCACATTTAGATCCTTGAGTTCTTCAGTCCAGTCCACTTCCCTAACTAATTCCCTTACTTTTTTAAAGTTTGGCCTTTTGAGATCAAGGACCCTCATTCCAGATCTATTTTTGTTTATCCTTCCATTTAGTTTAAACTAAACTAGCTTATGATCACTCAAACCATTACAACCAGTTCTTCTATGAGATCCTCACTGCTCACCAATACCAAATCTAACATGGCATCACCTCTTGTAGGTTCGATGACTGTTTGGTGAAGAAATCCATTAGCTATCGCATCCGGGAAAATGTAGGCTCTAATATTATTGGTAGCACTTTTCCTCCAATCTATATCTGGGAAGTTAAAGTCTCCCATACTCCTGATCTAGGATCACTTTATATATTGCCTTTCAAGCCACAATAAATAAAAACCCTGTTGTATATACAGAAATCATTTAAATCATTAAATGGGTCTTTAAATAGCCAGAAATCTCTACTGAGCTGTTAAAGACAAAGGGAAAATAACAACAATGGAAGTTCTTGTGTTTTTCTAGACACAAAGAGCAACCATTCATTTGCAATCAGAATGACCTTAATTTTATGTGAAGAGAATAACAAAAAAAGAATGGAATGAAAGTAATGTCTCCAGGAAAGAGCACAGTATGGGTTCATCCTCTGTAGTAGGCTGCATCTGAATACACAGTGGCATCTGCCACTGTTGTGGTGAGAGGGGTTTCTCTCCATTTAAAGCTGCTGTGCACAGAAAGAAAGTCCTAAGAGACTGAAGCTACAGCACACACATGATCCAGTGTGCAGAACAAATGCAGCACACACAACAGACATTCAGACTGCTGATGAGAAGGGCAATATGCAGTTTGGGAAAGAAATTTATCCGCTAATCCTTTCCCTTTCCAAATGATTCTTGACTTGGCGGGCACAGCATTGCATTTTGCTAAAGAGGCTTTTTCTTATATTCTCTCCAGAACTCACTAGCTTTTTTAAAAACAACAACAACAACAAGTTTGATGCTAAAATCTGGAGGAAAAGGCGTGTTGGTTGCTTTCATGGTTTCTAGACATGGTCTAAATATTGTTGGGCTCTGCTAGCATAGGCCTTTGGGCTACCTCCAGGCTTAGGTGTGTCTGTAAGTATTCTGTGCACTCCTCCACAAGGTAGTTCATGTAAGAAAAACAATAAGCCCAAAGGTTTTTGTGGTCTGGTTTCCTAAGAAGATCATTTTGTCCAGCTCCTTGTGATGTGGAAAGCAGAGACCAGCCGCAATAGTTTTTAGAGGACATCTGTTTATCTATGCTATGAGCTATCTTAGCTGCGTATGGGTAAGGAATCTTCCCATGTTAAAACAGGTTGCCTTAATTCCTCCCAAAGACTTGTGTGTGAGGTTTGAGGTGTTAAGTCAGATAAACTTAGTTTTGCCATGTGTAAATCCTCTCTAAACTGCTCAATCTGCAGTAAGATTGAAGCGTTACCTGTCTTCATCTTGTGTGGGATAGTCTGAAAGCTGACAGACTGTGCTGTCTTAACCATCTGCTCTGTCGACAGCTCCTGAGAGGCCTTCAGCCTGTGAAGCAGTCAGTGATGAGCTGCACTGATTTACTTACTGCTTCAAGCAAATTAAAATATTGAGATGGACTTGGGATTTCTCAGAACACAGTTCCATGAAAATAATGGAAAGTAGTACAAGGAATGAATACAAAGACACATACGGACCTCTGGGAGTGTTCTAAATCTGCCAGACATGTCATCAGGCACTCTTAATTTGCCACCATGTGACCCACTCTCTTCCCCACATATAACACACGACTATCTGCAGTGAACATTATATTGGTCTCTGGGCAAAATTAATAAATAAATATAATAAAAAGGGATTTTTCTCTGGTGCATCGTCAAAGTTGGCCAAAGTCCACTGATTTGTTTCATTAAAGATGCATAAGGAACAAATGCTTGATTCTGCAAAGAGAGTCATCAATTGATACAGAAACCTTAGCTCCTGGAAAGAATCCCCTTGAAAAAGTTATAAAATCTTTCTGCACAAAATAGGTCTTCATGGAAACCTTCCCAATGTATTGAGAAATACATCCAGTCTTTCAGCATAACAGGATAATATTTATTAGTGCATGTGCATATATGCACACCTTCCGAGGTTGAGATTTTCTAAAGTGCCTCAAATGAGCTAAATTCTCAAGTTCCAATTGACTTCAAAAAGTCAATGATTTTCAATGAGACTGGTGCCCATAATTCACATAGGTGCTTTTGAAAATCCCACGGTCGGTGCATTATATCCGAACAGGCAATATAGTTTGCAAAACCTGAAAACCAAAAGTCAGCACTCATGCTATTTAAATGGCAACTGGTGGATATGAGAATCCAGGGCTAACATTCAATTAAGGTGGGGGAGAGAAAGGGAGGAGGGCAATGTAATGCTTTTGAATTTCAGTTGTGGCAAAATAATCATTTTTTGGACTGCAGTTGTTATTTTTTAAAAGTATAACCATATACTTGCCCCATATTTACTGCTACTTGTTCCCTTAAGGGATTCCAGTAATTGAGTTTTTCCTGCAAAATGCACTTTTAATTTTGTGCTAACTCAGAAATAAGTGAATGAGTGACAGAGGAATATGCCTGTGCTCGAAGAATGCAATATTGTTAATTTCCCCAAAGCACCTGTCTACAGAGCTAGAGATGGCTAAATAATTAAGATGGAAAGATGAAGAATGCTCACACCTGTTGTAACTAATTTGCCAACTAGGCTTCATTTATAAGAAACTGATTTCTTGGGGAAATGAGAACCCACTACAAAAACAGGTTATTTTTCTAGTTTCAATTCAAATGTTCAGGAAAATAAGTTTAATTAGCTCAGTGTACAGTATTTTAGGAGTCCTTGAAATTCAACAGTTCATAATGTATTCAGTTTGGAAATAAAACTGATGTTAGAAGTTACTACAGAGAACTTTTTCCTGGGTGTCTGGCTGGTGAGTCTTGCCCACATGCTCGGGGTTCAGCTGATCGCCATATTTGGGGTCGGGAAGGAATTTTCCTCCAGGGTAGATTGGCAGAGGCCCTGGAGGTTTTTTGCCTTCCTCTGCGGCATGGGGCACGGGTCACTTACCGGAAGATTCTCTGCATCTTGAAGTCTTTAAACCATGATTTGAGGACTTCAATAGCTGAGACATAGGTGAGAGGATTATTCCAGGAGTGGGTGGGTGAGATTCTGTGGCCTGCATTGTGCAGGAGGTCAGACTAGATGATCATAATGGTCCCTTCTGACCTTAAAGTCTATGAGTCTATGAGTCTATAAAACCGTAATGTTCAATAAACAGTTTACTTATTATGATTTCTAAAGCAATCTTCTCTAAATGATTCCACCCAACAAAAGCACATATAAGAAAATATGTAACTTTTCCAAAGCTACTGTTAAGGTACTACTTTGACAAATATTCAGGCATAGACAACTGCATTTAAAATATAGTTATAATACAGTAACTCCTCACTTAAAGTCGTCCCGGTTAACATTGTTTCGTTCTTACGTTGCTGATCAATTAGGGAACATGCTCCTTTAAAGTGGTGAAATGCTCCCTTCTAACACTTGCTGTCGGGGCGTGGAGGGGAAGAAGAAGGGGGCTAATGTCAGGGTGCCTGCTTGCTGTGTGGGGGGTGGGGGTAGGGGAAGAAGCGGGGGGGGGGCTAATGTCCTCCTGCACTTTGCTTACCCCATCTTCCATAGAGCAGGGAGGACACACGAGGATGGGAGCTGCTGCCTTAGGCAGAAGCTGCAGCTGCCGGGCTTGCTGATCTAATTAACAAGGCAGTGTACTTCTGACCCCACTCTTAATACTTAAAGGAGAAATGCGCATCTCTATCTCTGAAAGAAACACAGGTGTGTGTCTCTGTCTGTCCTCCCTCCTTTCCTGCTGTCTTGAAGAGTGTGAGCATTAACCCTTGAGGGCTCAGTCAACTACTAGTTCTTTTAGTAGTAAGTCATTCCCTGGGAAATTCCCACCCTCTGACTCCTCCACCTCAACCAAGCTTCACAATCATCACTGTGTACCAGTATTCAATTGTTTGTTTAAAACTTATTGTGTGTATGTATGTATATATGTGTGTGTGTATATATAATATAGTCTTTTGTCTGGTGAAAAAAATTTCCCTAGAACCTAACCCCCTCATTTACATTAATTCTTATGGGGAAATTGGATTCGTTTAACATCGTTTCGCTTAAAGTCGCATTTTTCAGGAACATAACTACAACATTAAGTGAGGAGTTACTGTACTATAAATACCTTATATTTATAAATTATCATGAGGGTTCCAATGTGCTTTACACTCTATCTATGGATACATATCTGCTATAGCTAGAGATAGAAATTACATTATCCACCACTTCCTGTTCCAGCCCCCAACCTCATGCAATACAACAGCTATTTAACAAGACTCAGGAACACAACACAACAGTTTAGGACAGGAAGTGAGGAACTGATGCATCATGGGAGTCACATCATGAGAGTCACATCACTCTGAGTGCATCGTGGGAGAAGCAGTCCAACAAGAGAGCCTGGCCCATAGGGGACAATGAGGGCATCGGGTTGCCAAGCTACAATTCCCATAAAACAATGTATCACAGTGGGAAACTGCAGTTTAATGTGTAAATGACTCAAAATGAAATGGTTTGGGTCATTTCAACAAACTGAAAAATAATTGGATTTCATGAATATCTACATGTTTTGCTGTGGTCGAAAATGTCAAAATGAAAGAGTTTGCCATTTCCATATCAATTTTTTTTAGAATTTCCATTATGTGGAGATTTTCAGCATTTAAACTTTTCATTCCAATTTGGGACAAATATTGATATGCTGGAATTTTTCCCACTGGACGAAAATTCCAAATATCACTCAGCTCTACTTCAAATATTTCTGCTTACGGAGTTGAGCTTGAAAGGTGCTGGGTACCTACAACTCCCATTGTAGACATTGGAGGGCTAATTCACTGATATGGTAAGGTTGCCTTGCATGGCACTGATCCCTAATGCCAGCCATTGGAGATTTACCCCTGCATAGGGAGCTCCTTGAGTATTCTAGAGATACAATGGCTCTGTCTACACTAGGAGATAAGAGTGTGATTCCAAGCTCATGTAGACATACTTGCACTACCTCTCATTGAGCTAGTGTGCTGAAAATAATAGTGTTGCTATGGTAACATACGCAGTGATGAGTTGCAGCATGGGCTAGCCGCCCTAAGTACATACCCCTGGGGTTCAGGTGGGTTTGTACTCCGGGCGGCTAGCCCATGCCACCACTCGCCACTGCCCATAGGTGTCTGTGCAAACTGGGAATCACATCCCTAGCTCCAAGTGTAGAAGTAGACAAAGATGGCTACTATGCTACCTTGCTACTAACCTCTGCTGCGGGGGACACAGTCAAGAAGTCTGTGCCCTGGTGATCCCTGGCTGCAGGAATGACTTCTAGGGCTTTGAACAGCTGGTATAAGGTAAATCAGCCTTCAAACTACTCTAACTTAAGCATCTTTGCTCAGCACCCAGACAGACTGAGGATCAGGCTTGTGCAGAGGTGCACTGAAGATGAGCCTCCTACCTCCAGCCAAGTGCTGTTTGGCTGCATGTCTGGATCTGGTCCTAGGAGTGGCCAGTGTTTGGCGCCTTGGCAACTTGACTGTCACTTACATCCATGCACAACTTCAGTGCATCTGAAGAAGTGGGTATTCACCCACGAAAGCTTATGCTCCAATACATCTGTTAGTCTATAAGGTGCCACAGGACTCTTTGGCCTGGTCCACACTAGAGGGGGGATCGATCTAAGATACGCAACTTCAGCTACATGAATAGCATAGCTGAAGTCGAAGTATCTTAGATCGAATTACAAAGTACTTACCTCGGGTCCACGTGGCGCAGGCAGGCTCCCCCGTCAACTTCGCTTACTCCTCGCACCGAGCTGGATTTCCGGAGTCGATGGGGAGCGCTTCTGGGATCGATTTATCGCGTCTACATGAGACGCTATAAATCGATCCCAGAACATCGATCGCTACCCGCCGAATCGGGCGGGTAGTGTGGATGTACCCTTTGTCACGTCTACAGATCCAGACTAACATGGCTACCCCTCTGATACTTAACTTCAGTAGGGTTTCATAAGTGTATATGGGGGCAGCGTTTTGTTCTGTTATTAAATAGATTTCACAAAGTATACAGGGTATGCAGTATGTCTGAGTTAGCATTTAACTCCTGGAACTGGATGAGTTTTATTAACCTGATTTCTTAATTTAAGTTTTACATTAACAATATTAATTTCTATTTTTATACTAGTCTTACTAGTCTAATTTTAAATCTTTGTTACGAATTATACAGCCAAGTAATAAACTGGAGTTATTTAATTTTTAAAAAAAATCTGTATGTGTAAAGTCAGAGGTCTAGACCTTATAGAGGTTTTAGAATCTGAGTAGCAAATCTATAGAATTAGATTCAGTAACTCTAACTTCCTTATACTACTGCCTCCACATCAGTATTTTTAGCACAGTGATGATTTTCTAAGCTGTCTAAGCTGTCATCCAAGACATGGGGAATCTCAGAAATGGTACATTTTAATAGATTTTGACATTACTGCATATTGTTCTTATAAAATAACCTAGGAGGAGATTTTATAGCATTTTTTGAAAATATTAAATATTCAAAGGGGTCAATAGAGGCGTATCTCATATGCAATTTATTCACTAACAAGTTTCATGGGTTTTATGAGTCTATTCACCTTCCTTGTTAATAGAAAATCTGTACTTACCATGGCAACCCTTGTATCAGATGGTGGTACAGTAGAACTCTTGAAATATACCATAGATTTATTCAGTCTTCATAATCAGTCTGGCCATAAATGACTCAGTAACTTATCATTAAACTTTCCCCTTTAGCAACTCCAGCAGTTGTTTGATCCTTGCTGCTTTGTCAAGCTCTTCTTCCACACACATTTGCCCTGTTTCCGTTTTGGGTCTGTATGCAATATTTGCTCAATCTCCCATCTGCTGGGTGTCTAAATTCTGAGTGATATGGCTTGCAGATGAATGATCTAATGGTATCAGTCAGCTTCCCACACCCACTGCTAATAGTAGTAATGTTCATTTTAAATGAATGTTGAGGACCAGCTGAAAGATGAAAAAAGAAGTAAAAGTCCTGAAGCTCAATAGCAGGATAAATTTTCTGCAGTCTCTGGATGCCTGTTAGTTTAGAGAGAGAAAAGCCACAGACTGAGAGCAAGAGTGAAAGTCTTTGATGCCGAGAATCTCAGAGGAATGTCCTGTGAATAAGTCATTTAACAATATCATTTTGTTCTGGCCATCAGAGTCCAGGTTGAGGCAGCATGTTATGGGCCTGATTTTCACTGCCTTGTACTTTGTTCAGTCATCCACATCTGTGCAAAGTGGGTGTAAAATGCTAACAGACATGAAAATGCCGACACAAAGTACGGGCAGGGGAGAATGAGGCCTTCAATACGAGCATGTATTTCAATTGCATTCTCAGTGAACTGGAAGAAGCAACGTGTGCCCAGCTGGAGGTGACATTTTCTGCTTATGCAAAGATGAGGGTGGAAAGTTAAGTCAATAGAGGAGGGCAATAGCATTCAGGATGATTTGGATGAACTAGGAGCATCCCAATGAACGGTTTATGCAATTCACTATAGGGAAAATGTAAGGTAATGAGGCTGGGCAAAACACATGAAAATGGAATATGCTCTTTATGACTGTAATATGTTGCAAAACATTGAGCAGAAGGATTGGGAAGTTATGGTGGATAACACTCTAAAACCTTCAGCACAGTGTGTAACAACAGTAAAATAAAGATCTCATCTGCATAACTAGGGGTATTGACTGAAAGTCAAAGGAAAGTATTTTGGCAGACTTGGAGGTTGCATTTGGTTACACAGCACATTTCTGGTCATCTCCCGCCTCCTGCCTTCCCCCCAAAAAAGATGCAGGTTTTGTGTTACGAAAATGATCTGAGGTTCCAAGGGCCTTTTCATTAAAAATGTTAGACTGATCAAGCCTGAATCTCTTCTACGTTACTCTGATTTTACACCAGCATAATGCCACTGATTGCAGTGGAGTTAGACCAGCGTCAAACTGGAGTAGAGAAGCATGCCCAATGTTTCCTAACTGTACGTACCACTTTATAATAAGGGCCAAACACATAATAAGGGCAGGGTTAATTTGCATGCCCACCTCAGTGACTGCAAGGCAATTCCAGTCTTTATTTGGACTCTATCTTGGATCCCACGATTAATGCAACCTTCGCTCTCTATATATATTGTGACGGGGCAAGGCCATAGGGCTATAGGAAAGTGGTAAGGAACTAGTATGTTCTTATTGGGATCCGGGAAGTGGGCGGGCGAAGCCCGCCCACTGCTAAAGGATCCCCCCCTTCAGCCTAAGGGGAGGGATCCACAGGACCTGGATACCAAGTGAGTCCGGGGGACAAAAAATGAAAAAACAGGAACGGGAGTGCGGTCAAAGGGTCAAACAAAGTGAACCAGATGGGGACACCGAGCAGAGAACCCCGGACAGCGCCCACTGCTCTTCAAAGGTGTCAAGGGAGCCAGTGAATGCTGCCCAGAGGAACTCTGCCCGGATGCGTGAACGAACAGAGGATCGAAAATAGGCCCCACAGTCACAGGAGCCTCCATCGGCCAACCTCCTCAACCTGGTTTTGTAGATGGCCAGTTTAGCTAGGGCCAGGAGGAGGTTGACCAGGAGGTCCCGTGACTTCGTGGGGCCGCGGATTGGAAGTGCATAAATAAAAAGGTGAGGGGAAAAGTGCAACCAAAACCTCAACAAAATGTCTAAGAGGAGCCGGAACAGGGGCTGAAGCCTGGCGCACTCTAGATAAATGTGCGCCAGGGTCTCCCTCATGCCGCAAAAGGGACATGTATCGGGGATAGGGGTGAACCGCGCCAAGTACACGCCCGTGCTCATGGCTCCGTGAAGGAGCCGCCAACTGACGTCCCCGGCGGACCTTGGGACTAAGGAGGAGTAAAGGCTGGCCCACCGGGGCTTCTCACCCTCTAGAGGTGGCAGGAGGTCTCACCATTTCATATCGGGGCGGGACGTGAGGGTGAGGAGATGAAGGGTGTGGAGCACGAGCGTGTATAGATGTTTCCTTGGCGTGGTCTGGAAGCGGACCGGCTGCAGTTCGTGCAGCCGGCTCACCGTGAAGGGACAGGGGACCCGGTTGGGTCCACGGGGCAGGGGCCCAATAAAAAGGTCCGGAGGGCTTGGGGTGAAGGGAGGGCGGGGCGTACCCTCTCGCAGGACCCGGTCGAGGTAAACCCGAGCAGCGGGCGGCAAAGCAGCCTTCACCTCCTGAAGTACGCGCCGGGGAGTACGAGGTCTGGAGAGCCCCATGCGCTGAGCAAGCGTCAGGGGATCCAGCCAATCTCCCCGGTCGTAGTCCAGGAGGTCTCCGACCCTAGTGACTTCTGCCAGGACCAACCTCTGGCGCACCGAGGGGACTCTGCCACCTGCACACGGAGCTGGGGGTTGTGTAGCAGGGGCTCCGCGAGGAGATCTGCCCCCTCGGTGGCCGCCACGGACCTGGTCGCTGAGAATAGCTTCCAGGTCCGGAGGAGGTCCTGGTAGAAGACCGGCAGCCCGTAGAGGTCTCGCGGAAGACCTCTCGGATGGAGATAAAGGAGCTGCCGGTCATATCGGAGCCCTCGGAAGCGGCGCAGGAAGGCGTGCGCCAATAGGCTCCACGCCGGACTACCTGCACCATAAAGGAGCCTCTGCAGGGCCTGGAGACGGAAGACATGGACCTGAGTGTGTGGACACTTCAGGCCCTGCCCACCCTCCTCCAGAGGAAGATGGAGAACCCCTGCAGAGACCCAGTGCAGTCCTGACCAAAAGAACTCCAGAATCGACGTCCGGAGGTTGGCCAGGAAACCCAGGGCCGGGACCAGGGTGTTGAGCCGGTACCAGACCATGGACAGGACTAATTGATTGATTACCAGTGCTCTCCCTCGAAAGGAGAGGCACCGGAGCAGTCCTGTCCATTTCTGGATCCGCTCTATCACCCTGCCCTCTAAACCTTGCCAGTTCTCCGGCGGGGATGGATGCGTGGCAGAAAGGTAAACGCCGAGATAGAGCAGCGGACCCGCGCTCCACCTGATGGCCTGAAGCGCGGGTGGGAGAGAGCTCGCCTGCCACCCGTCCCCTACCACCAGGCCAGAGCTCTTGACCCAGTTGACCCGGGCAGAGGAGGCTGCCGAGTAGATCGTCTGGCAAGCCTCCACCCGCACCAAGTCGCCCGGGTCCTGGACCACGAGGAGCACATCGTCGGCGTATGCCGATAGGACCAGCCGCAGCTCCGGCTCTCGGAGCACCAATCCCGTCAACCTCCTGCGGAGGAGACAAAGGAAGGGCTCGATCACCAGAGCGTACAGCTGGCCCGAGAGGGGGCACCCCTGCCGTACTTCTCGCCCGAAGCTGACCGGCTCGGTCAGGGTCCAGTTGAGCCTGACCAGACACACTGCGGAGGCGTACAGCACCTGGAGAAAACCCACAAACTGGGGCCCAAAGCCAAACGCTCGCAGAGTGCTCAGGAGGTACCCGTGATCCACCCTGTCGAACGCCTTCTCCTGATCCAGAGACAGAAGGGCGAACGACAGACCATCCCTACACCCAAGCTCCAAGAGATCCCGGACCAGATACAGGTTGTCGAGAATGGTGCGGCCCGGGACGGTGTAAGTCTGGTCTGGGTGGACCACGTCTGCCAGCACGGACCCAAGCCGCAGCGAGATGGCCTTTGCTACGACTTTATAGTCCGTGCTGAGGAGCGAGACGGGACGCCAATTCCGTAAATCGCGGAGGTCCCCCTTCTTCGGCAATAAGGCGAGCACGGCTCACCTGCACGAAAGAGGGAGGACCCCGCCCTGCAAGGACTCGGCCCACGCGGTGACAAGGTCCGGGCCGAGGACGTCCCAGAACACGCGGTAGAACTCCACGGTCAGCCCGTCCAGTCCCGGAGATTTATTAGTTGGCATGCGACGGAGGGCTTCCGAGAACTCGGCCAGAGTGAGAGGCAGCTCTAGCCGGTCTCGGTCACCCGTGCTGACCGTAGGGAGTTCGTCCCAGAGCACTCTGCAAGCGTTAGGATCGGTCAGATCCGGGGAGAAAAGGCTTGCGTAGAAGGCCTTGGCCCTCCCGCACATCTCCACCAGATCCGTGAGGGGGGTGCCATCTTCTGCGAGGAGACAGGTGACGTGTTTCTTAGCCCCCCTCTTTTTTTCCATGGCGTAGAAGAAGCGGGAGCCACGATCCATCTCCCGAAGGAGACGGATGCGGGATCGAACGAAGGCGCCCCGGGCCCGATGATCTTCGAGTTCCCGGAGCTCCTCCCGCTTCTCCCGGCACACCCCACAGAGGGATGGATCCTCAGGGCTGGCGGCCAGACGCCTCTCCAGCTCTAAGACCTCCCGTTCCAACTGCCCTATCGTCGCATCCCTCCGTCGGCTGGCGCCCCGGGTGTAGTCACGGCAGAAGAGCCGGGCGCGTACCTTCCCTAGATCCCACCATCGCCGCGCCGAGGGAAAGGCGTGCCGTTGCCCTCGCCAGGCCAGCCAGAACTCCCGGAAGGACGCCACGAAACCCACATCCTCCAGCAAACTGTTATTAAAATGCCAATAGGCCGGCCCTGGCCTCTCCGTGCAGAGAGAGGCCGTCACGGTAGCGAGATGATGATCAGAGAACGGGGCCAGCCGGACGCTGGAGGAGTGGGCCCGCGAAAGGTGAAAACGTGATAAATAGATGCGGTCCAACCGGGAGTGGTGCGACCGATGGGCCTCCACCCGGACAAAGGTGAAGGTTGAGCTGTCGTCCGGGTGGTGGTCGCGCCAGACGTCCACCAGGGAGTGATGTTCGACAATCTCCCTGAGGACGTCCGCTGTGGCCGGGCACTGCTCGATCCCCGAGCGGTCCCGTTTTTCAAGGGTGTTGTTAAAGTCCCCGCCCAGGACCAGGCACTCGCGAGGATCCAAGGTGCCGAGGAAGGTGGACGCCTGCTGATAGAAACGAAGTTGTTCCGGGCCCGGTGTCGGGGCATAGATGTTGACGAGATTGACCACGAGCCCCTCCATACGGGCCCGTAGGTGCAGCAGGCGGCCCGGCACAGCCTCGGCAACCCCCAGCACCTCAGGCCGTAGGTCGGGGGAGAACAAGGTCGCCACTCCAGCCTGGCGAACAGAGAGATGGCTGAAGTAGACTCTGTCCCCCCATTCCAGCCGCCAGCTGTCTTCAGTGGCTGGATCCGTATGGGTCTCCTGCAGGAATACTACAGAGTACCCCCCTTCCCGAAGGAAGGAGAGCACCTGGCTCCTGCGGAGACCCATCCTACAGCCCCGGGTGTTCAATGTTGCGAAGAGGAGAGATGCCATGAGGAGGGCTGGAGGGGATCCTTGCTGGCAGAGTCACTCACGGCCCCCATCGGGCCGCGTAACAATCCGTGACCCACCCCGTAGGCGAGTAGTGAGTCACGGAAAAGGCGGACCCGTTGGTAGGCCGTGGCGGCCTGCTTCCCAGTCCCTTTGCCCTCCCCCATGAGGGCCCTCGCGGCCCGGAGGATTTGGTGGAAATCCCCCCATCTCTGGAGAGCGAGCTGTACTTTGTTGCGGGAGCCCCGGACGTCCTCCAGGAACTCCCGCAGCTCCTCTCGCAGCGTATGGGGGGCCGGGGTTATTGGCTCCCGGCTATCGAAAGAAGTGGCCCCAGACACAGCCCTATGGCCCACCGAAATGGACAGGCAAGGGGCGGACCCTCTACGCAGCTCCTGCTGGGCCGGCACCTTAGGGCCCAACCCGAAATTCGGCTTAGTTGGGGGAGGCGGCGGAGGGAGAAGAGCAGCCTCTGGTGGGTCGGGACGAGGAAATACTGGAGCCGCTCCCTGGGGGTCATCCTCCGAGAAGGGGAGAGAGACAGCCCCAGAGGCGGCAGTGTCATCATGGGAGGTGTGGGAGATTGGGATGGCATCAGGGGCGGGGCAGGGATCAGAAGTAGGGGCAGGGAGGGGGACATGAGCAGGGCCAGGCTGAGGAACGGGTAGAGGATCCTGAGCCGCAGGAGCTGGGCCACTGGGAGGTGGCCTCTCTTGGTGTGGCTGAGGGATCTGGGAATTGGGAAGGGGACCCCCCCGCGATGCCGGGCTCTAGTATGATGGTTTGTGTTACAGCCACGGCATCGGGAGGTGGACAGATATTAGCGGGGTCCCCGCCTGGGAAGGAGAACTGTTGTCCCACCCCAATGAGGGGTACTCCCTGGGATTCGGGTCCCGTCCGCAGGGCACCGGCCGTCGCTTCAGGAGGCTTGGCGGCCGTCAGCGAGGTGTCACTTGCGACCGGGCAGGTGGAAGAGCCCAGGGGATCCTCGGAGGTGGGAGCGGAACCAACGGTCAAGGAGAGGGAGCATGGGGAGAGGGGGGAAAGGGGCACCGGGGTGAGGTCATTGAGATCGAGACCTGCTGGTAAAGGGTCATCCTCCCCCTGGGTGATTGGGGTCAGACCCAGGGCCTCGATCTCCTCGTAGATGGAGGGCAGGTCACCTTCTGCCACCCCGGGGTTTTCCCCACCGGCACCAGAAGCGATGCTCGGGTTGGGGCGCGCAGGGTCGACAAAAGGGGCAGAAGGGGCTCTATCAGGGGCTTCTGAGGGAGGGGCGGTAATACCTTCCGGTGCTGCCACGTCTTTCCCAGCCGGTTCTGGCGGACAAAAGCCGCTCGGGGGCAAAGCGGAAGGCTCGGCATCAGTGCCCCCCTTCCTGGTTTTCCGGGGGGCTTCCGCATCGGCGGAAAGGAGCGGGGCTCAAGCCTTCCGCTTGCCCCGCTTCCCCTGTACTAAGGCCCAGCCCTCCATGGCATCATCTGGGGGCTGGCTAGTAAGGGTCGGGTCAGGGGGGAGGGGCAATTTCTTAGGGACTCGGGGAGGTAGTGGTGGGGCAGCATAAGGGAGAGAAAAGTCTCTCTGGGGCGGGCCCTCTCCCACGCCCGGCGATATCCCTGCCTCACCCTCCTCCACAGGCCTCAGCAGACTGTTCGCAGTGGGCCTCTCCCGCTCGTCTGGGCTCACTGCGGGAGGTACTCCCAGGGCCTGAGCGGGAGCAGCGGTGGACTGGGAAGGAGGAGGGGCGGCTCTGGGCACCGGGCATTCAGGGGCGCCGGCGATGACGGGGCCGACGCCCTGCCGGGGCTCGGGGGTCTCGGATGCTCCCCCTTGCCGGGCCAAGGGACAGTCCCTCCGTACATGTCCCATCGCCCGGCAGAGGTAGCACCGGGCCTCCCCCGTGGAATAGTACACCCGGTAACGGGCCCCGTGATAGGGGACCATAAAGGACCCCTCGAGCGCCTCCCCGTCACGTGCAGCCGGCAGCATTTGGAGCTGCACCTGCCGGCGGAACGAGAGGATGTGACGGAGGGCGGGGTCTTTGCAGCCCAGTGGGAGAGGGCTGACTACAGAGATGGGTCTCCCCAGGGCGGAGAGGGCAGGTAACAGGGCGGCATTGGGGAGGAAGGGAGGGACGGAAGTGAGGACTAGGCGGACGCCCAAGTCCTCCAGCGGCTCTAACGGGACGAACACGCCCCCCACCGCCAGGCCCTTCTCCACCGCCTCTTGGGCCGCGGCCTCCGATGCGAGGAAGAAGACTACTTTCCCGTACATTTTGGAGGCTGCTACGATGGCCGTGGGCCCCACCACCCTCGCCAATGCCCGCACATAGGTTTCTACGTGGGGCGAGGCGGGGTACCAGGAGGCAACGGACGCCATGCCTCCTGGTCAAGGTAGGAAAGGGGCCCCGGCCGCTATAGATGGTAGCTGAGGCAGTGGGCGGGTTAGGTGATGTTGCGGCAGGTGGGGGGGTTGCCGCCACCTGGGCGTACGCTCTGGGGGCCGGGGGTGGGACACCCGCAGAGCTGGTAGAGGGAACAGCAGGGAAGGGCGCCGCGGCCGGTGGCAGGGCCGCAGCAGTAGTGGCTGCCTCTGCCATGGAGGGTCTGGCCTTTGTCGCGGGGCCCTTACCCTTCTTTTTACCCTGGCCCTTCCTGCCGGCTGGGGGTGCTCCCCCAGGATCATGGGGGGCGAGGGACGTGGCAGCAGCGGAGGTGTCTTCAGTGTCCGCCACTGCCGGTGCCCCAGCGGGGGCGAGAGCAGGTGGTTCAGCAGCGGCGGTCGAGGTGGAGGCTAGGGAGGGTGACGGGGGGAACAGGCGGAGGAGGGGCGGCCATGCCGTCTGGAGGGGCTTCTCCCTCCATATCGCCTGCCATGATGAGCAGGGGAGGAAGGGAAAACTCTTGAGAGGGGGGGTGGGGGGAGGAATTGGGGTGACCACTCCTCCCTGCTAGGCTGCAGGCAGGGGAGGAGGGCACTAAATGTGGGGAGAGGGTTCAGGGTTATCTCGGACTAGTGCGGCGGTAGGGTTCAGTCACCGACACAAGATGGGAAATCCGGCTCCTCTTGTTGCACTAGGGGAGGGGATGATATAACAGCATGGGGGTGCAGTGAGATGGGGTCAAAATTAAACAGGGGAGGGGCACAAGCGCATGGGAGGGGGCGTGGGTGCATGAAAGTGGGGGGCTAATCAGGGCAAATGGAGCTTCAGGGGGAGGGAGACAACCAACTAAGAATGGGGCAGAAAAACAAGGGACTAGTCTCAGGGCTAGGGTAGGGCAAACAAACAAGGCTGTAGAGGGAGAGGGGCGGGGCAGGCAAAACAGAAAATAGCAAGGGGCTGGGACCAAAAAAAAAGGGGGCAAACAACTGCAAGTGGTAAATGGGGCAGGTGGCAAGGGACAAAGCAAGGGACGTGCTGCTGGGGGGAAGAGGGTCAGTCCAAGGGGTATGGGAGGGGGCACGTGCACCCACGTGCGCTTGCACAAAGTCAATGGGTGGGGCTGGTTGCCGCTGCAGGCCCAAATGATGTTAAAAGGTTGTGGCGGGCCATGGAAGCAGCTAAGTCCAGAGGCCGTAGCACAAGGCAGATGGTGAGCAGCCAGCAGAGGTGGTGGAGGGGGCAGCGGTGGTGGTGGTGGAGGTTATGGGGGGGCACAGGTGGACCAGGGGGCAGGCTCGGCGCCACACCCCCTGTGCCCCTACAAACACAGTCAATACCCCCACCACTAGAGCACAGTTCGAAAGATTACTCAGTTCTTGGAGGCCCCCTCCACGGTGGTCTGCGGAGTCTCCGCCGACGGTCCTCCGGGTCTTCCTCCTCTGGGTACCAGCAGCTTCCTGGCAGCAAACAGGGCAGCAGCAGCAGCTCCAGCAACCCCAGGTGGTGGTCCGGTGGCCAGGCGGGACCCTTCACAGATGGTGGTGGTGGTGGTCACAGCAGCGGCTGGAGCAGGGGTCCCTCACACCCCTCCTCTGGGGAGAGGGCCAGCAGGCCCCCTCCCCCCCAAGGGGCAGCTGCAGCAGCAGGAGTAGCAGCAACCAAGGTGTTGGGAGGGGAGGGGGTTCAGCTGCCAGGCAGCCAGCAACCAGAGAGTAGAGTAGTGGGAGGGGTGTCTGGCCCAGCCAGGGGAGAAGCTGGAGCAGCAGTAGCAGCAAACAGCAGCTGGGAGGGCCCAGGGCCTAGCAGCAGCCCCAGCAGGATGAGCAGGAGGAGCAGCAGCAGTCCTCTACCTCCTTCCCGGCCAGAGGGCTATGGGGAAGTGGTAAGGAACCAGTAGGTTCTTATTGGGATCCGGGAAGTGGGCGGGCGAAGCCCGCCCACTGCTAAAGGATCCCCCCCTTCAGCCTAAGGGGAGGGATCCACAGGACCTGGATACCAAGTGAGTCCGGGGGACAAAAAATGAAAAAACAGGAACGGGAGTGCGGTCAAAGGGTCAAACAAAGCGAACCAGATGGGGACACCGAGCAGAGAACCCCGGACAGCGCCCACTGCTCCTCAAAGGTGTCAAGGGAGCCAGTGGATGCTGCCCAGAGGAACTCTGCCCGGATGCGTGAACGAACAGAGGATCGAAAATAGGCCCCACAGTCACAGGAGCCTCCATCGGCCAACCTCCTCAGCCTGGTTTTGTAGATGGCCAGTTTAGCTAGGGCCAGGAGGAGGTTGACCAGGAGGTCCCGTGACTTTGTGGGGCCGCGGATTGGAAGTGCATAAATAAAAAGGTGAGGGGAAAAGTGCAACCAAAACCTCAACAAAATGTCTAAGAGGAGCCGGAACAGGGGCTGAAGCCTGGCACACTCTAGATAAATGTGCGCCAGGGTCTCCCTCACACCGCAATAGGGACATGTGTCGGGGATAGGGGTGAACCGCGCCAAGTACACGCCCGTGCTCACGGCTCCATGAAGGAGCCGCCAACTGACATCCCCGGCGGGCCTCGGGACTAAGGAGGAGTAAAGGCTGGCCCACCGGGGCTTCTCACCCTCTAGAGGTGGCAGGAGGTCTCGCCATTTCGTATCGGGGCGGGACGTGAGGGTGAGGAGATGAAGGGTGTGGAGCACGAGCGTGTATAGATGTTTCCTTGGCGCGGTCTGGAAGCGGACCGGCTGCAGTTCGTGCAGCCGGCTCACCGTGAAGGGGCAGGGGACCCGGTTGGGTCCACGGGGCAGGGGCCCAATAAAAAGGTCCGGAGGGGTCGGGGTGAAGGGAGGGCGGGGCGTACCCTCTCGCAGGACCCGGTCGAGGTAAGCCCGAGCAGCGGGCGGCAAAGCAGCCTTCACCTCCTGAAGTACGCGCCGGGGAGTACGAGGTCTGGAGAGCCCCATGCGCTGAGCAAGCGTCAGGGGATCCAGCCAATCTCCCCGGTCGTAGTCCAGGAGGTCTCCGACCCTAGTGACTTCTGCCAGGACCAACCTCTGGCGCACCGAGGGGGACTCCGCCACCTGCACACAGAGCTGGGGGTTGTGTAGCAGGGGCTCCGCGAGGAGATCTGCCCCCTCGGTGGCCGCCACGGACCTGGTCGCTGAGAATAGCTTCCAGGTCCGGAGGAGGTCCTGGTAGAAGACCGGCAGCCCGTAGAGGTCTCGCGGAAGACCTCTCGGATGGAGATAAAGGAGCTGCCGGTCATATCGGAGCCCTCGGAAACGGCGCAGGAAGGCGTGCGCCAATACGCTCCACGCCGGACTACCTGCACCATAAAGGAGCCTCTGCAGGGCCTGGAGACGGAAGACATGGACCTGAGTGTGTGGACACTTCAGGCCCTGCCCACCCTCCTCCAGAGGAAGATGGAGAACCCCTGAAGAGACCCAGTGCAGTCCTGACCAAAAGAACTCCAGAATCGACGTCCGGAGGTTGGCCAGGAAACCCGGGGCCGGGACCAGGGTGTTGAGCCGGTACCAGAGCATGGACAGGACTAATTGATTGATTACCAGTGCTCTCCCCCGAAAGGAGAGGCATCGGAGCAGTCCTGTCCATTTCCGGATCCGCTCTATCACCCTGCCCTCTAAACCTTGCCAGTTCTCCGGCGGGGATGGATGCGTGGCAGAAAGGTAAACGCCGAGATAGAGCAGCGGACCCGCACTCCACCTGATGGCCTGAAGCGCGGGTGGGAGAGAGCTCGCCTGCCACCCGTCCCCTACCACCAGGCCAGAGCTCTTGACCCAGTTGACCCGGGCAGAGGAGGCCGCCGAGTAGATCGTCTGGCAAGCCTCCACCCGCACCAAGTCGCCCGGGTCCTGGACCACGAGGAGCACATCGTCGGCGTATGCCGACAGGACCAGCCGCAGCTCCGGCTCTCGGAGCACCAACCCCGTCAACCTCCTGCGGAGGAGACAAAGGAAGGGCTCGATCGCCAGAGCGTACAGCTGGCCCGAGAGGGGGCACCCCTGCTGTACTCCTCGCCCGAAGCTGACCGGCTCGGTCAGGGTCCAGTTGAGCCTGACCAGATACTCTGCGGAGGCGTACAGCACCTGGAGAAAACCCACAAACTGGGGCCCAAAGCCAAACGCTCGCAGAGTGCTCAGGAGGTACCCGTGATCCACCCTGTCGAACGCCTTCTCCTGATCCAGAGACAGAAGGGCGAACGACAGACCATCCCTACACCCAAGCTCCAAGAGATCCCGGACCAGATACAGGTTGTCGAGAATGGTGCGGCCCGGGACGGTGTAGGTCTGGTCTGGGTGGACCACGTCCGCCAGCACGGACCCGAGCCGCAGCGAGATGGCCTTTGCTACGACTTTATAGTCCGTGCTGAGGAGCGAGACGGGACGCCAATTCCGTAAATCGCGGAGGTCCCCCTTCTTCGGCAATAAGGCGAGCACGGCTCACCTGCACGAAAGAGGGAGGACCCCGCCCTGCAAGGACTCGGCCCAGACGGTGACAAGGTCTGGGCCGAGGACGTCCCAGAACACGCGGTAGAACTCCACGGTCAGCCCGTCCAGTCCCGGAGATTTATTAGTTGGCATGCGACGGAGGGCTTCCGAGAACTCAGCCAGAGTGAGAGGCAGCTCTAGCCGGTCTCGGTCGCCCGTGCTGACCGTAGGGAGTTCGTCCCAGAGCACTCTGCAAGCGTTAGGATCGGTCGGATCCGGGGAGAAAAGGCTCGCGTAGAAGGCCTTGGCCCTCCCGCACATCTCCACCGGATCCGTGAGGGGGGTGCCATCTTCTGCGAGGAGACAGGTGACGTGTTTCTTAGCCCCCCTCTTTTTCTCCAGGGCGTAGAAGAAGCGGGAGCCGCGATCCATCTCCCGAAGGAGACGGATGCGGGATCGAACGAAGGCGCCCCGGGCCCGATGATCTTCGAGTTCCCGGAGCTCCTCCCGCTTCTCCCGGCACGCCCCACAGAGGGATGGATCCTCAGGGCTGGTGGCCAGACGCCTCTCCAGCTCTAAGACCTCCCGTTCCAACTGCCCTATCGTCGCATCCCTCCGTCGGCTGGCGCCCCGGGTGTAGTCACGGCAGAAGAGCCGGGCGCGTACCTTCCCTAGATCCCACCATCGCCGCGCCGAGGGAAAGGCGTGCCGTTGCCCTCGCCAGGCCAGCCAGAACTCCCGGAAGGACGCCACGAAACCCACATCCTCCAGCAAACTGTTATTAAAATGCCAATAGGCCGGCCCCGGCCTCTCCGCACAGAGAGAGGCCGTCACGGTAGCGAGATGATGATCAGAGAACGGGGCCGGCCGGACGCTGGAGGAGTGGGCCCGCGAAAGGTGAAAACGTGAGAAATAGATGCGGTCCAACCGGGAGTGGTGCGACCGATGGGCCTCCACCCGGACAAAGGTGAAGGTTGAACTGTCGTCCGGGTGGTGGTCGCGCCAGACGTCCACCAGGGAGTGGTGTTCGACAATCTCCCTGAGGACATCCGCGGCGGCCGGGCACTGCTCGATCCCCGAGCGGTCCCGTTTCTCAAGGGTGTTGTTAAAGTCCCCGCCCAGGACCAGGCACTCGCGAGGATCCAAGGTGCCGAGGAAGGTGGACGCCTGCTGATAGAAACGAAGTTGTTCCGGGCCCGGTGTCGGGGCATAGATGTTGATGAGATTGACCACGAGCCCCTCCATACGGACCCGTAGGTGCAGCAGGCGGCCCGGCACAGCCTCGGCAACCCCCAGCACCTCAGGCCGTAGGTCGGGGGAGAACAAGGTCGCCACTCCAGCCTGGCGAACAGAGAGATGGCTGAAGTAGACTCTGTCCCCCCATTCCAGCCGCCAGCTGTCTTCAGCGGCTGGATCTGTATGGGTCTCCTGCAGGAATACTACAGAGTACCCCCCCTCCCGAAGGAAGGAGAGCACCTGGCTCCTGCGGAGACCCATCCTACAGCCCCGGGTGTTCAATGTTGCGAAGAGGAGAGATACCATGAGGAGGGCTGGAGGGGATCCTTGCTGGCAGAGTCACTCACGGCCCCCATCGGGCCGCGTAACAATCCGTGACCCACCCCGTAGGCGAGTAGTGAGTCACGGAAAAGGCGGACCCGTTGGTAGGCCGTGGCGGCCTGCTTCCCAGTCCCTTTGCCCTCCCCCATGAGGGCCCTCGCGGCCCGGAGGATTTGGTGGAAATCCCCCCATCGCTGGAGAGCGAGCTGTACTTTGTTGCGGGAGCCCCGGACGTCCTCCAGGAACTCCCGCAGCTCCTCTTGCAGCGTATGGGGGGGCGGGGTTACTGGCTCCCGGCTATCGAAAGAAGGGGCCCCGGACACAGCCCTATGGCCCACCGAAACAGATAGGCAAGGGGCGGAGCCTCTACGCAGCTCCTGCTGGGCTGGCACCTTAGGGCCCAACCCGAAATTCGGCTTAGTTGGGAGAGGCGGCGGAGGGAGAAGAGCAGCCTCTGGTGGGTCGGGACGAGGAATTACTGGAGCCGCTCCCTGGGGGTCATCCTCCGAGAAGGGGAGGGAGACAGCCCCAGAGGCGGCAGTGTCATCATGGGAGGTGTGGGAGATTGGGATGGCATCAGGGGCGGGGCAGGGATCAGAAGTAGGGGCAGGGAGCGGGACATGAGCAGGGCCGGGCTGAGGAGCGGGGAGAGGATCCTGAGCCGCAGGAGCTGTGCCACTGGGAGGTGGCCTCTCTTGGTGTGGCTGAGGGATCTGGGAATTGGGAAGGGGACCCCCCACGTTGCCGGGCTCTAGTATGATGGTGTCTGTTATAGCCACGGCATCGGGAGGCGGACAGATACTTGCGGGGTCCCCGCCTGGGAAGGAGAACTGTTGTCCCACCCCAATGAGGGGTACCCTCTGGGATTCGGGTCCCGTCCGCAGGGCACCGGCCGTCGCTTCAGGAGGCTTGGCAGCCGTCAGCGAGGTGTCACTTGCGACCGGGCAGGTGGAAGAGCCCAGGGGATCCTCAGAGGTGGGAGCGGAACCAGCGGTCAAGGGGAGGGAGCATGGGGAGAGGGGGGAAAGGGGCACCGGGGTGAGGTCATTGAGGTCGAGGCCTGCTGGTAAAGGGTCGTCCTCCCCCTGGGTGATTGGGGTCAGACCCAGGGCCTCGATCTCCTCGTAGATGGAGGGCAGGTCACCTTCTGCCACCCCGGGGTTCTCCCCGCCGGCACCTGAAGCGATGCTCGGGTTGGGGCGTGCAGGGTTGACAAACGGGGCAGAAGGGGCTCCATCAGGGGCTCCCGAGGGAGGGGCGGTAATACCTTCCGGTGCTGCCACGTCTTTCCCAGCCGGTTCTGGCGGACTAAAGCCGCTCGGGGGCAAAGCGGAAGGCTCGGCATCAGTTCCCCCCTTCCTGGTCTTCCGGGGGGCTTCCGCATCGGTGGAAAGGAGCGGGGCTCGAGCCTTCCGCTTGCCCCGCTTCCCTTGTGCTACGGCCCAGCCCTCCATGGCATCATCCGGGGGCTGGCTAGTAAGGGTCGGGTCAGGGGGGGGGGCGCGATTCCTTAGGGACTCGGGGAGGTAGTGGTGGGGCAGCATAAGGGAGAGAAAAGTCTCCCTGGGGCGGGCCCTCTCCCACGCCCGGCAATATCCCTGCCTCACCCTCCTCCACAGGCCTCAGCAGACTGTTCGCAGTGGGCCCCTCCCGCTCATCTGGGCTCACTGGGGGAGGTACTCCCAGGGCCCGAGCGGGAGCAGCGGTGCACTGGGAAGGAGGAGGGGCGGCTCTGGGCACCGGGCATACAGGGGCGCCGGCGATGACGGGGCCGACGCCCTGCCGGGGCTCGGGGGTCTCGGATGCTCCTCCTTGCCGGGCCAAGGGACAGTCCCTCCGGACGTGTCCCATCGCCCGGCAGAGGTAGCACCGGGCCTCCCCCGTGGAATAGTACACCCGGTAACGGGCCCCGTGATAGGGGACCATAAAGGACCCCTCGAGCGCCTCCCCGTCACGTGCAGCCGGCGGCATTTGGAGCTGCACCTGCCGGCGGAACGAGAGGATGTGACGGAGGGCGGGGTCTTTGCAGCCCAGTGGGAGAGGGCTGACTACAGAGATGGGTCTCCCCAGGGCGGAGAGGGCAGGTAACAGGGCGGCATTGGGGAGGAAGGGAGGGACGGAAGTGAGGACTAGGCGGACGCCCAAGTCCTCCAGCGGCTCTAACGGGACGAACACGCCCCCCACCGCCAGGCCCTTCTCCACCGCCTCTTGGGCCGCGGCCTCCGATGCGAGGAAGAAGACTACCTTCCCGTACATTTTGGAGGCCGCTACGATGGCCGTGGGCCCCACCACCCTCGCCAACGCCCGCACATACGTTTCTACGTGGGGCGAGGCGGGTACCAGGAGGCAACGGACGCCATGCCTCCTGGTCAAGGTGGGAAAGGGGCCCCGGCCGCTATAGATGGTAGCTGAGGCGGTGGGCGGGTTAGGTGACGTTGCGGCAGGTGGGGGGGTCGCCGCCACCTGGGCGTACGCTCTGGGGGCCGGGGGTGGGACACCCGCAGAGCTGGTAGAGGGAACAGCAGGGAAGGACGCCGCGGCCGGTGACAGGGCCGCAGCAGTAGTGGCTGCCTCTGCCATGGAGGGTCTGGCCTTTGTCGCGGGGCCCTTACCCTTCTTTTTACCCTGGCCCTTCCTGCCGGCTGGGGGGGCTCCCCCAGGATCATGGGGGGCGAGGGACGTGGCAGCAGCGGAGGTCTCTTCAATGTCCGCCACTGCCGGTGCCCCAGCGGGGGCGAGAGCAGGTGGTTCGGCAGCGGCGGTCGAGGTGGAGGCTAGGGAGGGTGACGGGGGAACAGGCGGAGGAGGGGCGGCCGTGCCGTCTGGAGGGGCTCCTCCCTCCATGTCGCCTGCCATGACGAACACGGGGGGAAGGGAAAACTCCTGAGAGGGGTCGGGGAGAGGAATTGGGGTGACCGCTCCTCCCTGCTAGGCTGCAGGCAGGGGAGGAGGGCAATAAAAGTGGGGACAGGGTTCAGGGTTAACTCGGACTAGTGCGGCGGTAAGGTTCAGTCACCGACACAAGATGGGAAATCCGGCTCCTCTTGTTGCACTAGGGGAGGGGATGATATAACAGCATGGGGGTGCAGTGAGATAGGGTCAAAATTAAACAGGGGAGGGGCACAAGCGCGTGGGAGGGGGCGTGGGTTCACGGAAGCGGGGGGCTAATCAGGGCAAACGGAGCTTCAGGGGGAGGGAGACAACCAACTAAGAATGGGGCAGAATAACAAGGGACTAGTTTCAGGGCTAGGGTAGGGCAAAGAAACAAGGCTGTAGAGGGAGAGGGGTGGGGCAGGCAAAACTGAAACTAGCAAGGGGCTGGGACCAAAAAAAAGGGGGCAAACAACTGCAAGGGGCAAATGGGGCAGGCGGCAAGGGACAAAGCAAGGGACGTGCTGCTGGGGGGAAGAGGGTCAGTCCAAGGGGTATGGGAGGGGCACGTGCACCCACGTGCGCTTGCACAAAGTCAATGGGTGGGGCTGGTTGCCACTGCAGGCCCAAATGATGTTAAAAGTTTGTGGCAGGCCATGGAAGCAGCTAAGTCCAGAGGCTGTAGCACAAGGCAGATGGTGAGCAGCCAGCAGAGGTGGTGGAGGGGGCAGCGGTGGTGGTGGGGGTTATGGGGGGGCACAGGTGGACCAGGGGGCAGGCTCAGTGCCATACCCCCTGTGCCCCTACAAACACAGTCAATACCCCCACCACTAGAGCACAGTTCGAAAGATTACTCAGTTCTTGGAGGCCCCCTCCACGGTGGTCTGCAGAGTCTCCGCCGACGGTCTTCCGGGTCTTCCTCCTCTGGGTACCAGCAGCTTCCTGGCAGCAAACAGGGCAGCAGCAGCAGCTCCAGCAACTCCAGGCGGTGGTCTGGTGGTCAGGCAGGACCCCTCTCAGCTGGTGGTGGTAGTGGTCACAGCAGCGGCTGGAGCAGGAGCCCCTTACACCCCTCCTCTGGGGAGAGGGCCAGCAGGCCCCCTTCCCCCAAGGGGTTGCTGCAGTAGCAGGAGTAGCAGCAACCAAGGTGTTGGGGGGGGGGGTTCAGCTGCCAGGCAGCCAGCAACCGGAGAGTAGAGTAGTGGGAGGGGTGTCTGGCCCAGCCAGGGGAGAAGCTGGAGCAGCAGTAGTAGCAGCAAACAGCAGCTGGGAGGGCCCAGGGCCTAGCAGCAGCAGCCCTCTACCTCCTTCCCCGCCAGAGGGCTATAGGGAAGTGGTAAGGAACCAGTATGTTAGCCCCAGGCTAAACAAATCCCTGATACCTTATGGCAGTTGCTTCAGGTTAATCAAGACACCTGGGGCCAATTAAGAACTTTCCAGAAGGCAGGGAGGTTGATTGGGACACCTGAAGCCAATCAAGGACTGGCTGGAACTAGTTAAAAGCCTCCCAGTTAGTCAGTGAGGGGGGAGGAGCTGTGGAAGGAGGTTGCGTGTGAGAAGCTGGGAGTAAGAGGCACTAGGAGCTGAGAGTGAGAGGGCGTACTGCTGGAAGATCCTGTGGTGAGGATAAAGAAGGTGTTGGGAGGAGTCCATGGGGAAGTAGCCCAGGGAGTTGTAGCTGTCGTGCAGTTGTTCCAGGAGGCACTCTAAAGAGCTGCAATCCACAGGGCCCTGGGCTGGAACCCGGAGTAGAGGGCGGGCCCGGGTTCCCCCCAAAACTCCCAACTCCTTATCAGACACAGGAGGAGTTGATCTGGACTGTGGGTTCTACTAGAGGGGAAGATCTCTGAGGCAAGCAAAATCCGCCAATAAGCGCAGGACCCACCGAGGTAGAGGAGGAACTTTGTCACAATATGTAATGATTTTTAACTAACACAGACTCACGTTTCCCCTTCTCAGATAGTAAATCCTTCTAACCTGGTTAAAATTCTCCGATTCATATAATTAAATAATAAAACATCTAGGGTGCCCATTTGTTTAGCCACCCAATTAGTCCATATAAGTTTCTCAACCAGCGGCATCCCTTTGTCAATGCTCTGATGCTACCATTAAACAATGTTCAGCTATGTAAGTACAGTAGCTTTTCAAACCTTGCCAAAACCAGTAGCAGGGTTAGTGGGGGAAGTAGTGCATATTTCTGAGCCTCGGTCATGTGAAACCTTTTCTTGTTAAATAATTGAACATAGACTCCTTTAGTGAGCCCTTCTCCAAAGATGTCCACAACGTGTCTGAGGACACCCAAGCCCTTACTCACTGTGCTATAACATGAAGTTATGTATCAGTATAAAATGTTTAATGTTCTATATGGCTGTGTTGGGGGTGTACAAACCCCATACTGGGCAACGAGGAGTTAAGGGATTATTTTGGGCTCATCCAGCCCCGCCCTGCCAGACCTGCAGCAAATGCTCCATCTGTTGGAGGAATTAAAAGTCAAGGAATTAGCTCATTTGAGTGGCAGAGCTGGAGGTGAGCAGACCTGCAGCCCACAGCTCCAGCAGCGTAGAATGAAGTCTAAAGGCTCTGACACAGCTGCCCAAAGGGGCTCTCCCTGAGGGAAGGGAGGACCCACCCCAGAAACAATCAGAGAGGGAAGTATCCAACTTTTCCCCCGCCTGTAGACCCTGGACATTGGTAACCTCCTATTACTTATTTTGGTTAGGATTTCCCCAACAGGAAAAAGCCTTGGACTAAGCTGATGGGGGCAGGGAGGGGGAAGACAAGAGGAAGAGGCCCAGGGACCACTGCCAGACCACTGGTAGCCCAAAGGACCCTGGGTCAGAGCCCAGTGGAGTGGGAGGGCCCAAGCTCCCCTCCCCACAACCCCTTGTGGCAGACGGGTTGCAGCCATGACCACTAGGCAGTGCTCCCTTACCAGATCCCAAGGGAGAACCATTACAATGGCCCAACCTCTGTAATGACTTACATAACATATAGCTACATTGAAGTCAATGGGTCTGATTCTCATCTCCCTTTCTGTTGTTATACACTGGTGAAACGCCACTGATTCTAATCATTTACTCTGATTTCACACTAATGTAACGTGTCAGAATCTGGCCTGTGGGTATGTACATGGTGTAAATGAGCACAGAATTTGGGCCTTATTTTCATTTCTTTTACACCAATGTAAACCAGGTAAAACGCCATTCAGGTCAATAGACTCTGTATCACAATAATTCCATTGATTTTAATGGATTAGTTGCAAAGTTACACCATTGTAACTTAAGTGTCTGTACTAGATTGTAAATATCTTTGGGCACTTATTGTATCTTTGTATGCCATATGTGTGTAAATTGTGAATCAAACTGTTGGAGCTTGATACATAACCATTTCTGGAAGGAGGAATACGCATGCAAGGAATTAATTGTATTATGCAAAATAAAACCTGTCATCTTTGCAATGCAGGATTGTCTGCATTGATAGATAGGTAAAGACTGGTGCAACTGGAGAATCTAGAGCAGAAAAGGGGAATTCTGCATCTCACTTCAGTTCCTGATTTGGAAAATCTCAGCTTTGTCTGCTCAAGAGGTGAATTTCAGTCTTAAAACACGATTCATTGAAGAGCTAAAAGAGAGAAAAGAGGGTGAGAGAGTACCAGGGTTTTTTTTAAAAACCTTTCTCTGAGTTGTATTCAGCCCCTATGTCATTGTGCTATCCTGAGTCAATTTAATGTATTTTTTGCTACTCGACTTTCATCTCTCTTTATAAAATTATGGATTTCACGCCAACTAACTGAATGCAAATGTGGTTCTGGAGACACTATTCTGAGTGAAGCACTCACAATTATTCGTAATATTCATTGCTGTGCACAACTAAAGACAATGTTATAGAGAATTTAGAGCTACAGATGCTGCTGTCAGACCCTGCGGCTGACGCTGAGTGGAGAACTGAAGCCATTTCTGAGGCCTCCCTGAAATCACTGGGTACTCCACCTCCTCTTCCTCCAATCCACAAGCACATGTGATCGCCAAAATGGTAACAATTGGCTAGTCCTTTATTATTGTCGTTCTGTTATTCTGATTGATGCGCAACATTTTTAGTTCCCTTAAATACACTCCATTCCCTTCTAGTCTCTGAGTTCAATGGCTTGGAATTAGATAATTCAAGATTCAAGAACATTTGTTAAATGGACATCAACTCTTCTTTCACCTCAGTAATCAATTTCACTTCAGGATACTGGATCACTGGCTTGATTAAACTAATGATGATTCCCCTCCCCCTTTTGCACTTAACTGTAGAATAAGGGCATATGGTGGCTGCTAAATTATTTATCTTTGAGGGGGGTGGGAAATAGCAATCAGTGCCCGTACTCCACACAGATTATGCAGGCCTCTGCTGAGGTCTGATGTGCAGCATATTTGATTGCCTGACTCACTGCTGCTGGCTGATGTTTTTCAAGTCTGATTCTGCAAAACCCATGTAAGACTCAATATCCTTGCAACAGTTGATAAGGAATAATAGATGAACTTTAGGAGTGAGTGGGCAAGCCAGCACAGCTCTTTCCTTATGATGGTAAAAGAGACAGATCCAAAATAGGAATAACAGTGCTAGCAAGGACTTGAGTGAGATTCTGTCCTTCAAATAAAGCTGTATCAAACCCCTAATATGTAGTTGTAGAATGAGGTTAGAAAACTATCTCCGATGTTAAAAGTAGCTCTGGTCAGAAAATGGGTTTATTGTTCCATGGAAAATTCTTATTTTTTTTCTCAAAAAATCAAAAATGAGACAAATTTTGGCTGAAAACTGAAAATTTCCATTCTGAAATGCCACTATAGTGTCTTATGGGAGTTGTGGTTATGCTCCTATTCTTCTTTATTGGCTGGTCTTCCTGATCTTCCTATATTTCCCAGGATGCACCACAGTATCTCCTGTAGCTAATCCATCGTGGTGCATCATGGGGGTCCCTGGACATGGTGCATCTTGGGAGATGCAGTCCAGCTGGACCCAGACCATAGAAGAGAATGGGGGCCTGAGGCACCTATGTTAAAACTCCCATGAGACACCACAGCAGCATTTCCAAATCAAAACTTTTTGGTTTTAGGGTGTTCAGTTTTTCAATAAGTCAAAATTGTCTATGGAAAGTATACATGACAAATCTTGTTTGTTGAAAATCCAGTTTTCCATTGAAAAATAGTTTAGATGGAACATTTTTTACCAACACTAGTTGAAAGGTTATTTCAATCAGTGCTATATTGGTTTATGTTCATAAATAATAATGGCAATTGTATTAGTAATTTAAGAGAAGGAAGGTATTTGAGTCACTCAAGAGAGCCCAATTCAGTTCTAAGTTCTGTCATAAACTTTTCTACTTGCATTTCCATTTACCAAACTAATGAATGGTTATTCTCAATTAAATAATGGAGAATTTATTGCATTAGTTCAGCATAATACTGCTAATTGGAACCTGTTTACAGGTGCAAGAAAGATAGCTCAAATTTAAAATGCATGCCTACAGCAATTAGATCTAGCAGTCTTTCAGATAGCATATGACAGTTTCTCAGACAAGAGATAGAAGCATAACTTCCTGAGTTATAAAATATAAACTAAAAAGTTTATCACTTTTTCAATATTAATTTGGAAAAACAAAAGTTTAGTAAACAAGGATTAGTGCTGTGGGTTATATGAGGATTCACCTACTAGTGAATATAAGTGATCGGTATATTTCTGACAAAATATTTTTTCATTGGAAAATGTTGATTTGTCAAAACTAACTGTTTCTCAGAAAAGGACAGTTTTGATGAATCTCCTAATTAGAAAATCTTTTGAAACTGATTAAATGTCCCATTTTGCTATTTTCAAAATGAAAAGGTATTGGTTCAAAAAGATATTTCGTTCAAAATTTTAGTTAATTTATACAAAAAAAGGGGTGGTGTTTGTTTTTTTTAAAAAGGTCAACATTGAAACAAACCAATCCAAACTTACCTGATCCACATTTTTTTTTGGCTCATTAATTTGCAAAAAAATTTGAGATTTCAAATCTTCATTCCTATTCAGGATGGGAAAAAAAGTCTCACTCTCAAAAACTCTAACTGGATGTGGAAATTGTTTGACCCAGCTCTACTGATGAACTTCAAGAGGACTTAGATGTAAGTTTGAATCAATGAAATCACATTTGGGGGTGGTGTGTTATATCTGCCAAAAAAACAAAAGCAAGCACCTTGGCACTGACTGATTTATTTGAGAAAGTAATTTTAAATTGAAATGATGTTTCAGTAATTAAGTAATAGTTAAAATATTTAATTTTATTACTTTTGGTGGAACTGTCACATCAGTCCCATAACATCTGATTGGTATAAAGCTTGACTGGCAAACTGAAATGGTATAAATCAATGTGTACTCTAATGTTCTTACATCCTAGTTTTAATTAGATACATTTTCTCTGGATGTGATTTATCACTGGATTCCAACTCCATTAAAGTGAATTAAAGACATTTTTTTAATTATAATATCTCATTTTGTTTGAAATGTCTATACTATGCTCTAAATTTCTAGCGGTGTAACCTCATGGTGTATGTGTTACATTGTGGTAATCTGCATATATGAGTCTGTTACAATCCCAACTAAAGGAGGCATTGTTCTTCATATCAAACTTTAGCAGGTTTTTATCTCTGGAGATCCCCAGTTCAATCCCCAATGTGGTGGCGGGGCTAGTCTACACTTACCCGCAGCGTCAGAGGCGTCGGATGGATCTTCTGGGTTCGATTTATCGCGTCTTGTCTAGACGCGATAAATCGAACCAGGAAGTGCTCCCCCGTCGACGCCGGTAATCCTGCTCTGCGAACGGAGCAGGCGGAGTTGACGGGGGAGCCTGCGCGCTGCCGTGTGGACCAGGGGTAAGTACTTTTAAGTTCGAAATAAGATACTTTGACTTCAGCTACGTTATTCACGTAGCTGAAGTTGCGTATCTTACTTCGAACTTGTGGGCTAGTGTAGACCAGCCCCAAGGTCTACACTATGATGGCACCCATCATAGTCACATCTGAAGTTGCAAATGCAGAGGCTACAATGCAGAGTGTTCCTATATCATTTTTTAAAATACAGGGCCAAAATATAGCTGGTGTAAATTGATGTATCTCCAATGAATTCAATGAATCAATATCAATTGACACCACAAAAGGAACTGACCAAAAGGCTGTATACTCTGTGTAGAGTATCAAGACGTCAGATAACTTGGCTCGATCAGTTTATTAATCAAGGATAAATCAACACAAACAAAGAGTTCATACATTATCAGTCTCTGGGGAACAGTCTTGCAGCAGTTCAGTCTGTCCTAAAGTGTGATCTAAAATGTGATCTTAATTTGATTTATATTCATAGTCCACTGGTTTGGGACAAGTAGAAGATTAAAACACCTTACTCTCCTTGTTATCTAACCTAAATACAAATCATCTGGAAATATGTATGACATTGGCTAACATATTGGAAATATCAAAATCACTCTAAGCAACAGGTGCCTGTATGGAAGAGTTGAAATTAGAGGCTGTAGTAGAGAACAGCAAGTCTCAGATGCTTTCTCCCTGCTGTAACCTTGATGTGGTGTTCTTGGCCTGAACTAAAAACTTCTTTTCACAAAATGTCTTTTCTCCTTCCTCTGCTGTAAGGACTCCCTATTAGAATTGGCTGGAAAATAGGGGGACGTGGGGGTTTCCATGGAAAATTTTGTGTTTTTTTTCAGAGGAAATTCAAATCCCCCCCCCCCTTTTTTTTTTACCCAAATCCAAAATATTTTGATTCAGAAATGCTGACACATTGCCTCGTGGGAGTTGTAGTTTGGGTGCTTCTTGCTCCCATTACCCTGTGTCTGCTGAGCTCTCTGATCAGATTACATATCCTATAATGCACCACGGTGTCCACCTTTCAGAGGGGAGGCAGTGTCTTGTGGGTCTCCCTTGCCTAGGTGTTTCATGGGGGCTATAGTCCAGCCTGGGAGCCTGATCCATAAAGGAAAGTGGAGACATAAGGCAATTAACCAAGAGCCATGGTGCATTCTCCATCACTGACCACTTTTAAATCAAGATTTGATTTTTTTTTTCTAAAAGACATGCCCTAGGAATTATTTTGGGGAAGTTCTATTATGTGACTTGTACAGGAGGTCAGACTAGATGATCACATTGGTTCCCTTCTGGCCTTGGAATCTATGAACTACAACTCCCATGAGGCCCAATGACCGCATATCGAAATCAAGATATTTTTGGTGTTTGGACTAAATATTTTGGCTTTTTGGCAATATGGTTTTTTAATGAAAAAACAAAATGGAAAGTAGACACTTGTTTGTTTATTTATAAATAATAATTAGGTTAGTAGAAAACACAATTTTCCATCACAAAAGTTTCAACAGAAAATTTTCATCTCACCCTACTCCCTGTGTAATTGCCCCAAAGGGTATGTTTATGCTGCAGCTGGAAGGGTCATCTAGACATACACATGACAATTTTGATTGAGTTGTAAAAAAGCCGGGTAGCTGTGGCGGTGTGGGCCATAGTATGAGCTACCTACCCAATACAATCTGGTTTGTAGTCCTAGGAAATTACACATCCAGCTGTGGTATAGACATAATCACAGATGTTTCTCTAGCCCTCTGTAACCCAGAAGTTGATTGAGTACTGTGGGAAGGCTTTGTTCTCTGCAGAGGGGTGAATTTCACTCCAAATTAATAATTTTTTAGTATTTTACCTACTGTGTCAACTACCAAATAATTAAAATCTTCTGTCTCATGGACCTGGGAAAGCAACAAAACCAAATAATAGGGAAGAGATTATACAGTGAGTGAGTCCATGTACACATCATACACCTCTGACACACCAGTGCAATGTTAACTTAGATTTAATTAACACATACAAATGCTTGCATCTGTCTCAGGAAACCTTGGAGAATATCATTGGTGTTCTAAAAATAGATACAGGTTCAGAACACCATTATTCTGAAGAATTTAATTAATCTAACCTGTGAAGTACCAAAAATGTCATTTTAAAATAAGTCTAAGAATGAAAGGTTCTCTTTCCAAATGTAATTATAGATATTTATGGGTGTAGCAAAGGGTTGTGAAGATAACACCTGTAATATCACTGTATGAGTATATTCAGCACATGGTAGTTATCAAACTTAAAATGAATTAACTTGATAAATACTTACTGAAACAGAAATGCACCTTACAAATTTTGCTAGGAAAGCTGAACGTTCTTATCACACGTCCTTAAGAAATACATAAATAAGTAAATAAAGGTGCCCTCATAGTTTAGCTTAGAGCCTGATTCTGCAAATATTGGGGCAGATCCTCATACTTACCAAAGAACTGCTCAGCACATCTGAGCTGGGTGGTTCAATGGTAGCTTTAAGCAATTTTTACACTCCACTGCATCCCAGATCCCAGGACCAATTCGTGCCAATTGTTGCCCCTGCTGTAAAGCAGAGTCGCCTCAGGGCTACTACACATTGCACCAGGTGCTCTCAAGGGCCATCCCACCAACCAGAGATTGCCAGGGAATACGGATGACTCAGACACATCCCTCCGGTGGGGGTAGGGAGCAGGAAGTGGAGCAGGAACCACATCAGCAGCTTTAGAACACCAGAAGGGATCCCCTAGGCAGAGAAAAGCCTGCCCTAGCCACTTGAAACCTATTAAAAGTTGTTTTGCTCTCCCAAAGTGATGCAAAACAGCCTTAATGGGGCTGATCAGCCAACTGAATGTCTTCACTGTGTTCCCTCCCAGCAATAAGCATTACACCCTTTGTAGGATCCATTCTTGAGACCAGTTACTAGTAGGTTTTTCCCCCCAAAACCTTTTGTATGTCAATTCAATGCTCATGAAAGAAACAGTAGTGGAAGGTCAAATGGGATGTATAAGCAAGGGACTATTGAGTGGGAGATGGAAATTGGTGTTCCCACTCTATACACATTAATGAGACCATTCCTGGTACAAACTGGAAAAGGTTCAGGAAGAGCCACAGAATGCTTCAAGGTCTGGAAAAACTGCCTCACAGTGACAGACTAATGACGCTCAGTCTATTTAGTTTGAGGTGACTTGGTAACAGTCCAGAAGTATCTGCCTGGGGGAGAAGCTTTCTGATAGGTGAAGATTCTTTGATCTAGCAGACGAAGGCATAATAAGATCCAGTGGATGAAAGATGAAGTTTGACAAACTCAGACTAAAAATTAGGGTAATTAACCATTGGACCATCTTACTTAGACATGTGGTTGAGTCTCTGTCATGTGAAGTCTTTAAATAAAGATTGGATGCTTTTCTAAAAGTGAGGCTTGAGCTCAGCCAGAAGCTGTGGGCACGATGCAAGAACCACTTGGTGAAATTCTATGGTCTGTGTTCTATGGGAAGTCAGACCAGGGCCCCTTCTGGTTTTTAAATCCATGAAATCCTTTATGAACACAACAGGTGTCGCCTGTGTAGCACCGGTGCAATCTACCTTTTGCTGCCCTAAGCTCTCCTGAGAATGCCAGGATGGGTTCTACTGAGTGCCTGGTTCAATGATAGTGTTTGTCCACCACGTCCTTTTACAAAGGTCAACACCACTCAGACATAATGGTGATCAGGTGGTGCTACCATCTTGTTTTAATGATGTAACCTGTGACCAATAATAGAGACACGAAACATTGCCGGGGAGGGAGGGAGAGGGAAGAAATAGAAAAGGAGCAGAAACAGATGCACCCGGCCAAATTTTGCTCTCACTGAAAATCCAGACTCCATTGACTTGGGGGAGGAAGTTATTTGGATTTACATTAGTGTTATAGAAGCAGAATTTACAGAGACCAGGGCTTGTACCTGTCTTTGAATTAAAAGCACCCATGTTTTCCTAGATGACCATGATCATTATGGCACTTGCCTGCCAATACTATTTCCATAACCTGCAAGTGGAGGGGGGAAAAAATGAATCCTTTTTAAAGGTTTTGAAATTCCCCAGGGCCTTCCAGCTTGCTGGTGATGTGATTTATTAAAAATTTTATGCACCATTTAAGTGGCATGTTCACATTTCTTACTTGTAAAACTGCACAGCACAGCTCTGGAGCAAGTTTGAGGTCAAGCAGCTGTGTGAGAGATTTGGACTCATGAACCAGCCTTTCAAGTTGCCAATCTTTTACTGTGTAGCACTGTCTTTTGCCCGGTGGCTTTGACATCAATGGTGTGTGAGAAAACAATGACACTCCAGTTTTCAAATGTCTCCAAGTCTGCAGCGGCAACCAACGGAGGGGCTGAAAACGACAAGTTAGTATGTGAGATCCTTAAAGACATGATTTCATGAAAGTAACTTATATATATTGGTGTGCGTGCAGTGGCGCTAGAACATTTTTAGTAGTGAGGGTGCTGAGGCTGGGAGTAGGGCTGTGTCTCCAGGAAGGGGAGACCCAAACAGGGGTAAGGAAGCCGAGGCTGTGGCCACAGATGGGGGCAGGTGTGGGAGGCCTGGGAGTAGGGGTGGGGCCGGGTGCATTGCCCTAGGCGCAGGGCCGGCAGCCAGGGCCCCGGGACCCGAGCCCCAGGTGTGGGGTTGGGGAGCAGAGTACAGAGCACGGAGCCAGTGCCCAGGTAGCGGGGCTGATGGCTGGGACCTGATCCAGGGAGTGGAGCCCCAGGCATGGAGCCAGTGGCCCTGCATAAAACCTGGGGGTGCTGCAGCACTCCTTGTACCCCCTACTTCCCATGCCTACCTGTGTGTGTGACACAAATAATGGGTATTAGCACAACTAAAGTGTCTAGTTTCGCCTTGATGCAGGCACGCAAATCCCAGGTGTGCATCTCTTACCCCCCGGGAAACAAGAGGCAGCACTGAATGCGCTGAAAATGGACCAGAACGTCAGCAAACGTATGGTGGGGAATGAATGGCAACTTGCACCAAGTACCATAAGAGCACTTCAAAGTGCTGCTTTTCCCAAAAGCATCCAAGAGACTTAGAGGAATGGTAGGGAGGGAGGTTGCATGAGAATGGGCACTGAGGGGTCATCAGTGCCCAGCACAAACCCAGCAATCATACAAAATTTTGATTGTTTCATCAGTCTGACTTCATCATATGCAAACTCCAAAAACGGAAGTACTTAATCATTTTCTCTCTTGATTCTGCTCAGGCTACCAGACAAAGTAGAGCATGCCAGGTGGATTTTTCCCTACATTTACTTTTCAAATGCATTCTCATGTGCAAATAATAGAGGAGGGATTGGCACCACTGTCTTAAAACGGTGCTAGAATGAGCTGGGGGAGGCACAAAGCATTATATGAAGGTGAAACACAAAACTGAGACACTGGTGGTCATAAACAATCCCTTTTTACAAGAGTTAACTATGATAATCTTGACTGATTGTAATTCGGGTAATAACAAGAGCCGTGCAACCTTTCATTAAGAAAATAAAGGCATGTGACACTCAGCTCATCTGGAGTTCCCAAAGTTTGGTTCATTTTAAAACCCTTTAATGTTGAAAGGAAACATTTTTCTGTATCCTGATTAAAGATGGAGTTTCCCAATAACCTGAGGAGCGAGTCTCACCAAAACCTACGCAAACCCACATTGGCAATGTTCTCAAAGCTCCTGTAAATGTATTCTGCCCTTCTAAAATGCGCCTCCGTTTTTTATTGTGATATCATCTTTGTTTCCTGCCCTACCATCCTTTGTAATTGCCATTTTACACCCCCAAGGTAACTCTATGTAAGGCCCTATTATTATTTATTAAAACCACTGTTGAATAATTTAGTTCAACTGGATCTACAAGAGCAAATGTCAACCATTATACAGCACAGTTTGCTGCAAGAAGTTTCAGCTGTGGCTGTACTACAAACCTTGGGGCTGTAGTATGGTGTTTCTGATAAATATTCCTGGAAGCAAGTCATAAAAGATTGCTGTGTAGTTCCTTGCATCGCGTTACTACCAAGTTAATAAAAACAGATGTCATTCTGACAATGAGCTGGCTAAACATGGGATACTGTAGCTCATTATCTTGTGGAAGTCTTCTGTCATATTTGATGACATTTTGTACATACCTCGAAGGTGTCTGGATAATGATCTGTGGCACAACAATGGTGGTGTGCTTTACAAGGGACAGTCAAAGACCCAAGTAAAGCACCAAGATGAACTTGCTTTGATGTGTTGTCACGGCAGATGAAACTAAGCCCACGTCTGGGGTAATGAAAAATGTGCAATTATCCTCGGGGATTTTACTCAACATTGTTGGAAAGACATGTAATTACATTTTTTGCTGTGCCTGGCTACGCTTCCGGAACTCTTCCATTTAGGTTTGATTATCTGATGATTACTAAAATTTCAAATTTCTCTTCTTATTTTCTTGCATTTTTTAGCCAGCACATTTACCAAGACTGTCAAAAGAACCTCTGTTTTCCCCCCAATGATAGAAGGGCACCCACAGGTACAAACAAGCAATGGCTTTGGCAGGTGTCATGGAAAGCAGAGGTCAAAATGTTGTCAGAAAGGATTATAATCATTACAATTCGCAATAACATATATAGTATTGTCAACTGGCAGGGCCAGAGTCTCTGGGACACCAAGGTAGCTTTGATCAGGGCAGTGTAGGATTCCCCACTACGTATGGTGATCCCTGGGCAGTACAGAACTATCAGTGGCTTCTCTACCGCATGTGTACACCCTGCTCCTTAACACGGGGTCATATTCAAGGGGAAAAGGGGGGTGTTCAGGAAACCCCTGCTCCTTGATGATCCTTGGCTATAGGATTAGCCCTGGGGGCCATTGGTGTTGTTTACCAATGCTGCCTTCATGGTGTTCTAACCCAGGGGTGGGCAAAATGTTTGGCCTGAGTGCCACATCTCGGAATAAAAATTGTATGGAGGGCCATGAATGCTCACAAAATTGGGGTTGTGGGGTGGGGCCAGAAATGAGGAGTTCAGGGTGCAGGAGGGGGCTCCAGATTGGGGCGGGGAAGTGGGGTGCGGGGAGAGGGCTCTGGCTAGGGGTGCAGGCTCTGGGGTGGGAATGGGGATGAGGCGTTTGGGGTGCAGAATGGTGATGGGATCAAGGGATTCGGAGGGCAGGAGGGGGATCAGGGCTGGGGCAGGGGGCATGGGGAGAGGCTCAGGGATGCAGGCTCCGGGCGGCGCTTACCTCAAGAGGCTCCCCGAAGCAGTGGCATGTCCCTTCTTTGGCTCCTGCGCAGCCAGGTGACTGCACGCTGCCCCATCTGCGCATGGAGTAGCCCCCGACCCTGCTTCCCAGCTGGAGTGCCAGAGCAGGGCAAGCCCCAGACCCCATTCCCCAGGGGGAGCTCAAGGGCCTGCTTAAAATGGCTGGTGGGCCAGATCCAGCCCGCGGGCGGTAGTTTGCCCATCTCTGTTCTAACCTATGCCAGTAGACTATACCAGTGCTAAGATAGCTTAGTATTGGAAGCCTGCAGAGATATCTTAAACCCACCTTTGACTTTTGTCCTGTGTCAAGTTCAGTTTGATTAGAGCAAAGGATCAAACCCAGAGTGTGAGACATATTCCGTTCCACAAAGACAGTCAAGACAAAAGGGAACAAGATGTGGAGCAACTGTTCAGGTAAGGCAAGATGTATGGGCTACTGGAGAGAAGATGGTAGGAAAGGATTCAGTGGGTGTTCAGGAGAGGATTTGAAGAGAAGGCGTTGGCAGACAAGGACAAGACTCTTCCAAACGCAGGTGCAGAATGAATAAAGAAGCGAAGCCACAGGTCAGAAGAGAGGAATGAGATGAGTGTAAGGAATAAATAGTTGGAAGTGAAAGCAAAGATGTAGATGGAACCAAGGTCATGTAAGGCCTTAAAACTAAGGGCTTGAATTTGATGCATTAAGAGGCAGGGTGATTACTGGCCGGTTAGATGGGCTAAATAAGGAGAGGCAGGAAGACTGGAGGGGGCCGGGGAGTGTTGCTGAACTCATTTATTTTTCAATTACTGCGCATGGTCAGTGAAGGGGGAAAGGCACATCCTTACCACTAGAGGAGAAACCGGTACACAAGATGAAATGTAAATCAGCAATATGGCTGATCCCGTCTTTGTAAAGTCAATAGACCAGTGAGTGTGGGGTTGCTCCTACAGCTCATTATTTTGGCAAAATGACCGAACACGTTTGCAAAACTGGGTAAGACTGTGGCCGACCCAGCTGGGCTGTGCAAGGTGGGGAGAGGACAGGAGTCAGGCACAACGTGGTCCTGGCAGTCTCCTGAGCGGAAAGAACTATAAGTATGATGCAAAGTCCATTAAAATGAATGGGAATCTTTCAGGCCTCAAATAAGGCGCGTGCCAGGCAGCTCTAGTCTGTTCAGTCAGCAGAGAGTCAGAGAAGTGGCTAGGCACAGAGGGAAGTGGATGCTGCATCCGTGGCATAGCAGCTGAAATCCCCCGGCACCCACCTGTGCGCCTTTAAGTACAGCCTGAGGTACAATGCCACCCAGGGCTCCCATACAACATCCAAAGTGGGCCTAAAAGGCACAATGCCCCTGTCTGCCACCTTAGTATTGCAATGTTCCAAAATAGGCTGGTGTTTTCCTCCCCCACCTCCACTGTAATGTGACATATTCAAATTGACTTCTGAGGAAAGATGAAGAGAGTTAAATATGGAGCGTCTGGCTAAGCAACGGTTAAGTGGGAGCTTGATACATCTGAACGAGGTAAACAACATGGCTGGAGAGGAATTACTGTATTTAGCCTGGAAAAAGACTTTAACTTAGAGCAAAGGGATGAATTTTAAAAAGGGACATTTACCCAGTATAGCAGGATAAACTTCCTGACATTAAGATCTATTAGACCTGGGGCATGTATCTCAGCAGGCCTCCAAAGCTTTAAGATGTGCTTCTTAGATTTGTTCTTTATGTTAAGCTTGCTTTCTCCTGTGAGAAGGATGAAGTAAGATTGGATATATTTGCTATTGTCTCTGTGTGTTTAATACCATGCCCATCATCATGGTATCTGAGCGCCTCATATTCTGTAACAGCCCAAATCTTCTTCCTAGCAGCCAGCCTGGACGGGGACAGGTCAAGGGGAGAGGAGGAATCCACTGCAAGTCAAAGAACAGGAGTGCCTCAGCTCAGATATGGAGGTGTTGCTTATGACCGTGAGATAACAGTTCATCTTCCATGACCTACTTGTCTTATCCACTGAGGCTGCTAATAAGGGCACTAGTTAATGCCAACTGCTATGCTGCTTTTTTCAGAATCAAGCATTTGACCGTAATGGACTATTAATACTATCAAACTCATTTAACAGAGGATACGGAACAGATATCAGTTTACAAATTCTTTCAGCTGCTACTAATGTGGGCTGGATTTGAGTGAGCAACGGAGATGTCATTACTTTTAATGATTATTATTTGTTTTTACATACATAGTACCCTAGGGGATGCATGGCAAATAACTGGCACCTATAAGTGGCACAAGGTTCTCTTAGACCATTACTAATCTCCTGAGCCATTAACTCCCCCATTTAATTTTTTAAGTGCAATGAGTATGAAAGCATTGTGACTGTCTTTCTCTTTGCACAAAGAAGCATGTGAACAGCTAACAGATAATTTTCTCGCTTCACCCACAGTCACAAAGTTTGCAAAGGAACACACAGATGATACAAGCATCTAGCAGCACCTCAGAACAGCAACAGAACATAAGCCTTACAAAGTGCTGCTCCCTTCGGAAGGCTTGGGTGCTCATTATGTTCTGCCTTCTGTGTGCAAATGCAGAAACTGAAACAGCTACTTAACACGTAAAAAAGTTTTTTTTTTAAAAAAAAGCAAAAGGACTGCAGTCCTCTATGTAAAGATGCAAAGTGCCTCATTTGCCATCAAAGTTAATGAGGATGTTGGTGAGGTTCAGCTCCCAGCGGACACAGGAGTCTGCCAAAAAAAAAAAAAGAAGAAAGAAGAAGAAACTATGAATAGTAATGAGCATCTCTCCGTGAAGTAAAACAAAGAGGACAGTATAAGACGCATAGCTCAGCTACATGCAGAATAATGACATTGTGAGCATTGCATCATCTACACAGCTGGCTGAAGGTGTGCAATGTGTGGGCTGAGAAAGCTTTGAAGCAATCAGTAAGGATGAATTGTGCTTTTAGGTGCAGATCTGTCTGGGGCTGTGTCAGACTGCTGCTGGGGGTCCCGCATGATTCTTGGACCACTTCAGTGAGAGCTCATCTGCTACAGCACCCCTTTGGGGGCTGGAGAATACTCTCCACTGCACGTTAGCTTCTTCCTAGTGCTCCCTAGATTCCTCCTACTCCTCCCTGCCTGCTTTGGTTCATCATGGGAGTGCAGGTGTAATGCCAACAGACCACAGTTGTCAGTGGGCGGGATCAAACCGGGACCTCTGGAGCTTAGTGCATGAGCCTGTACTCCATGAGCTAAAAGCCAACTGACTGTTAGCTAAGGCTGTAGAGCAGACTCATTTAA
Organism: Macrochelys suwanniensis; assembly: GCA_033296515.1. Classification (NCBI taxonomy): domain Eukaryota; kingdom Metazoa; phylum Chordata; order Testudines; family Chelydridae; genus Macrochelys; species Macrochelys suwanniensis. Next base: position 12,181,595 of record CM065783.1, read on the forward strand.
CTCTCTTTCAGTGGTCTTGGTGCCACTAGATGGGACAGAACACCACACCCAGAAGGTGTGTGGGTTACACAGGTGAAGCAGTCTTTGTTGTCCCATGAGTGCAGGGACTGCACAGATCTGGGTGGCAGTGGCGGGGGGGGGGGACACAGACATTCTAACATGCATGTAATGGTAACCAGGGGCCATTACAGAAGTGTAGAATTGCAGAGTTTAATAACACTTTACCTGTTCTGTCTCCTGACACACCCGTGGCCTGGCCCAGAATACCCCCTGCGTAGCATTCCCACAAGGTGTGACGAGGGTTGCAGAACTTTCTACAGAAGGCCTGTTCCCCAGGGGATCAGCTCCACAGTGAATTCTCCAATCATCACTCTCTGGAAGGTATGGCCTCAAAGCCAGTAGCTAGTTGTACTATCTGTCAAAAAGCAATGGATTGCAGTACAATGTAACTGTCTGCCAGTGTCTTGTTATCTTTTCCTATAAAATCTTTTAGTATAAATGGGCAAGTGGATAAACAGAAAACTGGTTGTAGAACTAACATGTCAATGAATCAATCAGGGAGTTTTGGTTACATAAACAGAACCAATAATCTCATGAGAAATTCTATTGTCACCAGAGACTAATTCCACTCCTTACTGGGACAAATTTCCTGCACTGGGTCCGAGATTCCCAACCTTATTTTACTAATTCAAGAGGGTTGTATGAGATTCAGAGAGCATCAAAACCATTGGATGATTATCCACTCTGAACTAGTTAATCCACCTCTGCTTCAAGCATAGTAATGAGCAGTTCAATTTACTGGATTGCCTGCTTCACAATGCAAATGCAATGCAAAACCCTTACATTAATAGTGTCGCCCCTGTGCCACTCGTGAGACGACACTATTATCGTTATTAACATATGCTGTGCTATGCATATTAGTATTCAGGAGTGAAGTGCATGTGTACAAGAGACAGAATATTTTCAACAGCTAGCCCACCAGTCTGGAACTAATCCTGTTAGATGCCAGTATGACTGTAAATCTCAGCGCCTTCAGATCACAATGCAAAAAATAGCTTCTTGGACCTAGGTTTACCCTAGGCCCTACACATTTAGGACTCAACTTTGCAAGCAATTATGGGTGTGATTAATGAGACTATTCACATGGATAAAGTTAAGCATGTGCCTGAAGGTGTGTCTATATGACCAGTTAGTGCATAGGAAGCTGGGATGTAATTATCTCACTAGCCTGCCATGCGTTAATTGTCCATACAGATTATGGACTGCTGGCGTGTACTGAATGTTCCCTAATGTGCTTGGACCTACCCCTCTTAGTGCACGCCAGGCTACGGAGAAGTAGATTTACACCCCAGCTTGCCGCACATTGTTTGTGTAGCCAAGCAGAGGTGATAGGTGGCCATGGTTCAACCCCTTCACATCTATCTCCACCTCAGGGGTGTAGGCACGATGGCCCACACAAATCTGAGCAGCAGGCACAGTATTTAAAATGGAGGGAGGTTATGTGTGGGAGGGAGGGGTGAGGAATTGAGGTAGCCAGGTCACTGAGGAGCTTAGTTTTTTGTGTAGGCAAGCTGTAAGTGTTTTCTGGTGCTTAAAATAAAAAAAGAAGAAAAGCAAAACAAAACACACACACACACACACAAGACAAGGAAAGAAAAATAAATTGCTATGCAAAATAAACAAATCCCATTCCCTGGTTAATGGCTGGCAGAGTGAGAATAGGGCTTTGCACCCCTTTTACACTCGCTTTTCATAGGTGCAAATGACTACACAAGGTGCAAGGCAATGGAAAATCAAGCCCATGATCTTTAATTTGACTGTGTCCCTTTGAAATACTCATTCTCCCTCTTTGCACATTTTTCATTAATAGATGATAAGGCCAGAGGGGACCACCATGGTCATCTAGTCTGATCTCTGGTAAAATATAGGCCATAGGACTTCCCTGAATTAATTTCTGTTTGAACTAAAGCATATATTTTAGAAGAACATCCAATCTTGATTTAAAAGTTGCCAGTAATAAAGAATCCAACACAACCCTTGGTAAGTTGTTTCAAAGGTTAATATTGTATGTTTCTTTTACTGCAGTGAGAATAATCTGGGTTTTTTTCTCCTCCATTTTATACTATCCCTCTGAGGTCTGTAACTTAGACGGAAACAATGTGGGCAATGGATTAATGATTTTACATATCTATAGTTCTTTCATGATATAAGTATGTCCTACTTTATCCTGAAAATGTATAACAATCTATAATGGGGACAATTTTAATGAATTGGGTTCATCATATTTGCTATCTTGCTGCTAGATTCTTAGTCAATCAAATAAAGGAATAGCCAACAGCCAATTCTGATATTCTTTAAGCAGGTCAGTCATAAGCCAATTAGCTCTACCTACTTGGTCTCCAAGGTCTGAATAAAATATAGCCCATTTTGATTAGAAGCACTACACCAACATGCACATCTTAAAATAGACTCAGAAAATACACAAAATCTCATGGAGTCATTAAAAAAGTCTTGATCATACTGAAGTCAATTACTGTAATACAATTTCCCCTGACTTCTCACAGAATACAACTTCTAGATTCAGACCGTGTCATTCCAGTTTTATTAGGTGAATGGCCCATGCAAACTCTGCATTCATCCTGTCCTTTCAATTCAGAATGTCTTCTCTGCAGCATGTGACAAATTAACTTGTATGAGATCAACCCTGCACTCCTTACTCAGGCAGAAGTCTGTTGAACTAACTTCAGCAAGAGTATAAGTGGATGCAATCCCAAGTAAGGTCATACATACACCAGAGATTTATTTGCCCCAAATGAAAAGCTGTTAAAGTAGGGAGTATATATATGGGAAATACTAGTAATCAAAACTGGTTTAATAACAGTCATCAAATCATTTGATTCAATGACTTTCATGATAACTTAAAAATAAATTACGGAAATATTTTTTGTTAAATACCTAGCTTGTGTAAATAGAGCTGACTGAAAAAAATCACTAAAATGTGTGAATTACAAAAAAAGTCTAATATTCAAAATCTTTTTTTCATTATTTTCCAACTTCTATTAATAGTAAGTCTACATAGTCTTCTTTGCGAGTAGTAGTGAGTAATAAGAACTGTATGAATAACAGATTTTTTGGTTTGTTGGAAATTTCAAAAAGTCAAAAAAATGCTTTTGGAGTCTGACTGAAAACAAACATTTTTAAATTTTCAGCAAACCAAAAAGTCAAGAAAAGTTTCATTTATTGGCAAATGAGACCTTTAGTTTTGACAAAATCAACATGTTTTGAACTGACCATTTTTTGCCATTTTTTGAATTTTTAAAAATGTAATTTCAAACTAAAAGGTTGAAATATTTAGATTAGAAAATATCAAAATGAAACACTTCAACTTTAAAACATTTTTTAACCAACAATTTGACAAAACCAACATGAATCCATAAATATTTCAGTGTTGCCTATAGTGCCTTTTTAAATAATGATGAAAAAATACCACAGATGTCAGGCAATGTTCATCTCTTACACAAATATTCTTGTTGTTAATTGAAATGTCCATGAGCACCTGACACGGGTAGATATGTTGCAATGGAAACCAGGACGTGACCCATGGGCATAGACCCTAATCTGGCATGCACGTAGTATATGCTTTAATTTGACTTCAGTGGGGAAATTCAGGGATGCATCAAGGCCTTAGAATGGAAGTGCTTAGACACCCCCTACCACTTTAGCTATATTATATTGGCTTGAGAGTATCTGAAAAGTGCACAGGTAGGAAGAGCTGAGGCTGCAAAATAATAATAGCTAGACCTTAGCATTTTTCATCAAAGCATTTTACAAAATAGGTCAGTATCACTCTCCCAGTTTTACAGATGGGGAAACTGAGGCATAGGAAGGTGAAGTGACTTGACCAAGGTTACCCAGTAAACCAGTTGCAGAGCTTAGAATTGAGCCCAAGTCTCTTGAGTGCCAGTTTAGAGCCTTTTTCATTAGGCCACACTGCCTAATGATCAAAATACCTTACCAAACTTCTAGACACGGCAGGCCTTGAAACAGCCCCATTAATGGTGATGTAATAGTACAGGGTCTCTCTAGACTACCTAACCAAGAAGAAGAGGTAGATGAGGCTTTTTTTAAAAAAAAACTATCAATCTATCATCCAAAGCACAGCAGTTGGTGGTGATAGGGGACTTCAGCTACTCAGACTTCTGTTGGGAAAATAATACAGCGGGGCACAGATTATCCAACAGGTTCTTGGAATGCATTGGAGACAACTTTAATTACAGAAGGTGCAGAAAGTGACTAGGGGAGAGGCTGTTCTAGATTTGATTCTGATAAATAGGGAAGAACTGGTTGATAATTTGAAGGTGGAAGGAAGCTTCCGTGAAAGTGATCATGAAGTGATAGAGTTCATGATTCTAAGGAATGATAGGAGGAAAATAGCAGAATGAAGACAATGGACTTCAAGAAGGCAAACTTTATCAAACTCAGAATTGGTAGATAAGATCTTGTGGGAAATATAAGGGGAAAAAAGTTCAGGAGACTTGACAGTATTTTAAAAAGACATTAAGGACACAAGAACAAACTATCCCAACGCGTAGTAAAGATTGAAAATAGGGGGCAAACCATCCTGGCTTAACCAGAAGATCTTCAATTACCTGAAACTCCAAAAAGTGGAAACTGGGTTTAATTATGAAGCCAGAACATAAAACAAACACACACATACACACACAAAAAAAACCCAATACAAGCGTGCAGGGACAAAATTAGAAAGGCCAAAGCACAAAATGAGATTAAACTAGATGGGGACATAAAGGGTAGCCAGGAAACCATTTGCAAATACATTAGAAGCAAGGAGAAGTCCAGGGACAGAATAGGACCATTACTCAATGAGGAGGGAAAGACAATAATAGAAAATGCAGCCAAAGTATTAAAAGGCTTTTTTATTTGTTTTCACCAGAAACGTTAGCAAGGATCGGAAGACTAACACAGTGAACATCAGTGTAAATGGGGTAGGATCTAAGGCTAAAACAGGGATAGAACAAGTTAAGAATTAGGCTTTGTTTATACTGCTCTTTTGTTGTTGAAACTTTTGTCGCTCAGGGGTATGACCCACCCCCGAACGACAATTTACTCATGTTAATAAGCTGTATCGGGGTAATTTTATATATATATATAAATATATATATCCATTTCATACTGAGAATGCAGAAATATTGAAACCTCTTATCAAGCAAATCAGGGTATACGTTTTTGATTTAACAGTTTATTATGTTGGAGCTAATTATTAAAGCTCATGATAAGTGATGCAGCAGAAACCAGTGTATCTGCTCTCTGAAAATGCAAATGTGCTGTAAACATTTTCCTGTAATGTACTTCTTTTTAATTTTCAGATGATTGCCTGGCCTACATTCATTACTCTTTTGCATTTTTTGCTGAGCTTTAATTAAACTTGAAGTCTGTCTTGATTTGCTGATTAACCATCATGAGCAATTTAAAAGAAAGGGTCATCATCTTAAAACATGCAGGAGACCATACTTAACTTGCTCCAAAACACTGTAAAATCAAGTCATCTATTTTTAAAAATGAGAGTTCTGATCATTTTCAAAGTGTAGATTAATTCCTTATTTATGCTTGGAAAATTTGGAACCATTCTTGAAAACTAATCAAGGGAACCTGGGGGGTAATGTAATTTGCAGCCAAAGCTGATCTTATCCCATGGTGCATAATGTGTGAAATAACAAGTTGTCAAGCAAAGGATGCTAGCCAGTATCTGTGTTACAAACCTTTGCTTCAGATAGTTACCTTGTCTCTCATACTTGACACTTGTTTTGTTCTAGTGCTTCATTTAGATTTAGGTTGCAATTAAAGGTCACCTACATGATTTATTTATTTTTAAATGGTGTTTTGCCCTTTCTTGGATTGATTTCTATACCTTAGGTATCAGGAATGCCAACCCTGATCTATCCTTGTTCTGCTGGAGAACTTTTTGGAGGGCTCAATGATGATTATGGCTTGTAACTTAATTGCAGAGGTGGTGAGTTGAAACTTTAACAAATGTGTCCTTTCTCCAAAAGGTTAATTCATTGTTAAAGTTAAACCAATGTTAACAAAGAAATGACAATTTTTTACTGTCTGTTTAAAAATCCCTTCCTCTTTTAATAGCATAATTTTTATTCTCGACTTTTGGGGCACCATCATTTCACTAGTTCACTGAAAGGCTGACTCAGTCACCAAGATCAGTCTGCAAGTTGGGGAGCAGGAGAGGAGAGGGCAGGTTAACCAGCCCCGGCAGATGTCTTGGCATCATCTCAAAGGTCATAGCAAAACTGATTCCTATGGAGTCAGGGATCCTTATTCTCCAAAAGTTAGATACACAGGCCCCAGCTTTTGCAAACACTTAGGCTTATATGTAAATAAATGGCAATAACCACATGTGGAAAGTTAAGCACACACATATAGAGGTTTGCAAGATCAGGGCTTTAATACATATTTGTGAAAAATGGCTTGTTTTTCAGGGGTGCTCAGATCACTTATTTTACTGCCTAGATATGGCCTTAGGTAGCTACCTGTACGTTGGAAAATGCAGGCCTAAGTGATTAACCAAGGCTATGCAGTGAGTCAGTGGCTGAGCTCGGATTACCACCGATTCGGCGGGTAGCAATCGATCTTTTGGGGATCGATTTTTGGCATCTAATGTAGACGCGATAAATCGATCCCAGAACGCGCTCCCCATCGACGCCGGTAATCCACCCCGACGCAAGGCGGAAGCGGAGTCGATGGGGGAGCGCCAGCCTTCGACATTGCAGCGTCCTCACAGCGAGGTAAGTCGAGCGAGGTTATTCACGTAGCTGAAGTTGCATACCTTACATCGACCTCCCCCCGCCCCACCACCGTAGTGTAGACCTCAGAAGTCCTGAGTCCCAGCACTAACAACAGGACTGCTTCGAGGGTATGTCTACACTGTGCGTTCTTTACAGTGGAGTGTGAACTACATACACTGCCTGCTCCATGACAACACGAGTTAGCAGTGTAGATGGTGAGGCACTGCTTAGGTGAGTAAAATAAAGACATTCCAGAACCCTAGGTACGTACCCTACACAACTTTCTACATGCCCAAGCAGTGCCCCGCCCCTTATCTACGATGCTATTTTTAGCTGTGTAGTGTCCCACTGACAGAGCCTTTCCCTGCCCCAGGGAAAGACACTGACAGGGAGGAGGTAGTATGGAACGGTTCTGGAAAGTCACTGAAGCTGTTTTGCTAATTACTGCACAAAGTTATAACAAAAGCTGTACAGCAATCAGAATTTCCTTCCTGGAGCAAATGTAGCATTACCAAAAAAAAATTAAAAATTGGATAGGAACATTTTCCACAGGAGAGACATTTTAAAAAAATACCATTTTGGAAGAACCAACAAGGAATTTTTCTAAAATTTCTGGTCCTATCTCCCGAGTTCTCTGGCTCCTTGAGTCTCAGCAGCCTGCATAGTGAGCTGTGGAGGATCAGGGAAGTTTGGAAACTGGGGCTTCCAGGCTCCCAGCTCCTTAAAATATGTCTGGTTTCCATCGAAAGTTTTTTGTGAAAATCAAGTCACTCCCATGGAATGTTTTGGTGTCCTCAAAGGAGCTGAAGCCAAGTAGAATAACAATTATTTTCACGTAATGCTGAAACATTTTTTCCTTTTGTTATGTTATAGTATGTACATTCATCAGTATCTGGCACTAGCAAGAGATTAGTAGGCAGACAATACAGTTCTTTAAAGAATTCAATAAGCTTTGTGTATGCCTCAGGAGAGACATGGAAAATAATAGTTCAACTTCTATGAAACTTAATCTAATCTGTAGGGTAGGACATTTCGGGTACAACCTCTGAATTACAAAATAGTGCGCTTACGCATTAAACACCAGCAAAGCCACAGACGCTAACCTCGAGGTTAAACAATCTGCTGATGCTAAAGAAATGAAAGCAATGATTATGAATTACAGCTTTAGATAAGCGGTACTTCACAGGAAGTGAACTGATGACCCAGGCAATCATACAGAACACAGAAATGGATCAATTACTGACTGATAATGAGGCTTCTCAAAACCTCTCTCTTCACCAATCCAAAAATGGATAATTTTTCACCTAAGGGGTTTTGTTTTACTGTGAAGAAACAAGTGGCAAAACCAACTCCCGGATTAAATAGGGATTTATGTGTGAAACTCAGGTTTGAAGGTTCAGTTTAGATGAGTGCTAATAATGAGGAGCATGCCTTTCTGAAGTTGATCTGAACTTATCCTAACCTCCTAAATCTGTAAAGTTGAGTCCTGATCCTGCAAACTCTTATCAAACTTTACAGACTCATTGCATAGAATTAATGTTGTGAATCTGTTTGCAGGTTTAGGGCCTTGGACTGGAAATCTTATGAGAATGTGTCTCTCATGGTTCTGGCACTTCCAATTCCAGTTAAAAACAAGAAGTCCTAATGTATACAAGAAGTTGGAGAGAGAGACATATTAAGGAGACTCAAAAGGAGGTGTAAGTTATACCAGTTTAGGGGCACATCCACAGCTTGTGTAAATCATCATAACTCCATTGACTTTACTTAGTCATGCTCTCTTACACTCACCCTTGAATTTGGCCCTGAGCAGAAGGGTGTAACTAGAATGGCTCTGTTTTGCTCTTCAGTGAAGATGGGAATCCTGGTGCACTAGCCTTAAATAGGAGCATTCAGAGAAACCTTAAAACTGGGGAGAAATATGTACCTATATTTTAAACAGCGAAATACCTTCTACAACCCTAGGGGGCTAGACAAGTGTAAATGGTCTGACATGATTGTGATTGTCTGGCTCTTTACAAAAAGTAAATTGGGAATGTCAATAATATAAAATGTGCATATTATATTCATTGCAGTGGACTTGTGCTGTAAAAGTGTTTTCTTGTATTTTTTTTTTATTGTTGTAACTGTGCTTGTTTCCAATTTAAAGTAATGCTGAGAAATATGGAATGGCTCGATTCTTCATTTTAAACATTTTCCTAAGAGGTTTGTTAGAATTAGGCTATATTCTGCCCTCAACCTGCATTGGGACTCCCACTGACGTCAAGCTACATGTGCAGATCGAAGGCAGCTCGTGGTCCTTAGAGACAAATTGCTGTTCCTTTTATATCCTGGAGTGTATAATCTACAGCAGCAATCCATTTTGCATATTGTGGTGTCAAAACTGATGTGTCCATCTTTACTGAAGTGTTTTCCCACAGGTTACTCCCGACATCTCTCATGCTTCAAAGTATCTTACAGGGATTTATTTAAATGACTCTACATGCTCTGTTATATAAGAAGGTACCCAGTTGATTAGAGATATGAGAGACAGTCAGTGGAGAAAAAGATACTATTCTTATGAGTCTTTCAATCTGTTAATTAAAGAGTATGAGAATATCTGTGCAGATCAAAGGCTAACTTTCTGAAGGTCTCTAAGTAATTTATCAGTTGCTGCTCACAACCTACAGACCTTACATATTTTTACCTTTGGAAGCCTTCCACTGAAGTCTCTGGAGATTACCTTATTAAAATATGATGCACTGAGCTTCTCAACAAAAAATCAGCAATGATCACATTCCTAGGTCCTGATTTTCAGAGGACTGGTGTCAGCACCTTCTGAAAATTAGGCCTTTTTAAGATGTCAGCAACTGAAGTTAACTCCTTTAGCAAATATTGACCTAGACGTTCTTTAAGGAATCCATGGATCCTGCTTCCTTCTGATCTGGGCCAGGTGTTGCTTCCTTCCTGCAGAGGGAACTCTTCAACATTTAAGCCCTTAGGACTTGATTAAACTTTAACCTTTCTGAGATCTGAAAAGAAGACAATAACTTTTTACAACAAATTAATTTCCATGGACCGCCTGGACTTTCTGTTAAAGAAAGAGCAACATGGGGGGAAAAAAATAGACTGCTATCACTCTTTCTGACCTTAACCCAAGTTGTAATTACCAGAAATCTTGTAGGAAAGCACGTCGTCGTAAGATTTTCAACCTGATTTCATAAACAGTGAGGGCTGAGATTAGCTTCAGATAAGATCTTTGTGAACCAAATCTCCAGCACTTTGGGGATTTGCCCATCAGTACTGCAGAACCACCAGTACTTTGCACCCTGACGGTGCCTCTGCCAGCTAAATTTGCTGTGATTAGTAGGGCTGAAAGAAGAACAACGGCACTAATATTCAAGCTGTTTGAAGAGCGGTTTACTGCCCCCAAAAGAATCATTTAATTATAACACACCATTTTCTTTTGATCTGCATATAAAAGAGTTAATTTGCCTAGGCATGCACCAGTGGGGCTAGTGGATAACGGTTTATATTAGAGATGTGCCAAATGGTTCAGTAATAATTTTGAATACAGTTGAGACCTCTTAAGCATGTAGCCTTGGTGCACAATAATTCTGTTCAATTAATAGGTTTATTTCCTTCACAGATAGTCTTTTAAAATTGTTCCACCATCCATGCAGTGCTCTTAAGAAGCATGTTGTAAATACCTTCATTTTAGAAGTGAACTCCAGGGACTTGATTCTCCTGTTACAAAGCTTTAAAACTGGCATATCTTAGAATCATAGAATACCAGGGTTGGAAGGGACATCAGAAGGTCATCTAGTCCAACCCCCTGCTCAAAGCAGGACCAATCCCCAACTAAATCATCCCAGCCAGGGCTTTGTCAAGCCTGACCTTAAAAACCTCTAAGGAAGGAAATTCCACCACCTCCTTAGGTAACCCATTCCAGTGCTTCATCACCCTCCTAGTGAAAAAGTTTTTCCTAATATCCAACCTAAACCTCCCTCACTGCAACTTGAGACCATTACGCCTTGTTCTGTCTTCTGGTACCACTGAGAACAGTCTAGATCCATCCTCTTTGGAACCCCCTTTCAGATAGTTGAAAGCAGCTATCAAATCCCCTCTCATTATTCTCTTCTGCAGACTAAATAATCCCAGTTCCCTCAGCCTCTCCTCATAAATCATGTGCTCCAGCCCCCTAATCATTTTTGTTCCCCTCAACTGGACTCTTTCCAATTTTTCCACATCCTTTTTGTAGTGTGGGGCCCAAAACTGGACACAGTACTCCAGATGAGGCCTCACCAATGCCGAATGGAGGGGAATGATCACGTCCCTCGATCTGCTGGAAATACTCCTACTTATACAGCCCAAAATGACGGTAGCCTTCTTGGCAACAAGGGAACACTGGTGACTCATATCCAGCTCCTTGTCCACTCTAACCCCTAGGTCCTTTTCTGCAGAACTGCTGCCTAGCCACTCAGTCCCTAGTCTGTAGCAGTGCATGGGATTCTTCCATCCTAAGTGCATTACTCTGCACTTGTCCTTATTAAACCTCATCAGATTTCTTTTGGCCCAATCCTCTAATTTGTCTCGGTCCCTCTGTATCCTATCCCTACCCTCCAGCATATCTACCACTCCTCCCAGTTTAGTGTCATCTGCAAACTTGCTGAGGGTGCAGTCCATGACATCCTCCAGATCATTAATGAAGCTACAAAGGGTCCTGTGGCACCTTATAGACTAACAGAGGTATTGAAGCATAAGCTTTCGTGGGTGAATACTCACTTCACCCACGAAAGCTTATGCTTCAATACCTCTGTTAGTCTATAAGGTGCCACAGGACCCTTTGTCGCTTCTACAGATCCAGACTAACATGGCTACCCCTCTGATATTAATGAAGCTATTGAACAAAATCAGCCCCAGGACCGACCCTTGGGGCACTCCGCTTGATACCGGCTGCCAACTAGACATGGAGCCATTGATCACTACCCATTGAGCCCGATGTTCTAGCCAGCTTTCTATCCACCTTATAGTCCATTCATCCACACCATTCTTCTTTAACTTGCTGGCAAGAATACTGTGGGAGACTGTATCAAAAGCTTTGCTAAAGTCAAGGAATAACACTGATTTCTTCACTGATTTTAACAGAGTTACTCCTGATTTACACTGGTGGAAGCGAACCCTGGGTTTTGTTAGATATTTTTGAGAGTTTCTGTGGCTTCTTACTAAACTGGGTACAGCAACTGCTAATTCTCTATTGCTCCCTTCCTGCAGCAATAGAGAGGAAATTTGACAATGTTGTCTTTATACTGACTACATTATAGCATCCACCCTTCCTAGCATTGTTGGAGACATATTTCTGGTTAAATATGGCTACCAAATTTGCTAGTGCAGTCACACCCTTCGATATCTAGATATACAACCTCTTAAACTCAGAGATACAATCTATATATTTTAAAACTATAATATCCTATAGTTACGGGGCTAGAACACATTAATAATACTAAACTGTAATTTTTTGGATCATTACTGCAGAAACCTGTATAATTAGAAGAGATCTTTATCTGGACATCATTTATAGAGAACATCATTGATATTAGGAGCCTCTTTTATGTTTTTCTTTGATCATTAAAATAAACATATACGCTTGCTTAAGCTCAGAGATCTATTCAATAAATAATACTTAGAATTTACACAACACTTTTTATTCATAGATATTAAATCACCTTATTAGGTCAAGCAAGCATTATTATTAGGGTGACCAGATAGCAACTGTGAAAAAACGGGACAGGGTTGGGGGGGAATAGGTACCTATATAAGAAAAAGTCCCCAAAAATGGGACTGTCCCTTTAAAAATGGGACATCTGGTCACCCTAATTATTATCCCCATTTTACAGCTGGGAGAAAAAGGTGCACAAAGGTTAAGTGACTTGCCCAAGGTCACACATCAAGTTGGGCAGAGTAAAGAGTAGAACCCCAGCTCTTGACTCAGTTCTTCTGCATCCTTATATAGGGATTTGATTTTCATAATCTCCCCTGTCTATGGATCTAATCCTACAACCCCCTGAACATATGAATAGTCCCTGTGATGTGCATTAAGTGTTTGCAGGATAGGGCAGTTAGAGTTGAATTTCAATGAGTACTTTTTCTAATGTTAATATTAAATTTTCCTTGGATTTTCTGGATTATTTCAATATGCAGGCTATACAATTCTAGTTAACACTTAACATACCCTCACTCAGTTTTCCAATGCAACAGAGAACCAATAACTGCATATGGAGTAATATTACTGTTTCTTTACATAAGGTACACAGTCTTAGCCTGGGAGGGAAGTTTATTTGCAATCATATTGCCTCACCTACTCATTTAGGGCCTGAGCTAGAGCCCATTGAATTCACCAGGGTCAGGATCAGGTCCTTGTCCTGCTGGTATTTATCCTAGCCTAAAGATTCCAAGAGAGCCTTGGAAAACCCATTTCACCCCCTTTTAAAAATGATCTGATTATAAGTATAAGCACAGACAAACACAGAGAGAAAAACAAAGTAGCACAGACTCAATTGTGGACAGCAAAAGCAAGGCCTTTATGAAATTCAGAGACTAACTGTTCTCTTTTTATTGCTCCCAATGTTCATGGACTTCACATAGATGTGTGGGACTTAAGGAAACTGCAGCCATGAATGTCCTAAAGGTATCACAATGCCGGGAACACTGGTGGAAAATATATTTGTTTCCATTGTGAAAAATTAATTGTGTACAATAGCTCTTAAAATATTTCTTACTTGTGGAGGGTTCTCATCCAAATCTCTGTGCATGCAAGATATGTTTAATCAACTGGCATTCTGATTCAAGACTTCTTAACCCTCTCAGCTCCTATCCCTACAATTTCCTGATTCCCTCCTTCCCCACAAAAGACGGGAGCCCCTCTCAAGCCCTGCTCGACCCTCTCCTTATAAAGTACCACAATCCAGCCCTTCCCCGGGGCTAAGTCCCTTGCTCTCTTTCCTCCTCCCAGTAGGTTCCATTCAGGGCTGGCTCCAGGCACCAGCCTACCAAGCATGTGCTTGGGGCGGCACCTTAGTGGGGGCGGTGCTCAGGTGTAGTTTTTTTTTAAAAAACATACTGTGGAGCCGCTTTCGGGGCTGTGGCTGGCTGGGAGAGAGGGGCCGGGGCCAGGCTGGCCGCCCTGCCCCTGGCGCTCCGAACGTGGCAAGGAAAACAGGGCCGGGGCCCAGCTGACCGCCCCGCCCGCAGTGCTCCGGCCGCGGCTGGGGGGGGGGCGGGGCTGGCCGCCCTGCCCGCGGCGCTCCGGTAGGGAGAGGCACTGGCAGGAGGGGAGGGAATTGTTGCGGTGCAACAATGGGGGGTTGAGGGGGTGTTCCATGGGTGCTGGGGGGGGTTGGTTTTTTTGGTTTCGGTGGGGCGGCGCTTGGGGTTTTTTTTTAATTGGGGCGGCCAAATAGTTAGAGCTGGCCCTGGTTCCATTACTGTTCCCGATGCTGTAGTGATGCAAGCATCCCCAGTTCTGCTCTCTATCCCCGGGGTGAGGGTTATAATGGAAAGCGAGACAAGCTGGGAATGCACTTTGCAGCACGTGCTTTCTGTCAGCAGAAAGGAGATTTAGGGTGAGATTCACTCATCTGCTTCTGGAGAGCCCCTCCCTGGTCCACTCTTCCTGATGACTTTAAATAGGAGGGCTGGGGAAGGGGAAGGGTTTGGCATGCAGGGGGAGCTGATTTTTAATTACGGTTTAAGGCGGATTATTTTGTTTAAAATCATAGTAGGAGAAAAAAATGAAATGAGCAAAACCTGAAACTCTCAGTGTCCAGGGCTGGAAGGCACTCCCCTTGGTACTGCCCTTTGGGGAGACTCCTGCTGTCTGAAGACCTCTTCTTCCCCCAGTCCAGATTCTATGTGCTTCCCTGTCCCAGTCTCGTGTTCTCTATTGCCTGTAGAACCCTGCCTCTTATCTACTCTCCTGCTCAGTTGCTAAAGCCCCAGGGTATCATCCCTGCCTCCCACACAATTTTCTAGCCTCACCACACTGTCATTTGATCAAGGTTATTTGCATTACTTTTGGTGAACCTGCCATTTGCTGATGCAGCTAACTCTAAATGTCCCACATATCCAAGGATTGGCATGGGCTTGAATTTTCCCTACTCTGCACCAATATCATCATTAGCAATGAGATAATTGGGGCATGTTTAATCACTAATATTTTGCACAGAATTAAATATCTTCTGAGTCTTCATTCTGCAATAGCACACAGGGGCGAATTTAATTTCTCTGCTTAGCTGGAGGTGCTGATAGAACAAAATACTTATTTTCCTTTGATTTTTGCAAGCAACGCTGCTCCCATTCCCAGCTACAGCTTGCAATAAAATAACTCCTGTTGGCCTAGATTTATTGCATTCCTCTCTCCCTCTGTTTGCAGGAACATTGCAGGCAATGCTGCTTGGAAAATTTAGGTGAGCAAACTGCATTGTCTGTCACTCTCCTTGTTAGATGAGTAGGAAAATTAAACTGATTCTATCACACCTTCCTAAAATATCGGTGGCACATTATATACTGTGGCTCGATAGTGAAAGAATTTGACTGTGACTCTTTCCACACGCTCTTCTCATTAAGCTAACAAAATATTTCATTCTTTGCCCAGGCTAGATGTGGAGTTTTTGTGGTGAAGCATATTTTTTCAGTCACCCAACGTTCTTAGCTGCGTTCTAATCTCAGATGCACAGCTCCCACTGATGTCAATAGGAAAGCATAACTGGGCTACACAGCAAAGAAAATGAGATTCTCTCAAACAGATGTTCCTAAAATGCAACTATTTCTCTAACTGGTTCAGCATCCTCCATCACGCAGGAAGGCACTCATAGCTCAATGCTAAGAAGAGTAGATGCCAACAGGATTTCATTTTACTAATAAGGCTGCTTCTTGAGCCTTGGATGGTGGAGACCATGTGGTGGGCAAATCATTCCACACAATTTTCCACCTGTGTCTCTGCCCTACTGCAGCCTCTGTGTCCGTCCATTCAAGTTCTGAATGCGGCCTTTCATATGCTGGCTGTTGATAGCCTCTCTTTAAAATATAAAAAGAATTTCCCGTTGAACTTGATGGGTGCTTCAGACATGCATCCATCCAATAGCTGTATTTTGCCCTTAATCTGTAGCTATACCCTCCAAAATGTGTTGTTGAGGTACTTTTAATATTATAAATTCTGATTTATTTGGTTGCTTTAGGCGGGGGAGAGACAGAGAAACTTTATTAGCATAACTTTTGTCTAACCTATTTATGTTTGGGTAAGTTCCTGTGTGGGGCCCACCAATACAGTTTCTGAACACCTCACACAATTCTAAAGTGAACACCTCCATCTCTCAGTTTTCCTGCCTGCTTATCTTTGCCCAGAGAGAAACAAAATTGTACATTCTGGCCTGTTCTACAATCCAAAGTGTCCTCCTTCACCCTGCCCAGTATGAAGCTTAATGTAAAGCACACTGTGCAAAACAAAGACACACACACACACACACACACCAGCCAGAGCTGATGTAAGTGCCTCAGCTGGTGTAAACCCAATGGCCAATTTATGCTTGCTCAGAATCTGGCCCCAAAAGTGTCTGAAGATCTTTAGGGCCATTTCTGATGTCTCCTCTTTCTATCTCCACCGCAAAGTGGGGTGCCATTTCCATCAACCCTCTGAAAGACTTCAAAAATAGTTTGTGTGTGTGGGAAACCGAGTTCAAAATGTTTCCTTTTCCCCAAAATGCTAGATTATCCTCCCCTTTTCGCCCCACCCATTCACTGGTCTTGTGCCCTGGACAAGTAAGATGCAGTACTTGGCCAATGACAAGTTTAAGGTTTGTTACTTTGAGACATTATTTGAGAGTAGATTTGACCTGTGCGTAAGTATATTAGTTTCCATAGTGTCATATGCATTTAATCACTTCACCATAGCTAAGTGAACTTTCAGGCATTTTCAAGCTGACTAGCTGCATACCCACAATTACCGAACTAAATGCCTATCACAAGGGTATCCAAACTATGGTACATGTACCTTTGGTGGGACATATAATTGATGTGCCATCCATTCACTTCACCATGATTTATTAAGATGGTACATGAGCCAATAATATTTGTGAGCCACTTGTATCATCATCATGTCCTTGCACATATTTATTTTGTGGTCCATAAAGACACTGAGGTCTGACTGATGACAATTACACCACCACTTCTTCATAAAATGGTCAAAATGCCTCATTTTTTTAACAGGCGCTGAACCAAAAAAGTGTTTTGCAAATGGGATCCAGTTGGAACCAACATCTTCTCCAGCAATCCTCAGATGCAGAACTGTGCAGAGACCACCCACCCCTTTCCTGGGCCACTAGGAGACAAGTGTTGTCCACTTCCCCCAATAGCCATGTGAGCGTTGGGAAAGAAACTGCCTGGAGGACACAGCCAGAGACAACTGCAGAAGTTGTTCAAGCAGGGACCAACCAAAGCTGATGCCACGCCACGGTCCTCCTCCCTTCCTTTTTTCTTCCATCTAGCTAGTCCCCTCCTAACATAACACCACTGAAAGGATATAAATAACAAAAACAAAACAAACAAAAACTCCAGAGACCTAACATGATGTTTGCTGCCACCAACGTTTACTCTCAGGGCATGTTCTATCCTTACTCCTACCCTTCGCTTGTCTTGTCTGTTTTGCTTGTAAACTGTTTGGAGCAGGGACTCTCTCTTATTCTACGTTTATACAGTGCATAGCACAATGAGAATTGGCCTTTGGACAACACTATTTCTCCTGTACACACTGTAAAAAGGCCATATTTAACCCTTAACCTTGGCAACTAAGGATTTTATTTATTATTTAAAGGGTATCTTTAGTTTTACATAACTACACAATCATTTATTCTCAAACACTGTATATTAGCTCTACAGTTGTTTTACTTAACTTTTAAAATAGTTATTAAACTCATGAAATGCCCCGGAGCTAAACCTGTTCCAGTGCATGTGATCCCAAACTTTTTTTTGACACTCCCTTTTCTACTGTTCAAACACTCATGATTCCCCATTATACATTTTTGTTTTTATTTTGTTTTATTTATAATGAAGTCAAAATGTTGGGCCACATCTAGCATAGCTGGCCCAAAGTAAGCAACTTTACATTAATAATAAAATAATAAGCATGATTAATAAAAAAGAAATCTTGTATCTCCATAATCTTATATCTGTAATCCAAGTCATTCCTCGACCCTCCCCTTCCTGGTCTTGGTTATATGCTCATTTCTCTGGCTAGTCATCATTAGAGGCCAATATTGCAATGGCATTCAGAGCCCCCCAATATCCATGTGGAATCCCATTGACTTTGAAGGGCCTCTGCATGGGCACAAGGGTCCATGCTAGTGGATCTCACTGCTGGATGGGAGTTCTTTGTGGCAAGAGCCTGTCTTCTATGTGATTCTGTCACATACACTTGTGAGTACTGTACATTAATAAATGCTGCTAGATAATAAAGAAGAGCTAGCATGTGCCTCCTTGATGAGATAAATTCATTTGTGTCACAGAGGACTAAATTCTGGTGGCAGCTTCTCCTCAGCCCATTGCTAGATGCTGAGTTGTTTCAGATCTCTACTGCTGAGATGAGCGGGGTTTTTTCCTGCTACTAACAAAATAAAACAAATATTGCATGAGGAGTGGAGAGGTTAGGGTCCTAGTTATAAGGGGTAACAGAGCCTAAAGCTCACTCAATCCTTCATGTTGCTCACATCTCTATGTTCCCCATATGGTTAGATACTCACCAAGCAAAAATGTAAGTCTCTAATGACAGCAGGCTGTTGGGCAAGTCTGGTCCTGGGGATAAGTCCTCTTTCCTTTGGAGATGTCATGGGAACAGCTTATGCTCCTCTCACTGCAGTAATCATGGCAGCCCCAGGAGGTTGAGGATGCAAGTACATTCAGATAGCACTGGGTCAGTGCTGAGGCTCCCTGTCCTGAAGCATTATGGTACTGAGTTTTGAATACAGCTTCACCCTGGTTGAATTCACCTCTCTGAGTGTAAATTTCTTCTGCTCCTCAAACAACAAAGATAGATTAAAATACAGTGGGTCTTTTAAGAGTTTGGGTAGAATAAAGTGACCTGTAAAAAGATTTAACAATAACAACCTAGAGTGTTGGCTGGTATTAACTTCCAGTATCATTCACGTGTGTCTCATGAGGAGGCAATATTTTACACTTCTGACTGCCATTGTTTCTTCAGGGAACAAACACCTTCCCACATCTACAGGCCAATCTGGCATAATGTGCAAAATAGCATGCCATGTTTCAGCAGCCCAGATGGATAAAATATGTCAACATGGTATGCCTAGGGTCTAGCCTGGGGCCACTCAGTCATTTAAAAAAGAATCCACTGTATTAACAGTAGCTTTTAGTTCCATTTTGTTGTGCTTTTTTTCCCTCCCAGTAATCTTAAGGGAGTTTAATTTATCAAAGGTTTGCACTTACATAATAAGATTTGGACATACACAATTATAACAGCAATGGAAAACTATTATAACGTTCAGAGAATCTTAAGAGGCTATTGCCGTCTCGCTGGAAGCATGCAAAATGGGTTTGCGTCTTGTCAGTGTTTGTGGGCAATGATCAGACCTGATTTCTAACCTTCCCGTTAGACTTTACACTTTTGCCTTGTCTTGTCAAAGTAGGTTTAGTCTAAGTATTGCACCCCATGATGTGTTGCTCTGAGCTACTTGTTTAATTAGGAGATAGCCCTGAAAATGTTCATTTGGATTATGCTTCCTGGAGGTCTTTTTGACATACTTTAAACCATCAGCACCCGACCCTTTTTGTTTAATATGTATTTAGATATTGGTCTTTAAGAAGCTCTGCATCAACGGGTGCCCATCCAAAGCTCTGGTTGCCTTTGAGCTGGTCTTCACTATGGCGTTAGCGCACGTTATCTACACTTAAATTTCCTTCTCTTGAGTTAGCCTAACAAGAGGGTCACACTGTAGAGCAACACTCGTATTACTAGCTCAAGCGTCAACCTATATCCCCTGATGGGCCAGCTAGCTCAAATGTACAGCTCCACTTAACTCTCACTACAGCTTTTACTGTGTGGATGGGAACTGGGTTAGGGGCAACATTCAAGTTACCTTGAGCTCACATTGCAGTGAGGACAAGCTCTTTGATGTACATTTAAAAACACAACAGCATAGGAATTAGAAAACAAAAATTGCAGCAGTACCTCTCCTTCCTCCCACCATGCTGAGTTTTACAGCACTCTGGAAGGTCAACAAGTTCCAGAAAATGTTGAACCTTGTGGGGTTAGAGCATTCCCAAAATGAAAAAGTCTCCTATAGAAACACTCCGGCCCAGCTTCACAAAGGGACTTACTTTGAGAGTTAGGTTCCTAAAAAAAAAACATTTGTGAATCTCACCTTAGTTACCTAATTCCAGCATTTAAGCAACACTGGCATTCAGAAAACCTCCATTCAGCTGCACCTAACTCTAGTGGCACCTCAATTCCTTACGTGTCTCAATCTTTGCTGTAAAAGTCCCTTAGGTTTGTATTGCTGGGCATGTGCACTGTTGCCTTAAGTAGCTCCTGACTGCCTCTCTCTCGCTCTTCTCTCTGTCTCTCATCCAAGACCTAGAGGGCTTCTCAGATGAGGCGTTGCCTCACCTATCTGGCCTGCTGGGCCCAATCTGGTAGGCATGCACTGACCACATCTAACTCAACACTGAATAGGCAAGGGGTGGGAGCAGGCAGGGGGAGGTGGTAGCACCCAATCTTCTAACCTTTAGCCCAGTAGTTAGTGTACTTACCCAAACCCCCATTCATTCCCCTCTCTGCTTGATGAGTAGATGGGATTTGAACATGGGGCTCCTGCCTCACAGGTGACTACCCTAGTGATGGGGTTATGGAATATTTAGATGTAGGGTTCTCTCACCCTTTCCTGCTGATGCTGTTCCACTGGGCATTCACAGATGTGAATCCAAAGCAGAGATAGGCACCTCCCGCCAATCCATACTTAGGTACCTAGGTCCTTTCTAGAGGAGGGATGTAGAGCACATCCCTATCCTTGGCACCTGCTCTTGGCTAGCTTTGGTGGCTCCCACTCAGGGTCCTGGCAACTGTGAACCCCATTTCTGGGTGACTAACTCAGTATTTGTGGCCTCCACATGGTGGCTAGGCACCTAGAAGTCAGGCAATGCAATGCCTAAGTCACCTTTGTTAATGTAACCCCCTGCCAGCAGTCCCCTCCCATTTATAATGCGGCAGATCTGTTGCTGGTCACAGTGATGGCAGTATGATATGGGGGGGGAGATGGTCTCTCAAGGAGGATGGTCTCAAGCCATTTGCAACTTTAGGGGTGAAAATCAACGCCTTGGATTCCAATGGGATCACTCAAGGAGGAATGCACATTCTGAATTCAGCTCCTTGTTTGTAAATATATTTGTAATGCATGCCGAAAGCCTCTGGGAGAAGGATGCTGAGGAAGGAAAGTCTTCTGTAGTGTCCAGCATCTTGTCAGGTTTTTTAAGCTACGGCGACTCACCAAGTATTATTACCAGCGTGCTTAGCAGCCCTAGTCGTGGAACAGGACCGCCCACCCCCATTGTGCTAGGCGCTGTAGAAACACAGAACAAAACGCAGGTTCCTGCCCCAAAGAGTATAAGTATAAAACAAGAGCCAAAAGCTGGCTACCGCCAGATGAGAGCGCACAAGAAAACAGTATTGTTCAGCATGGCAGGCAGTGCTCATGGTACAGCAGTAGCCTGACCATTGTCAAGCTGTTGTAGCATCATGGCAGAGGAGAGTTTTGAGGTGGTGGCTGCAGAGGGTCACAGCACCTCCCACACCTACTAGGCCTAGTACCTAGACAGTAGACACAAGGTAAGTGAGGTAATATCTTTTACTGGAACAATTTCTGTGGGAGAAGACCTGAAGAAGAGCTCCGTGTAGTTTGAAAGCTTGTACCTTCCACTTACAGAAGTCGGTCTAATAAAAGATACTACCTCACTTACCTTGTCTCTCATCTCTCTTAGGCCCAACATGGCTCCAGCAGTACTATTAGAGTAAGTTTTCAGCATGTTAAGGTTTTCCTTTCCTCATTCCCCTTCAAATGCCCTTTGCATGTTTTAGAATTGAACAGCCTCACCTATATTATTTCTACCTAGTCTCTGTCTTCTGTAGCCATACAGATGTTTTAATGGTGTTTTAATATTGGTCTGGAAGGGCGCACATAGTAATCTGCTAACAGCAGGCTTTTCTGAGCCCCTCTCTCTCTCTCGCTTCCACACACACACACACACACACACACACGAGTTGAACAATGCCAATCTCTGCACGTGCGGAAGGACCACTCTTTGCACTCACAAAACCCATTAGAGCAAATGAGTTCCGTGAGTGCGAATTCCTACACTCGCATGTGCTGCCATTGTTCCTTGTGTACACCAGTGTTTGTACTTGCAAAGTGAGGGTATATGCATGTGTGACAGCCACCATCTGGACGAACACCAGGGACTCTCCAGAGCTAAAAGCATGGCCCCTGACAGCCGTAACAGACTCACATCCTCTGTGGACCAAGCACAGAGGGGGCCACATGACACATGCCGACAAGTGGGTTACCTGTGCGCAAGCACAGAAAAGTGGAAACCATGAGCTGAAAATCTGGCTTTCATAGCCTAAGCTTAGCGGGGTGCTGAAAACCAGGAACTCCCATTCACCAGCTGCTGGTGCTCAGCACATCTCAGGACCACACCTTTAAGGCAGTTAGAAATGGATGGAGACTATAGAGATTTGGGAGGAGCTTTATTTCTCTTCCTTTGGGAGTAGTTACCAAGCAGGTAGGCAGCTATAAATGCTAGAGAGCTGTACTGCTGCAGATGCCCAGCGCTTTTTCAGGTATGCTGCTTACATCTCCAGTTGATGAGCAATGCTGTTTGCCTGTTCTTTGTGTAGGGCAATAGGATTGTTTTTTATAACGATTTCAGTTTTCCGTTCACGTTATCAGCTCAATAGAAAGCTCTGTAACGCTCCTGCCACAGTAACACACAAAGGTATATGAAGCTAGTTTTTTAGTGGGGTGGATTGCCCCCCCGCCCGCACCTTTCATAGTAACAACTTTGTAATCGACTATGGGTAACGTAAGAGTGGGGGGGCAGAGGCTCTCTTAATGCTGTTACCTTTTCTTTGAGTACTCCTGTTTTGTGTGTGTCTGAACAGAAGATTAGAGTAGCCTTTGTAAAACAACAGCTATGTCATTACCTTCCCAGTCTTCGGGGATTCTGCTAATTCTGAGGGTATTATAGTACAAATTCAATCTAATTTCTAAATCATCACAGCATTTCCCAAGGGTGGCTTTATAAAAGTTTATTTTCTCTCTGCAATGAAGACATGGTCCCATGATTTGATTCCTGATTTTATTTCAGCAGGTCAGTTTTATTGCAACAAGGTCTACGGCTATTTTAATGTCCTATAAGACGCTCCACATACTTTTTTTTTTGGTGGGGGGAGCATAATTAATGTGATCGTTAGTATACTTAATCTACGGAAAGGAAGCAGTGTGGTGATATTTTTCTTTGAATGTTTCAATAAGTGTAATTCAAGTCTTTCCCAATTTTGTTTTCTTTTTCCCCTTTAGTTTAAATTATTCTATAAACAATCAACTAGATTGTCTGATATAACCCTAATGACAATTCAAGACCAGCTAATTCTCAGAAGCACAGTTTGTTTAATCTGCTGTTATACAATTGCCTTTTTAAAGGCAGAATGTTTTAATGCAGGAGGTGTTGTGAGTGCTGCTGCTAGGGGAAGATATGATTATTATTAATCATGTTTATTACAGTACTGGCTAGTGACCAACCAAGAACAGGGCCCCATGGTGCTAGATGCTGTACAAACACATTGTCTATTCAATCCCTCCTGCCGAAGAGCTTACAATCTAAACAGACAAGACAGACAAAGGGGAGGGGCAAAGGTTAGAACATACAAGCAGAGAGCAATGACAGCAGCCATTACATTAGTTCCATGATAGTGGTGGTTTCGTTTGGCTGTTTGGGGGTAGCGGTTAGCTTGCAGAGAGCTAAAAATCTGGTCCAAGTTTTAATGTAGTATACAAGGAGTGAGTGTAGCAACGTGGGGAAAATGATACATGGCATGTGACTGGCCGTGTTTTTTCCTTAGGATTTTCAAGAAATCAGTCTGATTCTTCATCAGAGTGGAATAATAGCCAACTCTTACCATGAAACCAAATATAATACAGTAAGAAGCTGAGGCCTTGCACTCCAGAGTTTCTTCTCTTCCTTCCCTTAGCATGAAAGAAAGGGGGTGGGGACTCAAAACTCTGTTTAAATAAAGTTGGCTACAAGTGATGTCTTCCCTAGGAGGGGTGGACCAAGGCAACTGACCCCCTAGCAATATCCTGCTTGGAGTGACTGGTATAAGGGCAACATGCCTGAGAAGGGGAAGCAGTGTAAGAGATCAGGACTCCCTTTGCCCTGCCTGCGCAAAGGGGAGGCAGCAATGGCAGATCGGGTTTTCATGTACATCAGATGATCTCCAAGTTAGGGGCCATAGGCACAGGGTTATGTGCCTCATGGTTAATCTGTCCTTTCTCTCAGTGGCCTGATCCTTCTCTGCTGTGGACACAAGCTGTCAGGGGAATGTGAGTTTCTTGGCTTGCCTGGAAGGTAGTTTGGGGCTCTTGGCATATTTGACCCTCTAAGGCACAGCTCAGGGGAATTTAAGGCTGTTGACTGAATGCATATTGTCATATTTGCAGCTAAACTTTGCCCGCTTCCCTCCCAAACTTCAGAAAAAGGTTAGTCTCCATGCACAGGCCAATACTTTGATGGAATTTGTTGACAAGGCAGCATGTTGACTCTTCTTCATCTGAGATTTCTGCTCATCTATATGCTAATTCAAACTGGATGTATGTATGGTTCTTCCCAAAGCTTCTGCTCCTAATACCTTTTTAGCACATATTGTAATTTGGGGACAGGCAGTAAAAGTTGGTGCCTTGTGTTGTTTTGCAAATCTATTTATTATTCCTTGAGGGGAGCTGCATTAAGCATTCGCTTCTCAGCTGAAAGGACAGCAAGAGCTGTCAATCTGTTCCGGCTTATTGTGCTTCCTAGCCATATATGCAAATACCAAAGAGCATAAAATAGCACTTCTAGATGCAAGTGTCTAACAAAAAAACAAAAACAAAAAACAAGAACAAAAAGAGAGAGGAGAAGATGTTTTACAATCGTATTGGTGAGGTTCTATTTTTCACATTGGCAACTGAACTACTTATCACTGAAATGCTAACATTTGCATGTGAAACTCACTCCCTAACATTCTCTGAGATTGTTGACTTAAAGACCTTCACAGGAAAAGAAAAATGAATAGTCACATCTGTGTGAATTGAACCCACTTCAATTATCATGAATTAATAATAATTAAATCAATTGGACAGTCTAGAAATGAAAAGTATTTTCCAGCACATGCACACACATACACGGCTATTTGCCATTTAACCTGATTTTGTTTTGGCTGCTAGTGATGCATAAAATAGAAGAAAAATCAATGGATTTTATTTGTTTTTTTGAGGGGATTTTTCATTCAATTACAATTTTAGGTTGTGCTTCCTTTGCACAGATGACCTAGTTTGGAATCATGGCAGAGTAATTCAGTGACCAGGAAGGGTTTTTCAATATTTATTTTTGGTATGATAAGCATGTTTATATACAGAGGAGCAAAATATTCCAAAGGTTTCTAGTTAATAATTGTTAAGGTAAATCCAACCCCCAATTCCCTTGTTTACATGGTTAACCATGCTTTCTGATGCCAAAATGGCAACTTGATAGGAATTGGAGGATTGCCGCTATGTTTACATATGTTTGAAGTCTAAGACACACAAGAACTTTCTGTTACTCTCTAGCAGTTGCATTGCAGAACTCAAAATGCACAGGCGCTCTTCAATAACACCTGTGATTCCTAGATCTCAAAGCACTACTCAAAGATAACTACCATTATCCCCATTTTGTAGCTGAATTCCACTCTCTTACTGTCTTAGGTTATAAAACTTTTTTGTGATTCTTTTGACAGAGTGACTGGGAACTGAGTTCCAGATGCTCCAAAGTATTTAGGCACCTAACTCCTATTGGAATCAATAGGCACTTAAGTACCTTTGCAGATCTGGCCCCGGACTTCTAATACCTTTCTGAGGGAGCTAGGGCTAACTGCATCTCTGTCCTCTCTCTATAGTTGCTCAGGTGTCAGGTGTCTGGCCTTGTGCCTTTACCTCTCCTGGGGTGGAATCACACAATTCTCCGACTCTTATACTGGATCTTGGGCTGCAGTACCATGTGAATCCACTGTGCTTACCAAGGAGATATGACTGAGTGTGGCACCTGCAGGTCTTCCCTTCAAAAGTCTGTGACCAGGAGTGATCACTATAGATCAGCCACCCTTCTTAAACCAAAGTATTGTCTAATCTTAACAGTAGGAATAAAACATAACAGATTTTAAAACAACAAACAGCCTACCTGCATGTCTATTTTACCTAGACTTACCGTCTCCTGATGGAAGCCTAGAAAGACCTAACTTCTTCAGACACTCCTGCGGGTGTCTCTGTGTGTGTCTGTCTGTTCCCTCAGACAGCTGTCCAACAACAGCTTTTGCTCTGGAACAGGAGAGTCTTTTTACCTGTTTATAGTCTTTTTCATCTGCTGGCTCCCTGCATTGGCTCTATGAGCAAAACATGTTTTGTAACTTAGCTGGAGCCCCAAGGGAAAGATCTTCCCAACTAATAGCTTAGCATTGTCTCTTGACCACCTTGGAAAGTTTACTTCTTCTGGTGTATGGCTTCTGGTGGCACAAAGAATGAATTATATGTTGGGTAAGTACAGTGGCTACATCATCAGGGCAGTAGCATCAGAAGACATCATGTGCATCCATTCACCATTAAAATGATAAGGCAGTCCTTAACCAGATTGCATACGATTTGTTACTCAGTTCCACATAGGGTGACCAGATGTCCCGATTTTATAGGGACAGTCCCGATATTTGGGGCTTTGTCTTACATAGGTACCAATTAACCCCCACCCTCGTCCCGATTTTTCACACTTGCTGACTGGTCACCGTAGTTCCACAGGAGCAAGGCAGGGATCCCAGGAAGCTCCAACAGTAAAGATGTAAGTTAAACTGCTCTTGACCATGTTTCCTGTTATAACAAAGAAGGATCTTTCTATTCATATGGTTGTTCTGAGAGGCATGTGACAGTTGATCCAGATAACCTAGGGGAGGAAGATCTGAGTTGTCTATCTGCCAAGAAATACACCATCAATCCACAATATAGTCCCACAACACCTGTTGCCTCTGTTCCTTAGTAAAAGCATGTCTGACGTACTGTCTGAGAAGCTCAACTACTTCAGAAAATGGGCATCTTGACTTTAGTGTTTTTAATGTGGCTTTGAGATGAAATTGTGAAGTAAAATGTCTTGATAGTTGACTGAGCTCAGTAATGCAATCAGGGCCCTCCCCTCACACCTAATAACAGTGGGAAGCACTTTTTTCTCAGAGGTGACTTTTTTTCCAAGCTATTGTTTTGTCTTTCTGAGCATTTTATCTCAGCCCATTTGGTGACACTCATGCATAATAGCGGGTTTTGAATAGTGTATTATTCATAAATATAGAAGCTGAGGAGCCACACACACACACAGAGTCCGTGGCAGAATTTGGCTGTCAGGATAGTCAAAGCAGAATCTGGTACTTCATTCAAAGTGTGTCCATAAACGGAAAATTACAGGAAGGCAAAATTGTGATCTACAGTGCACTAAAGCTGAACTGGGCTCAAGAAGGTTAATTCATTTTGAAGTGGTGTTTTGGCCGCCTGAGATTCTCCTCAGAGATTTTAATCTGTATTGAAATGCTTGTAGATGTCAGGAAGATATAGAAGTATAATCATTTTATAAACTTCAACTTACTTTAGTTTTAATTTATTTCTAGCAGCATAAAATCTCAAGTAAAGCATACATATCATAACGGCATATTACAAACGAAACCAAGCTTGCAATCTCCACAGAATGAAAAAAGCAAATATAACACATTAAATGGTGATAGACAGAGGAATTTACATATATTTTGACTACTCTTGCTTTGTCTGAAATCTGTATCTACAGTCACTCCCTACTCAGTCACTCAGGAAATTAAATTCAGTTAAGTCATAGTTAAAATACTGCAAAACCATTTCATTGTTACCATTATTAGGGCCTGAAGCAATGAGCTGCTGAGCATCTTTTACCTCAGCAGGAATTGAGGGTACTCAGCACCTCACAGAGTCAGACTCTTTGTGCCTGTAATATCATGAAACGACACCTACAATAGAGAGAGAAGAAATCAATATTAAAAAACTCAACTGTCTGGAAAAGTTGAAAAGCTTAAAAAGCTATTTCCATCCCACTGGTTTAATCTTCCCATATACAATAAATAGCCCTGTATAAAGTGTTCATACGAAGATAGGCTTGCAATGGTTTTCTGAAAGTTTGAAGTTCTCATAAAATACTACTAAATTGATGTGACGTGGATTATAGGTAGATGCACTCTAAACTTATGCCATGTACTCAAAAAAAAAAATCTCTTAATCATGTAAGACTGCAAGAACCTGTACAATCACCCAAATTAAAATTGAACCCAAATTAAGCCTCTAAATCTCATGTGAACCAGCTCTTTCGTGATAGTTTTAATGAACCCTATTTCTGGCTAAATAGGATACACTGTATCTAGGTTGATGAAGAGCTTGATAATTGAAAAAGCATGGAAACAAATTAAATGAACTCTTTTGAACCTCCAAAAAGTTTGATTTGGGTCATATCTTATATTTTTTTCCCCTTAGATTGCTTATGCCTTGTTGGAATGGTCTTGGTTGCTACCATTTTAGGCCAGAGTCCTACACTGGGAACTGTTAGCATGGATCCCCTGCTTCCTTGATTTCAATGGGACTCTACATGGGCACAGGAGTCCATGCTATCAGAGCCCAGTGTGAGACTGGGGCCTTAGAGAGACAGAGTCCCTGCCACAAAGAGCTCACAATCAATCAATGTGTCAGGACAGCACAGAGTACATTGCGGACTCTACCAGCCTACAAATAATAATATAACTAGCTGGAGGCTGAACGCAAAAAGCTTTAACTCCTGGGAATGGGCACATCAACTATTAAGTCACCAACTAGCACAGATATATATGCTAGTGATCAAGTTCCATTTTGACTTCAATATAGACATATGTAATCTATACAGTACTTGTAGTATAAGGGCTGGTCCACACTAGGGGGTGGGATCGATCTAAGATACGCAACTTCAGCTACGTGAATAGCGTAGCTGAAGTCGAAGTATCTTAGATCGAATTACAAACTCCTTACCTTGGGTCCACGTGGTGCAGGCAGGCTCCCCCGTCAACTCCGCTTACTCCTCGCACCGAGCTGGAGTTCTGGAGTCGACAGGGAACGCTTCTGGGATCGATTTATCGCGTCTACATGAGACGCGATAAATCGATCCCAGAACATCGATCGCTACCCACCGAATCGGGCGGGTAGTGTGGATGTACCCTAATAGAAAATAATTATTTTAAAACGAATACTCATGTTTCCAATGCGATTGATTGAAAGATTGTTGCAGTTGGCAATGGTTCTTGTGACTACAGTGTATTTCTATGTGCAGACGAATACCTTTGAGATGTAGGTTACTGACATATCTAAATTAACATTCTTGATTTAGATTAAGGAATATTAGAAACTAGAACTAGAAAGGATTTAGGTAATGTAGTCCATCAGTTTGGCCAATGCAAGATTGTGCCCTATATTTTCTAAAATTGTATGCACTAGAGCTATTCAAAGACTATGTGGCTTCCTCCATAGCAGGGAGACTATTTTCTAAACTAATAACATTGTCTTGGGGTTTTACTGTGCCCAAAATGGAGAACTGCCCTTGTAGATCTGATCCCAACCTATTTTCTGGGTAACAATGTTATTGTGGTCACTCACCAAACCACTGCATTTGTGTGCAGTAACTATAATGTTACCTCCAAATTGATAGACTAAGCACAGGGAAGCTTAGGTAATACCATACATTCCGTGGTAATGTTACTTAATTGCAAGAGGGACCTAAAGCTCCAGACTGATTAATAAAATCCCCCCCTTTCCTTTCCTATCACTGCAATTGAGCTTGCAGCTGGCTTGTTGTAGAGGTAATGATGGCCATTTCAAAAGGAAAGCAAAGTACCTTGCACCGCTAAAAAAATATTTACCCTTCAGATAGGCCTTGCGAGTGATTACAGTTGCATATGATCATAGCGAGTCCTGCAAGCTGTTAACTCAGAAATTTTTCAGATTGCATTTCTGGCTTTTATTTGGGAAAAGGGTAAAAATAAAAAGAATAGAATGGTTCCTTTATAAATGATATTTGGATAAGAAACAGCACTGGGATGAAGCACTGGGATGAAGGAAACTGGTCTAAAATAAAACCAACCAGCAATATCAATACTGTGATTTGCCAACCAAAAATCCAAGTAACATGCCACAAAACACATTATAAACATTGGTACCACGGAGGCAGTTTCATTTTGTGCAGGGGTTTTGTTTTTCTCTAGTTCACTTCAGAAATACATTGTTTGATCCAAGTTTTTTAAAGAAAGTGATGTACAAGGCAAACTACCAAGCTGTTAGTTTAATTGTGATTAGTTGTTTCTGTGGTATAGATACTATAGTGAGGATCGTTGGGGTTGTGAAGCAATAACGAACAGTACAGGGTGATGATTTGGCTTGTCTTAATAATGATGTGCAATGACAGCATAAGTAACTCTGTATCCTGTCCTCTTAATTTTCCATACTCCAGAGGTGTGTACAATATGCCTAGACTAATCCAATGTCAGTGACTGCATATTCCACCAGTAATGTTCTTTTCAACACCTTACGGTGAGTAAATATTAAGTCACTTGCCAAATAGTCTTCTTAGTGGATAAGGCATAGTAAATCAAGTGATATTTAAATCTATAATATCTCTCCAGCCAGGAGAGGCGCTGGAGGGTGGGGGTGTTGTGGTGCAACACTGGGGGTGGGGGTGTTTCCGTGGGCGCTGTGGGGGGGGTTGTTTCGGGGGTGGCGGCGCTTGGGGGTTTGTTTGTTTTTTGCTTGGGGATGGCAAAAAAGTTAGAGCCGGCCCTGATTGGAAGGAACAACTAATTGGAACACACGTGCAAATAAAAAACTGATGGAATTTTTGCCAAATACTTAGGAACATTCTCTCCTACTACTCTCCTGCTCCAGAAACTATTTTGCAAAACCTTCAGGGTTTGTTCAAGAGTAAGTTCACTTAACATATACAGAAACACCAAGACTTAAAATTTCAGATGTGACCAGGGGCGTGCACAAGGGGGAGCTATCAGAGCTGCATGTCCCCCAAATAATCTGTGGGGGCACAGAACTCCTCCGGCCCTGGGGCTGCAGAGGGGGCACAGAACGTGCCCCTCCAAAAACAGTCACATTTAAATTCCTGCGCACGCCCCTGGATGTGACTAGTGATTTGGGTGGCTAAATTAATAAGGTTTGATTATTGGGATACCTAAAAGGGGCCTGATTCTCAGAGGGTGGCTACTAGTACTTCTAAAAAATATCAGGTCCTTTTAATGTGTCTCAAGTAGAATATCCACAAAATGAGGCCCCAAAACAAATTGCTATCAGTTTTGAAAATGTTGGCCAACGTTTTGCAAACCCTTGTTCATATGACTAGCTATTACTCACATGAGTAATGTTGAGGTCAGTTGGACTGCTCACAACAGTATGGTTTAAAAAAACTCAGCCTCATAGGTGTTTAATATTTATTTTTATTGTAGTACTACCAGAGGCTTCAATCAGGGTAAGGGCCCATTGTACCAGACAATGTACTAACACCAACTACAGGACAGTCCCTGATCTGAAGAGGTTACAATATAATTGATGTTGAGTTATATATCGCTGAGTCATTTTAAATAGAATCAATTTATTTTCCTGGCTCTGTCTTTAAATTAAAATCTTCTTCCTATTTCCCCAAGAACTTTCACTGCCTCTCCATCAAGAGATCTTCCCATCTCCTCAAATATTTGACATTCTGTTATTTGCATCTTTAATGAATCTTTTTGCTGTGAAATAGTCTTCAAATGAGTCCAGCTATGGTGCATAGAATACATCAGCTGGATGCTTCTACAAAAATGGTTCATAGTGGAAAATGGGCATATTTTAAATTGTCAAAATTTAGCAAACACCTCTCCTGGAGCTGCTTCATTCTGTCTGTCTGCAGCCTCGAGACGTCATCTAATCTAAAAACTTTTAATATAACTTTTAAATATCATTATAATATTATAATATCATATAATAATATATCATTATAATATAATTTTAATATGATATTTTAATATAAACTTTTAATATATCAACAACAAGCTATATTCTTTCAGAAAAACATTGATAATTGAATTTAGGCCTGGGTAATTTTAGAAGGCTAAATGTTTAATGAAAGCTAGAGTTACTAGGAGAAGTTTCAAGTAGCTTTCTGGCTCGTAGGCAAAGGATATTGTGGTAAGTAGTATTGCCAACTGCGAGAGATGAAAATTCATGACTCAGATCCAAAAAAAAAAAAAAAAAGTCATGAGATTGGCCCCTAAAACTCATGAAATTTTAAAAGCATTGTGAAATCATAATTTTTAGTCTGTCTTGACTTTTTCCTTCCCCTCTATTCCTCTGCCAGTTTGTGGGTGATAATTTCAGGTTGAAAAGTCAACCTTTAATGCACACACCTCCTTGGCTGCTCAGATGAAGACTCTACTTATCCTCTTCTCACCCCTAAGATAGGGGAACTGCCATCCATCCCCTACTACTGTCTTGACTCCACACCTCACTTCTCTTGGGTTTCTCCCTTCTCCAGAACCAGCAGTACCACCTCCCTGATTCTCCTCTGCCTGGATTCCAAATGGAGAAGTCCTAATGCATTGGGAGGCAGGGTGAGGGAAGTGTCTGGCATCCTAGAATCTACAGCTGCTTTTCCCTGACTCCACTGCTCCAGGATCCTCTCTTAGCTATAGGATTATACATGAAGGCAGGGCATGTTTCTGTCCGTACCCTCAGGTTCTCTCACAATGCTCTGCCCAGCCGGGGAAAATAACAAGAGTGCAGAAGCTTCTTGCAACATCATAACTGCAGCTCTTCTTGCAGGCTCCAAAACCCCTTGACAAAATCCCACAATCATTTTGAAAGTTGGCAGCTCTGCAACACTGCCTTCCCCAGCTAACCTATCACTGCCCCCAGGCCGAGGGTATGTCATTCTATCCCTTCCTTACTGTCCTCTACAACCCCTTCAGCCTCCTTCCTGCCCTACATCCTCCTGCAACCTCTACTGCCATGCTCCCCTTCAGTCTCCTCATTCACCTTTTGCAGTGTCTGTGCTGCTCCTCACAGTCCCTGTGTCCTTTCCAGCCCCCTGAATCGTAGTATTTTGCCTGTGTGCATGGCTTCAATCTCATTTAAAACAACGGGAGATAGCAGCCAACTTTATTAAGGACAGCCTCACTTTCACATGCAGAGAGACTATAGTGAAATGGTGGCCATCTTGTTGACTTCAGCCCCATTAATGGAGATGGTGACCATTGAATAAGGGAAAATTTGGTTTAATGAGACAAGTAAAAACATCCGAGTCACCATAAAATCATGAGACTTGGCAATATTGGGTAAGGTCATCCACTTGCCCTGGACTCTGCTCCCACCTCTTAGACTTACTTTCCCAGTGTCATAATTAAGTCACTGTCACAAGGATGTGACGGACATGCAAAGCTTAACAAGTCACTAATTTTATTTAAATAAGTAAAACATTTAGGTCTTGGGCCTAAGCAGAAGTTTCTCTACCCGCTCCGTATCATATGGCACTTTCTTGTGTTCTGTGTTCAAGAGACAACAGCTAATAGTTGCAAGACATGTACATATTAACCTGGAATCTTCAATGTGTCTTCAAGATCGAGAAGCCAGGCCATTGACTATCAGGCTGTAATACCTAATTGTCCTTTGAAGATATCAGAATGGTCCCTGAGGTGGAACAAGGGAACACTAATCTCTACAAAAGACTGTAACCATGTGGAAGGAAGGGGGTGGGCGGTCTCTTGCACTGATGGTAACACCTGAAATTCTATCTTTCTCTTTTCTCTGAACCAGCCATCCCAAGAAGGAAAGGTGAAGAACTCTGACTATCAGCTAATATAAGCTTGAAGTCTACAACCGACAGAGGAGACCAAGCTTCCACCCTGTATACAAAAAGCTTTAAGTTCATTTTTTCGTCGATTTACCAGTAAATATCAACTTAGTTCCAAACTAAGACCAATCACATTAGCTAAAGACTTTGAGAAGAAGGTGTGAAAATCCTTCTGTAGAACCAGTTGAGGAAGTTTGAATCGTGTGTGTCTGTGTGCGCGTGCACGTGTACTCTCTCTTTTTGTGTCACTGTTTCCCAAATAGACACTAAGGGCTTGTCTTCACTACCCGCCGGATCGGCGGGTAGCAATCGATCTATCGGGGATCGATTTTTCGCGTCTCGTTTAGACGCGATTAATCGATCCCCGATCGCGCCCTCCGTCGGCTCCGGAAATCCACCTCATCGGAAGGCGGAAGCGGAGTCGACATGGGAGCGGCAGCGATCGACTCGCCGCCGTCCTCACGGCCAGGTAAGTCGATTACGATACGCCGACTTCAGCTACGCTATTCACGTAGCTGAAGCTGCGTATCGTAGATCGCCCCCCCCCCCCCCCCCCCCGCCCCAGTGTAGCCCTGGGCTAACATGAAGAGACCTTTGGGTTAAATGAGTGTCATTCCAAAGCTGCCATAAGTGTGGGATCCTAGAAATCATTTTGTATCTGTGCAAGACTGCCAGAAAGATAAAGATGTGAATCTAAAGGGTGAAGGGGAAATAAACTAGATAGATGAAAGCTTGATATGATCTCTGTGAACAGAGAAGCTTAACAGGACAGAGAAGCCAAAGGAGGAAGCTACCAGAAAATCATTTAAAAAGCTATATTTCCTTAAAACGAAGGCAAACAATAGCCTTTGCCTTTAACAGACATTTAGCTAAATGACTACAAGGGAACAGCTTCTCCTCCAGCCCTTCCTGTGAAATATTAAGAGAATTCTTTTCCTTACAGTGGTCATTATAAATTGATTTAATTACTTATTGTAGTAACTGGCAAGCCAGATATACTGAACCATTGATTTATTGATTATATTTCAGTTATAACCTTGATTTGACTATTAGCATTGTATTATTGTAAATTAGGTTAGGAAAGCTATAAGTTAAATTAGCTAATGGTATATTTTGCTTAAACTCATGTGTTCTATAACTGCTTGCTTAATCTTTAAGGTACACTCATCTGGTTTATCTCTCAAAATGTCAATGCAGACAAAGTAACCTAAAATAATTAAAAATAATTCCCGAGCCCATCATATATTGTAATTGATTAAAATAACACCCCACATAATGCCAGAATCCACAGACACAATGAAGCCACGCTATAGTACTGAATTTGAGATGCATATTTGCAGCTGATTTACCTACAGGGCCGGCCCTACACGAAATGGAGCCCCCGATGAAGAGCATCTTCAACGCCCCTTCTCCATTTGTTAAACTTTTGAATATCTTATTTCTTATTGCATTTGTAGCCCATTTCATGACTTTGATGCATGATTTATCCTTGTCTATAAGATGATAATTTTGCATGCTAAGATCTGTCTGTATTTATTCATGTCATATTTAAGCAAATAAAAATGGTTTTCTCTAAGCTTCTAGAAACTTTTTAATTTTAAAATAACTGAAATGTACTAACATTAAGAAATTGATGGGCGGACCAGTATTAAATAGTGTTAGAGTAGGTAACAGCCTTAGAATACTAACCCTAGTCCTTTAGTTCAAAACGTCGTTTTTCTCACCTTTGCCCTCGCAAACTGAAGCACAGATTCTACAAAGGTCCAGAACATTCTAGGAGGTTAGTGAAAAATGGATCCACGTACAGAATACCTGAAACATGTTACTTCAAACGTTCTATTTTCCCTTTTGTCGCTAACAACCTAAACAGCACCCCCAACTCCAGTGCCCGCCCCCAAGCATGGCACCCCAGGCAGTCACCTTCCCCTAAACCCGATCCTGCCTACCCATTAGCGTCTATCACTGGAAAGGACATAGAAATTCAAACTGAAATGTGTTGTGTGCTCATTGAAATCGTATGTGTCGAGGTGCTCAGGGGCAATGCTGAACGGTGCCCTGGAAAGAGCAATACATCTCTAAAAGCAAGTAAACAATTCACATTTGTACTTATTTCCCTTCATGCTCAACAGAATGTTTTACAAAAGGCAAACTAAAGTGAATCATAAATGCACAGATCTGGGCCCCCAAAGAGGCAGCATTATGGCAAAGGAAATGTATATCTAATCCCAAATGACTGGGTTTTTATGGCTATTCACATCTGAATAGGGTGGTATAAAAATTAGGTAAGGCATGAAATCTTTACAAGCAGAGATAATTTAAAAATATTCAGTACCAGTCGGGATGGCAGTACAGGAATATTTGCAGTAGTTGTGTGGCATGATGAATCATTTTGATTTTCATGAGTATCCTGGCAGCCGTCTTTTCTCTATGCAGAAACTGGTGTGGGGCACTTTTTGGTTGCTTTACAGAACTACAGCAACACAGCTGGGACTTTATAAAAAGCATGAATTGATATTATTGTTCCCTAATGAGTGACTGTTGCTACCTTCTAATATAAAAGGATGAACAAGTCTTCCCACAGAGCTGACAAGAGTATCAAAGGGGAAGCTCAGGGTCAAATATGACAATAAGTTAATGGGGTGATGGGAAAAGTTAACTTATTTTTCCACCAAATGGAAAAAGCCCTGCAGGCTAACCAAAATAAATTTTATTTTATTTGAGAGAAGCATCAGAAGTTAGCAGGCATCAGATATTAGTAGGTGCTTTACTGGACTCGAAACAGCTTAGTCACAGCCAGCTGATAAATATACCTGGCTACCAGTAGCATAAGGTTAAAAACTGAGCTCACTGTTGCAAAATATAGTACCCAGAGGAAATATATATGTATGTGCAAGAGAACTGGACTCTAGGGACCCCTGAGGGATTCTTCTATGTGCTTGCAGCCAGCCAGAAGGCTATCTGACAAACCAGTAAAAATGCTGAATCTTGAATACTGATGGATTGGTATGTTCACAATGACCTGATAAGCTTTACAAAATCGATTTAAATAACAGGAGAGCAGACAAGGAAGGTGGGGGAGACTTTTTGGATTGCAGTTATTTCCCGCTGGTGCAGTGGTGCAAGTAGAAATAATTTCTTGCCTGTACTGCACTCATGGGAGGGACACAAGGGAGGACACGTAACCCCCCCCCCCATGTGACCCTCCATGTGACTGCTCCCTTCCCCACTCCCAGCCCAGGGCTCCCATGCTCTCCCTGTCCCCTCCGACACCCCCCTTCCCCGTCTAAAATTTTACAACTGCATCTGTTAAACCTGTCAAATCCTGTTCCCATTGAAATCAAAAGGAGTTTTGCTATTGAGTTCAATGGGAACAGGCTTCGACATTTGGAGAGGAAAGAACAAAACCATTCAAGCAAGGGCTATGTTGCTTATACCATAGGTATCAAAGGCTCATGTGAGAAAGTCAGCCGACATCTGAGATCAGTAGCGTAGCCGGGGCGGGGAGCAGGGGGAGCGGCCGCTCCCCCTTGAGCAGAAGCGGCGCCTTTTTTTAGCAGCACTAAAGAAAGGCGCCGCTTCTTGCACTCACCCAGCGGCGCTCCGGGTCTTCGGCGGCATTTTGGAGGGGGGGTACCACCAAAGACCCGGAGTGAGCTGCCGAAGTGCCGCCGAGGACCTGGAGCGCTGCCGGGTGAGTACAGGGGGAGGTGCCTTTTTATAGCGCCGCTCCCCCTGCGCTCCGGACCTGGCTGCGCTACTGTCTGAGATCTTTGTCCATTGCAAGGGAGAAATCAGCAATCAATGAGGCTAGAACAGTCTCTGTACCTTATCCAACTCATAAGTCAATCTGCAAAGGATCAAGGAAATATGAAGAAATATCCAGATTACCTTAAAGTCCTTGGTCCCTTGGTTAGACTGCTCCCATAAGTATATGTTCATAGTCCAGAGGCCGGAACAGGAAAGAGGAAAAATGGAGATGTTTCCAGGCCAGGGCCTTTTAGCTTCTGGCAAGTGCCAAGTAAAGGGAAATATGTTCTTACTGTGAAAGATGGTGTTTGGAGTCACATGAGCAAGTTACGTGTCCATCGCCCCCACCCATATTCTAGTTAGAACATTCACAAAAAGTCCATTAAGTATAGACTGGCATTTTCCAGGGTCCATTGTGAGCTAAGTGTTCCTTAATGAGCCATTCAACTTGACTTGTCCCTTCATGTGCTGGATAAATACCCTGTGGTCATTACCACAGGAGCAAACCTGTAGTAAATATACATAATATTCATAACTTCAGATACCAAGATGAATATACATGCATAGAAATAGCATAATCATAAATACCAGCTATTTCACCTACATGACTATTCCCAAAAGAGATTCTGGAAAATCACATCACATACCTGAGACCCTATGTGCCAGCACCATGCCCCAGTGGAGTTTTGTTATCTGTTATGTACCAACAGAGATGGAGCCAGAGACATGACTCTGTTTAGCCTAAAATGGCAAGGTTAATTTTTAGCTGTTCAGGTGTGACTGCACCATCAGCCAGTGAGGGCATACTAGCTGGCACACATTCAGGTTAATAGGATTCAGTGTTCCTTTGCACTTAATTTTTTAATGTTCATAAACCTTGTATAGGCCGAGGTGGTGTAAAGCATAACACAGGTTTTTAGGTTTGCACATCTGTGAACCGCTGCCTCTTTGAGATTTTATTATTAATTATTTTGCTGGTCATAATGTGGGAGGGTGCCCTCTGTTCATGAGGTTATGTAGGTGTCTTGTAGCACTCTTCTGAACACCAGATGGAAGGATTTTTTTTCAGTAAGTGTGGACTGATTCTTTTCTCTTTGAAGGGATGTAGGTTTTTTCAGGTACACACTGATTAACACAGAAAACAATTGGGGCCATTAAACTTTCTTTGAATTCCATAGAAAATTAAATTCAGCTCTGTTTTCTAGTACAGTGATGAAATGAGTGTTTGTATATACAAACATCAACATGTTTAACTACTCACTTTCCCCCAAAATATGTAGCATTTCAGTCTCTTTATACGGAATATGGGAGTTGGGTGAGGAGCCATTTCAGCATATGTAGGACTTATTAAAAGACAAATTTTAAGTAGAACTGTATCCTAAACTGCATTATGGTATTGTACCCAAACATTGCATGTCAATGGGAGATTCAACTTCCTTTATACGAACAGAACAGACTCCTGAAACTCTTACCACAAAAGTGGACCATAGACATGCAAATAGTCCCATTGTCTTCAATGGGATTGATAAAACGATTAAGAGTTTACAGGATTAGGTTTCACGTTTGTAAATTGTTCTGGATGAAACTGACAATGCCTGAGCTGTCAGATCAGAAGGAGCGTCATTCGAATAAAGGTGGGCAGATGTGTGATAAGTCTTAGCTCCATTGCTAAGATGAGGAACATATTTTCAGCAAAGTTCTTGGCATATTCCTGAGGCAGCTGGTTTAAGGCTGTCAGTGTCCAGCATTATAATCTTCATTTATAGTTCTCTCACCCATAAAGCTGGAAAATGAGGCATTTGTTTTCTTTGTTTTGCTGCTCCAGTTCCAGTTAACTAAATGCACGTTAGACTAGTTTGGCTGCAAAGAAGAATTCTATGTACACTGGGGACTCCTGTCAGGCTGCAGAACTGGGCTGACATCAGAATCCAACATCCTTTGGTCAGCGCTAGCAGAGGCATTCCTCTAATGATTTGGATTTGATGTGATCCAGTATGAATGTCATGGATAATTCAGACCAATGGGGAGAAACAGAATAAAAAACACTGTTTAAACACCTTATGTCCCCCACACCCCTCCCCTCTTAAGGACTCCTGACCAACTTAACAGCACAATACATATGCTAACAAACTTTAACAAAGCCTATTTGTTAGCGTATGTATTGTGCTGTTAAAGCCAATTAAAGAATGAATGCCCTCCCTAGCCACATTCTGCTCCTTTAAGGAGCAGAGCGCAGCCCTGCCCCCAACCCCTGGGGTGTGGGGCTAGCCCAAAGACCTTCTGGTACCCCAAACCTGCTAAAAATCTCTTGCTGGTACTGCATACTGGAGTGTAGTGCCCTACTTGCACTGCTGCTCTGGTGGGAAGTTATCTGAGCGTCACTTTGCAGCTGTAAAATCAGAAAGGCAAATTCTTCTAGAGAATTTGGAAAGATCACTGAACGCAAAAACCTGAGCCCTCCTAGAGTCAGAACACTGTCACTGTCAGACTCCAAACATGCTGCATCAGATAATAACATATACATAGTAAACAAAGCTACCCAAATATAAGCTGGTGTAAATAGGTGTAGCTAAATTGTCCGCATAGGGAGAGCCATGCTGATTCTTCTCTAGAGCTATCAGATGCTTTTGACACAGCTGACAATGAAGCGGTCTTAGCCCATCTGCCCAGTTTAGGAGGAGTCAACAGAACTGCACAGCTATAGCTGTACCTGTTACTCAGCCTCAGACATATCTCAAAGCTGTAATTGGCAGCTGGTCTTTCTCACTGCTCTGCCTTCCTTGAAGGATCAATCTTTTTCCTGCTCTTTTTAAAAGATCTATGATAAGCCACTCTGGACACAGTAAGGCACTGTGGACTCAAGTGTCAACAAGGCATGAATCTGGATGTATCCTTTTCATCTGGAGTAGACAGTGCTGTCACTTAGCTACTCAAGTGTTTGGAAAAAAACAACCACCTGGATAAAAAAAACAGAATTAAACCAAATAAGACAGAGGAGACATTGGAGGCATTGGAGGGAGGGGGAAGCATTTAAAAGACCTAGGAAAAATCGTGACCACTGCCTCTATCAATGGTGTTCATCCAAGTGGGATTTGCACAATGTGGGAATGATACTATACTCCGAACTTCACATGGACACCCGGATTGTACCATTAGTCAGAAATATTTTTCCCTAGCTCCATTTGACAAGAAGTCCCAATCCTCTTGGACACTGTTATGGTGATTCTTATTTGTGGGCCAAACTGCTGTAGTAATACCAAGCTACTAAACTGACCGTGGATGCTACATGCAAATTGCAGCTAGTCCATCACAAAGTGGTCTATATCTATTCAACAATTGGTGAAAGCATATCATATTGGTTTCCATGCAGTGTGCTGGCTTTCCATTTATTACTGGATCCAGTTCAATGACCTGATCCTCATTCAATGGCCTGACCTTGGAAATTCCTTGTTCATGTCCTGTCTCTTAGAGCACAATGCAAGAAACCTTTTTCACAAGCTGTCTCCTCAATGACATACTGACCAATACATTTTCATCCTTCTCTAGATATCTCTTCCTGCAGACTAATAGAATACAGCCCCACTTAGAATGGATCAGAGATGTTGTCCTCAGAGGACAACAACAGAACTGTTCATTCTTATCTTTGCAATCTGAATACTATAGTGATTGATGCACTAGTAATAAGCTGGTAGCACTACTAGGCAGATCAGTACCAAATTAATCCAGCTGAAATAATCAAAACCAAAAATGAAACTCTAGTAATGGAATAATGGAAATTAGAGTCTGAAAAAGGCCCAAAGTGCCATTAAAAAGCCAATATTTATCCACTGTTACCATTCAGAGATATGATATTTCCTATTCTAAGTGCACGATAGAGGAAATAAAAAGAAGCCATTGTCTCAAATAGCTCTGTGAACATGTCAACCTTTGTGTAAGTATAACCATTCTATAAGGTCATTAGGCTAACCGAGTTGTTCTCCACTGCTTATATTCTAGTTCTTCATTTTCAATGAAAAATTCAACAGTAGACACAAAATACAATAAAACCAAAGAATGGACTCTCAATAGAAAGACTAACAAAAACTACAGGTACTTCATCCCATGGGAGAGCACAGTCCTTCTTAGATCAGTGTTAAACTTAAAGATAATGGGGAAAATGACAATTAGCAAAAACAGAAGTGCCATGTCTTGCTGGGAATCTTGCAAAGCAGGTAATATTAAGCTACTAGAAGTAAATGGAAGTGCATTCAAAATGAAAACGATAAGATTCCAGTGCTTCAAAGCATCATGCCACTGAGGGAGGAAAAGGAGACTCTCTCTCAGATTTACAATATGTTATCATATAACTAACAGCCATGTTTAAGGGAGACAACATAAAAGGGATCAAAATGAGACCCTTCTTTGAGTCTAATGGGCTTTTTTCTTTTATTTTTAAAGCTTAGGTACATGAAGGAAAAGGCAAATGACACTGAGTTCTCACACGCTTGGAGGAGGTGGTTCACCAGAATTTTAAAAACTTTTCTGTGCTGAGAATATTTAAGCAGTGCATTTATCAAAGTAACTCCGAATACAGGATGGAGTCTGTGGAGTTTGCTTCAAACAGAATAGACACTTTTAAGCAGCTAGTGGAATGTGTTGCTTGTCTACATGAAGATTCACTACAAAGCCCAGGAGAACACTGCTGATGCCTCCTATCCGAGTGCAGCTGATTAAGCATGTCCTTGACAGAAATTGTCTGTGCAAGTGATTTTTTTAGATTCCAGGAACTTAGCCAAGCTAAGGAGTGATTCCACAGGCTATAGGATAAGACAAAGGAAATTTAGCTCTCAGAATTTCCTTCAAGTCTAGCTCTTTAAGGGAGACATTTGGCATCCCTTAGGAGGAAAACCATAAAACTTGTTGATTGTACATCTCTCTTTCTCTTTGTCTCCACCACTTTTCTCTCATCTGCTCTTGCGTTAGGAGTCTGGTGCTGAAATACAACCTCAGAAAGATAGCAGCTATCCACTACTTCGTACGATTTATCCTTTCCATTTCTTCTGTAGCAAGGCTGATTGCAGATGCAGGCACCAAAGAAATCCTTGTCCTTCTTCTGCAGGAGGGGTTCTCAAACTGTGGGTCAGGACCCCAAAGTGGGGCCCAACACTGACGTTGGCCCTGGGCCCCAGCAAATCTCAAGCCCAAGCACCACCACCCAGGGGTAAGGTTACAAGTCCCCTTGGGCTTCAGCTTCTGCCTCCCCCCCGCACCCGGGGCGGCGGGGCTTGGGTGGGCTCGGTCTTCGGTCCCCCCTCCTGGGCTCATGTAGTAATTTTTGTTGTCACAAAGGGGTTTGAGAACCACTGTCTACAGGAAGAGTAAGGATGAAAAAGTAGTGTGCAGCTTCTTTTCCAGCCCTACGCATCCCCCCATTTTTATTAAGGAAGTTTTTTGAGCAAGTTGGTGACAGACTGGCAGTGCAATATTGGGTGTGTGGTCTCTTGGGGACTTGGTGCTGCTTTAGAATATATTTTTACAATATTTTACCCATTTACTATATGTTGATAATGTGCCTCCTGCATCCCAGCTTGTGTCTAAATTCATGAGCTAGGTGTGCTATGTTTTCCAAACAGCACTGGTGTGAAGGGAATGCTCAGGGATTGCCCAGCATGGTAAACTATATGATAGACTCATGTTGACCAACGTGTCACTGATTTGCACATAACCACAGGCTCAAAATCCTCTCAGTCAATAAGTCTTTTGTACACCCCATAATTCCATAGCCAGTTTACAATGGATACAAAAGCAAAGCTGTCAGTGATTCAGCAAGAGACTGCCAAGCCATTCAAGTGAACCTAATCCTGTCATGTTCAGTCTGTTCATAGACCTCTTTCATAGGATGATGAGACTCACAGTTCGAGAAGCTACATGAAAAAACCTCATTAATTACAGATATTAGAAAAAGTGTCCTTGTTCTTTAAAGATACTGTGCATATTGCTAGTTATATGGAAAAGGCAATATACTGTGTTCATTCACTTTGACAATCATTTAGAATCATCACTGGGGCTCATGTATCACAAATTATCTTTGCCTTAACAGATCTTCAGTGGCATCAATTTAGAATTTAGGTTTCATTGTTAATCCCTTTCTCATGCTACTTAACACCTACTTCTGTGAGTCCTCTCCTCAGCTTCAATGGAACTATGCCTTTGAGTAGCTGAACAGTTTGAATGATGGTTTCAGGGTCTGGCCCTTAACAACTGAAGGAATTTTATTATCACCCTGTGAATTTTTGGCATTTATATCATGTTGAGGCTAGGAACCTTAAAGGATCTACTATTAATTTTTTTAAAAAACTGTATATTCTTTGAGGTTTGTGGTTCACATGAACCACATAGCTAAATATAAATAGAGATACGCCAATCTCCTAGAACTGGAAAGACCTCAAAGGTCATCAAGTCCAGTCCCCTGCCTTCACTAGCAGGACCAAGTACTGTCCCCTGACAGATTTTTTTTGCCCCAGATCCCTAAATGGCCCCCTCAAGAATTGAACTCACAACCGTGGGTTTAGCAGGCTAGTGCTCAAACCACTGAGCTATCCCTCCCCCCACTGAGCTACTAAGGTTCCCACTGCAATTTCCTCTTCTTCTACTAAATGGCCTTTACATCTTCATTTCATATCTACATGTCCACAACTTCACTAATAGCACCACCAATTATTATATATAGATGGATTGGTAGCACCACTGCCTGACACATCTGATTTTAATTGCTTATAACTTTGTCAAGGTTTACCATTTGAAATTTTCCATGCAAGCCATCTGTCTGAAGCTGAATTCTTTTTTTGGAAAATTTCAGCCAAAAACAGTTCAGCCATTTCTGAGAACAAAGCAAGGGGAAAATACATTATTTTGTCCATGTTAACAAATTCTGGTGACCGTTTCTTTCTAATGCCCCCCATACTTTGTTGGCCCAGGTCTTGACATTTAACAGGGTGATGGGCTTTGTATCGGGGATGTGGCTTTTGCCATCCCCATGAAAATCGACTTA
This sequence comes from Macrochelys suwanniensis, assembly GCA_033296515.1. Classification (NCBI taxonomy): domain Eukaryota; kingdom Metazoa; phylum Chordata; order Testudines; family Chelydridae; genus Macrochelys; species Macrochelys suwanniensis. The sequence continues at coordinate 12,226,415 of CM065783.1, forward strand.
AATTTGTTCATGTTATAAGCATTTGAAAAATTGCGGTTCTGACATGCTCAGGAGAGACTCCTTAGATTTTTAGCAGTTAAATTCCCTGAAGATTTTATCTGCACATGGCATGCTCCCATGCCGGGCCGAGTAGGACTTCCCCTGCAGTTGGAACCTTGGGCTACTGTGGGCTGTGCTGTGGTCCAGGCACCTGAACTGACACCCTTTATCTTGCATTTGCTCTGACACCCCTCAAACCCGCCACTTTGGTCCAGTCAGCATGACAGAGAAAGTTGCCTGATTGAAAGCAGAGGGGACAAGCACTGGACCTAGGAGGAATGTATGTGGGAAGGACAGATTGGGGAAAACAGCCTGGAGTAGAAGGGGAGGCTGGGACTGGAGACTGGCAGGGGTGGGGGCAGAAAGTGGGAGCTGGGTTAGGAAGTAGTCTGGGATTGGCTGGGAAAGAACAGGAGCTGGGGGTAGAGTCTGGGAGCTGGGGGGAAACTGGGACTAGTAGGCAGGGAGGGAAATGGGAAGGGAGACTAGGAACCAATAGATGAGATCAGATGAGCAGCTGTGGGGGGTGGGGGGGAGACGACGACACTGGGAGTGGCTGGCCAAGGAGATTGGTACTAAGAACCAGAGGCACAGGAGGTGTCGAGGGAGGGGAAAGAGGAGCCAGTCTGCAGTGGGAGAGTATTAGGATTGTCTGGGCAAAGAGACAAAGAGCCTGAAGAAACACTAAGATTGGATAAGATGCCCAGGGTGGGAGACTGGAACTGGGAGCCAGTTGAAGTGGAGAACATAGGCAACGGGAGTGAGTAGAGGCCAAGATGGGGGAGGCAAACAGATTAGATGAGGAATGTGGGTGGGGAATTGAATCTTCCTGGGCAAAGAGACTGGAGACAAGGAGTTTGGTGGGAGAACTAGGAATGGCTGGACAAGGAGATTGGGACTGGGATATGAAACCTGAGGAGTGAGATTGTATCAGTGAGGAGACACTTTCTAAATGAAAATTTCTGGTTTCCCAGTTTGAAACAACTTTTCATTTTTAAATTTAATCTAATTATAATAAAAATGATTGACACATTTTGAAATTATTGAAACAAAATGTTTCTATTGACCTGAATCAATTTTTTTTCCAGTTTTGCTGTTTCACAAACATTTTTGAGATTTCAATTTTGTATCTTGATTCAGGGTAGGATTTTTTTTTCTCGAAATCTCAGATTCTTTCCTAGAGTGGAAAAGCCATTTTCCAGCCACCTCTCTTCCAGTGGAATATTAGACTGCACTGGGCTGTCTAGAGAGCCAATTACTTTGTATGATGCTGTTTTAATACTCTATGGTCAAACTCCATTAAAAGTTCATCACCAAATTTAAACTGTTTCACACCAACTCTGTTTTTGATACAGTAGTAATATTGTTACAGTTCTGTGTAACAGATGCACTGCAGTTATCCCTAATGCATGTCCCTTTCATGCCCTAGTGCTTTTTAATTCAATGAAACTACTTTGAAAGGCATCGTTTAAGCTTCTGTGGTACAAGTTGATCTTTGGAATAACTGAAGTCAGTGGAGTTTCTTCTTTCAGACTATCATTTAAGCTGTCTACATTAATACCTGCTATTTTCCTTAAATGTAACATTTTTAGAAATTAATTGGGTTGCGCTCAGTAAATTCTCTATACACATGAAGTGACTATTGCATATCACATCATTGTCCATTTGACATGCGCTTCTCAGATGTGGTTAAAACACTGAGCGCCAAAACATTAGCTTGGTAACTCCAATGTGATCTAAGGATCACACAGCCCTGTGCCATTTAAATCAAGAGGTTTAAATGTTTTGATGCAAGTTCAAAATCTTGAGGCAAAGCTCAAACCTGCTCCCATTGAAATCAGTGAAACTGATGCAGTGAAGTCCAAGGGTGCAGTGAAGGAGCAGATCAGTTTTGCAACAGACGCAGAGGTTCTTTTTTTCATGTGTTTACTCTTCTAGCTGAAGGTAAAATCCCACAATCTTTACCAATATGAGCAATCCATACTCAGATGAGAATTGCCATTTATTTCAATGGGGATGCTCATGTGAGTCAGTGTTGGAGGATCTGGCCCTCTTAGAGTCAATGGGCCAGATTCTCTGGTGGTGTAAATCAAGGTAGCTTCATTGACCTCACTGGAACTACACTGATTTGTACCAGTTGAGGCGTTAGTCCAATATTTCTGTTATGGCCATATATTGCAAAATGCCTGCTGGTCCACATATAAGTTGACTCAGTTCTTCAAGCCTTGCAGAGCAAGGTCAGGTCCCATTAGAGCTGATTGAAAAATGGGTGTGGGGGGGGGGAAATTGTGTAAAAAAATATTTGTTTCCATTTTGCAGAGTTCAAAAGGATTTATTTTGTGCTCTCCCCTCCCCCAAAAATTATTTTTGGAAAAATTTCAAATATTTTGAATTTGGGGGGGGTTGCTACTTCCCCCCTTCCCCCTCAATGCAATAAAATGAACGATAGTCAGTCCTCCCTACAAACATACACACACACACACATTTTTTTCCTCTTTTACATTTTTCCTTTTGCTGAGCTGTAACTTTTCAAAAGCTTGAGGCAGTTTGGAAGAGTTATGGAGTGACAAAAACAAAAATATAAAGAAGAAAAAAATGGTTAAAACGCCCTGGACATCATTCATTCTAGTGCACTAAGTGACAGAAAGGAATGACGGAGAAAGGGAGGGAAAACAAAACAATGAATCAACATTTTGAGGGTTTTAGTTTTGTTGAAAACCCAGAAAACTTTAAAAAGGGCAAAGCTCTTCACAAAAATATTCAGCCGAGGCAAAAAAATCATTGTGGATTGAAAAAAATGGTTTACATTTTTCACTTGAAGCAGCTCTATATTAGGGTGACCAGACAGCAAATGTGAAAAATCGGGACAGGGAGTGGGGGGTAATAGGAACCTATATAAGAAAAAGACCCCAAAATCGGGACTGTCCCTATAAAATTGGGACATCTGGTCACCCTACTCTATATCCATTATATTCTTACAGGGATAAAGATGAACTAGAAGAAAACCTAAAGCTGAGTTAATATGGAGTGGTTAGACGAAGCATGTCTAGAGGGGGGAAAAGGCAATTTGAAAAAGCTTTGGTAATTCTAAAGGTGCAATTATCTCACTTTGAGAAAAAGGATTATCTTAACATATATTGATACTGTCTTGAGGCTACATACATAGCTACTGCAGAAGTTAGCCTAACAAAGGATAATCTAAGAAGAAGAAAAAATAAATGCAAAACAGCATTGGGTGTATTATTTGGTTTGGCTCAGATTAAATTGTTTAATTATGAGCAAATATTGTAATGGTCAGGGTTTTTACAAAACGTATTGTGAAAAGAGAAAAAAAAGAAATGTAAATAAACATCTAAGTGCCAAAGTTTTTCTGAATGGAAGAGGAAAAATAGAAGAACCAAAAGGAAAATGCACAGGAAAATTCACGAATTTTTGTCTATGGGATAATTTTTTAAATAGGTAGAATTGGAATGGTATCTTCTCGTTGTCATATCTTATGAGTCTTTATTTGGTTGTTTTTATGTTTATGTCTTGTGAGTCAGTCATATTACAGTCACTACTGTTTGCTATTGCTCTCATAATATGAGAAATCTTGTTTTACAACTGATAGGGGACATAAAGTACATTGGTGTAAACCAGCATAGATTTGATCTCCTCTGTGAAGTCTTTTGAGATACACTGATAAAAAATGCTATATAAGAGTTAGGTACCATTAATTATATTAATTATTATTATTATAGTTCAGTTCACATCAGCTGAGTGTATTTAACATCAGCTATATACACTGGCCAGGATGTTTTCTCTCTGTTTTATTTTGAACACAATTAGCAGTCACATCTGTTATGGTGGAAGATGTTAGCAGCTGCCAACAAACAGGTCTTTGATCTATAGATAATCATGGACCTGGTTAAAACTGAATGGTGTGCTATGCAACTTTCTTTCAGGCTCAATGGAAGGAGTAATTTGACTCTTTTATGGGGTGAGATATCTGGAAACAACAGCAGGGGCTAGACAACTGTTTGGCATGCTCTGTGTGTTTGCAGTACAGAAAGCCAGCAGAGAGTGAGAGAAGCAGTCCGGAGCATGGCCCTAAGAGGTAGCAGAGACAGAGATCCTTGGGGAACAGGTTTGACAGGAGAAACAGACTTGGAAATCATGAGCAAGGACATTGCCAGCTGTTAGTTTCTATTGTGTTCAGAGAAACAAGACTTTGCATAAATGCTTTGCAAATAAACAGGATTATACCAAAGAATATACGTGCTTCCTACCACTTCTCCTCCTAACCAAAACACTCCTCCCAGGGTAACCGCCTGAGCCAAAGAGGCAACGCTTCCAACAAAATAACAGCTAGAATTTGATCAATAACAACAGTTTGCCTTTCTATGGCTTCTAGCATCAGAGGATCTCCAAGCACTTTACAAACATTGATTTAGACTACGGCAGAAAATCGGTCACAGAGGTCACGGATTCTGTGACTTTCAAGGATCTCCATGACTTCCGCAGCTGCAGTGGCCGGTGCGGCTAGGGTGACCAGATGTCCCAATTTTATAGGGACGGTCCCAATTTTTGGGTCTTTTCCTTATGTTGGTTCCTATTACCCCCCACCCCCTGTCCTGATTTTTCACACTTGCTGTCTGGGCACCCTAGGTGCGGCTGACCCCAGGGACACCCGAGCAGCTGGGGTGGCCCCAAGGCCAGCTGCACCAGGGGCTGCTTGGGGGGTCTGGGACCAGCTGCTGTCAGAGCGGCCCCAGACAGCTGGCCCTGAGGCTCGAGCAGCAGCCAGTGCAGCTGGCTCCAGGGGCCATGGGATCAGCAGCCGCTGTGGCTGGCCCCAGGGGCCACCAGAGCAGCAGCAGTGCCACGGGCTGCCCCCCACCCCCAGCCTCAAGCAGTAGCGGCACCCCGGCTGCCCCGTCTCCCTGAGCAGCATCAGCACCTCAAGGCTCCCCAGAGCACCTGCGCCCTGCAGCCTCAGGACAACTTAGGGCTAGTCTACACTTACCAGCTCTGTCGGACGCGGCGGATCGATCTTCTGGGTTCGATTTATCGCGTCTTGTCTAGACGGGATAAATCGAACCAGGAAGTGCTCCCCCGTCCACGCTGGTAATCCTGCTCCACGACCGGAGCCGGCGGAGTCGACGGGGGAGCCTGCGCGCCGCCGTGTGGACCAGGGGTGAGTACTTTGAAGTTCGAAATAAGATACTTCGACTTCAGCTACGTTATTCACGTAGCTGAAGTCGCGTATCTTACTTCGAACTTCGGGGCTAGTGTAGACCAGCCCTTAGATTTAGTCAGGGTTACTTCTAGTAAAAGTTATGGACAAGTCATGGGCCGTGACTTTTTGCTTATTGCCAGTGACCTGTCTATGACTTTTACTAAAAATACCCGTGACTAAAACGTAGCCTTAATTTAGACCTACAACACCCCCGTGAGCATTATCACCCCCATTTTGCAGATGAGGAAACTGAAGCACGTAGAGAGTGAAGCCCCAATTCAGTGAAGGAATTTAAGCACATGCTTAAATTAAAGCATGTGCCCAAGTCCTTTGTTGAACGGGGAGGTTTGAGCAGGGACATACAGGAAATGTGAGGCAGAAGTAAGAACAAAAGTAGTTCTCCTGTCTTCCAGTCATGTAATGATCTTGAGCCGCAAGAAACTAGCATAGAACCTGACCCAACAACCCTTGCTCATGTGAGTAATCCTTAGGCTATGTGAGCAGTCCTTCTTGACATCCAGGGGACCAAGAAAGGATTACTCATTTGAGTAAAGCCTACCTAAAACAGGATTCTTCCTGCTCAAGATGTCATCACAGCCATTTTATAAGCAGCAGTCAAACTAAAAGTGAGCTGAGCTTTCAGAAAAAAATGTCTGTGATTTATGAGGCTCATCCCTAAAAGATATATGAACTTGCAGATAGAAAAGATTTTTTTTTACTCATGATTTTTTTTCTTTTTGAGAATTAGACGATATTTTTCTCATCTCCCAAGGATTTAGATGATCGTATGCCAATAGGTATAAATGAAATAGCTTCTGCAGCCATCCACAAGTGAATTTATGCATTTGTTTTGTTTGCACAGAGCCAGCCACTCTGTTACTGTATACCAAAAAGCAGTTACATTTTTCAAAGAAAATTTAGTGTTCCTTATGCCCAGCTGACTAATGGAACTGAAGTGATAAAAAATAGCATATTCATTGTCACTCTAATATGAAACTAATAATGCTTTAGCACTTATATAGAGGTTTATGCACAAAATCTAATTAAGCCTCAGTGAGGTTCAGTAGGTAGCTATTAGAGATGGGTGAATAATTTGCAGTGAATAATTAATTGGATAAAATTTGCTTTTTATTTTGCTCACAAATTACCTTCAGACAATGGTCAACAGTTACAATTTTCACAGCTTTGTTCATTAGTCCCCAAATAATTTCTGCAAATAATTCTTGGTCATTGACAAACAATTTATGGCCAGCATTTAAAATCTGAGTCATGCATGGTTAGTTTGGATTAGCCACCTAGGGTGCACTGTAAATTTCTGGTCTCTTATTGGAAGACTGTGATTCTTAGAAGCAAGTTTCATGTGTGAATACTTGCATATGCCAATTTAAAATTCATCCTCCATGAATATTTTCTTAAAACCATTTAAAATTTGCTGCTTCTGTGAAGTTTCCCACCAGCAAACTCATTCAGTATAATATGTGCAGTAAGCAAACACAAAGGAGATGAAAGCACTCTCAAAGTAAGTTATTTTGAAAATTCAAACTAATATTTACAGGAAAAATATCACATATTCAGCAAAAGACAACAATATTCAGCTACTTTAAAGATGGAGAATCCAAGACAGAGTATTTAAGTGACATGCATCGGGCACAGGGCAGAGACGTGTCGGAGTCAGGATTATAACTCAAAAATTCCTTATTTCCAGTCCTCTTGCTGAAACCACTAAGGAAAGTTTCTCTCTACTAGAGTGGTTCTCAACTGTGGTCCACTGCTTCTTCTGGGAAAGCCCCTGGGGCGCCGGGCCCGTTTGTTTACCATCCGTGTCTGCAAGTTCGGCCAGTCACGGCTCCAACTGGCCGCAGTTCGCTGTTCCAGCCAATGGGGGCTGTGGGATGCGGCGGACAGCTCCCTCAGCCCGTGCCGCGTCCTGCAGCCCCCATTGGCCTGGGACGGCAAACCGTGGCCAGTGGGAGCCGCGACCGGCCGAAGCTGCAGATGCAGCAGGTAAACAAACCGGCTCAGCGTGCTAGGGGCTTTCCCTGAAGAAGTGGTGGACCACAGTTGAGAACCACTGCTCTACTAGATACCTGAGGATGATAGACACCCAGTCATTCTTGTATTATTTTTCCATGCACAGTTACTATAGCCTTATTTGTATATAGACTAAACAATTCTCTGCAAATAGGCACAACTTTTCAGAAGCAGTCATATTGCTTGTCATTAGTATTACATTTCTAATAAACAAATACATTTGATCACAGAGTTAGCCTATGCTGTATCTCTTGAAAAGTAAGGAAATCACCATATCTGAAGCCCTTTTGCCTGCACCAATGCCTACCCCACACCAAAATAATTCCAATATGCTTAATTCAGGTCATGTTGTATATGCATCTGTCAAATTGTATACAAGACCCACAGGAGAAACATCATACACTGATGTAAGCAGCAAAATATCAGCCTATGGCGTACAATATGCCAAGGAATAATAAAAGCTACACATGCGTTCACATAACATGCCGTACTGCATCTCAGCTATAGATAGTCTCATCGCCATTCACTTATTCTCACTGGGCACATTAAACTGTTGAACCTTTGCCAGTTCCATCAAGAGCACAAATATCCTGATCTTCTCCAGTATGGACAATGCTTGTTGACATATTTGCATGTAAGAGATTCTATAGCGTGTCCCAGCCATGCAAAACACAACTACGACGTGCAGATTCAGAACACATTGATTCAATTGGATTGTGTCTTTAAAGGCTCAGGCCTACGTTGTGGGGGCCCGGGTTGAGAGAGCAGGGAAGCATTCTGTATGAAACGGCTTCTGGCATAATTCCACCCAAAGCTTACATGCAATCTGTCCTACACCCGGCTATTTTCACTGGTATAGAGGAGAGCAAGGTCATAAGTACAGCTGAGCAAAATTTTCCAATGAATAGTTTTTATTCAACAAACTATGCAGCTTTGATTGACCCAGTTCACAAATTTGACATGAATAATTTTGGCTATTTGCAAAAAAGGCTAGACGGTGGTTCTAGTGGTGGTGCTACCCCTTCCCCCGTATAATAACCTTTAGCCCTATGGTTAGGGTACTCACCTGGAGTCCTAGAGTAAAAAAAAAACCTCGCTTTTGTACAGACCCAAAATAGTGGTTCAAATATGGCTTTAGGTACCTGACATTATGAGAAAATCATAGAACTGGAAGGGACCTCCAAGAGGTCATCTAGTCCAGTCCCCTGCACTCAAGGCAGGACTAAGTATTATCTAGACCACCAAAATGTTGGCCTAATGACTTGCCCAAGGTCACACAGTAGGAAAGAGGAAAAGCTAGAATTAAAAAGTAGCTGTTCATGACTCCCCAGTTCCATGGTCATTCTGCTAGGCTGTGCTGCTCATGTGCAAACAGGCGCTTGCTCGTGTAATTCACATTTGTGCATGAAAATGGAAACGTGCCTCATCCATCCGTGTTCTTACATCACCACCATAGTGTCTGAATATCTAGTTTCTGCCTGTGTTATATGTGCACATTAGTGTTTAAGTGCACAACTGTTGTAGGGCTTTGAAAATCTAGTTTTACCAATCCCTCAGATGTGGTTATACTATATCATTGCAATGACATTCTCATATACACAGCTCTAGTGGTCACAGCACTATTATCATCTCTCGCTCGGTGGGCTTGTCAGGGTTCCCTCCCCACTCTAAACTCTAGGGTAAAGACGTGGGGACCCGCATTCAGAGCCCCTAAACTTATTTTTACCAGCTTAGGTTAAACCCCCCAAGGTACAAAATTCCCTGCACCCCAAGAAACGCTTCTCGCTGCCACCATCAAATGTCTAACAGGAATCCAGGAAAGGAATCACTTGAACTTCCCTCCCCCCCAAAATACCCCCTCAAGCCGTACACCCCCTTTCCTGGGAAAGCTTGAGAACAATCTCCCAACCAATTGCTTACACAGTGATCTAAAAACCCACCCCCTGGGTTTTAACACCATAGAAAACAGTCAGCTTCTTAAAAGAAGGATTTTATTAAAAATAAAGAAGGTAAAATCATCTCTGTAAAATCAGGATGGTAACTATTTCACAGGGCACTATATTTCCAAACTCAGAGAGATTTCCCCCTCTGGACAAAACCTTAACGTTACAGAAAACCATGAATAACCCCCCCCCCCTTTGCCCTTTCTAACACAGGGGATACACCAAGCAAAAATAAACAGAAATCTATACGCTATGCTATCTAAACTTACTTCAGAAAAGGGAGGTTTGATTTTCTGCAGGTTCCTTCTGTCTTCCAAGATCACTCTCTCTCAGACAAAGACACACACTAAAAACTTCCCCCCTCCCAAAGTTTGAAAGTATCTTGTCCCCTTATTGGTCAGATGCCAGCCAGGTCAGGTGTCAGTCTGGCTACCTGCATTTCTTAACCCTTTACTGGAAAGAGGATTTTATAGCACTGCATCAGACCCTCTCCCCCTTCCCTTCATATTTATGACAGGGCTCCAAACTTTACATGTCATGCCCCCTCCTTACCCCTGTCAGCCCCCCTCCCCAGAGTCGTGGTCAGGAGCACGGGGGCACAGACAGGGGTAAGGGGGGGGGGGTCGAGGCGGGGACCAGGCCACAGCCAGGGGCAAAGGCAGGGGGTGCGGCTCGGGGGGTGAGGCCAGGAGTGGACCTGTGGTCAGGGCCAGCACAGCTGGGGGCAGAGTGGCAATCCCTTCCCGTCCTCCCACCCCCCACCAGGCTGGCCCAGGCCCCACCACACTCCCCAAACATTCCTCCACACCCCTCGCGGGGGGAGAGGCACAGTTTGGGGCCCACTGATCTAGCTTCCTAACACACGTATAAGAATCACTAAATATCCTCAGTATAAAAGATCCTACCATTGCCTTTGGTAGGCTTCAGCCTGAGCTCAATTAAGTCAATGATAAAGCACATATGCACATCACTAGTGCAGGATAAGGCCTTCTAGCCACAAGGAGTAGATTGCTGCCTCTGGGCTTGTCTAGATGGGGTGGGGGGGTCACTCAGAGTATGTTTATAAGTCAACCTATATTAGGTCGAATTACAGTCACTGCAGTAATTACTGCAGTGGTGCATGTCCACACTACATGAACGAGCCCAGCTCCTTCAACTTTTGAATAAGACAGTGTGGTCAAATGGACAAGGTACTGCACAGAGGGTGAGAAAACCCGAGTTCTAGTCCCAAATCTACTGTTCAGCTGTTTTGTGCTTGTCTGTTTCTCCTTCTGTGTCCATCTTGTCTATTTGGCCTATAAGCTCCTTGAAGCAGAGGCTGTTTTTCCATATATGTTTGTACAGCACCTAACACACCAGAACCCTACCACTCTCAATTGTGGCCTCTGGGCACTAAACTAATAGTAACTAAATATAAACGTGCCGATGTGAAATATGCAGAACTACCAATGTGTGCGCAGCTACTAATGATTTTGCAGAATTTGCCATATACGAGTTGCTTGATTAGCTGTGGTTCCAGTACAGGAATATCCAGCGAGAAAGAGATTTTTTTTCTCAGCTCACTGCTTTCCTTTTACTGACCGTCCTTATGTTTCTGTGGGTTTTTTAAATCTCCTTCATGCTGATGACAAGCCTTGGCAGTGGCACTCAGTGTTGATGAGATCGTGCATAGTGTAATTCCAGTAAGTCATTTTGTGAGTTAAATAAAAAAGTTCAGGTCTCAAACCTTCAGCCCCTTCTCCTTCGCTTACCAAACAGCTTGTTCTTCTTTGTTTGTTCACACTCCTATTGGTGCCCCCTGCAGACTGGGGGCATATACCAGTACTTGCATCAGTTTTTCATAGAGCTGCTTTCCCATTCAGTCTGGGCATCACACTAGGAGTGGTGTTATGCATAATGCATTGAACTAGGCCCTGGGGTGCAAGCATTAATCACATTGATCTGCCCACACAGGGAGTCTGTGCCAAAAGCACTTTAATTTTATCTAGAACAGAAATTCACAAAGGCGGTGATAGCTGTCTCAGGCCTATTTAGAGCCGTATATTTGAAAATCAGAAACCACAGAGTTAGCTAGAGAAGGGCTAAGGCAAAGGTGTCCCATTGATGTTATTCCATCCCTTGAGGTCTTCACCAGCTCCTCCTCCCCATACTGGGATGCACTTCTGCACTCACCAGCTTCCCTGTGTCTTTTCTCTGGGATGGTCCCACCTCCCACTCACTCCTCTGGTCATTCCATTTCTCTCTCTGTGCCTCCTGCACTGTGCGTTCTTCATCTGGGTCAGGTTAAATGGACTCTTCCTGTTGCCCATGCTGGCGTGGGCCAGGTTAAATGGACTCTTCCTATTGCCCATGCTGGCGAGACTATCTCCTACACCGGTTATTCCCATAGGCCCAGACACCACCTACTCTGTTTAGCAAAGCTTTATTCCGAGCGCCACCCCCGCTACCCAGTGATTAATGGGGACTGGCTGATGGGCAGGTCAAATGGGAACTGCCAGGTCACCTGCGCTGCTTCCCGCAGCTTCCATTGGCCGGGAACAGAGAGCCGCAGCCAGTGGGAGCTGTGGGCAGCGGTGCAAATGTAAGCAAACTGTCTGGCAGCCCACAGGCCGCAGGTTTCCCACCACTGGTCCACCCTCACCGCAGAATGGACAAGGGGTTAGGGCACTCAGCTGGAATATGGGAGACCCAGGTATAAGTCCTCTGCTCAATTCAGAGCAGGAACCTAGACCAGGGTCTCCCACTTCCCGGGTGAATGCCTTGACCACTGGGCTACTGGCTATGTTGGGTCGAACTCTGGCTCTGGTTTTGACCAGAAGTTCCATCCTTGACCTAAGAAACCTTTCCTGGAAAAAACAAAACAAAACAAACTCACGTCATGGAAAGATTTCTGACAAGTTGTAGTCTGACCCCTTAGTTCAGGGCACCTTAAAACTGCAGCCCTACCAACAAAGAAACACAACATTGCAATAAACCTGCTTATTTGAAAAGTTAGCTGCAATGGAGTAACTCCAGAGAAAGCTACGCTGATAAAATAACATCAGTCCCTCATGTATTAAACCTGTTTGACCCTAAAAGTCTCAGCTAAAGAAATCAGTATCTATTGCTCAGATGGGTCTGTTGTCCATCATGATCCTAAGGAGCAAACAGCAATGAACTCAAGTTGGAAGAGACCAGTTAGTGTTTGAATGTGTTTGGTCTCTTCCATCACACTGGGTCAAATTCCACCTAGGTGCAACTACCCGGACTCCAGTGACGTGGGTGGAATTACTCCTGGGATGAATTTGGCTCATTAAGATTAACAAAGAGGGAAAGTGCCTGTGAAACAAGCAGAAAAAAACAACCAGTGACATAAAAATCTTCTTAGTGGCATTTATTATTAATACAATTTTGTCACGGTAAAATTAAGCAAGATTTACAGAACTGTCAGGGGGGAAATGTACAAAATCAGGGTGTGGTCTTGGTGGAGCTGAAGCCTGAGCCCCACCACCTGGGGCTAGGGTGACCAGATGCCCTGATTTCATAGGGACAGTCCCAATATTCATGGCTTTGTCTTATATAGGTGCCTATTACACCCGACCTGCTATCCTGATTTTTCACACTTGCTAGCTGGTCACCCAACTTGGGGCCAACAGCCTGAGGCTGAAGTTGAAGCCGAAGAAGTCACAGAGATCTGTTAAAGTCACGGAATCAGTGACCAAATCGTATTCTTAGCCATTATTGATCATCAGGCTAAGGCCAACCATTTCCTAATAATCTATTTACTGAAATGTAAAGTCTGCCGCCTTCTTGCTGTACATAAGCATTGATATTAGCAATGAATAAGGAGCATACTGATCACATCAAAGGAAACCTAGAGATTCTTCTCCATGTGCTTTATCGAACCAACTCAATAAGGCGATGATCAATTTTTTGTTCCATGAGGGGTTTTTTTATGTTCTGCATTGACCATAAAGTATTTAGGACATAAGAATTGCTAAAATGGATCAGAGCAAGTATACTGCTAATCCCGTATCTATCTCCAGCAGTGGCCAATATGCAGTTCAGGAGGCAGTAAAACATTTTTCATGTCACTAGTGAATAGTATTATTTGAAGTGAGGTGGGAAGTGGCAGTATTATCAATGGAAGTTTGGGAAAATAACCACCGTATTTTTTTCAGCTACTCCAAATTTGCAAAATGTCATAAAATGACTCTAAAAATAAAAACTGGGACCAATTATGGAAACACTTTCTGCATTACACTCTGCTAAATACTATAGCATTGAAATAACCTGCTTTGGGTCAATTACATTTATTTTTTCAAAAAGGTTACAAATCAAAAAGGTTTTCTCTAATATAGAAAAAAAAAGAGGATTTTTTATAGAAATGAAGGAATAACTGTGTGCATTTAATGATAAGTTATGCATGTTATGCTCTTTATAATATGCATTTTCCAGCAGCTCCTTGGAACACTTTACTTTGTTGATACTCTTCAAAAATGAATATAAATGAAAATGTCACAATAAATAAAGGATCTTTGCCAGCCACTATTAATATTTAAGAGCAAAGTGTGAGGTTTTATTAACTTGAATAAGGACTTTTTTAAAACTTCATTTACATAAATTAAATATTCCCTTGCTATTATAGATACTTTTCCTTTCTCTGCTTCAGTAGTCTGATTTAAAAAAAAGGGGGTGGAGGATATAAGGGGATAGATTTCATGCAGATGAATTCTAATAGACCTTCCAGATATATAGCATCTTGTTAAAAATTCATGCAGGCCAGAATACTAGAAGGTCAGAAAATGTCTTTGACATTCTGCCAGGGCTCTTTTTGATAAAGGAAATTCCTCATTAAAAAGGACCTAATGCTTATTACTTTATACTCCTAAGGCAGAAGCTGAATATTAAGTGGTGGTCTCTGTTAATCCATTTATTAAATATCAAAGCCCATATGTTTTCATCCTGTGTCCTTGCTTATTGATTGATTGCCTTAAACCCATAGAGATAAAAGCAGAGAAAAAGTCACTTCAATGGTAGGACTCTCGGCTCATTCTTAAGGTAGGTTACTTTTCAGAGGTCTTATGTAAACATTAAGGGCAGATTCTCAAGTGTCTGCCAGTGGCACAAAGCAACCTCTAACCCAGTGGGGCTGGCTAGGTGCAGCTCCCCTTTGCCTATGGGAACCCTTTGGTGACAAAGAGCCATTGTAATGGTTTCTGCCCCACATGCTCTTGTTGAAGGGGAGACTATCTGGAGAGAAAAGGGTATAGCTAAGGCATAACTATGCCCTAGCCATCCAAGGACACCATTGGCAGACAGCATCTATGCTACTTTACATTGGAATTTGGCCTGGTGCAGAACATGCCTCAGGACTGACCATCTTCAAAGCCTTAAATCTACCTTTGTGCTCCCCGCTCCTAATCAGGGTTGGGTACAGCTCAGATGGAGCCCAGGATCTGGGCCAGAGAATTAATTATAACAAGCATTTAGTGTGAATGAATCTGTTTTTCACAATTAGCAAACCACTACCACCCTCCTCAGAACCTCATATTATCACAGAAATAGCATTCTACATATAACTCTAACCATGCTGGAGTTTTCAGCAAAGCAGTGTTTTAGTAGATTGTATACACACATCTAGGGTTTAGTTCCCCTGGTATCTTGTGACATCATTTACATGCCTGTGGAAAGTATGTGCCAAATGGGTGAAAAATGTCTACCAGTTCAGAAAGATCTTATTGTGCACTCGTGTAAAGGCTGATCGAAGGCGCACGCCCGTGGAGAATCAGGCTCACAGTGAGTGTACTACACCTTTTGTGCTATCTACAGTTACGAGGTTCAAATTTCCATTCTAACGTCCTCTTTCTTGTATCTGTCTCAAAAGTTCTTGTTTTGAAGGTGAAATTTACCAAGCATGATGTCGGTCCAGAGCTGATTTTTATTTATTTTTATTTTTGGAAGGTTTGAGGAAAATCCCTCAGTCATTTTTGAGCTATTGGAGGAGGGGAGAGGAAACATTTGAAAGAGTTTCTATTTGCCAATAACACAGAAATGGATAGGGGAAAACATCTCAAAGTTGGCATATGGCCAGCCTCATAGAGTCTGCTAGCTAAGGCCGGTGAGAATTTCTTTTCAAATAAAAGCTGTATGAGCAATTTTAAAATAACTTTTAAGCATGCTCCTTTGGCCTCTGCTAAGACCAGGATAAAGATGAGAAATATCAAGAAAATCTTATTGAGAGAGAGATGTATTGTATTAGATAGTAGAGTAGTCTCCCAAGTGATGGAAGTCCGATTCCCCGAGAAATTTAAAACTAGACTGGACAAAAACTAGGAAACAGATTGTTGGGAACACTCCTAAATTAGCTGCCCCCTGCCAGCATGATCTAATTGTACCTATGTGCAAAAACTGCAGAGAACCCAGCACCCAGCCACAAAGAACACAAGTTCTTTTGAAATCTGCATGCTTCAGTTATAGTTTTGTGAATAGATTCTCTTTGCACAGCCTTATTTCCCAGCCCCTGGTCTCCAAAAGCTCCTCACAGATATCTGCAGCACCTTAACCCTTCAGCCTAGATTCCAAGATTACTGCTGATGTTTCCAGGTGGGCTTCGGGCCAGGACTCAATCACTGAGGTAGAGAGACCCTCCTTTGTTTCTCCTGGGAGGAGACTCCCCCATTGCACTGCAAGGATAGGGGCCATGGCCTTCCACAATCCATTCGGGTGCTTTAGCGTGGGGGATGGAGGAAGCTGTCTGCTTCCTCCCTCCTCAATAGGGTCGCAAGAGCTGAACAATCATTTTACTGTTGCTGCCAGCCTGTTTGCTGCTAAGGTGGCTGTAGATACAGCTCTTAATTACTAGCACAACTAGGAACATTAGGAGTTCCCTAACAACCACACTGGAGCGACCTAGAAACCATGGAGTTGCTATGAAACCAAGTGGTTCCCTAGTAATTGAGCAGAGGATTATGGGGCATCTCTGCTCACTAGACAGCCATCTGAAGTAGAAGCATTTCCTCACTCTGGCTGCCAAGTCAGGGACAAGCAGAAAAACTATTTGTCCTCCCCACCCCAAAGGGCCTGAGTGAACTGAAGGAGGCAGTAGCTTCTACCAGGCACCCCCTCCATATACTACACTTGGAAGAGGTGTCACCTGATGCCCCTGAAGATCAGTATGCCTAACTTAGCACCAGAAGAGTGGAGCCAAAACAGAAGATCCCACTTTTAAAAAAAATGCAGTGTCCCAGGATTGGAAGGAGAGTATGTTTAATGTATGACAAGGCCTAAGGGAAAAGCCAGGGCTGCTTCTTGTACCTGCAACACTTCAAGAAAAATGTCAGGGTTGTCAAGGATTGGTATGATGCCATCTCCTGCCTGAGACAGTACCTTGCAAGATTCAGTTCATATGGCATCTAACCCTGCAGGGACTGCATATACCTACTTAATAGGCCTTTCTATGATCTGTTTCTACAAAAGCCCTAGAGACGGCTAATATGGATGTTTAGAGTATGGGTAATAGGAAACAGGATCTTTTGCCTATTCAGGTGCAGGTCAAGTAGGTAGTCACAGGAAGTACCATCTGATAGCACTGTTTAATAGAGTATAATGAAGTTACAGCATCCAATGCCTACTTCTCTTGCAGAACATGTTTACAGGCTCAAGGATCACCTAGAAAGAAAGAAAGAAGTCATTTAAGGGCTGTTATTATCAATATTCTGCAATTCAACTGAAAAAGGAAGAACCTGTCTACAGCTGTATAGTGGCACTGAGAGAATACAGAAAAAAATCTTTGCCAATATTCTTGCAAATGAACTCCCAGAGCCCATTCACTGATATTTGCCACCACTTCTCTGAATGAGTCCTCAAATCATCTGTGAAGATGTGCTTTTTACTATACACCCTGCTGTACTATTGATGAGCTGATATCTTTACCCGTGCTGATTATTTTCTTACTCCACTGTTGACTTCAGTGGGACTATGTAAGCCATGAGTGAGGGTATCAGATTGCGAGTGAGGGTATCAGAAACTAGCTATACATTGTTATTGGTTACCATTGAAATCAGCAAATGCAACTGAGCATGACTACACCCAGATCGCTCACCCTGACACTCTCAAGATGAGAAAAGAGTTACTGTAGGTTCCTCTGATAAATTATTCACCATGATCTACTCCATGACCATTTCCCGCTGTTTCCTAAATTAAGTAGCATGACATCCTGATGCATGGATCAGTTCTTAGGGCACTAGCCACAACATGAGAACTCCCTGCTTAGCTTGTTGGCTTTTCAGTATCTCTTTTGTATGGCTCTAACTTATCCATTGTGGGGAGCCTTGGCAAGTTGCTCTGGGCCAGGGATTCCACTAGGTGGCACGACACCTAGTGTATGACTACACTGCAATTAAAAACCCACAGCTGGCTCATGCCAGCTGACTCGGGCTTGCAGGGCTATTTAACTGTGATGTAGATGTTTGGGCTTGGGCTGGAGCCAGGGGTTCTCAGCCCCTGCCAGGGAAAAGGGACCCAGAGCTCAGGTTGCAGTCCGAGCCCAAATGTTTACACCACAATTAAACAGCCTCTTGCAAGCCTGAGTCAGCTGGCATGGGCCAGCCATGGGTGTCTATTTGCAATGTAGACATACCCCTAGGGGTTAGGTGTTGCAATGCTGAGTGGTACAATACCTAAACACCTTAAAAAAATATGGGCCTTAGTCTCTCATTTTCCCATCTATAAAATGGAGATAACAGTAAATTCCTACTTAATGGGTGTTGTCAGGATAAATACTATCAATACTGTGAGGTGCTCAGATAGGAACCGGGGGTGGGGGGGGGAAGGGGGTCATATACATACATAAGATTGATCAATAGTAGACCACGAAGCCCTCCTAAACAGCCATCAAGTATGGACAAACCTTGAAGCAATAATCAGAAGGGCCCACACTTCTTTACCAGGCTGTAGCACAGACTTATCTCTGCTTTATAAAATGCCAACATCACATGCCTTTTGAAACTCAGCAAAAATCTCGCTTTCTACTTATACTATTCATTCCATTTAGCGTAAAACTAAATTAGAAATACCAGATCAAGTCCAACCAGATTTTTCAAAGTGAGATGTTTTCTGAACTACCCCATACGATTGCTTTCTTATTTACAACATGCCAAAACGAAGATGCCAAAACATGCCATATCAATAACCACAGACCAAGTGTTGTTCTTATGAATGAAGATATATGAACGTTTTTAAAGCATTGACACGTAGGAGCTATTTTGATATTTGCCTCCATGGTTCGGATAACAATGCCTGATGATAATAAGCAGAGCCCTAACTGCACACACACTATGATCATGCTGTGTAAGTTTAAAAACGCTACTTGTCTGCCTGCCTGTTTAGCTGGCAGTATTACCCACCAGGAGCGCGAATGATTTAAAGCCCAGATGCTGAGCAATTTGAAATGCAGAAGCACCCTACAGTGAACAATTATTGCCTTGGAGGGTCTTATTATCCTCATCATGCCATGAATTCTGCACAAAGTAAACATGCCTTTATTGTTATGTATTTCCCAAACTACAGTCTTGCAAGGCAAGTTTTGAAGACAGAAGTTTCTCATCTCTAAATTTTTGTCTTTTCAGCCCCACTTCCTACTAAAATGGCAATTGATGCTGCTAGCCATGTGTGCATCCCTGGCCTAGTCATGTCATGCTGTCAGGTCTCATCACTCCAGAAACACACCCTCATTCTTAAAACAGGAAAGGCATTAGCAGTTCTATTTCATAAGGAGAATAAGCAGATGAGTGTGGACTTTTTTAAACCCAACAATCCTGTGAGGCATAGTTCAGAATAAGGACAAATGTAGCTCTTGGTGAAAGGACAACATCTGGCGCTTTGCACATTCATAACACCTTTCAGAAAAATATTATATTGACTTTATTATTATTAATTATATTATTATTATTTTATTTTATGGTGCAGCTGGAGGGCCCCACCCCCAGTATATTAAGACACATGGAAGCATCTGAATCGTTGATTTGATTGGAACTTCCCCTCTGCCCCCTGATTGCAGACTTACTTAGTCTGTGTGTTTGATTTCTATTGATCGTACGAGGTTCTCTAGGACTCAGCCCAGTAATGTAGGTGTCATGTATTAGTTCAACAAGGATGTTGGCCAACAAAATGTAGCATATCTTAGCTCTGAGTAAGCTGACAGCTCTTAAAAAAAAGACAAAATACAGTAGTTAGCTTGAACGAGATTCGTCGCCATTGGTGAGTCACAAACAAGCACTTCCAAACCTAATGGCTTATTCAACTTTATTGACAATGGTTGTTTAATCTATGTAGTGGTTATGCTGAATCATTCTGTATGTTGCATTGACATATACAAAGGGCAACCATATATTTTTGGACAAGATGACTTATTTTAGAGCCACAGTGTGTGTATCTTCCATGAACAGCTACATCTGAACCAAACACGACGCGGCAGCTGTCTTCACCAGACAGCAAATTTCTAGATTTAAGGGGGAAAATAAAACCAAACCTCAGGCTCAGTCAGTGGCCTACTTAACCCTCCAACAGATGTGGTAGGCAAGTATTTTTATGCAAATACTAAACTGAAGCACAGAAAGGGTCCTTGGCTTTCCCAAGGTCACACAGATATGGAAGGCAAGAATTTGTATGCACATATTAAACTGAGGCACAGAATGATTCCTTGATATTCCCAAAGTCACCCAGGACCTGAGCCAAATCCTAGCAAAGTCACAGGGAGTGTTTCCATTGGCTTCAGTAGTCTTTCAATTGGCCCATAGTGAATCCGAAACAAACTAAAGAATAGAACCCAGGTGGCCTGACTCCCAGACTCCTGATCTAACTACTAGGAGACATTTCCTCACTAGGAGAGGGTAACTTTCATTCTTTACACCCAATTTGGAATTCTGAGTTTCACAGACCTCCCAGCAGTGTGTTTATGAGTGCTCTATGTATGGTATACTATGTGCTATTCAGGGCCTTGATTCATAGTGACAGGTTATATAAAGACAGTACTAGTTGCTGTTGAAAGGACTGAGGCTTTTCTTTAGGAAACGATGAGGGAAAATTAAACAGCTACACACATTCAGATTCAGGTGCAGACTTTTGTTTGTGTAGTTTATCACAATTAACAGCAATACATCTAAGCGCATACAATATTCTAATGATGATTATTCCAAAGGGCTTGACTGCCGTTCACAGTCAATTTCTGGTTTAAAATATTTTCAGGAGCACATTAACTGAATCCCAATATCAGCCATGTCAAATTTGCTTAGAATCAGCAAGATGACTAAAATGAAGAGGCACAGACGACTTTATTACCTGAGTGAAGCAGATGAGCTAATCTCTCCATCGTGAGTATTCATCATCACTGGGGAGAAGAGAATTGGCGAAGGAGCATTGTGCAGAATGTCTTGCTGCTGTGCTGCAGCATGTTCTGCTTTTCAAGCTTTACAAATGCCTAATGAGCGCCCCGCCAGTACTGACATTAGAATTAATATTTTTATCGTCAGCTATGCCAGCACAGAATAGAAACATGGCTGGCATTTTCTTCTCAGGTGACTTACCAGTGGGCACGTTTAGAAAGGCAACATTAGCTACTTTGCACTTTCCACGCTGTATTTTGGTAGGAGGGAAGATATGAAGGCCCAGTGCACAGGCTGAGTGGGGAGGTTGGAGGGTTTTGAGTTTTGGTTGAAGTCTCTCTATGGCTCTGTCATACAGTCTGATGAGGTGGGGCCTTTGAGTGCTGACAGGATTGGGCCTCACCATTCACTTCTGGGTGAATAATGAAAGAGAAAAAAAGTCTATATATATTTGTGATCTTTGAGTGCGCTCTCGGGGGTGCAGGGGATGTCTGCCACAGTGCCAGTGTAGGCTTAGGGTATGTACTGGAGCCTGCTTTAACCTCACATCCACTGTTAAGCACTTTTCAACTGGTTAAACTGTTGCTGAATTGCCTTAGTGAGACTTTTCCCTTAGGATGCCTCTGGAATGTTATTTTTCTTAGCCATCTTGCCGGTAGAGGTTTGACTTCCAGGGCAGAGTTGAGGCACGCTAGAAAGGGCACTATGGAAGCTTGCACATGTAATGCCTAGAATGTGACCTGTTCAGCAGCTGTGCAAAAAGGAGTAATTTATCCACAGAATTCCAGAGTGGTGCAACATGGAATTGTTTGGCACCTGTACTCTTTTCTGATCAATTTACTTACGGTTAACATTCAACTTACACCACTGTTTACTTGCCTGCTAAATTTAACCTGATGTATCCCTAAGTACTTGCTGCTGTTGCTGTTGATTTATCATCAGTTCAGAATTATTGGTATAGCCATTGATTTTTCTTCAGCTCTCCTGTCTTTTATACCCTAATTTTCCATTAATCCTCATTCATTAGTGTTTTTTTGCCATTAGAATCTGCAGTCCTTTTTTATTGGTGACTTTTATTAACCTGTGATAAAGACGACTCTACTTTTTAATGCATCACACAGACCTGACTTTGTAGTATAGCAGCGTTGTTTACATCGGAGTAGTTAAGTTTGTGATACTGTCTTTGTACCATAGAGAGGTGCCAGATGATGCAGGTGTTGGATACAGGGATGAAAGAACAGAACTGACTCTAGAGGCGCAAGTATTCAGTTGAACATATGGAGCCATCTTCAGTTAAGTAGAGCAATAAACCTGAACTGGGACCCCAGCTCCAATCACCTGTTATCTTTGGAAGAAGTATGGATGTCGATCCAAGTCCAGATTTTGCTGCTCACTCCTATCTTTGTTTAATTGTAGTCCTAGGCTACATGGAACAAACTTGCCCGAGTACTCTATAGAAAACAGGAAAAAAGACTGGGGTACACAGAAATAGTAAGGGGGAAATCTACTCTCCTAGGAAAAAACACAATGTAGCTAGAAGAGCAGGAACTGGGTAACAATAAAGAACTCCCAAAACTCACTAAAATCCAGAAAAATTACCCTAAATACTGAAACCAAATTTGGTGCAGTGAATAAATCACTGAGCTCCTAAAGGATGAGGTCTCAGGGGTAGCAGATGAAGTCACCCAGATGGAAAAAGAGCCTTTGCACCGGGACTGTGCTTCAGTCTCAAAACAGACAGTAAAAAAGGAAAGTTATAGGATAGCTGCCTTGGCTGAACTTCAAAGTGCTGTCCTGTCATACGATTAAGAAAGGACCATCAGGCATTCTCTGTTTGTATTCAGCTATGTGACTGACTACAGTCAAAAAATGGAACAATACCCTGTAGCATAGCACACCCATTCAGACTTGCTCTCACTGAAATCAATGGGAGTTCTGTCATTGACTTCAGTGGGAGCCGAATCAGGCACTAAAAATACTTGCCATTTATAGGTCCCATTACAATGGCTAACAAAGCTGGATTTTCAGTGTGGGGCATGTCAGGGGTTTAGCTATGTGACTAGCTGAGATCACTTAAAAATGGTTCTGCCAAAGGGTTTATTTTATTGTCATGGTACATCGTGATTAAATACCTTAGTTCCAGAACCCCGCTGTGGTAGGTGCTGAACAAAAAAGACTGAAAATCATTCAAGTGAAAGAGTGGAACCAACTATTTCAAGGGTCCTAAATCTTCCAGACTTGGCAAATAAAAGCTTTTGCACAACAATAATAAAGAGGAACCATATTTGCAATCTATTAATAAGATTGTCATTGCTTTAACTCTTGCTATAATCCAAGGAAGACACCAGAATGATATTTTCCTTATTTAGGGCTTGATTCAGGACAGTCCTTAAGGATGTGCTTAACTTTTCGCATTGACAATAAATATTTGCTTAAAATTAAGCATGTGCTTCGGTGCTGTCTTGAGTAGGGATACTCTCCTGAACTGGGGCCTTATAAAGCACTGGCTCTGTGCAGTGAATGCCTTCTTTATGAATATAGACCCCGATCTTTCAAAGATTCACACTCATGCCTAACTTTGAGCATGTCTTTACGGGATATGGGGGTATAATGAGGAAACCTTCAAAAGGCTCGAAAGAACCAAGACAATGCTGGGCGTCTCCTGTTCAGAGGAACCAAAAGTGAAATCCTGGCCCCATGGAAGTTAATGAGAGTTTTGCCACTGACTTCCAGGCTGTGTATGTGATGGCTCTGTCCTAAAGCAGAAACTGCATGGTGGGTGCGTGTGTTTGCGATTTATCTCTCTATTTTTAATCTTCTGTGAGTTTTTGTGCTGGATTGACAGTCCTGGGCACTAAATTCCTCTGTTTATCCACAGAACAGGTTCAGCATGTGCAGCAGCAATGTGATCTTCCTGGCATGTAGTCCGTTGCCAAACTGGGAGCAAGGACAGTTTCCTCGCCATTGCTATTTAGTTTTTGGCCTTTCTGATGAGAGTATGAGCAAAGCAGACAGTTATCACCAAAACATGCTGGCAGTTTTGTAGTGTGGACATAAGGAAACAATTCAAGACCAACCACTCATTTGGCATAGGCTAACAAACAACCATCAGATGATAACTTTTGATTACAATAGATACAGGGAGGATTTGAACTGGCAAGCTAGAAATGAGAGTTTCTGCATACCAATTACCAATTCCCTGAATGATCGAGGAACTGGTTTTCATACGAGCTCAACACCCATCATCTCCCATTTAGAGGCCTAAAGAAAGTGAGCGTATTTTCAAAAGATCTCAAGTCCCATTAGGTTTTGGCCACTTCATATAGATGTCTCCTGGGAACTGAGCTCTTGAAAATCTGGCATCAATTCTGGGTACTGAGCACTTTTGAAAATCTCATCCTTGGTGTCTAATATTTAATAACTAAATAATCCCCTTTGATATTCTAAAGCAAAATTTAAGAAAAACAATAATTTATCTAATACAAGATTCTTCAAATACATCCAGATGCAAGGGGGAATAAATCCAATGTGATGAGATAGGGTTGGTTGGATGTTGAAGTCATCACTGAATTACAAAGAGTCTCCACTGAGAACATCAGAATGATTTCCAGATTCAATGCCATATTGTACCGGGATACATCCAAAACCCTTCATTAGTTACACAATAAATGTCAGACTGACCTGGGTAGAATTATGGCTACAGAGGAGAGGAATAAAATGTGGCCAGCACCATTCATAAATCAGTTGCAGAAGTGAAAAATAAAAATTATAAATTTTAACCTGCTACATTCTGTATTTACAAAACCTCTCAAAGCATGGCCATCTGTTTTCCCTGAGCTGGTTTAGCTTTACTAGACATAAAAAGGAAAGGTAGCTTGCTCATTAAGCTTTTTTTCATGCACATACACATACACGCACAATTTGTATTTTTCTGCAAACCTCATAGTTTTCTCATTAATACTAATATGAAAATGGAAATAAAAAAATAACAGTACTCCCAAAGCGGGTCCCTGAGTTGATGTAATGGTTCCAGAGGAGTCATTAACTTTCATTGTGTCCATAAATTTAGGCTGCATACAGTAAATGGGCTATTTATGAAAAGGTATTTAATTACCCAACAGGCTGTAATGGTGCCTTTGCATCAATAATTAAGTCAATAACCTGTATTTTTTAAACATCACTAAACATATATTGATAAAATAGATTTTAACAATCCTACGTCCTTTTGGTCTATTGGGCCACTAAAATGATTTTTCAAAAGTCACTAAATATGTATTTAAGAGAATGAAATGACTCTATAGCAGGTCAATGCTTTAAAGTTAACTACTTTAAAAAAAAACTACACAGAAGACAATTTATAGGAGAATATGGTTATAAAAAGTCCCCAGGCATGGCTTTATGTGAACTGCAATTCAGTACCCTTGGGGCCTGGGCCTGCAACCACTCACTGCCAGATGTACTGTTTACTGCCCTGAGATGTCCCTCTTGGCAGCAATGGAAGTACTCCTAAAAGCAAAGTTACTCAGATTCATAAGTATTTATGGAATCAGGCCCTTAAATTTGTATTCCTGGTTCTGTCTTGACCTTGCTGTGTGACCTTGGCAAATCACTTGACCGATCTGTGCTTTGGTTCCTCTGTCTCTGAAATGGAAGAAGTAATACTGACTAGCCTCATAGGCAAGTTGTGAGATTTCATTAGGGTTGTAAAGAACTTAGATGCAAGATACTACACCGCACCCTCACTAGAACGCGGGGTTTGGGAGCCATGCACAGTACTGCGTTAAACGGGGACCGCGTTATAGTGGGGGGGCATCACCATGGATCCCAATGTAAATAATTTATTTTGGGATCCAGGGTCGCCCCCACGCTAATTCTGAATTCACGCTATGTTGACGCATGCTCTAGAGGGGGTCTCCTGTATATGAAAGACAAAGTGTTAATATTACTGTTGCGGGGCTACTTTATTAGTCATGACAGTGATCAGAAGAAATAAACTAGAAAGAGGAACCTAGAAAATCGTGATGGGTCCAAGGAGAAATTATAGTTCTGTGGGGACAATAATTAATGTTTTACAAAGACCATTCTTAAAGACCCAAGAAGAACATTTCAGTGAAATGTTTTTGGATCAAAATTTACCTGATTTCATGTTCAGACATGTTTAGTGAAATTGGAGAATTGTTTCTGAAATGTACTGACAATATATCAAGCAAACTTTTTTCCCTCTCTCAGAATAGCAGTGAAAACTTTCTGAAATATTTTAACATTGCTTTTTTAACTAGGATGGTTGTGATTAAGCTAGGGTGACCAGACAGCAAATGTGAAAAATCAGGACGGAGGTGGGGGGGGGGGGGGGTAATAGGAGCCCATATAAGAAAAAGACCCAAAAATTGGGACTGTCCCTATAAAATCAGGACAGCTGGCCACCCTAGATTAAGCACGTGGTTTTGGTTCTCGTTCTCTGATTGGCTGAGTGTAACCCATATGATTGGAAGCCGTTTTGATTCATTTTCTTAGAGATAAAGTCTATCAGCAGGGCTGTCTGTCACTCAATATAGCACACTGGAAGAACAAAAACACCCAAAAGACAAACAAAACAAAAAAGGGGTCTTTTCATTTTGGAGGCATTTCTTCTGAGGACCAGTGAGCTGGTAGCCACTGCAGAAAACATTTTTCTGTATTATTTGTCTCCCTATCGTATTATTTGGGTTTGTACTTTTAATATTGCTAGCCCCAAGAGTTCAAAAGCCATGAGACAATTCCAAACAAACAAACAAAAATCACAAGATTGACTTAAAAATCAAGAGGTATAATAAATTTAGGGTTCTTTTTATTTGCCTTCTGTCACTGGATTTATTAGGGTTCATGTTTTGAAGCTTTTCTCCACAGCCATGAAGAATAGAAACTGTTTTCTTTTAAATGAACATTTAGATTCTGCAGTAATAACTTGATGCCAACCACCGGAGCTTTAATATTGTGAAACTGACACTAAAATTGCAAGAGTAAGCAACGCTGTATTTTTTAAATATAGGGCTGGCTCCTCAGATTGTGTAAACTGACATAGCTCCTTTGACCTCTGCAGATTTATACCAGCCTAGAATCTGGCTCATCGAATTTTGTAACGATATCCTTATCGTGTAATGACCAAAAATAGTGTTTCTTGGGGAAGAGGATAGCTTTGGAATGCAATCACTGTTCATACATACCTCACTATCTAGCCCAGTGAACTTTGCGGAGGATTGATCTAATCCATACCAGCAACAACCTCAAATCTTGTACTATATTCATAGCTGGTCTCTCATCTCAACACTGTAAGCAAAGCCCTGAGTGGATTCACCATTAAAGTAGCACGTTACTATAAGCTAGAAAAGGATTGTCAAAGAATTGTGCTACCAGGTGATAAAGGATATACTGTTCAGCATGGGCATATGCCGGAATTAATCATTGGGCTTTAGGTAACGACAAGAAAAGATAGTGGCATTCAGCTAATAAATTACTCTGCCCAAATGCCAGTGTCTGCTATTACTGGCAGCATGAAACCGCAATGAACAAATAAAATATTAAAAAAACCAACCCTAATTATCAGTGCAGTTCCAAGGTAAAAGTAAAAGGTAGAACAATAGAATAAAATCTATTTAGGCAGAACAGAGATTTGAACCTGTCCCTAGCACAATGCACATGTGTTCTGTAACTATTGGGCTACCAGCTATTTGTGGGGGAAAGAGGAGGGAGAGGAATACAAGTCTCTCCCCCTCTCTTTGGATACATCTTCACTACCCGCCGGCGGGTAGTGATCAATCTATTGGGGATCGATTTATCGCGTCTCATCTAGACGCGATAAATCAGTCCCCGAACACACTCCCAAATCGATCCCCGAACACACTCCCCGTCGACTCCGGAACTCCACCGCCGCAAGAGTCGACGGGGGAGCGGCAGCGGTCGACTCGCTGCTGTCCTTATGGCCAGGTAATCCGACCAACAATACACCAACTTCAGCTACGCTATTTGCGTCGCCAAAGTTGCGTATCGTAGGTTGACACCTCCCTCCCCCCTCATTGGTGTTTTTTGAAAAAAATATTTTATTGAAAAATTCACAAGCAGCTCTTCCTGCGATTGTGCAGCCATCATTACCAATTCTGTCTTCGGCAGACTGAGCTCTGGCATTCAAGTCAGCCCAGTGAGTTTTCTTATTTTGCTTCAGATTTTTATTTATTTATTGAAGCCTTTACCCTTTCTTTACCTCCTTCAGGTTTGTGCCAGAATAGCCTCCTCCTCTCCATCTCCCGTGTCCGAGGATTCCTGGGGCTGGAGAAATGCAGTGGTGTTTCCCTGCAAGGCCTTCCTGTTGAATCTGCCCAGTTCTTTTATGCGGTGACTTTATGCAGCGCTTTGATCTGCTGTTGGCCATTTCAAGCCTCAATGCCAGGAAGATTACTTAGCCCTGGGCTACACGAGGGGGGGGGGGTCGATCTACGATACGCAACTTCAGCTACGTGAATAGCGTAGCTGAAGTCGGCGTATCATAGATCGACTTACCTGGCCGTAAGGACAGTGGCGAGTCGATCGCTGCTGCTCCCCCGTCGACTCCGCTTCTGCCTTTCACCGAGGTGGATTTCCGGAGTCGACGGGCATCACGTTCGGGGATCGATTAATCGCGTCTAAATGAGACGCGATAAATCGATCCCCAATAGATCGATTGCTACCTGCCGATCCGGCGGGTAGTGAAGACAAGCCCTTAGAAGATTACTTAGTAGCAATGATTAAACCTTTTCACCTTTAGAGGTTTGCCCAGCATCTCACCTCACTTATATAGGTGGCCCTGCTTATCTATTTATTGCTGCATTGCCCTGGAAAGGAGGGGAAAATACCTTGTAGTGACACTACAGAAACCCCCAAATCACAGACAAATGCAAGATTTATTCATAAATTCTAGGAAACGACTAGTCCACCAGGAACTTTCGAGACAACCAGGGTAGCCACATAGTAATGCAGCACAATCTGTCCTTGTGCAATGTTTCATGCTATAAGCTGAAAGAGTGGCCACCCCATGTGCATTATGTTAGTGTAACCAGGCACTGAATTGACTTCCCAAAGCTCCCCTGTGCACTAGCCTCTTTTGACCTGGCATGGAGCCCACCACCCTCGTGCAGAGGATACAGAGTTCTCCCGTGCAGCCATTTCACCTACAATGGATCACCCCTACAGATCCCTACGGCAAATCTCTCCATATATTGATGAGTTTCACCCTCTGAGGAGATTGGTTTTGGGCCTGATTCTGGTCTCACACCAATTTTACACCAGTTGAATTCCATTGATTTCACCAGAGTTAGAACCTCATGAATGGAAGCAGGATCGGGGCCATTATTGCTAGTGAAAGATACTGCGGGTGAGCTGTGGCGGGAATATACCCTTCCTTGGAGGCATAATAGAATGAAAGTGCCTTTAATTCAAGGGAGTGAAAACATATATAAAACTCAAGTATCAGAGGGGTAGCCGTGTTAGTCTGGCTCTGTAGAAGCGACAAAGGGTCCTGTGGCACCTTATAGATATTGTCAGACGGCTACCTGTGTGGTGCTGTGCTCTGTTCAATGTTGATATCAGTCGGCTGCATGCGTGTTCCCTCTGTGTGCTGCCCCAGCGCTGCGCAGATAGCTGACACAGCAGACCCCGAGAGAACCCCCAAAGACCACAGACTCTGATAAGGTACGAAGGCACCCGGCCAGGTTTATTGTTCAAACGAAGCACAGTGATAGTTCCAGATAGACTCTACCAGGCATACTACGAATTTGTGCTCCCTGACAATGGACCGGCTCAGTCAGTGGCGGGACTTTCCACTGCCCCCTAGTCCAGACAAAGACAACTCCTCGGGGGTGAATTCTTATACACAGGCGCAAACAAGTTACACATCACTCCTGACATATAGAGGTGCAACCCTTCTATGTAACAAGGTACAACCCCTCTACGCAGTAAGGTGCCGTCTCCCACCTTGTACATGTTGGTTCGAACAAAACAACTCTATCCATCATATTACCCTTTTGCCCCTGTCTTTAGGATGGGCCAGCCTGTTCCTTGTTATCTGTGTGGAATGTACAAGTGTTCTGGTACCTTTTAGGTTTGTGTACTTTTGCAACGTCAGCCCTTTCCTTGCCAGCTTCTGTGAGCAGGGCCTGCCTTTGGCTTACAGCTTAACTTTGCTTTATGTTAGCAAAGTCTTGACCATTACTTTAGCTCAGGCCTTAGGCCTCATACTGGGCCTCTGATACAAGGGTTTATGCTTCAGGGCCTCACCTTACTACAATAGACTAACAGACGTATTGGAGCATAAGCTTTCATGGGTGAATACCCACTTCGTTGGATGCAAAACTGTTAGTCTATAAGGTGCCACAGGACCCTTTGTTGCATATATAAAACTATTTGTGGGGAACAAAAATGGAGACCCCCAAAATAATAAAAATATTCAGCACATTCCAAGAAAACAAGGACGAAATAAGGACGAAATAAGCAATCTTTTGTCCAGAGGCTGCTCAAGCGTGCATTTAAAAGAAGGTCTGCATCTGCCTGTTGTAACCCACCTGCACATACTCATAACGCTCACTGCTCAGCATAACCTATTAAGCAAAATCAAGTGTGCAAGACTAATACCAAATCAATTACAGCCGCTAATGTGTGAAATAACCAGCCAGCAGAAATATTTCAAGTTGTACACAGTGTTCATCACAGGTAATAATAACCTCTTAGCCAGAGTATCAGAAATTAAATCAGCCGGTAAGGTTCAAGGGAGAACTTAATAGAACATATATTAAAACTTCCCAAGGGGTCTTGTAGTCTATTGAAATGGAATTTGGGTTACTGATGTACTTGGTATTAGCTTTCAAAATACCCAGTTTCTTATCGCTCCCTAAAGACTTAGGTCTTGACTCACATGAACAGTCCTATTGAATTCGACAGGGCTACTTACTTGAGTAAGGGTTACTCGTATGGCTAAAGGTTGTAGGACTGGAGTCTATATTAAAAATGCTCATATTGTTAGATCATTTATTTACAACAGGGGGGTCATAGATGAAATAATAAAAGTCCTGGAGTTATAAAAACAGTCATAGGCTGCTATAACATGCACTGTAAATCCTGCAGTGTCACTTCTGAGATAATGAATATGATTTACAATTACTCCCAGTCTAATTGTTCTAAACCATGTGACATGGTACCTCAGCATCATGGAGGAGGAAGGAGACTGACTCAAATGTAGAGGGCACAAGAACCAGACCTGGGGTTGGCCAAAGGCGTAGATTAGTATAAGCAGCTTGAGAAAGGCATGGGGAGACTAGGACTAGAAGTTGTTGGCAGGAAGTAGTCTGGGACTGGAACTGGCTGAGCAAAGTGACTGGGAGCTCAGTGGGAAGGGAGTCTGGGGGAGTAACTGTGAGAGTAAAAATGCTGGTCAATGAGTCTGGGGCAAGTAGCAAGGTGGGGGTGGGGACTGGGACTCAGATGTAGAGTCCTGAGGAAGAAATTGGGTGTAGTAAGATGAGGCCCTGAAGCATAAACCCTTGTATCAGAGGCCCAGTATGAGGCCTAAGGCCTGAGCTAAAGTAATGGTCAAAACTTTGCTAACATAAAGCAAAGTTAAGCTGTAAGCCAAAGGCAGGCCCTGCTCACAGAAGTTGGCAAGGAAAGGGCTGACGTTGCAAAAGTACACAAACCTAAAAGGTACCAGAACACTTGTACATTCCACACAGATAACAAGGAACAGGCTGGCCCATCCTAAAGACAGGGGCAAAAGGGCAATATGATGGATAGAGTTGTTTTGTTCGAACCAACATGTACAAGGTGGGAGATGGCACTTTACTGCGTAGAGGGGTTGTACCTTGTTACGTAGAAAGGTTGCACCTCAATACGTCAGGAGTGATGTGTAACTTGTTTGGGACATATTTTATGTCCCAAAAGGTGGCATTATTTATGTTAATATTTACATATAAAACTCTCATAATATCACACATGTGAATTTGCATATGTATTCACACATGTACGTTTCAAATTTGTTCTCTCCAAAGTTGATTGCTTGTTTGTTCATGGAAAGCAAACACAATGAGTTGTGAGCATCACTTAAGTGAATTTGTTAATATTCATAGAAAGGTTTTTTTGACAGTATTTAATACTGTTTAATGCAGTCCAGGTAAAAGGGAAGCAGAGACACCTCTTTTTTTTAAATAAAATTTTATGAGCGCTTTATTGTGCATCAGGAATGCTCAACAAAGGGCACAAAGAAAACATTTTGCTTCACACTTCACCTTTATCATGTAAAATTGAAGAGCCTCCCCCTGCCCAACACTTTAACCATACTCATCTAGCAAGACTACAATGCTGCAATGTTGTATAGTTAGCCATGTGTATAGTTAATAATACAATCTCTGAACTGCACCATGTCTGTTGCTTGAATTGTTCCTATCTAAATGCTTGAGCCTTTCACATATTCACATAATGTCTAAAGTTGGGCTCTGTAAAGAGATCTTCTCTCTGTTTTCCTTTTGAATAGGAACTTTTAACATTTTGGAACAAGAATGACATACCTTCTTTCTTCTGATCCGATATTCAGCCTGTGTTAGAAAAGGCATTTCATGAATCCTAACGTCTGGCTTTTACTTAAGGTTAAAAAAAAGAGAATGCAGTTAGCCTTTAAATGAGAAATTACGTATTTTCCAAGAGCAACTAAAATGCACTTCCATACAGGCGGTAATAGCTTCAATTATTTGAGTCTCAAAGGCTTTCCAATAGCAAGGTAAATGGAGTTAGATATCAGAAAGTATAAAATAATCAGCAAGAAAACTGTCTGTAAAACCTTGAGTTTTACGAAAATATCAGCATTACAGGAAATAAAAATGTATGAGAGTTTGGATACATTATACGGAGATAAAGGTAGCAGGTATGATGCAGCCTAGTTTTAATGAAGTGGACAAGATTATAAAAAGATAATTACACACATTATTACAACAAAGTAATTTATACCTGAAATTATCTACACACCCTACAGCAAAATGTAAGAGTGGCTGTACTATTGAAATCACTTTGAAAATGAAGGTGTCTCCTGAATGATCATTACCACCTTCTCCCTTTTAGAGTAGGAGTTTCTAGCTGATGGTGAGGAGTTTTAACAGCCATTGGGACCTCATCCTGTAGTTAGTTAGAATTAATGTAGAAGTCAATTGGAGTTCTCTGTGTGGAGTGGCAGAAGAATTTTTTCTTAATAATTGCTCCATTTTGGGCAAACACAAGACCTAGATTTACAATCTAGGAATAAATGAGTGTAACTCCCATTGGACACACTAGGGCAGCAACATGAACACTGGTGTTAATTGAACATTGGGTGTAAGTAGTAAAGTACTGTAGTTTGCACCAATTTGTCATCCAATGAGAGTATAGTATGAGGGTAATTTCCACACAAAGAGGAGAAAATGGGTAGGTATAACAGGAGCAAGGGCATCCTCTGTCTCTCATGCTCCTGTCAGTAGTTTTTCCTGCTAGACCTTTTCATTTTGTCATCTCAGCATATGAATTATACTCAATCTGCACACTCACTGAATGACCAATCAGTAGAAGTTATTTAAGCCTTTCAGCCACATTTTCAAAACAGTTGTTTATTTTATGTATGGATTATGCCCATTTTCTGACCACCTAACCCCACTGTTTAGGCCACTGCAGAACTTGACCGAATGTGCTTGCTTTCTGGAGTGTATATTCCAAAGGAGAAGAGTAGTCTAGTGGTCAGAACATGGGAGTGGATGGCAGGAATCAGGGATTAAAGTCCTGGCTTTACCACTGATTTGCTGTCAGTTTATCTCTAGAGCGCCACGTCTCCTTTACCAACTGAAATGTAGAAACGGTCAAAAAACGGTCCAAACAACAATACACCTTTGTCTTCATCTTTACTGGATAACAAAAATTACAGCTATCTACTCTTTTCCTTATTCAATACCTGTTAGTGTAGATTCTCTTGAACACTACACCCCCAATCCCTCCTTTATTTACACCAGTGTAAATAAGAAATATCTCCACTGAAGTCCACTGGTGTAAAAACAGAGTATGTGAGTAGGAAAATTAGCCCCCCCCCCCCAATGTTCATTTTATCCTTGGCTTAGCTTTCAGTTCAGTGTAAGATGTTGTAGGTGCCATGAAAAGAAAATACATGCCCAGTGCTCTTACGTTTCCAAAGAACAAAAAAATAGCAGCAAAACTATAGATTTCTCTTTCCCTGTTTCTTTGTGGTTTAGCATTTTTGTGAAACAAATACAGTGCTGTAGAAAGAAATGAAGGGAAAAGCTATGCAGGGAGCACACAAACAGTGCCACGCAATCGGTACTGACCTCAGAAATTTGGTGTGCCCTATTTACACCGACAAACAATTGCTGAGGCATAAAACAACCCAATCACGCATAAAAGTTCAGAAATGTCAAGAGCCCCGACGGTGGTCCTGTACCTGGAAAAAGACTGTTCAGCTCCATGGTTCCTTTTGGATGTAACCCAGTATATAGACAGCCCTGCAGCCTTAAAATCCCACCAGAGATGGTTCTTGTTTTTGGGGGTGAATTCCACTGAGCAATGGGGCACTGTTAAAAAAAGGCATTGCCTTTCTGCAGGATTTTCCAATTCCAGATTTGTAACCTCCATATCCTAAAAATGAACAGCTCGATATTGAGGGCACTTCCAACAGGGAGCCTGGTGTCTTATATCAGTGGTTCTCAATTTTTATCTTTCTGAGGCCCCCCAAAATGCTACAAAAATTCCTCAGCACACCTGTGCCACAACAACTGTTTTTCTCCCTATCCAGTAGATTAAAAGCCAGGGGTGGCATTAGGGAGTAGCAAGCCAGGCAATGGCCCAGGGCCTGATGCCACAGGTGGCCCTGCAAAGCTAAGTTGCTCAGGCTTCGGCTTTAGCCCTAGGCGGTGGGGCTCAGGCTTTGGTTTTCTGCCCTGGGCCCCAGCGAGTCTAACACTGGCCCTGCTTTCTGTTTTATTTTGGCAGACCCCCTGAAACCTGCTTGCAGCCCCCCCTCCCAGGGGCCCCTGGACCCCTGGCTGAAAACTGCTGTCGTATATGGCCACTTTAAAATATCCTCCAGGACAGGTTTGTTCAACTTAAGTTAAAGATCATCTTCAATTAATAAACAGATTTTTGTTGCTCCCTAAGGTGATGGTTTAAGATAGACCTTTATTTGAAATCATTTCTCATCTCTCTAAATGATTGTTGCTTCTTCATTCTCTCCATCAAGTACTCCTCCCCTTAGGCAGACAACTCCAAGTTTTGAAGACTCTAAGGAAGCAACCTCTTCCAAACATAGCCTCTGATCCTCTAAGCTGCTGCATGATCTCACTGAAGTATACGGGGCCTAGTGCATGGAGCATTTTACAGAATCAACAATGGCCTCTTCAAACTCATTCAAAATGTTTTGAATTTATTTAAAATATTTTAAATACAATTTTCCAAAGCCTTAAAAAATCCCGATGAAACTGTAACCCTGTGGAGATCAAGTGGCAAAGAAGTTTGATGGAAGTTTTAAAACCTCAGTTTTTACTTCTCAATCTTTTATTTGTTTAATAAAAGTTAGGCACCTTTAAGAAGACATGCAAGTAGAGAAACTGAGGCCAAGGGGCTGAGTTACCCATTCAAGGCAATTGATGGAATCGGTACCAGGATTAGAACCCAGGAGTTCCTAGCTACCATTCCCATGTTCCATTCATAAGACACTTCTTTCCATGTATTTATCCTTTGACCTTCACTTGATTCCAGAGCACTGTTCCTCAAAGGACCCGATCCTGAAATGATATACATGTGGGGAGATCCTTACACTCATATGGAGCCTCGTTGGTTTTAATGGGGCTCTGATCTGATCACACGATAGTTCCCTTTAACTAAAAAGTAGTTCATTGTAAACTGTGATTTTTGCTAATGGAAAACTAGTAAATTGGGCAAATGAGTTTGTTTTTCCAATGTTTTTTCACTCACAACAGTCAAATTTCAAGGGTATTAGAGATTGTGATAAGCATTCCTAAGGCACACAACTCTGTAGTATCTTGGTATCAAAACAGCATCAAAACCGAATACTGTGGCTTTGCTTTTTGTGCAAAATGCTCACGTATTTCTAGGGTAAGAACTGATAAATCTTGCCCTGAATTGCACAAAATAGGATGATATAACATAACGCAGGTTGTGCATTTATATTGATTTTATTCTTTCGGTGTTCCCTCTCTAACATTTTTCACTTCTGAGGAACCAAAGTGTCTGAGTTGGTATTGGCTATTGTATAAAAATGAAACCCAGGCAAACTAGAAGAAAAAATAAAAGGCACTGAACAAAACCAGTTGATGTGATTTGCTCCCTTTCTCCTAACCATAACAATAAATCTGGGTACCAAAAATTGCACTTCCCATATTGCACCTTGTAGTTGTTGACTTGGGTTGTGTATAAGCTCAAAGTTTACTCCCACCATAGCTAGTGCATACCATATTTCATAGCAATTGTCAAATGGTAAACTACAGCTATGGAAAACTTTTACATGGAAAACTTTAACAATGAAACTTAGATGAAAGCTGAAAGGTTACTTTCTTCTCTCCCTTTCTATAAAAGATTCTTTTACTTGTTGCCATACACGAACCTCAGTGTGTGATTATACTGCTCAGTAATAATATCAGAAAATGGTTCTTCCGTATGTCTTGGCCAATTTTAATTAAAGCAATAAGAAGAAATGAAGGGACATGCATTACGTGCATGAGAAACACAATGTACTGTAAAGGGAATAAAAAGGAATGAAACTATAGAAAGATGAGTGTAAAAAAGTAGGAAGTCAACATTGGCAATGAAAAAAGATTGCAGAGCAAGTAATAAAAACAATAAAATCTCCTTCTGATATAAAAAGTGGAATAAGTTGACAAGGGAAGACATTGGACCGCAGCAGGATATTTGAGGAAACTTAATATCGCTGCAAAATTAAATGAGGTCCCTTCAATGTTTGTGAGAGGGACTAGAGTTGGGATGCTAGAAATAATGAGTGCACTTAGATTTTTCAGAAGGCATTGACTTAACATCATCAGGTTAATGTTAATGAAAGTTATACATACACCAGGTGAGACCTGGGTGTACCGTGAGACCAGAGAGGAAAGAACCAATCAAGGAATGCGGCAGCTCAAAGTACTCAAAGGTATTACCTTTCCCATACACTCCGGCAACACCCAGATGACAGTGCAGCCCTTTTTAGGATTGCACTGCTCTCCCTTTGTAAGGGAAGGGGCTAGAAAAGGTGCTTCAAACATTGCCTGCCCATATTAAATCTGGCGATCTTACCGCAGCTAGTGGATCATCCTCAATGCAGTTGAAAACCAAAGATAACTAAAGATAGCTGCTTGGAACATCAGGACTATGATAGACAAAGTTGATACTTCTTGATCTGAAAGAAGAACTGCTCTCCTTTCAAAACAGCTAGCCGGGTATGACATTGACATTGCAGCGCTCAGTGAAACTGATTGGCAGACAAGGGCATTATACAGAACCAGCTAGGGGTTACACCTTCTTTTGGAAGGGAAAAGAACCACACGAAGATAGAATCCATGGAGTGGGAATTGCCATCAAGGCCAAACTCTTGTAATGTCTTGAAGACTTTCCAATAGGTATTAACGAAAGACTCAAGAAACTCCAGTTACCACTAAATAGGTCGCGATTTGCTACCATCATCAGTGCATATACACTCACCTTAACAAGCCCTGGTGGTGCTAAGGAACTTTCCGATCTCAACTTTCTCATCAAGTCAAAACCAAAAAGTGACAAACTCATCATCCTAAGACATTTCAATACAACAGTAGGTAAAGATAATAACAACTGGCAAGGTGTCATTGGGGAAAATGGCATTGGAAAAATGAAAGAAAATGGTATCCTCCTCCTAAGCAAGTGTGGAGAACATAGCCTGACAATTCCAAATACCATCTTCAGACATGCAGACAAATATAAAACTATATGGATGCACTCCAGATCCAAACAATGGTGCATGCGTGCGCACACACGCACACACACACACACGGATAAACTATGAATTAAACCCTTTGCACTGGCTTGGTCTTTTCTACACATGTTTCAGAGTAGCAGCCGTGTTAGTCTGTGTCAGCAAAAAGAACAAGAGTACTTGTGGCACCTTAGAGACTAACAAATTTATTTCAGCATAAGCTTTCATGGGCTACAGTCCCTTTGTTAGTCTCTAAGGTTCCACAAGTACTCCTGTTCTTTTTTCTACACATGGACTCCCTCAGATCTAACTATTCCCACCGTATCAATGTATAAAGAACTCTAGGTTGGTGTAATTTACACACTAAGGAGACAAAAGAAGGTGTGAGCTACATTAGCCTCCATCTTACTTTAACTCACATCTTCTTGCAACTAAGTCTTACCCACGTCAGTAGCATAGTAGTAAGTAGGCATAAGGAAGTCAGACTGTAAGGGAATCTAAGGGCGTGATATAACTCTCATTGAAGTTAATGGGAGTCTTTCCAGACTTCAGCGGGAGTTGGATCAGGCCCTGTGCTAGTGTGAAGAAGTTAACCCACTTCTGAATCTAGCCCAGAGACTTTTTTGTATGGGGTGCAGGGATTAACTACATAAGCAAACACTCAATAAGAGGAGCTATAGAATAAGGGCATGATCCAAAGCCCATTGATACCCAAGGGAGAATTTGGCTATTTAGAATGACCACTTATTATGCAGCTGGAAATTAAAATTGCTAAGATATATTTTAGAGCTGCTAAGAAGTGTCCAGCGCAGCTGTTCTCAGCCTTGGGGATATGGTTTCAAGGCGGGCCATGCAGCTGCTTTCTACAGGGTCACAAATTTTTCTACAGATTCTAAGCTTTCATTTTAAAGGAAATTTACTTTTAGCTCTTCTGGATGTGAAGATAATCTTCTGAAAATAAATAGCTGAAGCAATTGGGTTTATTGAATATGCAGCAGTAGGGAATACCTAATTCCTGATGCGTTCAATAAAGATGTATAAATTATGCTCTTTTGATATATGTCATAAATGTGAAATGATCAAATCTGTCTGTATTTATAAAAGCCAAATTTGGCAAGATCAGCTTAAAAATCCCAACAAATTATTGGGTGTTATGGTGGCTTGTTTCTGGTTGAAAAAGCATAGAGGACTCTGAATGATGGGTCTCTGGGATTTGGAGTGAGGGGATAAAAAATAGGGATGATTTGTGGATTATGGCTGTAAAGCGATTATGGACCTCTGAGTAGGGATCAGTTAATGGTTTCGATTCTTTAGATGACTTGGCTAATGATACTGAAATTAAGATTGGTGAGGGTAAAACTTGCAGAGTGGAGAGAAACTTGGATAGCACTGTGAGAGGTGTATTAGAAATGGAGACGGATTAGGCAGACAGACATAGGGCAAATCTTATTTCTCCTTTAACAAGAAGCAGCATGAGCTCCCCACAGCACATGTTGTCAAACCCAGGCGGTTCATAGGGGACATGGATGCCTAAACATGCCTTCAAGATGTCCGACCATACCCAGCTACAGCTGCTGTTCTTATCATCCCTCAAGCCTAAAGCTGAAGAGGTAGAAATCCAGCCCAGCTGTAGGCTGAAAGGGCGTCATGTGCTTTTTCTCCACTCCTCACCCAAGGCCCATTGAAATCAATGGAAAGATTAAACCCGTGCTTCCACACAACATAAGGAAGCATTTTCCTATAAGGCCCTGAATGTACAAAGAGGTAAATTCCCTCTGCTTCTAGTGAAATCAGTAAGTAGAGCTGAATTTCAGAACAGTCATCCCCTTTTTTTGGTCCAGAAATTGAAATTTGGAAACTGTTGACCTGTCCTAATTCAGAACATTCATCACCTTATAGGATATAGGCCCCAAGTTTATAGGCAACAGAGATCTATGGAGAAAATGGGAAATCCTTCAGATGAATCCAAGTAAAACTCTTAACACTTAAAAAGGAAAAGGCTACTTTAGAGCAGTGGTTCTCAAAGCCGGTCCACCGCTTGTTCAGAGACAGCCCCCTGGCGGGCTGGGCCGGTTTGTATACTGCCGTGTCCACAGATTCGCCCATCACGGCTCCCACTGGCCGCGGTTCACCGCTCCAGGCCAATGGGGGCTGCGGGAAGCGGTGCGTGCCGAGGGATGTGCTGGCCACCCTTCCTGCAGCCTCCATTGGCCTGGAGTAGCAAACCGCGGACCAGCTTTGAGAACCACCTAGTGGGTCCAGTATAAAATGGGAACAAGACGTGTTTAGGCAAAGAATCATATAAATGTAGGCCTGGAAGGGACCACAAAAAATCA
This sequence comes from Macrochelys suwanniensis, assembly GCA_033296515.1. Classification (NCBI taxonomy): domain Eukaryota; kingdom Metazoa; phylum Chordata; order Testudines; family Chelydridae; genus Macrochelys; species Macrochelys suwanniensis. The sequence goes on from CM065783.1 coordinate 12,266,329, forward strand.
TCAAGACCAGCCCTCTGAGCTGAGGCAGATGGGGAGTGATGGGGATTCCAAGACCTCCTTGGGAAGCCTATTCCAGAACTTAACAACAGTATTTTTATATTTGGAAAGTTTTTCCTAAATCTCCTTTGCTGCAAATTAAGTCCATAACTACTTCTTCTATCATCGGTAGACATGGAAAACAATTTATCACCATGCTCTTTTTAACAGCCCTTAACATATTTGAAGACTGTTATCAGGTTCTGCATCAGTCTTATTCTGAAGATGAAACATGACCCTTTTTTTAACCTTTCCTCATAGGTCAGGTTTTCTAAAACTTTTCTCATTTTTGGTGGTTTCTTGTGGACTCTCTCCAATTTATCCACATCTTTCTTAAAGTGTGGCACCCAAAATTGCACACAATACTCCAGCTGAGGCCTCACCAGTGCCAAGTAAAGTGGGACAATTGCCTCCTGTGTCCTACATACAACGCTCCTGTTAATACAATCCAGAATGATATTAGCCTTTTTTGCAACTGCATCCCATTGTTGACTCTCATACAATTATGATCCACTATTGCCCCCATAACCTTTTCAATAGTAATACCGCTTAGCCTGTTATTCCCCATTTTGTAGTTGTACATTTGATTTTTCCTTTCTAAGTAAAGTACTTTACATTTGTTTTTATTTAATTTCATCTTGTCGATTTCAAACCAATTCTCCACTTTATCAAGGCCGTTTCACATTCTAATCCTGTCCTCCAAAGTACTAGCAACCCCTTCCAGTTTGGTGTCATCTACAGATTTTATAAGCATACTCTCCACTCCATTATACAAGTAATTAGTGGAAATTTTGACTAGTATCATACCCAGGACAGATTCCTGCAGGACCCCACTAGATATGCCCTCCCAGTTTGACAGCAAACCATTGAGAACTACTCTTTGAGTGTGATCTTTCAACCAATTGTGCATCTACCTGGTAGTAATTTCAACTAGACCCCATTTCCCTAATTTGCTTATGAACTACCACATAGAGAGAAAGGAACATATGGGCTCGGAGCCACTGCTTGTGTCAGTTATTGTGGTTCCATTGACTATGGTGCACAGACTTCAGTGAAGCGATGCAGACTTACATGAGCTGAGGATCTGGCACAATAGTGCTAAACTGAGCTGGTGAAACAAGACGAATGAACTGAAAAGAAATCTAATGAGACTTTTAGAGAAACGTATGTGGAGTAATGAGACAAACGGCTCTGAGGAAAGTAAAAGGGGACAAACCTGATAGAAAAAAGGGGCCTCTCCCTGCTCTATGGATTTTCTAAGAATAAAGATATTTAAAGAATAAAATTATTGCAAATCTCTCCCTACAGTTACTGTAGTTATAATGAAACCCATTAAAATGAATATTTGATAAATGAATAAATGAATAAAAATGAAGAGAATAAATGAATGATAAATGAATATAAATACTAAATGGTGAAAATTAAATTAATAATTCTCTTAAATGAATAAATCCACTGTGCTGCCATTTGTTAGTGCTCCATGCAGATTAAATCCTTCTCAAAAGGTAGCTTAAAAGGAATTTACAATGCACCAAGAGACTATATGTGCTCCAGGTTAGCAGGGTAATGGAAAGCAAACATTTCTGATGTTTACTCATTGCTGCAACCCTTTGATGCACACCAAAACAACAACAGTTTAACGACTGGATAGGTTTTATGGATACTGTATGCTGCAGAAGAAGCAGTATCTGCACTTGTGTACACTGTTCATCACTCTTACAGTGACTGTTCACAGCTTGCTCTACTATTACTTATTAAGTATCAACATGCTTGGCTTGTAGGAGATACAGACATCAAGAGGGCTCTTGTTTCAGAGAGATTACAATCCAGAAGATAAACATAGAAAGACAAGACACAGACAGAGCCAACCAAATAACTGATTTTTTCACTTTTCACTTTCTGAAAAAGAAAAGTGGATGAGTTTGAACCAAAATTGATTTTTTTTCTCATTTTTTCCCTTCACCAAGAAGAAAAATTGAAAATAAATTCTTTGGGTTGAATGAAACATTTTGTTCTACCTAAAATGTTTTTTTGGGGGGAGGGGGAGGGTCATTTTGGTGTAGTTTTGGATGGTTTTTACCTGTTTAATAATTGTAGCTAAATTCCAAAATGAAACAATTTCAAAATGAAAAGTCAAAATCTTTAGTTCCAAAATGGTCAAAACAAGCTGTTTTGATTATATAGATATATTGGCCAAAACTATTAGCTAAATTCAACCTCAATTCACAAATAGCTTCAGAGCCCTGAAAAATGTTTTTACAGTGAAATTACTTGAAAATATTTGCCCAGCTCTAGATACAATGGAAGGAAGGTGGACTGGGATCGGGACATGAATTGGTGCAGAGAAGGCTCTTTGGAAGAAGGGAACCAAGTGATGCTGCTATTGATAGGGAGCAAAGATGGCCAGGAGAAGAACTGCACTAGGGACCTTTTAGCATGCAATAACAGGGTCCACATGACAGTGGACTGGAGTGCTGGAGCACTGTAGCTTAACAGTTCATCTAGACAAGCCCTTTGAATGTTGTTAACCTCCACAGGGCTGAGTCTTGCAGTCCTTATTCAGCCCAATCTCCCACTGAGTCTAACAGAAGTATGTCTTCAGTAAAGCCTGCAGAATCAGGCCTGGAACTTGGACCTTTGTCCCCATCACCACTGTCATTTCATCTGTGTTATCCCTTGTTAATAATCACATGAGAAGTGCCTCTTTATTCACCTTTTAAAATATTTCTCATGCAATCTTTCTGTCAGGAGCCAATGGCAGCAAAAAGGATCGGGTTCAGTCTGTCGATGGGTCCTTTACTAAAATAAATAAAATTATGGCTCAAGCCCCTACCCCAAGGAGCTGTACTCTTATTTCTGGCTATGAAAGTGGAAATAAAACCTCCCTACTTATCTTTGCAGGAGGTTTTCTCCCCTCTCCCAAACAGGCAGAGTCCTTTGGGAACACGGAACACAAGGTAACTTTTATAGTGAGGAAAGAGAGAAAATGGCTGAAAGGCAGATGGAAAACCAGTGTGACTCTTTGCAGAGGTACCCGGGGTTGTGAGGCACTTTGCTACCACCTGGCCTTAGCATGAGAGAGTCTTCTCTGTGCCTGGTGTGCATCAGCTCTCTGACTCCTACCCACCCTCTGGAAACATAAGCACTACTTTCCAGGCCTCCACAGGCCTAGCTGTCTGTACAAGTTAGTGATAGGCACACGCCAACCTGTGAATCCTCCGAGCATCCCTCTGGAGTGTTCAGCCGCTGTTCCAGCGAACACCCCAGATCTCACAGATCCTCTACTCCCAGAGGAATAGTACACACCAGCTTGCAAGATTCCACTCCCATTTAATACACAGCACTTAGATATATTTATAGTGAAAACAAGGATAGATTTCTTATAAAAGAAAAGAGATTCAAATGATAGCAAGCAAGAATATTGGAAACAAATGGTTACATATAAAACAAAATCATAGCACACTTTCTAAATCCTAAACTCAATTCACAAGGCATTCTCCTATCTCTTACAAGAGAGCTTACCCCAAGTCCTTTTCTCTGCATTTTCAACCAGGTTGACTGAGCTCCCCTTTTCGTAAGAACAAGCCTGCTAGCAGCATGTCCTCACAGATTCAAGGGTGCCAAGGTGTTTCTCTGCACCCTTAGATACATCAGACTAGATCTTTCATGTTCACCTGAAAATAGGGTCTATATCCCCCCACTTCTTACCTACCCTGCCACACTGTTTACCTCTTCCTATTAATTTCCTTCTGAAGTCTCTGCAAGCTCTGCATTAACATTTGACTCAGTACCCAAACAGACTTCTATTGTAAGAAATAAAATACACAATAGTCCACCAGGGAGATAAGTGTCTCCCACCTCCTGTCTGGAAAAAGTTTGTTTCAAGATGCATTACCTTGGAGTGACCTGCCTTTTACTACATGCCCTAAAGAACATCATTTCCAGCAGATACACATAACTTCTTATGTATTTTCTCCACATACATTGCACAATGATGATGATCAGTTTGACACAGGCTTTCAGACCTTTTGGTAAACCCAGGGGATCCCTGTGAATCCTTGTGCCCTCTGCCAGTTGTTATTCAGAGGTTCTTTGGTCACAACCAGTAAGTATATTTGCATATAAGAAATCGAGTAACCCAAATGAATACATTGGGAGTTTGGTCAACTTCCCAGTCACAAATAACAATCATCATTGTTATAGAGGTCCAGAACTCTGTCTCACCACAAACCAGACCCCTCTAAAACCCCACTCACAGTCAAGTTAGTCTCAAGGTAGCCAAGGGTGTCTGGGAATCGGTCTCCTCCACTTTTCCATTTCAGTTCTGAGAGAACTGCTCCCTCCGGTACTGCTCCAATGTGAAGCTATCTGTTCCAGTTAGGCGATTTCAGCTCTCCTCCCATTATCCAGGTGGACCAGGGTGCTGGGAAATCAGCTAATTACTGTAGTTTCCACTGACCCAGTCCCCACTCTGCTTTGCAGAGTCAGCTCTCCCCTGCTACCATGTCTTCAGTCAGGTCTTGTCATGGAGTCCCCTCTACTCTGTGCTGCTTTTCAAACTTGGTCTCACTCTGGAGTCAGCCCTGCTTCAATGGTGACCGCTTTGGTTTGGTCTAGTTCTGGATTTTCTTTTACAGAATTTCCAGGTTGGGATCCCACAGCAGAACAAAAACCCCGGACAGAGTCCCTGATGCCCAGAATAGATTACATCTTTTCCACAATACAACATTTTTTTCTTCCTTTGCTAAGGCCATGCTTTGTTACCTACCCAAAGTCATTACTTGTACAGTCAGGATGACCCCTCTCCCAGAGCATATCATGAATAATCCCTATGCCCTTTCATGAATACAATACTGATGATACTCGATTACCATATTTACACTTCAAAACATAGACATAGTCCAACCCACACAACAAAACTCAGTAGATGGGAATTATGGGTAAACAACCTTATAATTCATGTAAATGAAGCTAGCCAGAACTGGCTTTTCCCCTTTTCCCAATAGAGGGAGAAAAGAGCTCCAACTCTCAAGGTCTACTATCTCTGGTGCTTACCCTAATGTTATTAGTATAAAAAAACCAGCTACCAGTTAAATGGGCACAGTGTTCGCCAGCTGGGTGGCTCACAATCCATTAAACGTGGCAGGCTGCACTCTGCTAGCCCTGCTTCTGCTCTCTAAACCTCAGTGGAGCTATGCACAGTAAGCAGGATTTGGCTTTGTGAAATGAATCACATATATTCCTGGGAAAATTACAGACACAAATTTGCACCAGATTGCATATGATAATACCCATCAGCACAATTGTGAGTATTCCCTTTGGTCTTACAGTTACAGTTTTCTTTGGTTAGTGTATCTTCAAAAACGTGCATATGCAGTAGCATATAGAATGCATTTTAATATTTTTAGTGCTGTTTGAATTACATTGGACAGCATATTTCATTACCTCTTATATTGCTTTAGTTACAGTGCTCTGACAAGTTCAAAGCCTGTTATCTCCCTCATCCACTTACAAAGTTAAAGTTAAAGACTGATTAGCAGAATGTACAAAGCTCCGTGTGCTATTATTTACTCATTAAATGCCAAAGAGCCATTTCATGCTCTTCATTCCTTTTTATAGCTATCGACTGAAACCCTGCATCAGTATCAATTAGAGGGATTTGAAATGGTGAGAGTGATGGAGAAATGGAGAATGAGATTTCATGATCACAACAAGCTATAAATACTGTCATCCTTATTGTTGTAAAGCCCCCTAATCTTTATTTAGTGCTTAATTTTTTGCTGAAAATCTGTTCTAGATTCATTTAATTTTAAGAATGTGTCCTTTTTCGTTAGTTACAAGGGATTATTTTTTAAAGTAAAGCTATATATTATGCGGCATGAAGTATAAAAGCAGTTGTCATGGAGATGTTGGCAATGTAGGAAACTATATGCTGTCTTCTTTGGAAACTGTAGAGCATATCTGTTTTCACGTACAGGTTTTTGAAGGTTTGGGGATATCACCTGGACATTTCAGTGGAACATTCCTGAGCATTATGTTATAACAGTGATGAAGCAAATTCAACTTCAGTGGGACATACCTGGATATGTCCTTTGAGCATTTCAATAGTACTCAAAGATAATAGTGAGTACAGCTGGCTGAAAGTTTCGTTCCTTTAGAAAATGCCATTTTTCAAAATGTGCCATTGGGAAGGTTGACCATTGGAAGGTTTTTTGGCCTGGGGTGGAGTTTCTCAAAGAGAAAGAGCCTGAGAGAGAGAGAGAAAGAAACCCACCTCCTCAGAGCAGCCAATAGCCCAGTGGTTAGAACACTAATCTGGGATGTGGGAGACTCCTTGGGTTTTTGTGAAGCATTTGGGAAGGTCTTCATTTCATTCCACTTCGGAACAAAAACAAATTCCAAAAACCTCAAAAATGTTGGCAAAACAGAATTGGTTGTTTTCCAGGAACCTGTAGTATGGAAGAGACAAATTCAACTGTTCTATGACTCTCTTAACTTGTCTGTCAAACAAAGTTTGCCATGATCTCAGCAGAAATGGAATCAATAAGATTGAGAGATCATCATCTATTTCTTTCTTATGTGATTATGTCACCCTTAATACACAAGTTATTCAGCTGCACACCACTAGGGCAGGAAAGCAGTTCTTTAAAATGAGTCAGTCCTTGAAATCTGACAGTTTATGGGTCATTTATCCCTGTAGGATATGAGGGTGTATGTCACTGAACAGGCCATAGAACTGAAAGTCAGGAGGCGTGGAGTCTAATTCCAGTTCTCGCTCTCTGGTTTGCGGCATAACCTTGAGAAGTTAACTTCTCTGTTCTTCAGTTTCTCGAGACATAAGATGAGGGTAATTACACTTAGCCATCTTTGCAGCAAGCTTTAGAGATCTATAGACTAAAAGCACTATGTAACTGCTACATTTTTATTTTTTTTACTACTAGCTGGGTAGCATTTCAAAGTCTAATATTCACCCATCTCTATTAATAAAGTGTATTTTCGTAAAATGTGATACTTAAATAACCGGTACATGTTGAGCCCACTCTTCTGACCTTAATGGTTAATTTGCAAATACATTTACTTGAATTCTGGCGAACAGAAAGGCCTTGTTTTGAAGATGAGTGATTTCTCGAGCAAAGCTTGCATTACTACAGTATCATATAAGAGTGAAGTGTCATTATTCTGTCTTTTATGTATTGTAGGTAGTAGATATTGGATTTTCTGACAGAGAAAATACTATGATGCTGAAAACTACCAAGTAGGTTGTGTATTAAGCATCAGTTCGCTACTTTATATTTTTATAAATATATAGAAAAACACAAAGCTTTTGCAGACAAAACTTAAGGGACCAGTTCGTGAAAAAAAGTTATGCCCCATTTACTCTGGCCTCTTATGTACTGTATTTTTTATTAACTTAATTATTTTTATATGCAGGAGGCCATCTCGCTAATGTGCACCCCAGAAGGGCTCACATCAGAATGGGGAAGGAGTGAGCCAAAAGGACCATTAGCAGCTCCCATACAGAAAATGAATTCCTAAAAACACAGGGTTGTTTTTCCTTTTTTTTGTTGTGTTTCTTATTCTAAACAAATCACAAACAAAATGTTTAAAAAATAGATTTCATCTTTTTGTGGTTGCTTTTTAAGGTCTAGTGTGTGGATTTGGGCACAGCCCTGAGCAAGGGTAGTCTGTAATTTGCACCGTCGAAGGATTTTTCTCCCGCTTCCTCTTTGCTTCTGATGTGGAGTAACTTCCTGCTGGCTTATACCAGCAGCAAATTACACCACCACTCAGATCTGGTCAGGTGCATTGGCCAGCAAGGAGGTGAGATTAGGGTGACCAGATAGCAAGTGTGAAAAATCGGGATGGAAGGGCAGGGGTGGTAATAGTGGCCTATATAAGACAAAGCCCCTAATATTGGGAGAGTCCCTATAATATTGGGACATCTGGTCATCCTAGGTCGGATAGAACAAAGGCTTCATTCCACTTCACATATCTGCTCCAGCGTGAAAATAAGCAGATGCACTTTGCCCTCTTTAGGGTGTCTCCACACTAGGAAAGGAGGTATGGTCTTACCTTGTGATATTGTGTAACTAACATGAGGTGAAAACCTAATGAGGACAAGGCAGTTTGTCGTTTTCACGTCTTAGCAGATCTAGGAAGGACCCCATGGTTTACCATGTATTAGCAGATCAAGGTAAACTCTGGGCTTACCCCTAGACCTGCAAAAGACATATAAAAACTACAGATTGCCTTGCTCGTACAAGGCTTTTACCTCATGTTAATTACCATGTATTAGCTAACATGAGGTAAGAACACATTTTCTACCCTAGTGAAGATAAGGCCTTTGTATGACTGTGCAGTCCAAATAATTATCTGACTCTGAATGTATCTTTACCTGTATCTTATTAGCTATACACCAAGCACACAATATAGGTGTTTGAGCAATAAAAAAGAAAACCATAATGAAAATCATATGTAACCATCTCTGTCTTACTTTGCTGATTTGCATTTCCTTTTAAAAAGGAAATCAAAGGAAATAGCTTGAAGTGAAAACAAAATTAAATATGGTGAGGATAATCCTGCAGTCTTTAGTCTGGCAAAACTCGCCATTGACAATGCTGAGTGAGGGAAGGACCACACATGTGGGCTTGTTTCAGTTCCGTAAGAAGATGCTGTTAATTTGCTGCATTCATCAACTGCTACTGGAAAGACTCAAACAATATTGTGAAAACTAAGCTGTTTTGTTTTCATTGGGCTCAAACGTAGATTGGAAAGGTAACTTGAGTTGAAAATTCTGAGTATTTTGACCACTTATTATTTACAGGATCCAGAAGGGTGCTGAGAGTGAATGACGACGTGACGTTTCCTGTACTTAATTGTAAGGTGAAGGGTGTGTTCATAAAGAATTGCACGGGGTGTTCAGTGTTGGTGGGAGCATGGTCTAGTGGTTAGTGGGCAGGACTGGACATTAAGATACCTAAGTTCTAGTCCTGATTCTGACACTGACTGTGTGTGATCCTGAACAAATCGCTTATCCTCCCTAAGCTTTGGCCATCCAAAGCACCAAAGTTCTAAGCACCTCCATAGTAGTCTCAGTGTCCAAGGATTTCAGCAGGAGTTGTGAGCACTACACATATTGAAAGACTGGACTCCCCATGCCTCATTTTACCCATCTAAATCTATTACAGACTTCCCTATGTCACAAAGCTCTTTAGAGACTTAATCCATAGTTTATAAAAACAAATTTTGAGTGTCTTGAATGGAAAGTGCCATAGAATTGCAAGGTATAATATAATTGGGAAGTATATTAATCAATCAGAATTGCACAGGGTAGTGTAATATTTAAACATTAAGCTCATTAAAATATTGAGTTACAGTTGCACTATAAGAATATAAAATGAAACCTTGTCATATGCCTATGAGAGCAATGATTGATAATGAAGTCTCACACAGAGTAAGCACAGTGTATGAGGGACATTAACAACTATTAGAGCACCATGGGTAGTTTGGCCTGGCCCCACCTTCTCCTGGTAGAGTGAGGCTAAGGATATGGACATCAGTTGTCATGAGATCAAGTAATTGATTGAGACTAGTAATCCCAGTGCTGATCTGAATCAAATTCAGTGGAAATAGGAATTAGAAATTTAGAAGAGTATTGGGGCAAGACTGATCACTAAGGATGACTGTTAGCCTAAATCCTATAAGGCACAGTTTATTTCATATGCACATATTCACACAATAGATGATTGACTGAAAAGGTGCAAAAGTCATTTCTCCAAGTGAACATGAGGAGTGAGTTGTGTCGATTGGCTGTGTCGATTGTGGAGGAGGAAAACCAAAAGGTGCAAATTTCTGGAGTCATTAAAGTATTCATTAATCCTTCCCTGCATGTCAGAGTGCTATACTCTCGGGGTGAGAATGTGTTTGGCTGAAAACAAGCAATTAGTAAAATAGATTTGGCAGATGCATATTTGCAGATGCTCATGCAAGATGAATCATGACAGTTCCTAACACACACAAAAATATCTGTTCTGCTGTAATTGTTTCCCTTTAGGCTTTGCATCAGCTGTACATATATAGATATACACACACACACAGCTGTGATATGACTAAGGTAGCATTGTGTTCTGGGATGGACTTTGCAGAATTTTCCTCATTATGCACACAATCCTTTCCACACACACACAGCTTGTGTGTGGAAAGGATTGTGTGCATAATGAGGAAAATTCTGCAAAGTCCATCCCAGAACACAATGCTACCTTAGTCATATCCTGGTCACAGGAAAAAAAAAAAAAAAAGAACATTTTAAACACTTGGATAGGTTCTTCAGAAAGACTATGTGCTCTGGTGCCCACAATAATCCACATGAATTCTTCAAATTATCTGGGGATGACTTTTTTTCCCCACACAGATTTTCACCATGCTGAGCGAAATTCAACCCAAGGAGAGATCTCCATGGTCTGCTTACCCCAGAACTGAATGTGGCCTCTTCTATGGGTGTTAACTAGGATAAACCCATAGGATTAAATACTCAACACATGGCTAAGTTTCTGAAAATTCCTATGATAGCTGAGCAACACGGATCCTATTTTCTGTTTCTTTGAAATCTCTAGTGTGAACGGCATAAAAGGGCTTTTAAGCCATTACCCCGAGAGTTTTTTCTTTTGTGGTGGGCAAGGAGGTTCGCTGATCAAGTAGGAGTCCCCATTCACTATTCTTCATTTCCCCTAACTTTCAAAGGCTCTACATTAATTATTAGCAATGATTATTTGTATTGTGATAGTGCCCAAATGCTGCAGTTAGATTTTCAGATCAACCACCCTAGGCATTGTACAAACATTGAAGGAAGAGGATTGAGCCTGGTTCCCTCAGGGTGACTGGGAGGGTCTACAAAGTGGCATGTGGATTATGGCACACTGCTCCAGAACACTCCCTAGTGGTCAAGGAACAAGGGGTAGATGTTTGCTATTGCCCATTATATGCCCATTAGGAGGATTAACTAAAATTGGGGAAAGGAAATGGGACTGGGATCTGGCCAAGGGAATTTTGGAATCTTTATCTGAGCTGGGGCGAGGGGGGGAGTGAACAGGATTTTAAATGCTGTACTGATAACTAATAAGGAAGGGAGGTGGACAGCTGTGCCTGCAAATGGGAATGTTGACGAGGATTGTCTAGTATTGGCAATTAAGGGGAAAGAAGATTTCTTTAGAAATGGTCCCAAGTCATCTGCAGATAGAGGGCAGAATGACCAGCCAAGCCTGACCCAGACAAAGATGCAAATAGACTTCCCAAAAACCAAGGTACTGAAACCTCTGATGGAGTGGTGTTTGGATTGTTGCTTCAACTAACCAGAAGCAGCTTCATTTGTAGGAAGGCCTTGCATAAAGTAGGACAAAACTCCACTGTATAAAAATTAATACGTGGGCACCCTGTTACTTTCACTATCAATGCATTAAAAAGCCTTCTACACATTTGTTTTAAAAATCAAAGATGCAGCTTTTCTCAGCCAGCTAAGTGCTATGTCCACAACAGTGAAAGTCCATATTTTCATAAACAGAAAATACTACTGCACTTGACCCCTGGAGGCTGTGTGTAATGGCGTGTATGTCCCTCGCCGGCAAATAAAGGGCTAACAGGGAGACTAAGGGCCCAATTAGTCACCTGGAGGAGACACATAATTAAGGAGCAGACCAGCTGAGGAGAACCAGACTCAGGAATAAAGGAAAGACTGCAGGGCCAATGAGGGAGATTAGTACATCCACAAGAATATCCAATTTTGTAGTTGTCACGACAGCCAAACTAGTAGCAATTATGCTAGCGCTAAATTGGATCTGGGATGCTCATCCAGCAGCGGTGGTCATTTTTTCAGATTCAATCTCAGGCCTTATGATAATTAAACGAGTGTCTCAGTACACAGAAGTGATGTAATCAATGAAATCATATTTCTAGCAACAGAGCTAGTACAGAAGGGGATACCTGTAGCATTAGCTTGGATCCCAACACATATTAGGATAACAGGGAACAAAATGGTGGACAAATGAGCTAAAAACTCTGTAAGAAATGGAAAGGTTGACATGGAAGTGCCTTTGAGTACACAGGAATTCAAAAGTCTTGTACAGAAAAATGTAAAAGAGGAATGTCAAAAAAGTTGGATTAATGAAAAGAGAGGAAGAAGGTTTTTTGAATTGTGCCCTCGAGCTGAGGATAATGACATACGTCAGGGCCCAGATAGGAAAAATGAAGTGATTTTCTTTAGAGTACTAACAGGTCATTGTGGCTTAAAAATAAATCTCTTCTTGAATAAATAGACATAAAGATGGAAGATATGTGCTTTTTAAAGTGGAAGAAGCAATGCATCTCCTTTTATGGGTATCTAAAGGCTTTGAGAAAGCAAGGGAAAAGCTTTCTGAGGAATTAAAACATCTTAAGGTAACAAAAATTACATCATGTTATTTGTAAAAATGTTGGGGAACTGGAGTCATATTAGAAAGGTGTTGTTACATTACCTGAGGACACATGGCAGGGTGAGAGACCATAAACCACTAAGTATTTAGGAATTATAATTGGCTATAGACTATTCATTCAAGTCTTCTTGAGAAAAGAAAGAAAGAAAGAAAGAAAGAAAGAAAAATTGGAGAGCTGCGGTAGAGAGATGATACCCTGGGATTGGGCCTGAAAGAGAGAGCAGCAAAAGTGAAGGAGTTCTAGGCAGCTGCCAGAGAGGCTAGGAGATGCTTGGAGAAAGCTTCCTATCAACAGACTGGCAAAAGCTGCATGAGAGATCAAATTCCAGGGAGAGGGGACTGGAGAGCACATCTCCATGACAGATGCTTGCAAGCAAACAAAGGTCGGAAGCAACCCAGGGAGCCAGTGAGGGATCACAAGAAACAAGACCTTAGCTGCTTATCACATGGGCCCTGGGCTGGAACCCAAACAAGAGGGTGGTGTGAGCCTCAGGAAGGTGGCAAAGATTATTGATCCCAGACTGGGGCTGAAGGCTTGCTACGTGGTCACCAAGACCTCAGGTTTTCATTTGGACTTATTTGGTGACCCAAAAAGGGGACTGAACTGAAAGGTGCCCAGGCCAGAGGGCTAGGATATGGAAGACACAGATTGTAGCATAACTAGAATGGTGGGAATAGAGGGTGCTAGAGGCAAAGGACCCCTGCAATGCCATTACCTGATGCCAGAGGTGCTTTGGTGGCGTTACAGCATACACCCTGCAAATCACATTAAAAGCGTTGTATTTTGAAGAGTAAATCTTCACTCAATTAGACAACATTTGTTTTCGGTCACTGTGATGATGACTTTTATTTATATAATGATGGTAAGGACTGAACTTAAACCAGCAAAGCAAGAACATTCAAAATTATGACGGGGACTCCGTCTTTAATGCAAGCAGTTCTGCTTATATCCTGCAGCACCTAGAGCTTCAGCTCACTCAGTAGGTTTGGTATCACTTGTAATACAGCACAACATATTAAAAACTGAGTTAGAATCCTAACTTTTTCAATTTCCTACCTTGCATAAGTAGTTAAACCCTTAGAGTAACTTTAGTGAGGAGCTTCTATTAAATCAGTTTGTTTACTGAATAGTATACAACTCCCAGAAACCTGGATTTTGAGGGACAGGCCAAGATTCTGAGTTCTGAGTCCTGTCACTCCACATGGTACAATCAAATGCCTGAGAGGTCCACAACCATAAAGGTTCTCATGCTTATTGACAGAGGGGGAACTCAGTGGGGCAGATGAGGGTATGGAAAAGGACATGTTCTTCTCTTGCATCTGTGGGGCTGGGCATTTGATTTCTCAGCTTCCAGGGACAGCCCTTGTCTGACATACTAGCAGGAGAATTTGCAAACTCCTTTGTTCCAACAAAGCACTTGGCTTTTGAATTTGTTTGCTCTCCTTCCTACATTTTGACAAATGAGGAGTCAGATCACATGGAATTCCGAATTTGGTTTGGTAGCATATGGCAATGGGGTGGCATCCCTTTAAATAGCTAATGATCTCTCTACTGGTGCTCATTGTCTTCACTGCCAAATTCTCCTTTTCTTGTGTGCTTCCCAGGTGGAGTTCCCACGGACATCTATGGAGAATCAGAGCATAGAATATGCAGTAGAGATTTGCAGTGTAGATCAGCAGAGAGAAATTTGCCCTTGGCTTGGTGCATGCGTGATTCATCATAACTGGCATTTCAGATGTTCTGGGTTATGGCCTACTTTAATGTGTGTTACTCACCGGGAATGAGTAAAGTATTTCAGAGGCTGATAAAAAATCACTGAAACAATATTTTTGTCCTACAAAGGGGGGGAAATGCTTTTAAAAAACAGATCTCTGAAACTCTTGTATTGATTAAATCTCACCTAGGGTCTTATTCAAAGTCCATTGAAGTCAATGGAAAGACTTACACAGACTTCAATGGTCTCTGGATCAGACCTTAATCCCTGATGGAAATAGACTGGGTTTTTCTTCTCTATATAAAGGATTGTCTAATGACAAAATGGGACTATGCCAATGAGCCAGGGCTGCCAGGTCAGATGTACTGCTGGATAAAATGAGAGGAAGGATGGAATTGTGGTTAAGGTATTCTATGAAAACTAGAGATATGCCTTCAATCCCTGGCTGCATTCCACACTTCTTGTGTGACCATGGGCAAGTCACAAAGGCCTTTATTCAGTAAAGCATGTGTTCAAGCACATGACTAAGTACTCTGCTGAATCAGGACCTTCCATCTCTCTAGGCCTGATGCAAAGCCCACTGAAATCAATAGGAGTCTTTCCATTGAATTGTATGGGCTTTGCATCAGGTCCTCTGAAGCTCAGTTCCCCAGCTGTGAAATGCAAATAACCACAGCATTTCCTTTCTTTCACCATTTGTCTGTGTGGCTGTTCGTCCCTACCAGAGCACTCTCTAGCATCTGGGCCCACCAGTTACCACTTAAACTGTTCTTCCAATTCCAATACAAAGGACATCAGGGCTCTTTCTTTGGGTCACAGGGTATCTCCTCACACTGCCCAGAGTTCAACAGAATGCCCATAAGGAACAACATGCCCATAAGGAACAACATGCCCATAAGGAACAACCCTTATGTGATTCTTTTCCACCCGTTGTCTGTCCCAGCCATTCCACAGACTTGCAGTCTGCTTATTGCTGAACAGAAGGAGACCCTCAGGTCCTTTGCTTCCTGATGTCATCTTATCAAAATAAATCTTTACACAGTCTTCGCCATCCAACGCTTAACTTCTAAAGCCCAACCCTGCCTGGGCCCCTGCTCCAGGCAGTTCTAGTTCCAAAGAGAACCAGTCAACCCCCTACTCTCTGATAGCCCTCCTTGTCTTATAGTCCCTCTCAGCCTCCACCCCAGCTCATTAATCAGCCACAGGTGCACCCCTCAGGGATCAATTGGCTCCTATGAGGAGCCAGTCACTAGTCATATGGGCTGGCACGTGCCCTTTTAAAGGGACCATGCACCTTATGACAGTCTTTTCTATTTGGATTGTAAGCACTTTGGACAGAGACTGACTCTCACGATGTATATATACCGCACTGAACACAAGGAGACCTTCAATCTAATTTGGCACTACCACAATACAATTATATTATAATTATAAAATTATAAAAAATTATAAACAGTAGCAATATTTATAACAAAGCATAAGGCTGACACTGTCTTCTAAATGCAACTGAAACTCGTCTGTACACACACAATGTATATTTTCCCCCATTTGCCAAGTATTAGGGTACGTCTATACTCACCCGTTGCGTCGGAGGAGTCCAATCGATCTTCTGGGTTCGATTTATCGCGTCTTGTCTAGACGGGATAAATTGAACCAGGAAGTGCTCCCCCGTTGACGCTGGTAATCCTGCTCCACGAACGGAGCAGACGGAGTAGACGGGGGAGCCTGCACGCCGCGTGTGGTCTACAGGTAAGTTCGAACTAAGAGACTTCGACTTCAGCTACGTTATTAACGTAGCTGAAGTTGCGTATCTTAGTTCGACAGGGGGGTTTAGTGTAGACCAGCCCTAGACATTTTGGGCTCAATCCCGCAAGGAGATAAGCAACTCCTGAAAGGTTTGAAGCCCCAGTTCAGCAAAGCACCGAAGCACAGGCTGATCTTAAGTACATGTGTAGTTCCATCAAAAAAAACAGTAGTTGAGGTTGTTGACCTTCCAGGAGTTACTCAGCACCTCACAGGATTGAACCCTTTACACATATGTTTATAAAACTGCACAAATCTCAGAGGAGATGAGAACTGGATCAAAAATTGGTCCTTTCTATCTCACCTTTATAAAACAATATATCTACGTGCGCTTCGTTTTAACCACATATTATACATAATCATGAACATCAGCAAGGGGAAATTCATAAAACATTAGCACTTTGATCTTTAATGCTCTCAGATAAAAACAGGTTCTACAGGAGAAAAAAGAGACCCATATATGCACTTGCCTGCTTATACTGAAAATGAAAGGCTGAGATAAGAGATTCCAAAAGGAAAATAGAAAGTAACATGTTTATCATGCACATGAGTTTCAATAATATAGAAAATATTTATCTGGACCCCACGTGGCTGCAATTCTCTGCAATGAGGACTGGTCTCTCTTTTGTAAACAACATTATATTAAGGCAATGGCACCCATCAGAATGGTTTATACACTGAAAATGCAAGATAAAGATAAACTATATGGATTAAGAGCAGTAGCGTAGCCAGTGGGGGAGCAGGGGGAGCGGCCGTTCCCCCTTGAGCAGAAGCGGCGGAAGCGGCGCCTTTTTTTTGCGTCACTAAAAAAAGGCGCCGCTTCTTTTTAAGCGCCGCTTCTTACACTCACCCGGTGGCGTTCCGGGTCTTCGGTGGCATTTCGGCGGCGTGTACCACCGATGACCCGGAGTGAGCCACCGAAGACCCGGAGCGCCGCCGGGTGAGTACAGGGGGAGGCGCCTTTTTATACAGCCGCTCCCCCTGCACTCCGGACCTGGCTGCGCTACTGATTAAGAGATGCAATCTATTTTAATCTTGTTAAGGATATAGGAGGTGGAGAAAATAATCTTTACATTCAGGCATTCCCACCAAGCTCGAATGATGGTTAGTGTGTTTCCAATTTTAAGCAGTACTTAAATGGTCTTAAACTGTTAGTATTTTATATGTATTATTTTAAATATCAGCTGATGATGGGAATACTGTATTCTTATTGGATAATAAAATTCTAAAGGGCTACAATAATCAAACATGGACCATCATTATGAATAGAAATTAGGGATTCCCAGTTATAATTCTCCACCAAATTCTTCCACATAAAAACACATTTTATGGACATAGCCTTATTCTACAGGTTTATATTGGTGACATTCAGTAACCCTAGAAAAAGTAGTGTCAGCACGTGTATTAAAATGTCTTTGGTATATTTAGAGATTTAAATGACTTGGTTGTAAAATTCTTACTCTGGACTACCAGAAATGTCCAAAGCCCACTGAAGCCAATAGAAAGAGTTGCAATGACATTAATGAGCTTTGGACCAGGCTGTAAATGTATAACTTTCCAAATTTAATAATTGTTCCAGAACATATGTACATGCAAAATCCCAGATATCCCCAACCCCAGGGTCAGTACGCATAGGGCTGAACAAATAATTGACTTTTCTGGTTCTGTAGTCAAATCTAAAACATCCAAAAAGGGTTCATTTCAGTCAAGACAAAGTGGAATTTTTTTGTTTTTTTCTCATTGAAAAAACCCAGCCAAATTTTAGTTTTGTTCACTAAGAAACCATTTTTCCTGATTTTTCATTTAGTTTTCATGTGTTTTTATCCTTTTAAAACTAAATCTAGATAAATTATTAAACGAAATGTTCTTTCAAAATGTATTGTTTCAACATTTAAAAAATATCATTCTTTTGGCCAAAACTATTCACCAAATTTGTCCAAATTCACAAATAGTTTCAGTTTCCCCCAAACCGCATTCTTTTTGATGAGTGAAATGATAATTTTCTCTAATTATGTTTACATTTGTACAATTCAGGTTTTTTGAAAATTGACCCAGAAAATCTTTATCTGTGAATTCTCGGCATATTTCTTAATTACTTCCACATGCAAGAGCCATGAATATGTGAAAAACAGAACTACAGGTGGAAATCTTGAAAGACACAAATGAGTGATAGGCATGCATTCCGACTGAAAATCTATGAGTTTGGAACCTAACTCCCATTAGTGTCTTTGAGAATTGCCCTTCCAGTGACTTACAATGCTTAAACATCAATATCTCAGTTTTTTGGAATTCAGTGGAAGTTTTTCCATTGACTTAAGTGGGATCAGGAGTTAGGGCTCAATCCACAGACCAGAAACCAGTACATTTCAGATTGACTTCAATGGGAAATTTACAAGTATATGGACTACAGAGCAACCCTTTGCTAATAATGATCCATCAGGAACTAGCAGCTCAGATTATGAAATTGAGTTTTCAGTGTACAACTGTATAGAAGGGAAATGTAACTAATGGATAAATAAAAACAGGCATTACTTATGCAATAAGAATTAGCAGGAGGTGGTCTATTTAATATGATAATCATAACCCTTGGGCCATAATAGTAAAAGAGAAAAAAGTCAGAATAGCGTCACTACTGAGTATTAAGCTTTTGATTATATTTTAATTACACCTACTATTCTGGGTACACAGAACATTCTCCATTAATATGATACAGGCTTTAAAATATTATTGATACACCTGTACAACCGGCTTTCAAAAGAACGTCTGCACTTCTGGTCATAAGTGGAACTGAGCACTTCGGAAAAATCTGGCCCATATAGTAGAACCTCACCAATCCACACTTAGCTAAACAGCAAGCATACTAAATCACCAAGTCAGCGCAAACACTCAAAAAATCCCTATGTTCCCTAGCTCTTTGCAGAGATTTAAAAGCAGGTGACTTCTTAAGGTCACGCCTTACCAAATATCAGTTTTTTCACAACATATAATAAAGTACATTTGCTATGTAGTATCAACTTAAATGCCAGTTAACCAATATAAATCAAGTACCTGTTGGGATGCATTATTCCTGTTTTTTTAGTGTTGGATCACATGGGGTTAAATGCTTCCCTGTGTCCAAAGCCTATGTGCCACCTGAAACTTATTTTGAGGGCTTAACCACTTCATAAGGCCTTGTTCAGGGCCTTTGCACTGGAGAGAATTCTCCATATTTGGTATTTTGCAATAAATCTCTCACAGTCATTGCTTATTAATCGGATTTTACTATATTTAGATAATGTTAATATTTACATGCAAGGCAACAAAGAAAAGAAATTCAACATTCAAGATTCCATATAGAAAGCTCTAGGCACCATGGGGATTAATTAAATTTATAGTCACATAATGATGACCAACCATCACCAGTAAATAATCATATACAGGTAACAAGATAATTCATTGACTTATGGAGCCAACAGTATTAAATACTCATATGGAAGTAACAAATTCAATGTAGATTGCTGTTTAAAATGCAAAGTGCCTTTTTTTCATCGAGATTTGTTGAAAAAATAATCTTTTGTGAAAAGTCACCAGAGTCCAAATGGCTCTGTTGGAATCATCCCAACCAGGACTTAGAAAAAAATATACAGGCATTTTCTGAAGTCTAGTCTCGCTCTCCAAATCATAATCACACAAAAAAAGGCATAATATTTACACAGTACCCTGGAATGGCTCTTACTTATTTGCTGTGAAGAAGAGGCAATCTTGTACTTCCTACTCGAACAAAATGTTCACTGAGGAGCGTGGGATTGAGCCCTGAAACATTTTCTTTGGAGGGAATGTACTGCACCATTGCTTTACCTCTCAGAAGCCTGGCTCTATCAGCTCACTAGATGGGGAATTTCTATTAATAACAGCAGAAGGGTGGTTCCACATACTGAGACCAAAAATTATCATAATTTTTGGATGTTATTTGCTGAGACAATGGCTTGTCTCTATACAGAACGTTGCAGAGAAAGGATGGTCTTTGCACCAGAAAGGGTTAAAAGTATAAGGCTATGTCTACACTATGAGGTAGAGATGTGATTCCCTTATTCAAGTACACATACCCACACCAGCTCTCAGCGAGCTAATGCGAGTGTGAATAGCAACGTTGCTACGACAGCGCTGGTAGCACCAGCAGAGACACGGCCGAGCCATGCCAAGTACATACCCACCAGTTTTAGGTGGATTCATACTTGGCATAGCTCAGCCAAGCTACACTGCTATTTATACTTACACTAGCTCAATGACAGCTAATGCAAGTTGTGCACACGAGTAGGGGAATCATAGCCTTAGCTCATAGCGTAGACATTGCCGAAGGGTCCAATCCTTCAAGGACCCAGTGTACTTGGCAGAGAGTTTAACTATCAGGTGGAGTTCCATGGAGATCCTATAATGGGTTTCTGCCTGGTCATAAACTCTACTTCCAATAGTAAAGGTGAAATACTTGGCCCTCTGAAGTCAACGTGAGTTTTGACATTTTCTTCAATAGGGCCAGGATTTCACCCTAAGTTTGGTCAGATCAGCCCCTATGAAGAATGCCCCAGCCCAGCAAAGACGTAGGCACATGAGTAACTTTGAGCATTTGAGCAGTTTCACAGATGGCAATGGGACAACTTATGTGCTTCAAGTTATGCAGGAGCTTAAGTGCTTTGCTGGGTTTAGCCCTTTTTTTCAAAAATTCTACTGAAGTATAAATAATTTCACTGCAGGATGCATGGTTTGGTTTTATAAAAATGGAGTGCTGGCCATTAAACTTTATTACAAAATAACGGGACAAATCTGCCCTGATTTATGTCCCAAATCTGCCCTGACTTATGCAACTTTGCTGAGGAACTAGGGTTGTATAGGATGTGTGGCAGAGCTCCGATCTTGTCCCTGTGGGTCCCGCGCTTCTAAGCAGTTTATGCTAGCCTCAGAGGATGGTGAGAGAACTCCCACAGTCCCTGTTGTCCCTCTGGGCTTATTGCAGAACAGTTTAGCCTCCTGTCCTGCCAGAGGCCTGTCTTCTCCTTGTAGGGGCAGGTTGGTGGGGGGAACCCGGGCCCGCCCTCTACTCCGGGTTCCGGCCCAGGGACCCTAATGGTAGCAGCTGTTGGCAGCCGACCTCTCACTGCCAGAGTTGCTACAATTCCCTGGGCCACTTCCCCACAGCTCTCCCGCTTCTCCCTTCTTCACCCTTACCTTAGGGCTCCCTTACCAATGGCTTGAGAGTTGCCTTATTTACTCAGCCCTTCAGTAGCAGCAGCACTTCCTCTCCTCTGGCTCCCTGGCTCTTCCTCAGTCTGACTGGAGTGAGCCCTTTTATATGCTCAGAAGAGCCTTAATTAGGGTCAGGTGCTCACTTCACCTTAATGGCCTCACCTGACTCTTTGCAGGTTAATTAGAGTCAGGTGTTCTCATTAGCCTGGAGCAGTCCCTGCTCTGGTCAGTTAGGGAACAGAAAACTGCTAACCCAATGGCCAGTATATCTGCCTTCTACTATTCTGTTGTACCGAACTGGCCTGGGTCTATCACAGATGACAAGTCCTGCAGAATTTGGCCAACTGTTTGCTAAATATGGGCCTAAGCAAGCAAGCTGTCCCCATTCAAGCAAAACTGCAGTCACAATGAAATGTCAGGTTTGGATCAGAGATGCTGACTGGCCAGTGGGGAAGACGACTAAAAGTTTCTGATCTTTTCCTGGTCTGCTGCTTGTGTTTGCTAAGTGGAGCTTGAAGGAAAACCTCATAAGTCTAGAGCTCTGATCAGAAAATTCAGAAAGCATTCACATGTCTGCTATCCATTCAGTCACATATATTAATAACTTACGTTGTTTCTGCCACCACTGTTACTAAGAAATAATTTGGAAACACGGGAATGCTGTTCTCATTACAGAAACTCTGCCATTTATTCACTAGCTTCTGCTGATAGCCTGCTGCTAACACTCCATAACGGACAATAGATGCTGCTGAAATAAGGACATCACCAATAATTCAACATACAGTCTGGCCATCTTATTAACAATCCTTTTCATCAAACCTATTCATTCTCCAGAGCTTTGATTAAAACAGACCCACTGTGTAGGCATGGAGTTACCAGATGCTTTTGATTCGTTACATTTCATCCTCAGATACATTCTTATAATAGCATGGACTTAATGAGAGAGTCATCCACAATAAACTGCAGGATAGGGTCCATATTGGCTAAAGCCATGCCATAATCCCACCTGTTTATTACAAATTATTCATAATTAAAGTGCTTGCTAAAATAATATAGTGTGATAGAGAACCATGCAAAGCAGATATGGATTGGCCTGTATCTTTCAATTAAGAACAATATATTTTCTTTAAAAAAAATGTTCTGCTTTATGTTCGATGTTAATAAAGGATGTTTAAAACAGTGCTTGAAGCCTGTTACAAGAATTAACATTTAGCATGCTTATGATATAGTTGATAAAGATATACCTTGATAGAAATGGTAGTAAATAACAGAGTTTTTGCTATAGTATAGTGATACGGACAAATTCTTTATTTAGAACTTACCTAATATTTTCCAGGCATATCAATCCTGTTTTATGCAAAATTCATAGTTTTTCAGGGCATGTTTTCTTTATTACAGAAAATATTTCAAACAGATTATAGACTCATAGAATGTAGGGTTGGAAGGGACCTCAATAAATCATCAAGTCCAGCCCCCCCTGTGCTCTGGCAGGATCAAGTGTACCTAGACAATCCCTGACAGGTGTGTTTATTCAACTTGTTTTTAAAGTTTCCAATGATGGGGACTCCAAAACTTCCCTGGGAAGCCTATTCCATAGCTTATTTCATTGTCATTTTTATTACAGCACAGAAGGCCTTATTCATCAGTTTGGTGGAACTGGTGCATTACAAGCATAGTAATGCATATATGGACAGGACATAACATGTCTTCTCTATGGCCTTGTTCCTACAAAAAGTTTCCATTGCATGTACACAATAAAATAAATGAATTGGGTGCAATTTAATGTTGGGGATAGTCTAAATGACTTCAATACATTTTTCTGTACTAACTGCTATGATACTAAGATCATCATCTTGTTCGCTTCAACAGGAACATAGAGATTTTCATTCACAGGGAGCCATCTATTCCAGTACCTTGTCTCCAGTGCCAGATAATTCACAGGAAGGTGCAAGGACCCCAAAGTTAACAATTATGGCGTAATCTGCCCATAAGAAACTTTTTCATGAACCGCTCGGCTCGTAGTTAGTCTATGTCCTGAAGCATTAAGGTTCATATCTCTTCCAAAGTTATTTTTTCCCTGTCTAATATAACTGTGGATATTATAATCCATCTAAATATCCAATACCATATGAATGCTCAGTAGGTGTAACAGCATTTTGTCCCAACTTATCTGATATAATTTTGTAAGAATAATATAGTTATAATACAAATTAAGTTGTAATGCAAATAACTTTGCAAATTATGGCCAGATCCTCAGCTGACGAAAAATCATTGTAGTCAATAAAGCTACAATAACTTAAACTAGCTGAGGTCCTAGCTTTGTCCCTACAAGCAGAAGTGCTATCATATTTCAGGTGGAACAAGTAAAATAGTTTGCCATAGCATGTGAAACTGACTCTAGCCAGAGAGGAGAAAAGAGACAAATTTCTGTCCTGGATAGCTTGCAACCACAGGTACAGTAGACAGACGTGGAATGGGAAGGCAGGCAAAGGAAGTCAGTAGGGAAATGGTTCTCAAGAATCACAATAAAAATAATGTGTGAAATCCTGGTCCAATTGAAGTCAACAGCAGAACTCCCTTTGATTTCAATGAATCAGGATTTCCTCCAATGTGAGTCATGTTATATAGTGCAAATCGTATCAGTTCTGATAGTGTTAAGTAAACACAGCTGTAGGGCAATATGGAACTGGTAGTTAGCATAGGCCAGGAAATCTACAGTGAAAAAAGGAAAGCAAAGAAGATGGGTTTTGAGGAGGGTAATGTTGCTTGTTCCACAGAAAGAAGGATGCCATTAGGCATAGGGAGCAGCAAGAACAGAATTACAAAGGACGAATACACATTTTTGGCAGCGCATTCACGTCTGCAAATCTGCCTCTTCCCATCCCCAGAGAGCTTGAATAAGTGTAATTTGGAGCAATTCCAGAAAAATGATGCAACAGGGGTTTTTGTCAGTGCCTTGTAGTTAAAGGCTGCAACAAACTCTACAGAATAAAAACCAGGAAATGATACTGCATCATTTGTGAGAAACCTCAGCTTTTCCCTTTCAAGATAATATGGTAAATTCTCCCTTGACCTTCCTTTCTTAAGAAAACAATGAGTTCAGTCTTGCAAAAGAAAACCAATGGCAGAGTTAATCATCCTGTAACAATTGGTATATCAACAACAACTAAAATTGCAAGGTTATATTAAGATAGGCTTTTGATATATTGTCATTCAGGAGAAAGAAGGTGTAAGTTTTATGAGGTTTAGATAGCATTTTGCTGCATATATGTAATTGTACACAATAGAGTGACATCAGCTGGAAAATTCAGCTCAAAGAAAAAGTCAATTATTCATCAGTTCTCCCAGATATTCCAATATTTTGTCACCTCTGATTTCTGCCTCAGTTGGAACCAGGAAAAGTTATGTGAACATTTTTCAAAGTTAAGGAAACCTTGGATCAGGGACTGTTTGAATATGGGGTGAAGTTCTGGGTTGATTCAAATATTAGCCAGAGCAGTTTACCAATCCCTAATGATAATACTTGGCCTCCATCACGAATCCTCCTTATTCCTTCCTCTTTGATCTACTACTATTCTTATAGCCCAGTACCGTGATGCTAATTTTGGCCTGATTCTTACAATAAATAGTATGTTACTCCATGAGTAATTTCATGGAAGTCCATGGTCCTGTTAAAGTCAGTAGGGCCATTTGTGCAGTCATCGGGTACTACTCAAAATGCATAAGAGTGTCAGAATCAAACATTCTTTAATCAGTGAAAGTGATCATTGCTGAATGCCATGATGCACGCCCTTGCCCCAGGACTGAAAATGCAGCCCATATACAGCTCAGAATTCCCACTGAAAAGTGACAGATTGGAAGCAATGCACAGATCACGGTATCCCATTTAGTAGTGCTAAGCACTATCACTAAGCCAGTGGACTGTTTCCCTCCCTGCGGTGCACTGAGTGGAAACTTTTAGTTCATTAAAACTGTGGCTTTGATTAATCTAGTTGTAAATTACAATACCAGCCTTTTTAAAGTACATAACTTATTCCTTCCATGTATATTTTACGTAACATAGATTATGAATTAATAGAGCCACATCTTTAGATAAAGGGATGGAAAGTAAATGTCAGCAGATGATAATATTCCCTATATCTACATAGCTGCTTGTGTTGAATTTCGATAACCTTCACCTGAGGCTAGATTTGGCAGGAAAAGCTGTAACTTATAAAACTGTCTAAGGTAGTGTGGACGATAAATAGCTACCATAATGAGATTATACTCATTATCAGCTTTCTTCAACATGTGGGGCCTTATCCAAAACCTTGACATCAATGGATCTTGGATCAGGCCTGAATTTCCATAACTGGTGTTCCCTGGTTGTAACTCAGGGCCAAATACAGACAATTGGTTTACTAATTGTTAACCAGGACAGGGAAGGTGGGGAATTTTCAGCCTTAGGAAAATCAGGTGCACTTTCAGCAGAATTTTTAAAAAGCATCAAGTGATAAAGACATTAGCAATTTATTCATTAAACAAGCCTGACAATTTTCTATTGAATTCCACATCTGAGTTTGGTGGCACAGGTTTGAATTCATGTTGCTAATGAATTTCCTAATCTCACCAATTTCATTTCCAGTTTGCATAAATCAAAATAACAAATTCTGTATTCAACGCCCCCATTTCATTTATTATTACCCCTCCGCTGCTTTGTGCCTCTACTGCTGCTTTTATCCTTAACTTCTCATTTCTTTTTTTATTTTTATATTAAGAATTTACGCATTTTTTCCTGCCAGATACAAACCATTTGATGCTGCTAAGATCACACACTGTCATTGTTATTGTTATCTGTATTAGTAATGGAATCATTATCATACTCATCACTAAAAGCTAGTTCATTTTCTGATAAGACAAACTTTCCTCACATACATTTCCAGGTATTTGATTTTCCCTATTTATATTCTCAGGAGGCATTTCATCCTCCCTTGCTGGAGATGCAAATGCATCTTACATAAGTAAATTGCCATTCTGGTCATTACTCAGCTTTGATTATTAATTTCTCTTTACTGCTTTGCAGCACAGGAAGCCAGATATATTTGCTGCTTTTAATTGGATGTGTGACTCCAAAAGGATTTCTTTCAAATGCTAAAGGCCACATTGTGATTATGTGAGGCTGATATAACTCCCATTGAACTCAATGGGACTGACATCAGAGGAGTTGAATCATGCCATTGGCAGGTTCTTGGAGGAAGAAGCCCTGGATGAAGGTGCTCACTGGGACAAATACCTCGGTTCTCAAGGAAAATACTGCCTGACCCTTATCCAGGGCAAAAAAGGGAAGCGAAGGTCCCTTATGCTCTTTCTTCCCTTTGCTCACCATATAGACACAGCTCCAATCTAACCCTATACAAATATTAAACCCTTCATGGAATAAATGATTCACCCTTTTAGTATTTTATTTGGCCCATATTCTCTGTCTCATCTTTGCTTGTATTTATTATGCATAGGTCCTCTAGGTCTAGTTTATCTAGCACAGCTCAGTCCTGATGCTGCACCATAACAGACAAGACTCCATATGTGTTCGCATCTAAAGTCTGGATTTACAGTTTTAGCTTGGCTAATGGGGTGAACCAGTACTCTGCAGCCACGCTGGATTTATAGAGGATTCCAACTTGTTAACACTTGAGTCCATCTCTCTTAAAAGGTTCATGTTGGCTTTATGGATGGATAAATATTCAGGGTTTTTCCCCCTGCCCCCCCCAAAAAGTTACATTTAAATCCTGCAAAGATTTATATACATGTTTAACTTTATATATGTGAGTAGCCCCACTGACTTCAATGGAACTACTCACTCGTAATGTTAAGTACATCTCTGTATGTCCTTGCAGGATGATGGCTTTAGTTCGCACAGCTTCCTTCCTTCCTATCACTGTTTAGGTGTTCCATTGTTATGACAATATTTTCTTAACTATATATTAAAAGGTAATTTTTTCCCTCCTACATCTACACTTCTTTGGGGACCAGTCTTCTGGTCTCCCTAGACACATGGTGTTCCCCTTAACAAGTGGCATTGTTGCCACTGGGTTAAGAAGAAATTTCTTCAATGAGGAGGTTATCCACTAGGAGTCAGAGGTGTTGGAACAATATTGATATTGGGGTGATGATGATGGAAACCATGAATTTGGTGTTTGTTATTACTTCAAGGCATGGAGTGCGGCAGCATCCCCAGCACCACTATGGCTAGGACCACTATGTATGTACAGAGTGCAGAATATATGAGACAATAAGTTGACCACATAGAAGGGTTCTGCCATCCTGCATCTGCCCTGTTGCTTTTCATTCACAAAGAAAGTGCCCTGATTATGAACTACCTGATGTGTGAGTTGTAAGTGGCTTTTTAAAATCTCACTCAACTTTACTTAGTGGGCTTCATGCATTTGTAACATTAAGGAGTCACATTACTGAAAATTAGTTTCAGTGATGTTCTGCTAACATTACTGTGCAGCTATTTGTTACCACATGGAAAGAAAGCAAATTAGTGGGCTTGCTTCCCACACATTGCTGGTGCTGCTTTATTCTTTCCCCCTTGTACAACACGAGATGTTGCATGCATGCTTTTCAATTATATTGTAGGCCAAAGAGTTTGAACTCTTTGGAAAACTGAGTACTTCTAAATGCTTAGCCAGGGATTATTAAACCTGCATAGGGAATTTGGATACCTGATTCCCATTAATCCCTTAGGCAGCTTTGAAATTCTTAGCCTAAGGCCTGGTCTACACTAAGAGTTTATATCGAATTTAGCAGCGTTAAATCGAATTAACTCTGCACCCATCCACACAACGAAGTCATTTATTTCGATATAAAGGGCTCTTAAAATCGATTTCTGTACTCCTCCCCGACGAGGGGATTAGCATTAAAATCGATATGGCCGTTTCGAATTAGAGTTAGTGTGGACGGAATTCGATGCTAATAGCTCCGGGAGCTATCCCACAGTGCACCACTGCGACCTCTCTGGACAGCAGTCCCAGCTCGGATGCTCTGGCCAGGTAAAGCCCCAGGTAAAGCCCCGGGAACATTTGAATTTCATTTCCTGTTTGGCCAGTTTGAATTTCATTTCCTGTTTGGCCAGCATGGCGAGCTCAGCAGCACAGGTAACGATGCAGAGCTCTTCAGCAGAGGTGACCATGCAATCCCAGACTAGAAAAAGGGCTCCAGCATTGACAGAACGGGAGGTGTTAGACTTGATAGCAGTCTGGGGTGATGAATCCATGCTAGCAGAGCTACAATCTAAAAGACATAATGCAAAAATCTATGAAAAAAATCACCAAGGCCATGACGGAAAGAGGATACAGCAGGGATGCAACGCAGTGCCGCCTTAAAATTGAGGAGCTGAGACAAGTGTACCAGAAGACCAAAGAGTCAGATCCCCAGACATGCCGCTTCTACACTGCACTGCATGCCATCCTAGGGGGGGACGCCACCACTACCCCATCCATGTCCGTGGACTCCGAGGATGGGGTATTCTCATCACTCGCTTCGTCTGAGGTTTTTGCGGATGGGGAAGATGATGATGGGGATGATGAGGACGAGGTAGTCGGCAGCGCTCTGCAGGGTGATTTCCCCGAAAGCCAGGAACTTTTCCTCACCCTGACAGAGATCCCCTCCCAACCCTCCCAAGGTGGTATCCCGGACCGTGAAGCCGGAGAAGGCACATCAGGTGAGTGTATCTTTTCAATCGAAAAGACATGGTTGTAAAGCAATTGGTTTTTAATGGTTACTTTGCCCTGAGGACTTGGGAAGAATTCGTGGCCAGTAGAGCTACTGGAAAAGTCTGTTAACATGTCTGGGGATGGAGTGGAAATCCTCCAGGGACATCTCCATGAAGATCTCCTGTAGGTACTCTATAAGCCTTTGCAGAAGGTTTCTGGGGAGAGCAGCCTTATTGCATCCTCCATGGTAGGAAACTTTACCATGCCAGGCCAGTAGCAAGTACTCTGGTATCATTGCACGGCAGAGACTGGCAGCATACGGCCCCGGAGTTTGCTGGCATTCAAGCAACATCCGTTCTTTCTCTGTCTGTGTTATCTTCATCAGAGTGATATTATTCATGGTGACCTGTTTGAAATACGGGAATTTAATTACGGGGACCATCAGAGGTGGCCGTTTCTACTGGGCTGTTTGCCTATTCCTGAAAAGAAATCCTCCCTGAAGTTTCCAGCCGCGGGATGGGAGGTGTGATCGTTCATGCTGGGCAGTTGGCGTTCGGCTAGCAGGGAGCTTCCCTGATACCAGCCACACGGTGGGGGAGGGGAGGGTGATTGTTCAGGCTGGGCAGTTGGCGTTCGGCTAGCAGAGAGCTTCCCTGATACCAGCCACGCGGTGGGAGCAAGGAGGGGGGGCCGTTCAGGCTGGGCTGTTGGCGTTCGGCAAGCAGGGATCTTCCCTGAAAGCAGCCATGCTTTTGGGTAATGGCGAAAGCTAGCATCCCAGAGAATGGGATAGCTGGAGTTACTTTGTTTTGAGTTACTTGGCTTTGAGCGTGAAAGGAGGGTGCTGCTGTTAATTAAGGTTTCCGAAGCTGAAAGTCTATGGCTTACCATGTCCGCCCGCTAGCCGAATTCCATTGCCCAGCCCTGCGTGTTTGATCTGTACACCAAAGCCCCAGGCAATCAATATAAAGATGCAAAATGCGACCATGTACTGAAAGTATATTTGGTAGGTACTGTGAACGGTGCTGTTCACCGTGAAAGAGTATATGCATTGTTCTCTAAAATGTATCTATTTAAAAAATTCACTCCCTTTTTTTCATCCCACAGCTGCAACTGTCCCTAGGCTTCCCCTAGCATCTCCCTCCCAAAGGCTGTCGCAGATAAGGCGGAGAAAGAAACGCACATGCGATGAGATGTTCTCTGAGCTAATGCAGTGCTCCCGCACTGAAGTAGGTCAGCAGAATCTGTGGAGGGAGACAATTGCCCCATACAAGCAAGAGGGCAGCACTCGAGCTGAGAGGTGGCGTCAGGAAGACCAGAGGGTGACAGAGGCGATGCTTGGGCGACTGCGGGAGCAAACTGACACGTTCCAGCGTCTGGTGGATGTTCTGCAGGAACACAGGCAGGATGACAGACCGCCGCTGCAGCACATCTGTAACCGCCCTACCCCCTCCCCAAGACCCATAGCCTCCTCACCCAGAGTCCCCAAAACTCGGGGGGGATGGCAACGTGCGAACAACCACTGCACCCCTGCGGATTGCTCAAGCAGCAGAAGGCTGTCATTCCCCAAGTTTTGAAACGGCCTTTCATAGAATCATAGAATCTCAGGGTTGAAAGGGACCTCAGGAGGTCATCTAGGCCAACCCCCTGCTCAAAGCAGGACCAACCCCAACTAAATCATCCCAGCCAGGGCTTTGTCAAGCCTGACCTTAAAAACCTCTAAGGAAGGAGATTCCACCACCTCCCTAGGTAACCCATTCCAGTGCTTCACCACCCTACTAGTGAAAAAGTTTTTCCTAATATCCAACCTAAACCTCCCCCTCTGCAACTTGAGACCATTACTCCTTGTTCTGTCATCTTCTACCACTGAGAACAGTCTAGATCCATCCTCTTTGGAACCCCCTTTCAGGTAGTTGAAAGCAGCTATCAAATCCCCCCTCACTCTTCTCTTCTGCAGGCTAAACAATCCCAGTTCCCTCAGCCTCTCCTCATAAGTCATGTGCTCCA
Source organism: Macrochelys suwanniensis (assembly GCA_033296515.1). Lineage (NCBI taxonomy): Eukaryota > Metazoa > Chordata > Testudines > Chelydridae > Macrochelys > Macrochelys suwanniensis. The sequence goes on from CM065783.1 coordinate 12,297,268, forward strand.
GCCCCCTAATCATTTTTGTTGCCCTCCGCTGGACTCTTTCCAATTTATCCACATCCTTTCCTTCCCTCCTTCCTCCACCCCTCCGCCCGCACCCCACCCTGGCCACCATCCCAGTTCTCTCCCTGTCTTCCAAAATCTTGAATAAAAAATTGTTGTTTGTGAAACAATGGTGCCTTTATTTCCTTTCAAAGCAAGGTGTGCTTGAAGCGGGGGAAGGGAGTTGGTAATTGAAGAGGATAGGCAATATAAACAGAGTAAACAAACAGGGGCAGGTTCTCCTGAAGAAGAAACAAAAGTAAGAGTCACTGGTTACCCTGGTCAGTCTGGAAGCTAGTTTTCATAGCTTCCCTGATGCGCACTGCATCCTGCTGTGCTCTTCTAATCGCCCTGGTGTCTGGCTGCGTGTAAGCTGATGCCAGGCGATTTGCTTCAACCTCCCACCCCACCATAAACGTCTCCCCCTTACTCTCACAGAGATTGTGGAGCACACAGTAAGCAGCAATAACAATAGGTATATTGGTTTCGCTGAGATCAGAGCGAGTCAGTAAGCTTCTCCAGCGCCCTTTCAAACGTCCAAATGCACACTCCACCACCATTCTGCACTTGCTCAGCCTGTAGTTGAATAGCTCCTTACTACTGTCCAGGGCGCCCGTGTATGGCTTCATAAGCCAGGGCATTAAGGGGTAGGCTGGGTCCTCAAGAATCACTATAGGCATCTCCACATCCCCAACTGTTATTTTCTGGTCCGGGAAGTAAATACCTTCCTGCAGCCATCTAAACAGACCAGAGTTCCTGAAGACGCGCGCGTCATGAACCTTTCCCGGCCATTCGACGTTGATGTTGGTGAAACGTCCCTTGTGATTCACCAGTGCTTGCAGCACCATTGAAAAGTTTCAGTGTAGTAGCCGTGTTAGTCTGTGTCAGCAAAACAAAAATAAGAAAGAAAAACTTGTAGCACCTTAGAGACTAACAAATTTATTTCAGCATAAGCTTTCGTGCGTTAGTACCCACAAAGTAGCCCTTTCGGTTAATGTACTGGCTGCCCTGGTGGTCTGGTCCCAAGATAGGGATGTGAGTCCCGTCTATAGCCCCACCACAGTTAGGGAATCCCATCGCAGCGAAGCCATCTACTATCACCTGCACATTTCCCAGGGTCACTACCTTTGACAGCAGTACGTTCGACTTCATAATATCGGTTCACAAAAATCGATTTTGGTAAAGTTTGGTAAAAACTACAGTCCGAGTGTAGACATACCTTTAGTATATGAAGTTTCCCTGGATATCAAATGTTTTACTATTGCCCATACGACAGCCAGCCAGCCACCAATGTACTAATGTAGCTTTGTAAACACTATGCACATATTATCTAATCATCCCATCTGGACTGGTTGTGGAAGAAAAATTCAGGCTGGAGCCTTTCCCCAAAGCTTTTAACCGTATTTTTTCTTGTTGATTTTTTTCCCCCCAGAAAACCCAAGTAATTATTTTTAATGGTTTGGAAGATTATGTCTAGACACACTGGGCAGCAATTTCATTTAAAAATGTGAGGGGAAGTCCCTTAAAAGATACAATACACAGCTGCACATTGCAACAGAAAAGCCACTATTACAAAGTAAGTAAGTCAAAAGAAAATTAAAGACAGAGCCCAAAATTCACCACTAGCATAAAGGGTTGCAGTGCCATTGGGATCAAAGTCTTATATGTCCCTTGGACACAAAGTAAATATAAAAGTTAAGAACTATAGTCATTGTAAAAGGAAGATTGTACACTTTCATTTGACAACATCACTACGGGGATCTGAAGTTTGCAATTCATTAAGTAACATTTTGCATTTGGTTCCATTTCATGGGAGTTCGTATTTCCCTTGTATTTTGCTTTGAGCTTTGGGTTTGAGCAAACCTAAAAATGTTAATTAAATGCAGCACAAATTGTCTCAGTTTCACCCCAGAACTTATTCCTCCCTCTCATAAAAAGCATGGGCAGGAAGGGAGGGGCTCAAAAGTTTCATGTACCATGCTGAATCTTTGCACAACGCTGCAGCATGTTTTAGGTTTGTCATGAAACAAAATCCCATTTGGTAGATTTATACAAGTTCTATATGTGACTATAGTAACCGTTCTGCAGAGTAAGTAGGCTTGGCAGAATTCAATTTGTCTTTTGTATAACTTTGAGGGCTAATATCAACGTTTATTTAAGCATTTTAATTTTTTAAATCAGTATAAAATGTTTACATTTTCAAAAATTATGGGGGAGGATGTCAGACAACAGGGGGCATCAGACGGTAATTATTTAATGACAGTAGGTGCTGAGATTCAAAAAGTTAAAGCTTTTAAATGGTTAAAACACAAAACGTCAACATCACACATCAAAATGTACAAAGCAAATATCCTTTAATCAAAGTCTAAAGTTCTCAAGCAGCACTGGCTTTTTTAATTTTGCCTCTCTATAAAAATTAGATCATCGTCGATGGAAATATTTTTGTCTGTTTGTGGGAGGACTATGAAGCTGACTTTACTGACATCACTGTTACCGAAATATCGGGTCCGCCTAGCTGAGAGCCAATAACAGCCAGACAGGGATAAGGAAAGAAAATTACTTTATTCTGCAGAAAAAAGGAGAGACTGTATCTTGATACAGGACTCTAATTAACACAGAAATTACAGGTTTTTTATACACACTTAGACAAAGCCCTGGTGTGTTAACATTTGATTGGTGCATGCTAGACCTTGGATGTCTGCTATTTGGTCAGTAAAAACTGGTTTAGGATAGTTGTCTTAGCTGAAAAACACTACTCTTGTGTAAGCGAAGGACAACTGTAAAAATGCAAGGTCTTGCGTAGGCGAGGCATCTACTTCCCCCTAGTGGCCTCTGGTTGCCATAGCTGCTGGCTGTTAAGGGGGTTCACCGTAGCTTATGACTTTCACATCACCAATAACAATCTTAGCCTTCCAAATCTAAGAGTAAGCTATATGCTAGTTAAATGGAATAGGTTACACTGAAAGTATTGAAGCGAGAGACAAACTGAATACAGAACAGCTATAAAAGCACTTTTCTCACCGCTCTCCTTTTCGTTATTTGTCTGTCTTTGTGTTATAAGCCACTAGAGCTGAATGCTAATGAGGCAAATCCAGCTAACAAACAAAACAATAATATCGTGCATTTACATAGGATAGTGCCTTTCATCCCCAAAGATCTCAAGGACTTCATAAACTTAAAATGATGTATGAACTATTTCTTCATCCATCAATGGAATACAGCTGCCTCTGCAAATACAACATGGTTTAACAGTGCACAACATTCTACAGCCAGAACTGAAATTGTAAAAAGAAATTAGGGCAACACTCCTCGTATTAGGAAAAACTGAATGACCATACATGAAAAGGACCTTCGTTTTATAGCTCAGTAGAAAGATAGCACCTCCATACACACAATGCCACCTTAGCATCACGCTGGCACATCAGTTCAGTACTTACCAGCACCACTTTTTTGGTGGCACCTAGATTTTTCCGGAGGTCTCCCATCTAACCATTGCCAAGGCATAAGCTTGCAAGGTATAACAGGATCACAGCAGAAGGTGGTTTGGCTGCAGATCATGTGCCATTATCTTCCTGGAAATTGGTAATGCCTAAGTGTTACCTAGGCAGCTAGGACTTTCAATTCCCATCAACATCCATTGCACCCCTGACATTTTCTGTCTCATCAACCTTCTGATGAGTTCAGTAAATACTTTAATTTGATGCAGCATAATCCCAACATTTTTCTTTTGTAGTTATTTATTACAATGAAATTAAATGCAGGAGAATACAGTAATGATTCTTTTGTAATGTATGCAAAACGATTTGTGAATTAATTGAGCAGTTAATTTCCCTTTTGTTTATCTTAGTAACCCAAAATGTGTCATCATTTGATGTCAATGTTACCACACATTCTGAACATGGAGTGGAAAGGATACTTACCTACAGGCTGTCACATTAAGGATTAGAGAATCCTTATCAACTACAGAATGAATTGTCTATGGATAATGCCAGGGTAATGAAAAGTTCATTTAAAGTGACTTTAAGACTGATAGCTTTTCAGTAGAATGGTTTAAATAACTTTTGTTTTTCTTTTTCTCTCCTTCTTCCCCGCCCCATGTTCCCCCCAAAAAGCCTGTGGATTTAATACAAAATATTTACAGGGGTTTCAGCTGTCTAATTGCTATTCCTCTCACTGTCTCCACACAAAAGGTTTTTGAGGTAGATATTTGTGCAAGGAACATTTCTTTAAAAAAGCAGATGGTCGCTTTGTTAGTTTTATTGAACACACCGTAGGGAACACTAACAGCAAGTATAAAATACAAACTCTACATTAGACAAGAAGACTTTGTTCTTATATATTTGGTCTAAACGCATCACGGAAATGGCTGTATTAATAATTTTGGAGAAGAGAGGAGGAAAAATATTGTGGTTTAATGAAGACAAAACACAAAAAGCACTAAATCTTGCCATTTTCAGCATGCAAGAATATGAATATAATCTTTACTGGCTGATTGAGTAATTGTATATCAAAATCTACAGCAAACCAGGAAAAGGTTGAAAAAAACAGATAGTCTTGGCACGTACAAATATTTTTTAAAATATAATAGTCAAAATTTTTACCTTAAAAATCATGTGTGTATAGATGCTCAGATATCACCGTGACGGGCATGTATGAGAAACTAAATAGAAAAAAAGTAAAATATTTACACTTGCTACTCAAAAAGCCCAATCCATTGTAGGTTCCACAGGGAAGATCTTCAGCTGGTGTAGACTGTCAGAGCTCCAGGGTAGTCAGTGGAAGTATGACATTTTACACCAACTGTGAATAGCCCCTAGATTTACACATCAAGCTCCCAACAAATGCAGCCTTACCCCGTTCTTTCTCCTCCTCCTCCCCCACCCTCTCCTGCTGTTTCCTAACATCTCATGTCTTGTCTTAACTTAGGCCCCTATTCTACAAAAAGAGGCACATGGGCAGAATCCTGCACCCCGAGGGAGTCCTGGAGCCCCCATGTCTACGGCGCACTTCTGCATGTTTTTTTCACATGGGCAAGCCTTAGGTGCACAAGTAGCTCCATCTGGCTTGAAGGTGAGATCAAGCCCTTGGGCTGTAAACTCCTTGGGACTGGCTCTGTCAATCACCAGGCACTTGCATAGTGCTATATAGGGAGGCAGTGTGTCCTAGTGCACAGCACACTGGACTTGGACTATTCCTGACTCTGCCATTGTCCTGCTGAGTGACTTTGAGGTACAGAGAGATGAAGTGACTTGCCCAGTCTCCACATCTGTAAAATGGGGATAATTCACCTTGTTTGTAAAGCACGTGAGATCTACTAATGAAAAAGCACTATATAAGAGCTAGGTATTATTATTACATAATAAAAAAAATAGATCAATGCATCTTGGTAACATCTCAGGTATGTATCTTTGGGACACAGGCCATTATAGCAATTCAGAATTATTCACATCACAAGAGTTTAAATATTCCCATTTGCTTGTATTTACTTCAAGTTTTTGTTTATAGGGCTCTTGTTTTCCTGAAATGTTTTAAATCAGCATATATCATAGGACTGGAAATAGTGCCAGTAGTTTTATTTTAGTTATCATTCATTGTTTTAGTGACCAAAATTATAAAAGGAATTTAACAGATTAAAAAAAGAAAAGAAAAGAAAAAAAGAACGAATGAGGCAGTCCTTTTCCCAATGAGTGTCCCATCCCATTTTAGACATGATGTGAGACGTGTCTAAATAATAGGAGCAAATAATAGGAGATGCAATGAGATCATGTGGTTACTTAGTGGAGGCCTAGCTCTTTAAGTTGTTGTTGCTTTTAATAAAGAACTATTTGTATTCATTTCTTACAGACATTATGAAAAAAGTAAGCCTGGAGTGAGAGAACTGACCTGATTAGAAAGGACAGTCCATTCATATGGGATGCTGTGGAGAAAGGGACTGAAACACTTTGGGAGAAGCAGACAAATGGTCATCAAGGCTGGCGGTGATGGGCAAATGAAAGGCTTGGAGGAGAAAAAAAAGACTAAGAGTAAATTTTTTTTAAAGCATGTAATGCACTTACAAGCCTACATGTCATTTTGAAATAAAACTTTGACCTTATCTACACTACCAGTTACTTTGGTATAACTTACTTCACTCAGGGGTATGAACTATCCATACCCCCGAGCAACATAAGTTACACCAACCTAAATGCCTGTGAAGACAGTGCTATGTTGGCATAAGAGCTTCTCCTGCTAACATAGCTACTGCCTCTCATGGACGCAGGAGTTATTAAGCCTATCGGAGGGCTCTCTCCCCTCGGCTTAGAGCATCTCCACTACAGCGGTGGAGCTGTGCCATTGTAAGTGATGTAGTGCAGATGTAACCGTAGGTGCTTCAGAGCCTCGGGTGCATTGATTCTGAATGAGACTTGAGGCCTAAATCACCTTTGAAAATGAGACTAAAAGCTTGTCTAGACTGCGCGTTAATGTGCAGCAAGCTGAGGCGTAAATCTACAGTGCATTAGCATGCTGCACACTAACTGGCCATGAGGACCCTTCCACCAGGCACTTACAGATCCCCAGTGCCCATTGACCTACTCCCGTTTCAAAGCGGAGCTCATATAAAGCTCAATACAGACGTTTTAATTCACAGTAGCAGCGTCCACAGAGACAGGTGATGTGCAGCACATTAGTGTGCTGTAGATTCCCAGCCCAGCTTGCTGCACATTAACTCACAGTCTAGACAAGCCTTAAACCCCTTAAATCACATATGAAAATGTTACTCTGGATCAGATCTGTAGAAAGGGGTATGCACTAGTCCCAGAGGCTACCGATAATCTATCACTGACCCTTTCCCTACTAGTTTTAGAACAGTGTAGCAGGGTGCTGCTGCAAAGCACCTAATTAGCCCCTGCTCTGCCAGCTCCAATCAAGAGAAATAGATTGGGGCTGGTGGAACAGGCCTGATGCCTGGCCTGGGGATTGGCTCCACTTGCAGGCCTGACAAGCCAGCAGCTAGAAGGGCTGGGAGCCAGTATAAAGGGAGTCAGCCAGAGGAAAGGTCAGTCTCCTGGCTGAGGGCTGACTCTTGGAAAAGAGGGAACTAACCCTGTAAGCCTTGTATATAGCTCAACATTGGTGGTGGGAGACCGGTGTGTAAATAAAGCTTCGGGTGCTGCATAACAGGAAGCCTCCCTGCACTTTATTGGGCCAGCCAGTGGCCTGCCGGAAGAGGTGGGGCAGAGGACCTGTTACAAACATCCTTTCTGTTTTTCTGGCAGCAGACTTTCTACCCCACACTAAACAGAGTGGGGTTTGCTACAATGTTTTTGCTACATCAACTTTCAAATTGATTTTAAAAAAAAGTTGGCTCTCAGACATATAATAACTGAGCTACACTCAACTAAAGACCATTTAATTTCCTAATTACCACTTTGTCATATTTGCTGTCACCATAGTCCTAATATGACCAGATGTGAAACAAACATTTAATAATTTCTCTATTAGCAGGAAGATCCAAGGATACTGCAAGAACCAATAAAAGATATTACTTCACCCACCTTGTCTTTCAAAATATTGCCAGTGATAAGATCAAAACAATGGGTGTCTTATTGAATAAACAGATGCATATTATATTGTAATATGTATTATTCAAAAACATATTAATCCACGCAGAAAGGCAAAGAAATAAACTAGGGGAACAGATGGCTTTGACATTTAGTATGACTCCATTTTTTTCTTTTGCAGGGGCAAGTCATTTAATCTCTCTGTGCCTCTGTTTCTCTTCCCATTCTTTGTCTGTCTTGCTATTTAGACTGTAAGCAATGTGGAGTAGAGACGGTCTCCCATGATGTGTTTGTACAGCACCTAACACAAGGGTGTCTGATCGCAGCTGGAATTTATAGGCATTTTTATAATCTGAATAATTGATAACCATGAGTTTTTCAGCATTGCCCATGTGTTTGTGATGTTAATTTTTGGAGTTCTGTTCGGCTGTGGCACAGGTTACCTTTCACCTAACAAAGTGAGTCTGGCCATTTCCTCTCCCTTTAATGAGAAACTTCTCCACTGCTACAGTATGTACAGCGTTGTGTGGTCTCGGAATGAAATCCAGGCCCTATTGAAGTCAATGTGAGTTTTACCATTGACTTCAATGGAGCTAAGATTTCATCTTTTGTCTCTGGATGAATTTCCACCTTGGTGATCAATAGGGAATACTCCCACTGCAGAATCTGCATATTCAGTAGGAAAGGTAAAAGGTCACTAACAATTTGTTTTGTTGGGAGATTTAATCATTCACTGGAAAGAGTAGGTTCTGTTGGGGAAGTCCAGGCCTGGTCAACTTGGAAACCTCTTTTCCATTCTTGGAGGAGGTGGGCAAGCTTGACTATGCACCCAGGCTTCTTGCACCCTGTACGCCCACTTTCTGCTGATCATGGCATCTTGGTCTTTAACTTCCTACTCTGATATTAGTCAATCACTTTCTGTAAATGTGAGAGAATATTATGCCTCTGCCCTCCTTTTTCTTTGCCTTGACACTAATCTTTTCCAATGGTTTCATGCTTTCAAGTATTTAGAGTCAATTATAGATGCGCAAACTATCTTTGTTTCTAAATGGCTTTCCTGTCCTTCAGTTAGAAAACAACATCAAAGGGTTTGGCAGCCTTTAAAACTGAACACACTCTAGAATTACCTGGAGAAAGATAGTTGTTGATTTTTGGACTTATATTAATGGGGTGATATTTTCCCCTCTTGCCATGCACAGAACTCTCATTAACATTAATATTATTGTTGTTGCAGAATAAGTTTGACCTTGTATATTGGCTTGGTATTAAATTTTTCTGTACTTAGCAATCAGGGGAAATCTAGCCAGTCATGTTGAATGATATATTCCTACCTTTGCACCATGCTCCTACTCACTCAAGAATTTAAGGCATAGATAAGAGTGTTTATAACATGTTATCCCTCTCCTTTTAACAGTGAATGACTATGCTTGGTATTGAGAATGTTTAAAAATCAATATTAAATGTTTGATCTTTAACACTTATGTTTATCAGTGGTTCAAATACAATAAGTGAACTGAAAAGTAATCATGGTACGTTTCTGAAGTCAGGTAATCAGTACATGGATGTCTTTGATTTAATCTGAGTTTTTTTAAATTGAGCTAAGTTAAAATTTATCTGAACAAATTCAGAATGCTAAGAAAAAAATACATTAAATGAAAGGTTTAGTACCACACTGGTGATTTTTCAGGACATGCACATATTTCCAAATCTGAGTAGAGTGTGCTATGAACCAGAAATCTACAAGGTTGCCAAATATTGTGAATTAATTAGGAGAGGTTTTTGTATAGAACTGTGTGATGCTTATGAAAAGTAGAAAGGGGATACATAGTAGGATACTAAAATGAATAAGAAGTGCTTGTTTTGAATACAAAGAGAAGTTTGCCAAAGGAATACAGTAGCAGGACCCCAAGAAATTCTCAAGCATTGACGAAAACAATCCTGTTAAGGAAAGGGCTGAGAACTAGAGCTGTGTTCATAACCAATGTTTTCAGTTTGGTGGCTGAATAAAATTAAAGTAAAATTCAAAATGAAAAGTCATTTTCACTTGAACAGTTGAAAATTTCTTTTAGAAAATATTAGAACTAAACATTTTGACTTCTTTGGATTGTTTTTTTTTTTAAACACAAGAACTTGTAAAATGCTTTGGTTGACCTGAATCTGCATTTTTTGGTGAAAAAAAGTTTTGTCTGCAAAATTTGCCTAGCTGCACTGAGGACACTGTATGCCAGGGAAATTAATTATAAGACAATAGTAAAGTACCACAAAAGAATACTAGAGAAAAGTGGAATTACATCAGGGAAGAATTTCACTCACACTACTTAACAATATCAGTGTAACACTTCATTTAAATAGGTGAGAAGTAGAACAGCAGTAACCAAAGGGTGTCAATAGAAGTGTCAAACCAGAGCATCCTTGAAACCAGGTAGGGATCTACGGCAAGAATTTAAATGACATGAGAATAGAAATCTATGCAGAAGGACCTAGTGAAGACAAGAAGCATAGAAATAAACATACTAGTTATTAATAAATTATTAACTTGACCTCCCAGTCACTTAAAAATAGAGCAGCCTTCAGGACAAATACTGTGGATCATTATTTTTAAGGATAACTATGAATAATAATCCCATGTATAGTTATGCAGGATGAGATAAGGTAGGGTAGTCAAATCTAATCTAATGTATAGTTGGATAGGCACACTGTGTGTTCTTTCCACTTCCCCTGGAAACAAGTGCAAAGCTCTGAACTGGGATGTGGTATTGTTGATGGTCCAATCATGCTCCTCTGTCTTTTTGCACAAACCACTACAGAGTTGACCATACCTGGTGGCCTTTGCTTGGAATTGTTTGGACATTGCAAGTCAGGACTGAGGTGCATTGAACAAAGCCTGTTGGGGAGATGTGGATAGCATTTGACCCTACAATGCTGGACTTTAGCCAACTTTTTCCCCCAGCACTAAAGAAAATATATTTTTGTAAGCTCTTGAACTGAGATGATTGAGAGCTTAGGTGAATAGGTTTTTTTGTAATGGGTTACCACATTACAGAAGCATCTCATATTTCTTGTGACTGTATGGGATGAAAGAAATCATATTAGACACACCCAAGACCCAGTCCATTAGATTGGAGCAAAAAGAAAAAGTTGGAAGGTAATATAATTTAAATTGTTAAAGAAAACGTGTGTTATTCCTCTAGCTTTGGGCATGTCAATGAGTGTCCCTGCTTTATTACTTCTGTTGTTAATTACTCTTAAACGTTTTGTTGTGAGAGTACAAAAGCAAATGTAATGAATAAAAAAGGAACTCTAAAACTTGGACTTTGTTATAAGGCTATCCTTGTGGTTCAATTTTGTGTGTGTGATGCTATGCTTATGTGAGTGGCTTAGATGAAATTTACTTTGCTTCTCTTTTAAATGTGCTAAAAATCTGTAAAAATAAGTCAATATATACTGCTGAGCTAAAAAAAAGCACAGGTGGTTCACTTTGTGAGTATTGTGATATAAGAAAAGACCATTAAAAGCCTTTGAACCAGTATATTTCTAGGTTTTACTCTACTGCCTAAAGCACAATCACAGACCAGATAATTGAGAAATTTTAAAGGCGATTGAACACTGGAAATGTGAAATCAGCACCAAGTTATTTAGCACACATGCTAGAATGAAATGCAGGGGGGAAATTCACTGTATTCAAGGAGCCTTACGCTCACACTTATAATTGCCATGTGGTGCGGTAGTCTAGTGTTTCATATGATGGGCTGTAATATAAAATACTAAGATACTTGTTTAAGTCTGTTTCTTCTTCCCCCGCCCCCGCGCACACACACTTTAAAAAAATGTCTTGGTGTTTTACGTGATCTCCAAGCCACACTATCAACATGTGTTCCTGATTTCACCCTGTTACACCAAGTTTCATTAAATCAGCATTTCAACAGCTTTTTAATAGCATTAAAAATTGTGCTCCAATTCCAAAGGGCCCTATGTGTATGTTGCTGAGCATGCTTACCTTTACTGTGTGATAAGGGCACTCAGTAATGCTCAGCACTGGGCCTTAAATTTAGCTGGGCTACAACACAAAAATAGGGCCCAAGTTCTGAAGTCTTGGAGGCTTGCTTCAATTTAGAGCATCACATGTACAGAAGCTTATCTGAATCATAGATGAACGAAGGTCCTGATCCAGCCAGGCACTTAAGCACAAGTGTAACTTTAAAACCATGATCAGTCGCATTGATAGCTTCACTAGCATGCATAGTGGAACTACTCATGTGCATAAAGATACACTCATGCGTAGTTCTTTGATGGATGGGGGCTGTGAAGACCTGGGAAATATCTGTATAATTTTTTGTGAATATTGTGCATGCCTCTGTGTGGTTATGATGGGTAAGTTGTTATGGGGTTAAATAAACAGGGGAATCAAGCAGGAAAGGCAACAACGGCCTATTGACCCTAATAATAAAGTGTGCAGATGACACAAACATTGGGGGAGTGGTAAATAATGAAAAAGACAAGTCACTGCTACAGAGTGATCTGGATTTCTTGGTTAACTGGGAGCAAGCAAACTATAATATGGCTAAATGAAAATTTAAACATATAGGAACAAAGAATGTAGATCATACTTACAGGGTCGGGGACTCTATCCTGGGAAGCAGTGACTTTCAGTAGCGTAGCCGGGGGGGAGCAGGGGGAGCGGCCGCCCCCCCACTGAGCAGAAGCGGCGTCTTTTTTGTGCTCCAACGCCTTTTGCTTCTGTGCTGCAGCCGGAGCGGAGCATTTTTTTTTGCTACCGGCGCCTTTTTTTTGCTCCCGATGCTTTTTGCTCCCGGAGCCTTTTGCTCCCGGCGCCTTTTTTTAGCTCCGCTCCCCCTGTGCTCTAAACCTGGCTACGCCACTGGTGACTTTGAAAAAGATTTGGGCGGGGATCATGGTGGATAATCATCTGAACATGCGTTCCAACGTGATTGTGTGGCCAAAAGACTTAAGGCGCTCCTTGGATACAGAAACAGGGAAATATAGAGTAGGAATAGAAAGGTTATTTTCACCTCTGTATATTCACAGGAAAAATTGACAAGACCACACGTAAAAATATTTTCAATTCAGCAATGCTGCCAGCCACGCTGTATGGCAGTGAAACGTGGGCACTGACGAAGAGAGAAGAGCAACGGCTGTTGGTAGCTGAAAGGGCAATGGAACGAGCTATGTTGGGAATCTCCCTTCTGGATCGTATACCAAATGAAATCATCAGAGAACGCAGCGGTGTGAAAGATATTGTCGTGGAAAGCAGACATAACAAGATGCGATGGGCGAGCCACACAGCACGGCTCACGGATAACAGGTGGACCGCAATCATTGCTGAGTGGTACCCGCGAGAACAGAAAAGACCCCCCGGTCGGCTTCCAAGAAGATGGGAAGATGACATCATTAAACGTTTCGGACGAACCTGGAGAAGAAAGGCAAGAGTGCGAGAAGAATGGCAGATGTGTTGTGATCGGCGCAGTCTTAACGACAGCTGAAGTCCGATCGATCCAGGTGATCTGTATATTGCACTGGTGCACCCACTGCTAGAACACTGTGTGAGTACCCACAATTCAAGAAGGATGTTGATAAATTTGAGAGGTTTCAGACAATATTCAAGGATTAGAAAACATGCCCTATTGTGATAGACTCAAGCCCAATCTAGTTGGCTTAACAAAGAGAAGGTTAAGGGTGACTTGATTAAGTTTATAAGCATCTACACATGGGAAACAAATAATTAATAATGGGCTCTTCAATCTAGCAGAGAAAGACATAATCCAATGGCTAGCTAGATTAAGGCATAACTGGAAATAAGGCATTACCTTTTGACAGTGAAGGTAATTAACCATTGGCACAATTTACAAAGGGTTGTGGTGGATTCTCCATTAATGCCAATTTTTTAAAATCCAGATGGGATGTTTTTCTTAAAGACCTGCTGGCCAAGTTATTCTGGGAGGAGTTCTATAGCCTGTGTTATATAAGAGAGCAGACTAGATGATCACGGTGGTCCCTTCTGGTCTTGGAATCTATAGAGAATCCCAACAAACCCAGCATCCCAGTTAAGAGCTGTGAAGAAGCACCTCCTCAGCCCTCAGCTATTTCACCAAGGTTGATATCCTGGAAATCAAAAGATACTGCTCAGTAAAAAGATCTGTCCTGCAGGAGTGGGAGGTCAGCTGTGGCAGGCAAATGGACAATCAGGGTCTGTAGCAAGCAGGCTGTAACTTGGTACCAAAGAGAAGAGGGGACTTCAAAGCTAAATTCTACCTGCTTAGGGGCTGGAGGGGAATGCCAAGTATAGATAAGGCAATTTGTGTATAGGTCTTTTCTATTTTAGCTCCATTTTTTCAGAGTGCTGTGTACTTTTGAGTAAATAAATTATACTTTGTTTTGGAGAAGCTGCTTCAGTGTCACTGCATACTGTTACTGTCCACAGGGGCCTGAAAGAAAATTCTTGCAGGTGCAAATATCAGAATTAGCAACCAGGGGGTGTAACTTGGAGACCCAATCAAAGAGTGGTTGGACCACGGAGTCCCACCCACACAGAAAAGTGGAGGCATGGGCCTGTCGCTTGAAAAGGGTGTACTGGGGGGACTGGCTGGGGGTCCCACAGAAAGGGCAGTTTACCCAGTGACCATGACAACAGCCAATCTAAGAATTTTGATGAATTTCCTCCTAGGACTTCCCTTTGTCGGCAGGTGGTGGATAGCCAGAAGTAGCACTTTCTGGGGAAGCATTGGCCATGAATCCATCAACAGGTGTGTGGAGAACCTCTCAGCAGCAATAGGTGGGAGTGCTAGGATTGCTGCTGCGCTACTGAAAACTTAGATGCTCTTGGACTTCTCTGGTACTGTTGTGCCAAAATGTTTATGCATTCTGGCGAGGCCACGATCATGGACATTCCCAGAAAGAGGAGCACAACTAATATGAAATCCTACCAGTAAAACAGGTGAGAATGCGGGGTAGAATGCCTGAACTAGTGCTGAACTCAAGGAAGCTATTGATTTGGTTCAGTTTGAGGGAAGGTTCTGGCTGGGAAATCTCTGGCATTTCACCAAATTCACATTGGTGTCACTGAGTGCAGAATTTGATCCCATCATATGTGATCTTGTGAAATATTAGAATCATGTAATTCAACATTGTATACATTCAATGCAAGTCTTCTCCTTAATGGTCAAGTTCTGCTCTGAGCTGCAGCTCCAGAGTAATTTAATTGTCTTCACCTATTTATTTTGAAGTCAATGGAATTACTTTGGATTTACACCAGCATCACTGAGAGCTCTGAAGTCTATTTCTGCTCTCACAATTCTTTCTACTTTGAATTTCATGAGGTCAGATGTGAAGATGAATTTGTTGTTTAAGCTTCTTTCTCCTGAGGGCAAGAAGCTTTATCATTTTTTTTCTACTGATTTTGTCTCGTCTAAAGACAAATCAATGGATCAAGTTATGAATGGTATGTCATGAATAAGTGATTTATTCCTGGGCAGATCAAATATGATATTGCTTAGGTTCTTGTCTGTTACTGCAAATAAAGATTTATTCAAAGCACAGTATCAATGGCTAAGGGAAAGAATTGTTAGCTTTCACCTAATGTCCTTTTGGAAAAGGTGTGTGCAATTGCATCCTTCAAGTTCAAATATTAGACCCGGTAGAATTTCTGTACTGATAGGCTTGGCAAGGATGGTCCGGTGGATAGGGCTCTACTCTAGAACACCAAAGACTGGGCTTCCAGTCCCTGCTCTGCCACATATTTCCTGTGTGACTTTGGGTAAGTGCCCTAGTCTTCCTATGCCACTGCTCCCTATCGGTAAACTAAAGATAATAGCACTTCCCTGTGTCATAGGATTGTTGTGAAGATAAACTGTGAGGTGCTGAGCACCTTACACAGAGATTCTGCATGAGTCACTCAGCCTTCATCAGATGACTGGTCAGTGAGCCCTTGAGGTATTAGAGTGCAATAATCACCTTCCACAAGCAAGGCCTTTCTAAAAGCAACACGTTATTGGCTATCGCTGTACTCTCAGACACTTGCCACTGGAGACATACGTGACTTGATTCTTAATGCAGTTTGGAAGTGTATTTTATTTGGTAGAATTGTGTGCAACTCACTGAGTCACTGGTCAGGTTGAGCTCACCTTGCCTCAGAGGGCCAGCCAGCCTGTGAGATTTCCCTCACACCCCTTGTAACTCTTGCCCAGTCCCAGGACAAGCATTGACCTCTAAATCCTATCCAACTGGATGATTTTCATACACATGGGAAGCTGCACCCTCTTATCCTCAAAGGTTTCTTTCCAGACTGCCCACCTAGAGTTTCTAGTCATGTGTTTTCTCTCACTGGAGCCCCGGGTGCCACTGCCAGCCTCTCTTGCTCATCTTCTGCCTATGCCACCCACACCCGCAATGTTTTTGTCTGGCTTTATGTCCATCCTTCAGCTTGCTACCCCGGGTCAATAAATGTTCACCAATCTGCCCTTCTTCCTATGTGCTGAGGGGTCTGAGACCTCACTGTGTATTGTTTGGTACCTATTTCTGTCACAATATTGGCCCACTTTATGACATGACTGGGTTATGGGTGGTCTGACCTAGTGGTCAGAGCAGAAGCCAAGCCAGGTCAGATACCAGGAGATTAGAGTCCAACACAAGCCAGAGGGCAAAACTGAGATAATAGAATTTTAGAAGATTAGGGTTGGAAGAGACCTCAGGAGGTCATATAGTCCAACCCCCTGCTCAAAGCAGGACCAACACCAACTAAATCATCCTAGCCCGGGCTTTGTCAAGTCAGGCCTTAAAAAACTCTAAGGATGGAGATTTCACTACCTCCCTAGGTAACCCATTCCAGTGCTTCACCACCCTCCTAGTGAAATACTGTTTCCTAATATCCAACCTAGACCTCCCCCACTGCAACTTGAGACCATTGGTCCTTGTTCTGTCATCTGCCACCACTGAGAACAGCCTAGCTCCATCCTCTCTGGAACTCCCCCTTCAGGTAGTCGAAGGCTGCTATCAAATCCCCCCTCATTCTTCTCTTCTGCAGACTAAACAAGCCCAATTCCCTCAGCCTCTCCTCGTAAGTCATATGCCTGAGCCCCCTTGTGACGGGGTCCACTTACCCCGCACTAGCCCAGGCAGGGTTGAACCCATGGGATTGACAGCAGAAGTCCCGCCCCCCTGGCAAGACTGGGCATGCTCCAAGTGTTCTAGCTGTATAAAGGGAGGGAGCCCAGCTCATTCCGGGGAGGAGACCGCAGGAGAAGGACCTGCCTGGGGAGCTCCTGCAGAGGGCCACTCACAGCCACTGACGGAACCAGGAACCGAAGCCTTGCACGGCCTGCCTGGATCCCCTCGAGTGGAGAAGCCCGTGACGACGACCGGACCGGCCGACCACGGAGGACCCGACCCCTCGTGGGGTACCCCAACACGGACTCTGGTAGGGGGTGACCCAGGGAGGGCGGCCGAATGGTACCTCCCACCCCGATGAAACTCAGCGTGTTTCAGCCGGACCCTCCCCGCTGAGTCAGTGGCGAGTTACCATGCTACTGTTCTGGCCGCTAGGCCATACTGGCCTGCACCAAAGGGGGGGTGTTATAGACTCCGGCCGCTAGGCCGCACTGCCCAGCACCAAAGGGAGGTGCTAGAGATTCTGGCCACTAGGCCACGCTACCCTGCACCCGAGGGTGGGGTTATAGACTCCGGCCACTAGGCCACGCTACCCTGCACGAAGGGTGGTACTAGAGACTCCGGCCACTAGGCCACGCTACCCTGCACGAAGGGTGGTGTCATAGACTCCAGCCGCTAGGCCACGCTGCCCTGCACCTAAGGGTGGTGTTATAGACGTCGGCTGCTAGGCCGCGCTGCCCTGCACCTAAGGGTGGTGCTAGAGACTTTGGCCACTAGGCCACACCACCCTGCACAAAGGGTGGTGTTGCAGACTCTGGCCGCTAGGCCACGCTACCCTGCACGAAGGGTGGTACTAGAGACTCTGGCCACTAGGCCACGCTACCCTGCAACAAAGGGTGGTGTTTCAGACTCCGAATGCTAGGCCGCGCTGCCCGACACGGAGGGGTAGCATCGGAGACTGTGACTGGTAGGCCACGCTGCCCTGACCCTAGGGGCGTGGACCATCACACCCCTGATCATTTTTGCTGCCCTCTGCTGGACTCTCTCCAATTTGTCCACATCCTTTCTCTAGTGGGGGGCCCAAAAGTGGACACAATATTCCAGATGTGACCTCACCAGTGCCAAATAGAGGGGAATAATCACTTCCCTCGATCTGCTGGCAATGCTCCTACTAATGCAGCCCAATATGCCATTAGCTTTCTTGGCAACAAGGGCACACTGCTGACTCATATCCAGCTTCTAATCCACTGAAATCCCCAGGTCCTTTTCTGCAGAATTGCTGCTTAGCCAGTTGGTCCCCAGCCTGTAGCGGTTGCATGAGATTCTCCCATCCTAAGTGCAGGACTCTGCACTTGTCCTTGTTGAATCTCATCAGATTTCTTTTGGCTCAATCTTCCAATTTTTCTAGGTCACTCTGGACCCTATCCCTACCCTACAGCATATCTACCTCTCCCCGCAGCTTAGTGTCATCCGCAAACTTGCTGAGGGTGCAATCCATCCCATCATCCAGATCATTAATAAAGATGTTGAACAAAACCGGCCCCAGGACCGATCCCTGGGGCACTCTGCTTGATACCGGCTGCCAACTAGACATCGAGCTGTTGATCACTACCCATTGAGCCCGACGATCCAGCCAGCTTTCTATCCACCTTATAGTCCATTTATCCAATTCATACTTTTTTTAACTTGCTGGCAAGAATACTGTTGGAGACCGTATTGAAAACTTTGCTAAAGTCAAGATATATCATGTCCACTATTTTCCCCATATCCACACAGGGCTGGCTCCAGGCACCAGCGTACCAAGCATGTGCTTGGGGCGGCACCTTAGGGGCAGGGACGGCGCTCAGGGTTGTGCTTTTTTAAAAAAAAAAAAAAACGTTGCAGCCTGCTGGGAGAGTGGGCTGGGGCCGGGCTGGCGGCCCTGCCCCCGGCACTCCGGCTGCAAGAGCGGGGGCAGGGCTGGGCTGGCCGCCCTGGCTGCGGAGCTCCGGCCAGGAGAGCGGGGCGCGGGCCGGGCTGGCTGCCCTCCCCGCGGAGCTCCGGGAGAGTGGGGTCTGGGCCGGGCTGGCCGCCCTCCTCGCGGAGCTCCGGCAGGGAGAGGCGCTGGCCGGGGGGAGGGAATTGTTGTGGCGCAACACTGGGGGTGGAGGTGGGGTGTTTCGGTGGGGCGGCGCTTGGGGTGTTTTGTTTTTTTTTTGCTTGGGGTGGCCAAATAGTTAGAGCCGGCCCTGTATCCACAGCGCCAGTTATCTCATCATAAAAGGCAATCAGGTTGGTCAGGCATGACTTACCCTTGGTGAATCCATGTTGACTGTTCCTGATCACCTTCCTCTCCTGCAAGTGCTTCAAAATGGTTTCCTTGAGGACCTGCTCCATGATTTTTCCAGGGACTGAGGTGAGGCTGACCAGTTTGTAGTTCCCCGGGTTCTCCTTCTTCCCTTTTTAAAAAGTGGGCACTATATGTGCCTTTTTCCAATCATCCGGGCCCTCCCCTGATCGCCACAAGTTTTCAAAGATAAAGGCCAATGGCTCTGCAATCACTTCAGCCGATTCCCTCAGCATCCTCGGATGCATTAGATCTGGACCCATGGACTTGCGCATGTCCAGCTCTTCTAAATAGTCCTTAACCTGTTCTTTCACCACTGAGGGCTACTCACCTCCTCCCCATGCTGTGTTGCCCAGCAGTGTGAAAGCTGACCTTGTCTGTGAAGACCAAGGTAAAAAAAAAAATTGAGTACTTCAGCTTTTTCCACATCTTCTGTCACTAGGTTGCCTCCCCCATTCATTAAGGGTCCCACACTTTCCCTGACTACCTTCTTGTTGCTAACATACCCATAGAAACCCTTCGTGTTATCCTTCACATCCCTTGCTAGCTGCAACTCCAGTTGTGTTTTGGCCTTCCTGATTACACCCCTGCCTGCTCGAGCAATATTTTTATACTCCTCCCTAGTCATCTGACCAAGTTTCCACTTATTGTAAGCTTCTTTTTTGTGTTTAAGCTCACCAAAGATTTCACCGTAAAGTCACGCTGGTCCCCTGCCATATTTGCTATTCTTTCTGTACATCGGGATGGCTTGTTCCTGCACCCTCAATAAGGCTTCTTTAAAATACAGCCAGCTTTCCTGCCCATCAGTTCCCTAAGGGAGTCAAAGTCTGCTTTTCTGACGTCCAGGGTCCATATTTTGCTACTCTCCTTTCTTCCTTTTGTGAGGCTCCTGAACTCAACCATCTCATGGTCACTGCTGCCCTGGTTGTGACCCACCTCTACTTCCCCTATCTTTCAGATAGTCCCAAAACACTTTTTTTCAGTCAGATCCCATTTCTGATACCTCTATTTGGTGGGACACACTCACTCGTGGAGCACCCCCTTGCATCTGTGTATAATTTTGCTTGCATCCTTGGCTCCAGGATATCTGCCTTTCGCCAGGTCTTCTTCCAACCAAATCACAAGTTCAAACTTCTTTTGAAGTAACTGCTAACTGCTAAGTCATGGGTCATGCTGAGCCACGCTTGCCTTAAAGGGCCAGCTGGCCCGTGCCAGTGCCATATAACTAGTAATGGGAGAATTGACTTAAAACGTCACCCTGAACTCTGCTAAATATCTTTTATGATTTGGCAAAGGTTGGGTAAGTATGTTTCCACAACCCATGTAAATATTCTTTCTCTGAAGAAAGGAAATTGGGGGATGGTCTCACCATGGCCCATACAGCCCCCTACTATCCTCCTCACTCTCCTGGCTCACTCGCTGGATTGCTCTCAAGAGCTTCCTTTTTCATCTCTATTGGCAGGCCTTCTGGACGCTCACCTTGCCACCTCATCCGTGACCCCCCCCAAATGCTCTGGCCTTTTGCTGATTTCCTTCTCTGGCTCCCTAATTAGCTACACATCGGGTTCAAGAGTCTGGCTGAATGGGTCTGTATAAAACTCATTATGCAGTTACAAAGAAACATGGGCATCAGCCATCCATTTAAAAATAAATAAATGTCACTTAAAATGGGTTAATCTTGAGCATTTCTGTAGATGTTTGAAAGAGATGTTAAGTGGAATGGTTATTAAAAAAGGCAGCTCATTTCAGCATGAAAAAAGAAGTGTGGCTGGTAGCAGTTGAATGCATGTTTCTTTATTGCATCTACATACTGATGCTCATAAGAGAGAAAAAAATGTCCCAAGGAAACAAAGCTGAGCAAATAGTTCATACTATATAGTGTGAGCAGAACCAAATAGCTCAGTCAGCTTATGGAGCAACACTGATTTTGCCAGCTGAGCCCATAGATCTTTTGCAAAACAATTATGTGGGAATCTGTAGTTTTGAATATCTACAGGTGTGTGGCCAGTTTGATGAAACATATGCTACTACCAGTTATTATAAATCTGCTTCTGTCAACCCTTATGACAAAGCATCAGTAAAGTATGCCATGGAATATCAAGCTAAATGCTTCATGTATTAATTACTATGTTACATTGAGTATTTCTCTGTTAGCACTTCATGCTTTATAAAAATCTGCCTTTTTATTTCAATTGCGGCTCCCCTTGCTATTTTATAATAGCACATGGTAATGAAGTTATCATTTACTTATAGGATAATAAATTACCTTACTATGAAGAGAAGGCGATTACTCACTCATGGTGCTCCGCTTATGTCAGGCTAGGAGAGTGTGACTTGAGCACTTTATAAATGGCAAAGTCCAGTTCTGTATTCATTGCAGGAGCATACCACTGGAATTTGCTATGTGAACTTTGTGAGAGCAGGCATGTTACATTTTCCATACATACTGTATGCTAATATCTGCATATCTTGGGTCCCTATCGTCCTGGATCTTCGTTGTAGGTTAATATCATGTCCTTTCTCTTTGGAAAATGAAGTGACATACCACATAATGGAAATTTACTCTGCATCTGGTCACCTTTCATATAGAGTCCTGCACAGATAAGCATCTGCTTGTCACCTGGTCAAGGCACCAATCCAAGTGTGCAACCTTCAGGGATTCTGATTTTGAGCTCTATTAGTATTCAGAGGGGGGAAAAGAGCAAAAGGATGCTTGAAATGTTAGGCTTGTATTTTATGGAGTGAACAGGGTGGTAGTTGCAGTGGTGGATGGATAGACTGTTTTCTTCTTCCTCTTCTATGGTTGCTGCATTCCAGTTTTGGCTATCAGGCTTTTTTTATGGGTAGTAGGTATTTCTCAAAATGTAGGACTTGATTCTGCTCTTACCCCAGTGTAACTCCAGCAACTGTTTGGTGTTACACCTCACCTATATGAATTTAACTGGGAATGGGATCAGGTCCCTCACTGCTAATGTCTCCACTCTATATTCCCCAAGCAGCTCTTCACACTTGGACTGCCCCATCACTATAGAAGGCTGGAGTCTCTTTCTCTCTTCCAGCCCTGCCATAAAACCCTCCCGTTCACTTCAGTCTAGACCCCGTTCCCCACCAACCCCTTAAACTTTCATCCCAAATTACATCACATTACCATGTTTACATTTCAACTCTTCTTCATGACAGTCCATCTCTGTGCAACATTTTTCTCTTTCTACTCATACAAGAGTAACTGACAACACTTCTGTGCAGCATTTTCTCTTTCATTTTCCTCTCCAGACAGCATTCAGTGGTACTGAAGGACACTATATGAAACAAGATTGTATTGTATAGTGGAACAAATAGCAGATACTTAAGGACTGACAGATAACAATCTCTTTAAGAGAGAGGGTCAATTTCCAGTACAATAGTTGCTATCAAACTGATTATAGGGAAATAAATAACAGGTTGGCTTTTAGTTTTTAAGTGTATTCCTGATTGTGCTGGCAAAGTAACCCTAGACACAATGGCTCAAATTAATCCTGGGTGCAATGCTGTTTGTCTGTATTACACCAGGGATGAATTTCGCCCATTGGCTCCAAACCCTCCTGGATAGCTCTGGAAATCATATGGTGAAGCTATATCAGAAAAGAGCTTTAATGTGTTTGAGGCTGAGCTACAAAAGGGTCAGATCCTCAGCTGGGGCAGCGTGGCAGCTACCTTAATTTACTCCAGTTGAGAGTGTAGCCCGGAGTTTTTGGACCTGAGGGATGAAGATTGCAAGTAGAAAGAGACACAAGTAAGGTAAAAAAAGAGAGTTGAAGAACAGTGTGATGGGGCACCCCCCCGCCAGGAGAATCAGGAGAAGGTTAACAGGCTCTTCTGGGCTCAATCCTTACCAGACACACCCGCAGAACCTGCTCCAGCTGGAGGAAGCAACCTTAAAAAGGAGAGCCGGTCACAGGACAAGGATGGCAACCAGAAGGAAAGCTGCTGCCCCTTGGAAGGAGCTGACTTGTTACAGAGCAGTGGAGAGGGAAACAGTTGACAAGCCTCCGCTGCCCGCAATGACTTACCGAAACCCAGAAAGGCCTTTGAAAGGGCGGGGGAGGTTCGGAAACTATCTGAGTTAGACACCCTCCCCCCCCCCACCCCCCAGGAAACGCCCTGCCTATCACAGACAGCATCCTGAAAGAAAGCTTTGCTTTGGTGTCTTTGTATGTCTGCTTCAAGAAAACTTGTAAGGGTTTATAAACCCTGATACTTATTTAAAGATATATTTTGGCAAGCACCTTGGACTTCCCATTCTATTTCTTCCCCATTACTGGGAAGGTGATGAGCCAATTGTTGCCTTTACGTACCACAGAATTGATTCAGCTCCCAGGAGTACTCTCATAGCTACTTTTATATTCACTCCCGATAGGATACTGAGGCTAACTCGACAAGGCAGTTGAATTCTTTTTCAAGGACAGAGGATTAGATGGTATTTCTAGAGGTTCCACAAGCTACTATTTTACACAGGCTTTTTTGTTGTTGTTGTTGTTGTTGAAAATCATCTATATCTCCAGCTAAAAGAGATCAATGCAGAAGTGAGCTACCATTGCTAGTTTAAATTGGATAACTGAGTTTATGGGCCAGCTGGTATCAACGGATATAGTTCCACTGAGGAATCTGAGGCAGGATCTTTATTATATGTTTTTATGTACTTAGCACAATGCGGCCCTAACCCATGATTGGCGTACCTAAGCACCGCTGCAAAATAAATATAATAATTGAACCAATGGAGCTACATCTACCCACACCAGCTGAATATAGGGTCCTATATTACTTGGACTTGCCAGCGTGGAAGATTTACCCAAGATAATTTTTTTCGTTATATTCATAATCATAGGTTCATTCACCACTTACACAAGCTACCAGCCTTTTAAATTTAAAAATGCATATATATATATATGCTAGAAAGTACTGCGAGAGCTTTATTAGACCTCATGCTCTTTAAAAAGTTATTTCCAATGGAAGAAGACATCAGTTTCATAATGTGAATGCCAGAGTGAAACAGCACTTTAAATTGATAACTAAAAAATTTCACATATTCCGCTTGAATTGGTTACCTAAAACACAGCTAAAGATTTAGGACTGTGATAAAAAGCTGAATGTGTTTAAAAGTTTGTGTTGCCAATTGAGCTGAGTGAAAATGTTTTACCAAAAATTGCAGATTTGTGTCAACTAAAATTTTTCATAAATTTGTGGTTGCCAAAATGCTTCGAGGAATAAAAAAAAATAAAAAAAATGTAACATGGTTCAACATTTTCTAAATCAAGCATTTCAGCTTTTCAATTCAAAATAACTTCTTGGCTTCGAATATCAATTCTATTTTTTCTTTTAAAAAAGAGGTAAAAAACCCTTCAAAAATGGAACAAAACGTACTCTGAAACAATTTTTTGTCAACATTCATGGTTTGCTGAAAAATTTGAAAAAAAAAATTCAGATAGACCCAAAACACTTTTTTTAATTTTTTGATTTGATCACTGAGCAGATATTCACACAGCTCCAGTTACCAACCACACACAGATATGACTGCAGGATCAGGACTTCAGATATTTGTATCAACTTCTTGATGTTCAACTGACTTTTGTGTTCATCACACAATACGATTTAAAGATAACTTTTCACAAGAAATGTGTCATTGGTTCAAGCTTAAGCTTGTGGCTAAAAGCAAATGCTTATGCATCATACAATTTGAGCAGCTACCTCGAGAAAGAAAAGTTTGATAATTAGGCGCCAAAGAGCTATTTTGAATATTGTCTCCTTTTTATTTGCTGAGTTCCATTGCTCTACTTGGGTAGGGAATATTTTTAAGTACAGTCTATCAGAGGTTTAGTGCCAAAGATTACCTTGCATTATTCACCAGAGTGTTCCCCGATGGCTTTTTAAGGACATAAAAGAAACTGAACAGGCAATGAAATGTTAATTTCTTCTGTCTAGAAGTGGACTAATGCAACCATTCCTTGGTCAACATAAGCCAGATGAGAATTTTAGGAATTCTGATTAATTATTGTAATTTAGGGATCTCTCTCTTCATTACTTACCCTCATCAGTTAGATTTACATCTTAAACGAGAAAGGAAAACCCTCTAAAATACTGGATTTGAGGATTCTGGGGGAATGACCAGAACAGGTAATCATCAAGTGATTCATCCTGTTGCCCTTTCCCAGCTTCTGGAAAACAGAGGATAAGGACACTTCAGAGCATGGTTTTGCATCACTGCCCATCCTGGCTAATAGCCATTGATGGACCTATCTTCCATGGACCGATTTAGTTCTTTTTTTGAACCCTGTTATAGCCTTGGCCTTCATTCTTTGTAGAGCTCTTCCTTGTACCAAACCAGTGAGTTATTTCTCTCCACATTCTGCCCATCATTCAAAAACAACCACAAATCATTTTTATTATTATTTTTAATCCGGAGAAAAGGAAAGCACTTTGGGAACAAAACAACATAGTGTGGAAAAAACATAAATTTGGAAATACACATTCATTTTACAATGAGAACAATTCATCACACCTCTTGAGTGCTTCATGAGTGTGGGAAAACTCCGCAGCTGCATCCAAACATTCCATAAATCTTACAGGCAGAGTAGGCAACTCCTATTTTCCTGAGAGAGTAAGCACTTCTTTGTAATCTTAGGACATTTGTAATGCAAACCCAAATTTGCTGGATTTCACCTGCTCTGAAATTTCGATTCCATGGTCAAGATTTTCAACTGGAATGTGTGACTACTCGAGACATGCTCAAAAGAGTTTTCAGAGTAGATGTTCAGCATTTTCTGCAAATTAGGCTCCCTCTAAGTGTTTCAAATCTGGCACCCAAGAAGTGAACCCAAAATCATTAGCTATTTTTGGAAATCTTGGCCACCCAGAGTCTGAAATCCACGTAGAAGACAGTGTTCTTTATCTGAAATTCCAATTATCGAATGTGTTGGATCTCTGCCCATCAGTTCCTGGAACAGTTGGATAACTGGGATGTACCTGTCTGTAAATTGTAATAAACATTTTAAAACTGTTTTGAATGTCTATTGATGTCCTGGGTGACATTAACCATTGCATCCCAGGTTCTTTTTTTATATTCTCCCAGGTTCTACCATATTTTAGGGCCCTGGGATCCATGTTACTGAACCAGCAGTTTGAGAGGCATATGGTACAATTCATTGACAAAGCCAAAAAAAAAAAAAAAATCAAAGCAAATGAAAAGAATTCCATATAATTCAGTGCAATGTATATTAGATTGATATCTTCATATTCCAGTTTAATCTCTAAAAAAATATAATTCAGAAAAAATAAAGACTAATTCACAATTACAACCACTTTTATGTCATGTCTGTTATTGCATTCCATTTCAGTGTCTTTCTTTATCAACACCGATATATGATGTAAAAATTATAGCAATGGTACAAAACAGGTAATATGTGCTTCTTAATCCAAGTATGTAGAATCTACTTACATTAATAGTCAATGTTATCTTTTTTATTATACTATGTTATAAAAGTACAAATTCATACAAAGTAAACTATTTTCCAGAAAGACACTGTTATACCTCCACTCTGTGCCCTTTAATATATTATAAAAATCAACCTTTCATTGCACATTACCACACAGTATGAGATTTATTGGTTCCCGGGAATCACTATATCAAGTCTATATTACTGCATGGTAAAAATCCTGGTTATTTAATCTTCTTCTGAATTGACTAGCTATCATTTACTGTAGGTGAGCATATTTTGTATGTTAACTCTATTTTACTATTTGAAGGAGACAGAATGAGAGAGGCATACATTCACTGTTTCTCTCATATTCTGAGTCAAAGCTGTTCATTGATTATGCAATTTGATAGATGCTTTTTATAGCATTTTATAAATATAGAAATATTTGCATATTCCATCTGATCAGATACATCCCATAAGAAGTTATGGGACACAGTCTCAGTATGAACTAATGTTTTGAACATTAGCACTGATGACAGCACTAGGATTAATCCCCGTGGGACACAGCAGTGGTACCAGGGCTCAGAGGTATAGAATGCATAGGTATGAGTACAATATTAAAATCCTTTACTGAAGCAAAACAGAATTTTCCATAAGAAAATATCTGCTCATACGTCTTCACTTCATTCTTGTTCTCTCTCGTTGTGCACAAATGGTTAAAATATTTGAGTGTAAAGTGTTCCCTGAATTCTTTCTGCTTTCATTGGATGAGGAATTACATTCATTTCCCATTTCTCTTAGCATACCAAATCATAATATACATGATAAGAGTATGTTGCCCATTAACTTCCATAGACTGCAGATGGAAAACAAAGAGCTTTTGTCTTTATCTCATCTGATTTAAATGTGAAATATTAAGCATCTCCTTAATTCCCCTCTAGTGGATTCATAGAATGGAAAAAAAAAAAGTAGATGCTGAGGCTGAGAAATGAGAGCAGATAGGGAGAGAATGGTCCAGCTGAATGTATGAAAAGCCACAAATAGTGCACAATACCTGGTTGCCACAAGGCAGAACATTCTAGTAAGTACCGGGAAACACTGGTGCCTCAACGTTCTGGGTGGGGCTGCAAAGCAGCCCCAAGACTGCTCTATCCTATATCAGCTGATCAGGGCTACAAGGTTATGCTAACTGGGAATCACAGGAGCACATTGGGAGCTCTGAACCATCCCACCAATGTGACATGGATACAAGGGGCCTGGAGAAGGGGACAGTCACAGGAGTTTGCTATGAAATCGCTAAGCCCCTATGCACACTGGCAGAATTCCCAGATGGCCAATTAAACCAACTTTCTAAATACTGTAGCTGAGGATTTGGCCCAATGTCTGTTAACGTGCCAGTCACGCCTGATTTCCTGTCAAACAACACTGCTTTGTGCAGTGTAGCAACTGTATAACCTTTTCATATGGCCTTAGTTGAATTGGATGGGTAAAAATTCTAGCTAAGAATGCAACACAAATGGAAAATGTAGTATAAACATGAATTGTCAGCAGAAATAAACATAGCAAAGAAAACATCTACACAATCCCTGGCAGAGGGACCTTATGATTTTCTCTAGTCTCCAGAGCTATCTTTTTTTTTTTTTTTTTAATCAATGCAAGAGGGACCACCCCCCCCCCCCCCAAATCTTACAATCAACAGTCAGGGAGCTTTTTGCACTAGTAAATAGATTATGTTCTTAGTGCTAATCTTTTGAAGGTTGCAATTGGGAGGTGCTCTTAAAGAATCCAGAATAAAAGCTGAACAAACTGCTCAAACCCTAGGAGTCCTTCCCACAGCTCACTCCAAATGGGGCAGATTGACTAGGTTTTTGGTATCTGATTACACCACCACATTCAGCTCTCTCGGGTTAGTGCCTCAGAACGTCATCGTGGATACCTAGAGTGACTCCATAATAAAGATACAGTAAAAGCCACCTAAGTGCGTTACATTAAGTATGCTAGTGAATCTGTAAAGTATCTCTTTCCCAAGAGACTCCTTCAAAACAATACCACTTTAACTCTGAGGGATTGTCTTCATTACGGGGGTAAGTCGACCTAAGTTATGCTACTCCAGCTACGTAAATAACATAGCCAGAATCGACATAGTTTAGGTCGACTTACCCCAGTGTCTTCACTGTACTGCGTCGATGGGAGACGCTCTCCTGTCAACTTCCCTTGCTCTTCTCGGAAAGGTGGAGTACTGGGGTTGACTGGAGAGTGGTCTGCCATCGATTTAGTGGGTCTTCACTAGACCGCTAAATCGATCCCTGCTGCATCAATTGCAGCAGCATCGATCTCTCTGTAGTGAAGACCAGCCTATCAATTAATGCACGATAACGATCAGATAAAGAGGCCTTAACGCAATTCTAAAGCGAGATAAGCTTCCCAACCATTGTGTAACATCATTTAAAAATTTTAAAGGCAGCAAGCACTTAAAAAAACCCAAAGAACAGGCACTTATTTCATTTTTAAAAGCCTTGTTGGGGAAAAGCAACAGAAAAAAGTAGCTTAAACAAAATTATTTTTTACCAAATGAGTAGAAAGCTGAATAAGGATGAAACTGTACTTACACATAAAAAAAAATTCTGTTCAAAATTCTATGTTCTAACTAGGTTTCCTAAATTAAGCCTCTGTTCTGATTAGAGGCCTGTGTATTTCCTAGAACAAAGGATTTACATTAATACATTCCAACATTTTTAATAAGCATCATGATTGTACCAGATTACAGGATATCACATATACATACACTACATACACTTATACTCTGTCCTGTGCTTTATGCAGTACTGACCAAAGGACACAAAAGGTTCCTGCAAACTTTTAAAAAGTTGGTCCTGCCTTTATTATCATATGTCGAGGGACACAAGGAATTAAGCAGAATATAAATAACTAGTACTCCTTACAAAATGTTTTGGAAAACGTTATCATTAAGCCAGCTTCTGTCAACATGACACTTGATTATGTCCACCAACTTTGTGGACTAACATATGGGAACCTTCAATATGATTCCCATAAGGTGAATACTTAATGAGTCACATTGAAATAACCTATTATGCTTATGACGTGATGACGTCTTGTAACCCTGCATGAGCACCCAAAACAATTGTTATAGTTGGGGCTGGTAGAACCACCTATTACTGTGTTCCCAGCACTTCCCATTAAAAGACCCTGTTTTCAATTGCTTATAACTTTGCCAAATTTTTACCATTTGGACTGAACATTTCCAGGCTGGGTGTTTTCCTCCGTCTGAGTATTATTAATTATTACTAGTAGTACTACGACTACTACTACTATTGGAAAGGTTCAGTAAAAATGGTTCAATCGTTTCTGAGAATAAGGCTAGGGAAAAATGCATTGTTTTGCCTATTCTCACAACATTTTGACAATGTGTAATTGAGAAGATTTAGCACCCTCGGGGAGTTGAAATTTGGCAGAGGAGTGGCCTTTGTGTCAAGAGACTGGCCTTTTGCCAT
This sequence comes from Macrochelys suwanniensis, assembly GCA_033296515.1. Lineage (NCBI taxonomy): Eukaryota > Metazoa > Chordata > Testudines > Chelydridae > Macrochelys > Macrochelys suwanniensis. Next base: position 12,327,254 of record CM065783.1, read on the forward strand.
CCCTATGGAAATCTTCCCCAATTTGGCCAAGTTATAAGCCTTTAAAAAAATCACAGTTTGCACATGCTCAGAAGAGACGTCCTACATTTTAATAGATTAAAAACCTAACTGATTCCATCTGCACTGGGCATGCTCTGCCTGGCACTGAGCAAGACTTTCCCTGCAATTGCAGACAGCTCTGGGTTGCCCTGGTCATGTTGGGATGATCTGATAGCAGGACTCTGTGCTCTCAATGCCCTCTCTGCTGGCCCCAGGCAGTATAGAGGAGAAATCTGCCCGATTTGAATGCAGAGGGGAATAGACCCAAACCTGGGGAGGGGCACAGGGAGTAGATCGGTACCAGGAGCCTGGGGCTAGATACTGGGACCAGACAAGGAGCATGGGGAGAGACTAGGACTGGTGAAGCAAGGAGATGAACTGAAATCCAGTGAGGCAGAGAGAAGGAGGTGGGGAGAAGGGGAGACAGATTTGAGGAGGAGCCAGGTGATGTGGGAGAATCAGGACTGACTAAGCAAAGACTGGGACAAGGAGCCAGGGACTCCAGGGTGAGGGACACTAAGATTGGATGAGAAGCCTCGAAAGGGAGACTGGGACTTGGAGCCAGTGGGGAAAAGGAACATGGGCAACAGAGGGAATGAAGATTAGATGAGGGGCCTGGAAAGCAGGAGCTGAGACTGGTTAGTCAAGAAGACCTGGGCAAGGAGCTGGAGGGGATGGGAAAGGCTGGACAAGAATAATAGGACTGGGAACAGAGAGGGAAGACTGAGATTGGATGAGAAGCCTGAGAAGGGGAAACTGGAACTGGCTAGGTGAGGAGAGTAGCACTGGGATGAGGAGGCCAGGGTGGGGAAGAGACAGGACTGAGGCAAGAACAAGGAAAAAAGGATCAGGCTTGGGGGGAATGGAGAGAAGAGTCCATGCTCACTAAACCACACTTTCCTCCAGATCTTGGAATGGAATCCAAGTTTCCTGAGTTCCACCTGTGGTCAGCAGATATCTGTAACACCCTGGCAAAACGTGTGGTCTCATCTCCCTCTAGTGCTGGTCCAAAGAGAAGAGGACAACCTACTATTACAACTTGCTACCTCACGTGGCAGAGGTCTGTGCTATGGATCTAAATGCTTCAAACATGTTGATCAGCCAAATGGGTATCATTATGATGCAACATGATGGAATTTGCTATTTTGCTTTTGCTATTTGAAAGCCTTAGGAAATAACACACACAAAAGTACGATGTTAAACGAACATTAAGGCTGCAAAGTCAATCACTCAAATTTAGGAAATGCCAGAATTAAAGTTTCCTACAAAAACCGGTTACCCCTTGTGCATATGCATTATGTAACAGTCTTTAATTACACTATCACATATTGTTTTTCCATAGGACTCCTGCTTCATTCAGTGCAATGAATGAACAAGCTCTGGGGATGAATCAGGGCTGTGTAGTGAAGGAGGCTGCTGTCTGTAGGAACCCTACACTTCATTAGTTTTGGAAGGTGTATAGTGAATAAGACAGGGGATTGTGAGAAGAAAAAGGATGGTCTCATGGTTAAAGCAGTTGGATACTGTCCTGGAGAACTGGATTTTATCCCTGCCTCTGACACAAAGTTCCTTTGTGGTGCTGGGCAAATCATTTCAACCAAACTTTTCACAGGTGGCCACTTGCTGTCCTAATTTTCTGGGTGCCTAACTTGAGACCCTGGGGTCTGCCTTGCAGAAGTGTTGAGCACTTACAGAAGTATCTGAAGTCAATGAAGCTGTGCTTTAACCCATTAAAGTGCTATTTGCTAAGTATGCTGCAAAATCAGACCCCGGACATCTGAAATTGGACTTTGCTTTCCACTCCGAAACTGGCAGGCACTAGTAGTGCAGTGCTGGAAAGAATGTGCCTTCAGAGCAAAGGGAATGCCACTCAGACAACCACCTATCCAAGTTAAGGTCTGATCCTGAGAACTACTGAGTACCCTGAAGTCCCACTGAGAGTTAAAGGAACTTAACTTCTTCCACCTCACATAACTGGTCCTTGAAAGAGTGACATGAACATATTTTGGAGGTAGTCACTTCCAGTTATCCTTAGCTCAAAGGATGATAGCCAACAATACAAAGCTTTGAGCATTGGCCCATCTCTTGTAACTACTCCCTTGAAAATGTGTCTAAGCCCAAACTTAGTGCTCTCTCTCTCTCTCTCTCTAAAATGAGTCACAGATTTTAAGACCAGAAGGTACCTGTGACGGTGTACCCCATAAAGCTTTATGGGGAGATGCTTATAAATGTATATATGTAACTAGAATATGTTTTATGCTACATGTGCCATGTAACATATCTCTGTGAAAGTTATGACCTACTGAATTTATTCCTCCTGTTGGTATGCATGTATCATTGTTGTAGTTGGAGTTATGAAGACTGGTTTTATATTTGCTGGTTTTGTACATAGCCTTTGTAAGTTCATGGGATCATGTTTGGAGGAAAGAATGTGCCTGTTAAGTACAAGCACTTAACAGACAAAAGAAGTTGCAGACCCCAATCCACATCGGGGCCTGGTCAAGAATGCAACTGGTTGAACTGGTTAGGGTGCATGGACAGGTGACTTGCCCATGTGATCCCAAAACTCCATGGCAACTGGATCCGACACAGGGAGTGGGGGAAAGGCTATAAAAGCCCTTGGAAGACTCTTCCATTTTGTCTTCAGCTGGCTAAAGAGAGAGACTCTCCACCCCCCAAGGACACACCTGAAAGAGACTGAACAAAGGACAAAGACAATAGGGGGGTGAGTGATTGCTGGACCCAGGCTAAGAGGAAGATAGCCTGTTTACTGGACCTAGCGAGGTTTTTATCTGTACACAGGGTGATTAGACATAGAACTGCGTGTTCTATTTTATTTTATTTGGTAATTCACTTTGTTCTGTCTGTCACTACTTGGAATCACTTAAATCCTACTTTCTGTACTTATTAAAATCACTTTTTACTTATTAAGTTGCCTGGAGTACGAGTTGTTACCTAGGGGGGTAAACAGCTGTGCATATCTTTCTATCTTTGAAATAAAAGGCGAACTATTTATGAGTTTGCCCTGTATAAGCTTTATACAGGGTAAAACGGATTTATTAAGGGTGTGAACCTCTTTGGGAGTTGGGCACCTGGGTGTCAAAGGCAAGAGCGCTTCCAGGAGCCTTACAGTTGTTAGTGGACTTGGTTCGGACTTGAGGGTCTGTGTTTGCAGCAGATCAGTGGAATCTGGCTCAAAACAGACAGGATTTGGGAGTCCCAAGCTGGAAAAGGCCTGGAAGCAGGGGCAGAAGTAGCCTTGACACACCAGGTGTCAGCACCAAGCAGGTCTCTGTGATCCCAACCCATCACAGTACCATATTATGATCATATAGTCTGTCCTCCTGCTTAACACAGGCAATAGAATTTCATCAAACTCTTACTGTCTGGAGGAAAATCTATAATTTATGATATTTAACTATCTCCATGTATTTTTCTCTATGAGTTTATACCTTTCTCTAGATTTCCTAGTGCATCCTTGTTTCTCTATATCCGTCTCTTAGACAGTATGTGTGATGACCACCTTCTTGCTTATGGGCAGGGATTGAAAAGGGCATTTCCAGAGATAAAAACATGAGTCTTTACAGCTTGAGCTAATGGGCTTGCAAGTCATATTTCTTTGTCCAACAAATAATGGCTTTGGAATCCCAGACAATTAGGCTGAGATTTTTCACACCAAATTCCCTGTAAACTGAATGATAAATTAATATTATAATAATGGGCATTCTTCAAATGCATGCAATAATAATGATTAAAGTGGGTAAAAAAAGATATGGAAAAACTACTCCTAAGGGAAAAAATGTAGTTAACTGAGAGACTGATTTGTTCCCCATGCATTGCTGCAGTGCCCTTCTTGTAGCTCCCTAGATTGGAACAAGTCCTAGAAGCTGTGATAATGGGCAGAGGGCAGGTGAAGCAGTCAAGTGTATGGTAAATTCATTCTGGAATTTATCACATGGGTATCACCTCCATCTGTGTGGGTGGGGTGGGTACCATGTATAGAAATTAGTATATGCACAATACTTGAAAAATAAAGGCACTATACAAGTCATATGTTTATTTGTGTATACTACGCATCAAAAAGGGCTTGTTTTTCTTGGGTGATAAAGCAATTCACTGCCCACTGTGAAGTTAGTGCTGAAATTCCAGCTTCAATGTCCTTGTTATTTCTCTGATTTGATTATATTTTAGTTCTTTATGGACTCACTCAAATATGCACTCATAAAATCATGTTAGCCTTTTATCATCAACTGCTTCACCACACAAATATCACAAGCCTTAGGATTTCTGGTCCTGGCGAGTATGGCTCTCTAGCAATGAATGTATTTGTTATGCTGGGTTTGACAATCGATGCTTATGAAAAGGTAACAGATTTTTTTAGTATCCTTCAAGGAGTTTGCAGACACAGCATTTTTTAAAAAGGGCATTACATTTATTTCAACACAATACCAGAAGGAATTTAGTTTGAGTAAACTATTACAATTTACGCACACGTTTTCTTACCTGATGTGGAACAAGTGGCTGAGAGAAAGATTCTATATTAGAAATTCACTAGATATTTAGGGCTTTATCTTGCTATCAATTCCCTGAATCTACCAGACGACATGTGAAAAACAATGGCAGGAGATGGCCCGCAGTACCTTTTCAAAGGTAAAATGGTGCAAAAATTATCTGTGAGCACTCACTTACACCTCTAAAATCAGACAAGTTAGAGTCTAGTAATCTGTCAAACCTATGCCCCTGTGGGTGCTGGGGATCATCTCTAGGTAGACATATACTATAATGGTGTTATTTGCCGTAGAATATTTCAAGCTCAGTGATTTTAAAACTGGTTATGGTCTAACATTACTGGAGGAAGGGGAAAGGAAAGTTAGTCAGGAATGATGCAGTTGTAACAAACGACACAGTATTCTCAAAAAATCTCAACTGATACAATATTGGAAATGACACAGATTAGATTGATGGGAAATTGGGGGATTTTACATTTTAGACTCAGAAGGGGCTACAAGTCCCATCTGGAAGAAAGAAACTCGCCAAGAGGTGTTGGTCTATATTTTAGGCCCCTTTATTGGAGCCTGATTCTGTACCACTGAAGTCAATAAGTGCTTTACTATTGACTTCAATAGGAGCAGGATCAAGCCCATGGGGATCAGTAACCCAAGGAAGAACTGGCGCTAACCTCACATCTGGGAGATTGCTCCTCCACAGGAAATACAATATAAATCTAGTGCATACAATAAATTGTTAAATATTGTTGGAAAATACAGAACACACAGTTCATATGCAGCCGTTCCAACTGATTAGAAACCACGGTGATGGGTGCTATTGGAAACCCGATGATAGAGAAGAAGTGCTATGGCAGAAGAAAATGATGCCATGCCATCTCTTTAGAGTAGGTTTGGAAAGTCAAATTGCTCACCTGCCCTCCAGCAGACAGATCCCTCCATGTTAGAAGCACCTAGTGTTAGCTGAAAGGTAGAGAGTAAACCCTTTCCTGTGTTAATAATGTATGATGAAAGGTGACAAAAGCAAAGTTGCATGCACTCTGTATCAAATCATTGCAGCTATAGAAGTATATTTTTGAAGAACAATATGTGGGGAAATAAAGATTCAGAGTTATGATAAAACTCCCTGTTTTCACTTTGGGAACATGCTCTTGTTAAACAGCACTGACACAAAGTTGCACCCTTTGGACCAATTTTCTACATTCAAACAGAAATGTGGCTGTTTTTATTATAAATTGAAATGCCTACTTTTTATTTTCATGGGCAAATTTGAGGCAACAATAAACTATTTAGGATCCCAGACAGCAACTACTTTTTCAGTCTGGAAGTCCCAGTGATGTTTGATCATTTTTTCCTGCAGCTCTAATTCCATGCTCATCATTGTTAAAACTGTGTTTCTCTATTTGCTCTAACGTTTATTGCATGGAGTTATAATAATCTATGGATTTAAAGTCCTAAAGCCCAGTAAACTTTGGCCCTCTCAGTCACCCGTTTTGCAAAATTAAATGACTTGCATTCCAGTTTGTCCTGTATGCACTCACATTCACCCCAGCAGCGCAGGGAGGTACAAACTGCACCTGCTTCACCCATCAATAATCCATGCTATGCAGTGGTAGAGGTATTACTGTTTCCCTCAGACAGGGATTACATTAGGGAAATACTGCTTTATGTTTCAGACAAGAGATATGCTTAATCTATTTGGGTTGTGCTGTCCAGGTTCTCTGGTGGGGTGGGAATTGTGGGTGGCTTGCACTACTATGATTGCACTGCTGAGTCCACAGCCTGGGTCCTGCCAATGAAACAATCAAGCCCTGTATCTTAAGAACTTCCCTAGGCTTTTCAGGTTTTGATTCTCATTTACACTAAGGCCCCTTTATACCACTCTGGGAGTGAAGGGTTGGGGTGGGGGGCGGGCGTAAAGTGGATGCCATTATAAAGGGTGACCGTTTTGTTTACCAGGGTAGTACTACACCTAGTTCTGTTAAGATTAGGCACTTCATTTCATAAACATAAATATTCAAAATGGTTTTGGTCAACTCCGTCGACTAATTCAAATCTTTCTGAATCACCTGAATTGTTCATATTTAAAAAAACCAAACGCTTTTCATTGCAATTAAAATTCTCCTTTTCTGGTGCAGAAACAGGATAATCAAAGGTTCTTAACTCTCCCAGAACCTAAGAAATATTCATACTATATGCATCATCCACAGGAGTAAGGATTGTCTCAGAATGTTGGACTCTACCTGCAAGGTATCGAGTGCCTCCTCCTTAGTCCTGCATGCCCTGAACACCAATAGAATGAACCCACATCCTTCAACTTCCTCTCCCCAGACATAAAGCAGAAAGAACAAAGATGAGTTTGTTGGGGAAGTGTAGCAAATCTGGGTACTGGAGGACTTAAGGGTGAACCAATGAATTTTAGGGTACTGCCGTCATGATTTGCTGAGGTGCTGAGCATTCACAGCTCCGATGTACTTACACCTGTGGGTGTTCCTCACTCTGAAAATCAGGCCCTCAGCATTTTGCAGGACGTGTTCAGCAGTTTGCAAGATTGAGCCCTTAGTCACAAAAATATATTTTACATATAAAAATACAGCAGATTTCCGTCTAAAAATCAAATCTTGACTGTTATTCCCCTCTTAGTATGTTTTTACACATTCTCAAAGAGACATTTGGGATATACCGTGAACAGTGCAAAAGACTGTTTTTTATAGTTATAAGAACACACACGGTAGTACCTTTAAACACCGATTTAAAAAAAAAAAGTTGAAAAAACTTTCAATCTCAAAGAAATTCTGGTCCGACTCAAACTTTTGCTTAGTGAATTGTAAACAAACTTCTTAGAATGCCGAGAGTTTTCTCATTTCTTTCCAGCAAAGGCAGTCTCAAACACATCAAGTCCTGCTTTGAAGTAAACCTGAGCTGAATTAATGCTGTTCAGCACCTTTGACAAGGCTGCTTGAAGGGTCTCATTTGACTGATGTAGCTTGCAGTGCTCCAGTGCCTCTAGTAGTACTGAAAATTGGCTCATTTTTTCATCCAGCCTGTAAAGAATATTTCTAAAAGAGAACAATAGAAAATGGTAAACGCTTTACTCAAACAGATGAAAACAATTACTTCATCAAAAATCATCAAGGATCCCTCCAAGTACCAGCTACACTTTACAAATGATACATATTATCTACAGCAAACCTAGCCTGCAGCACACTGAAAAGATGAGTGCATATTTATTCTGGTTTTCGAAAGTGCACCTGTCCATCGCTCTAGGTGCATGTACACTAAAAACATTTACAGACCCTATGCAAGAACACCCAGACTCTTCCTTGCCCACTCAGTCATTCAGGATTCATTTGAACTCACACACTTAGGCCCATAATACTCTATGAAGTATCTCATGTTCTCAGCGGGATTGCATTTATTCCCCCCTTTTAAAAGATTTTAGTTATTACTGGGGAGCCTATATATGAAAGAAATATTTTCTTTCCTCTCTGCTCCTGTAGCTTATTTCCCACTTTAATGTCATAGCAGGGAGAAATCCTGGTCACACTGAAGACAACGGCAAAACTCTCACTAACTTCAGCAGGAACATTATTTCACCCATAGTCCTCTGTGACATCATCACCAGTGCAACCATCTTTAATATCGCAGACTTAAGTCAGGGAATACACTAAAGGAACAGCAAAACTCTTACAAAACAAAAACTTGTGTTTTCAGGCAACATCCTTAGGAATTAAAAAAAAATAGACTCATAGACTTTAAGGTCAGAAGGGACCATTATGATCATCTAGTCTGACCTCTTGCACAATGCAGGCCACAGAATCTCACCCACCCACTCCTGCAATAATCCTCTCACCTATGTCTCAGCTACTGAAGTCCTCAAATCATGGTTTAAAGACTTCAAGATGCAGAGAATCCCCCAGCAAGTGACCCGTGCCCCATGTTGCAGAGGAAGGTGAAAAACCCTCAAGGCCTCTGCCAATCTGCCCTGCCTCGTGCCAAATTCCTTTCCAACCCCAAATATGGTGATCAGCTGAACCCCAAGCATGTGGGCAAGACTCACCAGCCAGACACCTAGGAAAAAATTCTCTGTAGTGACTTCTAACATCACATCACCGGCCATTGGGCCTATTTACCACTGATAGTCAAAGGTCAATTAATTGCCAAGATCATGTTATCCCCTCAAACCAACCCCTCCATAAACAAAGAGAAATACAGACAACATAAGATATGAGCAGAATTATTTATACAGGACCCAATCCTGAAGTTGCTATTGCAGACAAACTTACTACCAGATTCTTAGGGAACTTTAAGTTAACGATCCTCATTCACACCTGTGTGTCAACTGTCCATTATGGCCATCTTGTTTATCACTTCAAAGGTTTTTCTTCCCCTGCTGTTATGGTTCCTCTCAATTAATTAGCCTCTTAGGGTTGGTATACGCACTTCCACCTTATCATGTTTCTCTGACTGTATAAATATCTGTCTACTGTATGTTTCATTCCATGCATCCGATGAAGTGGGTTCTAACCCATGAAAGCTTATGCTGAAATAAATTTGTTAGTCTCTAAGGTGCCACAAGTATTTCTTTCTTTCTTATTTTCTTTTAGGGAACTTTGTCTGTGTAAGGTGTTGCAGGATTGAAATTAAAGCTATTCAGTGGTTTTCATGAGACTTCTGTAGGTCTTTAAAAGCATGCTATAAATGTTATCTAAATGCAGTAGTAAATGCAGTAATTATTATACCAATTAGATAATCATGTAAATATCATAAAACTCTACCCTAGTGGCTTCTTTGATTGCAAACCAAAGTGTGTGAAGTTTCAGATAAAAAGGCCATAAGTGATTCTGTGCAGGACTTTATCCAGAAAAACACAGGGAGAAAGAAATTCCATAGCATGAACATGAAAACAATAACAAAGAAAGCAGGACAGCCGAGACACTACATTAGTAACTTAATTACAAGACAGGCCCAGTGGCAACTTCAAATTAGTAATAAAACTGCCAGGGATATTCACCTGGAAGACAGAAGACTACAAAAGAGTATCTTTTGCAGATTAGTATCAGAGTCTTCTAATTACCAGTCTACAAGAGGGAGTGGTAATGAAGTGGCAGGATAAATGGCAACTCAGAACAGCCACTTATGCTCAGTAGTGTTTTGTGTATAGCAGTGTGTAACAAAATGCTATGAATAAAGAGTGACATTTTCAAAGTATATGAAACATCTCAGATCTTTTAAAATGTATTTCTTACTAGACTTACCTATTTATAATTCGTTTGCTCTTACAGGGAGTATTAAATACCCAAACAATAATTAGCATGGTGCTGTAGGAATGATAATCTTTGTATCCTCCAACAGGATAGCACCTAGCATATTTTGAGTGCTACACCAAAAAAATAATCATTATCAACATGTGTGTGTGTGGTGGTGGGGCCAGGGCCGGCGAGGAGCCGGGGGGGAAGGGTGGGCAGCTGGCTGCGGCTGCCGTCTGCCTCCTGGCTCCGCAGCTGAGCCAGGAGCTGTGGGGGCGCCTGGCCGCGGCTGCCGCCCGCCGCCCAGCTCCACGGCTGAGCCGGGAGCTGGGGGGTCGGATGGCCGCGGCTGCCGGGAGGGCGCCGCAGGCGGGGGGAGGCTGCCGGGCAGGGGGCTGAGCTGCGGGGTGGGCGGTGTTAGCTGGGCAGGGGGGGCGCAGGGGGGTGGATTGCCGCAGGGGGTGGATTGGCTGCGGGGGGGGGGGGGGAGGCGGTGTTAGCTGGGCGGGGGTGGGGGGGCGCAGGGCTGGCGCAAGGAAGTTTTGCCTAGGGCACAAAACTTCCTTGCACCGGCCCTGGGTGGGGTGGGGGGAACTGCACGAGTAAAACAAGGCAGTGCCCACTTCAAAGATCTGTTTAACATGCTTCTATTACATTTGAACATGATGTTCCATAAATTCAAAGGTGATTGGATTATGCTGCATGTAGTCACAGGACTACTGTGTAGTATAATGAGTGAAATCGGTGCATGCTGATAGCCAGAGAGGTTTTTTTTAAGGTGAGTTGAGGGAGCACTGCCAGCCTTGCACTGGGTCCCAGAGCAGTCATGCCCTCAGGGAAGTCACGGGTGAATGAGTTATATAGCATACCATACTACTCCTTGAGGACTTGATCCTACTTGCTCTGAAGTCAAGGCTTCCGCATTGACTTCAAGGGGAGTAGGATCAAGTCCTTTCAAAGGATATGTGCATGCCCCCCTCATGTAGTGTTCACGACATACCACCGCATACATGCTGGGGAGACTGGATGCCTGGTCATACTCTCAAACCATCAAGCCACACAACCCTGTGGGCAGTGGCCAGCACAGAAGCCAGTCACCTTCCTTCTTGACAGGTATGTTGCAGTCCTGTCTGGCACCGGGGTGAGGTGGGAAAAAGCAGCTCACTGTACGCTCTCTCCCCAGTAAAGCATCCTTTACATGAAATAGAGGAAAATAACATTGATCATTTAAAATTATGCCAAGCAATGAAACATAACCATGGCATTAAGGGATACATTTTAAACTGTTGAAGTCAATGGGCGTTCTCATTGACTTTGGTAGAGCCAGGAGTTCATCCTGAGTACCTAAATGCTTTGGCACTGTAGTCTGGATTTAGGTACCTAGATAAAGCTATAGGGCCGGATCTTCAACGTGTGTAAATCTTTATATGTCAACTGAAGTCAATGAAGCTTTGACAGTTTACATCAGCCACAGTACTGGCCCATAGAGAACAGATAGCAACCTAAAGATGGCAAGATTTTAAGGTAAATTAGAAAGTGCATTTTAGAGGTGTATAGGGACCTATCTTTACCACATCCACCTCGAGTATTAAAATTTACTGTAAACAAGCCATATGAATAAAACAGATTGTTTATCTTTATGAACATCTACTGGGATCTTAACACATTTTCACTCTGCTGCAGTGATTCCAATGGCAGGTTGGTTACAGGCTACTATTTAAGAAGGGCTGTCAATTAATTGCAGTTAACTCACATGATTAATTCAAAAAAATTAACGGTGATTAAAAAAAATAATCACGATTAATCGCACTGTTAAACAATAGAATACCAATTGAAATTTATTAAATATTGTAGATGTTTTTCTACATTTTCAAATATACTGATTTCTATTACAACACAGAATACAGTGTACAGTGCTCACTTTATATTATTTTTAGTACAAATATTTGCACTATAAAAATTATAAACAAAAGAAACAGTATTTTTCAATTCACCTCATACAAGTACTGTAGTGCAATCTCTTTATCGTGAAAGTGTAACTTACAAATGTAGAATTTTTTTGTTACATAACTGCACTCAAAAACAAAACAATGCGAAACTTTAGAGCCTACAAGTCCACTCAGTCCTACTTCTTGTTCAGCCAATTGCTAAGACAAACAAGTTTGTTTACATTTACGGGCGATACTGCTGACTGCTTCTTATATACAATGTCACCTGAAAGTGAGAACAGGCATTTGCAGTGCCGGCTACAAAAGTGCCATGCAAAGTATTTACGTGCCACATATGCTAAACATTCATATGCCCCTTCATGCTTCAGCCACCAATCCAGAAGACATGCTTCCATGCTGATGATACTTGTTAAAAAAATAATGCATTAATTAAATTTGTGATTGAACTCCTTGGGGGAGACTTGTATGTCTCCTGTTCTGTTTTACCCACATTCTCCCATATATTTCATGTTATAGCAGTCTCGGATGATGACCCAGCACGTTTGTTTTAAGAACAGTTTCACTTCAGATTTGACAAAATGCAAAGAAGGTACCAGTGTGAGATTTCTAAGAATAGCTACAGCACTCGACCCAAAGTTTAAGAATCTGAAGTACCTTCCAAAATCTGAGAGGGACGAGGTGTGGAGTATGCTTTCTGATGTCTTAAAGGAGCAACACTTCACTGTGGAAACTACAGAACCCAAACCACCCAAAAAGAAAATCAACCTTCTATTGGTGGCATCTGATTCAGAGGATGAAAATGAACATGTCGGTCGGCACTGCTTTGGATCGTTATCAAGCAGAGCCCATCATCAGCACGGACGCATGTCTTCTGGAATGGTGGTTGAAGCATGAAGGGACATATGAATCTTTAGCACATCTGGCACGTAAATATCTTGTGACACCAGCTACAACAATGCATGCGAACGCCTGTTCTCACTCTTGGTGACACTGTAAACAAGACATTTGCAGCATTATCTCCTGCAAATTGTTACCAAACTTGTTTGTCTGAGCGACGGGCAGAAGTAGGACTGAGTGGATCTAAAGTTTTACATTGTTTTATTTTTGAATACAGTTATTTTTTATACGTAATTCTACATTTGTAAGTTTAACTTTCATGATAAAGAGATTGCACTACAGTATTTGTATTAGGTGAATTGAAATATACTCTCTCTTTTGTTTTTTTACAGTGCAAATATTTGTAATAAAAATAAATATAAAGTGAACACTGTACTCTTTGTATTCTGTGTTGTAATTGAAATCAATATATTTGAAAATATAGAAAACATCCAAAAATATTTAAATAAATGGTATTCTATTATTGTTTAACAGTGCGATTAATCACAATTAATTTTTTTAATTGCTTGACAGCCCTATATTTAAGACAAATAGTCTTAACTGACCGGAGTACAAATCAACATATAATGAGGCATATTTAGTTGTCTGGTGAATGTAAGAGACAGGAGAATTTTCATCATCATGTAAAAGAAGAACTTAACTTCTGCAATAACAACATAATTTAGGAACCGTGGATCTATTGCACAGTATGGTGGAAGCTTTTTGTGATATATGACAATACTTTAAAAGCATAACAAGTAACATTAGAAGTATCTTTAAAAAAAATTCTTCTATGGATTCTCACCAAGATCTTATATTTTCCAATTACTTATCTGCATTGCAAACCATACCACCTTTTTTTGGCTGCATATAACAAATTCTCTCTTTATGAATCTTTACAAAGAGTCAGCGAATAGTATTTTATTTTTGTATCTCCGAGTTTCATCAAATGAAAAAATGGCTATAATGTTTCTCAGGTTTTGTATTTCCATATATTTTCCAGTCAGTAAAAAGTGTTTTAATTAAAAATTACAACTGCTTTGAAAAATACCTAGCCATTTCACTTGCATGCATTAATATTGATATACAATTGCTATACATAGAACCATACCCAAGACACCCACATTTACTCTATGTAATTCAATCACTAAAACATTCTGTAACTGAAATCGTTTTTGTAGCCTACACTTTTAAAACAACATTAATTCCACCCTCTTGCCTAATCGTTTAAATAACTTCCTTCATCTTTAATTATTTTGATCTTAAAAATATAATTCATATAGTCAGCCTGACCCACACAAAACACAGAGAGACTACTAAAAGGAAAGTGTAATACATTATTGATGACACTAATGAAATTACAACACACATCACTCATCTTAATGGGTCTGTTTCAATGACACATCACACTGACCTGAAAAGTACAGCACCAAACTAGTACACCTAATTAATAACTCCAGACAGTACTACTGAAAGAGATAAAGCATCTTCATATAACTGACAAATCAGTCTTAATAAACTAAGGCAAAGGGACATATAAAATGAATTTTAAAAGAAAGGCATCTATAGTCTTTACAATGAGTCATTTTCATGTCTGCTAACATGCCTGTCGCTGATGGAAGTAATGACTTTGTATTCTAATGTTGATTTTCATTATCACAACTGGGCATAGAATGCCACTCCTTATGCAACTGAAATTAACAGGCATTATACCTCATGCCAGGAAATTTCTCAGTGATAAATCACACTTGATAATAAATCATGTCTTTCAAACCAGACTAAGCTGTATATACTATACCATAATAGGGACCAATGTATACCCCCAAACTATTTTAGAAGTTATACTGAAGCAATGGAACTGTTAAAAGTAGATTACTGTATTTACCTTGCTATTGAAAGAGATTATTTTATTTGGGAGACAAGCATGTACATAAGTAACGTACAAACACATGAGGTGAATTATTGTGCTGTTCACATATATCTTCTATCCTAAGGGTTCAGGTTTGGATTTTACAGACCACAAGTAATTACTAAATCATTGGAATGTGACAGAAAGCAAAAGGTCCCCCATGAGTCGAGTTCACATTGTCTCAATGGGATCACACTAAAATCACTTATGGGAAAGTGCAATGAGTATCTCTGTCTGTTCTACTTATAATCAAATGTGCTGTGACTAGAGCTGTTTCAATACTCTCACAAATTCATTTTATGTATTTCTGAATGATTTGTACTTATGCTCTGGAAAAAAAACAACAACAACCTACAAGTGATTTCTGACATTCTTTTTTATTTCCCCTCTCATCATCATGAAAATTTTCAGTTCTGAATACACCATCCTTAAAGGCAGGGAGCTTGTCCACTTTCATGTTTGTAAAACACCTAATGCATTGCTGTGTTATGTAAACAAATAAATTATTATAATAAATAGTCACACGCTGAGATTTTTAGATTCACGGGGTCTGGATTTATTACGGGATCTAGAGCACCATATATTCACTACCACTAGATTTGCATGAGATTTAAAAAATTTGTTATACTAGCTTGTACGTATGAAAACTTTATAGGTTGGTGGAGATGAAGGTTCCCCCTCTTCCTTTTCTACTCACCCACTTATCTTTCCGACCTCAGTCCTTTTCCTCTTCTTTCTTCTTTTCTTCCTTTCGCCCTACAAATAGTTTATTCTGAAGTGGTATGACTATGGTTTTGTCGAATGGTATGATGATGACAAAAGAGCAGAATTTGCAAAATTCTGCTCCAGGGTGTATAATTTTTGTTGATAGACCAGTAAAAATATCATTAGCTTTCTCATCATCATCAAGATGGATGAGTAAGATTTTATTCCTGGGCTGGTAAACTGTCATGAAATATTTGCAAGGCTGATTAAAGGTAAGAGGCCCTTCCCCCCTTTCTTACTTCCTCCCTGTCTCTTCTTGTCCTGTTCTCCAATTAATTTGCATACTGCATATATACTAACTAATGAGCACTTATAGTATATATGCAGTATGCAAAGTGGATCTACTAAGTGGATTGCAAGAATGTAAATGAGGGCAGAATTTGACTTGCAAGGCCAAATTCTCCATTTATTTACACCAGTGTAATCAGGCCAAACTACACTGATGCCATTGGTGTAAACCTAGTCAAAGAGAGAGCAGGATAAGATCCAATGTGGTTAGCTCAAGATAAAAAGTCAAATCTTGACTATTCAGCAGAGTTGAGGATTTGGACCTTCAGGTTAGACCTTAGACAATAACTGATTTTTTCAGTTTGGTGGCAAAAGCAGAATATCCAGAAAAAAAAATCATTCATTTTGAACAGAAACTGAATTTTTCTGGTTATTCTTACTGAAACGAACACTCCCCTACACCCAATTTTGTTCAGGTCAGTTTGAACTGACATTTCATTGAAAAACCTTTTGAAATCAAATGTCAAAATGATTCATTTAGGAAATGTCAAAATGAACCATTTGAATTTTTTTGAAAAAAAATTCTGTTTCATTTTTTTTTGGCTGAATTATTTGCCTAATTCAATTCAATTCACGAATAGTTTCAGTCATTCTAAAACTTCATTTTTGGGTGAATTTTATTATTTGACCAAAAAAGTTTGGCCAGTTTTACTTACATTTATCAAAGAAAAGGAAGCTGGACATATGGTTCTTTCTTTAATTGTTAATGACAAAATACCAGCATTCACATGTTTTAAAGTATACAACAAATCATTCTAGCCTTGTGCATAGACAAAGCTAGCACAATTACCGTCATAAAACTAACAGAATGTAAGTCTTGATTTTCTGTTAATAAGACACTGATCTGTAATTCCTTAGAAAAGATTTCAAACAGAAGACTGTATCCATAACAACATGCAGCCACACAGTTTAACTTTCAGCACATAAAATAGTAATTGCTTTTTTCTTTGACATTTTTATATTTTCATGGTTTATAACAGCAAAAATGGCCTCCAGCATTTCCTGACAGTTAATCACTGATTCAGTTATGGGCCCAGTAAGATGTACCTCTTCAAGCCAGCCTGGCATCAACTGGCAGGAAATGTTCTCCCTGATGGACATTCAATGAATTTTATTAGCATCTGTATCCCCAGTTCTGCACCTTGTACTGCACAGAAGGACTTCACTGGAGTTCTATGCAGGGGTAGGTGTCCACCGACATGGAACAAAATGCTGTATTGGGATCTAAGATTGTACTATTTTTTCATAAATATTGAAATGCCAACAACTTTTGCGAGAGCTGCAGCATTTTTAAGCTTTCATAAGGGGAGTAACATTAAATTCCAATTTTTAAAATTTAATTACAGATAAATAATCCTCACAGCAATCTCTGAATATCAAGTGAGACACAGATTGGTGCATACCTGGTATAGAAAAAACACCTACATTTTTATAAAGTACTCCAATTTGTTCTTTAGAATTCAGTTCTGCTCTTATCAAAGTAACTCCTGTTGCTTTAAAAATTCCATAGGATTTTTCCATAAATGCTTGGACAGTGGATTTGTACCTTTGAGAGTGATTAAGGCATATTGTTTAAAAATTAAAACTAACAACTGTATCTTAAAATATTCTATTTGCTGGGAACATGTGAGTCAATGGTATCAAATATGCTTTCTGTCATTTGTTGAATGATATTTAAAATATAAATCTAGTTACCTCTGCCAGTAGCAATAAATCTGAATACGTTCCTCGTTGGTAGATTTATGTTATGCTATTACATTGCACATGCAATATGTTCATGTTGAACAATATGAAGACATTTTTTGTTACAAGGATGTCTCAGCCTAGGATACTGATTCAAAATTGTTGGGCTACCAGTTGAAGAAACTGACTGGGGGTGAGTTCTGAATGTTTTCCGAATGGTGCCCACCTTATGTTCAGCAGCTGCTGCAGGAATTTAGAAAACAGGTAAGACAAATGGTGATTCCCAGTGGGAAAAAAAAATCTAATTCAAAAAGTAAGAGGCAGCATCCAGTAGTTAAGAGTAGCACACCCTGAGAGTCAGGTGTCCTGGATTCTATTTCCAGCTCTTCCACTGAACATTTCTACCTTTTCTGCATTATTAGTGATAATTCAACCTTTTTCAACTAGTAATGGACCAATACTATTAAGATTATTTTTGTTTCCAATATACTTATTTCTTATTGTCCTTAACTTTGCTGGCCATAGATTTATCCTTGTGTCCCTTTGCTTCCCTTATCAATCTTCTAAAATTTCTAGCTTCTGGTTTATATTCATTACTATCAACTTCCCCTTTTTTCCATTTGTTTAAAATAATTTGTATAGCTGCCGTCATCTCCTCTTCAAACCAGGTCAGTTGTTAACCAATATGAGTTTCTTCCTCAACTGTGGGATTATGGCTTTTTGGACATCCAGTAAAGTGTTCTTAAATAACTCCCAAATATCATTCACAGGTTTCTAATGAAATTCTTCCTCCCAGCTAATCTGGCTCATAATTGTTTTTAGTTTTGTGTAACTGGCCCTTTTAAAGCAGCAATTATATATATCACTGGTCTGGATTTTAATCTGTTTTCACATTGAAATGTGATCAAGTCATGATCACGATTGTCTAAGTTACCATTAATTTTTAGTTCTATGATCAGTTCCTCATTGCTCTTTATCTGTCAAGACATAGTCTAATATAGGAGTCCCCCATGTTGGGATGCAACACTTTTTGAGTTAGGAAATTGTCATCTATAATACTTAGTAATTCCAAGCATGTTTTAGTATTGGTAGCATGAGAACTCAAGCATTTGTCACTCACATTGAATTTTCCCAGGATCACACAGCTGTTTTCCTTCACATTATAGATAGGTGCATAAAGAATCAGTCATCTTGTTCCCTAGTGTGATTTGGTGGTCTGTAGCAGACAGCAACTAATAGCCTATCTTGTGCGTTATCTGTTAGGACATTGATCCATAAGCATTCACAATCATTTTCTTATGAGTTTTCGTGACTCGGAAACAGGTAATGCCATTTTTAGCAGAGAGTGCTAATTCTCTTCCCATTTTGCCCACTTGATCTTTCTTAAATAGGTTATAACCATTGGTTTTAACTTTCCAATAATAAGAATCATCCCACCAGGTTTAAGTAATGCAAACTAGATAAAATTTATGCTCATAAATGAGCAATTCCAATTTCTTGTTTGTTACCCAGGCTCCTAGCATTGGTGTATAGGCAATTAAAGAATTTCTTCTCTTTGTGTCCTTTGGTTCCTTGATTAATTTTGTTCTCAACAGCTCAATTTTATGCTAATGGTGTACTTGTATTTTCCCTCTTTTTACCTCCTGCCTACTCTAGCCAGCCTGCCCCCAAGACAATTAGTCCCCCTTCTACTAAGATGAAAGCCATCCAACCTACAGAGCCCTCTATGTCTCCCCATAGAAGTTGGACCAGTGTTTCACAAAACCAAAACATTTTACCCTACTTCACTTACCTAGCCAGTGGGCATGTCCAGAATCTTCTGCCTTCTGTCTTCCTTTACTTGTGGGACAGGAAGGATCTCAGAGGAGATTGCTTGGACATATTTCTTCCTCAGCACGCTTCAGAGTTCCCAGAAGTAATCTACTATCTGGGAGATATCTGGCAATGCAGTGTCATCAGTGCTAATATGAATCATCACCAACAGAGCCTTTCCTGTTGATTTCAAATGCCTATTCAATCAGAGTGACGTCTCATGTCTTGGCTCCAGGAAGGCAGCACATTGCCCTGTTGTCCATCTATCCCTTGCAGGATGTTGTTTTGATTCTACTGAGTACTGAATCCCCCAAAAAGATCATCTGTCTTCCTTAGACATTTGGAGAATTGTTTGTGAACAAGCGTGATTTTCTTACAGATTGGGCCAAGCTGCCATTCACAGATGTGTCCCCTACATATCTCCGTTCCCTTGGACCAGCTGAAACCTGGTAGGTATCTTCCACGGTTTCCACATAGAGGACCTGGTATTGATTGGAAACTACTAGCTGTGTGGAGTTCCCCCAGGTCCTCTTCTCTCTGGTGGCCAAAGCCTGCCACTCCTCATCTATCTCCAGCCAGGCAAAATGCCACCATAACCTCATGCCTTTGGCAGTTATGAACCGGTAGGTCTCCTCTCTGAATTCCTCTTTCTCCAAATTCTTGAGCTCCTTTCTTCTTTGAACCAGAAATACTGGTGATTCTTCAGCCTGGATGCCCAGGAATTCCTCAGCATCTCTGCTCCTCAAGAGCGTCTCTACTTTTTCTTCCAATCCAAGAATCTTCTCCAGCACTGCCACCAAACTTGCACTTTAAGCACAGGAAGTTCCTTCTAGCTTCAGACAGGAAAAAAAACACGGCACATCCACTGTAGTTCATCCCCACTGTTCCACTCCAATTTAAAAGCTACCTATAAAAGTTAGTTTCTTCCCATTTTTCTACAATATTCAGCCATGTACAAATGATAATCCACATTAATACATGGCAAATTACAATGAGATCCCTTTGTCAACCACTTGACATTGAAATCTGAATCTGTCAAAGGGAGATACAATAATAGTATGCACTCTGCTGTTACCATAATTGTAGCTGTATTTGTCTGAAGTTCAAACATGTTCTTACAGCTAAATTAATTCTCTATTTAGCTTACCATACTTAATAAAACAAATCAAATCCAGAAGTGCTGAGCAGATAAGAATATACAAGCAAACCTTTGCTGAATATGCCAGAATAATACAACAGACAAGGTGGGTGAGCTAATATCTTTTATTGGACCAGCTTCTGTTTGTGGAAGAGAAGCTTTCAAGCATCAAAGAGGTCTTCTTCAGTTCTGGAAAAGGTAACCAGAGTGTCACAACTAAAGACAAGGTCGGACAGACTGTTAAACCTAAGGGGTTAACACGTTGCAAGAATCCACGTAAAATGAAGTGGGCAATTGTGGAAGATGCCCCACACTGGCAGTGCCACCTAGTGGTCAGGCAGGGCTGTGGTTGGTGGTCTTCCTTTCTTCTACAATACCATCCTGTGGGTTCGGTCACTTCTTTAGGGCTCACATTCTAGTCCACCCCTTTCAGGGTAAACATAAAGGCAAGTCTAATAATGGAGAAGTCTTTTGGTGCCCAGGAGGGCTTCAGGACTTTCTCTTTAGCTCTCAGACTTCCATCTGGACCCTTGTGTATTCAGGGTCTTCCTTAGCTGGATTCTCTGCCAAGGGGAATTCAATTATTGTCCCACCTTCAGGTGTTGGTAGGGGAACCTGGGCCCACCCACTCCATTGGGCAACTGCCTCCCTGAAACACTTCCTACACCTGAGTGATCCCTTCCCCGCCACCCCCCCCCCCCCGCCGGGTAAATTAAAGAAGTGAAAATGAAGTTTCTGACCTTCCCAAACAATCACCAGTCTCTCCAGGCTTGGTCAAGTAGGTGTGGTCAGATCTCAGGCAACAAGGGCTGTTATTAACCCAATATTCAGCCTGTTCCCTTCCACTGCTTTCCCCCTTTTGAGCCGCTCTGCTTCCCCTTTTAAGCTATACCTCCAGCACATACAGGCTTTGCATGTGTGACTGGGTGCGGTGGCCTGGGCCCAGAGCTGCTCATTATCACTTGTTCTCCAGTGTGGGATTTCAACATCCCATCACAAGCAATTAACACCTCTGCAGTCATAGGACAAAGGAGGGCTAGTCTGTTACAATTCGTTGGCATGAGCCATAAACCAGTTTCGCTTTTGAAACCATGATTTTAAGTTCCTGTGCTTGTCTTTTGAAGCTGTTGTTCAGGTTTCCTTTGAGGACAAGGACAGAGGTCAGATATGAAGGGATCGTTTTGCAAAAAGGGTTTGCCTTCAGGTAATATGGTGTTTTTGTCTTCTTTCATTTTTCTGAGAGAGTTCATTCAAGACGGTAGTGATTTTCTGGTTTCACCCACTTAGTTGTTGTTGGCATAGGCGCCGACTCCGTGGGTGCTCTGGGGCTGGAGCACCCACGGGGAAAAATTGGTGGGAGCTCCCTGCCAGCCCCGGGGCCCGCGCCCAGCTCACCTCACCACCGGGAGACGTTCCAGGGCCCCGCCCCCGACACCGGGCGACGTTGCGTCGGCGTCAGGGCCCCGCAACGTCGCCTGGCGTCGGGGATGGGGCCCAGCATCAGGGGCGGGGCCCGGCATCAGGGGCGGAGCCCCACCCCTGACTCCAGGCGTCAGGCCCCACCGGCGCCGCCGGAAGTTGGCGCCTCTGGTTGTTGGAGCATGAGGTGAACCTCATCCAGTGCACAGAGCGATCCTAGATATTACAAAAGATGTTACCTCACCCACTTTGTGTGTCTCATGTTCTGGTACTAGCACAGCTACAATACCACTGCAAAGAGCCATGCGAGGAAGAGACAAGATGGTGAGTGTTTTTATGGGAAACACAGAATGTCAGGCCAGTCTAAGTTTATCAAATCATCAAGGCATATCCCTGTAATTGGAGACAGTGCAGAGCCACATTCAACAGAAGAAGCTGTGTCTCAGGCTACCCTGCAAACATGGGTGTTGCAGAAGCTGCACCATCCTTTAGTAACTTGCTTCTTCTTGTGCAGAGTTAGGGGCTGGGCCATGGCTCCAAATGTGCACTGGCTACTGCTAAGGCAATGTACGCTTCAGTGGCCCATGGATAGAACACTCCTTTTGCTCCTGCTGCAATTGTCTCTGACCCTAGTGCTGATGGTGGCAGAAGGCATTTTTCCTTTGGGGACAGCTGAGCCTTTGCATAAAAATGACACGTCAGCTCCTCAGCTTGTATACATCAATGTAATTCCACTGATATCAATGGAGGCATGCAGATTAACACAAGGTAAGGGTTGGGGTCATATTTTAATATGCCATTCAAAATTATTTTCGAAACCGAGAATTCTTTAGTGTTACTCTGCTATAGTAAGTCTTTGAATATGACAAAAGAAACTGAAGCCACTACACATAAAGAGGAAATCTAAAACTGCATTCAGTCACACTGCTATCAAATGTCAATCTAAGCAAACTAGAAAAAAAGATAGTATTGATCTTAATAGGATTACACTTTAGTGAAGCACTCAGGACTCAACCATACCATTGAAATCAATGCGAGTTTTGTCTCAGATGTCAATGGTTCAAGCTACACTGTAGGACTCAAGCAGTCGCAGATATAAACCAGCGATGGAGAGCTTGCTTAAAGAACAGGTTTCATGCGGTATTTTTTTCCTTTAAAAATTCTTCTTCCACTGAGCTATACTTTAGCTGTGGACAAGTTATCAAGCACAAAGTTTTCATTCTACAGGCCTATGCTGCATTCCTGCCACCTCGCTAAAGTCAGTGAACACTAAACACAGAAAAATGGGTCTGATAATTAAGATATCTCTGTGACACTACCTCAAAGCAGCACCCTGGAACCCCCATGTTCACCTCTGTCATATAATTGTGATATGTTTTGTACAAAATACGCCTTGTGAGGTATCATTTTGAAAGTCTTGATCTGTTGAACATTAATATCCTGTTGGATTGTATGTGCTAGCATTGTATGTGAAGTTTTCAAGTCTTGCTGTGTGTGTTACTGAAATATGTTGTGAGGTTGGGAACACCCACACCCAGCCTTTCAGGTACAACAATGCAGTAGCCAGACAGCAATTAATGGCTCATCAGCACCCATCAAGAACACAATCCGCTATCTTGGAGACTTCTCGGATGAGGCATATATGCCATAGGGGCAGGCTAACAGACGTCATGAAAATATAGAAGAAGGGAAGTGACGTGATCACTAGGCCTCTCTCCCCACCAAATCAACACCTGGAAGAAATGTCTGGAGGACAAAGACTTTGAACTGGGGAAGGGTGGTCCCAGCCTGTGTACTGAGGATCGATGACCTGTTTGTACCATCTATCAGGGTGAGACACTACTTGATTCAAATCCTGTTTAGTTTGTAGAACTCAGCAAATTTATTTTTATTTCTTAACTTTGATGCTATGCCTGCTACTTATAGCCACTTAAAATCTCTTAGCAGTTAATAAACCTATTTTGTATTTTACCTAAAACAGTGTGTTTTGGTTGACGTGTTTAGAAAATCTCAGCTCAGGTCACAAAGACTAGTATGTGTCCTCTCCACGTTGAGGGAGGGGCGGACTGGGTAATGAACTTATGCTGGCCAGGCTTCTGACCACTGCAGGATGATGCAGTTCTGGGGTGCAAGGCTGGGGAGCTGGGGGGAACTGACTGAAGCCTCTCTATTGATGGTTCATGAGTGTCTGGGAGATCATTCATGTAACTCAATGGGGTGTGCCCCTGCCTGTAGATGTCTGCGTAAGTGCAGTACCTGTGCCAGAGGTTTGTGGCTTGACACAGCATCACAGTGTGAGAGAGATACCCCAGGTTGATGGGCCAGAGGGCTCAGTGATATCACAATCCATGTTGCACTCCAGGGACACCATCAAAATCTCCACTTAGAAATCATTGTAAAACTTCATGTTGATTTATTTTTCTTTATTTCAAAAAACTTGCTGCAGGCGCAAAAGTCACATGTGGAGATTTTCACCACTCAGAATAAGCTGCACTTTTGACTACCTGCTTTTTCTGCCCATCTGGCATTATACGGTTTTGTTGCTTAGGGAGACAGTGGTTCACTTCCCAGCTCTACCTTGTGATCTTAGGCAACTCACTTAGGGTAAGATTTTCAAAAGCACATATGTAGTTTGGGAGCCTAAATCCCATTTCCACTTAGAAGCTGAACTCTCAACAGGCTCCTAAGTCAGCTAGGCCTGTTTGAAACTATTACCCTTCATCTCACTGTCCCCCCGTTTTCAATATCCTGCTTCTATATCATACCTCTTTCTTCCTTCTTTGTCTGTCACATCTATTCAGGCTGTAAGCTCTTCAGAGTGGGAACTCTCTGTTAGTATGGGGCTGACATAGCACAATTAGGTCCCTATCTTGGAAGGGGGCATAGGCACTACTATAATGCATATAATAAAATAAATCATAACACAGTTAAAGGCACAGCTGAAAGTCAAAGCTAATACATTATATATGTCTACTGTGTTACTAACCAATTACTTACTATTTGTAAGCATTCTTTAAAGTCATCTTCTATCATCCTGTATGCTGAAAACGAACCATCACAAATTTGCAACTTTGTGGAGAGGTTAAAAAATTCAAGTGGGAAAAATATCTAAATGTCTTCATTTTACTTTTTTGAGAATTTTACGAGGTAAATTAATGTATGTAAGACAAAGTTATCACCAATACAATTTTCATATTTTTCCCTGCATGAAAATATCTAGCAGCATAGAAATATCACCCATCTTTTCATGCTAACACGTTCCAAAAGACTACACATTTCAGGATAAAATGAATAATCTGGGGAAACAACAGATAATCCAAAATTTTCCAAGAGTATCCAATTCTTGCAGAAGTATTGAAAAGATTTTAATGTTCCCTGTTTAACTGATTTTTAAAGTCAACCATAATTAAATCACTGTTGAATTATCTAATATTCAGCATTGATTAAGTGGCAATTTCTCTTTAAAATGTGAAGAAAATTGCAAGACAAGCCAAAGTCATGGTTAGAGTAAGATATGAACATTCTACTTCACGTTGTGTTTAGTGGTTTGCAGATAGAATCCATTTGAAACCATATTTGTGGTTTGCAGACAGAATCCATTTGTGTTGCCACAACAATATGGCACACTGTGAACGATCATAGTGTTACATTACGGCATTTATCCAAAATTTATGCTCGGTACCTTGCGCTCTGAGAGGTGCAAAAGGATCAGACATTTAGAGCATGGCTTATGCTGAAAGTATCGCCTCCTATAAGTATTAAGAAACAGCATGATTGGGCATGATTAGCAATAATGAGAAGAGACTATAACCACAACAGGAGTTTGTAAGAGCATTATCTGATTAGTACTGGGGTACATTATGATAAATGTATTGCTCCAAAAACAGCTGAATGTTAGGCCCGGCCATGAGTAATGCATGGTACCAGTTTGCGTCAGCCCCGGGAGAGCTTGGGGGAAGATTGAAGCACAATACTCCCAATGCACGGGAGACATATGCGCACACACAGCACACTATGCTTTAAGAGAGGGCAGACCGCTCCCATGGTGAACCCTGCCCATTCTGCAAGATGGTGTGGAGGAGGCAACGCCTTGCTTTATCCAACACCTTTTCATCTCCTTTGGGGCAATTTACACCTCCAAGGGCTCAGGAAGGAAGCGGTGCTTGTGCTTCCTCGAATGCATGGCTGTGACTATCCCAAGGGATGGCATGGGCCATGCATGCAGTGTGTCTAGGAAAGCTTCTTGTGCCATTCAGGGGTACAGCTTATTCTTTCTGCGGCACTGGTCCTGCTCAGCAGGCTGGCCCAGAGCAGGGCAGGGCTATAGTCTTATCTCCTCCCTGACCCTCCTCATCCGTTTTTGGGTATTTTGCACCACTCAGGAGAATAGGAAGTGACTATAATTATGGCTCTCTCTTCTGCTGGCCACTCAATGGGGAGTGTGACGGGGCAGACTGGCCCCGCACTGGCCATGGGAGGGTTAACCCTTCTCTGCTGGCAGAGGAAGCCACGCCCCTGAGGCCCTGCTGGGCATGCTCCAGCAGGAGGCCAGGTTTAAAAGCCTGCAGAGCTGCTCAGTCAGGGCTGGCTGCTGAGGAGGAAGGACGCCCAGCAGAGGCTCCAGCCCAGGGAGCTAGGGCCGCCCTTACCAGGGAGAGCTAAAGAGCCCAAGACCGGGACTGGAGGCCAGCCGCTACTGGAACCCCAGGGAGTTCAGGGAACTGAGGAGCCTGGAGACTCAGAAAGCCCATGGACTACTGCACCAAAAGAGCCGGTAGGAAGTGACCCAGGGGGGTGCGGGAGTGGTACCTCCCACCCCAGTGAGGGCAGCGTGTTTTGGTGGGATTCCCTGCTGACCCTGGCGGGCTGTGTTACCCGCCGTTAAGGCCCTGGGTTGGGCCCCGGGTCCCCTACCGGGGGCCGCCGCCCTTAGGGGACGGGCCCCAAGCTCAGAACTCAAGACTGCCTTACCTGACTGAGAAGGCACGCTGAAGTAACTCAGGCCACTAGGCCGTGCTATCCCTTCAGGGGAAGAGACTAAGGGGGACTCTGGCCATTGAGTCCCGCTGGGCGAGCCGCCCAGACTGGCATAGAAAACGGACCGGGAACTAGACAGTCGGGGTAGCTCCTAGCCCCCCTGCGACTCAGAGGGGCGACGGAGTACAAACCCCGCCACAGGGAGGAAGGCTCCTTTCTCCCTCTGCCCCTCTGTGTAAGGGCTGGTACAATCTAGAAAGAAGAAGTTGTGAGAAAGCAACAAAGACATCATCATTCCAAAGAGATACTCTAGATTCCACTGGTGAAACCAACACATGAATCTGGCTCCAATTAACTAAAATGAATGTAGCAAATGTTATTTCAATTTTTAAAAAAGTTAGAATTAGTTGTAGCAGTGCTATTAGAATGTTCCGGATTTAATTGGAAATGGTATAATTATTACTTTGTATGGTTTGCACTATATATATTTAGTGAGGTGTGGGTGTTCTCAGTATAGTTCAGATCCCGTCATTGTTTCTCATGCCATTAATTGCAATGGTAATGTCTCTTATTTCTTTAGAAGGTAAATTGTCAATTAAGAATTGCTATAATGCTTTTATCATTTATTTTTAAATGGAAAGAACTTGCGCAAAAGATTCTCTGTATACTTAGTTTAATGGTCCAAATTACTTTTAACTATGTTGTGAAAGTGTTGACTACCTGACTTATAGTGTATTTATTGTCACTAGTCTTTACTATCCAAGCAATTTACAAGACATGGACTAAGGGTATGTCTACTCTACGAGAGTAGTTTGATTTTACTTAAACCGAATTTGTGAAACCGATATTACAATTTTGAATGTGTGTATCCACACTAAGGACAGTAATTCGACTTTGTGAGTCCACAGTAACGGGGCAAGCGTCAACATTGCAAGCGGTGCACTGTGGGAAGCTATCCCACAGTTCCCGCAGTCCCCGTTGCCCGTTGGAATTCTGGGTCGAGGCCCCAATGCCTGCTGGGGCAAAAAATGTGTCACGTGTGGTTTTGGGTAACTGTCGTCATTCAACCCTCACTCCTGCCCTCCCTCCGTGAAAGCGGGGGCAGGCAATCATTTCGCACCCTTTTCTAGTGATTGACAGCGCGGACGACACAGCGCCGCGAGCATGGAGCCCGCTGCGATCATCGCTGCAGTTATGGCCGTTGTCAACACCTCTCGCCTTATCGTCCACCTTTTTCAGAGGCAGATGCTGAGAAATCGGGCGAGGAGGCTACGGCAGCGCAGTGAGGACATTGACTCTGAGAGGGGCAGAGACCTCTCACAAAGCACGGGACCCAACACCCTGGACATCATGGTGGCACTGGGTCATGCTGATGCAGTGGAACGGCGATTCTGGGCCTGGGAAACAAGCACGGACTGGTGGGACCGCATAGTGCTGCAGGGCTGGGATGAATCACAGTGGCTGTGAAACTTTCGGATGCGTAAGGGCACTTTCCTGGAACTTTGTGAGTTGCTGTCCCCTGCCCTGAAGCACCAGGACACCAGGATGCGAGCAGCCCTGACAGTCCAGAATCGAGTGGCCATAGCCCTCTGGAAGCTTGCAATGCCAGACAGCTACCGGTCAGTCGCGAATCAATTTGGAGTGGGCAAATCTACCGTGGGGGTTGCTGTGATGCAAGTAGCCAACGCAATCGTTGAGCTGCTGCTCTCAAAGATAGTGACCCTAGGAAACGTGCAGGTGATCATAGATGGCTTCGCTGCAATGGGATTCCCAAACTGCGGTGGGGCTATAGATGGAACTCACATCCCTATCCTGGTACCGGACCACCAGGGCAGCCAGTACATTAACTGAAAGGGCTACTTTTTAATGGTGCTGCAAGCACTGGTGGATCATAAGGGACGTTTTACCAACATCAACGTCGGATGGCCGGGCAAGGTTCATGACGCTCGCGTTTTCAGGAACTCTGGTCTGTTTAGACGGCTGCAGGAAGGTATTTACTTCCCAGACCAGAAAATAACTGTTGGGGATGTGGAGATGCCTATAGTGATCCTCGGGGACCCAGCCTACCCGCTAATGCCCTGGCTCATGAAGCCGTACACAGGCACCCTGGACAGTGAAAAGGAGCTCTTCAACTACCGTCTGAGCAAGTGCAGAATGGTGGTGGAGTGTGCTTTTGGACGTCTGAAGGGGAGATGGAGAAGCTTACTGACTCGCTCTGATCTCAGCGAAACCAATATCCCCATTGTTATTGCAGCTTGCTGTGTGCTCCACAATCTCTGTGAGAGCAAGGGGGAGATGTTTATGGTGGGGTGGGAGGTTGAGGCAAATCGCCTGTCTGCTGATTACGCGCAGCCAGACACCCGGGTGATTAGAAGAGCCCAGCAGGATGCGCTGCGCATCCGGGAAGCTTTGAAAGCTAGCTTCAAGACTGACCAGGGTAACCAGTGACTATTACGGTTGTTTAAACAGAAGCTGAACCTGCCCCCGCTTCTTTACCCAGTTAACGTTGCCTATCCTCTCCAATTACCAACCCCCTCCCCCACTTCAAACACACCTTTAAGCAGAAAATAAAGGAAACATTGTTCATGAAAACCATCTTTTTTATGAAGGATTTCATGTTAAAGGGTTTAAACTGGGACGCAGGCTAGGGTGGGGTGCGGGTGGAGTGATGTAAAGGACGCTTCTAAACTCGGGGAATGACAGGCTCCTGCTCCTAGAGCAGTCCGCAGTGGTGGACTGGTTGTTTCTACGGAGCCTGCCACCCCTCCTTTTTGGGACTCTGTGTGTGTGGGGGGGGGGGCTATGTGACTTTGTGGCGGGGGAGGGTGGTTACAGATCCCCTGCAGCGTGGCTCTATCATCCTGGCTCCGGACCACTGCAAAAGATCTGTAACCACCCTCCACCGCCACAAAGTCACATAGCCCCCCACACACAGAGTCCCCCCCCGCCCCCAAAGAGCCCTCTTTCTATTCTGGGATTGCATGGTAACCTCTGCTGGAGAGCTCTGTATTGTTGCCAGTGCTGCTGAGCTCGCCACGATGTCCAAACAGGAAATGATATTCAAACTGGCCAGACAAGAAAAGGAATTCAAATTTTCCCGGGTCTTTTCCTGTGTGGCTGGTCAGAGCATCCGAGCTCGGACTGCTGACCAGAGTGTCCACAGAGTGGTGCACTGTGGGATAGCTCCCAGAGCTATTAGCGTCGAATTCCGTCCACAGTAACCCTTATTCGACATGGCCATGTCGAATTTAGCGCTACTCCCCTCGTCGGGGAGGAGTACAGAAATCGATTTAAAGAGCCCTTTATGTCGAAATAAATAGCTTTGTTGTGTGGACGGGTACAGGGTTAATTTGAGTTAACGCAGTTAAATTCGACATAAACTCCTAGTGTAGACCAGGCCTAAGACACATATTCTAAGCCAAAGAGCTCACAAACCCAGGCTCTAATCCTTTTGTGGTATCTGATAAGCACAGACTTGGAGCAAATTGCCTGCCAATATCCCATTTTTATCAAATACACCTCAATTTTATCAAATAAAAGTATATCATCTTGGATATTATGCTGGTAGATGGTGGTTAGTTTTCAAGTCTCTTGAAAATATTCGTTGTCTTCTCATATTTTCAGCACATTGAATATCTTTGCTTTATCTCCCGTGAATTATTTCTCCTTTAGTAGTTCAAGAACTGGAAATCTTAGGCTATGTCTGCACTGGCAACTGAATGACAAAACTTTTGTCTTTCAAAGGTGTTAAACCCCTCACTCCTCACCCCCCCAAAAGACAAAAGTTTTGCTGTGAAAAGTGCGTTGTCGGCAGGAGTGCTCTCCTGCTGACAAGGCAAACGCCGCTCATTGGGGGTGGAAATTTTTTATGTCAGTAGGAGAACCGACAAACAGCGGCTACATTGCATGACTTTTAGCAGCACGGCTGTAACAACACAGTCCTGTCGCTAAAAGCTGTGCAGCGTAGACATAGCCTTAGTGGCATTGTGTGTTGCTTTTTCAATCCCTAATATTTGATTGCATTATCTTTGATTTAAACCAACACAAACTACAATGGGATTGCCTGGTAGTGGGAGAGGTTTAAAATAAACAAGACCGGGGAGAGGTTCTTGTTGAGAAAAGCAAGGTAGGAAAAGCAGATGAAGAGGCAGGGTGGTTGAAGAGAAGATTATAGTATACAGGGCAAGAACTTACTAAAATGTAGAGAAGGATTTTAGCAGTGAGGATTGACTAGAAAGGACTTTTTAGTGGTACAAAAGACAACATAACAAGACTTTCAGTCAAAATATGTGGGCAACAGGACTCAAAGATGTCTCTGGAGTTGAGAGTCTGAGAACTTGTCAACAGTGATAGAGAACCGACATATAGGAGAAAGGTTAAGGAAGATAGAGAAGTAGTCTTACCTTTGGAAAAATTGAGTTTTGAGATGGCAGTGGAAAAAAAAGGAATTGCAAATTTGGACAGACTTGAAGACACTGGAGATGGAAAAATCTGATTCACAAATCTTCAGCATGGAGGGAGGAGAGGAGAGAATTTGCTTATCCTTAGAGGATGGCAAGAAAATGATAAGATCTTCTTTAATTCTGAAAAACTTACAATTTCCTCCCCACCCACCAGCATAACACACAGTGTTATATTTATAAATATCATAGCAGGTTTTATGATAAAGTGGATACTTATCACCCACCATAGTTAATTCTTCATAGATCCAAACCGACAGAAATATTATAACAAAGTTTGTTTAAACATTAAGTTACATGATGCAAAACCACAAAATGATGAGCTTGAAATGCAATGCAAAACTTGCAAAGTGTTTATGACAAAAGAATTACTGTAATTCAACAGTTCTCTTTGCTGAGTTTTTTTTTTTTAATGACATTGCATTACATGTGTATCCATGTCACAATATAGAATTAGCAAGTCTTCTGGGAATATTTGTATAAGTAAAGCTTGTCCTCCGTAAAAACCAATGAGAAGTTTGTTTGCACACAGAGATTTTAAAAGGGGCTTTAATTTTCTTATTAAACATATCTTTTGAAGACTGAATCCTGGGGCATGTGAATGTTGTCACCTGAGAACCAGCTGTAGCTTATCAGCTAAACAGGAACATATCAAGTAGACTCTGTACATATATCAGAAGTGGATGCAACAGGGAAAGACAAAACTCAATCTGAAAGAAAAACATTTGTTCTAATGAACAACAAACACTTGAGTGGCATGAGATTAGCAATAATGCAAAGTATATTATCCTGTGGTGCTAAAAGTGTCTTTTCACAATGCCTCAATATCATAATTATGGTGAATTTAAATTTTAGACCGAAGTAGTCCATTATTTTTTGTCAAGGTACAAATTGCTTGATCAAGGTTCAGACTTCAGAGAAACATTTTTCACACCGCAATAACAATAATGATAGTAATAAATAAAAATATTTCACGGTCCGTTCAAAATGTCTCACAGTCCGGATTTGGCCCATGGTCTGCCTGTTGACTACCCATTCTAGATCCTTTATTGCCTATACTGTACCATTCTACATTATAATGATGTTATAGACTGTGGACCTGTGTCCTCTGTCCAGGATGTAACCAGTGCCATGTCTGAATCTGCTTCAAGCCTCTTTTCTCAGGGCTTCAGCTTTATTTCTTCCAAAGAATCCAAATTCAGTACATCGATCATCCCTTCCCTATGATTTCCTGCAGCACTAGTCTCCTGTAGCATTCCACTAGTCCTCCTGCAGGCCAGCTGCCTGGGAGTCACCTCGTTCCAGGACCCACCACAGGAGCCAGCCTGCTTCCTGTAGTTCTCCACCTCCACCTGAGCCACTTGCTGGCTTTCATAATCACTTGATCATTAACTGATCAGGAGTTGATCCATCACAGATGAGGCTGGGCGCAACTCCTCTGTAACAGGAGTATTAGCATAGCACAAATTGTTTTTTCATGTCAGATAGATTACTTCAAGACATAAAAAAATGCAGTCACTGAAAAATATTATTCAAAAAATGCATCATCCAGGGAACAAGAGTTTAGAAGCAGTCTTGCATTGGAAAAATGAGTAACAAAATAAATTGCTGGAAGTCCTTCTTGAAAAAGGTAGCTGATGCCAAGCTTACTTCTCCAGCGCTATATGTAAATTATTTATGATCTCCACCAAAGTGGTCACAACAACTCAGGTATGATTTTATGCAAAAATGGTGCCTGATAGATATAGCTTTAATGGACTGGCCAACATCGGTAAGGTGCAGTAGGTGGACCTCAGCAATGGGTTTTATGCAACGCTGAAATAGGGAAGAGCTTTTGGAGAGTCACTACAAACACGTGTCAGTGTGGAGATACCTGTGCTTGAAGTGGCAGCATAACGCGAAGAATAAAAAATAACAAATTGGAGCAGAAGTGACTGGCTAATACCTTGCCTGTAGTCTTTGCTCTCTGCTTTTTTAAGACTGAAGAGACTAGGTTTATTTTTTGTTTTTGTTTGGTTTTTTTTAGTATCTCCTTCAGCTAAGAAAAGTATGGTGGGAACATCAAAGGAAATTTCAGAAGCATCTGCAGTGAAAGAGAGAGTATCTCTCATGTAAATAACAAGTAATCTCAAGATGTGGTTGAGTTGTGAAAAATGGACCAGAAGGAATGAAACATACACCAAGAGAGGAAACCAATCCTGTTTGCACAGCATGTGTGTCATGCCAATACTGTATGAAGTTCCCTCATTTTCACAGTTGTGTTTGGAATATCATTGATTATAATTATTTATTGTATAGGGCCAACAAGCATGTTAGAAACTTGAAAGAAAACACACAAAAAACAGGTCCCTGCCTGAAGATCTTACAATTTAATATATGTGTTTGACAGACAAATGACACCCACAGGCCATGGTGATGGGCAGGGAATACCAACCAGAATAAAATAGAATATATTGGGAATAGGAGGAATGATCTAACTTAGTCCAGTCATAGAAAAGTCTTGATAGTTCAATGTTTTTAAAAGCATAAACACATTCAGTTAGGTGATGATGCAGAAATGGGTTTTCAGGTGAGATTTTCATGAAATGATGGCAGAAGGGTTTTTGAAAGGAGTTTCAAGGGTAAGAGACCGCAGGGCAGAAGCTGATGAAGGGGAGATACAGTAGATGCACATACACCACTCAGCATGGATGCATTTGTCTGATTATCTAAAAAATCAGTGCTTATATACAGAAATTAATGTTGTCATCTTGTCGCAGGAACCAATGGAGCTTTTATTCCCCCATGCGGAGAGTTGGTTAATTAGTATCACTCTAAGGTGTCAGCTAACATTTCCATTGCTGGCAGTTTGCTCCAGGTTTCTGCATTTTTTTAGAAAGAGAAATATCTTCTCCTCTCCTTGGCATAGTGGGCGTTGATGGGGTTAAGATGTTTTGATTTATCAGCATCTATAGAACCAGTTTTTATTACTGCTGATACTGACGACCAGACTGAGAGGATGAGATGGAAGATAATTCTATTAGTGGCAGTAATAAACTCATGTTTACAAACATCACCTATTTGTCTTCAACTTGATGATCTAGGCCCCTGTCCAAAGACCACTGAAGGTAATGGAAATATTGACCTCAGTGGGCTTTAAATATATGTATATGGTAATGGGATTATCTATTTTTTGCCTTTGCACTTGTTTGTTAGGTTAGGTCAACTATAATACAGTATAGTCAAACTGAAAGAGGCATAAAAACAGAAAAGCTCCAACACTATGTAACCTCTGCTTTGAACCTACCAGCTCCTGGAACTCAGAACTCTAGGGGTCCTACCTTATACACTATAACAATAACAGTTAGAGTCCTCTGACACCATTTCCCAGCATGCTTGGAGTCAGGGGTGGGGACAGAATGGACTAGAAACTCTTGGTGAAGCCAATAGGGAGGATTCTGCATCGTGTGATATGGACAAATGACAAGCCAGGGCTGCTCAGCCCCTCAGTGGGAGGATGCAGCCTGACTCGCAGGCAGAACCCAACTTTAGTTTCAGTTTTGAGCTTTGAGTTTGGGAGCTGAGAGAGAAGCAGAACAGCCCAAGGAGTCTGTGATTTACTCCTCCACCCCACAGAGGGAGCCTTTTAACTGCTGTGGGATCTAGTACATGGGAGGAGCAGCTCCAGCCCTGCTGAGTACATAGATACAAGGGCTGGAAGGGACCTCGAGAGGTTATCGAGTCCAGCCCCCTGCCCTCATGGCAGGACCAAATACTGTCTAGACCATCCCTGATAGACATTTATCTAACCTACTCTTAAATATCTCCAGAGATGGAGATTCCACAACCTCCCTGGGCAGTTTATTCCAGTGTTTAACCACCGTGACAGTTAGGAACTTTTTCCTAATGTCCAACCTAAACCTCCCTTGCTGCAGTTTAAGCCCTTTGCTTCTTGTTCTATCCTTAGAGGCTAAGGGCTAGGCTACACTTACCCGCTGCGTCGGAGGCGTCGGATCGATCTTCTGGGTTCGATTTATCGCGTCTTGTCTAGATGCGATAAATCGAACCAGGAAGTGCTCCCCCGTCGACGCTTGTAATCCTACTCCGCGAACGGAGCAGGCGGAGTCGACGGGGGAGCCTGCGCACCGCATGTGGACCCCCGGTAAGTACCTTTTCATTCGAACTAAGATACTTCGACTTCAGCTACGTTATTCACGTAGCTGAAGTTGCGTATCTTAGTTCGAATTGGGGGGTTAGTGTAGACTAGCCCTAAGATGAACAAGTTTTCTCCCTCCTCCTTATGACACCCTTTTAGATACCTGAAGACCGCTATCATGTCCCCTCTCAGTCTTCTCTTTTCCAAACTAAACAAACCTAATTCCTTCAGCCTTCCTTCATAGGTCATGTTCTCTAGACCCTTAATCATTCTTGTTGCTCTTCTCTGGACCCTCTCCAATTTCTCCACATCTTTCTTGAAATGCGGTGCCCAGAACTGGACACAATACTCCAGTTGAGGCCTAGCCAGCGCAGAGTAGAGCGGAAGAATGACTTCTCGTGTCTTGCTCACAACACACCTGTTAATACAGTCCAGAATCAAGTTTGCTTTTTTTGCAACAGCATCACATTGTTGACTCATATTTAGCTTGTGGTCCACTATAACCCCTAGATCCCTTTCTGCCGTACTCCTTCCTAGACAGTCTCCTCCCATTCTGTCTGTGTGAAACTGATTGTTCCTACCTAAGTGGAGCACTTTGCATTTGTCCTTATTAAACTTCATCCTGTTTACCTCCGACCAGGATGAAGTTTAATAAGAATCCAGAATGGCTGAGATCTGACCCGGTGCTAGTTACTGAGAGCCAGCCACGCTCTCCACAGGCAAGGAGAGGATCCTGCCCTGCTCTGGGGCAAAGAGAAAGTAAGGGGACTCCTTTCTGTTCAAGCCAGCCAGTATTCACAACACTTGTCTCCAGACTCATCCTCAGCATACGGCCCACATTAGAAGGTACCAGGGAGGAATCTGGGGGTTGAGATAAGTCGTGTATATTAGAGGTTGGGAAATTTGTTGACATGTTAGTACTTATTAACCCTAACCCTTTCCTTCCCCGAATAATATATTCCTGTTCCCAATAAAGTCCCCTTGTTATACTGTAATTTTTTTGGGGGGTGTCAATTGTTTGCTGGGGTTTGTGTTGATTTACTTCATTGTTTCTTGTGTACTGGGTTCTATGCTCTTATCCAGCAGTGGTAGCACTATTCATGTTGGGCCCAGTGAGAAGTCACCAGGCATCACTAAAAAGAAGCCAGCCCATTCAAGGAAAGTGGAGAAGCCACAGCAAGTAGCAAGCACCAGGGAGAAGACTTGAGCTACACCTTGTAGAGGAAGAGGGGGACTACAGTCGATCATTGTGGAAGTGTAAAGAACTGGGGGCATAAAAACTGTCCATGAGAGGTTATATATGCACCAGAATATTCATAGTTTGTAAAACTTCACCAAAACCTGAGTCATTTGGTTGAGGACTTGTATTCAATTTGGACCAATATTTCCCCTCTGCTTTGTTTACAGAGCAGGAATAAATTGCCTAGGGAGGTTGTGGAATCTCCATCATTGGAGATTTGTAAGAGCAGGCTAGACAAACACCTGTCAGGAATGGTCTAGATAATTAGTCCTGCCATGAGTGCAGGGGACTGGACTAGATGACCTCTCGAGGTCCCCTCCGGTTCTATGATTCTGTGATTTCTGGGTTTTTGTTTAAATGCACACACATTTTATTTTAACTTCAATGAAAGGTTTTAATTCAGGTTTGGACCAAGATTTGGGATGGTTTTTAGTTTATCTGATGCTCTTTTCCATAACTCCTTGCCATCTTTTCCCTAAGTTAAAAAATAATCTTCAAACTATAGTGCTCTTTGTGCAATTAAGTGAAATATTAGGGAATGTGGCCAAGAATTCTTGGAAGCTGTGGTCTTTAAATACAGTGGTGAAAATGTTGAATTCTGGGCCATTAGTGTACATCTTGTTTTCAGGGTTAAACAGTCGCCACATGTGAGGTCAGGAAGGCATTTCCCCTCAGGTCACATTGACAATGAGCATGGGGTTTTTTTCTCCTTCCTCTGCAGCATCTGGGTGTGGGTCACTTGCCAGGATTATCTGGGTATATATCTCACTTAATCATTTCCCTGCCATTGTGAAGCCTCAGGCACTGGGGCACCTCATTCCCTCCTATTCTCTGCCTGTGGCACATAACAATTTAGTCTCCTGTGGGATGTAATACTTTGGTCTCGGTTCTATTGTTGGACTCAGTGTGGAGGCGCTGGGTGGTGTTGGTGGCCTGTGATACACAAGAGGTCAGACTAGATGATCTGATGATCCCTTCTGGCCTTAAGCTCTATGACTCTAAGCAAAAGAATATGCATATCATGACAGAGAATTCATTAGACCTAATAACAAAAGCAAATATCAGCAACAGCGTCTTAGAGCAAGCAACGGAAATCATCCCCACTTGATACAAGAGAGTAGCAGAAACAAACAAATCAGTAACCATCAGACTAACAGGTTTAGTTTACATAGACTGAGGATAACACAACACTGGCACAGTCATCACAAGATAAGACAAAACATCAGGTTGAATATATTAGGTTCTAAGAACCCCGAGTCCCGACTCTGCTCCTTTTCCCATTCTGTGGAGCTCCGTTTCCCTCCCACCTCTGACTCAATCCCTTCACTAGCTTCTCACCACAGCAAGCCAACAGCCTTATGTTTCTTCTATTTTATGTCCCCTGCCAAGCCTCCTCTCAGAATAGAATCACTTTGGACTTCTGCTAACAGGTTCCTGCCCCGAGTCTCTCTTTCAAATGCCATCTCTCAATACTGGCCCCTGATCTGAGGGGGTTGGGCTCAAAACCCATCAGATGGGGAAGTATGAATTATCAGGCGCACATGGTATAAGAGATCAAAAAGGCACATGAATGGAACGTTTTTAAATTGCAGCGTCTGATAGGAAAAAGGACACACTAAGTAAGGTTGGAAATGACTCCTCTGATACTGAGAAAATACAAAGACCATGTCACTTTTATGAACATCTGCAAAGCCACCTCATTGTCCTCCTTCCAGTCCCTCCTCAAATTCTCATTTGTAATGATGCCTAAAAGCTTAACAGTTAGGCAACAGGGATCACTGCCTATCATGCTGTCCAGTACCGTTTCCTTGTGCTCCCCTTCTCTTCTGTCTGCTCTCTGGCTGGCTGATGAGTCTTGCCCTCATGCTCAGGGTTCAGCTGATCGCCATATTTGGGATCGGGAAGGAATTTTCCTCCAGGGTGGATTGCCAGAGGCCCTGGAGGTTTTTTGCCTTCCTCTAGCATGGGGCACGGGTCACTTGCTGGGGGATTCTCTGCATCTTGAAGTCTTTAAACCATGATTTGAGGACTTCAAAAGCTGAGACATAGGTGAGAGGATTTTTGCAGGAGTGGGTGTGAGATTCTGTAGCCTGCATTGTGCAGGAGGTCAGACTAGAGGATCATAATGGTCCCTTCTGACCTTAAAGTCTATGAGTCTATGAGTCTTCATCCCCCTGTTGTCTCTTGTCTTATACTTAGATTGTAAGCTTTGGGGTGGAGATAACCTTTTTTAATATGTGTTTTAATAGTGCTAGCACAATGGGGCCTGATCCATGTCTTAGACTCCATGCTGCTATTCAATTCATTATTATTAATGATAAAATAATGACTCAAAAATAAGAAAATCAAGAAGGCAGAAGTGCACAGCAAAAACGGTGATAAAAAGTAAACTGGAAGAAAGAAAGTGGCTAGCTGAAAGAAAGAAGGAAACACAGGCTATGTACACATCATGCCTTCAAGAGAATCAAAAAAACATTCAAATGACCATCAATTCACAATATAAGGGCATATTCAATTATAAGAACAATAAGATGGATGGAAAATATCCGGTAGCTTTCAAACCTTGCCCTTCTTGATGATAACATCACAGTGGAAGAGGAAGGGAAAATATCAGGTTTAGGATTAGGGAGCAGAGAACTGATTCATATAACATTTTAAAAAATGAGTTTTCATCCAAAACTTGAAAATAACCTTTTGTGAGGCAGGAAAGACTTCCTCACCCCATTATTATTCATCTCTATCTAGGTTTCTGGCTAACACTACAAGTAGAAAGCCCTAAAATTTCCTGGTGGAAGCTGCTCTTGTGTATTCCCAGTATGGCTGGGACCAGGAAATCTTGAGAGCGAGCATGTTATTGTGAGATTTTTCAATCAATGTTGCCAGATAATATGGATAATCATTCAAATGATGGTGCTTTCCTAAACTAGACTGAACAGGCTTTTAAGGTTTGCTCATCACAGTAATGATAGGTTTCAGTGTAGTAGCCGTGTTAGTCTGTGTCAGCAAAACAAAAATAAGAAAGAAAAACTTGTAGCACCTTAGAGACTAACAAATGTATTTCAGCATAAGCTTTCGTGGGTTAATACCCACTTCATCGGATGCATGGAATGAAACATACAGTAGAATCAAGCATTCTTACAACTACAATACCCACCTGCTGAAGTGAAAAAACAGATTGACAGGGCCAAAAGAGTACCCAGGAGTCACCTACTACAAGACAGGCCCAAAAAAGAAAATAACAGAACACCACTAGCCGTCACCTTTAGCCCCCAACTAAAACCTCTCCAGCGCATCATCAAAGATCTACAACCTATCCTAAAAGATGATCCCTCACTCTCACAGATCTTGGAGGACAGACCAATCCTTGCTTACAGACAGCCCCCCAACCTGAAGCAAATACTCACCAGCAACCACACACCATACAACAAAAACACCAACCCAGGAACCTATCCTTGCAACAAAGCCCGATGCCAACTCTGTCAACATATCAATTCAAGTGATACCACCACAGGGCCTAATCACATCCGCCATGCCATCAGGGGCTCATTCACCTGCACATCTACCAATGTGATATATGCCATCATGTGCCAGCAATGCCGCTCTGCCATGTACATTGGCCAAACCGGACAGTCTCTACGCAAAAGAATAAATGGACATAAATCTGACATCAGAAATCATAACATTCAAAAACCAGTAGGAGAACACTTCAACCTCCCTAATCACTCACTGACAGACTTGAGGGTAGCAGTGTTGCGACAGATTAACTCCAAAAGCAGACTTCAAAGAGAAACTATTGAACTCGAATTGATATGCAAACTAGGTTGCATTGCGTCTGGTTTAAATAGAGATTTGGAATGGCTCAGCCATTACGTTAATTGAATCTATTTCCCTTAAGTTAACGATCCTCATTCACACCTGTGTGACCATCTTGTTTATCACTTCAAAGGTTTTTCTTCCCCTGCTGTTATGGTTCCTCTCAACTAATTCGCCTCTTAAGGTTGGTCTATGCACCTCGACCTTATCATGTTTCTCTGACTGTATAAATATCTGTCTACTGTATGTTTCATTCCATGCATCCGATGAAGTGGGTATTAACCCACGAAAGCTTATGCTGAAATAAATTTGTTAGTCTCTAAGGTGCTACAAGTTTTTCTTTCTTATTTTCGTTTCATCACAGTAAGTTTATTATAGGACATAATTATGTACCAAAATGATCAAAAATCTAAGGAACTTGAATTTCATCAGTTTACTAGAGTTATATAGTCACTCATTATTAATAATTATTTAATTTCATTATAATAGGTCCAACTGACATCAGGGTCCTATTGTGCCACGCACATACAGACAGACAGTAAGAAACACTTGCTGTGCCAGACAGCTTACAATCCATGTAGACAAGACAGACAAAGGAAAGATTGCTATCCCTATTTTACAGATGGAAAACTGGGACACAAGGAGGTTAAGTGACTTGCCCACGTTTGCCCAGGAAGCCTGTGGCAAAGCACTGCCTAAATGTCTTGAGTCCCAGTCTAATGCCTTAGCCACAAAAGTCATCCTTCCTTTTCAGCTTAGATTCTAGAAAAGAAAAATATTGTATAGCTTCAAAGGCCGAAGGATGAAGGATAAACACCAGCCTGCCAATAGTGACTGAGAAGTGATGCCTGAACTTCAGTGAATTTTGTCAAGTACTTTGATTGAGCTTGAGAATATGAGCTCAATGAATATACAGGAAGAAATTATTTTTTCATGAAGAATATCTGCTTTATTGTGCACACACATTCTTCCTTCAAAAGACTGTAAATTACAGTATTTATGGAATCTTAA
Organism: Macrochelys suwanniensis; assembly: GCA_033296515.1. NCBI lineage: Eukaryota > Metazoa > Chordata > Testudines > Chelydridae > Macrochelys > Macrochelys suwanniensis. The sequence continues at coordinate 12,368,522 of CM065783.1, forward strand.
TGATCTAAACACAGTTGGAGCCTGAAGGTCAAAGCTGCAAACTGCATCCTAAATTTCTGTTTACAGATGAAGTACAGTATTTATTGTGGCACTGCTTGTGCTGCTATAGTGAAAGGTCTGCCAGTGTTGCCATTATAAACCACTATTTCAGAGGTTTATAACTTGCCCATCAATCTTCGCACTGGGATGAAACACAGCACACAAGGTCTCCGCTGCGGGATTGATTTTTGTTGTTGTTGTTGTTTTCTTTGCCAAATTACAAAAAGAAATTCATCTGGTAAGTTTTAAAGTTATGAGAGCAATAAAATAAAGGTCACTTGTTTCAAATACGTTTTAGTGTACCTATTGTGTAACCCAACTATAGCTTCAGTTTTAAGACAAATTTTGCCGGCCGTTTATACATAATTACACCAGCACTTAATTCTTTAAATAAGGAATTTCCTCCCAGAAGTCGTTAAAAATACTGCAAATAAAGTTGCATCAGTGGGTTAACATTTCCCTGCCAAAAGGAAGCTATGTTGTTCTTAAAACAAAAAAACAAGGAAATCAGATTTCTAGTTGTAGGGACTGAGTCTCATTTACACTAAGGGTACATCTAAAGCTGAAGGGTCAATTTAATACGCACGTATATGCTAGCTTTGATAGTGTTAGTGTGCTACAAATAATGCAGCCATGGTGCCTGGCTGCCTGAGTGTATACCTATGTTATCGGATGGGATTGTACATGGGTGGCTATCCCGCACCACTACAGTTACACTGCTATTTTTAGCTCGCTGTCTCAATCAAAGCTAGCTTGTGTATGTCTAGATCAGCTGGAAATTACACTTAAAGCTGCGGTACACTGCCCTGGCTATGTAGGGGTCTTTAAAGGGCGTGTAAATGCAATTTACGATTTACTTAGTGTGAATGACAATCAGGCCTGTTGTGGAAGGCACCTCCCTTTAAAATGGTTTGACAAGAGTCTTAGTCAAATGGCATTGTGGGATTCCATGTTATTGTCTCTTAGTGTCACTGGATCACATTTGCTTAGTTTCCAAGGCCCTCCTCTCCCCCATACACTTCACTCATTTGGGGATCTGAGAATTAAACTTGTTCCTTCCCTTCTCATTAATATGACTATGTGCTCACCAATGTGAGTAAGGGTCACACAAGCAGGTCCAAACTCCCTATTGTCCATTCTCATAGAGCAGAAAATGAGCGCTACATAGACGAGGGGAAGGGTTAAAATCACACTTTTAAAAGGTATGTATAAATAGTGTTATAAAAGGTGTGAATCATTTATTTCTGTAGTTCACTACTGTATATGTTAGGCACTTCAGAGCAAAGCAACACACTGATAAAGCATGGAAGAAGGAAGCCACATCAAATGTGTTGCCACAAAACAAAGCATGATCATGGTCCACTTTTTAAATCATAAGTCTAACTTACTGAAACCAGAAAGGGAAAAGTTACAGAATTTTCATTTAAGTAAGGCTTTTGAGACAGTCCCACATGACATTCTCATAACCTTAGATACTCTAGATGAAATTACTAAAAGGTGGATGCATAGCTGATTGACAATCATACTCTAAGGGCTAGTCTACACTACCCGCCGATTCGGCAGGTAGCAATCGATCTTTTGGGGATTGATTTTTCACGTCTAATCTAGACGCGATAAATCGATCCCAGAACGTGCTCCCCGTCGACACCGGTAATCCACCCCGACGCGAGGCGGAAGCGGAGTCGATGGGGGAGCGCCAGCCTTCGACATTGCAGCGTCCTCACGGCGAGGTAAGTCGAGCGAGGTACGTTGACTTCAGCTACGTTATTCACGTAGCTGAAGTTGCGTACCTTACATCGACCACCGCCCCCGTAGTGTAGACCTGCCCTAAGAGTAGTTATCCATGGTTTGCTGTCAAACTGTGAAGGTGTATCAAATGGGGGTCTGTCCAGGGTCCAGTACTATTCAATATTTCCATCAACGATCTGGATAATGGAGTAGAGATTACGTTTATAAAATCTGCAGATGACAGGAAGCTGGAAGGACTTGCAAGCACTTTGGAGGACAGGATTAGCATTTAAAACAACCTTGACAAATTGGAGAATTGGTCTGAAATCAACAAAATGACTTCCAACAGAGACAAGTACAAAGTACTACACTTAGGTAGAAAAAAATCAAATGCCTACAAAATAGAGAATAACTGGCAAGGCAGTAGTCTGCAGAACAGGACCTGGAGGTTATAATGGATCACAAATTGAATATAAATCAACAATGTGTTGCTGTTGCAAAAAAGGCTATAATCATTCTGTGGTGTATTAATAGAAGTGTCATGTAAGACATGGGAATTTATTGTTCCACACCGGTACTAAGTAGAGAGACCTCATCCAGAGTACTGTATCAGTTCTGCGTGCCGTACTTTCAGAAAGATGTGTACAAATTGGAGAAAGTCCAGAGGACAGCAACAAAAACTATAAAAGATTTAGAAAACCTGACCTATGAGGAAAGATTAAAAACTGGGCATGTTTAACTTTGAGAAGAAAAGACTGATGGGGGTCGTGAGGTTATTATGTGGGGGGGGGGGTCGCGAGCTGTCAGCCTTCACCCCAAAGCCCTCTTTGCCTCCAGCATTTATAATGGTGTTAAATATATTTAAAAGTGTTTTTAATTTATAAGGGAAGTCACAATCAAAGGCTAGCTATGTGAAAGGGGTCACCAGTACAAAAGTTTGAGAATCACTGTGATAAGTCTTCTAATATGTTAAGAGCTATTATAAAGAGTATGGTGATCAATTGTTCTCCAGGCCCACTGAAGGCAGGACAAGAAGCAATAGCCTTAATCTGCAGCAAGGGAGATTTAAGTTAGATATTAGAAAAAAAACTTTTAATTAAGCACCGCTATAGACTTCCAAAACTAGATAAGCTCTTGAGGTCCCTTCCAGCCCTACATTTCTATGATTGTGTGATCTCCCCGCTATTGTGAATTGCTCTCTACATAGGAAGGCAGGAGTACTTCTTAGATCAATTTCTGTAGATTGGAGGATGGTGAAAAGTTAAATTTACATTTTACTTCCATACAGAGCAATTACATCTTATCAAGGAACACAAGATGATAAACATTGCAAGGATATGAAAATAAGGAGAACACGATATGACCTAATGGAAGTGTTTCTCACTATCCAGAGTTTAGACATTTCCTATTTAAAAACATTAATAAAAAGTACACATTTATATTGGTACAGATGCACCAGAGTGCTCTTGTGAAGCAAATACACTCATCAACCCATTTGAAGTGGTTTATAAAGCCAAGGATATGGCTGCTTTGTGATGTCAGAGCAACTCAGAGCAACCAGTGAGTACTGCTGAATATGGTTTACCAGTCGTTCTTTGGTGAACATCTTCTTTCATGCCACAAGCTCAACTACTGTGAGAATGGCATTGATTGGTCCACCGCAAATTTTACTCTTCTGTTAATATCCCCTTTATTATAGCTATAGGACTGATTCATTTGCATTCTAGGCTCCCCCCACAATCAACATTTCTTATATGGTTGCACCTGTTTCATACCATCCTCAATGCTTGGAATAATCTCCCTCTTCTTAAGTACCAAGCTTTCGACTCTCCTCCCTGGAGGACCCAAACCAGTGCTCAACTTGGAGCAATAAAGGGAGGAAGACAGAAAAAGAAAAACATTTCCCATCTATTTCATTTTGAGAAAACCATAAAACAACATGATCACTACTGAGCAGGACTTAAATCCTAAACATTTGGGTCTGGAGAGTTGCTTAGAACTATTTTAAAACAGTATGATCGGAACAGTCAAATGGTTGCCTTTAACCAAACACATTTTTTTAAACTAACAAGGAGTACAAATTTCTCCAACTACCAAGTCAACTCTAGAAGCTGAAGTGAGGAAGGCTCATTCTTCCTTCTCCAGAAGATGAAAGGTGGACTGCTTGAGCCATTTAAAACTAGTCTGGACAAAGCACTTGAATATTCAATAGGGAACAATTTAGGTAAGGGGGAGATGAACTAAATGCCCCCAAAGCTCTAAAACTCTAGTTTCTATGAGGTGGAAGTTATGGAAGATGGCTGACTAAAGCCCTACCATTTAGACCAAGGTACTATCTTTGTCCTATTGAAAGTACCTAAACAGGGAAAGGTAAATTAGCACACAAGTGCAGATTTTATATAACACTATGCTGGATCTTCTGTAACTCAGTGTTGTTTAAATTTTTTGTAAAGTTTTTAATAAAACATTGAGAAGCATGTCAAATACCATTAGATTTCAAAATATTTTTTCTTTTGAAAGCTTACTGTACCATCTAACATAAGTATCTGTCATGCCGCTTGAGTTCCTATAGCACAGAACATCTTGTTAGCAGTGATGTCATGACAGAAATGTTACAAAGATGCACTCTAATCACCTCCTGCACTGGTATGAATTTAAATTTTTTGCTGTAAGGATGATTTTTTTTAATTTAGCTTTTATCTTGGATTCTCACTGAGACTTTTAAAAGAGGCATGACAGTTTTGAAAGCTAAGCAATGTGAGATTATTATTTTAGTTGGAATGGAGAACATACTGAACATCCTACCTGTAAAACCCTGGAGGAGCTTGTTGAACTAAGAAGTTTTTCTCCAGACCTTGGAGAACATCGTTAAGCATTCTCACTCGGATAGGAGCTCTCTCCTTGGGGTCATTAGCTGGACGCATCTCATCTGACTGGAACAATTCTGCACTGTCCCTCAGTCTTGAAGCCATTGCCTGCAACTGACGAGTGTCTAGTTGGTCACCTAGTAATGATAACAGAAAGATACAAGTCTGTAAATTATTCAAAAGGCAATAATTTATTACTGTTGTCAATAAAATAACCTATACTTTTTAAAAATGGCAAAGTTGTCTTAGACTGGAACAACTGCATCCCTGGCGGAGTTAAACCATGGATCAACGGAGCCTATAATATATTTCACATGTACAGTAATTTTTGCAGCAGTACCAACTTGTGCAGTGATCTCTTAAAATCTTAAAAGCTAAGAAGAGTCAGACCTAGCTAGTATTTGGATGGGAACCCCCGCAATGAAAACTTAGTTCTGCAAGAAGTGCTGGTTAAATATCAGTAGCTGGAACTCTTCTTTCTGAGACAGTACTGATCCAGTGCTGTTAGATACTGCTTCTCATGACACAGATTCTCTCTCTTTAATATGTATGTGTCAGTCTACTGCATCTGAAAACCTATCCCTATAGTATATAAGCACCAGCTTCTGCCCTTTCACCCTTTCCGCCCTCATAAAAAGCATACACACCAGAATGCTAAGGATACTGAAACTGTGCAGCCCATAAGGCTATCTTGCCTTTATTATATTCAGCAGTCATGCAAGAAATCTATAGGCCTGTATCCTGTAAGACATTAGCTTCAGTAGTTAGCATAACGCTTGAGGCCTATAAACTTTGGCACAGATAAACAGCCCAACATTAACCCCTAAGTTTGAGGAACAGAGTGTGAGAGGGAGTTTTGTACATAAGGACACCAGCCAACGACAGACAACTGAGCTAACACCAGCCTTTGGGAAGTTTTGCAAAGAACATCCAACCACAAGAGTGCCATGGCAACGAATTGACGTATATGATAAGTTGAGATCATGAATATACTAACCTATAGGAGGACATCCCAACATTAGCAGGGTGAGGAAATACAAATAAGGAAGAGGAGAGGAACCCCTACTGGCACTAGACATGGTGGCATCAGCATAACATATGAATGCTGTGTCCCAGCCTGTGTGTTGTAGGGGAGAAAGAGAGATGTGGCCCTTGAGAGGGGCCAGAATGATGGCCACTGGTGGTGATGATGAGGAAGATAATGGCTAACATTTTGGGTTGTTCTGCAGGGGGTGGTATGAGTGTGGATGTTCAGATGTACTTTCTGTATTATCTCTATCTACCGAGTTAGAGTGTTTTTGACTTCCCTAAATGTATTAATAAATTATTGTAACTATAGAAGGTTTCCTATAATGTGAGTGTTGCAGCTGTGCACACCGGGGTTCCGAAATGTATACTAATTTTAATAATACTGGGCCTGATCTTGGGACAAGAACCTGTCAACCCTCAAAGTGGTAACTGAAAATTCTTAAGTAATCAATCAATATAAATATAATTAATAATCTGTAGATCGGGCTATAACTGCTTAAAGGTTAATGACATTTGTAGAAGGGCTTTGAAATGATTCCTCTAAGTTAAAACGGTACTAGTTAAACTGTAAGTAAATGCAGACTCCTGTTAACACTTTAATGGACATTTAAGTGTTATACTCCAGTTAGCTCAGTGTTTTCAAAATTATTAACAACACAGTGAGAGTTAACCTGGCCTGATATTTGCAACCGATGGAGAAACTGAACAAATGAGAGCTTATATAAATGCACAGCACAGGCTCAGTTGCGATTGTTCCTGATTTACAGAGAAGGGGGTGGGGGAGGGAAACGAGATGCATGAATTGGAGAGTCTTTTGGCTTGTGCAGTGTATTCCCACCTGCAGTGCCAGTGAAGGATATGCTCTCCTCTCAGTGCATGCACAGATCCCAATAAGGTTCACAGAATCAACAATGTTCTGGTAAGAGCAAGATCTCCCTGGCCTATTAATGATGGGAAATGAAACCAGCGATTCAAATAAACCTCAAAAATTTTAAATGCTGAATTTGATCCAAACAGAACTTCCAGGGCATTAGAAGTTTACCCATCAGTACCAGAAAGAACAATCTTCAAATATTTTTGGATCAAAGATTTTAGCTCATGGGTATGTATAATTAACACCAAAAGAAGACTACACAACTCCAAGGTTACAAGTTAAAGGTACCAAAGTTGCTTGGTTAATAAATATAAACAGATATCAGAACTGATTCATTAATGCCACCAAAACCTCTTTGGGTACATGGATGGGTAGACTTAGGTGGGAGGGGTGTGTAACCAGGATAGAAATAACATTGTGAGGCTGAAGAATCCAGCAGGACCCCCTGAACTTCCCACTGTCTCCTTGCCCTGAACAGAGCACTTGCTGTTGATTAGATTTTACAAAGGGGGAGGGGAGCTTACAGATCTCCCCCACACTCTTCTGGCTGATGCATTCAAATCTGGTGCAAATCTGGAGTGATCCAAAATGCATCATCATGGTGGAAAAGACAGCAGGTGGTGTAGCAGAGGTTGCCACATTTGCTGAAATATCAATATGAATTTCAGCACAGGCAGAAGTCACTTTGAGGGGGGAAAGTGAGATAGGGTGGTTTAGGGTCAGATTTGGTTTGGGATAAGATTTCTTTGGGGCATAGAGGAAGGAGAGGTTGGGTTGCTTCTAACTGTTTTTAACCTGCTTGCTATTCCCTAGTGAGGATGGATGATAGGCAGTGATCCTGTACCACTGTATTGGCATCGTTATGGATTAGAACTGTGAAGTTTAGTGACTGATTACATTAGATTGACAACGCAGACAAATATTATTTGAAGGCATAAAATGTAATCATAAAAAGCAGAAAATTTTTGGAAAAATATTACATGAAAAATTAATGCTTTTATCTATCAAAGCTTATCTTCTATTCGTGTTGGGTCCCAACAGCACAGGTTTTAGCTTAGGTGCTAGATTTTGGCTAATTCTAAACGGTTTGCCACAGAGGCACACTTCATATGTCTCAAAGTATGTTAGACTGTATTAACCATCCTAAAGAATCAAATGACAGTGCAGTCTTTTCATAAAACTCTGAAGTTTAATGGAAGAGAAGCAATAATCTAATCACAAAATCTATAAAGTAACAGAAGTTTAATCTTTATGCTACTATTTTCCTTCATAAAATCCCTTACTTTACTTAGAACTCTTCTCTTTCTGCTAATAAGCAATCAGCAGCCAACTAGAACTTATTGGTGTGATAATGAAAAAGGAAAGAAATTTATGCTTTGACCTAGATTTACATGACGCTATCTCCTGCTGTTTTGAATGCAAAAGATGTGAGACAATTTGATGCATTTGGTTTTTAGTGGCTTCTTGAAACAGCTTAACAGCATCATTGTGTTATTCCTCTATTTTCACACATCCAGTAAAATATCTTATTTTTTTCCCTTAGATCTGATCATCAAGCTGGATAACCGTACTCAGAGAGTAGTTATTAATGGTTCCCAATCCTGCTGGAAAGGTATAACGAGTGGGGTTCCGCAAGGGTCTGTTTTGGGACCGGCTCTGTTCAATATCTTCATCAACGACTTGGATATTGGCATAGAAAGTATGCTTATTAAGTTTGCAGATGATACCAAACTGGGAGGGATTGCAACTGCTTTGGAGGATAGGGTCATAATTCAAAATGATCTGGACAAATTGGAGAAATGATCAGAGGTAAACAGGATGAAGTTTAATAAGGACAAATGCAAAGTGCTCCACTTAGGTAGGAACAATCAGTTTCACACAGACAGAATGGGAGGAGACTGTCTAGGAAGGAGTACGGCAGAAAGGGATCTAGGGGTTATAGTGGACCACAAGCTAAATATGAGTCAACAGTGTGATGCTGTTGCAAAAAAAGCAAACTTGATTCTGGGCTGCATTAACAGGTGTATTGTGAGCAAGACACAAGAAGTCATTCTTCCGCTCTACTCTGCGCTGGTTAGGCCTCAACTGGAGTATTGTGTCCAGTTCTGGGCACCGCATTTCAAGAAAGATGTGGAGAAATTGGAGAGGGTCCAGAGAAGAGCAACAAGAATGATTAAGGGTCTAGAGAACATGACCTATGAAGGAAGGCTGAAGGAATTGGGTTTGTTTAGTTTGGAAAAGAGAAGACTGAGAGGGGACATGATAGCAGTCTTCAGGTATCTAAAAGGGTGTCATAAGGAAGAGGGAGAAAACTTGTTCATCTTAGCCTCTAAGGATAGAACAAGAAGCAATGGGCTTAAACTGCAGCAAGGGAGGTTTAGGTTGGACATTAGGAAAACGTTCCTAACTGTCAGGGTGGTTAAACACTGGAATAAACTGCCCAGGGAGGTTGTGGAATCTCCATCTCTGGAGATATTTAAGAGTAGGTTAGATAAATGTCTATCAGGGATGGTCTAGACAGTATTTGGTCCTGCCATGAGGGCAGGGGGCTGGACTCGATGACCTCTCGAGGTCCCTTCCAGCCCTAGAATCTATGAATCTATGAATCAAGTTTGGATTTTTGGATATCAACAAACTAACTCCGTTTTTGGTGTGGATAAACCTATGCTTGAATCAGTCCAACAATCTCATTAGGGCCCAGTTATAGTGTGTAAGTATAAAATTGTACCCTGCAAAATCCACCTAACAGTTTTAAAATATCTACTGAGAGCAACAAAATGAAAGACAACGCAAATTTATGGTTAGAATTTGTTCCTTTTAATTTTGAAATATGTAGGTCTCTGCAGAGAGTGAGTATGATAAGGCATAGATTATGTCATTTAGAGCCACCTTAGGGGGAATTCTTGCAAAAATCCCTTCTTGAGCTCCAAGCAGTGTAACGGAGATGTTACACTATTTCCAGCTCTCCATCCTCGGCCAGCACTGGTAGCCGTGGCCCCTCCATCTTCATGCCTCCTTTTGGAGCACCCAGGAGAAGCAGTAAAAACACAAGCGAAAGAGGAATGATAAAAATCCCCTACCCATATCAGCAAAAGTGCAAGGATCATATATGAGTAATGAAAGTTATCAAACAATCCAATGCAAGCATCATATCTAGCTGAGGGTATCCTTACATATTCTATGCATAATAGAAGGACTATGCATGCATGATCCTTGCCAGCACAGAAAGGTTAAAATTCACTGCGTTAGAAACATCTATTTAGTTTCATCAGCAGGGTTTATATACCAAGCCGCGTGCAATATTTAGAATTGTCATTCTTAATATAATACAAATGATTGTGCATATTAATCAAGCCACTCCAACAGTGAGCGTGAGCTTAGGGGAATAGTTCATCATTCTATATCTGGAAATGAGGCCACGTAGACCGCCCTTTTTAACATAAAAACAAGTGAATGCTTACACTGGAATTTTTTGTTTTAAAACAATGTGATATGTATTTTGCCCTCAAACCCACTACATTTCGGATAAAATGATGATATATATATATATTGTGTGCATCACACTAAAACTGCACTCATTATATGAAACAAACAATTTCTTTAATAGTCTCTCATAAAACCTTAAGTTTTTATAGATATTGAACTCATAGGGAATTATAAGGGCATGAGAAATCATGTTATGCTAAGATAGCGGACTTTACTGATGGGACAAAGTGTGATTTATGTTATGTATAAACACAGAGGCTGAAACTGGAAGGGCAGATGATTCAGAAGAAAAGGCTGTGTTAACTAATATCATTTTAAACATCTTGTGACACCACTCTAGAGAAAAGAAAAAAAAATTACAAGTGTTATTTCACTTAAGGGGAAACAAGGGCACTTTATTATTCTACATTTTCCATTCTTTGTGCTGCACATTCCAGTATGAATCATGCTAAATCATCTAGCTAGTTATTTAAAGTTGTTAAATAAATAAAAATGCAGGTACCAGAAAGGGACTTGGGAGCCGGCATTCTGTTGATCACTGAATTATACAGCTTTCATTACACATGCGGTATGTGGATTTTATTCAAAGATAGGCTACAATGGATAGCTATTTATTCTAGACAGCTGGATTGAGTGCAATAATGTTTCTCTTTAACCAATTGCTCTTATAAAAAGGTACTGGTGGAGGTTTAAGTATTTAAAAATTACATTTCTGCCCTCTGATAGTAATACATTTCCTCAGGACCACTTGGCAGAGCATGACTGGTCACAAGCAAATCAACCTCTCGACATGGATGTTTGTGAGAAACAACTGATTTGTTCTGTGACTGGCTAGAGTCTGCAGGACCAGTTAGGGTACATTACTATCTTCAGGTTTAGAAGATTTTGGGCATTTAGAAAATCTTCCAAAAGCATCTCTATAAATCTTCTAAATGCTTTTATATAGTCATCAGCAAACCTCAAAGAACTTTACATTATCCCCATTTCACAGTTGGAAACCTGAGGCACAGAGGTGACGTGACTTGCCCAACGTCACCCAGCAGGCCAGTGGCAGAGCTAGTAGTCCCAGTCCAGTGGTCTTTCCACTAGACCACATGGTTGCTATGTGATTCCTTAGTGCCCCTCCTCCTTCCTGTACATTTTGCTGCAATGGAATGGGGATAATGGTCATGCTTGAAATGTTTACAATGTGTGGTTGCTAACAGGGCTGGTGAGAGCAATCTCATCCCTGCCCTATGTCCCAAAACATTGTTACCGAAATATCGGGTCCACCTAGCTGAGAGCCAATAACAGACAGACAGGGATAAGGAAAGAGGTTACTTTATTCTGCAGAAGAAAGGAGAGTCTTGCACCCAGGTACAAAAGACTCTAATTTACACAAAAGCCAGCAGTCTTGTATACACACTTAGACAAAGCCCTGGTCGTGTTAATATTTGATTGGTGGTTGCCAGACCTCGGATGTCTGCTATCTGGTCAGTAAAAACTAGTTTGGGACAGCTCTTTCTGCTGGGACAGCTCTTTCTGTTTCAGCGAAGGGCGACTGTAAAAGTTCAGGGTCTTGTGTAGGCGAGGCATCTACTTCCTCCTAGTGGCCTCTGGTTGCCATAGCTGCTGGTTGTTAAGGGGGGTTCATTGTACCTTATGACTTTCACAACATTAACAGTTTTATTACTAGTAACAAAGTGTGAAAGAAGACCTGTGTCTGTCTCTCCTCCACCCAGCAACATGTAGCCCCCTCCACCACTTCGAGCTCCCCTTTCCATTCTCATCCCATTAAAAGCCATTATCTGGTACTACAGACACCATCAGCATGGAAGAAGTTGTTCCTTGCTGTCTCCTGCCCTATGCTGCTGCGTACGCACATCACAGGCAGCAGTTTACTGGAGGGCTGCATGCTACATTGCTTATATAGCCCAGGCTGCACACTGAGCTGGGCCTTTTACTCCCACTACCCACCTCCATTTGCTGCTCTTTGCCCCAGGCTTCTCCAGCCACGGCTCAGGTCCACTCAGTCCATCTCCCCTCCAAAGTGGGCTCCTCCCACAAACACTGGCCAGCTCTCCCCGCCATGCAGGTGATAGGCATCTGAACTATTCATTGTCTGGATTTCAGATGTTTAACTTTTTGTTACCTTCTTCCCCGACCATCGCAGATCCCAGCTTGCATAGAAGGACAGGAGCTCAGACTCTCTTAGGCTACGTCCACACTACCCGCCCGATTCGGCGGGTAGTGATCGATGTTCTGGGATCGATTTATCATGTCTCGTCTAGACGCAATAAATCGATCCCAGAACCGCTCCCCATCGACACCGGAACTCCAGCTCGGCGAGCGGAGGAAGCGCTGTCGATGGGGGAGCCTGCCTGCTGCCGTGTGGACCGGGGTAAGTACTTTTAAAAATCGATCTAAGATATTCGACTTCAGCTACGTTATTCACGTAGCTGAAGTTGCGTATCTTAGATCAATTCCCCCACCCCCCCCAGTGTGGACCAGCCCTAAGAGGAGCAGGGTCTCCCACATCCCACAACACACAGTAGGCAGGGAGAGGGACTGCAGAGAGGTAGGACAATGTCAGCTCCCAGCACAGACCTAAGGGAGAATTCAGGGCTGACTTATGCACTCCTAACCCCACAATTTCCTCCGCGACCCCTCACATTCTCCAACCCCTCCTGTCCTCTCTCCTTTCACTGCTTCTAATCCCTACCTCTTTTCCTGATCCCTCTTCCCTCCCTTACCACCCATTTGCATACACCTCTCTCCCCTGTTCCCCATCCCTAGTTGCAGACACAAACCCCCCTCCCCCATTCTCACCTTCTCTTGCATCCTTAATCACCGCTCCCCTCCCAGTGAGCATTCCCATGTGTTTTCTTTTCAAAAAATAGTTTCAGCACCTTCTGAATGTGCTGCTGTACTCAGATTACATTTCCCCAAAACAAAAATGCCCCTTTCATAGAGGCACTGGAACTATGTCTGCTTTTTTTACTTCAGATTTCTGCTTTGGGTTGAATTTCAACTCACAGGGCTGGATTCGTGCTCAAATTCAATGACCATAACATAACCTTCATCACCCAGGTCATGCAATGTAGAGGTAGTTTTCCAGATAGCTGTATCTTGGGAACCACTTGGTGAAATGGCCCCAAATTTGGATCACTAACAACCCCGTACCCCCATGATGCACATCACATTTCAAGGCAATACGATTAACAGTGTGGATTTTACAGCACTTAGAACAGTCTGTCTTTAAACAGAACGCTGGTTTTAACCTTAACTACACCAGAACTGTCATTCTGCTACAATACCCTTCCTAACTGCAGAATGTCAGCAGATTGTGTCTTTGGAAGGCTTAAGGGAAGGTGATGGTGCCTCATGGCAAGGACGGACGTTTCTCAGCATTACGACCAAGCCTCGTGTGGCAAGTGCTTGCCATATTTTGCACATCTATGGGCACCAAGGGAGACAGCTTGGATAATGGGGAAGGGGAGCTGGAGGTGTCAAGACAGGCCCACCGATGGCGGCAATTGCCATGGGGCCCGTATGATTTAAAAGGGCCCAGGGAAAAGTTCCCCGTAAGCTGTGTGGCATCACAGCAACCTATTTAGTGCCGCGCAGGCGCTCAGGGAACCCGCCCAGGGCCCGACCCCCAACCTCCTTTGGTGGCCTGGATCTGCCGCAGCTGGGGCATCCCTCCCCTGGCCCCAACTCTGATGCGACCTGGACCTGCTGCGGCTGGAGAACCTGGACCCAGGAGCGGCTGGGGCAGACCAGCCCAGACCCAGGCGGGGCCAGCTGGGGCCGGGGGGAAGGGTGCCTATTCTGCAGTCCCAACCCTGGAGCTGCCACAGCAGGGAGAGGCGCCTCTCTCCCCCAACCCAGGTGCTGCTGTGGGGAGAGAGAGATGGGGGGAGTCCTCTCTCCCTGCCGTAGCCCCAGAGCACCCTCCTGCACCCAACCCCCTCATCCCCAGCCCCACCCCAGAGCCCGCACCCCGAGCTGGAGCCCTCACCACCTGCACCCAACCCAGCTTGACCTTTGTAACAAAAGGTGCGCCGTCACAACTGTTTGCCTCTAACACATGTCCCTTTCCAGGACCATGCACTCCGGTTCAATCCTTTGTGAATGCTCCAGGAAACCCTCCCGCCCCACTTTTGCCTTTGCAGCCCTCTGTTGGGATGCATTCACTAGTACCGGGAACATCTCCTCTCCTCTCATCACCTCAACTGGAGACATATCTGCCTCTCGATGGGTGATCATTCCCCTGTATGTGTGGGCCATGATGCGGCAAGTGCTAAGGGAAATCTCTACTTTCCCTGTACAGAAATTGTCTTTTTCCCTTCCCTCAGCCTGTGATCCAAACACACAGACCAAGGTCATTCAGTTTCAAACACAGCGCTTTCAGGATCTAACCGATAAATCAACTCAAACAAATTATTCAACAGTACGTTATCGTGCTTCCTAGTGGCTGTGAAAACAGAGGCAAGTTGGAGTGATCTGCTGCCAATGTGAACCAGTGTAATAAACAAACAAGCAAGACGGCCACCTGTCAAATGGTGAAAGTTACAGAGCCTAAATGGCTGTGAAGTTCGGAGTCCCCTTCCTGCTTGTACTGAATGTAGCATTAAATGGAAACAAAATCTCACAGCTCAGTCATGGTGGTTGCTTATCTTTGACAGTAATTAGGAGATTTTAATACTAATTATTGATTAAACTGTTTTAGTAAGATCAGAAGAAATGTGAACAATTTATCCTATATTAAACTAAAATTATGTTTCAGTCAACATCACAGAAAGACACGGTTTGAGTAATAAAATCAGCAGGTATTGTTTACACTGAAACTGAGAAGCTCAGTATTGAAATGTAGTTCAACCTTTTTTTAATGCTAGCTGAGATTAGTCTTGCTCGAACAAAATTACCTTTAAGGCTGTTCTGAACTTCTAATGCGATGTCCAGGGCATTAAAGGGCAGAACCGGTTCACTGGCAATTTGCAAAGTCACCTCTCCCGTTAGCTGAAAGAAATCAAAAGAGATTAAATAATTTCTAGCACGTTTAATACTCAGCATTTCATTTGGAATACCATATAACTTCATTATACTGGTCTGCCGGGGAAGCTGAATAAAACACACAGCTTTCTAAGGACAAACTGAAAACACACACAGAAGATCCATTATTAACAACATAATTCTAGTACAAATATATATAAAGAGATTATAATTTATGACATGTCTGTTCAGTGCTTTCCTGTAGCACAGGACACTATCGGAGATTTAAAAAATAAAATAAAATCTTCTTGTATTTCTAAAAGTAGGAAGCAAATTTAATTTTTTTTTTAAACAGCAGACACGTGAACCGCTAAGACACTAACGGCTGGATTCAAAACCCAATGAGGCCAAAGGGAATTTTTCCTACAGACTTTAAGAGGCTTTGGAGCAAGCTCTTAGCACTGAATCACATGAATACAAAGAAACTGAGTTGAGTACTCACAGCGTCTAGGGAAGTATACGATGGCTTGACATGAATAACAGCTTAAAGAAGGTGTTCTGACCCCACATCTAGGGTGACCAGAGGCCAAGTGTAAAAAATCGGGACAGGGGGTGGGAGGTAATAGGAGCCTGTATAAGAAAAAGCCCCCAAAATCGGGACTGTCCCTATTAAATCGGGACATCTGGTCACCCTACCCACATCTGTTGAAAAACCCTAATAACTTACAGATCAAACACCCGGACCCTGCGATATGGAGGTCTCAGTCCAGCTCCAGGTGGACAGTAGCCCATGTCACAAATTTCATTACTACAAATGGCACTTTTGTTGGCAATCTCAGAGGTGAGGCCAAGGACCGAACGGGCTTTGGAGAAGAATGCCTCTCATCTACAGGAGGAGTCTCTCGGGCTTGAGCTCAAGACAATACCAGGGCAGTGTGTGGAAACTTGCTTTGCTACTGCTGCTGTGCTGTACCTATCCTGTGATTAAACAGGATTTCAGTCTCCAGGGCCTTCAAGCCGATCACCAATCATGAGCACTATAAAAATACACTGACAAAAACCGGGGGAGGGGGGGAACACTCACTCATCTCCTTCATCACTTGGCATTGCAAAGAAAATTGCAGGGCTATGCTCCAAGATGGAGGGAAGACTACAGGTAGCGGTGGCAATTATGAGAAAAATGTGAGTTCCATGGAATCATATTGTGCAATACTTTAAAAGGCATCAGAAGGCACTGATATAATAAAATGTACCTTCCAAAAATCTAGCAGAAAGCTAGAGGCTGAAAGTAGCATTCTAATTTTGCAATACAAAGAGGTGGGGAAAGACAACAGTGCTAACTGATATGAGAAACAATATTGGAGGAATTGAAAAGAAAACATCATTCTTCTCCGCACTCACCCCCAAGAACAGACGAAGATGAAGCAACATACCAAAAAAAAAAAGTCTTTATGAAAGAGAAGATAAATGGAACCCCAGCAACATCTCTAAAAAAAGCACTAAAAGAAATATTGCATTTGACCTGCCCACTGACTGATTTCAGCGCGGAGACAGAAGAAGCACATTGTACATCAGCCTGAAACTCACATCCAAGCAGAGACCTATTGTGAAGCTATTAAGATTTACACCTAAAGAAATAATATTGCAAAAGGCACAGGGAAAGAGAACTACCATATATTGAGGAAGAACAATGGGAAAAATAGATGATAGCCCAGGACTTCAGCAGCGAAACTGGAGAACAGAGGCAGAACTGTAAGGAAGGGGGGAGCACATTAGTGTTAAAAGGTATGGAGTTCTAGCTGCTGCATAGCTATTTTGACTTGAAATTAGGACACCTCTGTCCATAGCATATCTTGGAGGCCACTGAAAATTTTTTTTCAATGCCCATATTCAGATAGGAAAGTTTTTGAGTAAAAAGCACTGGGAAATGCTGCTTTTTGTGAAATATCATGGAGAAGTAGCACAAGAGAGGAAATTCCCAGATGCAGCAGAAATGTACAGAAATCAGGCTTCCATTACGGCTGCTGAGCACTTGAAAGTTCAGCCCTAAACTCTGAAAACAATGGCCAAAGCCTGCAAATCCTTCCTTGTGCTAATGCCACATGTGAAATGGACTCAGTTGCCCTTTACCCTAATCACACATCAATATGTATAAGTGGTTGGGGAACAACATGTCTCTAGAACAACTATCCTATTAAATGAGAATGAACCATGGGCATTTCAAAGATACATATATTCCACATATATATGTCCTAAGTATTAGGATACTGTCTGAAATATTTACACTTAAAATCATTATTGGCTCTTAATTTGATCAATACAAACCTTCACTACATTTTGATTCATGATTACATAAATTCCACTCAGCCTCCACACATCTTTGGGCTATGAATATTATGAGACTGTTGCAGCTTCTGTTCAATGCAGTCTGATACAGAAAGGTTTGAGATTTAAAAAGCACTGGAAAATGCTTCATTTGTGATATATCAGAAGAGCTATGGAAGAGAAGCATCCCAGGAAGCTGCTCCCCCTTTCACCTTCATCCCTAATAGCATCAATTTTGATTATGCTAAATTCCTCCTCCTATGTATGTTTCTCGCAAGCAATTTTGTTTTGCTTCTCAGCTACAAAAGATGAACTCTATTGTGCTATCCATTAGATTAGGCAATACCAAGGAAAAAAAAGTTATGACTGAAGCAATTTAGAAATCTCATAGTAACGGTTTTACATATTGCTGCAGACACTTTTGTATGTTTGTTAATGAAGTAATTGTAGTGTTTATTAAATCACGTACATGGTAAGTTAACCTGAAGAAATCAATCACTGAGGGGAAAGCTCAGAACATTGATTCGAGCGAGTGAGTAATAATGCTGCAGAAACAAACATCAAGCCCACGTAATGCAGCAAGACAGAAAAGGCCACTGATTTCTTATTTATAGTCTTATTTTTGGATATTCTATCCCTGGAGAATACACATGCAAAATAAAGACGTGTTTCTCCCCCCCCTTCAAAACATGGTTCAGACTGACTACTAAATTATTAAATAGAAGGCTACTTTAGGGAAAGGTACAGACAACATTCCTTTCACAAACTGAAACACTAAAAAGCAAAATAATAATTGATTCCACCACCACACGGTACCAGTTGTAATTATTAATGACAGCTCCTCACACAACCACCATAATACATAATAACTGATGCAACATACACACAATTATCCAGTCTGAAGAACAATGTTATAGTTAGTATACCAATTGATTGCGAGCTATTTATGTTCTGAGATTTAATATGGAAAAAACACTGAATGATAGTTCTATTTCACTAAAGCTTTGGGTATCTGTTGACAAATTGTTTTCTTAAATAATCTGTAACCTTTATAGTGCAGATCCAATTATTTTCAAGAGAAATGCTAGTATAAAAGATTCTGATAATAGCAGAGTGCTACTGGGCATGTTACAAAAGGACTGAAAGAGGAGTAGCATCCGATTATTTCTTTGAACTGTTGCTTCCATCAAAAAAAATTGTGAATATTCAAAATATATTTGACCTTTGCTATACATAATCATGTTTTTCATGCTGTTCCAACGACCAGCTAAAACATAATAAGAACAGCTGCAGGTGATCCATTGACAGGCAGACATGAGATCCTAAGCAAAATAAGAAATCTCCTTACAAAGCTCGATGGATGACAGTAACTAAGAAATTCCCTGGGATGAACTGGATGCCTCATCTAGCAAACACCTATTACTAGGCACAGTTCTTACTAGCATATGTAGCCCCCAGACTTAAAACAATGGGAAGCACTGGCTTAGAGACTAGACCTGGAAATATTTGCAGCATCAGACACTAAGTATCTAAGTTATGCTTACAAAGTATCCATGCACAATTACATAGTTGAAAGCACAAAATACAATTAAAACAAACCCGATAGGCACAAGTTATGGGAAGGCTCTTCTGTCCCAGCCATATTTGCCTTGACTGAGAATTCAACGTATAGAAAATAATGATGATGATTATTTTGGTCTGACAAATGTAGTTTGGTTTCTGAATTGAGGATACCTGGGAATGTGACGGTCAATAATAAAAACGGTTTTCTAAATTTAAGGTCTCTTTCCCTGGCTCTGCTCTCTTCTTTCTGGCTTCCGATGCACACACATCCACGCCCATCTATCCCTCCTGGAGTCGATTCCCCTAGTCTGACCACCTACCCCTTAAGCCCGTAGCTTGCACCCGAAGACTCTTCCCACTTTGGCCTGTCTCCTCCCTTGAGCCCGCTTACTCCCTTGCACCTCTTCTTCCATTCTGTCTCTCTCACCTCCCCGACAGGAAAGCCCTAAAGCAGCTGTGCACTCTCCTCCTCCCTGCTCCCCAGCGGCACCAGGCTGGCTAGACATAAGCAGGGAGAGCACAGAGTGGAAGGAAAGAGACACTCTCTGCCCTCCGTGACAGTGCCACTGGGGTCATAAGGAGGCACTGCCGGAGAAACCCTCCTCACTTCCTGCAGCCCTGTTGTATGGCTGAGAGAGAATTCAGCTGAAGGTGGGAAAAGCATAAAAGAAAATCCCCAAGCGATGGCCAATCACATTTACTTATTTTCAGCAGGAGAATTTCAGGCCACCCACCACTAGCCACTGCCCAACCCTCTCCAATGGTGCCAGGCCCTGAAGTTTGAGAAAGCTTCTTTTAAGAGGGGATTCAGCATCACATGACACTTTTTAGGGTAGCTGTATATTTGGAGGTATTTTCCCTTCATCCAATCGTCGAAATCTTAGCACATCTGCTCATCAGGGAGCTCTGCTTGCTTGCAGTTTTACCCAAGTTTCATCCAGCTCACGGATCTAAATGCACTATAAAAGCCAGCACTCAGGGACATCATGTGGATTTGTGACATTACCTGGAGGACTGCAAGGCTATAAACAATGAATGGATTACACTCATCTATATAAGTAGTTTTTCACCTGTGACAGATGGAATATTGGTAATATTCTTCATTTAATTCTTCACCACTTTCTCCAAGTGTAATAATCTACTATTCTAAATTGGAAATATTCTGCACTTTAACTTCCACAATATCTGAGGAAATCCAAGCAAATGGAAATTGCTTTTAAAAACAGGGGCACAGGGACTGTAGTGAAGTGAACGGCAGGTCACACTCTTTTTATGGCCACTGAGGCAATCACAGCCCTTGTGGTAGATCACAACCCCAAAAATAGCATGTAATATGCCTGTACCTTACCTAATATGCATGCCACATACCACAAAATGCAGCAACTTGTTTACTGTTTCTACAAATGGAGTGTCCATCGTAACACCTCTAAGTACTTTCCCCAGCATGTGCAATCTAGAAAAAATACAAACTTGCCATAGCCAAGTGTAGGTAATCCTGACTAACAAAATATATAATCAACCATCAAAAAGATTACCTCATCTGAACATCTCAGATTCCAAGCCAACCCATCACCCAACTCCCAACACAAAACCCTGAGATGCAGCAACAAATTTGGAATCTAACAATCCAGTGGGATTAGCAAATTTCAGATGTGTGGACCACAAACAGATAATGTCCTACCACTTGGTTTTGTCCCTGATGAAAGGAAAAACATTTTAGCCCCACAGATTAAGGAAAGGAAGATAGCTCTGTTAATCTTGAGAACGGTGCTGTTTTTATGCCAATAAATTAGACTTATACACAATTGTCAGTAATCCAGTATTTATTTAGGGCCTGACCCAAAGCCTATTGAAATAAATGGGCGGGGGAGGGGGAGAGACTCAATTGACTACAATGGACTTTGGATAAGACCTTGCTGATTATTCTTGTGTTATTTTGAACAAATCAATAATTTTTGGAGATTTGTATTCTAAATGTGAGAAGTTTTATAAATTTCAATTTCTTTTTCTTTTTACTATCCCAAAAGATGTCTTTCTTGTTACTTGATTTATGTTTTGTCCACAAAGCAAAGATATTTACAGATTCCTCATATCAATCTCAAAAAATTTCTGTACGTTTTGTCATAGATTATGAATTAAATGTCAGTTATTCTGACATATATTAAATATGTAATCACAGCAGTCATGTATAGGATATGGTGACCGTGGAAGTCACATATACTGTAGGAGAAATCGTAGCATGTGTTTTTCGCTCCCATGTATGCTAGCTGAGTTATTGTTTACTTGCACTTTCAGAAAACGGTTTTGTATTCATGACATAATATTAAGTTCAGTCACTATGGCCCATATCCTGCAACTGACTGCACTAGCAGAGTTCTACATCCCTTTGTAATCCCATTCACTTCACCTGGGCTCCAGCTGGGTCCTGGAGTTTCTTGCACAAAGTCAGGGCATGCATTGGTATATGTGATGTCTGGTAGAGAAACAGCTTGGAAACCTGACCTGGACAGGATAGAAAAATGATGGGCCACAATAGACAGCCCCCACCTCCACATGCGAACTATGGCGAACACAGTGACCATATTTAGCAGACATCGTGATATGAAAACCCTGCCCACAGTGAAATATACACGTAAGAACATAAGAACAACCATACTGGGTCAGACCAAAGGTCCATCTAGCCCAGTATCCTGTCTTCCGACAGTGGCCAATGCCAGGTGCCCCAGAGGGAATGAACAGAACAGGTAATTGTCAAGGGATCCATCCCGTCGCCCATTCCCAGCCTCTGGCAAACAGAGGCTAGGGACACCATCCCTGCCCATCCTGGCTAATAGCCATTGATGGATCTATCCTCCATGAATTTATCTAGTTCTTTTTTGAACCCTGTTATAGTCTTAGCCTTCACAACATCCTCTGGCAAGGAGTTCCACAGGTTGACTGTGCATTGTGTGAAAAAATACTTCCTTCTGCCTATTAATTTAATTTGGTGGCCCCTAGTTCTTGTGTTATGAGAAGGAGTAAATAACACTTCTTTATTTACTTTCTCCACACCTGTCATGATTTTATAGACCTCTATCATATCTCCCCTTAGTGGTCTCTTTTCCAAACTGAAAAGTCCCAGTCTTATTAATCTCTCCTCATACAGCAGCCATTCCATACCCCTAATAATTTCTGTTGCCCTTTTCTGAACCTTTTCCAAGTCCAATATATCTTTTTTGAGATGGGGTGACCACGTCTGCACACAATATTCAAGCTGTGGGCATACCATGGATTTATATAGAGGCAATATGATATTTTCTGTCTTATTATCTATCCCTTCCTTAATGATTCCCAACATTATGTTCGCTTTTTTGACTGCCGCTGCACATTGAGTGGATGTTTTCAGAGAACTATCCACAATGACGCCAAGATCTCTTTCTTGAGTGGTAATAGCTAATTTAGAACCCATCATTTTATATGTATAGTTAAGATTATGTTTCCCAATGTGCATTGCTTTGCATTTATCAACACTGAATTTCATCTGCCATTTTGTTGCCCAGTCACCCAGTTCTGAGAGATCCTTTTGCAGTTCTTCGCAGTGTGCATTGGACTTAACTATTTTGAGTAGTTTTGTATCATCTGCAAATGTTGCCACCTCACTGTTTACCCCTTTCTCCAGATCATTTATGAATATGTTGAAGAGGACTGGTCCCAGTACAGACCCCAGGGGGAACACCACTATTTACCTCTCTCTATTCTGAAAATGGACCATTTATTCCTACCCTTTGTTTCCTATCTTTTAACTAGTTACCAATCCATGAGCGAACCTTTCTTCTTATCCCCTGACTGCTTCAAATGAGCCTTTCAAATACAGATAGATGTGCCAAAATACACATCAGGATACAGTCTACATGGTATTGCTGTTTTAGCACAGAGCTATCTTAGGAGTTATTCCTTTTTGTCAGAACTGTGCCTGAAGACTAGCTACATGCTATGCAAATCTCAGCGGGTGCAAGTGTTGAGTCTGTATTTGTAATACCTTTGGACATTTTTAGCTACACCAAGTGCAGAATGCCAAACAGACATCTCAGAACTGTTTATGTGCCAAGTTACAAACAAAATAACTTAATAAGGTAGGTAAACTGCTATATTTATCCTTTTGTGAACACTGCTCTTCAGCACTGGATTCATTCCAATTCTATCTGCTACAGCAAATTAGAAACAGGTACTTGAAGTTTGAATTGAGCACCAGCTCCTCCTTTACATGTCAGTGTATTACTATACTGGACTTCCTATCCTCTCCTGTACATGATCATTTTGTTCTGTGTTAGCCATTACATTGTACTGGGCTGTGCATTAAGAAAATGGCCTTCTGATCTGCGTGCACATATCGTCATGTATTGGAGAAGATCAGTACATGCCCAGAAGCTGATTTTACTAGATACATGGTGATACACTTTAGAGTAAATAAAGGCAGAGCAGAAATGTACAGTTGCTGTGGCATAGGAGCCTGAGTCTGTGGTTGGGATTCAAGGGACCTGGGTTGTAGTCCCAATTAGGGTTGCCATCTGTTCAGATTTTCCCAGGATCATTCCTTTTTTTGAGGTGGCTGCCCTGGGAAATTGATACGTCTTCTCGGGACTTTAAAAGTCTTGGTTTTTCTCAGCTGAGTCCCCCTCCTAGCAGCAGCCTGAGAGATGACTTATCTTCCTCCTACTCCTCGAGGGTGCTGCTGTTCCTCCTCCCTCCCAGGTGCTCCAAGACTCCCCAGCAGCTGTTAACAACTGTTAAGAAGCTGCAGGTTCCCAGCCGACCAACAAGCTGTTGAGAGCAGTGAAAAGAGCTTAAAGCAGCAGCCCCACAG